>CAVNZL010000033.1:342500-1828450 GCA_963693355.1 Pontia daplidice
AAAGCTCTCTCATACAATCCCGCATAAGCAACAGCGGTAAATTTTGTGAAACATTGCGAGCGTCACGGTAGCAAACACCTAATTGGTTGCGCCATAGTTTCACATTACCATCGACAAGACAGCGAGCGCGTGCTCGTAAACTTACGTACACGTACATCTTGGTATACGTATAATTCGGCATACGTAAACACACGTCCGATATGTTGTCTTCCGGTCGCAACTTAACTGTACGTGGCGCGAGGCGGACTTACGTGGAATGAATTAATTCGAAGGATAAAAATGTATTAAATCCTTCTGTGACGACTTAAAGTAATAGATAATAGTAAAGAAGGAGTAATCATTTTGAAATGTCAATGTTATTCCTTGATTAATAGATATCTAGAACATAAACCGTCAATACACTATCGTTATCAGCACACTATATTATTTGGATCGGATATATTTACTTCGTTTCAATCATATGTATGTTATCCTGACAAGGCTAACATTCATACAATACTAGGCAAAACTAATCAAGACAAATGAGACAATAAATAATAAGAGCTATCAATGAATCTGAAAACCCGGTGTGAATCTGTAAAGAAAATATCACTACAAGTCTATATTACCGATAAGCTACGATGACAGTATTCGCTAAAAGGCAACGCCGCATACGCCGCTGTCGATACGCTACTGCTCAGCGCTCTATAACTATCTAACCCTACGTTAATAGTCAGAATCACAGTTTATTTTCCACGTGTTTTTAAATTACTTTAAACCAGACACTTCAAACTCTCTTTCGACTCAGTTTTGTATGACATTCATTTTAATCATCCCATTCGGTTCCTGCTATGACGTTCTAAGTGAATCGATATTTAGTACGTATGGATAGATCGGTATTTACATGTTTAAATTAGTTTACACCTACACTTAAAACAAAATAACAATTTACACTAACAATAAAAATGCTCGATAGATCGCCACTCATCTTTAGCGGAACCCAAATTATAACCTTATGAACTTGACTTTGCTTAATAATAGTTGTAATAAAATTTAAACTCCGAATAAGGCCGAGCGCAGTCGACCACAACAAAATATTTTACAAAATGACGTCTTATCTAACTAACACTTAAATAGATGACTTAACGCTAGGTGAGACTTTACACTTCACTTGTGGATCAGGCGTCGTCACAAGTCTATGGCTCAACACTCGACCGATAACTAAACTTTAAAATGAGTTTTCACAACCTGGATATTATTTACAAGATAATGAGTTACACTGTCACTAGGTCGCGTCGGTTGTTCGATCGGGGGCCTTTGTCATAATTATGGCGAACACTCACTTTTAGTTACTTTCGTGTCTTCCTATCTCCGTTCTGGGCCAGCAGTGGCGCCTCAAACGGAGCTTTTAGTTGGTCAGCTGTTACAGCTGGAGTCAATCCATAGTTGAATTCGTCAAATCCGAGAAGTTCCGTTCATCCGATGGCCGTAGCGATAACAATGAGCAGGTGCGCTATGTTGGCCACGCGGTGCATTAGGTCTGGTGCGATTCGGTTCAGATTTTCGTTGGCGAATTCGCACGAAGGAAATATGTGTACGGTATACATCGACTGAAAAAATATTTATTACAATTAATTAGGTTATAGTCGTTAGCTAAGGTGAAAAAATGGAAACGCAAAAATGTTGAACCTTATGATTTGTTAATGTTAAGTATTTTAATTTATAATTAGATTATTCATACAATGAAAAAACAAGTTTACCTGCTGGTGGCGCGGCGAGGGCGCCACGTTGACGATGCCAGCAGCCTGTTTCCTCTGCAGGTAGGTGATGAATCCCGCGGACAGGTTGGTGGACTGCTGTAGCACGTCCATGTGGTCGCGGCCACACGGCAGCGCCAGCAGCATGCAGTGCTCGTTCTCCATCTGGATAGACATGGCAGGATGGATCAATATTTTTTATATTATTAACACGGAGCAATTACGTCACCCACAAAGTTGATAATTACCTTCATCTTCCGATGCACCTGGTCTAACTGGGCCGGCTCGAGGCGCATCCTTTGCGCTATGCGCAGAAGCGACGTTGCCGCGCCGTCTGCGCTGCGAGAGAGGGCGTCAGCAGCCACGCCCGCGCTTCCGCCCACAAAGTGCATCTGGACTGCCGCCGAATCGTTCTTCAGGGCGAGCAGGCCTTGCCACATCACGGGGTAACGCTGGAAACAATTTAAAAATTAATATTTATAGTCCATATTAAGAAATGTCGTTACTATTATTACTATGTGTATTATAATAAACAATGTGAAATGCATACCCGCAGCAGCATCTGCAGCGAGTCGGCCTCCCGGGGCACCTGGCTGGCGTGGGGCGGGCCGGGGGCGGCGGGAGGGGGCAGCGCGCTCGGGGGCCGGCCGCTGCCGTGCGCCGGCGGAGGCGAGCGCCCGCAGCGGACTGCGTATACTGTATGCAAACAAACAACCTTCTAAATATAACGCAACTACGGGACTGCTGTCTCAATGGTTAATGAGTTAAATGGTTCTTTTCTGTTGCTGCTATAACAACAAACGCTGTACAAAATTAACTATTTATTTGCTCTTATTTGCCAGTGTTTGCTTTTCTTTCGGAAGTACGATTCGCACTTGTTTGGTTTTTTAACAATTATTGCACATAATTGAAAAAGGCAGGATTGTTATAGTTTACTCAGTGTTATCAAAAATAATGCAAAATTCTTACGTATATGCCGATCGGCGGGTGATGGCGAGTGCGCCGGTCTCGGAACTCTTGCCGAAGGAGGTCGACGAAGCTCCAAAGGCGGAGTCGGTGCTTCGCTGCCCTCTGCTTCCAGACCACCTCCGCATCTTTACGTTCAAAAGAAATTTATATATATTTTCTTTTGTTGAGTTGTGGTGTGTTCTACTATATACTATTATTTTCTTTATCTAACGTCCAAATACAAAATATTGGTCTGAAATAATGTTTACCTTGGGAAAGGTGATGCGCTAGCCCGCATGTCTTGTTGTGTGGCACGGAAATGTTGCTGATACATTTGATAGTGATGTTGAGAGAAATGGGGATACATTCCGTCGCCCTGAAATTAAACTCCTTTATTTAATATCACTTATATCCAGTTTTTGAAAGACGCGTTAAAATGTAAGTTTTAAAATGACTATTGTTATTTACTACAAAAAACTATTTTTGTTGGATTTTATTAATAGCAACACCGCTCAGCTTAGTCAATTAAAGAAACATAAATAACCATTTTTAACGAATGGTTAAGGTACAGAAACTTAGACCATCAATTGTAATGCATAATACTGATGAAGGACGGATTGTGAAAACTACGACTTTCAATAGGTGATTAAATCACTAAGTATATACCGATGTTATAGGAGATGTCTGTTGATGAGCTGGTGGAGGACTTCGAACAAAATCCGCCGACTGTTCCAAGTAAGCATGAAATGTACGATTGTTTTCAATAAAATTATAAAATATAAATAAGTTTAAGACATTTGAATTTTCTTTTCTTACCATGTTCATTTGTCCTTGAGGGCTAATTGCTGGCACGCTGGTAATTGTAACTCGAGAAGCTGAAAACAGTTGTTTTGTAAGCAATAATATAAACTACAGATAAAATTGATAGCATTATCGCCATTACTCACCAGGATGATGATGGTGGGGCCCGACAATGGCGACCTGTTTGGTGGTGGGTGGGGGCGGATGGTGCGCGCCCCGGGGCAGGCTGGCAGGCCCGGCGTAGGCGCCGCGGAAGCCGCGAGCCGCTGCCGCCGCCGCCGCGCCCGCTAGCCCCGCGCCTTCCATACCTTCGCCGCCGCTTCTGGAGATGTCACTTTGTTATATAATGCGTAAAGGCGGGTAGTGAATATATGCGTACATATAAACATGGTTTAAAAACAAACCTTATAAGGATAGGTGTAGCACGATCGGCAGGCCGATGCGTCGAGGGCGGTCTGTGAGGCAGAGCTGGTGACTGCACTCTGGCATCCGTCGCTTCAGTCGCTCCTACAGGCATCATATTGGCAGGAACGTTATCCACCAAGCGCCGGATGTGACCCGTCTCTACGCTTGTCATATCAGAGGATTCCCCTAGAGAAACGCTCATCGGCTCTTGAGTTGGCATGAGCTCCGCCGGCCTAGGTTCTCTATGAGCCAAAGTGTGCTGTTCCAATTCAACCGGTCGCCTTTCTAAGGGTGATGGAAGAGAACGATCTAGGCCAGTTGAAGCCACTGGAACCGTTGTGGGCGCTGGAGTCATAGCGATTGCCGGAGCAGATATCACCATCGGTTGCGAACCAGCTGCTGCCTCAAATGCACTAGCTAATTTCGCGCTTATTTCTGATATCATCTTCTTCGGTGGCTTCATTATCGGTGTTGGATTCACTACAGGCTGAGGATAAGAAGTTACTACTGGCGGCGGCACGTTCTTTACGATGGTCTCCATTTCTATCACATGTGGTTGGACGTCTGGTTCATTTAGTTTTGGTACTTTAGCGTCCTTGGTTGTTTCTTCTTTTTTGTTGTTCTCATCAGAACTATCAACGGAAGCATCAGATAGACTATCTCTCGACCTCTTCGTCCCTCTTGGTGACTTTCGCGTATCTGAAGGAGATTTGTCTGTTGTTTGTTTGGCACCAGCTTGTCTTAAAGGTCTCTTTCTATTGGCATTCGTCGCATTTTTGCTATTTGCTGAAGCTCCTTTGATAACTTCATCTGAAACGTCATCAGCCGAACCTTTTTGTATATCTTTTTCTAGAAGTCTTCTCGATTTTCGAGTATTTGTAGACGGCGACGCAAATACTTCACTTTTTTCTTCTTTAGGCTTCTCTTGAATTTTGTCAGTCTCTTTTGGAGTAATGCTTAATGTAGATGTTGGTATAGCACCCGCGTTCCCTGAAAGCGGACTTTTTATGGTAAGAATTAATCTTGGCCTTGATTCAGGGTTATTGGCTAAAGCCGCTGTTTCATCACCAGAGTCTTCGTGAAAATCATAAACGTCTCCGGGCATATTATGGAATGTACTATTTGCGAGACTCTTTACTTTCTTGTCTACTTTAGTTGAACGACCTCTTCCTCTTTTACTAACACCACCGCCTCGAGTTGGCTTTGCAATTTGGCGTGTCTGTACCCTTTCCTGCTTTTCAGCTTTTTTACCTCTGTTGCCTCGCCCACCTCTTTTATTCGTTGATGTTGTTTTTTCCGTTTGAAATTCATCTTTAGTATTACTGTCACCGAAATGACTATTATTTTCATCGCAATTCATTTCAGATTCTTTTGAAATTTCATGATGTTGATTATTATGATCTTGTGGCATTATATCAGTTCCTGCATTATAGATTTGCGCCTTTACATTTACGTCAAAAGGTTCGTTGCAAAGAGAGTCAACTTTTTTGATAACAGATTCTATAATTTGGTCTTTAGTGCTCCAAAACTCGTTCTCTTCTGGTGTGTGAATATCATTTTCATTATTTTCTTTATTACTAGGTGATACACGAAAAGCTGAAAGGTCTTTGTATGTGTTATCAGAGTTAAACAATTTTGGTTGCTCGATTTTGATATCCGAGTTATGCGAGATCACGAATGGCGACTTCTCCCTGTCAGGTAATTTATCAGTTTTCGAAGACTTCAAACCGTTACTTTCTTGGTCCGTAAGATTTGAATCTGTTTTATCAAGTTTTGAGTTTTCTCCTTTGGCAATGTCTATGCAATTTGAATGGATAATTCGTTCTGGCTCTTGAGAATTTTCCGTAGTTGCTTCTTCAGTTTTATCGCTCTTTTCTATAAAATTATCAGATCTATCGTTGCACTGTGTTATAACTGTGATAGTCTTTCCTACATTGACTTCTAATTTCTTCTCTGGGTCATTGGTTACCTTGATTTCATTTGTATTATCTTTTAAAAGTTCTTCGAAGTCAGTTTCACATTTTGTAATTATTTCTGGTGACTTTGAAGATGGTAAAGATGATTTTAAAATAACATTTGTATCGTCACTGTTCTTTTCAGACATTTTTTCATCTCGATTGTTGTTACCAATGCGACTGAGAGGTAATAGATTATTTTCAAAATGGTCATTACGAGCGTTCAAACGATTAGAAGTATTAGCATTAGAAGTCGTTTTAAGTAGCAGTGGTGTCATTACAACATTCGTCAAACTTGACGTTGTGACTACTACCGCATCCGATATTTCTGATTTAGTGAATACTGCAGGTGGGCGAATTGTTGCTACAGATAAGACTGTTGGTTGTCCCTTGCTGTTATCAATTTGTATAATATTATTTAATGATGTCCCTGTAATTATCCGTTGTTGGTTGATTGCTTGAATAACATTTTGACCTTGTCCTCTATTAGAGCCTCCTTCTTGGATATTACACGTAACTGGTTTAGAAGCAGTCTGAATGTGTGATGTGGGTGACTGATTCATACTTGCTACGTGTATAATCGGAGACGAATTAAATGTTAACCCGCCATGCTCAGACTTTTGGTGTTGGATGTCCCGTTTTTCAAAAGTTGATTTATTGTTAATTAAAACTTTATTCGATAAATGTAAAGAATTCATCGTACTGACATGTAGAGAATTTTGCATTGGTAATATTCTATTAGTCATCACAGAAGTGTTTGAATTTGGTGGTAAACGAGTGGGAGACAAAATAATTTTTGTATTTTCATTTATGTTTTCATTTTTCACTGCCTCCCCAGACAATACTTTTTGTTGTAATACAGATGAATTTTGAACGCATATATTCTTATTTTGCTGGGGTAAATTTGGTCCTAATTGCTTTGATATAGGAGCCAACACAGGGGCCACGGGCAATCTATTGAAATGTATTGGGGGTCCTTGTGTCTGTACTAAGACTGAGTTTGGTCTATTAGGAGATATCATAGCCCTAGCTCCATGTGGAATGTGAATTGGGCTTAGAGGAGGTTGTTGCATGCGCACGACCGTAACTTGTCCTGGAGACCTTTGCTGCAAGGCGTTCTGCGATGTTATTCCAACTGAAGTAAGGTTTTGCGGTGACGTTGTCAAAATTGTCATGTTGCCCAGTCTAGGTGACGTAAGTCCTTCATTTTGTGCACCTTTTGGACTCTGCAGTCTTGTTTCACTAGTCAACCGTGGTGATATTACAATTCCTTGTGGTTTTTGGTACAAAACATGATTCTCAGGTATTTTAATCATTGGCGGTTGCATATTTGATAGTTGTGGTTGACTTCTTTGATTAATATTCATACGATTTATAACCTGATATGGCGCATTAAGTCTACTTGGACTGGTTATCAAAGTATTACTCACTTGAGTTGGCCTAATTTGTAAAATATTTGTTGTTATTCGACTGGACTTAGCGTCATCATTACTTATGGGCGTATTGACGGTATGTGTTTCAATTTTATTGTTGGTCAATGTCCATGAAGTAATAACGGGGGTAGGTGCCGATGTGATTGCTATTAATGGCTCTTGTTTTACCGGAGAGGATATTAAACTATTACTTTCCGATATTTTAACACTGTGTGAACTCGAAGAAACTTTTATTTTTGGACTTGTCTGAACTACTACCGTCTTAGGTTTTGAAACAATGACATTTGACGGTTCTGCTGTTGGCGGTAATTTTACATTACTTGATTGTGATTGCGGTGTAGATACTGAATTGACGGGCGATTTTTCAGAAGCGTCTTGCGAATTATCTTCAGTTTCTTCGGTATCTGTGTCTATAAGAAGGAAATCGCTGTCAGAAACTGGTGTATCGGGTTTTATTTCCATTTCGCTAGCATTTAAATTCTGTACGGCTTGTCTCATTTCTTCAGCATCTTCTTCGGGAATATTCTCATTTTCAATAGAAGAGTTCTCAATTTCAATTTCATTGTTATCGTTGTTTACAACTTCCTCAAAACAATTTGCAAAAGTATCTGCTTTTCCACCAAAACTTTCACCCAACAAAGCTGCAACAGCATCTTCCGTTTCTTCCTGAGAAATAATAGCCCTTGGTTTTTCGTCTATCTTCTTAATTTGAATGTCTGTAGCTGATGCATCAATTTGCTTCTCTAAAACTGTTTCGACGCTAGGTATACTCCTAACTGCATCTTCGCTTATATTCGTCATTTTTTGTTGATCAGAAGTTTGTATAGAATCATCGGCCTCGAGATCACTATTCGGAGGAGAAGAGGATTTTAGTGGAGGATCTTCCGGTAGGGGAACTTCGCTGATATCTTGAACAACGTTGTTCTCAATTGGTGGAGGCATTGGAATATCATCAATTTCTACACACTTGGTTTCGTCGTAACTTTGAATTGAAACTCTGTCATCGATTGATAGTTGACTAGTACTGTCTGTATCAGTATTTTTAGAACTTATTTCTTCTGATTTAACAGCAAAAGGTGGACTGTCAGTTAGACGTGGCAAGCTAGGAGACTCTGAAAGAGATTTGGCATCGTCAGACTTATCATTCTCTATTTTTTCATTGGGAAGTGGTATATTTAAGATTGTTTTCGGCGACATATCCACGTTTCTTTCAAAACTGCTATTATCTACTTTTGAAGGCCTTTCATTTTGATAATAATGATGTTCTTTCCGACTTTGACGATCCTCTCTATTTCTCTTTTTCTTCTTCTTTTTCTCTTTACATTCCTTCTTAAACTTTTCATTTAACTTTTCAGATCGAGAAATATCCTCATGTTTCACATTAGAGTCTTCATATTTTGCTTTGCTTTTAAATAAGTCTGACGGTTCATTTGTCTTAACATCGTCACTACTCACAGAATCTGCGAACAATCGAGCTTCAATTGCTTTACTTACAGCGTCAACGTCTAAACTATTATCATCCTCTTTAGAAAACAGCTTCTTATCTTTTCGTTTCCTGTCTTTTCTTCTTTTACTATCATCTCTATCTTTACATTTTAAATCATCACTGGGATCTTTATTTGATTTTATGGGATCATAATCCACTACTGATATTTCTAATTTATTTCTTGGTTCCTTATCTGAATCATCTGACAGTGGACCAAATATATCCTCCATTTTTCCTTCTCTTTTCGCGTTACCAGTAAAGGATTCTTGTGCGTTCTCGGTTGATGATCTTTTATCTCTTTTACCTTTTGATTTATCATCTTTATTATCATCAGTGTCAAAACTTTCACGCAATTTTTCTTTACGTTTTTCTTTTTTACTGTGTCTTCTCAAAGAATCATTTTTATGTTTATCTCGATCATGATTTTCATCACAATTTTCAGTTTTATTATCTTCATCAGAAAATGAACTTTTATGTCTTTTTTGTTTCTTTTTGTGTTTTTTTCTAATATCACTAGTACTCTTTGAAGGTAAGGATTCGTTTTCAGAAGAAATATCATTACAATTTGATTTACTAAACGATGTTTTATAATCGCTATCATTTTCTGCATTAGATTTTAATCTATTATCATCACTGTCACTTTTTCCAAACAAATTGAGAAGCGAAGTTTTCTTAACTTTGTCTTCAATAGTAGATTCTCGCATAAAACTATGTTTATCCTTACATTCACGTATTGAACCATTGTCTGATAAATAACCTCTTTTTAAGTCTCCAACTCGATTTGGACTAATATCCCTCTTCATTGTTTCATCATCCGATGAATCGGACATAATTCGGGTGCGAGAATTTTTGCGAGAAAGTTTATTCCGTATATCTTCTTCATTACTTGTCAAACTAAAGTAATCGTCGACACTATGACGTTCATAATTAAGTGATGTTCTTTGTAAATGATCATGCCTTTTACTCTGACTGTGAATCATATTACCGTCGTCATCAGATGAACTGTCAACTGATGACTTCATGTGTTTTTGTCTTTCTTGGTCAGAATCACTATCTTCATCCCAGCTTGACCTTTTCTTCTCTTCTCTTTTAGCCCTACTTTGTTTTAACTGACTGAACTTCGCTTTAATTTTCTCCTGACGTTTTTCTTCTTCTTGTTTTTGCATGTTTTTACAAGATCGAGCTTTAACTTTGTCGTACATTGAAATATATGTGGGTCCTTCATCTACTATATCGAAAATAGAATGTTTCTTAGGTTCATCTGAATCTGACGTATCAGTACTTTGTGTTTGCTTACGGCTTTTCCTTTTTTGATCATTATCTTTACTTTTGCGTTCAGTGGACATTCGTTTCTCACGAGCACACTCTTTTTTCTTTTCGTCTTGCTTGTGCTTTTTGTCGTCTTTTGATCTATGTTCTGTATTTTGTAAAGCACCTTGCTGCATTTGAAGCTCTTGAATTTGTTGTAACTGCTGAATTCTTTTCTTTTCTTTCATTTCATTTGTTAGTGCTCGTTGTTTTTCATCTTCTTCACTAGATCTTAACTCAAATATAGCTAGAAAGTCTAAATTATTCTGAACTTCTGTTCGTGTATCGGAAAATAGTGTAGACTTGTCTTCTTTCTTAGCTTTATCTTCTGATTTGCTTTTCACTTTATCCGATAGCTCTTTGACATCACTTTCTTTTAGAGGACTAAACAAATCATCAGGTGGTTTTACTTGATTCTTCTTGTCATCTTTGGTCTTACTTTCGAACAGTTTAGCGAAATGACATTTATTGAACTTAGGCGTCTTATGCCTATCACTAGACTTCAAATCCTTGAAGTCACGTTTATCTGAACTTTTAACATCATTTTTACTCTTTTTTATTTCTTCATCCAAACTTTCAAGGACTTCTTGTGATGACATTCTTCTTTTATGTCCCCCAATATTGGACGGCAAACTGGAACATGAACTGAGACGCTCTTTGCGTTTATTTTCTACATTTGTTGAATCGAACGAAAAATGTCTTAGTTTTTCGTTTTCCATCTTGGATTTTTGTGTGTACTCTGAAGAACCTTGAATCTTATTTTTTTGAGTGATATCGCTAGAATGTTTTTCTTCTTTAACCTCCGATTTTATTTTCTTATCTATTTGTTCATTACTTTCAATCGCTATTTTAGGCTCGTGTTTTGTTAAAAAATCATTTTCTTGTTTAATTTTTGGTTTAATGTCCTCCTTTGTAGCGATGGTTTCTACATCCTTTACTTTTGCTGATTCGTGAGAAGCACGAGATGCTGACGAATCTGTTGAATCTTTTCTGGTGATTTCTTTTGATGATTCGTCTCTTGAAGACTTACGACTTTTACTAATTTCAGAATCTCTTTGTTTTTCACGTTTCGTATCAGTCGCATCCTTCCGTTGACGATCATGTTTTGGCCTCTCATCTTTTCTAGATTTACATGAAAATGGGTCAATTTCTACCAACTCTCTTCTTCTATCTTTTTCTCCTTTGTCTTTTTTGTGAGTATGGTTATCGGATCGAGTCTTTGTATCTTCAATTTGCTTCGACTTTTCCATATCACGATCCCTAGCTGAAAAAATTTCAGAACCCTTTTCATTGTCACGGTCAGATTTAATTTTATCATTTTTTTCTACATTCTGCTTCGTCGTTGAATCGTCTCGACATTTTCTTTCTTTGTCATGCCTGTCCAACTTCGTATGCTTGCTACTACTACGTGACCTTTCTTTGCTAACCTCACATTTATCCTTATCAGTACGGTCTTTATTATGTCTTATTTTTTCACGATCAGATTTCAAATGATTATCCGAATCTTTAAAAAGATCAAAAGACTTAGGATCAGATGAAGGTACGTCTATGTCATTTGTTTTTATATTTTCCGAGTTGGCTTCTCCCTGTTCTTTATCAGTCTTATCATGTATCAACGTATCGTTTTGAATCTCACATTTGGGTGTTATATTTAAACTGCCATTGTTCTTTTCATTACTTTCGCTTTTTTCACAAGGTTTAGAATCAAGATATTGATCACTGTGTAGATTTTTGAACTCAATACAATTTACTGTTTTTAAATGATTGAATGTTATTGATTCACTCCTAGCCATATCTTCATTTATTTTATTTTCTAGGTTTATTTCTTGATATATTTCAGCTTCCTTCTTTATTTCAATTTCTATTTGTTCATCCTTATTTTCACAACTTTCATTATTAACGTTTTCATGAACTACTTTTTCTGCTTTCACGTTCAAAGAACTTTCTGATTTATTTGGTAGCTTCTCTACAATTTTTTCATTGTGTGAAACATCTTTAACACTATGTCGCCTAGAACCCCAAAAGGGTATTTCATCGCGGTAGTCTTCATGATCTTTCTTTACGTTCACAGCGGTTTCTTTCACGTCATAACTTTTTTCCGTTTTTATATGAACTTCCATAGAGTTTGCTATAGATTCAGAGAACAATGTTTCCTTGTGAAGTGTATTGTCCTGAAGGTCTCGAAAAAAACTACAATGAGGTTTGAAATCATAATCAATTTTCTCATTGCTCAATTCACAATCCAATGATTTAGTATCGTCACTTTGAAGCAATATAGAGTTTCTCCGTCTTTCATTATCTATTTCAGATTCTCTTTTATCACCATTATCCATATAAGGTTTGTCTGTTGATGGAGTGCGCAATCGTAATCGAGCATCACATGAATTATCATTTTCTAATTTGGGGCCGCTATCCGATTGTGACAAACGAAATAAGCGGGGGTCGGACCGATCGCTGTCGGTTGAAGGCACAGATGTGTCTGTAGAAATTACAGAGCTATCAGATGGTGGCGGATGACTTGGAAACGGATAGCGTAGTGCTCGGGGTAGTATCGGTTGGAGAATTGAGCGGGGACTTCCACAAGGACTGGGAGGCCTAACGGCTCCTTCTAAGCGTTCTGAATCTTCGTCGAAAACAGATCGCTTAGCTAGTAGCGACCTGACTACCTCGGACGGTTTCACTTCATTGATGTCTAGTTCCAGCAGCCGATGTCTCAGGCGACTTCTGTCTGGGGCGTCGGCATGAGCCCGCGAGCCGGACCATCGCTCATATTTCTCGTCAAGAGATCGTATTCGTTCTTCGAGTGACGGGGAATGCGGAGCAGAGCCGCTGCTAGAAGAAGAAACGGACGGCGGTCGCGGAGGCGAAGCCGGGGCCGGCGCGGGGACTACTCGAGGCGTTGTCGGGGCATTTCGCAGCATCTGCAGGGCAAACTTGGGGAGCGGCAGCAGCATGGGCAGAGGGGGTCGCTCCCGGGGAGGCCGCCGGGGCTCCGTGGGCACGGCGTCGGGTTCGTCTCGAAGGGGAGTGCCAGCCCGCGATGCGCGAGAACCGCGAGATCCAGAGCCGTCGCGCCGTTTATTACGATGTCTTCGTCGAGAACTATGCCTTTCACCACGTGACCCAGAACGAGATCTTCTTGAACTCCCACCTGCGCTACGGTGTCTTTCCTGAAAAATAAGTTCAATTCAAATAACCAAATAATTCAATAAATATAGTATTTCTCATACATAACAGAAATCAAGTGACAGAAAGAATTATCCTGATATAAGAGAAGTTTTAGTATACTTACTTTAGAATGCTTTCTATCTTCGGGACTTGAATCATGGCGATGTTTATTAGCACGATGTGGCGACACGACCACAGACTGCAATCGATCTTCGTACGGCGCTTCATCAGTAGGTGGACTCGACCCTAATTCCTCATGTACCCTACAACAAATGCATAAAATTACAATCACTTAATGAAATAAATATTTTTTCGCTTGCCCACTAATTGTTTCACATAAAATCGATTTTTAAACGATTTCAAAAACCGCCAAACTTCCGCAGTCTATTGACAGATTTAGATGGTTGAAATGTCCAGCTATATGATTTATTCTTTATGAGCTTTGCTAACGTGTAAGTTGAAAAAACTGGATTGAGATTTTTTATTAAATTCATACAGAATGATCTTTATCTATTTTATAATTATCATACATATACACACACTATGTATGAAGGCCAATTAAGAACTATAATACCTGTATCGTCTATCAGCAGCGTAGTCTGTTGGATCGTAATGGTCGTGACTGTATCGAGGTGTTCTGGACGAGCTTCGACCAAAACTTGGAGCGCGGGATCGTGATGTACCACTCTCGTACCTAAATACAAATAGTTTATTCTACGATTACTCTATTTCACAAACATATTAACAAATATAATTTGCATAATGTAATTAAAATGGTATTCAGTTATAAGTTCATTTAGGAGATATATATTCTATGTAAATGTAAGTGTATAAGATAATTTCTAGTGGGATTGGGTTCTTGGTGGTTGTTTATTCTTACATAATTTAATCTAGGTAAAAAAAAAAACACTTCATATGCTTATTGTATAAAATATACGTTAAAACTGTGTTAGTCTTATGTTTTGATTGCTAATATTTAAAGTATTTATATGTTTCTATATTTATTAATTACTAACCTGAGTTGGTCATGCCTGGCAGTAGGCACATATCTTCCGGATAAGTCAGTCCCCAGACGCTCCGAGCTAGTCAGGGATGACGAGCCTCCATGCTTTTCAAGTTGTTCATAAAATGCATCCTAGAACAAAAAAAAATGTTACAGAGTCGTTTTAAACATTAAAACACTTTTACTGATTTTAACAGTAAACATGTTTTAAGAATAGAAAGAGGATAAAGAAAACAGATTACCTTTTATTTTAGTGGAAAAGATTATTTAATTGTAAAGTACCAACAATTAATATTCCTGTCAACGTATTTAAGTTAATTGTTTTGAAAGGATTAAATCTTTATACCTGGCACTCCCTCGACGCATAATCCACGCACAGCCTCGGCTGGTCAGGCTCAGCTGCTGACAAATGCGCAGCCAGCCGCCTCAACTCTCTCACGGCTGCGCCCGCGGCTGCTGCTTGCTCGAAGTGCACTAGCGCTGCGCCGGCAGCACGGTCCACGCAGACCGAGGTGGCCGCCCCGCAACGGGATACTGCCGCCAGGACCTGACAAAAAAATTATTTATTGACATTTGTTACATTATGTCAAATGCATGGTTTTGTGACTATTGCTTCTGTGACATTTATGTGTACCTGCTTCTCCGTGTGTTCCGTAAGACCGTCGACCCAGACGCAAGTAGTGGCCACAGGCTTCCCAAAGCCGAGTTTGACCCTAGAACTACCCACGTACTCGCCGTCCATAGCTCGAATCGCCTCGACCACACTTGATATAGACGCATATTGGCAGAACGCGTAGCCGGCCCCACCGCCGCTACCTTTCTTGATGTCGATCTCTATGATACGGCCGAAATGCTTGAACTTATCTCGCAACTGCTGTTGGGTCACATCCTTCTCCAAGTTTCCGATGAATAACGTTCGTGTCGCCTGTAATAAGTCACATTACATTAAACTGAATGTTTGTTATTTAAATACTAGAATCCAGGCAACCAGAAGCTAATTAATTACAGCTGCTATATGAACATGTTTTCGTTACTCTTCACTCTATTGAACTTTGCGGTAGGCACGTAATATATATTATATACCATATTATGTATATGACTCTTTCTGTTATTGTACAGTTATTTAAAGCGTCAATAAATAATAGTTCAAGTTTTGTAAACCTCTTGATAGTGTTATTTGGCTTGGCTAGTTTACCTTTGGGTGGTATTCATCAATATCAGTCTCGTAGGGTTTCGCGGACTCGGCGTCATCATCGCAACTTTGGTGGGGGGCCACAGAGATCTTGCAACCAAAAAAAAGTTTATCTTGTGACACTTCAAGTGCCTTTTCTACATCGGACGGTTTTTTGAATCGGACCACCGCATAGCGATCGGCGTTTTGGCCGACAACTTTCACCCACACCACTTTACCATGCTTCTTGTATTCATGGTATAACCCATCTTTAAGGGAGCTATCAGTTGACCTTGTAGGTAGGTTTCTAACACATATTGCAAGAGGTCTTCCGTTAGCGGTGGATGCCCACTGAAAAGACAGAGTTATGATTATAGAACAATTCGAAGAAACATAGGTAAATAAAATTATAAGTTAATCCAAGATTATGTCAATGTATGTTATATGCTAGATAAGAAACAAAATTTATTTTCATATAGAATAAAAAACGCAAATTTATCAAGGCATACCCTAAAATAAACGTACATCGTTTATCCTAAAAAGTAACATTTATTGAATGAATGCGTGTCGACCACACATCAAACTGAATAATCAATTTTCTTAACGCCGTTTTGAACAGACTTTTTCGGAATTGCGTGTGCAGTGATTATTTCAACTTTAATTCACCTTGATAATGTGTTTATGTGTTGTTTCCACTATGGTGTAATTGCGTATTCCTACTTCGCCATGCTGCTACTGATAGCTAAGGCTAACCAATGTGTGTGTTTTATTTGAAATGATAACTGTGATAATTATACTTGCTCCTTAAAGCATTTTGCTTGGCGTTTAAAAAGAGGCGCGGAGCGTTTATTGCCAGTTCTTTGTTTACTAGATTTTGATTTCAGAACTTCTTATAGAAAGGTCTCTTTGAATTGTATAAGACACGTTCACAAAAGTTTAAGATTTACCAGAGTAAAAGTATGTACACAATATTACTATTGAAGTGTAAGCTGCTAAAATCATGGAGCATTCGGAAATAACGAACCTGGTGCGGGTGTGAGGACGGGGTCCGATGGTTGTTGTGGGCGTGGGGGTGGTGAGCGGGCGGCGGCGGCGTGGATGCTCGTGACGTATCGCTGGGCTCAGGAGACGACGACTCGGAGCGGGACGAGCCCGAGCCCGAAGCCCGCCGCCGCCGCTCGGGCCCCGCGCCCGGCGTGCTCGGCGTGCTCTCTCCGCCCGTCGTGCCATACCACCGGTGAAGAGGCGTTGTTCTGAAATTTGATGACTTCATATCAAAAATTGTGTCTGGAGGTCTGAGATAACGTTCCAGAAGGCCAACGCTTTAAAGCAGCTCAGAAAGATTAATGACAAGAAATATTTGTTTGCAGTTTTCAAGATCTTGATGTACTAGCTTTATAATGATTTATTGAATGCTTTGAAACAGGTTTGATGTGCAAATGAAAGAGTTTTTATTTGACATCTAGCTAAGATTAGCTGTTAAATTTGAACTGTATTAAGTACATGATCCAAATATAAGTATTTCGCAAAACTTATGTTTGAGTGGGACACCCACCTTTATAAGGGGAACTTGTTATTTATGTAAAAACCACTACGAAATCTGAAGTTTTATTAGGGCGTTAAACGATCAAGCGTCAAAAACACAATTATTTACAACATTTATGCATACATAAAGCATAATGATTACATGAAGTGACACGCGAATAATAACATGCAAACAGAAAAGAAATAATATTTAACCTGAGTATTTTAAGGAATTATGTTTTGTTTCAGTCAGTTTTCTGTAACTTTATTTCTAAGTTTAAGTACAACAGCTGCCTTCTAGCTTTTGACTATGTTTTAAGCGACAGTCTCTGTACCTTACCTCGAAGTACTTGTTAAGAATGGTGAAACCAATCTCGTGTGGATATTATAAAGTGCAACATGCAAACCTTTCGGTATTAGAGGGTGGCGTGGCATATGGTGCATTGTTTCGCTGGTGGTACCTGCCATACGTGGCGGGCGTGTTGCCTCGACGGCAGAACTCGGTTGTCGCGCTGTCGTTGGTTCCCCGCCAAGCAGCCGGCGCTGCCGCTGTTGCAGCCATTGCGCAGGTGTTGTTTGCGTTCTCCTCAGCGCTGTTGACAATAAAACCTTCATTTCAATTATAACATAGATTTGCCGGTTTACTCGATATATTCGTGATAGGTAAGTATGGTCAAACACTGTTACGATAGAAAATATATAGACAAAATGTGCATTTCGTATTACTCTTGATGTCAATCGTGAGTTCATATTGAAATTTTTATCAGGTACAGAGTAAAAAGTTGTTTTTCCACACATATTTTAATTTTTTTAATAAAAACTAAGGGTTGATCGTGCAACGGTGAAAATTTAGGATTGTTTATATTTTTGTTTGTTGGTTCAAAAAAAAAAAAAAACTTAAAAATTTTTTTTTAAAAAAAAAAAAAAATTTTTTGGGGGGGTCCCCCCCCCCCTTTGGGGGGGGGGGGAATTTTTTTTTTCCCCCCCCCCCCCCCCCCCCCCCCCCCCCCCTTTCCTTTTTTTTTGGGTTTTCTTTTTGGGGGGGGTTTTTTGCCCCCCCCCCCGGGGGGGGGGTTTTTTTTTTTTCCAACACTTTGTAAACCATGCGAAGTGCTGTTTATTTAGCCAAATTTAATTAACTGGATTCGAGTAATTAAATGCGACATAAGTGAAGGGATTCCTGTTTGTTTCGATAAAACACGGTCAGGAACTAAAAGATCTATTGAAATATTTTGTGGTTGGTTGGTCAAATAACAAATACACGTAGCACGCAACGTCCAATAGATATATCAATGAAAAGATATCCAAATCGAAAAAAAATATATAAAAAAACTACTGCAGGTTAAAACACTAGTTGTTTTTGTAACTTGTAGCTAAGAGGCTCCACTTGCTTAGTAAAGTAAGTAAAATAATCTTCGAAATAAATTAATTACAGTAAAAACTCGTAGCACGAGGGAAAGTGATGATGACTGTAAACAAGATATGTTTCTAGCTTTACAATTGGCATTTAAATCTCGAAAAATTCCTTTTAAATTATTACTATTTATTTAAAACCGAGTTTTCTGATTACTGTCTGACTTAGAGAATAGCATAGATTTTACTGTATAGATTATCAGACGGACCGAAACAGAAACGTTGACAACATTTTATTAACTTGTCTCTCATGAAAATTATGAGTTCCCTTGAGATCTATCTGTAGTAACTTATACAACTCAGTACACAACATTATTTAAGTTCTTATATGGTATAAATAAACAAATTTGTATTTAAACATAGTTGTGTAATATGCACATAATTTTGAATTACTATAATATGAATCACGACGGTAAGTACTTTATTATAATTTACTTCTCAATTGTAAATTTCCTTTACCAAGAGTGTGAACACTACACGGCTAGATTTATAATCAGACTGCTTTACATGTTTAAAAAAATAGGATTAAATTGCAAGAATTTCTTATCGATTCAATGATACATACATGATATTATTATATAATTGCGGCAGAACCGTAGCCTAAAAAGGAGTCAAGCAGTTCCACATGATCGACACGTACGAAATGGATCGTACGTAATAAAAAGTAGAAATCGTATGGGCTACTTAAGCCTTTACGACACTGCTCATATTCAACCCGAGAATAGCATCAGCATTATAATTAATAAATTAACTACATACATATTTCTTTGAAACTACGTACAATTTCAGATAATTAAAAAAAGAAATAATAACTTTGATACATACATAGCGTAGCTACTAATCTGGCCTGATATCTAATTGTACCTAATATATTGAAATTCAACAGTTCACAAAAAAAGCAAAAGTCAGTCTTTGTCAAAGAATAAAAATTTATTATTTTTACAGTTGTAAAAATGTACTGCTAGTTATTTCTGCTGAACCGATGATTATAAGTGTTTCACAAAATATAATTATTCAAAATTAAGAGTAAACGATAAAATAGATATTATGTGTATAAGAGCCGTGGTATACCCGTGTACACCTGTAGAAAAAAAATGATTGTAATCATGATATGACTTCAAAAGAAATGTTGTTTTACTAAAAAAAAAAAAAATTTAAATACACTTTTTATTTGAAATTGTCTTACTTTCAGCACACACACAGAGCTAGTAGTCAATATATTTATTAAATTGATCATGGCGATGTAATGGACTTTGAAACTCTTTCAGTTACGTAGTTATCTCAAGAAAGATTATTTTTAAAAGAATACACACTAATTATTATATATGGAAACTAACGGCACCAAATCACTTATAATTAGTAATTACTCACATCGTTACGTAATATTAAGATATCCGCACAAATTTTATCGAAATATCTCTTCAAGCGTAATTTTGGAACTTTGATAAGTTAAAAGTGGTGTCGTTCTTATTTAGAATAGAGTAATATTAATTATAAACTTCATCAAAAGCTATTATAATAATAATTAACATTTTTATAGATTATAAAGCCCTTATTGATAAGTGTAGGTACTTAACAAACTAGTGTAGCTATTAAATGTTTTAAAAAATGCCTTATGGATTTTATTGTAGAAGCATTAGCTTCTAATGGTGTCCCTAAAGACTATGACTATTGATTAAATCAGTTTAAAAATTAAGAGATGAAACATAGTACTGGAGAGAGACTTATCTGATTGGCATTTTGATAGGCAAGAATAAGATACCGAACAAATCCATGAATGAATATTATATAATTTTATGAATTAGCATTTGCTAAACCATATATTCCTCGTATATAAAAAAAACTAATTGACCATTCAATTCTCCTAGTGATACTAAACAAAGCTATAGAAATATTAAAAAAATGTATTCTCTGCTTTTTGGTACATTTTAAAGTCCGTTTTTTTTTTTTTGTTTCTTTTGGTCTTATAAAATTATTTTCCTAAAAACCAATAAAAGCGACATTTACTACAATTTCTATTTTAAAGAGGTTGAATTGAATGTTTTTGAGGTTGGTTGAAATGAAAATATTTTTAGGGTAGGATTATCATTCTTACCTACAACTTAGCAACCGTACGCAGGCGTGGTTCATATACTCGTATAACATATCTTAATTATTAAAGCATTCAACTTAATTATAATAACAAAAATAACTGAATAGGAAAGAGTAACTAATTTCGTAACCGCTGACTTAGTGTGGCAATTAAATGTTGACTCATTATTTGTAAACATTCCTTTTTATCGAATATGATAGCCTGATTGAGTTTTAATCCATTAAATAGCATCATTACCATTTAATGATAGAATATAATTCACGAAAATAAAGAAATATTTCACAACGATGTTGCCATTTATCTACGACGAGTATACGGCAATGTTAGTTGTGTTCGCCGTAGTATTTGTGTTAAGTTCTATTTAGTTCCAATACATAAAAAATATGAGTCCTAGTTGCTTTGCTTCTATAAAATCAACTTTTATATAAATAAATAAACTGTAAGTAATACATATAAAAAAATTTGGTGCTACGTAGATCGATATAGACTTTTCTTATCTTATCGAGTTTTATTGATTTAAGTATCTATATTTCATAAAATATTTTACCACTCAGCTTTATAACTGTGTCACCACTAAATTACATTATTATTTAATAGGTAAAAATTTTTTAATCAATCAGTTTTATAATATATAATATAATAGCTTTATATTATAGAGCAAAAGGACAACTAAGTAGGGCACGTGAATTATTGAGCTAGATATACTGCTGAGTGGTCTCTCTTCGATTAGAAAAAAATTATCTCACAAAATCTTTTTTATTTCATTGGTATTATAGAATGGTAAACTATGAACTTTTTATTTATGGGCTTAAGTACAAATTATAAGCAAACCGCCCCAGCATCAAACGGGAGAGTCTTATATAATGACATTTTCAGCTTAGCTGCTAACTCCCCTTTTGGAACGGGCTCTACTTAAGCTGTTCGAAAAATATCATTAATGTATATCGTCAGACCGCTAATTGGAAAGCTGCACTGTTTTGCAAAATCGCTTCGTAAATTAAGAAATTTCTTGTTAATCAAGTACAATTTTAGTGCTTTTTTTAACATTAAATTTAATATTCCAAAACTGTATTTCATCAGTCCGACAAATTGAAATGTTAAACCAATAGTTAAACCTTTAGGCAGAGCAGTATCCATAAAACCAAATAAAGCTCTATGTGACGATTTCTTTGCAAAGCCAAATCTTTTTTTTTATTATACCACCTTTATCATTCACATAGTTTCAATCACGAAAAACGTAGAATTCTAAAATTAAATTTATAGTGCTGTAAATGATCATCAAGCTGGTATGAAAACAAAATAGGTATGATACACCAATGATCGATCTTATTTAGAGGAATAATAGAATAAGTAAAGTGAATTAGAACGGTACAAATAAAATATGATTTTAATTTTCGTTTCAGATATAGCTGACCTCGGGACTAACGGGAATAGGTAAGGTTAGGCGTTTATGTGTGAATTGTCCCGACGAATTGTGACGATTGTTGCATTGAAATCCGATTTAAGGAACAAAAGTCATCACCATTTCAAGATAGAACTATTAAATAAATGTCGTTTTGCATACAAATTCTCGTTGTTTAAAAGGAACAGAAATGGAGCTACAAATATATTATATGTCTCTCCAAATATAATAGTTTTCTCAAACATATAACCCATAAGTATCATTTGAGTAATTATTGTTATTTAGTGTATATACACTCATATATAGGCGTGGCAGCAGGCTGCGGATATTTTAACCAACCCTACCCCGACAGTCGATGAGTCATCGGACGCTGTTCGTAGAGGCAACATCCTGTGGATGCTCCGGTGTTGGGGCGAAACATGCGTCGAGTTTACGGGTTTTTTCGCGGAATATACTAGTAGATTAGTCTATTAGAGTTTTATGAAATAAATTGATAAATACTTTTACTTTATACTCAACTTACAAGTTTTCAACTTTTTGTTAATGCCATCTCATTTCACAAAACAAACCATAACTTAATTTCATTTCAATTTTCTTTTTAGAAAAACTACGAACTAGCTATGAATAATAATATCGCCAATAACATCCAGCTCAGTTTATGTAAACAATAATTGAATAACTTCGTAGCTAAGTTATCTACGCAAGGATCAAGATAATAAGTAATAGAGTTATAATAATTAAATTAACAATATACAATTTCTAGGATTCAAGAAAAAGCTGGAAAAATGATTATCTGCACAATACGCGAGTTTTTTTATTTGGTCGTTAACAGCATAATTAAAAACCAACTCTCATATAATAAAAACAAACGACGCCATCTCTCTACTTTTACAATATACCTTATAATAAATTTGTGAATATCCAAAATGGTGGGCTACAAGTCAAATGTAAAATGTCCCAGAAGAATATATGAATATGCCACTAATAATTTCGTACTTTCCCAGTTAGGTACAACGAGTCTTCGGATATGTACATGTACTAATCTAAAACATTGAGGATATGTTTATACAGTAATGATGATTTCATTGATCTTAATATATATAAATCTCCTGTCACGATATTTGTCCGCGATGAACTCTAAAATTATTTAACCGATTTTAAATTAATGGCACACCGTGAGCAGTCTGGTCCAACTTAAGAGATAGCTTAGATCTTTAATTATAATGGCAATTTTATTTTATTTCATATTATTTGACAATCACAATTATCTGTTAACTCCAAAAGATTGTAACAGATGTTGATACTTTTCGACTGGATTGAGTGAGAAATCAATAGATGGCACTGCTATGGTAAACCGACAAACGTGTCATATAAAGATTAATTTATTAACCTAAATAAAGCATACTTTTATTGCTAAAACGCTTTCGATTATCATATCCCCGCACACTTAAAGCTGATCCTTATTTTTATTTAACTAAAAAATGATTGCTAGAAATCACCTCAATGGCAAAACAACCTTTGCTCAGCTAGGTTCTATATAAAAAAGTACATAGTACCTTTTTATTTAATAGCATTATTACATTTAATACCAAGAATCAATTTTCTGTCTGGAAGTCGCGTCACCAATAGTGATAATATTATTTTTTGATATCGGTCAAACAAGGTTCATAAAAGATACAACGTCTGAAAATTAACATTTTTGTATCTTAGAAAAGGAACATCATAATTTCTTCCTACATCATTTTAGCCGTTTAGCTTATCTTATTATTAATGCGTATGCAGGGAAAGCTCCGAAAAAACATTTTTTTATTAAGTCTCCGCTTGTATTGATGGTAACGTTCTGTTATAGTTTGATGGGATGAACGCGCCTATGTTATTGGTGCTGATTGGAAAATTATGTTTTTGTTGGGCAGTCAATTTATGGAGAGAAAGATTCTATAGTATCGCGCTACTATCATTAAGAGCGTAGCATATTTGTTGTATTTTGTTGTTGAAAAAAACGGGTTATTTAATTAATGTCATTGAACCGCAGCCAATAGCGAGGCATAACGTATATATTTTATATGAAAAATTGCGAAAGAAAATTGTGGATTTTACTTGATTGGAACTTGTATTTCAGCTTCTGCTTATTAATATGATTACGATGATACGTATTAATTGAGAAAAATAATTTATGTGAATTTTATTCTTTAAAACCGAACCGAAGTTTATTAAGTACTGAGTTTATTTAACTCCTCGTTGAAAACTATGGATCGTCTATTTATCGAGGACGACTTTATTCTGTAAACGGAATGAATATCATTTTAAAATATTTCGCAACAACGTTACTGTTTACGCCCACATTTATTATGTCTAGCTTGTATTGTATCTGTGCATCTGTGTATCATATTGTAATATATCTTTAATATAAAGAAAATTGTTATTTCGATCGTCTCGTTTTCACACAAAAGAAATTTTTTAACAATATATAGTCATACAATATTGGAAAATAAATAATATATGGCAATCCGGAAGACAATATTTTGATTAGAAATAGGAATGGCAAAAGATGTTATGACACGTTTTTAGGCAACTCTGGAAGAGGAAATTGTATGAAAAAAAGACTGATCCATTTAACACTAGCGGTATTCCTTTCCTCCTGTAACGAATAGAAACTATATAAAAGCTAATGTTTCGAACTATAGACTATAGACCGAGAAGCGCACAAGTTCTTCAATCCTTACTTAGCTCCAAATGAAAAATCGGCTGTCTACCATGTACCGATAACGATAAGTTTTTAAGTTTGCCACACAATTCAAATAGGAGACGAAAAAAGCTCGTAATTGTTAACACTGAAGACCCGAAAATAAATTAATACTGACCACGATTACCATATACAAGGGAACTGTGCTTATAGTAATCACATTTGTTCCAAAATAATTTACATTATGCAAATTTTAATAGTATGAAGATAATCCTTATCTACATTCACACTCCATCACCATCGATCATTCATTTGTTACCATTTACATTCACAATTATTGAATTTTGAACGAAATTTCCTATAACATCGTTTTATTATCTTATAAATTCTTATTATTTCAATCAATATGTAAGGAGATACCATAGCACATTAAAATTAGCAAGAAAATAATGAATATCCAATTCTCATAGTCTCTCTTACTGTTTAAGGGGCATAAATATAAATGTCTAAATATAAGGTTAGGTATCCAGATCACTGGAAGTGCGCCTTTCGTTTAATTAGGGTTTAAGAACCGATATCCGCATTCAACAATAACTCCAATTTCAAAAACAATGGATAGTTCACAATTTACTGAGTGATCTTAATGCAAAATTCCGCCAGATACTTTAAAATGATTTTGTTACTTATTGATCTTTTTAAATTCTCGATCGCATACGATTGATAATAATCTAACTTCCATCTCAAATAAATGCGTATGTATCGATCTCTTATCTACATGCCAATACTAAAAATATGCAATCCAACTTCATCCAATGGAACCGCGATCTCGGCCATCGTTTACGGATTTATCACAATTAGATAATAATTATTTCGTACTGATATAGTTAACGCAAACTTTTATAAATTAGATCAAAAATGTAACAAAAGAATACTTGAAGTGTTTCCAAACTAAAAACCAGTGGTTTTATGCTAAAATATGTAAAAATTATATGTGACATGAGCATTGCAAATTGTTTCAACATTTAAGAAAAAATAAACCTTTGCAGAAATTGGTTTATTTTTCTTAAATGTCCACTTTTATTTTACAATTACATACCAATATTCAGTACGCAACGTAACGCAAAGTACGTAAGCTATATCCCATTAGTGACTGGAGAGAATACGCGCTGATTGAACCAAACACACAAGGGAATAACGCAATTTGGTAGAATTCTTGTACAATGTGTACATAATAGCAACAAACTAAAATTAGACCCCCAATTTAAGCAATAATCATAGTAGTTTAAAGAGGTCTAATTTCACTATTTTTTATAGAATTTTCACTGCTGATTAGATATCCTAAGCCTAAATGTAAACAGCATCATTGTCTAAATAGATTTCATTAAAGTTGCATGTCCAATTCACTTTCGTCACTATCACTAAATAATTCGTATTATTAAACTTTAAAACCGCAAAGCATGGATCACTCAAATTTCAATCTACGATTTGATAACAATGATGGAAATATCCGTCAAAATGGAAGGATTGCTCATTAACAAGTAAAAACTGTCATCTCCAAACTGAGATTGTTTTATGAATGTAGTTGATTAATATTTAATGACAAACTCAGTTATAAGATAGTGTTTTAGCAAGCTTTATTCAAAAAACGGATTGCAATACCAACCATAGATGGATAATTTTGGATCAGATTAATTATTAATTTTGGCCGTTAATATACCTTCTGAAATACGCGTGAACGCGAATGATGTTAATAAAAATAAAATAAAGATAGCCCTCAAAGTGGATAGCTGTTTAAAAATATTTAAGCGCGACTATGTTCCTCTAATCCATACACTGCAGTTTTGTTACACATACATACATCATAATTCATTATAAAAACAACACTATATTAGAGTGAATTTCTTTCTAGGTCACCTATCCATGACTATGAAGGGCGCACATTCCCACTCGGAGCTTTTTTATTGGAAAACAATGGTTGTAAAAAAGAGATATGTAAAAAGTGTTATGCCGTATGATGTGAGCACAATACGTATTTATAAATCTTGAGCATTGATTGATTATTCGTGTTTTATGATGATGATGTAGTTGCTGTACAAAAGAATAGGAAACGACTTAATCTTACGTAAATAGAATTTATATTTATGCACTTATACGGTATAACTAGCATCCAGAGTGTATGTCCTTCTAAAGCCAATATCTAAGCCATTAAGGTGAGTACCCAAAAGCCCAGCTTCGTGAAGAAGCATTACCTACTGTTAATTTAATATAAGAGTCAAATCAAAGTCATTTGATTAAAAATCTTACTAATTTCAGAACTGCTGTTGATAGTTGTTCACTATAACCGGACCACATTTTCAGATACTGACGTAAAAAAATTTAAAACGTTCACAAATTAGTACCAAGCGGGGTATTTTCTTACATAAAACGCATCTCGATTTAATGATTATGACAAAGAATTCATATAATTGCTCCCATACATAAGTAAATTGAATAAACCGGTTTAAATATATATCAGTTTAATTATGTCACCTTCACCTATGACTTCGATGCTAGTCAAACTGATGAATATATCAGCTATTGAGCAAACAAACCTAAAAGAAAATATTTAAATAGTAAGAATTAATCACCAAACACACACTATTTCTTCCTACGACTCTCAATATTAATTAATTTTTTTTTTTATAAAATAGGATGCGAACGGGCAGGAGGCTTACCTGATCGTAAGTGATACCGCCCCGCCCATGGACACTCACAATGCCAGTCATAAGTGCGTTTAAGATGACAATACGCTTTTTTCTTGAAGGAAAATATGTATTTTCCTTCTATTGGAGCTGGTTCCACATAGCGGTGGTACGCGGCAGAAAGTGCCTTCTGAAGCGCGGATTCGAGGTGATAAGTATGAAATTTCGTATTCAGCCTCGAAGGAACTTCGAATACTCTCCATAATAAATGCGATAGAAGATGCAGAGAGACCCTACACTACGCCACTCTCTACGCCAGCGTGAAAGCATCAAGACGATCTTTGGATGCGATCAAGAGGAAGTAGCTGGGGAGGAGCTCCCGCCCAGAGGAGAAAACAGAATTTCATGTGGAGCTGAATTTGCGCTTTATTAAGTTGCAAGCGCTTTACAAAGTAATGCCTCAACTTCACACACTAGATTGTATCACAACATTTATTCATAACAATACGACCTGCATAACAACGCCCACCCAAAGATGTTTCATTCATTTTAACAATTTGAAACAATTATTTAGTTTACTTAATATTGTGCAAACACAACTGGGTATTTTCAGCAGGTGTTAGGTGATTTGATCAACGTGCGTAAGTCAGCTGTGAGTAGGATAATGCAAAAGGTAACTCAGGAACTCCCAGTCCGCAGTGCCATTCACATAATGAATTACTGACGCGAAGGAGCAATGAAGACATTTTCTTTTAAAATCAGTTTTCTGCAGTTTTCAGCACGTTTTCTTTTAAAAACAGAACTAAGTATAAACCTGAAACATTTATCGCTGGATATTTTTTAAATTTGATACAAGTCATGCAGATTCAATCCGTCAATTCGTTCAGTTTTTTTTCTTTTACCATTTACGTTAAATTTAAAGCGTCTTTCAGTAACCAGACTTTAAACTGGTTTTTAGTTGGTGTGTCGTAAACTTTAATTACTATTAAGCCTCTAAGACTCATTAGGTTAAACATCTTCGGCGAATTCGTTATGCGAATTCGGGCTCGTGATAAACTTAAAATTAAAAATCAAGAGGTAGATACAATTGTTAGCACTGTATTTTTGTAGGGCCCACAAATACGGATCTAACGAATAGTTAGTCTATTAGCTAGCTCTACAGCCTAAGCAATTAAAAACATTCGCCAACTTATCGCTGAGAGTACAACAAAGCCTGTTTTAGTATTATCATAGCATAATTGCAGATGGGTTTTTCCGACTTATAGATTCTAGAGATAAATTTACAGCAATTAATATCTCGACTCCAGCAGGATTACCTCCAAAACATTAATTAACAATTTTGATGATTATTATAATTATAATAAAGAAAATAAAAACAAAATTGTTTAAATTGAATACTTTTCTTGAAGAAATGTCAATAAACAAATTTAAAACTTATGTAAAACGTTGTGATCTAAGGTTTAAATTGCTCCAGTCTACAAAAAAGTCCCCAAATTTTATTGTTTAACGCGATCAGAAAAACTCGCCCGATTTCTTAGCCGTTTGTTTGTTCGGGTGTTTTTTTTTTCGTTCACAAGTGATAATTTTAAGTGAAGTTTAATAAAATATATTGAATTTTCTATATTTTATTTTTTATAAATCGCAGTAAATACTGTAGTCTTATAATAACTTAAAACCCAATAAGACATTTTATATTTGCTTAAAACGTATTACTACCTCGTCTATATTGGGTCACTTTAGCGCCTTGCATAACAATTTACTTTATATTTAAAATTCTTAGTAATTATTTATTATCCAGTCGAGTCTTAATTAATTATATATTAGTTAATTATGAATTCATTTAAGTTATTGATGTTGTTTTAGATTTAATGTTATTTTGCTTATGATCATAATTGGAACTCACAGGCTCCTGAAATACAATTCTGAAAAGGAGCCTGGGGATTTAGGAATTTTTATATGTAAACGCGTTTTCGTAGTATGAATATTTGCTTCTATTTGCCTATGCGTTGTAATTCATATATTTTTATTCGGTTCTTGAAGATTGCATAAAACTGATACAAAATATCCAAGTTAAATCTGGGGAAAAAATGCGTCAAACATGTATCATAAACCGCACAATACCGCGATTTTTTAGAGAAGAGTACACATGTCATAAGATATAACTTTAAAGTTTACTTTAAATTAAGTTCATTCAATTTAGCAAAAAATTAGGATGTCAATTAATCACTTTCATTAGTGTCATAGTGCCATTGCGTAAGTCTTTTTTTTTTACATTAAACCTTGCAGTTTATTCTCCTACGACTTGTTTCTTTCGATCATAAAGTATTTTATAAAAGTATTTTCTGTGTTAAAGTTATATCTGTGTATATTTAAATGGCAAAATCACATCATAATTGACACCATTTAAATGTGATGACATGAATGGCATACGACTGACAGACTGCTAAGAATACATAAGAGTTTGGTTTAATAACGTCTCAAGTTCAACATGAAGTAAATATCAACCTCTTAAATAACAATACTTGACTGTTTCTCACTCGTTTATGTCCTTGACGTTTTGATCACCGTCCTATTATTCAAAGTTTGAGTCAAAAGGACCAAGGATTATGAAAGTACAGCACATATATATTTCATACTTCATATATTTAATATATTTTTAAAATAAACATACATAAAAATACGTAGCCTATCATTTTATTAATAACATCTTATCCTTATTCGAATTAGTATAAATATGTGAAAATAGAGTTGCAATTGCGGCTTCGTCAAGCTTTATCTAGGCCGCGTTCAATAAACAAAACTATATATATAACCTCTTTTGAATGTGCTTAGCTAGTAGGTTTAAAAATATAGCAATCGTGCACAATGGAATCATATACGAAACTCCTTAAAGTAGTGTAACTTTAGAGTTGAAAGCGATGTTGTGTACATAACACTTCAAATCATAATTCTTTAATCAAATCCTTGTACTAGTGTTGTTAAATCGTATCAACGACAATGGACACATATCTTTTAAAAATGTGTAAATAAATCGTGACAAACATGTTTATGTTACAAATCAAACAAACAATTTTAACAATTATACCTCGTGTGTTCATAAGTTTTGAGACGAAATAAAAGATTCATATTTTTTTTTAATAATAAGCATTTATTTCCAAATTTTTCAGTAAACTATTAGTAGATAATAAGCAACAATAAAATGTAATTATTATTCAAAATGACCACGCCTGCTTTTAATACAGGCCCTTAGACGATTGGGCCAGTCGTCTATGGCGGCACGAATCTTCTCCAGTGGAATTCGCTTTGCTTCTCGGACAAACAAGCAAGACTTCAAAGACTCCAAGTTTGGGTGGGACTTTCGGCAGGCCCTGAGCTCTAATTCAGTCCATAAAGAATAATCTAGCGGGTTGAGGTCGGGACCAGGGAGGGCTACTCGTCCGCCGCGATGAAAGCCGGTACATTTTCCCTCAACCAAGCTTGGGTAGATTTTGCCTTATGTGATGGCGCCCAGTCTTGCTGGAAAACCCAATCTTTGTTGTGAAATAAAGTATGAGACAGGGGTTTCACAACAGGCTCTAAAATGTCACTTTGATAATTCTTGGCTTTCACCTTGGCACCTTGTTGGCAGAAATGGAGCGCAGAGGCACCTTCATAGGAAACCCCCACCATACCATCACACTAGCCGGATGATGGGTTCGCGAGACATTCCGTGCTGAAGCTGGGACATCTTTGCTACTTTTGGCATACAGTTTATTGTTTTGTCTGTTGAACTTATCTTCGACAGTAAAGATTTTTTTCATCGGTGAAGAGTATCTTCCTCGCATCGTGTCTCCTAAGCAGTAATGGAGAACGTTCGCGTCTCAATTTACGAAGGCGATCGTTTAAAAAATGAACTTTCCTGCGGCTATACGCCTTTACCTTAAGATCGTATTTCAGTACTCTTTTGACTGAAACTCGCGAGATATTAGTCTGCAGAGCGAGTTTCTTCTGAGTGCGACATGGATTTCGGCGAAGTCGCTCTCGGATGATCTTGATATTCGCAGACGTCCTTACAGAGCGTGGCCGACCACTCCTTCGGCGATCTTGTAAAGAACTTGTCTCCTTGTATCGTTTGATGGTGTAATACACAAAGTTACGGCTAACACCAAAAGTTTTCACCTCACGGAAAATCTCCATTGGCTTTTTTCCAGCCTTAAATAGCGAAATCAGAGTCGCGCGTTAATTCTTTTGTGCCCTCCATCACGAGAAATTTTCAGCAAATGAATTTGAAAAACGAACATATTAAAAGATAACATTCTAAATTCAAATTTTGAAAAAGAATTAAATACCAGCAAGTAATATTTTATTGAGAATTTTACGTATAAAGTTTGTCTCAAAACTTATGAACACACGAGGTAACTACTATAATGCCAAAGGCAAAGCCAAATAGAAGTAGATTTGAAAACCACTAAGCTATAGCTTACAGCTAAATTTTCACAAAAAAACCCCTTCTCGATACATAGACTTTTTAGAATCACATATAAATGATAATGATGATTGCAGTTTAGGTACAGGTGTTACAAAGAAAAAGTGCTGCACATTCAGCCAACTAACAAAGCATGCAAAATATTAAAACGAAACCTCTACTCGCATCTCCATAGAAAACAAAAGAAAAAGAAATATTTGAAACTTTATTCAAATTCAACCAAATATTTTCTTATCTATGTATTTATTCATTTATTTGTTCTACATAATTCGTGGCTCATATGGGATTTTTACTATTTTTGTTTCCTTATAGTTACTCTATCGATCTATGCTCATTGGAATTAGTGAATTTGGTGCAATTTAAATTCTCGTAAAATAAGACTAATAAGAAACTCATTTAGTAATATAGTGTGAACATATAAGGACTAATTGATAGTAAAATTTATTTTTTTCTAAGCAGAAATTCACGTTGTTCGATTCATTGATCGAATTTAATATGGGTTTAAGAATGTAAATATCTAACACATGGTTATTTCATGATGTCTCCAAAGAATAATTTGACAGTTTTATTTTTTTATGATTATGATTTATGTGATAGGATTATGTTTTTATCAATTCTTATGTCAATCGGAGTTACCCACCGAAGGTTCAGGTCAAATTTGTACCAAAATACTTCGACATAAAAAGAAAACTATACATAAAAGAAGAAGAATCGGACTTTACATAAAGGAAGCACTAGCATACGACACCTCACGTGACACGCTTAAATGAATTCCAATTTTAGACCGCCACTCTTTGCATTTGTTTGAATGCTGATGCCGAGTGTACTGATTTATACACTACTAATGTATGTATATATGCACGGCTTTTGGGTCAGGTATTTTTTCTGTGATAATGAGATAAAATTTAAATATGACATTATTTTTCTTACACACGTGTCTATACACCAGACAGTGATGTAAAAAACTGATAAATTGCTCATGGTATTCTAAAAAGCTATGGATATTGCAAGGAGATAATATATATAAATGAACCATTATGCAAGGACATTTTGATACGATAAATGGTACGTAATTGAAAAAATAACTACATAAACTCATTTAATATCTAATATAAGTAAGTAATTCTTCGAAATTGAACTCCGAATTCAGCGTGATAAAACTTCAATTAAATAATTACTATTCTAGATTAACGTTAAGCTCTTAAATATCATTCTAGTAACTGATGTAACCACTATATCCTATCACTTTTCAATAGTGAAATAGAATGGTAATTGACAAGAGTTCTATTAACTTTTTAAAGAGTATTCAGTTTGTAAATAAACCAAATAAGTAATTAAAATACTTTAGGTGTTATCGTGTGGCACAAATCTTAAAAATCGAAAAATGTTTATCGAAAAAAATGTCTTATGATTAAAATTATACTTACTTGGTTTGTAAGTACAAGCAAACAAATTTGTGCATAAAATCAACTTTTGAAGTTTATTTCAGTTTCTATTAGCCGATCAAATAAACTATTGCAATAAAATTTATTTTGAAAAACTAAAATTCTTAGTAGGAGGTATGACCAATATTGTACTTACTTGATTATAGAAATAAAGAGTATTTAAGGTAGCTCTGTAATTTTTCTTGTTGGAGAAAATTATACAGAATAGAGAATTCGCCACATAAGGAACCTAGCATAGTTGCACAATTTTGAATTTAGGTTATTTAATAGTAATTGTAAACTCAGCACAAGGCATCGTTTAATTATGTTTATAATTATTTTAATAATTAAAAACCCTATTTGCTGTCACCTATATGTATGAAACAGGTGAACACAAAATTGGTGCCTAATTTCTGTGTACCCGGTTTTGGAGTTTAATACCTAAGTTATAAAAGAAATCGGAGGAAGGATCAGTTCCAAATCCCTTCTGAACCTTAGAAAGTTCAAACTTTTAAAAACTAAATATATTTTTACATAAAATAAAGTTTTTGACACTCACTCAATGCTATAAAAATAAATTATCAGATCTGATAAGAGCTGTGTGTATGTGAGTATATAAAAATTAGTACTAGGCTATCTTATCTAAGTTATAAAATACTTTGTAATTTACTACTAACGACTTTTAAGGCTACTTCTTTTTACAACTTTTTAATTAATATAAATGGAATGGTCCATTGATGCCTTTTGTTTCCAAAAAATTCCAATTCCCGCAGCACAGATATTCCGTAGAAAATACTAAACGGTGATAAATTGATCTCGAGGTTAAATCAATCTACTATAAGAGCAGCTGACTTCTTTGTCATAATAAATACCTTGAAGATAACTTTTTATTAGAACTGTAACAATTTTTAAAAAAATCATGGGAAAACCTCAGATTAGTAATAATTATCAAAGCAAACCCTACAGAACTTCTACTCTGTAAGCAGAGTATTTTGCAGTTCATATGGGCTTTAGTTGGTTGACATAGACTGGGCTTTACTTGATTTGATATTCTAAGCAAGCATATAATAGAATGAAACAAATGATATGCTTAACAATTGGTATGTTATGCTATGGGACAGTAACAAAGAATAAAGGAAAGAGAATGAGATTGATGAATTGTATGAACACAATAAAAATTCAAACAACACCCGAGATTAATTCACTATTAAAAGAAAATCTAAATTTATAGATTGGATTCATTATAAAATACGCTGTGGCAATCGTTGAGGAAAAGCAGTTGAAATGCACGACGAGGTCACTCATTGGCAGGTGTTAACGGCTAGCCGCCGTTACGGTGACGCCATCGTAAAATATGCCGGTTTGAAAACAACCCTACCGAATCAGAATAAAATGTTTATATTTAGCATGATGATAAAATATAAAATTATTAAGTTAAGTTAAACCGTATGGAAAGATACTAGTTTTCTACTACTACTAGAACCAGTTTGGCCATAAATACTGTTTACATAAAGACAACTTTTTCTACTTTTTTTTAGCTTTGAACACGTACATTATTTTAAAAAAATTCGTTCGATTTTGTACATGTTTTTTCGAGTTCTTTATCAATATGGAATACGGTGTTAGATAGAAGTATTAATAATCGCCTAGCAGAAAGTATGGAGCCATCGGTGATATTCCAGACTTCAAACCCTTGGTCTAAGGCGTATGTACGTATATAGTACTATGAACAAATGCAAGAACACTTCGTCATCTATCGAAGAAGGGTGCCGCGTGCCTCTATCGTGTATTATAAGCTCAACATGAAGCTCGTTCTTATCGTCGATATATAGGACGATATATATACCAGAATACTGGTAAAAAATGAATGAAGTAACAATTAAAGAGAGTGGATCGAAAAAAAGGATTGCGTATAATCTCAAATACTTAAAATCCGACATGTTGGTAATTGTAAATAATATAGTCTATTCACGATAACTTTGAAATGTACTGCATGAATTGGAAAGCTATTTAGGCGGATACAGAATTAATCAATCCTTATTAATGCAAATAAATGAGCTACCTTAAACTATTCATGCATATTATAATGTATGCCATGTAATTTAAATGAATATATTTGAAAGGTTTATCGAGCATCAATTACACTCAAGAAAATAAGCACTGTTTTTTGTTTATTTTTGTCAAATTGTGTTTACGTTAAAAGTGGGCCATCTTTTATTTGAAAATATCTCTTTATCTATTTTCATTTTTTTAAGTTGAGGAGATATCGATACATTACGTGAATACTAATAATGACGTATAATAAATAAATATATGATTATCATATTTTTACCCACTTTTACCTATTTTCATTTATGCCCCACCCCAAAGGCCATATTTTAATAATAACAAACACAGAATAGCGATTCTTCGAATAACATCCGAAATAACATAGGAAGTAAGGTCTTAAAATAGCTTAAGTATCGATTGAAAATCATCAACCTTGAGAACGTGAAGTAACGACCATTTGCGACAAATTGATTACCTCATGCCTTTGTAACCTTATTAAATAAAGAGAAAATAATATATAACTTATCCATTTTCGAATGGATAACAACAGTTATTTAAAATAATAAGAATATAAGATATAATATTTTTAAAACATTCTGTAATTTATGATTGTACGTTAGTAGAAATATAATACATAATTGAAATCCTATGAAATGCCGTGATTGCCTTGGTTTTTTACTATAAATTATTTTCGATAAAAACTTTAAAGTTAATTTAAAAATTTTGATTCCCTTATGAAAAGAACGATAACGCCCTTTGTTGCGAATTGGTCACTTTTCTGCATATATTTGTATATGTTGTGACATATATTCAATGGCAATGTGATGGGAGGCAAAAAAACTCTGGTTAAGCCAGAGTTTTTTGCCTCCTCTTTGCGCTATTTACACGAAGTCGAAGGTTCGTGCAGAATCCGGCAATTCTAAGGGTAATATTAACAGAAACAAGATTTAAAGCGAATCGTGTGTTGTCCACTGCCATAATTTATTTGATATGGAGGAGAGATTTGGAAGATAAATTTGAATAAAAAAAAATGTATACCTATATAGATATAAAGATATCAAGATCAACATTATTGCCGTAACTAGTCGTTTTAAGTGGTTTTCAGTAATAATCATGGACAGCGAGAGTAATTAAGATTTAGAGTCATCCGTATAAAATAAATTATTTTGTAATTTATTAACTTAACGATTGAATAGCAAGTAGTAAAATGTTTAATTGCCAAGTAAATATAGGAGGTTTTTTTAATAACACTGGTACTTAATGTAATATACTTCTGGATTTTGTCATTGAATGGTTTTTTGAAATGACTAAATTTATTGATATGTAAACATAGTATTTATTCAAGTGATATAAATAAAATACATTTTTTGAGACAGGGAAGAAACGAACAGTTAGAAATACTGCCTTACTCAAGATCTGAGACATTAAAAAATTCGGTACGGTTTCAAGGTCAGGGAGGATCAACATTATATATCTTACTATTTTTATATATATTCTAAAAGCATTTGCGTATAGCAAATGTGAAGAAATATATAAAGAGTTCCAGCAGGGGCGATACTCTGGTCTGTGACAATTCAAGAACTCGAAATACAGATAGTCTTGGCTCATATAATGGCTACATCTTATTTATAGTAATATAAGAAGAGTAAGAAATTTATTATTGTACAATTATTATTATTAGTTAGAGATTTATTGTGATTATTTATCATTATCTTTCTATTACTATACTTATAATAAAACTTAAGAGTTCGAATGTCTATATCTGTACATTGAAGATAATGCTAAACACTGAGCTAGAAGGATGTACTTCTTACATCCTGACTGAAATAGAACACATCGTTTCTATTATAAATTCGAGCTAATCTCCGAAACTGTTAAGCTGATTGCCTAAATTATTATACACCTATGCCACATCTTAAATACTTTACATCCTGGTAAAATAAGTTACCATTGGGTAATTTAGAAACTGTAGCCACTTATATAGCTTAGTTTAAAATAATTTTTGATCTTAATTTAGTAAGATTTGGTACGCTAGTGGTAAATTTATAAATCCGGCAAAAGCAACGTACTCCCGCGAGAAATCTAAAAAAAATACAAAAATAGTGTCCAGCAACGCATCTTTTGTACTTAACAATTATGTGTTGCGGACGTCATTTTCATATAAGGCAAAAAGTTATCAAGATACCGAATCGTTTTTTCAAAAATCGGTAGATAGGACTTTTAAATTATAACAAAATTTATTCAATTATATTAGTTATAAATCATTTAAAACTTTGACTGTAACAGTACTCGTATAATAGCTAAGACTTTGATAAAAAGTAAAAAGTTATTTTGTTTTCAAAGAATGTAAAATCCACTTTGACGAAGCATAATATTTATATCATTTATATTTCAGTTATAAAGGAGAAAAATAATATTCACATACGAAAAACTGAGGATGGATCGAAACCAGGCCAACCCCATAAAACAAGTTGTTTTTTTACATGACTCATTTTATTCTACATTTGCTACATTTAAGATATTATACCTTAGCTCATACTCGTATGAACTTTAAAACTTAGCCTGAACTTTATTTTTTATTATTCGTTAATATTTTAAAACAAATATGTCGAGATATCAGTCAACAGTTACACTTTACACCTGACCTAGGCTTGATATCTATCCATAAACCCTAGGTTGGATGTAAAGCCTACTGTCGACAATTTTAAGAAAAATTCGGTACTTAACCTTCTTATTCTAAAGTACTATTTGGCCACTTACTGTAAAGTTGTGAGTTGAAATGGACTATTTCTTATAATTTAGCATATTAAATTGTTATATAAAAATGAATATTATTCTTAATACGCACGCGATAGGAAAAATTCTTGTACTTAACTGCTTTATAAACATAACACCAGATGCTTATTAATTATTAAGGAAGATCTCCTCCACTTTCAAAGATAAGTAAATGTAAAAATACTAAAACCTTTAATTCAAGCAATAATGAAGTCCATTGAATTGTACAAAAAATCCTATATAAACTTTACCTTTAAGGTAAATTTATACACATTTAAGGAAATTCACTTCATCATTAAAGTACAAGGATCTATTTTAATTTTTACATTTTTACTTTAAATGTGAATTAGTACTTGAAGTCTTGTGTTAAAAACTGATGATAACTAGTTTGAATCTTTGTTAATTAAGTCAAAAAAATGGAATGGAGAAGAGATGTATTATTGCGATAAAGAAATAAGGGAAAAATACCAAAATAATATAAAATATTTGAGCGCTTATACAATTATTATAAATTAAATTTAAAGTAAACTTTAACTTTAATTCATATAATTGCATACATTGTTTGCAAATACAACTTATAATCATTTATTCATTTAGGGAGGTTCATAAACACTAGCTTTTTATATCTTTCAGTTCTAAGTTCCTGGTTATGCTATTTTGTTTAACTATATTTAAGTATATTTGAATTTTCCTGAATTAAAACCTAGATGTAGCAATATTTCGTATTACTTTCTTAATTTTAATTACAATATTTAATGGTAACCGTGATGTTTGCTTTTACACTTTTTATAAAATGGATTTTATTACACCCAGAGGTAAATATGTGTAAAAACTCAATCACGAATGATTGTACCGTTTATTTTATACCGTTCTACGTGAACGTTGAAACTTATGAGTTCATCAAGGTGGCGCGACGCATTTGTTACACTATTTGTGTCTTTGATCGTGCGGTGAAGGACGAAGGTGAACGTAATAAAAGCGCCCGGTTGCAAAGCGATTGCACTTGCAAATATTTTGTTCGAGTCTTGTTTTATTAGTTCAATTATTAGTCAAAATAAATATAGTTAATTGTGTTAAAGGTTCCGTGTGAAGTACACGCTTTTTTCCCCCACATTTTTTTTTTTTTTTTTAATCTCTTGCTGTTTGGGTTATTTTAACTAAATCGTAAAATGCCACACAAATACCTTTCACAACTCACACTTGATATATTTTAAATTTCGTTGTCAGTTAGTCATTATTTAATTAATATATGTTCATAAAAAAAGAGAAAAATATGTTGTCAACTATTAAACTGTACAAATGTTTTTAGATACAAGGATATTTAATATGCTTTCCATATATTTATATTGGTTACTGTAACCAATTGTACATAAAAATACAAGTTCCTTGTTATGCCCAAGAAAAATATATCCAAAGTAGCGCAAACACTATACGGTTACCAAACTAAAGGAACAAATTTCGAGTTAACCCATTTCTCAGTGTACGAAAGTCAATTAGGGCAAACACTTATTAAATAATAGTATTATAATTATATTTAAAAAATCTAAAAACTTTTACTATCAAATATGCAATGTATGTATATGTAAGAAAATAGAATTTTCATCCACAATGTAAGCAAAAGATAAGATACCATGTGTTACGATAAGATAAACCTGCCTTCATTATTAACATAATATGTATGATGTATAAGTATCAAGACGTAGCTAATCATACTGAATTATTTGAAGCATACACAAATATTTGCAAGTAATTTGGTCCAATTGGTTAAATGCGAATAAAAAAATAGATGTTTAAAATTGATGATAGATGGTTTACTTTATTTATCGTAAAAAGTATAAGGCAATCATTCTTGGATAGTCGTCTCAAGTAACCGACGCTCGAGATATCAGGCGAATTGATAATATTACCTTTTTAGTACAAACAAGACACATAAATATAATGTTGTATTATTTGGTGCATACAAAAATCAATTTTGGGACCGCCGCCAGCCACGAGGAGATATAATCTTCAGGTGAGCGTCGAGCAAATCCGATTACACTGCACTCCAATATGCACATACGAGGGACGCACTAACACATGATGTCACAACACTATATTATCACTTTTTTTGCAATATTCCCACTGCAATCCAAGTAATCACTGCAATCCTGAGTGGCGATTGGCTGTGGTTGGTGGCGGCGGCGGCACCAATACTTTGTGCGGATGCTAACACTAGACATGCTTGGGACAAGTATGGTATTGTATTTTTAATCACCATAACAATGCAAGCTCGAAGCAACAACTTATGAATCATTTTTCATTTCAGGAGTTAGTCAGTGGCTGACAGTATATGCACAAGGATTGGCGACGTCCACCGTCTTTAGGTAGGTCGCAGCGGGGACCATCTGCTTGCATCATAAATAATTTTTCCTCAATACAACGTATTGTAGTTACCTGTACCACGTTCTTAGTTATGCATAATGATGCTTTCTTGTAGAAGAAAATAAATAAAGTAAAAATAAAAATAGTTTTCAGACACCGGCAGATGGTAATTAGCCTACGAAAAGCGATACTCACGAGAGATGAAACCGCGAAGTAGAGGCTGGCGCTGAAGTTGAATTCACGGAGGATGATGAACCTGAGTAACCAGAGCCGGCAGGTGAGGAGCCGGCCGATGGCGCTCCCGCTGCTGTGGGTATCGCAGCGGGCTCGTAATACTCAGTGGTAAGTGTTCGTTCGTCCAGCACGTGCTCGATGTTATGCGCCTTCGAAGCGGACTTAATGTCCATAAAGGCAACAGTGGCACAAACACCGCTATTAGAACACCCACTGGCACCCGTGCTTGCGTTCTCCATTCGACCCAATAACTTGACATTCTGGACTCGGCCATAACTGCAATGAACAGACATTTTATAGCTTACAACTATTATTTATAATACATACATCCAACATGCTAGATATATACGTCGAAACAACATTAACACCATTAAAATAACGAATAGGTTTGTGAAGTGTGATTCAATTTTTATTGAATAGGTTAGGTTGTTTTATTAAGGAAGTGATGTTTTAAAAATTTTCTAAAAATTTTTTCATCATTAACAATCTTGAAAAACATAAAATTATTATTCTTTAATGTTATTAAAAGTAAAATCACACAAATTGTGGGGTGAAAGATTTAAGACAACATCAAATAAGATTATATTTTGCAAACCTTTGACTGTATGGCCGAATTTGATAAATGGATAGCTTTAGACACAAAGCATACAATTTACAAGTCACGAGTCAGTATCACATGCAAACTTAAATCTAAATTAGGTAAAGGGTAGATAAATGAGATATATAAATCAAGAAGAGAAGCAACATGTATAATAATTATTATTCACCATTCTTCATTTAAAATAATATTATAAAGGCTGGCTCCACGTGTGCAAAGCGAATTTGACAATTATCTAAGGTGCTTGAAATAGGTATAGCTATTTGGAAAATAATAAAAATATAACGAGGATTATAATTAGTTCAACACGGTCGTGTTTGAGAACCGCAGCATTACGCATTATAAATTATAAATACAAGCATGCGGCTCGTTCACTAGCCGGCCCCAAGTCGTGAAGCGCTGCGTCGCACTTGGCGTCTCCATAGTCCATTGTGAGTCGAGCTGTAATACCGACTGCGTCCAAAGCAAATACAAAAAATGCGGCGTTGCCGCACTTCACCCGATATCTACTGACTGTGTGCGACGTTGCCTATTCGACAAACTTGTTTCTTCAACTTATTTATGTAGTAGTAGGTACCTACGGCAATGTATTTTTTGTCTGATTAATGTTTTATGGCTATTATTTAACTGGTTTTTTTTTAAGTTTGAATGCTAAATTACAGCATACAAATTAATTCAGTATATAATATAGCAACATCTTGTAACCTATACGAACAATGAATAGCTAGAATCAATAGGTAAATTTCAATAATTATGAATATTTAAACTGATGGGTACAATAAAGGACTGTAATCTGTACACAAACTTTACTTTACTTTTAGACTGTAATCTCTACACTTAAAGGTATGACTTTTCTTAAATGATCCCTGCAATCTGCTATATTAAATACAGTTTCATGGACATACCATATTTTCCTAACACAAATCCATGAACTGAACACAGATATAAACGTAAAAATATTATAATCTACCTACAAACCAAGCAATACAGTTGAAACAAAATGTACCAATAAACAAAAATTGTGCTCGAGCGTATGTGGTACCAAGATGAAAGAATGATTAAATCGGTCGATGTCTAGAGCGACGTTGCCAAGTTTACTTCAACATGGCCGCGCCCGCTGTGCCCGTTTCCGTGTGAAACCAATTCAATGCGTCTGTAGCGGTGTGTAAGCGCGCGCTTGTGTGTGTGTGTGATGATAATAATAATAAAGGCATTTGTAGAAGTGCGACGACGAGCGGCCGAGCGGGGCCGCGACCGGCACGAAACGTATCGAACAGGATGCGGAGAAAGAGTGGGGGGGGGGTTTACCGGCTCGATGACGTCAGCCTACTTTCTGAATAAAGATAATATAAAGGGCAAAGTATAATGGGGTGTATGCTTAGCCTATTTATTATATTCTTACTATTTCTAATATAACTAATATTCATAAGGTTAATTTTATAGAATAATGAAAGGTCTTCTCCCGGGAATTTTTTAAATTACACTTAATTATATCATATTCTCCACCGTAAAGGCAGAAATTAACAACAACATTGAACAAAAAATAACAGGTACTTTACACGGTTATTAAATTATAGTTACAGCGCTGCACGTCACTAAATTTAAGCAATATTAGTTTACGTAAGTATATATAACATTTACAAAATAATAAACCTACAAGATCTAATGCTTTGGTAGGCATCAATCAGCAGTACATTTTACTTACTTTTTTAAAGAGACAGTGTTTATAGGTATAGGTTTAATATTTTATTAACGATACTATTTACCAATGTTTACCAAAGAAAAAAAAAAATGTAATCTGACTTGGATTTGTCGTACACCAACTACATAGTCAAATTAAATAAATCGTTATAAAAATCTTGCAGCGCCACCCACCGACATAATAGCTTGTTTGGTTCGTTGACCTCTGCACTAAGAAAAAAATAAGTTTGATAAGCAAGTATTCCAACTTTCACTCGAGTAACAGAGGTGGGTGTTTGTACGTATTAAAACTGATTTTATAATAACACAATTTCACCATAGGGCAGGTAATAAATTCAAACGTTATTTTAGCTTATACAAGGAAATATACGTGAAAAATTATTTAAAACATTTAAGCATAGGCATACTAATAAGGGGAAAGCAGTAGGGTTTCTATCTGTCGGGTCGAAGCTAGCAATTGCCCGGGTAGCGTGCGCAGGTCGATAAAGCAAGTACTGGGGTGGAGCCACACAATGCCGCTCGGAATGGTACCACGTACTGTCATCGCGCTAAAGTTGCATAACAATATTACATTACATTAACAGAGTTCTTTAACTACGGTCTAACAAAGATATATTCATCGATAGTTGTTTAAAACTGTTTCAGCAAACAATATGAGTTAGAACAGTGATGTTTTATGATTCACTTCTTATTCATAATAAAAAATAGTATTGGAATGTATGGACTAGTGGGTATGCGATTAAATTAATATAGAAAACTACATACTGTATTAAGAAAACAAGTAACATTCATATTTGTAGGTACCGAAAGTCGGGCTTAAGAGTTTAGACCGAAGAGTCGATTCGAATTATCTGAGGTGCGACGTTGCCGCACTTCTCGGTTGTGGGCGCCGCGCCATCGTTCGACGCTCAACTCGGCTCTATATATATTCAATATTATGAACGAAGTCTCAAGCATTATACAGACGTGTCTATAAATTATTACTTTTGGAATTATATTTTTATATTTCCGTTATTAGCGCGCATCATTTTAATGGTTTATACTAAATGTTAAATTTTATTCTTTATTTATTTAAAAGAAGACTGTTTAAAGTGTTTTCTACTTTTATATACTAAAGTATAAAAAAATTAATATATATACGCAATTTTCTTTACTTCAAAGCATTGATAGGTATTTGTTAAATATAGTTTTTATAAAATTTATAAATAAACAATTTTTTTCTAAACATTCTAATGCAAGCAACTTTAAATACATAGAGTTCAATGACTCAACATTTCTAATAATTCGTTTGTGAGCCTCCTACGCTTTTTTAGAGCGCGACATTGCAAAACGTCTGTATTGTAACCAACATTTTTATTTACCTTTGAAAAGTTTCGTCGACGATAAAAATTTTAAATGCAGATTACTTTATGTGAATATGATAATTATATTGCGGTCTGTATCTGTTACGTCATCCAAACAAGCTAACGTAAAAAACGTATGAATAATTCTGACAACACAAATAGCAACGCCGCTACCTGCATAAATGGCTGATGCAGAAACATAATATTATAAGTATAAGAATCAACCACTGTAAGCCTTTGAACTATAGAAGATATTAGGCTGAGGAATTTTCTTAACACACCAAAAAGAACCAACATGTGTTTGACCCAGAGGTGATTTAGTACTGTTTCTAGTTTCAACAAATGAGATGACTCATCAAATAAATTCATAATTGTAACTATTTGTTGGCATATCTTTCATCGTCATTGACTATGAAGGACGTTGTAGTTATTTTGGAGATACAATATATTTTCCCGTCAGACTGTCAAAATACGATCGTACATCAAACATTATATCTGTAAGGTGTACAATGAACACTTTGCTGAGGAAGTGGACTTTACTACAGCACCCTAAATCAACAGGGCAACAATTAAATCATCAGCCAGCAACATTTAAGTCCGTTAGCCTTCGGACACGCCATTCTTCTACAATGCTACACTCGCTACTAAAGCAAGCGCAAAGAAAATCTGCTTTTAGTTTTTGTCTTGCCTTAATAAAAATCTCATCTGCTGTCATATCGAATACTAAACTATTCAAAAAACTTAGCGTTGGTAACAAAAGGTGTTTAGCAAAGCCTTTTCACATATCATATAGCATATCTTTTTAGCGAGTGAAGCATTCACAGATTATCGAGGCAACCTTGACAATTTATCTGAAAGCCCGTCTTCTCCAGTTAAACAATGCCACAAATGAGTTTACAAGTTTTCAAACTAGTTCTCCTTCGTTCATATTACAAGGCATCTAATGCCTACTGATATTCTAATATGTCCTACGTATACTCAACTAATACATCTAACCTAGTCGACCGCCAGACGTGAATTACGATAATTTTCAATTAAAAAAAGCAATAAGTAACTACGATTTTTTAAGTTTCCTGTAGACTTTTATGCATAATATTTTTAAAGCAAAAAGGATTTGACTGATTTCGTTATAGGGATATTTAATTTTCATTGACAGTAATAAATTCCAACGTCTTTGCAGTTGCTATTGGGTTTAAAACATCTGAATGTCATTTGTGCATAGGAAGACCATACTTGCCAACACATTTTTTTTGTTTCACAACAAATTAAAGGTCTGTCAATTTATATTTATACCATGATAAAGAGAGATAGATGAGTACTATAGTGGAAACGTTGTAATGTCTTTAAATGAATAATGGGATTTAATTTTATAAATTGTGTATCATTTTAAATCAATGGACACAGTATGCTTTTTCAACAGTAAAACAGTGAAAAAAATGAATATTAGCAAAAAAAATACATGCATAATAGTAGATTCAAATGAAAATTTTGAAACTAAGTGGGTGTAACTTCTTACCTCAATTAAGAATTAAATAGAATACAATTTCTTCCTATGTGGTAGTCAGTCATTTTAATAATTTCAGGTATTATTTTTCACTGTATTGTATGTTGCCCACAATTATATTCAATATTGCTTTTCTTGAAATGACCAGGCCGGATCAATCGATCAAAAATAATTATCAAGTTACGAAATAGGTAAACAAGTGACCACTTCATGGAGTGGCCACTAATAAAGTGATCAATAAAGGACAATTCATGTTTTGGCGACAGGGATTAGATACAGATATATCACCAATGTGTACTGATATATTATTAAATCTTGAAGGTACATCAGGTCAGGTCAGGTTTAAAGGAATACGTGTTTGAAAGCGTTGTCATACGTATCTTCCTGCACGCACGTTAGGTTTATTTCATGACGGAAAAATAAATACCGATCTGAAATGGTTAATAAAACAAGGACTACCGACATATTAAGATCGTTATCGTTGGGAGTGCAGTTAGTTGCCTTAGACAATCCACACGAGATGATTTACGTGTTAATGACAGCTTCTGTAAAGGACTAAATGAATCTTGAATAAAAACTATTTTAAACACCTTTTTATGGTCAGATTTTTCATCTACCTTGACTATAAAATATGTATAGGTTATTTTCAGTTGAGGCAATCATGAAGATATAATTTACTATAATATATATGCATATGAAGAGGACCTGCTGCTTTGGGATTACGTTTATAGTTTAAAATCTATGCTGAACATCATAATCTTCAAGATATTAAGCTTTTCCAGTACGTTAATGACATCATTTCTAATCGACCCTACCACAATAATACGAATTTGTTGAAATCTTGATAAATAGAGGCATAGTCTATTAGGTAATTAAAATTCAAAATTATTTGACCCAGTGAATATCGTACAATCGCTACCTATTTATTTGAGGTCTCAATACTGCAACATGAGAGTAAAAAATAATTTTAGAGACGTTCTCGGTAGTTCTAGTAAAATGTCAGCTATATAATATCGTTAGATAAATAAGCTATTGTTTATTTACCTAACGACATTAATTAGACATACGAAGTACACAAGTCCTGTAATATGTGAAAGCTTTTAAAAAACATTTGTATATAGATTTATGTTGTAGATAGGTATATATATTGTAAATTAGGTACACGACAACGGCATTTCAGATTCTAAAGCTTTATTTTAAACGTCTTATTTATTCTTTTGATTTGATCTTTGAAAGACGTAAGTATAGTTAGTTTAAATATAGTAGACAATTAATACTAAAATTATCTTAGGGCAAATGACATACCGTTTAAAGTGTTCTCTTATTCGATCTTCACGTACGTTATCGGGTAAGTTTCCAACCCACAGGTGCCGAGTCTCTCTAACCATCTTGCTTCGAACTCCACATTAGGAATCATTACCCGTCCGCGTCACTACGTGGCAAAAATCAATTTCGCACACCACGGTGCTTTGCACATTTTGACATAAACACTTTAAAATCACTAGATAACTAACATGTCGATTTCACACAAGTTGCACTTTTTCACAAAACAACACAAATCTGACTTCACGACATTCGAAATTTTCTCACAGATCACACTATACTATAAACACAACGTAATAAACGCGAGCGTACTCTTTACAGCTCTCGAATTGACAGTGAAGCCAGCTTCGACGCGAGTTTGCCGATAAGCCCCGCCTTCTGACCGCTGCCGCGCAAAGTGGAGTGGGGTGGCCTGTGAAGAACGCAGGTAAATTCCAGTAAAAATAAATGAAAATGGAACATTTATGATTGTAAATATGATAAATTGTAAGAAAAATTTCAATGCCTTTAAGCTGTATTATAAAAATAAATGTATTTTAATGCAGTTGATTTATTCTTAACGTATTTTTTTTATAGATAATATGAAATACAAAATTATGTTTTTAAGTAACTCGGGAAATAATAGAAGTAATTATATATTGATGCTATTATTGATAAAGAAAAATTATTCTATGGACTCCACTGTAACAATTATGAGCAAAATAACTTAAAGAAAAGGAGTAAATGTGCCGCTATTTCAGATCCGCTGGCCAGTTTACCCCAATGAACTATCTGACTCTTTCGTTTAGAAGAACTTCTGTCCCACTCGCACTTATGGCAAAGGTAAAAGTGTTGCAAGCATGTCATAAACAGCGAGTATCATGGTAAATATTTCAATTCATTCTGCTTAAGTGATTTGAAACGAAATGTTTTAGTATGGGTTATATAATTGTAAACAAGCATTAATTAAGACAACTAAAATGAAAAGTTATGGTAACCTTAACGTTTTTATTATGTCCTGCCAGATGTCTCCGCTTTTATTATCTTTGTTTATTCTTAAACTTCTCGCTTTTATTATAAGTATTTTAACTAGGACGTTTCATGTCACATAGCTTAACCAAATAACTAAATTAACTTATTATTATGAAAAATAATTATATCTATCAATATCCAATGAAATGAAATTGAAAACATAATCCTGTACCGGCCTTCAACACGCATTTCTCCATTTTCAGTGTTCGGTACCCAAAGGGTATAAACGGGACCCCAATAGTGTGAATTCGCTGTTCGTCTCTCTGCCCTTTTTAAGGGATCGCGTTTATTGAAGTGGTCTAACTGCAGTTTCGGTGCCAAGTGAGTTCAAGTGCACGCAAAATGCGTTACGACCGGGGCCAACACATAGAGCACAAACGCAATGATGAATTAAAAAATAGTTCCCATAAAGGCTCATGCACGAAGTATAAATCGAGTCAAATTAGAGGATAGTATTTTACGGTCAAAACGATTTAATGCTATTCTAGTTGGTGATTCGGTTAATAGCAAGAGTCCGTCTCTTTTAAACCTCATACATATTGTCAGTGGCCAAATATATATTAACACTTAATAAAAAAAAACTTAAGAAAAAAAGCTTCCGGTTACCGAGGCTGGATTTAGATCGCTTGACATTCTTATAAATCTGCAAAAATAAAAATACATGGTAGCTATTCTTCCCCCCATACTATATGTACATATAGGTAGATATAGTATGTGTGTGGTTTTCTACTGTAGATGGCGTTGAGCAAATGTTGTCACAAAACGCGGTGTTAAGACTTAAGATTTTCCGCTGATTGCCAATAGACAATAGCAAAGGACGAAGTGTTGACTTAGTTTTATATAAGTTTAGTACCCACTTACCCAGTTAACCATGGATAAGCGGAGAATATTCGCACATTTATAAAGATATATCCGTCGATTTAAAATTTGGTTTGTGATTAGTTTGCACTAAGTAATTATGAATTGAATGTGTGTCATTGTGCATTAATATTATTTATTTAATTAATATACCTATATGAAAAGAAGAATAACCTATACTTTTGTAAAAGAAAAGTCGTATACCTTAACAAAGATTTTTTTCCTTTGTAGAAAATGACTAAATAAGTGAATGAGGTTGTTTCGTTAAATTTATAAAGTATTATGTGTTTCAAATGACCGGAGTCAAAAACAAGCTGCCCCTGCGTTCAGATACGTTAATCAACTTAATTTAAAAATAAAAGTGTCTTTTTTATCATTGCCCCTTGATTTAATCTACATTCATCTATTCTGCCGAATGATTTGTGCCGTTTGTTGTTCTAAGTTTTTCGTAGACAAGATTTTGCGGGACTTTTTGTAGATATATACCTCTAGTTACATCGTGTATCTAGGCTTTTTTTATTAGATTTCACGGCGCCGCCTTTTAGGGATAATATGCTCTCTTCTTGAAGGCACCCAAGTCGTATCGGCTCGGAAATTCCCCCGGCGGCGGGTGGTTCCACAGGAAGGGGGCCGGGGGGAAAAGGCCCCCAAAAACCCCCCTTTTTGGGGGGGGGTTTGGCCGCCCCCAAAACCCCCTTTTTCCCCCTTCCCGGGGGGGGAAGCCCCGGGGCCCCCCCCCGTAAAATAGGGCGACATCTTTATTATATTGTTATTTATTTCTCATCTATTCGCCCAGTGATTTCCGATTTGTTCAATGTTTTAGTGGCTGTGATGAAGGCTCGGTGCTTTTAGATGAAATCGTTATCTATGGCTCCTACAAATAAATTATATAGAGTACAACCTAATTAAAATATATTTTTATGTGAAAAATATACAAGGTCAAATTTATACAGATTACGAAGTTGAGGGATATTGGGATATCACCGTACAATTACTTTTTTTGGAGATGGTAGAGCTTTAGTGTGTGATATCTTAGATATTTACAGAAACATGAAATTTATGCAAATCATAGGTGTATCTTATTATTTAATTACTATAGTTTTACAAGCGGGTCCTAAATCATATAGACTGTTTTTTTTTGTGGATATGATCACGTGATCCAGCGAGATTTGGATGTTACGTCAATGTCATGACCAAAGTTGACTTATGCCAGACCCGAGTTGATTAAATTTGAAGGTCACGTCATAATAATCTTTATAAAAATAGAAATAATAACGTCTTGCATTTCTTTAACTCAATAATTATTATGTGAAATATTATATCTATTTTTTGTTAAGAATAATCGTGTTAATAAATCATTGCTTATCTTCAATATTATGGTCATTACAATAAGAAAATATTTCCTTTAATATGTTCACCAAATACATAAAACCAATATTCTTGAATAATTCTCGACATTTTCTACGACCTAGGATATATTCAACAAAGAATGAAATTTCACCAAACGATGGAGTCGTTTTAAGTGATACATGTGTCCAGAGATTGAAAGAGTTATGTAGTGATAATGACTTTTTGCGATTATGTGTAGAAAGTGGAGGTTGTTCAGGATTTCAGTATAAATTTACTCTGGATGACCAGCTATCAAATGATGATAAGTATGAAGCCTATAATGTTATAAAAAATATCAAAGAACTCATAATAAAATCTTATGATACTGGTGCTTAGACTTGCTTTATGCATTTAATTTCTCTAATTTAAGAATTTCAAAGCTTTGACAAACAGATATTGAATTATGTTGCACCCTATAAAGTTCAAATTACTGCATAAAATAAGTCTTCCTTTCCAAATCTAGAATATAATTCTTCCCTGTAATAAATTACAATAATATTAATTTTGCTAATTTTTTTAGGATCTTTGAAAAGGAAGGTGTTAAATTAGTTATTGATGAGACATCATTGGACTACATCAAGGGTTCAACTATTGACTACCATAAAGAATTAATAAGATCTGCTTTTAGAGTTGTGCAGAATCCAAATGCTGACATGGGTTGTTCATGTGGTGCCAGCTTTTCTATCAAAATTGATTAGTTAGAGTCAAGATAATTGAAAATATCTGTACAAATGTAATTTATATATCTAGATTAGGTAATTAATTATATAGAGGAACATATATTATTTTGTTTTTTTTTATGTTTATATTATATATATATTATGAAAACATGACATAAGAAAACTCAGAAAATTATAAGCTAGTTTTATTAAATTACATTTGGAGGGGCTAAACTAAATAACAGTATTGCGGTTGGCTATCAGTTTATTTCAATTCATAGCATATTAATTTGTTTGTGAACAAAAAAGCTGATAATATTATTGAAAATTATTTTATTTATAGAAAAATTATTCAAACATCACCAACATTGTTATGCTGCTTTTTTAGTATTTGATCTTTACAAAAACTTATAATTTAGATACATATATAAATAATCCTAACAATGTCATGTTTTCATATGTATACATTTTAAAAGTACAGACTTTTTAAAAGCAACTCCTATTATTTTAATCTTCAAATATAGGCAGGTGAAACTCCTATTATAAATTATAACTCATCTCATTTTGATGACATAACAAGTTCTGTATAGATTTAAAAAAAAAAGTTAGGAGCTTTTGTTAAACCTATATTATCTGCAATAGCATGTCAAACAGTTACAAGGCTTGCTCTTAATTCAACAATATGCAAGTGGTAGGAGTTACCCATATGACATCTGAACAATGAAGGAATTAATTTGGTACACATTAGCAAGATGTTAAAAAAAACTCTCAATTACTTTTGTATTTTCTACATACAGGAACTTTATTTGCATTTTTGATACATAATCAGGAAACTAAAAAATAATGAGATATCTTGTATATTTTTTAGACAGTATAAATATTACTGGGAAATTGTGGCCCATACATTGTCCAGCTTAGTTCGCAATGAAAGCATTGCATCATTTTTGTTTGTGGAATTGCCAGCAGATCTGAAATAAAAAAAACCATTGAAAAGATTTTGCTGCAGTCATTTACGCATAAATATGTTTTGTATGACTTTGGACAGTTTGCAATAAGTATAGTTCTTTTTCTCTATATGTTAGCAGTTAAATGATCCTTATTGTCTATAATAACTAACTCTAGCATGTTTAAGTTTAGACTTTAAATCACATCTAATTGAAACACAACACTTGGTTTCATTTTTACGGTCTCGTAATTGAGTTACAGGGCGTGGGAAAAATAATCTCAAAAAATTTACAAATATAGTAATATTCATGACAAAATAGCGACTTCATTATATTCACACCATCATATCCTTTATAATTAGTTTAATTTCTAACATTCATATATGAAAGTTTAAACAATTAGGAACAAAATAAACAAACAGTTTTTTATTTACAACACTACTGATAAATAAAAGAATTTATGTATTTCTCAATTCATTTTTTTTTTGAATTTTTCGTATAAAATGCAGATATCTCTACTTTTTGGTGTAATTTGGTGGTTTAATATGGTGGCTTTTATTGGTGTAATTTTTCTACATGCCTGAGAAGTCTTCTTTGCCAGTTATTACTAATTATCCACTGTCTTAAACTAAAAATTAATAAGTAAATAGTAATTATTAAATAAAAATTAAAAACGAATAGGGTTACACTATGCATTCATTTTGATCTGAAATTACTAAATTACTACTGCTTTGGTTTTCAACTCGAGTTGTCGTAAGGTACCTAATACATTAAATTTTGCACTGATGCAATTTTTTTTTACGTACCAGTAAATCAAACACCCATGAGTTAATTCATAACTAATATAAACCAACTATGCAAAAATTATGGAAGAGTTAAAAAAAGCATCATAATAACAAATATTGTCATTAGTCTAAATGTCAATTGCCTAAAAGTTACGGGCGTTCAAAAAGTATGAACATGTTGGTTAGGCTAATTTAACGTACTACGTTAAAAGTAAAATGAGCGATGAATGGAGAAGTTATTTGTTTATAAATGCATGCATGTAAGTTGTTTTTATTAAAAGACGTACTGCTGCAATTCCGTATTAAAAGTTGAAGCGTCGTTGATCTTCTTCACATTATGGGGTGAGTAGCGATTGTAGAATCCCCAAATGCTGTTCATCAATTTACTGTTGTACTTCAGAGGCGTGAGCTCCATTACTGAAATATGCAAGGTTTGTTTTACTTCATATGATAAAGCGATCAGTCTGTCTTTTGTTAGATAGAGATTTTTATGGAGATCATGGCTAGGAAATGCTATTTAATCATAAAAATTAAAGCAGTTTAGTAGCACTACCTCAATTAAGGCATTATTCATAAGAATTTGAGTAGTACTGATTGCATAACATACTCAGATTTCACTGATTTAGATCTTAGCAACATGTCTAGTCTTAGGCATCACCCAACGTCTTGGAGTCAAAATCTCGTTAAACGTACGCGTCGCACCGTTTACATCTTAGTTATGTTATTACCACGCATTCCTAGTTCTTGTGATACCCTTAAATCTCGTTGCATTCACTGTAATTGTTAAGAAATTAAAGTAATTATTATTACTTACATTTTGTTTGGTAGAACCTGGTAGGTTCCCCACCTTTCTTTATGTTTGACACCTTCATATCGCGTTGGGTTTCCCTAATTCGGGCAGCAGAGAATGCAGATGGTGGAATCGAAGCCATTAGTTCTTCGCAGGCTGGAATGTTGTTATTCAAGAAATCTGTATTACTAAAACGCTATGGACATACTTACCACCATGTAAGTGTTTTGATTGTGAAATTACAAAGCACTACTGCGCATTTAAGTGATTGATTGTATAAATGATCAGGCGCTGTAATTTTTTCAAAAGCGTTATTTTATTTTGGATATTTAAAAAGTTAAACCTATGGTTAATGTTTTTAGACCTCAACTTTTTATCATAATTCCAATTCATTTAAGTGACTCAGCTAGTCACTCAAAGCTGAGAAATTAGGTCACAGAACAAAGGTGAAATAAGAATTCTTTAGAATATCTTACCTTTGCACACTTTACCAAATATATTCCGTATGTCTTGGGAGCCCGACGTGGAAATTTGGCCTATTTTAAGGCCGTAATAGGGAATGGAAGTTTTATCCAAATCCACACTGCTATACAGTATCATGAAATCGCAACAAAGTACTAGAATAAAAGAGAACAAATAGAGAGGTCAATGAGACGACTGAGAGATCAGGCGACGAGTAAGTCACTAAGCAAAATGGCTGCGAGCTCGGCCTGACCCCAAAGGACTTATCAGTTACGATAATGAGTTTTTATTAGAACATATGTGTATGAACTTCTTAAATCTATACATTTCTTAATGATTGAATATTACCAACGTTAATATATTAGGAAACAGGAATGCCTAAGAAGTCGTTAAATACGAAAAAAAAGATACAGTTCTTTTTTATTATTGTTATTTACTCGTACAAAGTTTTTACCTATAGCCCTAAGCGTCATATAAGTATTGATGCCATTTTGACATTTTCGATAACAACTGATTTCTCTATCAGTTGTTATCAAAAAGAAGCGCTTCAAAACATTATGACCTCAGCTGGTCCCTGAACTAAAAATGTTTTTCTGATATTTCGCTATATCGCAAATTAAACGTACATTCATAGAATCGCGCCAATATTAAGGTCAGTCTTTTTTAGGCAGAAAAAATACAAATTCTTAATTATAACATTTATTTTTCCTTAAATCTAAATTGCATTCGTATTTTAATTATAATTTCATTTCAATACTGCACAAAACATGATTTTAATATTGTGCTATAACTTCACATTGACATTGACAGCTTGATACAAAATACAACCAATGACTTGAGGTAGACTAAAAATGTCTATATAGAATGAATTTCAATTAAGTACTGTGCTGCTGAATCTAAAAAAATCATAAACACGAATATAAATGCTGAAAAACGAGAAAAAAAAAACCAAAAAGCTGATTGACAAACATGATTTTAAGTGAAGCTTAGTCTACAGATAATAAATTATTATAAATAGTGGTTCTAAACACATAGATCGGGTCGTGTCGAGTCCAATACTGCTAGGTTCAGTCAGCACACAAAATGTTATCTGTAAATAAATATAAATATATAACTAGTGTTCATTAATTAACGATATTATTACTCAACAGTAAATTTTCCACCCTTTTATATTAATTAATTACCTCTATAGTCTACAATACTTGTGGTTCTGGCATATACTACATTGAAACATGGTTCTGTTCAAATATACATTTAATTCGTGTCGTCAAATCAATTATTTTGAAAGCGATACATTTGCATGAAGGATTAAATTCACAAATGTTACATATCATTATAGTATTTTTATGTTTCCCAGGTTTATTGAAAGTTAGACGCTAAAATAATTTATAGAACTTGGGTTTTAAGGTAATAAGAGTTAAATTTAACCATTACTTCATTGACAATTCAAATACTAAAACTTAAATAAAAAAAATTGTAAAATCCACCAACGTGTTTTAAAAGGATCGCGATATTTCACTCACCAATCTAGTAAGTTCTGATGACGGGTGGCACGGTCTTGCATTCCTGCTGGTCGAGGGTTTCGTCAATGACAGGTCTGTAGGTGAGGCGGGTCTCGCCCGTAGATGGATTTGTCTCCGCTAACGTGTGCTTCCTCCAGTGCTTTTCGAAGGGCAGTTTAGTCTGTGCACAATGACATTTCATTTCAACAACTATAGTATAAAATAGTCCTGTATTATAATAATTTCCACTTGTAGTACGAAACTTCGGAAAAATTAAAAATATATATAACTTAAATCCGTTAATAAAGTATTTTTGTTTAAACTATAATACATATATACATATAGAAAAAGAGCGAATTACTGTATTGGAGGAAGATTGTCTTCCATGAAAATAGAGATAATTTCGCTATTGTCTCGTTAAGAATATTATCAGTTGATTTAAACAGCGAAGATTTTGTATTGACTTAAATAGACGTGGTAACCTAATTATACTTTTTCAATTCATACTCAAATAATATTTTGGATTTACAATTTATAACAAAAGAGTGTTTGTTAAAGTAAAAAAAATTGCCATTACATGACGAATACAGTAAAGTACCTAAATATAACCTATAAATATATAATAACTTTCGGGACTTTCGAAATATGTCAATGGAATATAAATAAAGGCTAAAAACATTATTCACCTTTTTAACGAACAATTATTTTATTTCTAGTATGAACGGATCGAAGCGGACGGAAAAGATGCATTTCTTGTATAAAAAATCAAGTGTCATTCGACATATACGACCCTCAGGTCATTTAATACAAATATTTTCGTTGTCCTAGCAGTTACGTCAGAACTCGTACTTTGCTGGGGGCATGACGATAACATATATTAATAAACAAGTAATTAAATGTAAGAAAAAGAGGAATTTATTTAAACGTTAGATATATACAAGATTTAGACACAAATTATACAATCACTGTTAGGACATTTTTGCTTGAATTTAAATGTTTTGTATTACAGATAGCAGCTTTAGTATGCGCCAACTATCGTCTAGCGTTTGAATTAAGAGACGCATCAAGGGAGGAGAATTTTTACGAGTTTGCAGCAGCCTAAAAGTGATTCTAGTGCACAATTTGACAACTTTATGTAGTATCGGAATCGGTCAAACTCTTTATTTACTTAGACTTAAATTTGCGTCATAGTCGATATCACAGACGTCATCAAAACACTATTAAAGAATGATTACATATATGCATAGGTACTGAGAACACTTTTAATGTTATTTATCTAAAACAGACGTCAATTTATCGCGCCATTAATTTTTCCATTTGCCATTTTCTAATAGATAAGCCTTATCTTGTTACGTATTAATGTTGTTAAAACTTATCGGCTCTATTAATAAATTGTTAAACATTTTTAAGTGTATACTAATTTAACATTTCTGCGTGTTTTAGAAGGCAATTTTTTAAATATATATTATTCAAAAGAGGCACTATAACTAAATGGATATTGATCTACACACCTGACCATCCAGAGGTTTGGAGTAGTCATACTCATCCCGCCTCGTCTTGAAATCTTCCCTGGCATGGGCGCCCCTGGATTCCTCCCTGGCCAAAGCGCCTTCCACGATCTGAACCGAGTTGATGAGCAGGTTCTGCAGTTCCAGGGTCTCCACCAGGTCACTGTTCCATATCAAGGACCGGTCTGATACCTTAACATCGCCGATTTGCTTGTAGATCTCGTGTATTTGGCGTTGGCCTGTAATTTTAGCAATATTGAAAATAAACTCGCTACATGACTAGATACTTTAAGAGAGCGTACTCCTTAAGGGCCGGCAACGCACTCATTAATGGGTGTTTATGAGCTGCAGCTGTTGCCTATAAAAAAATGACAGTTTTGTCTGCTATATTATTACTTGCAGAAACGCGAGACAAAGTCAAAAATCTTTATTAATATAGGTACGTTCATTCATCTTAACAAGTAAATAAAAGTTAAATTAACATTTACAATTACTAGGTACAAACACTAGAGCGTAGAGCGGGTGAGAAGAACTGGCAAGAAACTTTTTGCTTTTCCAATGTTTGAAGAAATGTTTGCGATAGGAATATAAATTTAAAGACTATAACATATATAAATTATCAAAGTCATTCATTTAATTCAAGATATTTAAATAAGTGTAAATATCTCATTAGTTAAATACTTTCTTCGTAGGTATAGTGCATTCTTTGGATAGATGGAAGATATTTAAATTTCAGATATTAAAGCCCGGCTTTAAAACGAGTGAATAGAAAACAAATTTGACAAAATATTGGCAAGTATGAAATGAAAATGAAATGTCCGTGCCAAAACCATTTGCCAACAAACGATTTTAAACAAATGACGAACAACTTAAAATCATACATATAATTGGTTCACTAAATGCATCAAATTTTTTTTTAATATTTATAATATATTACAACTTTATACAAATTTCCCGGCTGTACAAAGCGTATTTGATAAACTATCGTAGGGGCTGGATGGGTTCAGAAACAAGAAAAAGGGGGGTTCAGAAACGAGGAAAAGGGGGTTCAGAAACATGAAAAACGGGGTTCAAAAACAAGAAAAGGTGGGTTCAGAAACAAGGAAACGGGGGTTTGTGAAAAAATAAGAATTAATAAATTACTAAAACCATTTCGCCTATAAGAGACAAAGCGGATTATTTAATGCAACAAGAGATTTAAAAAAAAATCTAGTTTAAAATTATCCATAGAAATTAGACTGACCTTCTTCGAGCGTGCTCTTCTGCCTAAACACGGCAGCGTTCGTTTGCATGTTCTTTTGCATGCGCAGACGCAGCGCCGCTGTGGGGATAGAGCCGTTCGCGTATCTGATCTTGTCCAGATTCGCGATGCTTTCTTGACCTGTTGTCTGTAAATATTTCATGAATTAAATACTTAATAATAATGTGATATAACTAAGAACATACAATTGTATGAGATCAAAATATCATAGTACAAGATTTAATATTATAGACATAAATCAGTACATCAATACAACAACAATTTTGTTCTATCAATCCTTTTTTACCCCTTCAAAATTGCAAATAAAGGTTTTTAATGTTGTTTCCGGGATTCAAACCTTATATCAATACTAACATCCTTGAGCGGTGCCTGTGTGTCTCCGGGTCTGCTCGTATCGGCTACGGTGATTGCGCATGCGCGGCCGAAAACGACGATGTCCAGGAGAGAGTTGGCTCCAAGCCTGTTGGCCCCATGCACGGAGGCGCAAGAGGCTTCTCCAGCCGCTAGAAGACCAGGCACTACGCGATCCTGGCCGTTGTGGTGGGTTATTACCTGCGGACATATTATTGTGCTTTTATAACTGAACGTGAAAAGAAAACATACATTTGATGGTTTCCGTGACGTGATTATCACGTTTTGAACGTATGTTCATTACGTCTAATTTTAAGCATACACATATTCTTATAAAGGAAACACCATACTGGATTCAAGGTCCGCGGGTCATAGCTAACAAATTATCTCAATAAGTTTAGTAGATTTGAAGAACAATTTCAATTTTAAAAATACACAATACATCAAAAAACATTATCTCCAAGGTCATATCTATTATATGAAAAAATATATTTTTTAATCATAAAACATAACGAAAATTAATTTTGAGAAGAGTGTTCAATTTCCGCCTGGCATAATGAATTATCTCCTTGAAGAGATAATAGCTCAACTCTTTTACCTAATTAAGTACTTTATCTCCTTCTATCACATTGTGTTTACGCTGTGATGAAAAGAGATAATCTACATAAAAAGTACACGACCGTTTTAATTTATTTTTTTATTGCATAGTAAAAATTAAAAATCTTATTTTGTATGAAATTGTGCGTAACTACCTCTCCGCGGTAGTTGGTAGGCGTTCCTCCCATATTGTAATGTACGGTCGGCAGCACAGGAATCGGTTCCTTGGTGACGTCGACTCCAGCGAAGATCATAGCGGTTTCCGAGATACCGGGGAGCCTCTGCTTCAGCTGATCCGGGGGCAGATGGTGAAGCTGCAAATGCACGTGGTCTTTTTCTGGACCACAGCCGCGGCCTGCACGAGTATTGTTATCATCAGTGTAATTTAGTTATGGGAAAAATTAAATTTGTGGCAAACCACTTTCGTTTTGTATTCTCTTGGAGAGCACAAAAATTATGACTTTAAATTCTCTTATATTGTCATTTACTATCACACTAGACATTTTTTTTATTTGTACAATTAATTGCAATGTCGAAAAATGCCACAAGAGATGTTATACTTATATGTATATCTTGAAGTAATTTTTAAACTACAGCAAGTAAACCAGTAAAAACTTAGGATACAGAATATTTCACCATAGCTATAAGTAACGAGGTTATTTCCATACCTTCCATGATTTCAACAGTCATCGCTCTCGAGACAACATCGCGACTGGCCAAATCCTTAGCAACTGGCGCGTATCTCTCCATGAAGCGTTCTCCCTTGGCGTTAACGAGGAATCCACCTTCTCCACGACAACCTTCCGTCATCAGACAACCGGCACCGTAGATACCTGTATACAAGCTGTATTGTAATTGCTATACCCTCAAATATAAATCGTAATGCGTGAGAAGGAAAAAAAATCACATCATTTTCTACCTTAGGAATGTGGGCACGGTACGGTAACTTTATAAAAATCAATAGGTCGCGATGTAACTTTTTGACATTTTGATTCATTAATCATTATTATATATTAGACTAGCGACCCGCCCCGGCTATGCACGGGTGCAATGCTGATAATAAATACACTGCACAAAAATAAACGCGTCCGATCGATGCTAAATTCAAAGTGTGTGTAAAATCTGTAATATCTTCGAAATAGCTTACATACGTTTAAAGGGCCATATAGATCTATATTAAATGAACAATGTATTGAAGGTATTTAATTGGTTAAGGATTAAGGCAGTATTGGCGAAATTCGCTTCGAAAATGAGCCATTATTTGTCGTAAAAAGTAAATGACAAAAAGAAGTTATTGTGGGTTATTCATAAGAGATAGACATATACCATCACGGACTTTTCGAGACCTTTTCAATGTGTACAATAATTAGTACATTATTTTGATAAAACTCGTAGGGTTCAGCCTGCGTTTGCAATGTAAGCGGAAAAAATGTAATTATTTACGACATCACATTAGAAACCTAAAAAATACAACAGTACTTCTCTAGTATTTAATGGATGTTATTATATATATAAACCTTCCTCTTGAACTCTACTCTATCTGTAAAAAAACCGCATCAAAATCCGTTGCGTAGTTTCAAAGATTTTAGCATACAAAGGGACAGACAACGATTTAAAGATTATGAAATACTTATAACTTAATAAGACTAAATTTTTATCAATTCAAGGTTTGCACAGTAGATGCAGCGCTGACCCCGATATCTAGCAAGAATGTATGCAAAAGGTTCATTCTTAACTTTTATAAATTAAATTATTTATGCAGAATTAGTGATTCTACTTTCGGTACAGAGGCCGACTTATTACATATCAATGCCCCATTGTGAATAATACTGATAAACTCCTTGTATGTCATTAATTTGTCAGTACTAATTAGAGTGAAAAATTAATTAATGTGAAAGTTATGACCTGTGATAAATGCAACTTCATTTTATCAGTTTCTGATACTATCAAACATGCATTGACTTCACCTCAGCTTTCTACTTTTTACTTTTAGTTATACTTAAAGAGCAACATATAATGGTGGCGATTCTGATGTACACCTCTAAAACTAAAAATCTCTAAATTTAGGTTTAGACCTGTCAAATGAGTATAACCTATTCTATATATTTCTACATTGACAATTTAAACCTTATTGCTATCAACTTAGACATATACAGAATAGGTTACGCTCTCTAAAAGCGTTTGACAGATCTAAAGCTAAATTTTTTTAGTTTAGAGTGTGTACCTCAGAATCGCCATCAATATTTGCATTTGTTCTAGGAAATTTGATATGTATATTAGATTATTGTTATAGCTATCCAAAGTTATACGCAAGTACTATAAATATACGCAAGAAGTGTAAACTTTGCTTTTGCTAAAAAAAATTTCAAAGGCGAGTCAGTAGTTTCAGCTAGAAAAATTTTATAAATACGAAAATACGAAGAAAATAAAATTATAATAATAAATATATTTATTATACAAAAATCAATATCAATTTGATAGGAGACGAAATTTTACTTTAAGTAAAGTTGCCTTTACTGGCTTTAGTCTTTAAATTACCAGTGTAGACTTACCAGTTGGATGAAACTGCACAAACTCCATATCCTCATTCTGTAGTCCAGCACGGGCAGCCATGGCTGTTCCATCTCCAGTACAAGTGTGAGCTGATGTGCAGCTGAAGTAAGAACGCCCTGTACCCCCTGTAGCTAATATGGTGTTCTTCGCTTGGAATCTGTAAATGATAATGTTTAAAAATCCACTCTGCAAATCAACCATTCTTCTTTATAGGTCAAACTTATAAGCCTTTATTGGTATATACCATGTCAATATTTATGCTTCAGATCAAACCAAAGTTATATTTTAAATCTCTGCACAGATTCTAATAGATTAGTATTCTTAAAACAGAGAGGGTTTTCAATATAAACCCTCTTTCATGTATAGATAGCTACTACCAACTACCTCAATTGCTTGTATACAGTGAAAAGAGTCATAGAGAGAGAGTGAATAACAATGTGTAATTAAACAAGGCAATAAACTTGAATTAATATACCTGTGTAGTGTTCCATCTTCAAGATTTAATGCAATGCATCCTTTGCAGACTCCATCTTCCATAAGAAGGTCCAACGCGAAGTATTCAATAAAGTATTCGCAGTCATATCGGAGAGATTGGCCATACAATGTGTGCAGGAGAGAATGTCCGGTTCTACAATTAAAACATTTTCTGCACTCAGATAAATCATTTAAAATATTATGTAACCCCTAACTTATTTTGCTGAAGCAAAATTTTAGAATAGTGTCCAATAACACATTTTGTAATCACTATTATATAATTTTATTCATGTTTTCTTGCATTGTTTTCTCAGTTTGAGACTAATTACAAATTAAATTAAATTAAGTAATAATGCATTTTGTTGTTTGTGTTTGAGCCTTAGGTTAGGTTCTTTTTTTTACAGGAGTTTTTTTGAGTAGGCTAATGAATTGATTAGTTATCAGAATAGAAAAAAATTTAATAAAATGTATTTGTATGTTACCATGGACACAATCTTTATCAATGTTAAATAATATTTAATGTGTCTAAATAAAATAAACAAAAATAAATCAGAATGGAGTAAGTAAAAATTGATAACGGATAAATCTCAATAACCAATTCCTTATCTATTCAAATTACTTAAGATGTATGCAAATAAAAAGTTTAAAGCATCAACATTATCAATATGATAACATAATTAATGATAATAAATTGCAAAGTTGTGGCAGGTAACAGTCACATTGATACTCAATAAACTAATAAATGAAGTTAAATTAAACATTTATTCCACATTGTTCTAAATTTATTAACACTGCCAATATACTGTTATAAATAAACATCACTTTGGATGGCTCAACTTCATCTTTTTAATATAAATAATCATTATTATGAATATTTTAAATATTAATTCTTGTGGTAAGGCTAAAATTAAAAGAACTGCCAAATAAACGCAAATATTTTTTTTCTAATACAATGAAATTTATTTTCATTATTTGGTTTTTCTTTTCAATAATTTTCTTAATTTGTATGTATTGATGGTTCTCATATCTACTCACCTGTCAGCCACAGCACAGCACCTATGTGCTTGACCACCCTTTCCAAATTTCAAGGATTGACCACCAAAAGCTCTCTGGTAGATCCTGCCTTCCGGTGTCCGAGAAAAAGGCATTCCATAGTTGTCTAATTCAATAACAGCATGAGGTGCTTCTTTAGTCATATAGTGAATTGCATCCTGTAATTAGTTTAATATTTAAATTACAAAATTAACAAATTCTCACCATATGGTAAAGCTCCTTCAAAAAGATGCACATGAGCAAATATTTAACATTATAAATCTTTTAGTTAATAGGCAGACACTAATTTAACTAATTTTTTGCTTACATAACATACATATAGCAGAATGTATAATTAACAAAATCTCAGTACATTACAGTATTATTAATTGATGCGTAGTTCCCAAGTTTTTCAACAAGATAAAAAACAATAATTTTATAGCGAAGTCATGTTTTACCTGGTCTCCAAGCCAGTCAGAACCCTTCACTGTATCATACATATGCCAGAGCCAACTATCATCTTCCATGTTACCTGCAAAGTATAAATGTATTACAGTATAAAACATAATTAGTAAATAACAATAAGATGGCTTTTTTAAAGTATATAAATAGTAGTCACAGTCTACTTACCAAGAGCAGCATTTATTCCACCCTGTGCAGCAACTGTATGTGATCTTGTGGGAAAGAGTTTAGTGACAACAGCTGTCTTGAATCCTTCTTGTACAAGACCAAAAGCCGCACGGAGCCCCGCGCCTCCCGCGCCAATAACAAGTGCATCGTGTTTGTGATCAATTACTGTGTACGACTGTGTAACATTGGAATTGGCTGAGGCTTCCTTCACAGGTGTTGCGCCGCCAACAGAGACATGGAGATTTCGGTACAAATGTGTAGCCTGCAACGTTTAAAATTTTCAATTTTCCTATTCTCCAAAACTAATATCGATCGGGCAAAAGCAGGCTACGTAAAATGTGTTATAACAATTTATTGCCTCGTTTCATATTCCTATTTCAATGAATGGCTTGTTACGAAAATTATAACGACATGGGCATAACTATTAATAAAACCCACTAACTACAAATTAGATTCTAAGAAAGTTGCACCATAATTTGCAACACTACCAATTGCTCTTCCAACTACTGTCCATTTGAATCAATTCTTTTTTATTTTTCGTGGTTACATAACAAAATAGTTTTCTACCTAATATTATTTGAAATACAAACCAATGACGCTGGACTACGAGATAAAGCTGCTCTCATTAATGTACTCATGATGGAACTCTCTGCCCGCACCCAGAGCACAATTACCTATAATTTTATTCTAGAATATAATTACTGGGACCAACATTCACCCACCCGCTGTGTTTCACTTTCTCAACTGATATCGACTGTCAATGTCAATGTCAGCAAACTAAAGCTGCTGTTTGTCAGTGAGCAACAACATGGCGCATGACTAAAAAATAGAATATACTTAGAACTAATTATCTATGACTTCTCTGCTTTTTATTATTATTTGGAGTTCCCAGCGTATAAGCTCTAACTTATTCCACAATTGAAAGCACAAAATATTAAAACTAGATAAAAAGCTAGCGCGCAAAGCAATAATTCTACGCGTAGCAATCGCCCTTGTTTTTTTTTTTTTATAATTAATTACATGACCATGGATAATAGTCCTTTAGCCGGGATCGCCCTTGTAAAAAGCAATCATTGCCATCATATAGATGTGTATAACAACCAACATTTCTGAACCTTTTGAATTTTGGCAATTAAATAATATCCTGTAACTTCTTTTCTAGTAACTACAACATTTACTTTGATTTGCAGCTCTATTCCGAATTACGCTAGCTTATCCTACATTTTAACAAGTTGAGTTTTATACAATTAACACTTTTTCCAATCCGTGATTTCATGTGTTTAAACCCGAATCTTACCATTTACTTTCTCCAACTGAGTTTTCATACAATAAGCGTGAGTGTAATTATGGTCAAGTAAAATTAGATTTTCTTATTTTATTTTATGAAAATTTATATTTTGCAATAATCGGATGATCATTGCAAAATATAAAAACATAGAAATGTTACGGAATAATATTGGCCCGATCAATAAATTGTGTAATAAAACTACTACTAATTAGTAAATCATAACTTATATTTTCCTATTTAAATTACTTGTTCATAGTAAAATTGAATTTTTCTCCAAAGGAACATACCTTTGGAAGAATGAAAGGCTATTCAAAAGTATTTAATAAATTAGGGGTACATCTTTTTAGAGTCGGTATCCCCAGCACCAACTGACAGCAGACAGCTTAGCCTAAAACTCAAAAATGTAATAACTAAAAATAAACTACGCTTTACTGCTTTATTTAACTTCAACATCGTGTAAAATTGTGAACTTAAATTACTTTTTTAAATAAACAGATATTAAAGTAAACATATATGTAATTGGCATAATGGCTGATAATATTGGTATTAACGATTCCGAAGCAGAAAGGCTACGGGGTAAGTAAACTTTATCTTGAGTTGACCCAAATAGTCCCACATTTCCCGCCTCTCGATAGTTGCCTACTAACTTTTAATTATTTATTTTTTTTAATTTTGTAATTTAACATAAGTGCTATTGTACCGCTTTCAGAAGAAGAACTAGCTAGGGAGTTAGAACACAGTGATTCTAATGAAGGTGACACCCAAGATATTTCATTAGAAATAGAGGAAAATTTGCTTAGAGATGAACCAGAATGTAAGTATAGATAATAATTTGTGAAACTTCCTATGTGATTTATTTTTTTGACTTAAGGCAAGAAAGCCCTTATGCACCTTTTCATTCTTGAACAAAGAAAAACATTTCTATGGTAATCAAATTCAGAATATAAATATAGCTTTTTTTTGTTAATTGTTCCTCTTTAAATTGAAAACTTATTTTAAACTACTTACTTATTTAAAATTGCTCACTATATCAAAACTTAAATAATAACTAAATTTTTTTATTGTAAATGAAAGCCTTCTAATTTGTTGTAAAGTAAATAATTAAGTTACATAGTGTGATCAATAATAAATGGCTAAGCAAACCCCAGTAGTACATTGATCTTATTTAAATTTAAACTTGAATGTTAATGCTCTCATTAAGTGTGAAGTTAATTATTTCAGATGCCACACTTACTAATTATGGAGAATGCACACAGCCTATTCAGAGTCAACAAATTGAAACATATTCCGATGATCTATTTAAAAATAAAGATGTTGACTTACCAATCTACAGAGAACAATCTACTGATTTACTCACATCACAAACAGATGCATTTGTAGATGATAATGATAAATATGAATCATACATTAATGATTATAGTTTTAGTAATAATCAATCTATGGAAGAGTGCAACATTGATAGTATAATTGAACAAAATGATTCAAATATTAAAGAAAGTACAGAGCAATTAAATGCAAATGATAATCAATCAAATAATGATAATGAATATCAAACAGATGAAATGTTAAGTGAAAGAGAAAGGGAGAAAAAGAGTAAAAAGGAATTAGAGGAAGAGGAAAGAGAAAAAATGCAGTAAGTAAGAAAAAATACTAATTTCCCTGTAAAGAGTCAATTCTATTATATAGGATAATATTTACAAGAATTAAAAATTACAGGTTCAATAAAGAGATGAACATAAAATATATATATTTTTTTCTAGAGTGCTAGTATCTAACTTCACTGAAGAGCAGTTAAATAGATATGAGATGTACAGACGTGCAGCCTTTCCCAAAGCTGCTGTAAAAAGGTTGATGCAGACAATAACTGGTACTTCTGTTGGTCAGAATGTGGTTATAGCAATGTCTGGTATTGCAAAAGTATTTGTTGGAGAAGTAGTTGAAGAAGGTGAGCAAGTTCATTTGTTTTTGTTGACTTGTTTTTTGTTGTAAATAGGAAATTTTATTTTATTTGTCTAACAGTGAGTAGTAGTAGTCAGTATAAACTTTCATCTCTTTCTTTAGTACACTGTAAGGAAAAGAAACATATTGTGTGTTCTCTAACTGAAATACTAATATTTTTTTAAAGAATAATGTGTTATCAAAACTATACATAGTTCATTAAAGAACCTTAAGTAAATTATAAAAATACTCTATAATATTTTTATCTTGGATACTTTATAAAAAAAAATATATATATGAATATAGCCTTGGACGTGTTGGAAAACTCCGGTGAAACTGGTCCACTACAACCAAAGCATCTTCGGGAGGCCTTAAGGAGGTTACGAGTGAGAGGTGCTATACCGCCAAGAAAGGCGTACAAACATATGTTACGACTTTAATTAACAATCTGCTATATTTAATGTAAATATTTTAATAACCTGTTAAAGCTGCACTCATTTAAAAGAACTAAACTGATAGTCTGTCAAGACATTGTGAAAAAGTGGTACTATTCATATTGTTTATCATAATTCATTTTTACTCCATAAACATTGACTGTAATAATAATACATTAAATTGTTACTTGTACAATATCTTTGCAATTTTTATTTAATTCACAATAAATTAGAAGTTAATAAAAATGTATATAGAAAGAGCTCCTTTTTACTCCATATTGCAAGTATATTTTCTTATGCAAGTGCAGTGAACCCAAAAATCATTATAGCTTTATTATGTTAATAATATCAGGATTATAGGAGATAGTCTAAGTAGTATGGTTCGTAATTTTAAACATGGTTTAATGTATCAAACTTGTAATATATTATAGGTATTATCTTGTAAATAATTTGTAATTTTTCAATAACATTAAAATGACATTTAGATGAATTTTTGTTTGAATCTTTTAAGCTCCAGAAATAATATAATAATAAAAAAATTCTGTGGTACTGCAGCTCTAAGTGTAAAGCTTGCTGGTATTCTTATCTTTTCATTCACCCTATTAAAAACCCCTCAAAAAATATATTTGCACAGTCATGATTGTAACCCAGTGTATATATTTATACACTAAACAGTTTTCTGTTTCTTGTATCAATAATGAAACCTTTGACATCATACTACCGAAATATTAGATTGTCTTGATCCAAGTGTAACTGGAAGAAATGCCCTATTAGGAAAATCAAACTAAACTTCCAATAATTTCTAACGTTAATTTATTACATGATGTTCATGTCTGTTTAGTACATGTCTGTTAATTAAAACAATATACAATGTTAGGGTCATTTCACAAAACCTTTGAAAGTGAAATCAGTCTTGTTAAAATGCTACCTCTATATTTTGTGGAAAGTTAAAATATTATAAAATAAATTTGTTAACAAAGGCAATAAAAACACAAAATTCTATTCAAAACAAAAATTGGCACTTAACAATTATTCAAGGGTTGAGAAATGTTTGGTTTAGCTCCAAATTTTATCACAGTTCTATACAATTTTTTCATAGGCAAATAGGGAAAGAGTCAGTGGAATTCAGGAAGGCACTTTTTTTATTTTAATAAATAATTTGGTAACATGACATAAAAATACCCCTTACTTAAATGCTGCTCCTGTTTATCAGCAGGTTTAGCCTTTTAGCCATTTAGTCATTTCCGATTTCTATATTAATTTTTTTAATATGAAGTAAGTTAGGGTCACCAATGTTAATGAAAAAAACTCATTGAAATTGGCTTTCGTCATTAGAAATCGTTATAGCCACAGAGTAAACCTGCAGATTTTAAATTCATGAACTTGCAAGACAACAGTATAAGTAAAGAGGTTGTTTTTTATCCAAACACAAATTTAAAGGTACTTCTCTAACAACTAAAGAGTTGATAACAACATAAAAAATAAACTTGCTATAATAAATAATAATTCAAGTACCATATTATCTATGATACATAGATATCGTACTCATAAAATTATTTGCATTTCGCAAATATTGTTCAAGCAATAATTGAGCTTTAGGGAAGCTCACATATTAAACCTCCATACATGGCGAGTAAAATTTTAAAAATAATGGAGAGTACAACATTGGGTCGTTATTTTTGTAAAGAAAACATAAGTGGTCTGTGGCCGTAACGGCCGTACAGGAACCGGAAGATCGTCTACGATGTTCGTTATTTTCGGATAGTAATTTCGTAAGTAAAACGTACGGCAACAACTAACGTTAAGCCTCTAAGCTTATTTTTATGATCCTATTGATAATGTATACAAGCCTGTACCCTTAGCGTCAAGTACATAATAAATATTTTTCTTTTAAAATTGCATTTCGTACATTCGAAACATCGAAAAGTTTTCCGTAAATTAGACTTGTATTACTACCACGTATGGAGGGTTTTAAGACTAGACATTAACACAATTAAGTACAGTTCACACTAACAATCGTTTAACACCACATTCAATACAAAACTTGGCTTTGTCGGGGAACTTACTCCCGCATTCGTGACAGAAGCGTGAAAGGCGCGGGGCCGAGTGTTGCTCCCTTCGAACTCGGCTCAGTGATGTCTCAGACCCGCTGGAGCTGAGGGCCTCTTTTATATTACGATGCGACGTGCGATGCGTGGAGGCGCGAGAACTGGTACGTTTTTCTGTAAAATTATTTATTATTAAACACACAATACAAAAAAGAGATGGAAATAGATGCAATTGTTTTTAAAAGTGATGATATAACGTAAAATGTAATTAATTTAAATTTTACAAAACTCAAAAATTTACATGATTGACTTAAGTTTATATATTATAAAGAGAAAATACATTCTTATATACATACATACATAGATATCTATACTACGGCCATTATATAAAAAAAAAACTTACCATTAACACTGATATGCCCGACACTATTGTACGACGAGTGCATATCAGTTCTCGTTAATGTTTCTTCTAGCTCAGCGGATCTCTCCATTGCCAAAAATTCCTCACTCGATATGGAACGTCTATCTTCTTTATGACACTCACTCGTGTCAGATCCATCTGGTACTTGCTCTAACAGCACTGAATCGTTGGATTCCTTAACATTGCACAGTGACAGCTTAGATGGCGACACCCTGTTTAGGCTGGAAACCGTACCGATAAATTATTTACTTTAAAATCTTTGCTTTCGTTATTCGACCACACACAATCGTTACCTGACTAACCTGCTATATGCTGAATCGTTGCTAATCTTTCCACCAGGCGTGTGGTGTCCGTTTGTGATGTCGCATGTACTTTTCTGTTCGGCTTTCTTCCGACTACTCCTCTTTACTGTATCGGTGTACGTGTGTTTATTCATATTAAGATCTTTATTCGAATGAGTTTTCTCATTTTTCTGAGATTCGTAGAACTTGTCAAACTCTTTCAAGGATTGCATTATATCCTCGTCCAGCTGATCAGTCTTCTGGCGGCTTTTAGGTTCTATTTTGGCAGGTTTCTTTTGAATGGAATCAAGGAGGGAAGTGGAACGCTTGACGGAGGAAGGAAGCAGTTTATCACCCACGATATTGTTACTGCTAAAAACAAGGGACAGTGATTTATTAACTGGAATCATACCATTGCTACTACTTTTTACAATTTTAGGGGAATCGTTCATCGCGACAATTACGTCATCAGCCAATTCAGATTGTTTGAGGACTCTAGTTGTTGAGCTACATGTACGCTTTTCAGATCTTTGTTTATTAACCTCGTCATCAAAAGTGGTCATGAATTCCTCGAGGTCAAAGTCCTCACAAAGGGAGTCGTCGTCTCTACCAGAAGTTCTAGAAGTTATACTATGCTCGAGAGAAGACATTAGTTTATCATATTGAGCCCCTAAATCATTTATAATTGGAGTCGTTAATGAATTTTTATTAAAGTTGTTATTTTTCTCATTTTTCAGATTTTCTATATTTGTCACATTTTTAGAGTAATTATTTTTCTTAATAGTACTAAACGATTCGAATTTAGCTGGTAAATTTTCAGTGGTCAGTAAAGATTCTAAGCTACTTATTATGTCGGGATTATTTAAGATTGTGTTCACGTTTATTGGCAAATTATCATTTTCATTGATCAACATGGGGTCTATATAATTGCTATCTGTCATTGATGAGTTATCACATGAAAGTATAGCATCAAGATTTACAAGGTCTTTCTTATCGTCATCTTTTTTAATTTTCTCAAGTTTTAAAGGCTGGCTTCCAGTATTTCTCTGAAAAGCGTGGTGCATAGATGTCGATAACTTTGGAATTTTATTTTTTAACTTAGGCGTACTATATACTGAATCATTATAACTAGAGAATGATCTGTTCAAATTACTGCTGCGATTAAAGTATGGTTTTTCTACTGAATTTATATTTTCTTTGCTGGATTTAGTAAATGTTGTATTAAGACTGGGTCTTTTATCATTTCTATTCAATCTAAACGAACTACATCTACCACCAAAAGAACTTGATAGATTATCGTTATTTGTACTTCCAAACGATTTCATTCTGTTCAGTGTAGGTGTTTTTTGATAAGTTTTATTTATTGTATCTTTTATAGTTTTGGTATTATTTGTGCGGTCAAGAGTGGATGTTTTGGCAGGAGTGGCTTTTAAGGATGGAAGTGTGCGATTTGATTCTTTGGAAGCATTTTGCAGCTTTTTAGGAATATTTGTATCCGAAGACATTAACTCCTTCATCTGCCTAGCAGCACAAGCGAAGGGGTCGTAATTATCGTCCACCCTGTAAAGTGATAACTCTAATTACTTCTACTATACTAAACTATGATAACGTTAAAATCGTACATACATACATTCTATCTTAATCTATTATGATCTATTTTAGGATGGTTTTGTTCTATGAATACTAATTAAGTAATCAATTTAATATAATTCAAAGCGGCTATTAGGATACTCGGAACCTTTTCAATTCTATTCTGGGTAGCTTAAGTGGTGGTGCTTCATCGCTGCTTTCTTCTTGACGTTCCTTTATAATATATGTTTGGTAATCTTTATCAGACCGTTTCTGCATTTTAACTTTTCTGTTATCTTTATAGATGCCAGAGATTTTATTACCTTTTTGAGGTATTTTATTATTCTCGGTGATTAAGGGAAGTTTAATATTTTTATCCTGTTCAACTGGAATTTCTTTTTTATTTTCTCGCTGTTCGTAAAACTTGATTTCATAAACTGTTATGTGTTCCAGATCCGAGACTTTTCTAGTTTCCTCTAAATCACTCTGAGGCATTTCTTTAGTTCCTTGTAATAAATCTTTGAAATTATTTTTTAATTCTTCAATAGACTCCGAGAAGTTGTGTTTCATAGAAATATTATCATTATTTTTTATACATATAGATTCGATTGAATTTGTCTTCGGTGTATGTAGGTCTTCTATGTCTATATTTGATAATTCTCTTTGAGATTTCGTTTCACATGTCATCATGGTGTTAGTTAAGTTTAGAAATTCTTCCAAGTCAGCTGGATTATCCATGAATTTAGTATACGTGTCACCGCTGCCATGACGACTTATTAAATTGCTTTCATTTTCGTCTTCTTTAATTTCATTTTCTTTATTATTATCACATTCGAAAATGTCTTCACTAAGATCACGTTCATAGTTTTCTTCAAATATTTCACCAGAGAGGTCATAATTCTCAACCGGATTCGGGCCATTCATATTTTCACAATCGTGTATTTCCGATTCTACGTTAATACATTTTTCCGTCACATTAACGTCATAATCCAGATTTGGACAATTTTTTTTAGTATCAGTTGGACAGATTTCAGTACAGCATTTTGGTAACGTATGTTCAACGTCTTCATATTCATTCTGTTCTCGCAAATCCTTACTTATATCACAAGAACTGACCATGGTAAGATTTTTAAACAATAATTCAACACTTGACGATGTATCCGTTATCATGCCTTCTACGTGTTCATCTGTTTTATCAATTTGCTTATTTTTTGTCGTAGAGGAGCTCCTTTTTTTAGGTTTTGTATTATGGGACGAAGTATCGTGAATGACACAAGGTACACACGGGCAAAGGAGTTCCGTATTAATACCAATTGATTGACTTGTTTGTTCCCTATAAGATTTCTCTGGATAATCTTCAAGACTATCCAAGCTCATTGTACTCTCCTGTAATTTTTTCACTGGATCTTTCTTCAGTTTGACTGCTTTTTGGTTGTTTGTTTTTGTATAAAGAGATTTTTTGCACAAATTTGGTTTTTGTTTTAATTTTGTGGAAGTTTCGTCTTCCTCAGTATTCAACTCTCGTTTTAAAATATCATCAATGGTGTTTTTTATTTTATGTTGATTCCGAATTGGTATTTGACTCTTTGACGCTGTAATTTTTTCAATAATCCTTTTTTGATCGGCTATTATTTTTTCACTCCTTTCTTTATGTTTTTCAGCGATCTCTTCGAGTTTTTTCAGTTGTTGCTTTTTCCTAATATTTAACCTTGGTTTCTTTTGATCATGCTTATTTATAACATTGTCAGTATTGGATTGTGGAGGGATAGGTTCTTCATTATTTCTATGGAAGGGGAAAGGAAGTTTGAGTATTTGAATGACATTTAACAAAGAAGGAGATAGGAATACTAATGCTAATATTCAATACAAAAATAACAAAAAAAACTTATGTCTTCCTTTCCCCTTATTTGCTTAAGGTTTCCGAGAACTATAAATAGATACCTAGTGCTGCTTAAATCCCTGGCCAGCCGGGCTTGCCTCGCCTTAATATTCGCATCTCCAGACGATTTATTTTGAGAGCTACGCGAGTTTCTTATAACTGGAACGTGCGGGGAGCTGTCTTCGTGATAATCATTGCTAGATCCGGACTCTGCAATGCCGTTAAATAAAAAAAATAAAAAAAGCCATTTATTTCATGCCAAATTACAGTTAGAATGAAGATTTATAATGGTAATATATGTATAATAAAAATAAATCATAAGTATATATATACTTATAGATTCTAAATTAGCATTTACTATATCGAGTGTCGAAAAATGTTTATCTAAATGACATTTGTATCAATTGTTATGCATGCACCCTCACTGGAGGGTGAAGGCCTCCTCCAAGTGTCTCCCAAAGCCGTTATTATTTGAAATAAATCGAATTTACAAAAACCATAATTTCGTACTTCATTTCATTAAATGGTCCTTAATAAACCACCCAATCATGTGGCTTTGAATAGGAATAGTTACAATTAGCGATAATTCGCCAAAAATGAGCGATACCGCGAATGGTGTCGCTAGTTAATAAATTTATTAAATCTGCACCAGAGCAGGATATATTTGTGACAGGCTTGTTAAGAATGAGTGAAGCCTGCAAGGAGTTTAGGTTAAGGTAGTTTTAAAGTTTGTTTTGGCTTTATGTTGTTGTTTAATAAATAAATAAATAATAATATGGTTAAAAACGTTACAGAATCAGAATTTCACTAAATTATCTTAGTACTCAGACGAGATTAGGTACAAGTGTTTAATTAGTTACCTGAAGCCCTAGAACGTGGGTGCTTGTAATCTCCAAACTCTCTAGGCGGTGATACACCACGACTTGACTCTACCGACGCCGATCTTGAAGACTTTTCACGAGTTTGCGATGATCTGAAAATATAAGATCTATTATTATTGTGCTGGTTGCAGGTTTCCCGATACCTAATTTTAACAGGGATTTAGCCCGACCAACCTGGATTGAATTCCCGGCGTAAAAAATATTTTCGTTTAGTAGAGGTCAGTTATATGATATATATCATACGTGTACACGGGTGTATTCTTACCGTCGTGTTCTAACTGGCGGTGCCTTGTACTGCGTACGCGCATTAAGCCTTTGTTTGGCATCGGTGATGTGCGGCGGCGCTTGCGCGGGCGCAGCTGGTAAGATCTTCGCTTTGTCCGCGCACCACTCGACGTGTCTCTCGAACGCCCTCACGCCGAAGGCGCGCCCACAATGAGGACACTTTTGAAGATCGGCAGAGGGCTGCAATAGCAATTGTTACGTAGCCGATATAACAATAAATAAATAGAATAAAATGTTTACGTTTTAATTGAATTGACAACTCATTTTCTTTTTTATTGCAAACAATCTATTTCATGTATATTTTCTACAATAAAAGTCAAAATTACGTCTTTACAATTTGAATATAATAATTGCATCAAGACCTGATCTATGTGCAATTAATTTGATGCATGAACCATACCTTCATGATAGCAGTGCGGACAGATGGTGGCTTTGGTTTGTGCGCGACTTTGGCAGTGTTTGGCGGGCTCTTCTCAAGGAATGGGCTGTTTTCTGGAAGACCGAAATTCTTTGGCAAGTATTGTTCAAGGTCCGTGCCTGGAACGTTGGTATTTTGTGAGCATGCCAGTGTCCTGTACTAATTACTCGTGTACACACTGTGCAAACCGCAACAGAATGATCATGCATTTATTATGTTAGTATGCTAATATTCATTGTTAATATTGGATGGGTTATGGCTGTAGGCGTTGGTTGGCCAAGCTACAGTAGACTTTAAGACAAAGCGTTAAGATAGCATTGTCAAGTGTTATTTATTTATATACAAGCGTGGATAAGGCGTTGCTGCTTTACTTTTATAGCCTTAGCGGACATTCCTAACTCGATTCCGAGGTAGCCTTGACGATCTATACTTTCGTTTTATACGAAAATGTGCAAGTTAAAACAGAGTTCGCATATTTACAGCGTCAACTATATAGGCCCCGTTGAACTTAATAAATATTTTAAATAAATTACATGTAAATAGTTCGTATCAACTATTCAAAGCATATTTATTTTACATTAAAGTTGGGAAATTCTAAAACAATGACTAATAGGCAACCCATACAGATCTACACTAAATACAAAAATACAATCCAATTGGATATTATTTGCATTACAAATTATGCTTAGCAGCAGTAGATAGGGAAAATATACCTTCACGCCTCTGCCTTGAAGAGTCGAAGGTTTTCCTTTTCTTGACCGTCATTTTCTCGCAGATCTTTACATGTTTCGATAGAGACTGCGGCACAAAGGTCCTCCCGCAAACGGGGCATGGCATGAGAGGCCCTGACGGTTCTGGGGCAGCGGGGGCCACCGGTTTTGTGGGGACGGGCGGCGAGGGCGGAGGCCCAAGTCTGCTGGGAGGTGGAGTGCGTTGGATAGGCCGGAAAGACTCGACACTGCTGGGTCCATCGTTGAGTATTGGAGATCCAGATCGAGAAGACTTTGTGGAATTGTGTTGGTCTTGATGCCGTTTGCCTGTAAATAATGGATTAAAAATTAACAAACACGATGAAAATTCCAAAGGTAACCATTACGCATTATTTCATTTAAGTCTAACAGTTTCTGACACTGACCCGTACAAACAGATAAACAGACTGCGAAACAAAAAAAAATTCATCTGATTCCTATTCTTAGATATCCTATCCCCAGACTCGGATTTAAGTATTTTTTTCATTGAACTCAAATTCTATAGTTTTATTATAAGCATAGATATATAATAATTGTAAACCTGTTAATTTATTTAAATCGTGGAAAGGGATACCTAAATTTTTATTCATAATATAAATAAAAACAGTTACAATTACGCAAAGATGTCGAGGTTTTCAGTTATAAAACAACTGTAATTTAAGTCAGATAATATCAAAATCCAGTTTTTTACTGAGTACTCTTTATATTAATTAGTGAGGCGGCACTCTCAATTCAGGCTCTCATTCACTAGGTCACGACTGGAGGTCAATTTAAATATTTGTAGGTGAACCTAGGGCTTTTACGGAAGTGCGATTGAAAGGAAGTGACGTCGCAGGTTTTATACCTTATGCTAATTCTGGTAAATAACCAGATATGTTCAAATTTTAACGTTTAGTAATTAATTTAAGTTTATATAAAAAAGCAATTGAAATTTAATTATCAACTATCTACTTAAAGAAGCAGATAAAAAAACGTTATCCAGGCCTGTTTTCAGCATCAGCCAAATAATTGTTTCGCTGGAAATCGATACAGCATCATAATAGGACTTTTAATAATTAAAAAGACAAATATACATTAAAGCTGCGACTAGTCGATTAATGCGACGCAGTCGCTCATTTATTGTTGGTCCTTACGCGTACCTCTGCGTGTAAATATAACGTAACTTCGTGGCATTATGATAAGTCGTGACTATTATAAACCTTAACAGCAGAAAATGTAACATTTGAAAGCCTTCAATTACATAATTCCTTTCTAATAATAACCAGTAATTTGAAACATATTTTGACCTATAACCCTAACGAAATGCAAATCAAAAATTCGAAAGTCTTCAATACTGAGATTAGTTTGTTTCATTATAAAAGTATGTTTGTTTGTTGTAATGCTGTGAAAAACGGAATATAATATATAAATATATTATAAAAAGATTTTAATAGGAATTTAGAGGCGTTATTTAGTATAGTAATTGTATTTGTGCAAATAGTTTAAAACTATTCTATGGTCCATCTTTAAGTACTGAGCAATGCCAACTAAAACTACCAGACCACCGAGAATTTTTTACAAATTATACAAATTCAAGTATAAACAATCACATACTAATAACCATAAACAAAAATCTCTCAAACATTAACGAAATTGCTCCATAATAGTCTAACGTTCGTCCTTCCTTTATTTACACTTCACATCGTAGTGTCGCGATGTTTACTTTTAAGTTCTCGTTTACACATATTGTCACAATATGTATTTCAATGTTTGTTTATCTAAGCAAGTTCTGAGTAACACTTTAAATGTTTATTGATTTTATATTGCAATTATTTATTGTACGAATCGTATATTTCAATGTAATGTTTTTTTCATAAAGTCAATTATTTTCTTCTATACCATCCATATCGTTATCCCATACTTGTATTGTTAACAGGGCGAGTAGGAAAAATTCATGGAAATTTCAGCTCTAAACACAAGCATCACAGTGCAAATTAAATCGCAGTTAGGAGCGTTTCAAACCTTAGCTATATATGAATAGATTACGTTTCAGTGACCTTCAGATTATACAAAATTTCTTTAACAAGCCTTCATTAGGTCTCATAATATCCCCGAAAGGCAGAAAATACCTCAGTACGAGCAAGTAATTAACGGGACCGGTCTTTTGACCTTGGACTGTACGGAATGGGCGTTTAATTAATTCATAATACGTAAGAGTTATGACACAATACGCTAACAGTTCAACATGGCTTGTAAGAATAAAAATATATTACGGATTTCCCAAAGGCAGTAGAAATTACAGATAGGGAATTTATGGAACGATTAAGCTTTTGGACATGTATAATCTCACTTTAAACTTTTATTGGAATTAAAAACGTTGCTTTAAAATTTCTAAAATGGCTCACAAAGGTAAAGTCTTAATGCTGTACAGACGAAACATATACTTTTGTAACGGAAACGTAAACTAATAAACATTGTACTTAAATAAGGCTCCATAACTTTGAACACTCGAACGTAGGAAGCTGGATCATATTGCATAATAGACTTTACCATCAAAAATGTTGTTGACGCCAGCCCACACATGACATAGAATTACGAAATGTTTGAATGCATAACGTCTTCTTTAGCGAGTACTACTTTGAAACTTGAACGATTAATGCGAGTGTTGTTTACTTAAATCAAATGATATCTTAAGTACATACTTAAGACACTTCCCTACTAATATACTTATCATAACATTATAATGTGGCTCTCGACGATTACTGCACATGAAATCAATAAACGCATGTATCTTATAATTATATATGTAGTACCAAAGCCTCTATATATTACACCTTTCATAAATTGATTTATCAAATATATATGAGATAATCAAATTAGCATTTCAGTTATGTTTTCATCCTTAACAGTTAGTTAACAGAGGTTAAAAGAGCTTATTTTTGAACGTAATCGTGGCTTTTATTGTATAAAATATGATTATGTAATGATATCTATTCCTATAATATTATCAGAGTCCTCTGAGGTGATAAAAAGCTTGAGTTTAGGTACATGATCAAATTGTTAATTGAATGTTGGTGAAACTGAATATAAACTGTGTTTTTGCTCAACAGAAAAAACGGTGCATTGTTATTCCGTCAAAACGTTGTACGTTTAGAGAATTTTAAGATCGTCTTATTCTGGGTTGAAAATTCGATGATAAAACGTGTACAAGCGACGGAATGTGCGCAAACAGGGCAAGCCGATAGTACAAACTAATATAATTTCTACATCCCCGTCAGATGTCCGCATAGGAACTTCTTATTAAACTGACAATGATTTTTAATGTAAAAAATGTTAAACATGGCAACATTATGATTTTTAGTCAACAAATAATTCTATTGGCCCGCCATATTCTCTTTTAACAGTTACTTGAGGAATTTCGTATTTCGTATGCCTGAGCCCTGATTTGTCACACAACGTCTTATTTATATAAAATGCGCTCCCGTAACCTACTGGTCGTCTCATTAACGATTCAGAAGCGATTTTTATCCGTATTTCTGTGAATATATTTGCCACTCCCAATAGCCTTACAACTCATGCATAGTTCATCAGTCGCGCGTGCCTTGAAGCTAAATTGCCACAGGTTTTGACAGAAATAAAGCTCACTTGATAATGGCGATTTTACCAACTGTGAAATTAATAAAGATGACCATCATATTTTTTAATTAAACGTACTCTATAAGACCTAGTTCCCGTAGTCTACTTCATTTATCTGACATTAGCTTGCCTGATGAATTTGAAGTATAAAAATTGATAAAATATTAAAAATAATTCAGTTGTGATATGTACAAGGGCCAGACGGTTTTCTTAATTAAGTATCGGGGTCCTTTATAAGTGAGAGACCTTTATGGGTTTCTGTAATCAGCATTACAGCGTACCGCGTCTGGTGGAACTGACTGAACGCATCACAAACGTCGTGTCAACTTGAAAAATAATTCTGTCTCTATCTTTATTAAAAGATATAACTTTGTTACGTCTGCATTTTCATTGTTCTTCGATGATATAAGTAAAAGGTGCGGAATTCATTACTATTACTACATTCATTACTATTAAAGATAGCCCTCTCTGTGTGAACTCCAAGAGGATAACGAAGAAGATACTATAGATAGATATGGCGGGCCTAGGCGCCATTGAGTGAGTCTTTTAATAGAGGGTTTAAGTATATAGGCGTCTTTTTTTAAACACCATATAGAGGGAATAATAATAAGCATTTGTTCGTCGCTAAAAAACAAATGAACAAAATTCCAAGAATGATAGATAAATGTAAAACATTTCATAGCCATATACGTTGCAACAAGAAACATATTAAAGCCTTTGATGGATATTCCAATATAGAAATGCATGCAAAGAATGAAGACTGTTGTGTAGTAATAAAGAAACATCACGTCACTATTTACTATATTATAAACAAAGAAGCTATATACTAGCTTATTAATTTACATTTCACATCATCCTTTTCAATAAAAAAATATAAATCATAACTTGCATCAAACAAAATGCAGATACTAATGTAAGTAATGTCTTAAAGCACACTACGACATAAATTGACATCCTGGAACTGGAAAGCCGTAATTGGAATTTTTACAGTTTCGACAAACTATCATCCGTATTATCTCAGGTGTCATCGTGCAGTGAGATCGATAGCTACTCTGTGGTAAAAAATAGATTAAAGATCAATTACATAACTGTACTTTCGTGACTAACGTTTGTAATCAAACAGATAAGGTGTCTTTACGGTTTTTTATTTTTAAATCTTGACCGTATTTGGTCTGTTGTCACGGGAATTACATTTTTGGGTTATCTGTAATTTATACATTGCGGTATTACTACTATTTGATGTTTTAACACAGTTTACACGTTTAGAGAGATACCAAAAGAGGCTAAGAAATATAATAGAAACTGATTTGTATGTTAATAAGAATATCATACAAAAATATTAAAAGGGAAGCCATTTTAAGGGTGAAAATTTTGGATTGTAAAAGGTGCTTGGTGACGCCTGGTACAATTATCATTAGGGGAAAATATTGGTTCACTACCTTCTGGTTGGAAAACTTCTAATTAAATAATTAATTGATGTTATATGTCTCGCAAAAATAATAGCAGTTTTTTGTCCGTCATAAAAACTTGGTGACAGAGCAATCATTATTAAGTAATTTGATTGGAATGGTTTTACCATATTCAGAATTTTTAAAAACTTCAAAACGTCATTTCTTGACTTATATAGTATATGTTTATTTAATTCCTTTAAAACAAAGTATAGCTATAGTATAGGTTTAATCGACAGACATTAGACATACATAGACATTCTAACAACACCGTCAAGAGTTATTCTATTGCTGATACATCATACATTGATGATACAAGTCAACTTTTGTAACACGAGATGAACTTACGTATTTTATCATTAGTACTGTATTCAATTGCCAGTATTTGGTATTCTTTCACCTAAAAAGAAACATATAGAAAGATTGATATGTATTTAGAGAGTGTAAATGTTAATGATTAGACTCCCGACACTAGAAAAAGGACATAATCATAAGTCTAGTTCCACTTTTTGAATACTACTGCATCGTCTATTACGCGCGTGGCATTGTTGAGATGAAAGACACAGGTGACTGTTTAAGTGATAACGGTGTTATTGGTCCGAGATTTTTTAATAAATTCTCATACTAAACAAGGACGTAGGTATAAGGCAAAATTTGTAACAAACATGTGATCGATGTTAGAAGTCACTATGTTTATACATTGAATGGACGTAAAACAGGTTTCGCATGTATTACCATAAGGTCATGCGCAGTAAAATCTTTATATACCTATAACATACTCGTTTCATACTGATGTTGACACGTTAAACAGTACAATAGGATGTTAACCTCTACATAATGTTGAACATTTTAAGTTAAACCGCCTTTTCTCTTATTAATTCAATATGTCAAATGAATCGGTATTCATAAAACGTACTTTACTTCGATTAATGTATTGGTTTGCTTCTTTTAATCCCAATTTGAAAGATGAATTACTAAAAAAAAAATATTCTAAATAATTCATTTTACTTCTAGTAGATATGAATGTGTAAAAATATTTTTTTTTATAGTTATATTTACAAGTTATAGGTTTAAAAGAATTGTCTTGATTGTACTAAAGTTTTCGAAAGTAATTTTTCAATATAACAAATTAAATAATATATTTTATATAGATAATATTAAAAATATACTGTTCTTGTTGAAGTAAAAAAAAATTTAAAAATTAAAAAAAAATTAATGTGAAACCGAAGTAAATTTTCAAACCGGAATTAATCACTTCACCAATTTTTTTTTTTTTTCTTTCAAAATATAGTTAAATATAATGAAAGTACACTAGAAAATTTAAAATGGATTCTATTAGAGATATTATAATATACACCCCGTCGCAAGGGCTCATATGTACTTGCAAGGTTGAGCAGTTTCGCGATATTCAACTTTATTAATATTTTATATGTTTTAGCTATATTTAACCTCATTTAATGATATGAAATAAGTTTTATTATATAAATATAACTACATAATACAAATATAAGTTAATAATATATTATAAAGAAAAAAAGTTTTTAAGTAGAAAAGTTTTATTATTTCAATATATCCATCTTTAGTAACGTGTAGTACTTTTTTTTTTCAGATAGAGTCAAACTCAAACTATCTATAGAAAAGAATTATAACACCAATCATTATATAATGGGCAAAATATTTTAAAACAAACCGCCATTTTTTCTGTTTAAAGATGATATAACGTAGAGAATTTTTTGGAACCATTTCGTCTAGTCACCATTTCAAACAAAAAGTTTCCAGCTTCATTCAACAACCACAGGCCTTCTTTAAGAGACCAGTTCTCCATAAATTCCCATTGTAAAATTTTAAAATTACATTAATTATTACATAATTAATTATTAAATAAACAGTTCTTTGTTTACCAATGTTGTTTTATAATGTTAATATTTTATCACAGTAATTTATAAAGCCATTTTATTTACAACAAGGATCTAAGCAAGTCTACATAATATGACGCCCGTTGCGACGCGGGTGTATATTATTCAACTATTCCTAAACAATAAGATCCATTTTAATTTTCTAGTGTATTTATTATATTTAAGTATATTTTGAAAGAAAAAAAAAAAAAAAAAATGTCAAGTACTTAATTCCGGTTTGAAAAGTTTACTTCCGGTTCGACCATTAATTTTTTTTTAATTTTTTTTTTTTTTTTATGTCAAAAAGAACAGTATATTTTTAATATGTATTATATAAAATATATTATTGTAGATTTGTTATATTCGAAAAATTATTTCGAAAACTTTAGTACCAATCAACGACAATTTTTTGAAACCTATAACTTGGTAAATATACACTATACAAAAAAAATATTTTTACACATTCATATCTATAGAAGTACAAATGGACAAATGTGGTCGATTTTCAGAACCTCACTTTTTTTTCTTTCCCTTAGTGAAATGTCCCAGATGACAGTTCAGCACCAGTTTCGAACAGAGAGCGATTTTATAAATAAGCTAGGATTAGGATTATGTCCAACAGCGAACTTGTATAAATTTTATAAATATACCAGCTGTTCCGGCAAACGTTGTTTTGCCATACATGTGATTTCAATTTTCAATTAATAAATAAAAAATAAGGGTTGATCGTAGAAGGGTAAAAATGTAGGATCGTATGTATTTTTGTATGTTGTATCATAAAAAAATAGAAACTAAAAATTTTGTCTAAAAAATAAAAAAAAATTAGCTGTGTACTACTCTTAACATTTAGGGGGATTAAAATTTAGATATTGGCCGATTCTCACCCCTACTCAATACGCTCACAAAGTTTCATGAGAAACGGTCAAGCCGTTTCGGAGGAGTTCAGGTACGAACCCCGTGACGCGAGAATTTTATATATATGATGGTAAGTACCTGTAAGTACAGAGTATATTGTGCGTGAATTTCCTGAGATTTCTTACAGTATCTGTTTAATTAATAATACCGGCATATATTTAAGAAGGCTCTCGCTTTGTGCCTTTAATCACAAATATCGTGTCCTAGAACTAGCCTAGAATTTTCTCTAACGGCTATAAAAACCATCGAATTGGTTTCTTGATTTTTGTAGTTATAACTAATTTGCTTTGTTTATTCACATTTTATATATGATAAATTCTCGAAGCCGGAAAAGATGTCTATTAATATTCTAATAGCGAAATAAAACGGATACAGCTCCAAAGGGACTAAATTTAATACGGTCAGCACCGTAGAGTGTTTGTTTAGTATTTGTATTTGTTACTAAAAAAAATCTTTATTGTAATTATTACTCGATAACACAGATGGCAACGCTTATCAAAGGCTGCGTTGAAACAAAAATATATATAAAAAAACTTTAATAGGAAAAACACTGCATTTAGTAGACAAAACATATTTATCTGAAAATGTATAACGCTGACCAAATAGACACAGAGATTGCAGTCGGCTTGTTTGGGCTGTGAGAGGCCATATTAATTTCAGGTACTTTGAATTTAAAAAGGAATTCGTAAAAAAAATACATTAAAATTGTTTTATGCCAAAAGGCGAAAATATGGCTCACTATATAAAATTCTATAGAAGGCGTCTATGAAATAATTCGACTAATGATAGCAATGTATAAATTACTTCCTTGTTTTCTCTACAAAAACATCAAGATAGAACGGTACCTTTTTTGTTAGAATCCATAGCTCACGTTTCCACGATTTACGTCCATCGTTCAAACAAAATTACGTAAGTTGAAATATTCTTAGTATTTCTCGTGAGATTGTATCTAAAGTATTGCTATCGAGGTAATGACAAAGAACACTAAACGATCCAACAAAGTTCTAGAAAGTTCTAGGAACTGCAATCGAAATAGTCACCGGCATATACAAAACGGTTTGGTGTTCTTACCATTATTTAAGGGGGAAAAAATAACGTGTATTGCATCTGAGCCCTAAAATATTTATTTAATTGTGTTTTTCCTATTCTTTGTTAACGAGGCAACAGAAATACATCTGTAATTTCTGTCTAACTATTACGTTTTATGACAGACACCCTGGTGACAGACGGTACAACACTCAAACAGTATTTAAATATCTTTCTTTATGTTTGGCGTGTGTGTTATAGTGTGGACTTAGCTATTTCATGGCATACATCTAAATATCAAATACGGCTGGATATCTTCGATTGAAAAAAAACTAAAAAGGAATTCGATTTTTTTGATATTACCTTGTGCCTCTTTTGTAAATATAATTTATTTGTTTGTAAACTTTTTTTTAGCCTAAATAAATATTTATTATTAATAAACAAATAGTTGATGATCAGGCCTAGACTCAGAAAAAATATATTATAAAAACACAAATGTTCTTTTCATTTACTGATATTCAGTGCCAAAATAGCGAAGATTATAGTTATGAATTTAAAGGCAAGGCAGGACACAAACAATTTAAACAATCTGTCTCTTTACATCTTCATTGAAGGCACAATTTAACAGGAGACACGTTTCGCACTTCTAATTAGAAGTACTTTCTTTCGAAGTTACGAGTACGTTAAGATCTTATCTTTATACTCGTCCGTGGGAACCTCAGTTACATATTAGGTTCGTTAATATTTACTTAACTGGTTAAGCAAACACTTAGACGATCACGAATTTAAAAAACCTAGCTAGACAGATTCCAGAGGCAAAATATTGATCAACATTCAACTCTATTAAGCATTGAAAACGTCATGATATTCAAAGCACACCAGGGACCTCACATACATTAGGTAGACAGAGCTAAATGGTTTCTTTGATGTTGTTTATTTTGATTCATTAGCGCTCCATGCCGACAACCTTCGTATGATAAAACACACTTTGCGCAAGTGTGTAGAAACAAAACATTAATTAAGGCAAATTCAAAAATCGAACACGGATATTTTAAAAATGATTTTCGCCAAAAGACAATTGAGACAATATATTGTGATCGATGTCATCAAACGTTACAATTCAATTAATTGAACTATAGTTGTGACCTATGGACTATATCCATATAGCGGTTCTTGTTGTATACAATTATATTGTGTCAAATGACATTGGGTCTTTATTAATTTGGATCCTTAGATGGAACTGGAACTGTAAAATAATAACCTTTACAGTTTTAGTAAAATATAAAGGATACGAGGACCTCCGAGAGACAAATACCTTAAATCACAGAAAGTAAACCCAACAACAACGATACTATTTGATTGACTTGAAGCCCTGATGAAGATGTTTATTTATGAAATTGGATATTGTTACAGTCTACAATTTCAGGCTGCGAGCGCAGAAGTGATGCAACAGCAATCCTTTCTCAGGCAGGAGATACGAAAACAATAGATTGACACTTAACCCGGATGTGAGTACCTTGTGGGATTTTACCGCAAAATGGTATTGAATCTAATAAACAATTTATTATATACAAATGGTGGGGGCCAAGTATATTTCTTTTAGCATGGGTTTTTGATAGAGAAGGAAAACGTCACAAACAAGAGAGCACGACGAAGAAAAACGAAAATTACAGAAATTTGTGGGTAGGTTCGAGTGTGGAACTAGCACACAAAGAATGGCAAGGCTCCATTGTCTTATGAAAAAAGGTGAGATAAATTTGTCTAGATGAAACATATGCAAAATTTAGTTTAGTTATCTAAAATTACCAATTTCACTAGCTTGTCAATGCTTAATAGTTTATATTATTATTTGTTTCTCTCATTCAATAAGAATCGTATAAAATTTGAAATTCCACTTATAATGCAGTTTTCACAGAAATATTTTCCGCTGCATTAATTTGTGAAAGGAATTTAATTGTAAGGCATCTTTAGAATTAATGTTATCATTCGGAATACAAATTTTATTGAAGTAAACTTTTTATAGAGCACTTCTGATTTTTAGTGTTCAAAGCCGCTTGAAACAAAATAATGGAAAAACTTCAAAACTATACAGATAGGTCATAAGCGCAGAGTTATGTAAAAAGGTAAATTCAGTTAGAGGAACTATCTCCTTCATGTATTTAAATTGATATAGTTTGAACATTAGTTAAATAAGAAAACGTAATTATTTTCTCCATTACTAACTAGTTAAGACAGAGACAATTAATATTAATATGCCTTCGACTTATCGTATAAGACATTAGTACAATCGAGATTCTGTGCTGACGAGTAGCAATCCGGAAGAATATTGTTTCGTCCAGAATTCTATCCAAAAACTTCAACTTAAACACCATATCGGTTAACCACTAAACCATTGGGATGTTTTAATAAGAGCACAGCATAAAATATCCGTTAAGTTTTACAGTTTCGACTTGTAATTAACTCATTTATTTGTTATGTAGGGTGTAAAATTAATAATTAGTTTAAACTTTAAAAAAACTATTTCTTAAAGGGGGGAGCAATTTAAGACAACCAAATTTTAGCTTCCTATAGCTATTTTGTGATCTGGAATATATTTATTTAGTTTTATGCAATTTACTATTGACAGAATATTCACAATTAACATTTGTAAACACAAAAATACGAACAAAACAATATTTGAACTACATTTTCACAAAAAGGTTTAGTTTTACACTATAAATCACATTAAAAATTTCCATACAACTTTTTCCCTCGCTCTACTACAGACTACAAACAGGAAGAACATTATTGTACTCTTACTAAAAACAAATCACTCTCAAATAGTTATAACACAATCATGGAAAGAGACAGAAGAATAAAAACTGTTCGAGTTTACCAATTATAAATGTAAAATACAAGTTTGAAAAGCAACCAACATTCGATCGTAACAGAGCATTTGTATAATCGATTATGAAAACCAAATTTCAGCCATTCATTTTCAGCTCACTTTAAATATATGTTCACGCTTCGATTTCGCAAAAGAAATTGCTAAACATGCACATTGTATGTTAGGATGTTGAAAATTTTTAAATTACTTATTTGTCATTAAAAGACACAAGCAGAAATATTATTTGCTAAACAATTTGTCTACTGTAAATTTCCAATATAATACTAGGACTGTATGAGAGGAGTCTGTGATGACACTCTCAGGAACTAGTATCTCGGTTTGGAAGTCTTTGTCTTTAATATAGATACGATAGCATTTGGAAAATGTAAAACGTAAATTGTTATTTTCACGCTTTATGATCACGCTGGTAGCAGCTTGTCTACTATAAAATTTTCTTAATAATATCTAATTTAATCGTTACTTGAAAACCTTTCGAACGGATGTATTAACATATAATAGAACACTTTAAATATAAATATGAAACTCACCACGTTTGCGCTGAGCGCAGAAGCAAGAAAGCATAATTTAAATCAAATAAATGCACAACTGAAACACGCAACGTTCAGCACACTATCTCGAACACTGAAGAAAACAATGGGCGTCATTTTCAATATGAATAATACGGCGTCTTAGCTCACGTGGTTATCAGTAAAATGCTAGGGAGAAGCTAGGTTATCAGCACACATTTTAACTTTGAATTTGAAAATGATCGTTGTGTTAAATAGATTATTTACGGGCAACATTTTTAATTATTGTAATTTATTACAGATAGCATCAACAAAATATACGAAGGTCATACCATACAGAGTAGTTCTAGTAGAGGTATAAAACCATATTGTAAATAATCTTAAAAAACTTGTATAGGGATAGAATTTTTTTAAGATTAAGATTATAGGAATTCAAAAATACCCATTTGAGATAGTTTCTCGCCTATCTACACATACACAATATTTAACCGTTGAAATAACGTGTTAAAACTCGTTACACTAGCCATTACAGGAAAATAAATGTCGTAATAAAAAAAACCACTTAAAGCAAGTGACGGCTAAATTTATTTGCCTTTTAAAGTTTTAAGATACAGCTGTTGCAGGGGGGAAAAGTGGCGTGTAACTATGCGTATAAAATACCTAGATATGGCGATGCGCTCCCGAAATTCTTGGAATATAAAGGAGTTATTAAATATTAATAATATATAAGTAGACTGAACTATAAACTGGTATTGCTTTGCGTCACGAGTTTTTCTAACAAGAAATGTGAAAATGAACCGAAACGCTATTTTTCTGTACGGTAAAATCTTTGACGTTACTTTATTAAATTATTTAAATGTGATAATGTATATAGAATTTATACAGATAGGTACAAAGTACACATTAATGTTTGAAATAATATTCTAATAGGCCTTATTTGTAAGTTCAAGGTATAAGTATTTATATAATATTATTTCTAACAACAGCAAAACGCTGTGACAATGTTTCCTATTCCAAAGTCCTCCCTTTGAAACGAAACTTTAGCCTTTACAGCGATTGAAAGTGTGAGTGATGATAATATATAGTTTATAACTCTTTTGTTTATATTAAAGTAACTAAGTTTATCATCTGTAAAGTTCAACAGTTCAATGAAAACATGTTTAATAACAACTTCATTATATTGATTTATTATTAAGTATAAGAAACAGATTCAATGTGTTAACTAAAACTAACCTTTTTTCGACCCAAATATCGCCTTCAATTTCAACAAAGCACTCTTCTTCATGTTGACCTTGCTCACAAATTGATACACATTTACACACAGATCGTTCAAATGTTTTTCGGCTGAAACTTTTTACTCCTGTTGCCGCTCTTATTTCCGTGCTACAAAAATAGGCCCATCGCTACTTGCATCGACGCAAGCGCATCACTCATTTGACTTTCCATAACAGTTCAGAAACGTTTGCCGGCTACCGCATTCAACGATGGACTGTCCTTTTATCGTACGCTTATCATTATCACGTAACGATAAAATTTTCCTCACTATATACTCACATTATACAAATTTTCGCGCCAGCATACAATCAAATTTAAGAGATGTATTTACAGTCTTATTAAACTCCGATAAAGGCGGTAACGCAACGGCTATTCCTGTCCGTGTTACGATCACAACTAAATGCCGGCGCGTACGCACAATGGAGTTGACCGGTTAACTCAAACGTAATTGTTAAAAACCACTTCCGTTAATATCCCTTTTGGTCACAAACTTATGTGGACTCCTAACGATCTGAGCTGATGTGGTGACAACACCGGAGACGCTGCATCCGTCCAATTTTAAAAATGGAATGCTGCGTTTCGGGAATAATCGATTCGGCTAAGAGCAGGGGTGCTCATAAATCACAGGGGTGCATGAAAAAAATGAGCACCCTTCATGACAAAAAGGTCTATAGAATTTCCGATGTGCTCGGGATAACGGTCGTACGCGCAGCTTTTATATCTCAATGATAAACCTAATAATATAAACTGAATAAAAATATTTTCTCACGCCTATAGAAAAATTGCAACTAAAAATTGCAAATGTTTTTTGGGTACGAAATTTTGGGAAGAACAATTTAATACAGTGAAATTACATGCAGAATTACAATAAAACCTTATGGAATATAATACGCTATTAGCATTATTCATACGTCAAGCTCACGTAGCCGCTTCAGCGATGATTACTGCTTTTAGTTCTCGAGGGACTCTCTAAGATGCACATTATACCCTAACAAGCTTATGAACTAGATGCAATTTTAAGTACTCACTATTATTAATTTAATTACGATTTAGATGGAAAGGTTACTTAATAAATACTTGATCGCTTGCGAGCCCTCTGACAGTGTGATTCTCCATACAAACTCAGAAGAGGCTCCTGCCCGTATGCCCATCAATAAATATGCGTAATTCAATTACGACTAATCATGTTGGTTTTTTTACAAGTTCAAAAGATTTGTAGTTTTAAATCCCATTTGATAAAGTATGAGTCTACATCTCAATATTGTATGACAAGAGATTCGCATATGGCCGCCTTATAATCTTAGCTTATACAGCCCATACAGGATATATCTGTAGAGACCCCGATACAGATTCAATGCAATAGACCGTGTCGGACCGCTCGATGCTACACTCCGATGGGCTTACGTATCAAATGGATAAACTAGATACGTGTTGTGAAATTATGTTTTATATTCAAAGGTACGTCAATCATTGATACTTTGGTATAATTGATATCACTATCAAATGGTAAAGTTTAGTTCTAAGAACCAGTGTTTAGAAGTTGGTAGTAAATTACTTTTAACTCTCATTAACTATAAAAAAATATTATCAAAACTGTAATCGAATATTTTAAAAATAGAACAGAAGGGAAATGGGCAGGACGCTGGCAGGACCATGGACATACTGTCAGAGGTCTCGCAAGACCGTTGCCAAATTTTCAGCTAGTCAAAATAGGTTCAGAAAGAGACTCATTAAGCGTTGGAGCGCCACTGTCTATGAATATTATTTTATTAGATTAAAATTAAATTCCGAACCTGGCTAATAAAATACTGCCGCGAACTTCTACTATCTATGTAAAATAAAATTTCGATTACAGTAACTGTAATTAGCGTAACAATGGCCGCGACATTTAAATTTCGAACAAACACCTTACATAAGCGTTTCCGTAATGAAATCCCACGATAGACGTATACAAAGACGGGTAATACAGTAATTATGTAATTGGTGTCACTTTTATCAAACTGAAACTTTAGACAGATGGACACTTCAATGAGTTACTTTTTTTGACGACACAGTTGGCAAAATGGTCACCACGCCGGACTGACGATCTGAGAGTCTCAGGTTCGACCCTCGGTACAGTCAACTTTTTTGATATACATAACTGTTGGTTATTATATGCATTTATAAAGTTTCTATGACAGTATATTTTTATCAGTTGTGTGTTTACCCATTAAACAAGCTATAAATAGAACCTGTGTTATACCTAATTTAAAAAATATTATCAGTATACTTAAATCGTTAGTCTACCTAGTGTGTTAAGTTGTTGTTAATCTAATTGTCAATTAATTTACAGTTTCAAAAGAGACTCGAAAACCTCTTCGCTTTAACAGCTGGTTTTATATGTCAATAAATATCTATTATAATACTGCAATTAAAAGGAAGAGTTGTTATTCACAAATTAGTAATTTTCTCTGAAACCCTCATTCCTATGGCCGTAAAACGGTTCAATAAGCATGGTTCAATTGTTGAATGAAATTTAAGTTTTATACGGACTCTAGAAAGCTTACATTCACTGATTTATATATGAGAAACAAACTCACAAGTCTGATGGACACATAAAAAACTTGGCTAGCGCTAATGCAATATAGATTCTCACAATTTTGTATCATCATCGTGAGAAAAGTTTTGATTAATCAGCCGTCTTTGTGTTATAAGAAATTTATAGTTATATAGAATATATATAGAAGGTGAATTTGGAGTCAAGTTTAAACATGGTAACAACGCGGCTAAATTAGACAAACAGACTAAAGCATCTGAGAAGAACGCTTCAACATCCGGACCAAATATAAAATCAACGATAAAACCGTTAAAAGAAACTCATATCAATTGTATATGCCCTCAGCGATTGACATTTCGCGTTACGTCTGTATAATAAAATACAATTGCCATTAAGTATGCCAATTGATAGAATAGAATGTCTGCAAACTATAGATGATATTTAAGAAATTTTAAAAGTAACCACTTAACGATTTTCATCGAACGCAAAGCTAGTCTAAAGAATTGTGTAACTGGAGCACAATTATTATATTTCGAATATTTTATATATTATAATGGAGTAACAGTGAATATGTATAATTATATTTTGTTGTCTATTAAAGACGGTTAGAAGAGCGCGGGCGCAGGTGAACATAGCCCCCTGTGTTATTAAAGGAACACTTGAACTGCGGCGGCAAAAAACAAAAGAAGTTTGTCTTAGCAAGGTGAGTTTGGACGTTTTAATCTTTAAATCACTTTAAAGTTGAAGGACTTTTAGAAATTGGTAGCCACAATACGGCAGTTTTCTGACCGGCCCAATCCCCATAGGAGTTAACAATATTTGAAAAAGTTTCAGAAAATTTTTTAATACTTGCCTCAACAGAATCTCAAACAAGTTTATAATGAAATGTTGTGCTTTCACGTTTAACCGGCAGAACTAATTTTGATATCGGTATAAATATATACGAGATTTTAAAGTAATACTTTATACGACTGGTTTTAACACTACTAAGTGAAATCGTAACGAATGCTATCATTAATACTAGTGTTTTTCGTTGAGGGGAATGCTTAAAACGTAATTACACTTACTAGATATAATACGAGAAAATATTAGGCGGAATTTTTAAAGTGTTAAATGCATTATTTGCAAGTTCCAATAAACATCTTATTTTTGTGTTGCGTGCCTACTCTCGTACTAGTATTTTGAGGATTATAATCATATTATGTCCGCGGGTCAGCGACCAATTGTTTAAAATAACCATACACGCACAATGTGAAAAGCTTAAGTGCCAAACAACCGAATGTAATATTGTATTATTAAGGTGTACTAAACTTTTTTGAACAGTAAATATACTAATCAGTGTATAATAAATATAAATATAAATGTAATGTAATAATTCACCATTATGTAACCTGTCTTGTTAGATATTGATTGGCATTGGCTGGTAACATTAATAATACCGTATTGTGCAATGGTTAGACATCTGCTACGCAAATAGAACTTTATACAAAAAGCTTCAGTCAGGCTTCATTTGTTATTTTCCTTTAAAATCTTTTAATACAAGACTTTCAATTATTGATGTTATATACTGAAAATTATGTTGTTTACGTAAATAAGGGATGGTGATTCAGATCATAAGCGTCTAATTAATCAATGGATGCACTGCCGGCATTTGAGGGATTCGTATCAAACAAAATAATGGTGTGGTAGGTTCGTCGCTGCTGGACTATGCTCATATTTCATAATAATACCCGTCATTAAGGTGCTGGAGATAAAAAAGCCCTCAATGTTGTTTTATTGATAAACCATTCGTTAGCATCGACTGGCTATGCTAAAGTAAGGGGCTCTTGTATAAACTGTGTAAATAATGCATTGAAGAGCGTGCAGGTCAAGCAAATCGGATTATAGTTAACGTACTATTGAAGTTATTCATGTAAGCAAAAATTTCTCTTTCACCTTGTGCAACAGAAAAGTTGCGATATTCTTGCATAATGACGTCATGGAATGAGTCAATGAACTATCCTAATAGAAAACGGGGCCAAGAGACGACACGCGAAACTCAATTGCTAATCAAGATAAATTTGAATTATTTTTATGGTTCGAAGCTGCGATGAGATAATTTAAGTGACTTTAAATTCACTATAAATTGTTATAAATTGATCACGCACGTCGGTGTTCATGGATTATTGGAATAGTAGTCTACATATATGAAAAACTGTATACTTCCCACGTAAGAGCTTAAAATGGACAATTGCAAAACATGCCTTAACGGCATCATGATAAAACATTATTTAAATAAAATTAGTATGAGCTCGAGAAATCACCTTGCAATTTTCGCATACAAGAGGTTATCAAGTGTGAACATAAAAGTTCTTTGCTTACGGTTGCCGCTGCATTTTGTTTGCCATTTTTCGTTACGAATGATTTAATGTCAGTGACCTCAAGTTTAATTGAGAATCGTTTCATGAGGTGGGTGTAGTTGAGTGGGCAACTGAGACACCTGGCCAAAATGTCTTTATATTTAACAGAAAAATGCCATTGTAAGCATTCGCCTTTTTGAGTTAAATCTTACTTATCTTATTTTTTAAAAACAATGTGACTGGTTGTTGTCTAGCTTAAAGGACGACGAATAATATAATATTAGTTTCTGCATATTTTGAAGGCTTATGTATTTACTACCTCATGTATGGAGACCATAATAAAACTTCGACAGGAGACGAAAGACTCTTGTAGTTAAAAGTTTGTCATTTGGATGATTTAGTCTTTATAAGTAAGCGTTAATATTTAAAATAATATTACTGACGTTCAAATTCTTCTTAATTACCGTCAAATAGTACCAATGATTACAATCAGTCTGGAGAGGCTAGTATCACATAAATTATCATATTATATACTCATTTAAAACTTGAAAAAGGAAAACATCAATTTTCTCGTGTTATTCTTGTATATTGATTGATGAGGCGTAGTGATGCATGATGATGGTGCGAAAATGTTAATCTAGTGTTAATGTTCTTCTACGCTATAGGTAAATGTGTACACAATATTAGTGTATTTTTTAAATTTTTCTTCCTTAAATCCCTAAAGCCCACTAATAAATTCGATTGCGAATTACATTTATTTTTAAAATAAAGAGATGTTGTTTTGAAACGAGAAAAGAAGTTTTGTAGTTTTGCTAATACAGTCATTCACTTAATCTCTATATATACTAATAGCTTAGTTCTAACGATATTAAATACGATATTTGTTAGTACAACATATACAGACTAAATGTAATTCAAGGTGCCTACCTGCTAAATGGTAATGAATTATGCTTTGTTCAACATACACTTAGGTGTGGGTCTCGAGACATGACGTAATATTAACAATTGCGCGCCATCGATATTAATTACAATATAGAAATCTTAATGAAACAGGAGCCAACGCAAGTACAAGTACAACGTCGTATTTAGGTCTATCAGGTAAACCTAGTAAGGAAACATGACTTGGTATCAGTTTTTAATAAGTTGTTTCACTGGGCCACGATCACGATGACGATATTGATATAACTTTGACGCCGTGGCTTTTGAGGAATGAAATGGATTAATATTTATCGCGGTGATAATAGTATACGAGAATATATATGCAAGAGCTTATATATTCATTCTTCTAAATGGATGAAGATAAGAATCATCTTCCATTTAACAACATCGAACCAATATAATAAAAATAATAACAATACTATTTTTAACATAATATATCATTCCAATCAATGTATACGTGTTAATTACTTCTGGTAAATACTTTAATTTATAACAAGAAAATTAATTTCTGCCGAAAAATGAAGTATACATATAGAAAAATAATTCTTAGACATGGAAAACAAATTCACAGGCAAGGATCTTTCACATGTTTTAATATTTTTGACCACAATTAAACGAAATATGTACATTATTAATTAGTAGAAATATGTCACAATATAAATACATTTAACTTACCATCAATAATCTCCATGCCTGTTCCGGCCAAATAAATTAAAATCAAAAGTTTTTCAAAACGTTTCTATGACGACCCATGATTACTTTATCGAGACATTGACAATCTGCAACTGAATTCTTATTGGTCAGAGCCAGAGGTGGATATCATAGATAATTCCAGTGCCAAAATAGAGATACTTCTTTAGATTTTTAAAATTATAATCAGCTTTTAGCCACTTTATTTTATTGTATTTTTATGAAAAAGCAATAATTCCTAAACTGCAACAACAATTTATGACCGCGAGTGAATTGCAAAGTACACGGAGTCTCCTTTGTTTATGGTTAGAATTGGTTTTCGGACGATCTCGACTCGAGCAATTGTTTGACGTTGTTGGGTCTGACGCATAAAAACTTGACGTTTGTGATGGTGTTGGTGTTTCTTTTTCGGCTGATTCTATAACCCTTTGTGATTCATATTTATTATTTGAAAATATAATAGAGCGGTGTTAATTATTTAAAAAATCAATATGGGCTTAACAATTTCCAGTGTTTTTACGAGGCTTTTCGGCAAAAAACAAATGCGTATTCTCATGGGTATGATTACTTTGACATGATGGCACCTTGTTTAGACTTTAGATTACGTAGTACATTTTTTATTGGTGAGTATCTATTGACAATGTTGCTAGACCTTTTGTTTTCTGATTTTAGTTGGACTTGATGCCGCTGGCAAAACTACTATACTGTATAAATTGAAACTTGGGGAAATCGTAACAACAATACCGACAATCGGCTTTAACGTTGAGACCGTCGAATACAAGAACATTAGTTTCACGGTTTGGGATGTTGGTGGCCAAGACAAAATCCGTCCTCTATGGCGTCACTATTATCAAAATACACAAGGACTTATATTCGTTGTTGATTCAAGCGATACAAAACGGATCGCAGAGGCCGAGAATGAACTAGCTAACATGGTTAGTTTTACGCTTAATTATTTACAAAAAATAATTAATTTTCGTTTTCAGTCATTGATAGTAATCACATCTAAATCATATGTTTTATTATAGTTAAAAGAAGATGAGCTAAGAGATGCTGTTATATTGGTATTTGCCAATAAGCAGGACATGCCAAATGCAATGACAGCTGCGGAACTTACAAATGCTTTAAATCTTAATAATTTAAGAAACCGTCATGTAAGTGACTAGTTATATTTTTTTTGCATATGAAGTACATATTATTGCTATTGCAAATATTAAAAAAAATGTATCATTCATTCATTTAAAAAAAAATTGATTGCTATTGAGTTAAAAACCTTGTGTGAGCCAAACTTCCACAATATGATTATATGAATTAAAAAAGACTGGAATTTCCTTGCAGTGGTATATCCAAGCTACATGTGCAACTCAAGGACAAGGTCTCTATGAAGGCTTAGACTGGATCTCCAATGAACTGGCAAAGAAGTGAGGCCCAAATAAAGTGGGAGGGGACAACCTTACATTCCCACAAGGCTGGACATTATTCATAATGTGAATGTTGTCAAATTCATGATACAATAAAAAGGTATGCTATTATTAGTAAATATTTCTGTCTATAGTTTTGTTTTATTCTATTCTTATAAAAAATATTTCAACTGTAAAATGAAGATGAATGTATGAATGAGATTCTATGTAAATGAATGTCTTCTGTACATTTTTGTTTTTTCTACTATTTGAAATAAACAAATGTTTAATCCATTGAAAATTAAATTAGCATATTCTTTTATTGTATCATGGTCTTACTAACTTGAATTTGAAAGACTAAATTTGTATGTAATTTAATTATATACCAAAATATTTATTATAATGTAAGGTTCTGATTTATTCAACTTTCCAAGCATTTTATATTAAGATTATAATCTTATTCAATGTCTGTGAGTTTGTGAGGCTTATGTGAATGTAGTCATTATTGTCATCATAAACTTATTTTTTATCCCATAATATTGTTAATACACATTGCTTTTAATATTTCCCTTTAAAATGAACTTCATTTTTTATAAATTATGATGGAAGCTAGAAAAAATGAACATTTAAAATTGCCCTTAAAAAATCTATAGTTTGAGAAACAATTGCAATTTATAAATTTATTTTAACATCAATTAACCAGCAAAATTATCACCGTATTGATTTTTCAATTAATTGTATTAAAAGGTTAAGCAACATTTGAAAAGGCGATTTCTGATGAAAAGGTTAAACTTCAGCTAAATTTTTTATTGTTAACATACCGATTGCACAAGTATTTTCATTTTTCCTAGAAATATAGTATAATAAAAACCATTGAAATGTCAGATGAGTTCTGAAACTTGTGTAATTACTTATATTCATCAATAATATGTTCTACAAAAATGCTATACATTTTTTTTATACCCATTTCCTTTATATAACTCACACTGGTATTTCAAAGTATTTATATTATAATCAGAACCTGGTGAACTTTTGAGTTAGTTTATAATTTGACAGAATACAATATTATTAGAGCATCCCAAATTAGAAAACATCCATTCCAAAAGAAACTTTTTCTGACAATAACCATTAGTTTTACAAGCACAGTGTAGCACATTTGATTTTTATGGTTTTATTCACCAGTCGGTCACTTTATTTTTAGGATATAGTCAGATATTGTTTTGCAATATGTACATTACAAGTATGTATATAATGCAAATATTTGACTAATTGAAATGTGACAGTATCTTACATTATGTCCTGCTTTGAATTACATTAAAGGTTTATTATAGTAAAAATAAATATAGGTGTAAATAAAAATGCTTTTTATTTTACATCAACTGTTATTTGTGCCCCCATACAGCTTTACGTTTTTCAACAAAACTTCTTATGCCTTCTTGCCCATCAGTTGAGTTTATACTTTCAACCATAATGTTCTCACCTAGTTTATAAGCATCAAACAAACCCAAATCAATTTGTTTGTAATAAAATTCTTTGCCAATTGATATGAGACTACGGCTTTTCTGTTTGATTTTTTCAATTACTTTATTTACTTCTGAATCCAGTTCTTCTACAGGTACAACTTTGGTCACTAGCCCGCTATCATAGGCTTCTTGTGCTGATAATGGTTCACCTAGAATAGTGAATGATAATTGGAATTTGTTGTGAAAAAATAAGTTTATTTCAATGATTTTACTTTGTCCCGTTGTACCCACCAGTCAATAACATATACATAGTTCTTGATTTAGGCATACTTCTACCAATCGCAATTCCAGGTGTTGAACAGAATGCACCAAAATTAGCTCTAAAATAAATTAATTAAAGAAACTTAAACTTCTTTTAATGAAAAGTAGCTCTTCAGAAATTTATAAAAATTGGTCCTAAGTTTCTTTTTATGCTTTTGTTTTATAGAATTCAGAACCAGATTGATCAAAAAATACAAACCCAGGTGTTGAGAATTTACTTGTTTCTGAGCATATAATTATATCACAAGTAGCTACTAATTGACAACCTGCAGCAGCAGCAAATCCATTGACCTGTTAAATAGGTATTCTTGTATAACATACATTTATAGTTGTCTTTTATTGACATGAAATAAAAGGAAATACCAACACTTTTGGAATTTATTTCTGCTGTATAGAAAAATAGTGGTTTAATATTAAAATTTAAGTTATACCAATATATATACAATTAGTACTAACATTTATTAAGAGTTTGTAGCTTTATAAGAATTATGAAATAAAAATTTTTTAAACACAATTAAAAGGTTTTGATACGAATTTTTAATTTACCTTGGCAATAACTGGTACAGGACTTTGAATAATAGATTTCATTAGTTCAGATGCTTTATTGAAGACCAATTTGTGTTGATTTATCCCTGTAGAGTGTTGCTAAAATCTCAAACAATCTTAAGACATGAATGTCAAACATTAATATACATAATAGTTTTGAATAACAATACAAATTGATATAAAATTGAATAGAAATAAAACTTACAAGCTCCTTAAGATTATGGCCGGCAGAAAAAATATTTCCATTGGCAGATAAAACTATTGCCCTGAGTGAGATATCCTCTTTATTTAAATTTACTGCTTCAATTATGTTGGTCATCATTTCAAGTGAAAGAGAGTTTCTATGTTACCAAAACACATTTCAAATAATTATGCTGCTAATCAGCAAAATGTCATATCAAGAATACTATAGATATGGTAAATTTAGATTTTTTAAATAACATACCTAGTTTTTTCATGATTAAGTGTTATCTCCCTCATACCATTCTCTTCTTTAATTATAAGATAATTATTACTTGTACTAACATTTCTACTAACGGCTAAATGAGGTTGTCTTATTATTCTCTGCAAGATATGAATCTAATCAAAGTTATATATCCAAATTATACATAATTATAAAATTAATAACTTTTGCTTGAAACTCACTCGAAACATTTTATGCATCTCATTAAAGTATGAACCTGTTGTTTTCAATTATATTATCTAAAATCTTTATTCAGGTTCCTTTGACCTCTACTAAAGAAAGTATATTTGTATAAACAGAAATTATCAATATTCAAGGTTAAGAACGATATCAGAGTCAAAAGCAATATTTATAAATCAACTGTCAGAATTTTATTGTCAACTGTATCAATGGCATTTTCTGTCTTTTCATATTTTGCAGCGCGTACGCACTTACCACAGATTACATTCTTAATTGAACTTTATAATTGTCGCGATGCATTAAAAATTTATACAGTAATCATATGACATTTGGGGGTTGTGAAATATATTTAGTAGCACATATAAAACAAACAACGATAAACTATCATATTTTTCAAATAAAATTTATTTACAATGCTTTTTCACGAGGTCAATCCTATGACTAGACAATTCTGGAGTTTATAAGATTCATTAATCTTATTTAATTGATTTTTCCAAATATTATTAATGACGGCAATCGTCTGATGCGTCTGAGAAATCATCATCTATGTAGTCGGTTTGTTCATCTTCGGCTGTGATAAGTTCAATAACGGTTCTGCAAAAAATATTTCAATGACGTATTATTAATTATTAAAAAAAATTTTTTTGAGTGATTCACAAGTTAAATATTGTTTTATATTAGTTGGGCTGCTGAAAATTTGCATTAAAATCTGTTCTGTTCAATTATTTAATGTTATATAAAAATCAGTTTAATACAACAATTATTACTTGAAATTAAACATTTAGATTTAACTGTATTTACAGATGAACATAGTTAATATATATGTATATATACATATATTAATTAAAATTATACTTACTTTAAAATTTCATCTTCAAACTGGGTCTGTTTTACAGAATGAGTGCTTGTTGTCATAACTTTATTCGCCAGTACTTGATCCAGAAGAGATCTCAGCTTCAATATAGTGTTTGCCGACTGCTTATTGCATCGTACGTTTATATTTTTCGCCATCGACATGATGCAATCGTCAGCACTTTCGGGATCTACACAATATAAGATTCAAGTATCACCTCATATATCTTTAATAATCTTAAAATGAACAGCTAAGCTAGATATCAGGTAACACTTTGTACTTGATCAGTTAGCCTTAAGATAATAAATAGTTTATTTATTTATACTTTCTATAGGGAGGAACATAGACACACCAGCTAACATATGGAGTTAAATAAGGCTCACCTTCTTTTACAATAAATTCTCCAAAGAACAAAAGCGGCAGTGTATATACCAGGGTAACATCAATAATGAAGAGGTCGGACGACTTCTGCTTCAGCCAATAGACCAACCAATTGGCCCCAGGGTTAGAGCAGATTGGTTCGCGATTCTGGCGACCATTTTGACTGGCCATTACGCTACTGGGGTGGACCTTGACTTTCCCATCGTCAGGACAAAATGCCAAAATTGCTGGTGGTTTTTTGAAGCTCTTTAAGTTGCGCCAACTATAAACGAATATTTTGTTTCACATAAGCATAGGAACCACCATATATGTCGTTAGATGATTTATTCAAACGTTTTAATAGGTTCGGAGAAACAAAAAACACTTGAGTCGCCGAGTCCAGGGTGCTTAGTCATACATACACACACACACACACACCAAGAGAGAGAGAGAGAGAGAGAGAGACATATGTCAAGGAACATTTCGTCTTCAAAAGTACATGTATGTTTCGTTCACATATCATCGTTGCTGTCACTTTTTAGCCTCAACAATTTAATCGATGGAAATTGTTTCCATAAAAATTTAATTTTTTTTTCAAAAAAACATTCATCCAAAGAACTTTATTTATTTAATGTATCAAACAAATGAATTCCATAAAAGACGATAAAAATATAGGAATTATAATATTGTCTTTTATTAAGATAACTATTACTGATTTAAAGAAAAACACTTTGTTAACAGATTCAAGTTATGTATTTTTACAAAATTTAAGTATATTACATTACATTACCGACGTAACGCGTGCTTTGCGCGATCACGGTAGACTGAAGACAAAAGGTGTTAATTGTCAAAATAAGTGTCACAGCAAAAATACATAATCCGTTAACAAAATATTTTTCTTTAAATAGAGGAATTATCATAGCTTCAGCGATTCTCAACTCTGAATAGTCGTTCGACTCAAATCTGCACAAATTCTATAAATTGTGGTTAGTCAAAATGTTAAACGGAATCTAAGAGCCACAACAAATTCTAGGAGCTACATAAAAATAACAATAAATCTAACTTACCGCACTTGCGCTACATTGGGGTATAAAGAAGCGGCTATAATCGCTTTGAAAAGGCTTATATTATTCCAGTTCCGATTCTCCCATTGCGACCGGAGATCACCACTCGAAAGGAAGCCCATTTGCTTAAGATTTGTACCCAACTGTTTCTTCATATCGACCAGCAGTTCCAATGTGTTGTTCGAAAGGAAATTTTCGTAGGCGAATGATCGACGGTTTCTGAAAAAAAAAGTTAATAATGCTATTAAATAAGAAAAAACATACATTTGTAATTTAGTAAAGTAAAAATGGAAGATTCTTATGAAGTTATTTGATTATTCTTGGAAGGTATATACAAGACTAGTTGATATGGCAAACGTTATTTTGCCATACATGTGATTTCAATTTACAATTAATTATTCGAGTATTATTTTAAATTTGACACTACGATGGTAGCGCCGTCTGTCGGATCCAATGTAAAACATTCCAAAATCAAGAACTACTAATTAATTAAAAAAACATTGTCCAGCGGACAAAATTATGAATCTTAACCATTCCCAGATCCCCTTTAACACACACAAAAAATTTCATCAAAATCGGTCCAGTCGTTTGAGAGAAGTTCAGTGACATACACACTCACAGACAACACAAGAATTATATATATAAAAATTGGACAGTGGTATCCAAGAGAAATCGAAAATTTCTAGTTTCAAATCGAATCGAAAATTTCGTAGATTGAAAAAAATCCCCTCTTTTTTGGTCTGGATCTAATGTAGGATGGTGCAATAGTGCGTCGGCATTTCCATTGTCACCGAGTGCCAATGGACTCTACCAAATTACTGATTTCTTATTAGGCAAATGTGAACGTATGTGACCGTCTTAGTGACCAAGGCCCTTAATTAAGTTTAAAAAAAAAATGATTGAAATACGATCCTTAACAAAGAAGTGATAAATGTGTTTGTTGCTATTTCTTACAACATTTGCCTCAACGGTCATCGTCCCGTATTCGATTCCCATTATAATCAATATTTGTGTAAGGAGCATATTAGTTGGCCGTAGTATGGTTCTTACAATATTTATTTATAAAAAGTATGTATGTTTCACAAGGATTTGTATTGTAAATACCTGTGCGAACAACTCTCCCACTGCATAATGGCTTCAGAAATTGCGACGTGGTCGCTCGGCTCACCCATCGCTAATGTCCGCTTTATAGCTTTTATTTCGGCTTCTTTACCTGTAAAACAAGTGGTAATTTCTAAGTACAGTAGATAAACACAAAGGAGCATTTAGTGTTTATTTTTTTTTTTAATAAAAAATAAGTCTTGTCGTCTCTTAGCCAAAGGCGTATCAGACTAAAAAATACTGGCTTACTCTTTCCTTGAAGGACCCTAAATTCTTTTCTCTCTCCTTAAACGTATTTGATATCCGACAATTTTCGGAACATTCAAGTAATTTATATAAACTCTCTCTGTCTCTCTGTCTATCCCTTTCCTTTATTATTATAACTAGCGACCAGCCCCGGCTTCCCACGGGTGCAATGCTGATACTAAATACACTACAGAAAAATAAACGCGTCCGATGCTACATTCAAAGTCCTATAGGGAAAACCGCCGCAAACGCTACGTCCCGCAATTCTTAAATATGTAATATCTTCGAAAATATTCACTTAAATCATACGGTGTAAGGGTCATATAGATCTATATTAAATGAGTGAATGAGAGAAATAATAAACAATGTATTCAAGGTATTGAATTGGTTAATTTAGTCATTATTTGTCGTAAAATGTAAATGACAAAAAGAAGTTATTGTGGGTTATTCATAAGAGATAGACATATACCATCACGGACTTTTCTATAGACCTTTTCAATGTGTACAATACTTAGTACATTATTTGGATAAAACTCGTAGGGTTCAGCCTGCGTTTGCAATGTAAGCGGAAAAAATGTAATTATTTACGACATCACATTAGAAACCTAAAAAATACAACAGTACTTCTCTAGTATTTAATGGATGTTATTATACATATAAACCTTCCTCTTGAATCACTCTATTAAAAAACCGCCTCAAAATCCGTTGCGTAGTTTCAAAGATTTTAGCATACAAAGGGACAGATGAAAGTTGTTTTATACTATGTAGTGATTATCTTTTATTATAATTTTAATATAAGCTTCTGTCATCTATTAACACCATATATATGATATATTACCAATAACGAGTTGAAATGGGTCTTTGAAGCTCCACACAGCGGCAACACTGGCTGCCCTATCAAGGCATCCGAATAGAGCCCCCAATAATAACAATTTCCCTGCCGCGGGATGAACTGGAAGTCTCGCTAAATGCCATCCTAACGGTGTCAGGGTCTCTGAGTCGTCTAAGGCACCGCATCTGTGAGGGCGTCCAATAGTTAAATTTATATATGTTTCAAAAAAGTATAAATATTGCAATAAAAGTAATACTGTTATTTTTTAATACAACAAAGGCACTTAAATAAAAAAGAAACGTTTTTTAGCAAGGAAACTGTGTAACATTATTACAGCCTACATACAAATATTGCCTTGCCTTTGCCTTACTTTATAAAGTACTTATATTACCGTGACCACGCACACTATAAAGTACGCGGAACGTCGGAAAAATTTAAAATAATATAAAATATAATTAATTTTTGTAAAAATATAAAGCTTAATCCGTTAATAAAGTGTTTTTATTTAATAAGCTCCACTTTAGTCATATGTGGTACATCACATTATGTAAAAAATCGAAGGTAACAATTAGAAACATAATTCTTAGAAAACGTCTTACTTTTGCAAATGCCTCACAGCCCACTGCACCGTTTTCTCAGCCGGCGTTGATGGGACCATCTGAAACGCCTTAACGGCTGAACCGAGCCTTAATTTCTTCACCATTAACACGGGCTCTAATAAATTACTCCTTTGCAGCTCTGGTAGAAGTCGATCGTCAAGTTTGCTCGCACGGTATGACGTCACGAGGTGGTAACAAACGCCAGGTTGGCAGCGGCCAGCTCGACCACGCCTGAAAAAAAAATATACATCATATTAATTATAAAATTATAAAATCTTTTTATTTTTTTCATACGGTTTTTTTTTATTGTTTTTCTTTCAAGAAATTGTTATTAAGTATAGTAATGTTAGAGTAATTTTTAGATAACTATAATTATTAATTTTTTTTATAGCAAAAAAGATCGGATTTTTATTTTGGGCTTCTCGAAAGTTACGGCTGTTTTATAGTTTGCTAAGATAGTAGTAATTTCATCGTCTCTCAAAGGAATAAGTCGTGATTCCTGGATATGTATCAAAATTATTTTTTTTATATTTTTTAATTGTGATATATGGCCTTACTGTTCTAACAGCAGTCATAATGATGTAAGGAATGATGATAAAACTATAAAAAATAAATATGACATCACTATAATATTTAAATTTAGGTTATAATCGTACATTGTTCATTTTACACAGTTTCGTTGACTGTTAAATTGCATACAAGATGTTTTGCTAAAAAAATTTTTTTTTTAAATTTAATTATCCATGGTGCAACCACCGTAAAAAAACAGTATTTTTAGTACAATGTTTATATTTGCCACTCGAACGGATGACAATTAATACTAATTTACGATTAATTTAACAAGTCACTGATTGTTAAAAAATCTCCTTACCCTAGTTTCCTTTCAGATGTTTGGCCCCGACATTTACATAAGTATTAAATATAGTATAGTAATTATTTGAGAGATGAACTTACCTTTGGTGTAAGTTGGCCTTAGACACCCATTCAGTTTTCAAAGTAGATATATTCTCTTCAACATTCAGGCCACTAATTTTAATCCTCCCACAATCAACAACATATACTATATCATCAATGGTTATAGACGTCTCAGCAATGTTTGTAGCCAGTATTATTTTACGAACGCCATCTGGCGGCCTGTCAAATATCTTATGCTGTTCTAGCGTTGCCAATTTTGAATGTAGGGGATAAATTTCGTATTTGCCGTTAGAGAACCCGCAATCCGCCATAAGCCGCATTAGTTTAGTTATTTCACCAATCCCAGGGAGAAAGACTAGGATTGCGCCTGGCTCTCCCTTGCATATGTGTTTTAGTAGTTCAACTATCAAGTCTATATTTAAATCTTCAATTCGTGCGTCTTGGAGAGTTTTGTATACATCGTGTGGTATTTGCTTTTTTATTGATTCCAGCCAAGGTGCTGAAAAAAAAAAACCTTTATTTATAAATTTAAACGATAATACTGATCTGTTACATAACTACATTATACAGCTAATTTACATAACTGAAGATTTGACTAATGTTGAATTGTTTAATTGAATTTGCAGCTCAATAGATCTTCAATAAACTTTCATATTATCATGAAATATTTTAACTTGGTCTATAAAAACTTACCAATTTCTGCTTTATATCTAATATCCTTTTCCATTTCATCTGCCTCTCTATTGCCCTTATTTCTATATTTCATCCATTTAGGTTGCTTCTTTTCCTTTCTTTGTACCTTCTCTAACTGGTAGTTAGTCAACTTAAGGATATCTTCTAGATAAACATCTGTGACGGGGTAAGCAAGACCTTCTATGTACACTACAGGGCAATCATCAAAATACTTGGACAATACATCTGCATCTAATGTAGCACTCATGAGTATAAGTTTGAGGTCACTTCGTTTTTTTAATATCTGGAATGTTTTTCAATCAATTTATTATTATAACATAGGATATATAAGGCAAGGTAATGCTGCACGACAATCAATAAAAAATAGTATAAACTGTGATGAATTTGTTTTTTTAAATAAAAAACCCTCTGCATCGCCGGGTTACCATATTACAACATTCAAATTCTTGAGAAAGCTTTATATGTGTGAATAAATCTCTATAGACTCCTTCACCTCTATAATCTCTGTTTGTCATCTATTTTACTTAGGTCTTATTATTTTAAATATGTATATGTATATCTACCATATTAGCTGATATTATGGAAACTAGCACAATTGCTAGTGGACATAACTATAATAACACACAGACATAAATAGCCATATGTTGACCATTCTGCCACCATCAAATTATATACACATATTTGATCTTTCAAACAAGAATTTTTATTTTACAGTGCTAAAATATCTTATTTAAGTTTATACCTGCTTCAATAAGCACATAGCCAAATCAACATGTGTGTCTCTTTCATGTACTTCATCGAGTATTATATGACTGAAGTTTGATAAAGCTTGATTCACTTCTAGTTCAACTAATAGCACTCCAGTAGTACAGAAAATAATACTCCCACGAGTTCTTGGGTCTACCCTGAAAATAATGAATTATACTATTTTTTATTTATTTTAATATTATAAAGCAAGATAAGATTTCTTTTGTTTGGTCAGTAGAAACAGTTACTTTTTATACTTTATTATTATTGACATGTTATTGCACTACGAAAGTATGATGGGAGGTTTAAAGAAAAACATTTTGTAAAAAAAGCATAAGTATGTAGGTATGGTATATATAAATGCTCTTCTTTTACATTCAGTCTGTCAATGTCCTTTTTAATTAAGAAGCAACATGAAAATGGACTTCTATTAAATACTTATATTCAAGAAATACTTTTAAAAATTACTGAATTTATTTATAGCTTATAAATCCTATGATTTGTGAATGGAAGTTAAAGAGGCATATTACTTTTTAGTTTTGAACCTCAAATACTCCACACATGGTGTAAGGCTTGGTACTAGTCATTATATGAAATACTAACTTTTCTAATCTGACACTATATCCAACAGAATTTCCAAGATTTTCTGCTCTCTCTTTAGCAACTCTCATAGCTAATGAAGATGCTGCAATTCTTCTTGGCTGAGTAACTAGTATTTTTACATTTGCCCCTGTCTTATTATCTATAGCTCTATCTAAAATAAGTTGAGGAATCTAAAAAGCAAGTCTTTTATAAACAGGAATCTAAGTTTACATGCAATATAGTTAGATTTATTCAAAATGAATGAGACTCAGTTGTATATTAAATTTATATGAAAATCATATGATATGTAGTATGAAGGTTGATTACAGACTAAGAAGAAAAAAACTACAAATTAATCATATTCATAGCTTTTTTCTTGTTTTACATTTTATTACCTGGGTAGATTTTCCACAGCCAGTTTCACCACTGATTACTACTACTTGGCTCTTATCAATACTTTCTAATATGTGTTCTTTTTTCTTATAAGCTGGTAAGGTTTCACGAAATTGTAACATTTTTTTATAGTTAAATTTTTGTACCATTTCATTGTACTCTTTATAGTAATCTTCATTCAATTTATTAACATCACCATTAGCTATAGCTATTTGAATACCTCGGGATAAACCTTCTTCTAATTTATCATTGAATGTTCCAGTAATTATATCCTGATATCCATATTTGTAATGTTCTCCTCTTAAAGCTAGTGTTCTTTCAGAGTTTGTAAAATCATTAAATATTACATTTTCATTTTTTATAGGTATATACTCTGACATAACTGAAGAATCCTGTTCATTTTTAATCTGATTTTGTAATTGCTCTTTTCCATCAAGTAAGGAATTTTCATTATGTTCTGCCAAATATGTATCTGTCTCCCGATAGGGTACCGAAATATTATTTTTAAAGGATATATCAATGCTTTCTTTACATTTCTTATCAACAATGTTGCATTCTTCAAAATGATCAATTTCTTTTCTCTTAATTGATTCGGTCTTTGGTTTTATAAAAGATTCAAATTTCGGCTTGAGGGTTAATGGTATATTATCCTTTTCAGCAATACTTTCTATGATTATTAAGCTTTTATTTACAGCAGATATGATAGCAGTCGGAATTTTAAGATTGATCTAAAAAAATAAAAAGACGTATAGATTAAGTATAAGGTTAATTTAAAACGTACCTTACTAATTTTGGATATAACTTACTACTCTCTCCTTTTCTTCATTACTTTTATTAAGGCTTTTATAATAGAGACCAATTTCTTTGCCTTTCAATCCTGGTGGTCGACTCCTTCCATGCCCCCCTCTTCTACCAGAAAAATGTCTGTCTCCAGAACTATACCAACTATAATTTCCACGAAAAGAAGACATATTCCTTATTATTAAAACCATATAACATGAACATCGACTTTTGGCTTGACTGTTGAGCAAAATAACTAGTTACTAGTTAGTACGTTTTTTTAGTAGATATATTAATACTTAAAATTATAATCAAAATAAAAAGTTATGTCGGTAAGGCGAGGCGTTTATACTGCACAGGTTTAACACTGGTTTGACACTAGATTTCGCTCCGGACAAGTAAGTACTTGAGTATTTGACGTATTTCATCTGCGTACAAAGAAGTTTCAAGTATATTACAGCGCTATTTCATATTTGGCCTAATGGGCTAGGAAGAAATGTAATTCCTTGGTTACAGGTGTGCCATGTGAAAGATTGTTTTCTGCTGCAGGAAATATTCTGAGTGGTCGAAGAACACGTCTTAATGTCAGAAAAATTCAACAATTGCTTAATTTCCAGCAAAAGTTAAAAAAAATACACCTGACCAATATTGAAAAATAAACTGTTATTGTAAATACTAATTTTTTTTTTATGTATATAAAATAAATTGATACCTTCTAAATACACAAGCTTTTGTGTAAAAAAAATATTAAACCTTTACTTTTTAACTTTTTCGCTTAAATTTAAGATGTAATATTAACATATTATCATTTTATTTACTATAATTATTTGGCAAACACAGTCCATAGTCCATTAAATGACACTTCTGTTATGTGATGTGTGAAAAAAACAAAGGGCGTTCAATGTTGACTACTGTTACGTATTAGTAACTTAAATACATAATATATTGTAATAGTTGAACTGTATCCGAAATCTATTTTTTGTATATACTTAATTTAATTCAACCTTATAAAACAATATTATTAGGTAGTTCATATTATAAGAAAGGTGGTGTGTAAATATAATTGATAAAAAATCTTAAGATTTTTGGTGCCAAAACACTTTAGGCTTGGGAATTGAGATCATGTTGATGATTAGGATATTAGCAAAGGAATATTAATATAAGAAATCGCTGGTAATACATAACGAGAAGTTTTAATTTCTATATTAGAACTCATAAATATTCTTGGAACTTGTCTTCGTCAGTAGTTTTTATAAGTACGCGTACTCTATAATCCAGATACGTTTTACGAGTACCATCTTTAGTCTCTCAGCGTGTCGAATTAAAATTACGAACGGAATTTAAAAAAAAAGTATGTTAAGTTTGAAGTTTCTGCAGTACAACAAAATCATTCTACATTTATCATCTCAAAACTAACATGAATTACAATATATTATTAATTATAATTATTCTTAGTAGAACTTCATTTAAAATATATATACTTAAAATCTGAAAATATGTTTATCTTTACTTTTATCTTTACTTGATCTGTGGTAGCTTTTGACTGCACATATCAATTACTAAAACAAGAAATAAACACAAGTATTATGAATTATGATACTTTTCAGTGTTAACTTTCAGACATAATGTTATAAATGAATTGCACAATTTAAAAAAAATCTTTTTATTTTCATAATTATTATATTATTTAAGTGATCGGCATTTTATGATTTGGAAGTTAATTCATATTTTTTAAAGTTTAAACTGTTGCTATGTTTACAGTCTTAATGATTTATTTAATAATTTAAATATATTTATTTATTGAATGAAACTCTTGTCTTTGCTGTATTTTGTTTGGGCTAAGGTGCTTTGAAAAAACAGGACAAATGTTTTTAAGAAACGTATGTATAATATTTTGTTAAATTACAGTGCTTCTTTTAAAGTTCTTTTTATGATAAAATAATGTGATTATCACATATTTTAATATCACTTTTATTTGATTTCAGCAGTTTTGGAGCTATTTTTGCAGAGGTCGAAGAAGAAAAATTACAAGTCTTTCAATTGTTTTTATATTATTACTGAATGCAATGTTTTATGTTAGCTTGTTACTTTATCGCACTGTTCAGAAACGAAGACCCTGGTATGAAAGGTAAGACATTTTCACTAGAATAATTTATGTTGCTTGTGATATTAGACTTTAATTATTCTAAACAAAAAGTCAGATATGAGTACTAAAACTTTATAAATTCTTTATAAAGTAACTAACTTCTTGTTTATTATCTCATATTAAAGTGGAAAAAAATACTATATACCCATTAATATTGCATTCTTATGTATATATAAAAATTTTAAAACATTGTATTTTTTTACATTTCAGAATTCAGTTTGACCAAGATTCTTATGTAGATAACACAGGAATGAGAGTGGTGATTGGTCACTATGTTGGTGGAAATTCAGGAGGTAATCTTTCTGAAAGTAAGTGGTACATTTTAAATAAACTAATTTTCCAAAATATGAATGCTGTGATAATATTTTAACTAAATTGAATTCTCAGTCCTCTAAACTATCTGAAAATAAATACAACCATAAAATGTCTGTAATTACAATTATCTTTTTTAGAAGTATTAAACACTAATAACTATGCACCAATAGTGGGTGCAGGAGAAGGTGGGCGGCCTGTACAGCTTTTGCAAAAGGAAATTATCACTGCCAGGGAGCTTTATCCTTTACACTCTTATAATATACTAGTTAGTGATAGAATATCTATTAATCGAAGTTTACCAGACATGAGGAGTGAGAGGTTGGTTCAAAGTAGTATGTAATAATATTAATTTTATGCTTCTCTGCTAATTTCATTCATAAAGTGTAGTGATAAGTAGGAATGTGAAATAATAAATATACTGCACTTTGATTTTGCATTTTCAATGTTCCCGTTTCATTTAACCTTTTGACTTTTTAATGAAAACTTATTGTAAAATATATATGCCATAAATTACTAACTATTCAATACATAGTATAATATACAGGCCAGAATTTAATACAACAATATTTTTGTAGTTGCAGGATTGTAGCATATAATTTAGAAAATCTTCCAACTGCTACAGTTATAATAGTCTTCCATAATGAAGCTTGGTCTACGCTTATGAGAACTGTAATGTCTGTGATATTACGATCACCTGATGAATTATTAAAACAAGTATGTATGAAAAAAGTTTCAATTGATTATAATTTATATTTTTATATTTTTTATTTTATATAATATTTTTATATTTTATATAGTTTATATTTTTATGCTACATAACTAAAGTACTAAATGTGGGGATTATGGCAATAATAATAAAGCATAATTAGAAAAGAAGTTTGAAGATTTAATAAATAGGAAAATCTTATTTCTTTATACAAAGCTTTTTATAAAAGCTTTTACGCTAAAATTTATTTTCAGATAATATTAGTTGATGACGCTAGTGAAAGGAAATACTTAGGTAAAGAGTTGGATGATGCTGTAGCTAGCTTGAATAAAGTACAAATATTACGAAGTGTGAACAGAACAGGGCTTGTTGGGGCAAGACTTATGGGCGCCCGAGCAGCAACTGGAAATGTACTTGTCTTCTTAGATGCCCACTGCGAGGTAAGTTATCTTTGTTTTTTTTTTTAATTTGTAAGACCAAACTTTTTTACTTAAATTTCCAGCTATTAGTTATTATTAGTTTTCAACATTAAATTGTTGTAAAAAGTCCCTATCCTACGCAATGTCATTACATAATTTTTCCTTGAATCTATTGTATCTATTTCTGAATGAATTCATTATAATATGAATAAAATTATACATTTTAGGTGACGAAAGGCTGGCTCGAACCGTTGTTAGAGCGGGCAGGAAGCGACGACGTATTCATTTGTCCTCACATAGACCTTTTGTCAGATGACACGCTCGCCTACACAAAGAGCATAGACGCCCATTGGGGCGCTTTTAGTTGGCGACTCCACTTCCGCTGGTTAATGCCCAGCCCAGAAGTTATGCTGTCCAAAACGGAGAACCCTTCAAGACCTTACCCCACCCCGGCTATGGCTGGTGGTCTGTTTGCTGTTCGTAAGAGCCTATTCTGGAGACTAGGGGGTTATGACGAAGACATGGTCATTTGGGGGGCAGAAAACCTGGAGCTTTCTTGGCGTGCCTGGCAATGTGGGGCAAGGGTGGAAATTACACCGTGTTCCCGGGTTGGACATATCTTTAGACGGCACAGCCCATACAAATACCCTGGTGGGGTGGCTAAAGTGTTGAACTCGAATCTGGCCCGAGCTGCAAGCGTCTGGATGGACGAATGGGCGGACTTTTTCTTTAAATTCAACCCATCCGTTGCTGCGATACGTGACCAGCAGAGTGTTGCCTCTAGAATTGAGTTAAGAAAGAATTTGCATTGTAAAAGTTTCAAATGGTATTTGGAGAATGTGTGGCCCCAGCATTTCTTTCCTACTGACGATCGCTGGTTCGGGAGAATTCGAAGTGAGAAAGGCAGTTGTTTAGGGGTCGCTTCTGCGTCGCCTGGGCTTGGTGGGCCAGCGGCTGGCGTGAGCTGTGGCAGTGACCTCGACTTAGAAAGACTTCTCGTTTATACAATGGAGGGTAGGATAATGGCGGACGAAGGGTTGTGTCTACAACAAGGAAACGGCAGGGCCGTCTGGAAAAGCTGCAGTGATAACAAAAAGCAAATATGGAACCAGAAAGGGCCCCGTTTAAAGACCCCCGACGGTTTATGTTTGACTCAGCTGATAAGTGAGAGTAAGGATGGGGTGAATGACCCCTTGACAGCTAAGAGGTGCGTAAACGATAATGGGCAAATTTGGCATTTTGAACGGGTGCCTTGGCGTTAATGTGATACTCGTACAAAATGAGATTAGTATTCATTTGAAATAGGATTAATTATATGATTTTATATTATTTATACACTAAGTTAATATTAAGAATCGTGATTGACACATGTCAATAATCATATCGCAACACGTATTCCAATTTATAACTATACTAATCTGTGATTAACCCTGAATTGAATTTAGGTTTTACTCTAGATATATTTAATCTAACTCGAATCTCTTTATATGAGTGATTATCTGCGCGTTTATTATTTTTGATAAAGTATTTAATTATGGTTTTCATCAAATATTTTACCCAGATTACTGTATACATACATCGTTACCTAGTGGTTTATATGCCGTATATAACCGTTATGCACAAATCAGTTATGAACGAATGTTCATGATTGATTATTTTACACTCGACCTACTGCCGCCACAGTTTCTTTATGACCTAGGTCATATACTGTTGATATTGATTACTTGTAGGGAAAAGCGAATCTCCATTATTTTTTTTAATTTATGATTACTAATCAAACAAATAAAATTCGACGATTAACAAAAATACTCTTTCCACTTTCGCAGCGAAACAACAGTAGTTTAGTTAACACTGCCACTAGATTGTTTATTATGGATAAGTGGGTCCAGTGTTTGTTGAAATACTCGAATAAAAGACTATGTTATTGGTGGCGATTCTGATGTACATATCTAAAACTGAAAATCTCTAAATTTAGCTTCAGACCTGACAAACAGTTTTTGAGAGCGTAGCCTATTCTGTACATCTCAAAATTGATAGCAATAAGGTTTAAATTGACAATGTAGAAACATATAGAATAGGTTGCACACGTTTGACAGGTCTAAACCTAAATTTAGAGATTTTTAGTTTTAGAGGTGTACATCAGAATCGCCACCATTTTTTATCTAGTCTATAATATATTGGTTGTGTTATATGGCACGTGTTCCAATACGTCAATTACGTTGAGAATTTGATTTTACGAATATCGTATCTTAAGCAATAATTGTCCAAGTGACGTCATACGAAATCCAATTTCTATATATATCTGTGTTTTTAATGTTGCTTTAAACGTAATTTTGGTACACACCTCACTGGTTACAATATGTGTATAAAAATAGCAGAATTAACATTTTCAATTTGGTTTAGTATTGGAATACGAGCTTAATTGAAATAAAAGGTGCTTTTTACTTTATTATTAAGGGCACTCATTATAATTTTTATAAAAACAATAGACATTTTACCAGTATTAAATGTGTTTATTGATTGGTGTACTTACCTAATTCACTTATCCTACATAAAAATGTGAAAAGAATTATTATTGCAGAGTGAACTAAGACTGAAAATTTAATGCTTTAAGTTAAGGGTTTGGTACTATGCGAGCGAGGTGTATGTATCGTAGTGAACACTTCCACTTTTATCGTATAATATTAATTAATCTATATTTTTCATCTGTATTTGCATTCCAGTTACAACACGGACAAAATAAAAAGTTATTTAGTTTAAAAATTCATGTGCACATAGCTATCAACAGCGTTTAATTAATAATGGCCCTAAACACCTGTCGCAATGTCTAAACTTGACTTAAAAACTGTTCACCTCAGTACATAGTACAAAATGAATAGTATCAAAGGAGCTATACTGGGGTTGATATATGACGCTGAATTGCAATCATCTCCGTGGCAAATGAAGCATCTTGCGTCACTGTGACCACGTGCCCGCTCAACCGCTACTAAACCCAAGCAAACCGAATCTACTTGTACTTTTGGCACGCATCCTTTGATTATGTCCACTGTGTTTCCAACTGAAATAAGAGAAAACAGAGTAATTACGAATGCGACCTTCTCTATGGCCGTATCACGTAACGGCGAGAGTCCAGATCGTTTGCTCACTGTTCAATACAAAACAGCATTGTTTTGTTCTCGATAAATTAATATGAACTGGGAATTTCATAAATATTATTGAAACGGATAATTTTATACAATGCGTGGTCTGTAAGCACGCAGATGTCTGCATGTTTTTAATAAAGAATTGCCATGGGATATTAATCATAGTAATTTTATCCAATGTAGGTAGGTTTGTTTATGACAAGGTGACTTCGGTAAACGTTATTCATTCCATTATAAGTTCAAATACACCGATTTAATTTAAATACTCATGTATCTATTCCTCACATTATAAACGATTTGATAGGGCGTGATGAAGACAAACTTTAGCCAAGAGTGTAATACAACTCACAAATAATGTCAAACAATTGCGAAGTGAAGTCAGTGAAGATTCATCTTTCTTACGGTTAAGTACCAAATTTTGTGAATCAGTTTTTTAGGAGCCTATTATAGCAATATTATATCTCTTTATAATATCGCTATAGAAGAATATCTACAGTTTTATTTATTTTGATATGGAATTTTTAAGATATAAGGTTACAGTTATAGTGCTGTTCATACTTACAAGTCTTATCATCAGGTGTAGCTACCATTTTAAGACAGCGCATTTCTACGTTAATCCTGGAGTCAGTTCTGGGCGGTGGGTGTCCCAGATTATGAACCCATTCCGCTGTTACCCAGTTGGATGGGTCGCACTCTTGTGGGTTCCCCGGCCATATTGTTTCTTGCGGATGACAGGCTAAACATCGCTGGTTGAAGCAACTTTCTGAAGACACTGCCACAGTCACAATATATTTTAATCTCCTTGTGTTTGAATCTAATCGGTGTATATAGAAATACCAATTTTATGCCCGTACTGATGTTTATGATGCCACTGAGACCCATTTTTATATGTTCTACTTTTGCGCTCAAAACAAAGATTATGAAATGAGATAGTTTAATGATACTACATAAATAATATTTTAATTAATTTTTGTCCACGTTTGGCCTACGGGAAAAACAAAAACAACAGTAAATTTAATGTATAATTGCTTTATTACTTGATAAGAGATTGGATTTAAATTCCATACCGTTCACAATTTATTGGCGTGTTCAATACATGCCATAAACAAAGAACAATAAAGATGAGTTTATTTTTTCTGACAGTGTTTTAAATAGTTTTTACATGTTCTTTGTTTCAAATTTAGAACGAAATAAAAAGTATTTTTTTCTTAAATTGGAAAGAAGTTGCTGACGTGTAATGATCGTATATTTCACACTATACAATGGAATATTTATTCTATTTATCGAAAATTAAAGGGGTTCTAAATCAGCAATTATAATCTGAAATTCCAGGTAATAAACTACAGATTAGCTTCACACGACTTGAACTTCTAACATTATGGTAGCGAGGATCGCCTTTAAGGCCTTCTACACATTCGACGGGTTCAAATATTAGCTGTTTCATTTTAATGGACCTTTACGTTCTAAATTTTGGATTTAATTAATATCCAAAGCATTTTCATTTAAAATACAACCTTAAGGTAAAGGTACAAGTTTTAATTTTATAAATGTAATGTTACTTCGAATTCAGCGTAATCAGGATGAATAATTAAAGAATCGTTCATCAAAGTCTGTAAAGCTTATTCATTTACTTTATTTTATTTATTTATGCACCATAAACAATCAGTTGACGTGACATTGGATCGAGATATAAACTAAAGTGAAACTAAGGAGATTTGTTCAAATCTAAGCGGTCAGTTACCTTCTGATACCATTTTATAATATATATATATATATATATATATATATATATATATATATATATATATATGTATGTGTATAGAGCTTAACAGATCGACATACTTTGTAATGACCGTTCTGCTGTGCACTTGTAAACTCCGCAATCATATGTCATTTTCTCAAGTTTCGCGCCATTCTACCAAGCGATGGATCGCTCTTATATAATTATTGGGAAGCGTTGGAATGCGCACGAGTAAATCTACAGTTAACAACTAAAACAAACGATTACTACTATTTAGTAGATTAAAATGCAAACAAGATGGTTTCACCTACGATAATTAAATCCTTCCCAATTTCCCAAAATTTAGTATGGTGTTATAAGATAAAAATATAAAATTACATATATATAGATAAATATATGCATATATATAGATAAATATATGCCTAGTTTTCCTCGATACCTATCCAACATTAGAATTTGGAATTGTAGTTCCTGAATGCGCTATTCAACCAAACAAGACCATCAGATCATCTCGTCTTCTACTCGTTCATTGAATACCCTCACGTTTTCGATGCTATAACGTTCCCCGTGGTTACAAATGTATGATTTTCATAAAATTAAGCGCATTGGAAAATGGTACATAAGTCTATTTTATTTCAACTGCCGGAAACAACAGAAATAAAGCACATTTTCATAGATTGCCGTCACAAAAAAATGTTTTTATTTAGGCACTCTTATCTGCCGTAACACTAACCCAAATTCAAAACAGATGATCTTACGCGGCCCACGCGGTGTGTCGACACAAAGTAGATATAACAATGTAAATACGATTGTCAACAGATAAAATAAATATTTATTAAGCGGTAGTTGCATGAGATGAGCCAAACTCCATTGTGTACAAGTGTCGGGCGTGAACGGACACCATTTGATTTCATTCATATGAAAACAGGAATGTGATGTAATCGTTTTGTTTCAACAGGTGGTGTAACCGCATAAACCATTTTGTATGGTTGACAGTAAAAACTAAACAGGTGTGTAAGAATTTTCGCGTTAAGAGTCCTTTCTCACCGAAAACAAATAAATAACAAGGATGCATCTAATTCCACATTCTTATTAATCAAATACCAAATAGTTTCAATGATTTTCATCAAAAATACATTTAAAATATACGTTTTACTTACCGACTGATAATAATCCCGCCACACAAAGAGCGAAAAACATTTTCTCGTATTTTCAAACGTGTAACAAAACACTGTCATTCGCTCACCGTGTTTTACTAATCTGCACTCCAAGCTGTTTTTATCTGTGTCTTATCAATGGATAGTAAATTATTGTCATTTGAAGAATAAAGGCTATTTAACCTCGTAATAGAATTTTCCGATATTCGCAGATCGATAGCGCTGTTCGTACTAAAATAGCTGCAGCTATTTCTGGATATTCCAATTTTTGACGGCTTTCTATTAGGCACATGGTTTATCTGAATAATGAGTTTGATATTCAGCTTTAAGATATACTCACATATATGTTGGTTTGTTCAATAAAAAATTGTGGTGGATTCATCATGTATTAGGGACTTAATAGCATCTCGCTGCTGTCAAGTTTAGCGAAGCATGAATTTAAGATAATTGTAAAAAAAGAGTAAAGTATTCCTTTTTGCGTAAGACGATTTACATTGGTATCTTTATTTATGGCAGAAAAAGAGTATGCCCCATGAGAGCTGCTAATCGAGATTAATGTTTTATATAATAAATATTTTACATAAAAAAACAAACTTATGTTTTATTAAATTTTATATCCTTCATTACGTTTTAACAGCTTAACAAATATTTTTTAAATAACTTTATTTGATATGGTTTGAAATAAGGACGACTCCTACGTAGAAACGTCACGAGGAAGTTAATGATTAGATGTATCATATCGAATAATGCAACAAAAACTCAAATAGGAAATCAATACAGTGTTCGACATTTAAGATTTGACATTATTTTTAATTGACTCCGCCTTGTGATGGTTACTTTACATTAACATTTTCGGTAATTGCCACAAAATGATCGTTCAAAGCAGCCGATATTGATGATCTAATTACATTAACGGCTAACATTAAGTAGCTTTTATAGGTCGTCTACATTATAAAGAGCACTCGTATAATAAACAGCTTCAAAATTGAATGAGACAGATTACAGATTCATACAAATTTTTATTATATAATTAATGTCATTTCGTCAAAGTCGAGAGCATTAAAATTTATGCCTTGCTCCGGTGGAAAATTTTAACGAATGATAAATAATGTACACCGTATCTATATATTTTATTGTAGCGGGGAGCGATTGTTAATAACAATTGGATAGATAAAAAGATAAAATATATTTTTTTGTTTTTCACATAAACCAAAAAACAGATAATTAACGTGATGTTGTACTGTTTTGTACCTCTAATTGGTTTTTACAAATATATCTGTGTAATTATTTCATAGCAACATTTTTCATTCCTGATTCAGAACGAAATGATTTCAATTCCGAATCATATTTTCAGGAATTAACGAAACAGAATGATACTACAGGATTTTCAGTATGAATATTTGAATGTTTATTAACCGACCAACCAACCAGTTATAATTATAAGCTACGTTATTTTCTATAATTATCGTTGATAAGATAAATAATCTTTTACTTATATAGAAATAAAACATCGCTTATAAACTGTAAAAATATTTCATTATAATGAGGCCATCTATAAATGTGTGGTTGGAAATAGATTTTGTCATATTCGTACGAATAAACCTATAATTATATACCTATAATGTAACTGTATAAAACCTATAATAAACATACCTATTTGAAAAAAAAACTCTTTTGTTTAATGCGGAACAATGTAACTTATTTATAAACAAATAAAATAAACTCACACTGTAAAATGATGTGTATAAACAACAAAGTTGAAAATTAATCAAGACATGAAAAAGGCACTAGATTATCAGTTACGCATTGGAAATCGTGTGATCTGAAAGCGCCTGGTGAAAGTATCATCTCGATGATACTGCACAGTTTCCACTTTGCTCGATTATAATTGTTAAAGCCCTAATACATCACTTCCTACCTATTAAAGTTAACAATATTTTTACGATTTTTTCAAGTATTTATGACGTAACTATAAACACCGTTTTGCATATTTTGTTAAATATCTCTATTAATAAAACAAAATGTACTTACATAGATAGCGCGGCACTTCAGACGTGAGACGCGTCTGCTGCGATCGTGTCGGCATGCAACTTAAAGATAACCTTATATTAAATCTTCAAATAATTCTAAATATCCCTTATATGGAGAGCTTTCACTTAGCTTTCTAGATCTCTTATTTTAGGCTAGTCTTACTGGTGTTTAGCACGTGCTACATGACAGTCAATGGATGGGTTATCAATGATCACAACACAATGTGAATTTTTACATACAAAAAAAAAACTATTTGCCCTTTGAAGAAATCAAAATTATTCGTTTAAAATTATAATAACTATTTTTAGATTTGTATATTATTGTATAATAACTATCTTTTGTTTTGTGTATTTAATTAGTTTATATACTATGTTTGTTACTCACCTAATTATACAAAAATGGTTCCAGTTTGGTTTGGCTTAATAGAATAGACAACATCTACGTAGACCAATATCTATTGGCTTCTAAAAAATTATTATTTATTGCTACCTAATGAGCTGCTACTATATGAATTAACGAACCAAAACGTCCACATTAAGATTTCTTTAATACCACAGATAACAACGAGTTCACTGCATGTTCCATACATTAAAAAGGTTTTATTTATCTTAAACAATTTGTTATTGCCACTATGATTGCCTTCCGGTAGCCGTGTAATTCAATCTTCTGGTTTTTGAAGATTTACGAGCGTCATTTTATTGAACTACCGCCATTGATTAGCGATACAGGTTCGGCGGCTTTACCTGAACCACCATAATTAAAATCCTTTTATATTACCGATTGTAATTATATCAATCGATAGTGATGTAAAAGTTCATTAATAACATTAAGTACGTGTAGAATTACTTAGATTTATATGCACAAATTAATATGGTTTCTGACAACTAACGACCGTAATATTATAATAGTAATGTTTATACTATTTTTAATTTTCAAAAAGTGTACTCATTTGTTATTACATAATATAATTAGTATTATTACGTTATAAATACGTTTTTTAAATTATAGTAAAGCTAAGTAGCACGCGAATGTGGTATCATAATTATGGATATATAATGAGAATCGCACAAACATTCACACTATGGATTACAGCTAACAAACCTAGACAGAATAGTATCAGTGAAAAAATTCTCGACACAGTAACCTGTCGATGCGATCATAAGGAAAGATCGCGTGAGACCGTTTCGCAGTACGATGGTACTATAACGAATCCTGTGCACGTCTTGCCCTCACGACGCGTGTCCGTTACTTTATGTCGCTTTTTATTTTATTTACTCACGCATATGTTTATCTACGTACCGTTGAACTTAAGTGAAATTGTATTAACGTCTTATTTATATTTATTAAGCTTTTAAACGTTGAAGTTGGTAGGAGCGTAGTAATTAATCGTTCAGAATGTGAAATGCTAATAAGAACGGCGATAGATAGTAATGTAAGGTAGTAGGTAGGACTATAGTATTTGAAAATGATTGTTTGAAATCAGTTCCATAAAACTTCTAATATTAAATTTATTGGCTTTACGTGCCTTCGATATCTGATGACGACTTGACGTTGTCTTAATCTTAAATATATATGATGATATAATACACAATAGCTTTTTTAACAACATTAACTAGAATTCATTAATATTATTCTGTTTTAATTTAGATTTACCAAGATTGTGATAGAAAGAAAGATAAGACAAAAATTCAATGAGGCTGATAAAAAATTTTATGTCAATAAAATGGTTTATAACTAACCGAATTAAAAGAATTCCTTAAAATATATTGTGTGTGTGATTAGTTTTTTAGTTAACCTGCTTTAACTTCAAATAAACAACGTCTATTGTGATAAGTATACGATGTCTACTAACCTACTACCTACTTGAGCGGTTTTGTTTCGGAATAGAAATCATTGTACCGTCTACGACGCGTAAAATTTGCTACTGTTACGATAGATCTTGGATAATTATACTAAATTAACATAGATAACGGCGCTATCAATTAAAATATTTATATAAAACGGCTATAATTGAGTGTGTGATTGAATATCTATAGTATAGATTCTATACACACACACACACACACACATATGTATATATACGTGCGCAATGACATTAAACTTTGATAAGACCATTTCCACCACCTTTAGATCAAGAAAACGCCAATATTTATAATAACCTTGTCTATAAAGTGACTTACAAATCTTAAGTTTTAATTGAACATATACTACAAAATTATTACCGCTTAACGTTGTCAGCCTTAATATAGCTTATTAATTTCTAAGCCTCAAAGGCTATTTTGTGAAATGCAATTAATATAGGTAAAATTTCCTCTCTGATACACTTTCAAATGCAACCATAATTTGTGGACAATTTATGGTTTAATCGAAGTAGCTTAGCGGGTTTAAACGTGTCGTAATCGTTAGTTTAATATGTTACTTAATTTAGGGCTAGATAGTTAAATACCACTTTACATATTATGCATTGCTTACATTAAATCATTTTTATGGACTGGTGAAAATGTTATGTGCAGCTCTTAAGCACAATATCAAGACTGAAAAATATTTTTACAACTACTCTAGTTCTAACACATTTTTTGTTGGACATACAATGTTTTAAACTTGAGCCAAAATTTAGTCAAATGACAAATCGTCGTTCAATGGTCAATTTTTTGGAAACAACTCATTAAATTTTCCCAAAAACTTCCAAAAAAAGCTTCGGGGGAAGTTCAGTATATTCTACATATCGGGTGGTATAGTGATGTTAACACTCAAAAAACTAAACTACTAAAATTCAGTATAAGATATTATTATACAAAATACGTCGATTCTCTTAAAATTGAGCATAGGTAATATCTTACTAGTCTTAAAAAATAATTTTAGGCCATTTGGACAAGGCCAGAAAACCGTCCAGTACGTGTTTACATAACAAATGTTGAAATGACCGAATAATCATTGAAGCAATACGTACCATCGGACGTGCCTGGTCTTAGAATCAAGGATAAATGAAATTGAATTTATAATAAATAAAACATTGTACAATAATTTGAGGTTAAAATTGAAAACTCGCTAGCAGAAATGAGAATAAATTACATCAATGACATTCATATTTTTTATTGGACAGTGTTTTCAAATGCTTTCAAACTTTAAAATTTAACAAAATCTATACTGATGCCTATTTCTTTTTATTATACAATTAGCACTGCTTTATTGTGTATACTGTTTTATGTCATCGAATAAGATGGACAATGGACTCAGTAATGCTGGAATGAAACCCTGAGTCTTGTCATAGGCAAGCGAGAAAGCACACACCACAAAATAGTTTTTGTACCAAAGTGGACCAGGGAACCCCCTGGCAAATAGCTACTGTTACAGAACAGCCGAGTATGGAAACCAAATCGTATGTGATTCTCAACCGGCAACTATTATCGTATTTATTAAGCCTTTAATCCCACTAAGTAAATGGTCCGAACACTTCTCGATTTATATTCTAAGAAATAAATCTCTAAAAACCAAATAGGTCTTGACAAAGAACTATTAGTTAAACGTTTTGAGCAATTATATTTCGGTCTCATTTAAAATTAAGCTGACACGAAAATGATTTGACAGCGATCTTCAAGGTAACAAAGAACACGGAACTTAATTCAACTTATTAATTTACGTAGGCATTTAAATTAGATTTCATTTAGGTCTTATTGCTCAGTATAGGCGGTACGTGACACCGTTTATTATAAAACCATTTGTAATCTACATTTAATAATACAGCTAGAAATTGTTGACCACTAAGGGTTCAGCATGTGTGGGTGTGACTGTCAACCGTAAGGTGGTATGTTCGAATACTGGGTGTGCAAATGCAAATTTAGTCTATTAAGTAAATGAAAATACTATGATTCACTAAGTTGAAGAAAAATTCAGAAGAATAATTTAATGTTGTTAATTGAATGAAAGTACTAAAAATTATAAAAGAAAGCAAGAAATAATTGAATTTAAGATAAGGTTTGGTTGAAAATAAAAATGTAAATGTAATTTATATACTAAGCGATGCATATGCTTCGGTGTAATAACAGACTTCCTTGCAGTCACCTTGAAGGATAAAAACTAGAGCTGTTCTAAAATTGTCAAGTAAGTATGAGTCATCAAAAGTTAGTCATAAAATTGTTGTTCTGTTTCGTTGAATTTGATCAAAAACATCAAGAAAAAAGTACCCTTAGTCAACGTTTATACGATAATTCTAGTTTTTGAGAGTATTGCATAACCCCTAAGTTCGTTCGTTGTACTATACTTGTACGATTTACACCTAGACTCCAGGGGCGTAAGCTTACCCTACCATCTTTGAAAGAGACTGCGAAGTCGGCCTTGTTATTTCACACCCAAACTTAGTTACCAATTTCTACCCGGCTACAAATTAGAACAATAATTTATGCCCCAGGCAAGAGGTTGTTTGTGACGTTTGACGATGTGTGTTTTGGTCACCTCGAGAAGCTTGAAGGTCTGTGTCTTCCCGTCCTACTTGATTTGGATGACCAGGGTAAAGCACCACCGTCTATCCCATCGTGTGATACTACGTATGAGTTGCCTTTTATAGTAAATCTCTTCCCTCCTTGGACATCAATAAAAGGAGCGGTCCTTATGATATTCCACCATAGTGCGTACCCTCAGTTGTCTCCGGACCTTTAGCGTCTTTTCCGGCTCTCACACACTCAGTAGTGGTCCGAGCTGCTGAACGACACGTTCAATACACACGAATCTTAAAAAGTGATCGCTCGAATCCGTCCAATAATCGCTTAACAGCTATAAACATTTACATTTTACCACACATTGCCTCTATGTGTAATCGGCTACCAATAGGTAACTCCGAGCCAATACGACTTAAGGACATAGGAAGAAAAGAATCTATCGTTAGCTGAATGGCTAACAACGCACTTGTGAGCCCAAGCCCAATGGTATTGTGAGTGTTCAAGAGCGGCGGTATCCTTTAAGAGCAGGTGAACCTGCTGCTGCTGCGTTTTGTTGAGCACAGGCTCATGCAATACATCATAGAGTGTTTTAATTAACTAATTAATTTATTGATTAATTTGAAGATGTAAATTAAACTGTAGTAGTACACAACAATTTTAGTTTAAATTCTTGTCGAACTTCGTTGTATTGTTTTGCTGTTTATTTTTTAAAGTTGATCTTTTCAAATAAATTCATACAACGAAGTACAGCTCCATTTGATATTTTTGTTGCCGTAACATAAAATCTTAATTAACCCAAAATAAAAGTGTATTGCGAAAAGAAATTTATTGGAGGTGCACAGTCATTGCGGAGTAATTTAAATCATCTGTCTTTGTCCGCGGACCGAGATCACTATCGGGCTTACGTAAAACTTGATCATGTATTCGTTGTATGTAAAGCTTGTTATATTCTATAGTTTTGGTACTTTTGCTCAAGATGCCTTATAAATATTATGAAAATCAAGGACATCATCGCCCAATATGTATCAGTACTCTGATTCGGCCCCTTTAAAGTACAAGGACGCAGATGCTAATAAAAGACCTAATATGTAGGCACCTAGGAGACAGTGCCACTGACCCCATTCGCGCAGCGTATCATCTTACCATTAATATTATTAAATGGATTTCACCCCAGGTTTTAAACTTTTAAAATTTATACTAATATATTCGTTTTATATAGGCGTTAGCTATTTTTCCCTTTTGGCACTGGTTTCTTTTATCAGTAATACGATGAAATTTAAAGAATTCATCCCCTTTAAGTAACGTTTATCCTAACAAATGAAAGTCCATTAACGACGGCCAATTAGTGAAGATATATTAAAGACAATAAATAACAGAGGTGCGTATTAAATAATTGCATTTAATATGCAGTCAAATTGGACCGTATGATAAATGCGACTATATTTTATTCCATTAACATGTATTAATTTTTGACTACTGTTATATGACATTAATGTGATATGTGCCCAATAAAAAATTTAGTAACGACCTAAGTCGAGCAAGCATTACGAAGCATTTGGCGCATGCTGGAAACTTGTTTGAATAACATCTAGAAATGTATTTTCATTTTATTTATCAATCTGATTATTAAACTATTACATGAAATGGACACATAATCAGGATAAAGGAACCAATAAACCCAGAGATCTTCGGAAATGAGCGTAACGAAACTGAGACGGCGCCCACGCACTTTCGCGTCTCCAGAAAACTTTGATACAAAAAATAAGAAAAATTTTACTTGTAACGTCCTCTTTTTAGAAGTAGGTTAGATAGGGATATGCTAGTAATATATGTTAACTAATAAAAATTAATGCTTTATTTGTTGTAGGATAAAAAGGAATAGTACGTTCTTAATTTATTAGAATCTCAATCGTTTGGATAATTTGGAAAAAACCAGGTCGGGTGGAATGAATAAATCGAGAGACGTCTTCGTACTGTTGATCTCGAACAGACGTATCTCGAATAAATGCATAACCGAGTCAAAATTTAATATTTTAAGATAATTAAGAGCATCCATTAGCACATCGTTCTTACGATGTAATATACCAAAGATAAACCCACTTGCATCTTGGTAATTGCCATCCGGTTTGCAATTACAAAGAGCGCGAATTAAAGTATTATCGGTCAATCGTCCCATACATTTAAAGCATATTAATCACTGTGGGAAACCACTCCTATGTAATTTATAACCCACGCTTAAACGCTCTTCAATGTTTAATTCAGGGAAAAATTCCGTAAGCCCTCTCGTAAGTGTATATCAAACAATTCTAATAACTCAAATTTTGCATTGCTCAATTTTCTGATTTAAATCGTAGATATCAAAGCATTAAGCATACAAGTAGTCGATATGTAAAAAATTCAAAAAGCGAACGTCAATTTTATTTATCTGTATGTATTCAAAAATGATTTATTCTACGGCATTCTAAATCATAGCCAATAATTCGAAACGACCATAGAATATATTCCGAGCATAGACAATAACTGACCGCAGTCGTAAAGGGCATCGTGAATTAAACTTATGTTCAATGGAATAAAGGAGTTGTTGGTTATCTATGGAATTCGGTTCAGTGTGACTCAGTGCGGCCACACCTGACGACAACAATTGTCAAATACCAATACTTAGTTGAGAAAGATATTGTTCATCTATATATTATTAACTTCTAATAGATAAATATGAAGTTAATTATACAGATATTACCTCCAGCTATGAATTTAGAGAGGGAACAAGATACAATTTTTTTTAATAGACCTGGTTAATAATGTTTTAGGCTTAGCGTCTCCCGTCGAGCCCGGAACATGTCTACATCAGAGATATCCTTATGCTATCTATGGGCGAGTTCAAGCCCGCTGGCCGGCAAAAATATTTAATTATCAATTAACAGAATATAAAATCTTCGACGTTCAAAATTGATTATTATTATGAAACATTCATTTCCATTCAACGCCACCGCTCCTATTATGTGGCGTCCAAATACAAAAGGCAATTTTGTATAAATTTGAGGTATCAATCGATCGGCCCACTTATATAACTTTAGGCAAGCTTTACCACTGGGAAAGTTATTTAGAGCCTAACAATGTATAGCAAAAGAACGATTCACCAAGATTTTTTGTAATATCTTGTCACAATGGAAAGTTATGAAATTCACGTGCTGCGGTTCGATTGAAATAGAGCATAGAGTAGAACATGGTATAAGATAAGAAGGTACTAAGACAAATGGCTCCGGTAAAATTGTTTTTCTAAAAACAGGATAACTTTCACAAAAAAGGCTAGGTGGTCTAATATTATTTTTCATAAATTAGAAAAAGATACATTCATATGACAATACTGAGTTTTTGGACAATTAGAACTTTTAGTTTTGTTATAAAACTTAAATTATTGTAATGACTTGGTACCTTATCAATTTAAATATTATATGGAGAGAGTTATCAGAGCTTTTCTCCAAAAAACAGCTATTAATGCTAATAACAGTACACTATATGCGGATTTTGTGTTATACGTGTCAACGTGAATATTTTGAAAAACCCGGGCAAGGAAGAAATTAATAATATCTTAGTCATAAGATTCTCATGTCCTCGTAATGGCGCTTAATGACGTAAAATCGAGCGCCACACCGCAGCAGACCTTATTTACTTCTACCATAAAAAGTACTATCAAAATTGCGTAGCTGACATTATTACCAAACAATCAAAATTTCACATTCCATGTTTACTGAACGAAATGAGTTTTGCGGTCAAACAATTGACATTCGCTACTGGATCATTTCACAGCGCGTTAGTTGGTTTCGTAATTCGTACGCTTATTTTAGGGTTGTCTATAAACCACAAATTTTAAGTGAAAACACTTTGTTATTTTAATAGAACAAGTGCTTTAAAAGTGGTTTGAAAATTTCAAAATTGCCAAGCGGCTGAGACTTTATTACCTAGTCTGTGACCTAGTGCGAAATAGTCATTATGCCGGACTACCGAAGAGAGGTTCTCGGGTTCGATCAACAAGATCAACATTTATGTAAACATAACTGTTGCCTATAGGGTTTCTGTTGGGTATTTTTATAAAAACCCCAAAAATTATCCTTTTTGAAACTTTTTTTTTTTTTTTTTTTTTTTCTAGTAGTGGTTATATATAGTATATACATTGTGTGCAATATATTTTTTTATATATATATATATATATATATATATATATATATTTTTTTTTTAATTTTTATTGCACACAAAAAAAAACATTTTCTAAATTATGTATTCAAATTTGTATAAACTCAGGAAAACTAAAATAAAAAATATATTCGATTATCGAAATGACCACCTTTGGCCGGCCATCAATCTGTTTGGCCACAAACCTCCATAGCATCTTGGCACTCTTTCCAAGAGAACATTCGCTCGAAAGAATGGGGCTCAAAGGTCTTGGATGAAGCTGGATGAAGGCTTCAGCTCTTATAAAGACCGAAACGTTGTTTGTTGGAACGTCCATGCTAATTTTTAAATAGTGAGAGCTTTATCTTCACGATTCAAGACTCTATCTTAATAGACTTTGTTTGAATTTTTCATTCCTTTTTCACAAAATTGTAGTTTTGTGTTTCCTTCATTTATTTCTTGTTTTTGCGTGTCTTAACACGCCCCACCAAACCATCACTGACGCAGGATGGTGACTATGTTGTAGCTTTCCGACTACTTGAACAGCTTTTTTATGACCACCATAACCATGAGTGTACTCGTTATCATTTTGGTCATTGTTATTAAATCGTAAATTTTTTCTTGGTTTAAGAGGACATTTCTGTGCCTTTCACCTGCATATCATACACATATATTGAATTCCCAAGATTTACGTTTTTAGTTTTAAGCATTAGGATAAGATCCTGTAATAATAGTAGTTAGATGTACTAATAAATATCAAATTTAAAAATATAATTTACTCTTTATATAATTTTTAATTTATATAAATCTTCATGTAAATTATTTATTAGTTTTGTAAGCAATTGTTACAGTCAATAAAAAGTTACCTTGGGGATAATGAGTTCGATATGACCCGATATTTAAAAAAAAATGATTACTGAATCGAAGTTCCTGCTCTATTTAGGTCAGAAGTCAAAATTGTCCGATATTAATCTGACATATTATATACGGTGTATATTATTTAACTACTCTGCAATTTCTTCGAAATTTAATATAGCAACAATTCGCACTCCAACTCGAATAGAACAAAATTGCAGTGCACAATGTAATTGTCGATATCGAAACTCAGCAAATTAAATTCCTCCATTGCCCTTTGACCTTTGAGATCTCACTTACAGCTTTAATTAATTAGAGTAGATAGCTTAATTAAGACATGTTGCGCCTACGCTAGGTATATTGATGATTTATACTGGAATCTTGAATCATAGACAATTAAGTGAAGCAAACCGGCTTATTTGTCTGACGGCAAAAGTTAATAATCTTAACGATTATATTTTTTCTTAAATTATAAGTCTTTAGAATTCTTTAAGAATAGCAAAGTATCAAATACTTATTGCCAGTTTGTTCCCTATCTTATAAATATATATAGTTATAGTTTTTTAAACGGTATTATTTCATTTTTGTGTGAAAGTTACGTAACAAGTCAAAACTACTTGAATTGATGCTACAATTATTATTATATCCATTGATTATTTGTTTTGGTTCTGTTTACAATTGAAGGTTTATATAAAATATTCCAATGCGACAAACAACTCGCCAATTTTAACCTTCATTTCAAGTAAAGAGATTTTATGATGGAATTTATATAGCGACATGCAGGTGATTTGCGGGAATTTATATTTTTATTTACTTCAAATCTTATTGTGCAGGCGTAAATATATTTAAAAAAAATACAAAGGAAAATAAATTAATATTCTTATTATTCTACATCCACATTGAAACCATTTTATTATTTATCCAATGTTCGGTATGATAGCTGTATCAAATAGATAAAAACATTTCATATGTTAAATTATAAGTGCCAATGATAAAAAACCTAAGCAAAGGTGACAAGAACAATTAATAACTTAAATTCACCCGTGTAATACAAAGCGTTTCGTATATTTTTTGTTCAAATAAATTTGTTCAACATGACTTATACAAACAAAGCCTGCATACCGACGCAACAAGACATAATTAATGTTTCTAAAACAAAACACTAACAAGGGTCACTATTGAGCCTTGACATTTAGCTTATGATGAATTACTTTTTTAACTTTTATCCAATGTCCTCGGCTTCTGTTTCGTATTCAGCTATTTGGGGCACGCGTTGATAGAGTATAAGTCACTTGTATTTCTTACCTTCTACTCATGCAATTTTACGGACATCGTGGCCTATAAAATCCCGCAGAACCCTTTCGACTAAGGGTAAACAAAAGAGCTTATCAATTCCTGGAATACCACTAACATAAGCTTTGCTGGGGAGTGAGTTTCGATCTGCAGTGGTATCTACTTATGACCCTCCTGCCCGTTGTCCCTGATTTTATTAATAAAATATAGTTAAAGAAAGACTATATTATCTCAATATTATAATAATAAAAGCTATTTATGTCTTATCAGAATCTAATATTATATTATTGCTATCTACTATATCTAGTTACAAACTGTGTGTTTGACAGTTTCTGTGTGCCCCTTTTTGGCAAAAGCATAATCCTACAAATCCCGCCATTTGTCCCTACATTATGCTAGTCTCTGCTATAACCCAGCAACTGTTATTTTAATTTGATCAATCCATCTTCTATATTGTCTTCTTCTCTTCCTTATATAGTACAATAAAGGTACAACAAGCTAAATAGTATCAAAAACCAAAAAAATCACAGGAAATTGAATGTTAATAAAATTCTGCCATCCTCTTATTCAATGATCCCAAATGGTTTTTATAAGAACGCCGTCTAACTGTCTGGAGATATAGTACCGTTTGAATGAGGTTGTTACAACTGTGTTGTTTTACATTAGGGACATTGTAGGAACCTAAGTATAATGGTTCATCTGCCGTGTAAATTAAAAATTAAAGATGACCAAATGTAAATCAAACATCAGCGTTTGCTTCCATACAATAAACTCACGAAAAATACTCTGAAATACGAAAGTTCGATCGATTTACTCGGCGTGCGGAATCTAGGATGGCTATCTTGAAGAATTCGATAAAATCTAACGCTAAACAATTAACGCGGATCAATAGTACACGTCATTTCCGAGATTGTATCTGGCTCAGCCATTATTCTGCTAGGAGAGACTAATGGACCACTACAGTAATAACTCAGGCTGGCTCATTGTACGAGAATCGCATTCTAGCACTATCGGTGCTTCTGTGACAAATTTATTAGAGTCATGCTGATTATCTGAGTGATAATTAAAATTCGATTCGCATCGTATCTTCTCTTTAGATACGCTAGGGAAGATTTCCGGAGGAGTCCAATGGTTTTACAATAATTTATTTAAAACTCGATAGCCTTGTTCACAGTTTGTTCCTAACATTCTTTTGTAACTCCAACATCTTCAAATTACAGAAAAATCTAATAAACGCTTTACTTTTTGTTTAAGTTTTATTAGTTAGTAAGTTTTAACCATTATACAGGCTTAGCACGATAAATAATCATAAAATGTGCTTATTATCTTTGTTTGAGTCAATTTCTTGCCGACAAATTATTTATCGCGTATTTGGTAATGTACTTTAAACAACATTTTTTTTAATAAGTGGGTAGATTATAAAACAAACTAAAGGTGATTTATGAATTATTAAATAAGAGTTGAAAGGGTAACGATAAAGTTTGTAATGTAAGCAATTTGTAGCTTATTATGTTATTATGTTGACTCATATAGTATACTCAATACTCAATTTATTAAAGAACGCTCTGACCTCAACCCAATTACTAGCATGATAACATATAATCTTTATTTATTTCTGCCAATAAATGTTTAATAGAACACCATAATATAAATATGTTATAGGCGTACTTTAATATATAAATTATATTAAATAAAATAATAAATTTTCGGCGTTTTCTCTTGAGAACAAGTGAACTGTGGAATCGACTCCCAGCGGTCGTCGTCTCTGCGAGATACGAGCTCCAATTCTTCAAAAAGAGAGCTCTCTCCTCCCGTAAGGCCCGGCAACGCAACCATTAATGCGTGTTTATAGGCTGCGATTCTTGCAACTTAGGCCACCCGCAAGCTCGCTTGCAACCCACATTATAAAAAAACAATGTTTATTATTGATATACAAAGAAGAAAGAAATGTTTATATAGGTAATTAAAGGAAATAGACACCAAAGAATTTACAATTTATTTATTTAATGTTTATTTTCGTACCAAAAGGTACCTTATTACCTAATCTCTTCTTGTTATATAAAAACAAAACTATACGCTTCAAATTGTATTATTTGGAAATCAGTAATAAGCAGAGGAGGAATGAAATGATCATTGGATTAACGAGACATTGATCCAAATGTATTTTCGTCTGTCTCAAAACATACTGTATACTATACATTTTTAGTATATACTATTGTTTCGTTATTAACATTTGTGTTAACTTTTTACATTACAAAAAGCTAGGAATAATATACGTCGAAAAAAAAACAAACATTCGTTTACAAACATTCTCATTATTGTCTCTCGTGTATATTTCTTCGGAGATCAAATAGTTACTGTTATTACTATTAACCGATAACTTGTAAATGAAATTTTGTTTTGAAACATAAAAAAAAATTAAGGCGCAGACGTGCCCCTTATTGCTCAGACCTCACCTTCCTCATTTTATTGGTGTACTTGAGAAAAACAACATCGTCACGTTACCGAGAAGTCAGTTTTGTGACCACAAGGTCAGAACGGGCCAGTGATTATTGAACAGCATATTTTTCGCACAGTCATTACGTGTACTATATTTTAAGATCGTTACAAAGAAGATATTGAAATTTTGTTATGCATCGTTCATTTAGTCAATTTCAATTAATTTCTTATAAGTAAATTTTTAACTTAAACGAATGTAATGTTTATAACATTATTATTTTTATGTTTATTTGAAGAATATTTTGAAGTAATTATTTTTAAAGATACTTATTTAAGGAGCTGAAATTCATGGTAATGAAACAAGCACTTGTAGTTTGATATATTTCTTTTATATACTAGGACTTACTCCAGACTCTCTGTAAAGAAGAGCCGGATGGGCATTAAAACTTGCCTCGGGTGTTGCCAACATTTTCTTTTTCATTATTTTCGCTTTGTATCCTATCAGTTTTCAACTTGAATAATCGTATAAAATATTCGTGCAACTGATGTGGAGATAGATTGCGATAAACTTCTTAGAACATACACCGAAATAAAATGCATTAACATTTTAAAATGATATATTAACGTAAATAATCGTAATTAACCGCTAATAAAAACTGGCTAGATAGAGTTGACATTTTAACTTTCGCCTTTATAAATAACCTTGAGAACACGGAAGGTAACTAAAAAGAATTTTAAAACAGTCTAGATTCTAAGATGTAAACATACACTTTTTTTATTAATTTAATAAAATATGGATATTCTTGATTAAATAAAAACAAATAGGGGTAATAAAAATGCTCACAAATGGTGTTTTTTAATGTGTGATTACTATATTATTTTTCAGTTGTTAACATAAAATACGTGCAAATGAATTAGAAAATTTCAAGCACGTAGGTGATCAAGTATTCTCTGGCTGGAAATATATAATCTCATAGAATAACAAATGTAATTATAAAATATATTGTATATCTCAATGTGAAGCCATAGTCACTCATGAGATGCAAAATTACATTCATAATTTTACTTTATCTTCATAAAAACGCTAGATCTAAATAAACCCCAAATTATACAAATGTCGATCCAAATTCTGCTGTATGCACTATTTTCGTATGATTCGTACGTGAGGCAAATTGTTGTTGGAAATTTGAAATGAATTGAAAAAAGCGGATTAAATTTGATAATAATTTGACACTGCGATGGTAGCGCCGTCTGTCGAAACCAATGTAAAACATTCCAAAATCAACAACTACTAATAAATTATAGATTAATTAAAAAAACATTGTCCAACGGACAAAATTGTGAATCTAAATCATTCCCAGATCCCCTTGAACACACACAAAAAATTTCATCCAAATCGGTCCAGTCGTTTGAGACAAGTTCAATGACATACACACTCACAGAAGAATTATATATATAAAGATAATAATTTTATTTTTTGAATAAAATCATAAAAAGAATGAAATTGTAGCAACATAAAAAGGATAGACAAAGACAGGCACTTACTAGTGTTGTTATCACTCATCTGTTGCTTTAAGCTGTTTGCCTTTAAAACATTTTTTAATATGAGGACACCTTTCACAAGCGACAAACATGCTTACATATAGACTTTTTATTAAAAGATATCTCACCAATGTTGACCTTATCGGGAATCGAAGCCGGACTCATTGCGCCCACTGGGACGTCCAATTTACTTAACACATAATAGACGAAAGTATTTGAACGTGATAAGACTGAACGATTTCCAAACGACTACGAAAACTCGGTTCTTTAATTTCCAGTTAAATTGATTAGGCCATAGAGATGAGAAATAGTTACGCAATTTCAATGGTGCCCTGTACGCAACAATTAGTACCATCACCAAGTGTTAAAAAACGTTCAATTTCACGCAGCATAAACTTCGTGATCGCTTTTTGTATGACAACTAGCGATTTCCTACTCCGTAAAGCTAATTGTTAGAATGTTTTATTAGCTTCGATCATCGTTTTTTCATTCGCATATCAATCACCTTGGACTTTCGATTTCGTTCGTTCATTGAATAGAAACGCATAATAGTTTGGATCGGCATTTAAATTAAGTTTCAAGTAACACTGGCTATTTGAGACTATTTTGTAGCTGTAAAAGAGTTTATTTTGTTCGCTTATTATATTCCCTACTTCATTGCTTTTCTTTAACAGGTGTATCACATTTTTAGGACTGTGTTGAGGTTGAGTGCACGCAATTCGAGCATTATCTACGAAATAGCGGTTTTTAATTTAAAATATATTACAACATGTCATAGATAGATTAGTCTTTTAAAGGTCTATGTAAAACGCATTTAAATCATATTGAGTATGGTGGTGCTGCAGCTTTTGAGATATTTGCACGTTTTCTAGCTATTATGAGAAAGAAAGGAAAATGTATACTGCAGCATCAAAGAAACTGACAGCTTCATAGTAAGTTCTGGACGCTCCGTTTACTAGTCACTGGATTGAGGTACCAATTGGTAGTTTAAAACTACTGCTATATTTTCTAAAATTTTAACTTAGACTACTTAGTCATTAATTAAGTAATTAGCACCGACATCTCTACAAATAGAATTTTCTTCTTACAGTGTTCGCTTGCGCCAATCTCCGGAACAGACTCACAGGATGTTAAGTTGATGAAGACTGTATAGCATCATACGATGGAGTACAGAATACACAGTATTGCATTAAATAATGTTTGGACTTAAAAAGTGTAACCAAATCGTTACAGAAGCCCGTCGCTAACCGCAGCCTGTGGAGGGTGACATACCAACAATTAATTTACTCCGACCGCCCACGAACCTTGATGAGGAAACCTTACTGAGTCCACTTGGCTAATTACTTTCAATGGCCTTGTAACAAACAAGTTTTGATAATTTGTTTAGATTGCCTTAGTAAAATTGAACTATAAGAGTAAAAAGTTATTACGTCTATTAGAAGTGTCTGTAGTTTAAAATATTCTTTATTTAATCTGGTGATCGAAGTTAATTGAATATAAGTAAAAAGTTCCTAAATTGGCGGTCGCGGGAAATTAAAAAGTATCTATTAGGTATGGACGGATGAGAGAGAGATAAGATGAGAGATAAGAGACATCCGTGCTATTTTCAGTTTTTAAAGTTAAAATAATATTTTATAATCATCATTTCGTTGCTTTAGATATCAACAAAGTAGGATAAATTACTTAACAAAATTCATGATGGCAAAACAAAGAATTTGTGCCTTATGTAAGCTGTCAATGGGCGACCTGATAAAGTTCTGTATTTAGTTCAGGCGATTCACGTAGTGTTGCGCACGAGTGGACAGGCCTTGGCAAACTCCCGGACGGGACAATGACTTGCACAATTCTAAATAATGTCATAAATCCTATTCAACTTCAAAGGCGATGGGCGTATTGAGTTTACTTAAGGAATACAGGCATACATAAGCAAGAATAAAGACACCCTTTTTCTCTATTAATCTTTTCCATCTCTTTATCTGCTTTATACATCAATATTACTTAATTACATAGAATATTTTAAGTCTCAATTAGTATTAATGGATATTATTAATGGGGTATGGGCCTGATATATCTACGTAAAAATCCTACAAAAGCTACATTGATAATTTTAAATGCCAAATTATCGTTTTGTCGAGAATCATACGCGGAACTTCTTTCTTGAACGCAACTAAATGTAATGTGAATACAATATTAAATTCAAATGTTTTTTTTCTAAATTAGCGTGTACGGTAGTTACGTTAGGAATGTGGCTCATAATATAAGCACTTTATTGCTTTGTCCAGTTTATCTGCGTCTGCACAGTTATTTTTACGCTTATTTCCAATATCGAAAGTGTAAATGATCAATAAAATAAAAAATAGGTAGCGCGTATAAATATATAATTAAATTACTGTCATTAAATAACCTTATTACGGCAAATCTTTCTACGGTAACTGTGTTTTTTACTTCATGGCAGCGGCTACCATACAACGATACTTTGTGGCAGAACGTGATTTAGTGATTAAATTTAGACCTCAAGTGGAAATACTTTCAAAAAAGTTAAATGGCATAATGATATTTATTTATAGATACAAGTACTGCCTTGTTTATCCTGATGTAGAAGCACCACGAAGAACTATTGACAACGTACAATTTTTTACTTTTAACTTTAAAAAATTGATAAATAACACATACATTTGCTCCGGATTAATAATCAAATATGTCTCTACAAACCACATCTACCGTGACCATGCACGCTGTAAAGGACGCCAAACGTCGGAATTTTTAAATAATATAATTATATTTAAATTTTGCAAAAATACATAACTTAAATCCGTTATAAAGTGTTTTTCTTTAAATGAGTAGCAGTTATGTTAATAAAGACAATATCATCGTATAGGTAATTTTTTTTACAAGGAGATTCTAAGTGTTTAAAATTCCGTATGCGGTATTTAATACAGAAAACGACTATAGCGACTTGTCCATCTTTTACTTATTTGCCGGTCCTTGTACAAACCGTTTCATAGTTGACAGATGGTAGATAGAAATGGTCCTTTAAATCAAAATGTATTTTTAAATGCAAATGAAATTATACTCTATGTTCCCGACATTCAATCCTTTTTACTTTGACGATAAGTATTTGTCTTGGGTGGTTTATCGCGGAAATGCGAGATTTTGCAAAAGAGTCCTCCGCTGATGGACAAATCATAAATCATGAAGATTGTTTACTTTTCCGCTTTAAAAATGGAATCTTGAAATAAGGTGTCATGCATGAAAAATGATAATTAATACTGTTAATTTGTACTTACGCGAATTAATGTAGCATTCTTAAAGTAATTTGCATTGTTATGTTTCTCTGATCGTAAACGGGACTATGTGGCCAATCAATTTAGTCACGATTGCTTTGCTGTTTATCGGCTGAAGGAGCTAGAGCATAACGAAAGGAATTTATTATTTAAAGGATCAAGACTTCGCTACAGCGATGCGTCGATTTAACTTTTAATACCTATGATTACAGCCCACTTAGTAATCATTAAAGACAAAGAAAATTCTAGAGTTGTGGGTCTATGGCGCATGGATTGGAAGTCACGAAGGTGCACCTTTAAATGACCTCGGCGACAAATCGAGACGAATTGGCTTTCTTCTTTACTTTGACATCTCCGAAACAACTAAGTTTACAATTTAAAATCATTGGTCATAAAATATTGTAGAATAATAAATTCTGGACACACATGCGAAATCCATCAAATGTGCCTAAAGTAACATTTGTTAACAACAACAAATAAAAAAAGCATATTATGTAAGCGTAAAACTTTGGCATTTATAAAAATAATGGCATGATTTTCTCGATTTTAGACCTCAGGTTCGAAGTCGTTAGTCGAACGAATTAAACTGAATAACCGTTGTATATTTACTCAAAAGAAACATTAATTCGGCGAGGTTTTTTAATAAAAGATTAAAATATGTCGATTTCCCTTATCGGAACCATCACCAACCGTTTTAAAGTCGATTCACGCATGTCATACGTAATCCCCTGATGTTCCGATTTTAATAATCCCCTCAGGGTACTCTTCTAACGGCCAGTTACAATAACGTAATATTTATTTTTCTTTCTGCCCGGAATTCAAGAGCAAAAAGAAATCCAAAAATGACAGCAATAGATAGAGTAAAGTGTGTTCTCTTTTATAGATAAAAAACATAAACACACACAAACACATCAAGAACACATGATAAACGTTAAGGTTATAATGATTTTGCAATAAAATTAAAAAGTAACATTACATGTATTAGCTTAATAATATTTTGTATTTAACTATATAAATTTAAAATATTTGTCGCATGAATTCCTTTTTAAGGTTTTCTGTTCCAAAAAGTATTTCGTATATTTTAGACGTCTTCCCTATCTATACATGGATATTGAATCTCAAAAAGAATTTAAAATGTTTATTGAGAATGGCTCGACAAGTGTTTTGGGAGGATGTCAATCAAAGCGGATTTTATAATCCACCAGTCGGCGACGGCTGAACCTTAATTAGGTATGTCATCGTTTTTTTCATTTATTTGCATTTCATTTCCGAGAAGGGATTTATGAATCTTTGGCGAATTATTTGAAGTATTGAAGATATTCGAGAGCATTCCTTCAGACCTCGTTTTTTTTTATTTAAAAATTATTATATATAAGAAGCTTACGATAGTTGGATTATATTTACTTTAAAGGTTAACAAACAGACATTAAATATTTAGTAAAGGTTAGGCTAAAGCATATACTAAAAATCTTTACTTATAGTACACCTTAACCGTTAACAAAACAAAATGGACAAAAATATGTTGTTAAACAATAAAACAAACAATAAATATGACTTTGGTTTTTACTAAAGAAAAATTATATAAAAAATAGACATAATAAAAACTGCGTAAGTTTAATATTGTCTGAATTTGATTTAATAATATAATTTGATAAAAATATTTTTTCTTTATAAAACAGAGATTGCAATAGGGTTACATACGTATAGCTTTGTATAATCAAAATTATTCGCTACAAGTGTTTTGGCTAAGTTTGTTTGACTTTGCAAATATTTGGTGTAGTTTGCAAATACTGCTGCCGATGCCAATAGTGTACTAAGAAACCGTGTCAGTTTTGAATCATTTTTTTATGATAAGTTTTTACTACGACGAGAACGACGTTAAAACTATTCTTTAAAAAAATATATTTTTAAGTGACCCTTAAATCTATGGACAAACCTCAAAAAAGGAATCGAATGTACATTAAATAAATCCATAACAAAATAACGCGCCCTATTTATTAACTCAAATTCACATGTCAGCTTAAAGGTGTGGCATGTAATTCATCTTTTTCATTATGAAAAGTTCGGATGTTCAATCTTCACGTCAAAATAATTATTATGTCAAAATATCGTTATGGAACGTCACAATTTTCTTATATTAATTTTATATTTTGCAGAATAGATGTAAATAAAAACAACGCTTAACTGGAGAATATGATGGATTTATACAATGTACACAAAACAATCAATTAATTCAAGTTTATGTTGTAATTATAATACTTTATTAATTACCAAATTCTTAACACATTTTTCTCAAGTGGCCAGTATCGATACGTATATAAAATCCTCTAAAACCTACTATTTTATCTAAATAAAAGTTATGATATTATCGTTATAGTTATAGATATAATATAGTAATAAAATGTGTATTAATCCAAAAAGTTAAAATATTATAGATAAACTAAATGTTATGTTAGCTTACCGATAAATGTAAAATAATATTATAAATCTGAACAATTTGTTTGTTTGGCGTTCTTGGATAGTTAATTTGTCGACGATCTAGTCATAAATTAACTTCAATTGTCACAAAAAAATGGTTCCCAAGACTTTGAGCAATAAAGGCAAACATAAAACAGTAGCGATGTTTTACAAACGGTAAATTGGTTTAAATTCCGAGAATATCACGCATCGCAAAGTTGCCACCATCGTGCCTCACTGTGGGAATAACATTAAGAACTTTTGGTCAAATTATTTACTTGGGAGGGCTGGATTAATTATCCCAAACACTAAAATCACTTTTTACATGATTAAAAAACGTAACAGATAAGTAGCGAAATGAAGGGAAAATGGCAGGCAATACTAGATTTCGACACTCGTACACTAATTCGTAAATTCTAGGTTTTTGTTTCGATGATTAGAGCATCCACTAATAATTTTAATATTATACATAAATATATGATGTGTAATATTAAAATTATTCACTATAAATGTCCCTTTCACATTTCACACTCGCTTATATATCGATATTAATATAAAAAGATCCCCAATATTAGTTGTTAAACTGGAGTATATAAACATACGTAGGAAACGTAAAAACCCGGATTGACCCACTCATAGTTCCGTGGTTGTAGATACAAATTTTAAAATTGTATAATTGAATTTATAGTTTTCAGTATCGATACGTATACGACCATACGTTTGCATCAGCACTTTTTAAAGTAGGTGCACTTTTGTGACATCATCAATTTTTGGATCTAATATATGCCGATTATATCTTCCAGAAAGAAGAACCAATCAAACAGACCCAGCTCAGTATAGATATTACTCGAATCTCTTTTGTTGCAGATAATTATTCGTTTCTTTTGTAAGTGTAATTTGTGTCGTAAAGGTGTCGCAGATTCAAGGGTAACCAGTGGTCAAAGTAACTAGTTTTTTATTATCTGTGGGTATCAATTATTTATATAACCTCATCAATTGAGGTTTATAACGCGAAGTTATAAATATATTACGCAATATGTTTGTAAAATCGATAATTCATATCTATGATACCAAAATATATGTGTCAACTATCAATTTTTATTTATATTTTCTGTCATGGTCATGGCTTATACCTCAGTATTGGTCTGCTGGCTGCACGTACACGTTTGGTAGTTACCAACGATTGCGTTTTCGTTTCATGTGCGGAACTTAACACTAGTTCGTACTGTGAAGCAAACAAGCAACACCGGAATGCCTTAGACTTTAAAATCTCAAGTATGTGTCAGGAAGAAAATGCTGATCATCTACTTGCCTATTAATAATTGGTCGTGAAATCTGAGGCTCAGACCATACCTACTTTTGGGACAAGCTGAACAGAATTAATGATAACATTTGATAAACAATACAGATAAAGTGCAAACATCCTACGTGAAACCGGAAAATTGATAAGAATTCTCATTGTTCAGTCGACCATACAATTAAGGAGCAAAAGAAGGGCACTGTTGCGAAATCTCGGAGAAAGGTAGCCATAAGAGCGATCGACCGAACTTATTTAAAGCAATAAAAGGAATTTCTTAATGATGTTGATGCTGATATTAATACGGAGCTGTCGAGCTGGATTTTAAGTTAAATGTAGTTATAAATTACGTTTTTGGTGGTTATAAGATGCCGTGGTGTAATATCAGCATATCTGTCGCAGATTTGAAGACATCCTTAATATCACTACAGTTCGATATTATTTTATTGAAACTTTAATCCTTGCATATTTAAGATGAACTTATAGACGATCATTATTATCGTGTAAGTTGTTAATTCCAAATGTATTTTTATATTTGAGTTGGAGCTCATATGTGCTGATAATTTCAGAGATTTTAGCTATACGAGTGGCAAACTCTGTTTCTTAAAATTGTTACCGCGGATGTTTTTGCCATCTGTACAGTAAGTGTATGCCCGCTAGCATAACGTTTACATAATTTAATAAGGACCAAAAGTGTTGATAAATTCTTCAGTCCTTTTTTCGGATCGAAGATTATGTGAAAACATAAATAATGTTCGCGCGGTACGTGGTTCAAATATTATGAATTATTTTTACTATAATATGTTATGTCTGATAATTATTCGCGTTATCTCTATATCAATTGTTTAATGCCAAATAAAATAAAATATTAATTGATATTATTGAGAATTTTTTAATATTATATTTCTAGTGGTTTTTACGATACGACATATTTTGTTTTAAACGGAAAATGCAATTATTTCAATTCAAAGTATCCTGTAATTTATTATTGGGTGTGAGTGGTTCCACGAAGTGCTGGATAGTGCTTGGAAGCTGTTAATTTTATATTTGTTATCAAAACCAAATATTTCAATTAAAATGTTAATGTAAATTATTTGTTGAAAATGTTTTTCAATACTTTCTTTGTTGCCTATTGAAATTACAAGAAATCTTTTGCATAAATAATTTTGAGTATATCGACCCAAATTAGTTTTAAAGTAACCGAGATTTAAGAAATTGATACGAAAATTTCTGTCCCGAGCAATTTGCCTGCATCATCATTATTTTGGAAAATGATACGTTTTCGTTCGCGAGCTTTGCTCACGCGCATCCACTTCAGTTAGTGTGCGATCGAAGCACAGTGCATGGTAAATTACACTTTAATTCCTCGCAGTAAAGGCGTAATTTGGTACAAAATTTAATTTGTCATTTATCCTGATTGACGAAATTATGTTTGTTCAGATTAAGCCATAACCGTAACAATAATTGACTGTAAAATTGTATTAAAGTGCCATTTATTCAATGAATGATTTTCTGAGTGAATTACCGACGCCATTATATGGGACCATAAGAAGAATGATTGAAGATAGGGTTCCTCCCTAGTGGACCTTTTAAATCAGAAATTGAAAATAATAATCATAAATAAAGATTAAAACGAAGTGATTTTCATTAAAATTTAAATACTTCATCTAGTACTACAATACCTAGTACTACTATACTTTTACGAGTTCTTTTATATTCATTATAGTTATAGTTATATGAAATCAATCTTAAAAGAGCTTTGTATGCAAATGGATATGGATAACATAAAGATGGCCGAAAGGAAAAAGCCTTATACGTCAATGAGTTCATTTCTAATAGGATACGTGCACCGGAAGTGGGGTCGACCTGCGAATTACAAATAGCGCGTCGATTTTATTCATTTCCTGTGATTATAACTAATACCATTCTTGCTCCATTCCGCAAGGACCATTGCTAAAGCTTTGCTTGTATACTATTACATTATGGAACTTTCGGAATTTGGGAATATACCGTGTTTTAAACTATTATTACATACATATTATGTCTGTTCTCGATTTTGACGGTTTCTTATAACGTTATCATCTAATTTTCTTGTAATTAGTACTCGTTTCATAAATCATAAAAAAATAAATAAATATAATAATAAAAAATTATAAATTAAATAAAAATTATATAATAATAATAATAAAAAATAATAATTACAAAAAAAATTATATATAATAAATAGTAAAGTTTAAATTGATAAAGTATAAAGTACGAGTAATTCAGTAAGCATTGCATTTAATTAAATGATTATAATTATTTGCTGTGATCTGAGTTCAGTGTCTCAGTTACAGCGGAATTTATACTATAAAAGCCTTATATAATGAGGTTCATTGAAATTCCAAATTTAAATCAGATTAAAACAATCCACAGACCATGTTTACAAAGTTCTAAAAGAAGTGACCATCTACTTAATAATTATTTAAAAAAAGGTGTTGCAATGATACTAGTGTGAATAATTCAATGTAGGTTTCATTTAACGACATGTTTTCAGTGATTTATTGTAGCAATTTGAATATAAATTGATATAAAATATGTATAATAATCTGGTACGGCAATAAATTATACAAACGATGATCCACGCCCCTACTTCTCAGCACGTGTTAATTCGTATTAATATGCAAGATTGATATTTTTATCGGATTTAAACGCGTGCAACGACGGTATGATAGTTGCTTTTATGTTTGAGGGGTCTTACCTAGGGGTCACACAGTTATGGAGTTTAAACATGCAGTACATAAAGTACATACACACTATTTATAGAAATAGTCAATGAATTCCGTTTTTCTCTCTCTTCAGTTGAAAGAGTTCACTAAGTATTATTTTAAGACGATTAAAAATCATTAACTAATTAAAGGAGCTGCCTGGTGGTTTAGTCTTTACCGTTGTATAGGCGGTTGATACCCGTCTAGTAATTGTTTTGAGTCGCTAAAGAGTTCTTCTCCTGTGAAAAACATAGTAGAGTTCACAAATAAGTCCTACATCTCAGGCAAACTGCATTTAAATTCTATTAGATATTTAATGTAACTATTATTATTCATATGATAAAATTATTTTTAATAATTTATCATCGTACGTTCGCAATCGACTTTCATAACTTTTTGATTGGCTCGTACATTAATTAGAAATTGTTCGATGATCGAGATAAGGCATTGTTTATTGTGTTGCACATTAGCCGACATCGGTAGCATTATCTGGCACACCCGGGTCATTATAAGACACTATTCAACGCTTAAATGCGTTTTGTGTAACAATAGCGGTAAAATAGCCGAAGGGCACTAGAATAGACTTCGTTTTGCAATGGCGGCGGTAATTAGACTCAGATTACAGCATCCTGATTCCAACTCATACTTCATTCATGAGGCGCCAATGATGCCAATTCGAATAGGAACCCTGCGTAACACGATACAGAGCACTCATTGTAGTTGTATGAAACTACGCTTTTCGAGGTGGGCTTCGACAAAGTTGTCGCGCTCGATGCGAAAGAGCGTACGTCTAAATGGAGTACACGGGATTTACGTCTTTATGAATCCGTAATAGACGTGATAGTTGTGAAGTTGTGGTGTGCGTTCCGTAGTTAATTTTTAAGCGGGATATCGATATGGTCCCTTAGAAACTGGACGAGTTTCGCAAGGAACAGCCGCTATCGCATCGAATTGATATCGTATAATTATAAGGTATGGTTGTAACTGACGCCTATGCTGCTCGGTCAATTGATAGCTTGGGTATTCATCACAAGATTATTTAATGATTCTATGCATTTGTGGGGTCAGTCTTCTGTAATGCAGTGTTCCGTTATCAGGGTATAAGAGAAGTTGAATCATTGTTTTCTTCGTATGTAAGGCTTATACAATTTTTCTTACAGTATTTTAAGTGATAACAGGTTTTTTACACCTGCTGCAGACTGTAGGATCTTTCGGTTTTATATTAATTTATATAAACACTTACTTGAAAATATGGTATTATTTGAATCATTTAAGTCGCTGACCTGGTGGTCTGTCTTCTCGTTCAGAAGCCATTTGATAACGGGAGTTTATTTCTAATTGTGAGCTGTACTGTACTATTTTGTTTTGTGAGAAAATGTACCTCATAACAAACAAAAATTTAAATGAAATTCAAATTTAATGCGAGTCTGATACGAAGCGAACAGTATGTAGAATAGTTCTAGTATTAATCGTAATAAAGTCTTTCGAATTATCCCCGCCTCGTAATTCCCTGAAGGTCGTCTTAAAAATAACCAGCCTTATAAATCAAATACTAAATCATAGATCGCCCGTCATATCGGGCGGTCACGCCAAATTGTCAGAAATACCCACGTTTTTCGATTTGCTTCTAAATACGGCCAAATTAATATGGAGGTTGCTCCGAGGTCGCCCTTCTCTCGATCCTCGATGATAAAAAATATTGATAGGACATAGATTTATCACGATTTTGATTGACAATCTGATTGGTTCATAACTATATGAAGCACATTTTATTTCCATCTAACTTTCTGGTTCCGAGTTATACTAGTGTATATTGATTTGGGATATTAAAATTGAATGAATTTGGGGAGACGGACGGAGATTAGAAATAAAAATCTTGCATAAAATGTAAAAAAAAAAAATAATTTATATAATTCAATTTAGCCTTCGAATTTCTTACACTCGATTGATTTTAGTTCTTTGTAAAATTTCTAAACGAAAATTATTATATGTAGAATCTATGAAATTAGAGACATACTTCAATCTGCCGTAAAGAGTTATGAAATCTAATCCAAAGCATATCGGTTAATTCGTTTTACTCCTTTGTTTTACTTTTAATTGTAACTAAACCAATATTACATGTATTCCTATTAGAATATTAAAACCGAAATGTACCATTTCCGATTTCCTTTGACAGATAATCCAAAACATTGGCTGGTTAATAAAATATAATTATAATTAAATTTTAATAAGTACTTTCCAGCGAGAGCGGATTTTTGATACCATTTATTATATTTATAGCATCTTTATTCATTTAATTGAGGCGTTGCCTGACATTTCGATTTGTTTCAACATTTGTGTTAAATTTCAGCTCGTATTCTGAAAGTAGACCAATGTTTATAAAGAGAATTGTTGGATTCCTAAATGACTATCAACGAACGCCATATATAAACTTACTTGTCAAATTGTTATTACATTTTTCGGTTTAATTATCACTTAATGAATCATTTCAGAAAAGATATTTGCCCCGCCTGTTATTGACGTTACGTGTTTAATCTTCAGTTTTAGGTGGGTTCTTCCAGGCAAGTGTTTTTTGCTTAGATGAAGACCCCAACAAATATGTAGGCAATTTATGTATCTTTTAAAGTAATAAAGATAATGTGCATTTGTACAAACAAAGTCGCGGGAGTCAGCCAGTGTAAAAGGCCTTACATTAAGCGAACATAACATCCTTTCAATTAAAAGTACTCGAGCTTATAATAACACGTTTATAATTTAAATTTCACAAAGTAAATGCGGATTATACTCTAATGGTTTATATTTTATATATTCAAGAGATGATATTTTGTACTAAGCTGCGAATGTAAAGGTGCGAACAGAACGGCCACATATAATCGTCTAAGAATTAGAGAAAACTCAGTATTAGTCAAATACTCTATTCTGTCAAATTCTGTTTATGCTATGATCAGAGATGAGTATAGTAGCTTATATTTATTTTTAAATGGGCCTAGACTCTACTTCGTATCAATGTCTAGGCATATTATAAATATTATACGAACTGTCAATGAAATGGTGACTTAATATTTTAAAATTTGTGTTGTCATTGGTGGTGAATATAAATCTTATTCAAATAATATACAGCTTAGAATTACAACAAGCTTTGTTACTACAAAGATATCACTCATTTGATGTGTTCAGTCAGTCTATTTTCACAATACGCACCTCTATAAGTCGTAAGGGTAGTAAGACGTCACGCGTCACATCCGCGCAAGCGACACGACAGTAACGAAGTGTCGCCACTAAAGGACATTGCATTATACTCTCCTCTTGACATCATTAAAGAGCAAGTTAATGCATAATCCCCCGTTACGGAAGCCGACGTACGATAAGTTATAAATTTCACAAAATAAGCAGTATTTTATTCGTGACAGCAATTAAAAAAAGGGGCTAATTGAAAGAATTTTGCCAACATTTGAGAAATATAAATCACGTACGGATGCTACTGATTATAAAGTTTTTATTGGTTTTTGGCGAACGTCGCATAAAAATTCGAATGTTGCTTTCAAATCTCGGTAGGGGTTTTTCTAAAGCTTCGTTTACCGTGTTACTTCAATTTAAAAATTTTACTCTATATAACATTACTAGACTACTTGATGTATTCCTCTCTTGTTTTGTAGGCGGTCAAAATAAATGTTTTCAAATCTTTGTTTAGCTAGTACTATACTTATAGCATAGCATAGCATAGCGTGGCAACATAATAGTAATTGATTATCATAATATTAATTATTAGTACAATGATTCATTGATGTGACTCTCCATCAAAAGCTCTTGAAATGTCGATATTTGAAATTATTATAAACACGGTAATCTATATATTTAAAGAAGTTTTAAAAGTGATCTATGCAGCAATTAATAACACTTTATAATAACTTAAAAAACTGCTTCTAACTAGGTAAAGTAACTTCTTTGGCTAATTTTCCCGTTCGAATTTCAAACTATTTCGCTACCGATTGTCGATTCACTTCACGTTGCATCAATTACGTAATTTAAAGGAAGCGTCTTAATTGTTAAAAGCTATGTCCTCATCAGCCTAAGAGCTTTTGCTTGTACCATTTAAGTCAAAGATTGATGGGCTAAACTACCGTTCTCGGAGTAATGGTGTTGATAACTAGACGATGATCGGTACATTATTTTACATAGTAATCGTGATGGGCGATTACAATAATTACCTCTATAAAAAGTTTTGATATAAGTCTGAAACAAAGCGGTTCGAGGCGTAATTATAAGCCAGTGAAAACAGCGGTGATTTGTGCAAAAATTTACTTACGTTATAAGTTTAATTATGTTTGTTATTAACATGTAATTTCGAAACTATAAACTACTTTGTTAATATTGTCTTTTATTAACATAACTGTTACTCATTTAAAGAAAAACATTTTATTATCGGATTTAAATTATGTAGTTTTGCAAAATTTAAATATATTTACATTATTTTAAATTCTTCCGACGTTTCGCGTGCTTTACAGCGTGCGTGGTCACAGTAGACTGAAGCAAAAGGTGTTAATTGTCAAAATAAGTTGCAGAGAGGGTGTGTGTTATTTGTATTTATTGCCCCGGAGTTGGTATCTACTAAAACCGGAAGGATTTTGTAGGAATCCTTCCTTCCTACTTGCCTTTTGTGTTTTATGAACTACTGAACAGACTATTCAGTCCGGGCTTAAAGTAATTAAAAGTCAAAGTTATTAAAAAATGATGAATTCCTCTGTTTCAGTAAATGCAAGAACGATTTACAGGACGTTTGACTCAATCCGGTCAGCTCGACAAGTGCTTATTTCAGACCGGGGATATGGCACAATGTCCGATCGTATATGCACGAGTAAAAGGCAAACCGCTAGTGGCTATCACAAAATGTCAATCTGACATGTTCTTATGACTCGACCTGTTCAGGACTTGCCAGGACAAAGTTCAAGGTAGACTCCGAGAAGTCAAATATTTCGAATCAGACCCTGGATGGACGATATATTGTCAGGTATCCATTATGAACACCAATCAAGACGATTTTCTATATTTAAGTTAATCTCGGTAGTCAGGGTGAAATGGCGCCAAATTTAAATTTGTTATTTACAGCGGTGTATGTTTGAAAATTGATGATCCTAATTAAATCTCGATTTTCATTTACCATCAATGTAACAGATGTTTTATACATTGAAGTCACCATTACGAACCGTTATCCGTTGATTATAATGAGAGCAATTACTTGGGCATGTTTATTTAACATTAATTTACGCATCGTTATTTTAATTAGGCCGGTATGGATGAGATTAAATCAGAGCAAACTGCGGAAAATTTATTTCTTTCATTACTGTTTCGCAATTATGACCTTACTGCCAAATAAAGAAGTTTACATTCGGGGGAACAATAAAATTAATAAGGCTAATTTTATAGTATAAAAAGCTCTTTAATATTGCAATTTTATTAATTTCATCTAGGCTCCCTATTAATAGTGAAATTAAATTTAGTAATTATAATATACTTATTACACATAAGCTATTGTTAAGTATGTGCTATAATTGTCAGGATATAAATACACTAAAACAAGCGAAACATAATATAATTTTAATCAAATTTTGAGTTTTCTCTACTCGTTAAGTTACATTCGCCCTTGTCCAGGTAGCAGATGACATCACTCGTCACTACTGTCAAGTTGTCAATGCATCTCTTGAAATATTATTCCTTCCCCATCTTATTTTTTAACCATTAAATGAAATTAATTGGCTGAAGTTGTCTTTTTAGAAAAAAAAATACATAAATGAAAATAAAAATTATGGTTTTTACACCTAAGATATGATTAAATATGAGGCTTAAATATTCGACATTACGCATGTATATCTCGATCAACTTACAAATTCTTTACACGATAAACGTTAATGTTCCTGATTTTGTTGACGGTACAATAATTGCATAGAAAAATGACAGTGGCTCTCTGTTGTGACGGCAGCTAAGTTGCGTAGTGATTGCCCGGGGCTCCGTTTGATGAGATGATTATACCTAATTGAATGTTGACGTACGAAGCTTTGTAACATGGAGGGTCACGTAATTATACAGAAGCGTGATGTAGATGACATAGGTTATACAGATGTTATACATAAAATTTTCAAAGGTCCTTGGTCTATTTTTGTGGAAGTCACAGCTTAAATTTGAAACGTATGTTAAGCCGATTTAATCTGTGAATTCACACAGTTCAAAAGTCAAGTCTCCGATACAAAGGGCATGTTTTGATATTATTAGGCCTTATGGTGCTGCGTGATGCTGAATAAAGCGAAGTGTTCTAATTTCTACTTGATGGAGCATCTTAGTCATTAAATCGTTTCTAGAAGTGGACGAGGGACTATAGATCTATTATGTATAGTCTTAATTTAATTTTCTCTTTCATTTCCTCCTAAACTACTCTGCCAAGATGAGATACATCAATGGATCCGTGAACACAGTCTCCAAACTCCACATCTATACACATACAATTTACTGGGATTGTATATATTTGTTTCTTGGATCTTTAAATCGACATTTTCTAATTCAATGATATGTACTTAAACAAACAAGATACAATCGAAAGAATTCCTCCATTTGCTACTAATGGCTCTGTGGTATCATTGCACTGTGCCATTCAATCTCTCTACCTATTTTCCTATTCAAAAACCACCTAACTTATTAATTTATACATGGAACTTAGTATCATATCTCCTAATGTATAGAGGAGAAAGTTGTGTGTATTTAAATTGATATAAGACGTTGCATAGTGTGAAAATAACGCGTGGCTAGCTCGTGCCAATTTGTGAATAGCGCCGGACGCTTCGAGCAGCTTTCTTTCCTCCATTGCTAAACTTGTTACTTGGATATCACTGTATTAGAATAGGGATTTTCGATAATCACATTCGACATCGATATTTCGAATTTGATTATCGAAAAGTCCAGTTTTGCTAAGAGGTCTCCTTCTCTGTTTCGATCATGGGGTATCACATATTTTTACTTTTATGGTAGAATGATACTTTGCTTTCCAAGTGTTTATCTCAAAAATGTAAAGCACTATTTGTTATAATTGCATAACAATAAATTATATGTATTTAGACCGAAACTTACTTAAAACTTTCTACTTTAAAAGAAACCACCATAACCGTTACATATTTATAAAAATATCTAATGCTCCTTTAAAATAGATTAGTTACTACTAAAAAAAACTAATTTATGAACAGTCTGAACTATCGACAAAAGCACATCACTAGAAAGGTTCCTCACGCGATGGCCTCGGCCGTATCTGTCTACCAGTGTAGCTCATTAGAATGATTGATGCTGTTTGAGTGCATAAATATGCCTACCGACCATGCACCACTCACGACTCCTCTAATGAAACTGATTATCTGTCATTTCATGCCGGTTTTTATTGATAAAGTACTATGCGATACGGAATATTTTGTTCGATGGACCGTAAAATTACGTTACGCCCGAGGCATCGATATAACGCACGTTACTAATATACATCACTTCACACATCACTGGTTCACCAATGTTTAAGAGAATGGAGACTGTCTTTTTTGTATTCAATTGACAATTTTCTACAAAATGAAAGTATCGATAATATCCCATATATAAGAAAATTACAACCCATCACTGGAGTTGTGGTGGTCGCAAAGAATACTGTCAAGTACTGGAACTCCTACTTACTGATATAGGATACATTTTTCACACGGTCGTTTAGCCCCAAGTTAAGTAATATAGCTAGTAATGGGTGTTAAAACAACTGAGGAACGTTAACTTTATCCTTCTAACGAACGTTATCGAAAACAGATGTTTTTTCGAAATTTAACGCTTCTCGTGCATAACGGTCTTAAGATTACCCAAGATTTATTCAGCAGATTATGGTACGATAACAATTAAATTGAGACGTTCGCGTGACCCCGTGGGTGTGATTTATGCTTGAGATATATTAATTCGGAGATCTATAATTTTTTAAACTAAAACACTTGTGGAATTTTGAAAAGGGGATGATAAATAGTCGCTTTAATAATAATTAAGTAGGTTTTTTGTTTTGATTTGGAAAAATGAAGGCTTTATCGCCATACATTTTCCTTCTTGACTGGCCGCATTAAGAGAATGTATCGTAAGGTGTAGCTCGGTATTCCGGCTGGTTGCCGTTCTATCGCGTTGGCCGGTGTTTGAAAAATAACTTACTGTAAATATAAAGATACGTATCATTTATCTGTAAGACTAAATACCTATGTATTTTCACTGTACGAAAAAAAGGCGTATTTAGAAATAATTATCGATTTTGTTTGGGTATAAATGCTTTTCTATGGTGGCAATATCAATGTTTAAAATAATTTTTTTGCCGGGCAATAATTCGAGTCGGAGCTACCAGCTTTGGATAATATAACAAATGATAAAATATCAAGTTGGTTTTTGCGGTCGTTAATGTATACTAAGTAACAATTTTCCACTTTCATTAATGATGAAGTGCTGTGACGTTTTTTGTAGTGAGAAAGTCGAGTTGTCCAGTTTGTGACAAGTTCATATTATAAATATAGATGTTATTGTCATTGAACTAGTTTTTAATGCGCTGGGAATTGTTTTATTCACATAATTACACTTTAAAATCTTTATACATTACCGTTCCCCAACTCGGTCTAGGAATGCCGTTACAGTTTTAAAACAAGTTTGATCTATGATATTTATTGAAATGAAATAATGAAAAAATTGTGATGAATAATTGTTATTGTAATATTTTATGTATGCTTTTTGACTATGTATTTTGGACATATAGTAAATGTACGCTGGGGTCTAAAGAAAATTAGTTCTTAAGGCGCTATATAAATATGTACTTTGTTCCTGTTTATGTTTCCTTAATTAAATAATAATTATACACACTGTTATATTTGATTGAATCCTAAGCCGCCTTTCTACCTCAAGTAGCTTTTTAGCTGGAGTACAATCGTTGCTGTTGTTGGGTGAAAGTGAAGAGTTTCCATGTCTCCATCTCCAAAATAATATATATATTAATTGCAAGTATATTGACTGGATTTATAAAATTAATTTGCTACGAACGAGAGCCGATAGCCAGATGCTACCACGAATAACTCAAATACCTTCTTAGCAGGCCATCTGAAACCGCATTACCAATTGAGAATTCCTAAATAATATGTTGTTAGACGAATGAAATGTTTGAGCTATGTAATTGACTGTGAGAACATTCCTCAAGTGCTTCTAGTTAAAGATGATCTGTGGCAAATTTGTACTATCAGCAAATTATGATACTGCGATTCACACTGCGAACACTGAAGTTCATTGGAAGTCCGTTCTGAAATTAGTTACTAGCCTTATTGATTAATACTTTTACGTTGTGTAGAGACTCGTGGACTTGACATTATTCAAACTAAAGAAAAACACTTTTTAACGGATTTATATTATGTATTTTTGCAAAATTTAAATACTATTTTAAAAAAAATCCGATATTTCGCGTGCTTTTCAGCTTGCGTGGTTACGGTAGAGATCATTCAAACTATTTAAACATTGTAGGGGTTATACTTTTGAGGCTTTAGACCATATTTATCAAGTTTATTTTAACAGGCACTTAAGACAGCCCTTTCACATTTAAAATTTTAACATAGTTTCGTACATTGCCCGGAAAACATAAGAATCTGCAAATCGATGACCTGTCTCTAGACGCTGAAGGTTGATGAATTATCAAATATATTATTAAAAGCCGATTAGAAACGACTTAGAAACATATTATACACTTGATACACACATGATACACTTCATGTAAAATTAATTTATTTGTTGACATTGTGATGTCAATCTGTAAAATTTTTTGCTGGTTGTACCCACTAGTTACGGTGTAGAGATTATTGCGTTAGAAATATGATATTAATTAGTACTATCTGCAGCCTCTTTTGGATTTGAACTGGATATCTATTTTAGGTGCAGTTTAATATAGTCGGTTATAATTTAACACACGTAATAGACAACTATAATGTATAAAAAATATTTTTATATACTTATATTATAACTGTTACTGCATTGGAATTATTTTCAGGTGACAGAAATCACATTGATATGAGAAGTCAAATATACGTGGGATACATTGTTTGGTAGGATGAATATAACAGTTGTATTTTAGGTATAATTTAAAGTCTTCATCGATGTTTTAATGTAACCTATGTATAAATATTATTTAAAATCTATATATGTTAGAAATGTTGTATGTAAGAGATGTTTTAGGAATAAACATTATAACTGTATTCCTATATATTGATACGAGGATGGAGTATAAATTGTATGAAAATTTAATGAATAAATTTCATCTAAGAGCCAATATATATTATCAACTAAAGAAGGCGTTCGAACAACAAGAACGAGAAGATAAAAAAAGCTTATGAGTAAGGTACTTCTTCATTTTCTATAACCAACTCTTACCACCCACATATACCTCTTATACTCTCACCCCAAACTATGAGGTAAGAAGCTCCTCTTGGTTTCGATCACTTTTCACAATGGTCCTTAGTCAAATCTCGCCCGCAATTTTCTCTTCTCTTTGGATTATAAATCTATTGATGAAATGCCAATTTTTTCACATACCCTTGGTCAGAAGTTTGCTTTAGGGAAGGTAATCCTGTACCAGCCCCCATTATGTCCAACAACTCTTATCCCTAACTATCATCCCCACCCCTCTAGCCTTCGGACTCTGTAGGGAAGCTTCTCTCTACAGAAATGTATCAGACTTGGGTTCGGCCTCTATATCCGATTCCCTTATAAGAAGAAACTGAACCACTCTCCCATCTAAACCACAATCAGACTATCCGATCTTCGGCGATTACAGCCCGAAAATGCCTTATCCCTACTTTTGTCACTGCTAAGCAACTCAAAACTTCTGCCAACCTTCTCTCCATCTTTGCGAAGAGAGGACGAACAATGGCTCACTTAGCTAAAGAGAAACCACTCCTCTGCACCTTTTGCTCTAATTCCACCTTATACTCAGGGACCCCAACCTACCATCCCCATTCCTATTCCAGCCAGAAATTCGTTTCGCACAAAAGGATGTTCGAACATTTTTCCTCATTCCACAATCAAGTGGCCACGGCATTCCTCCAATTGTACTGAAGACTCCTCTGATTGGCTCCGGTACTTACACCTTTCTCTCTCTACATCTGGTGTATCCCTAGCTCAAATGCTCATCCACCCTATCCGAAGAAAGGCCCCTCCCCCCACTACCCCTACTTCCTCTTTCCAAATTATGGAATCCGTTATTAATAGCCAGCTTCTCATTTCTGGAGGAGAACACTATTAGCGATCGTCAATACGGCTCGACGGTCCGCTTGATCTTCTACTTTCCTCACGCATAAATGGGCTGATGCTATCAATAAGGGAGCTGCCTACTGATATAGCAAAGGTTCGATAGGGTGGCACAGGGCTCTACTACAAACTACCCTCATATGGATTGCCCAAGAGTTATTCATGGCTGGGTAACTTCCTTGTGGGATAGCATTAAGGTTCTGGTTGATGGAGCTTGCTCAAGTCCTAAGATTATTAATGCAGGTGTTCCCCAAGGGTGTGTTCTCTCGCCCACCCTTCTTCTCATATCAACACTTTGAAAGTCGGCATTCATTGCTATCAATACATACCATCATCACTTACGGGCCACTCAAATATGTTATCTAATGGATGAGAGTCGTAAAACTTGTGTCGAAATCAAACTATACTGGAGAAGGTTTCGATGTGGGGTAAAAGAAACCTTTTGAGTTTAACCCTACGAAGACTCAGGTTCTCTTTTTCCGCCAAGAAAATCCCTTCGTCTTCTCCTCGGTTGATGGCACTCTCCTTATACCTCACACAGCCTCATATTCTGGTTCATTTCGAAAGATGTACAATTCCCATCATCTGGAAGACAAGGCCAGCTGGCTTCTAAAAAGCTGGTTTTTGGGTAGGCCAACATACTTCACTGATTCAACTTTGCAGCTCTACAAGGGCAATACTCCTCATATGGAGTACTGCTCCCATCTCTGGGCCGTCCAAAATACCAGCTTCCTTTGACCGAATCCACGAGAGCTCGGATTGTCAATCTCCCTCGCTTACTGACGGCTTGATTCTCTCTCCTTACGCAGAGACCTTCGTCACTCTCGTTTTCTACAAAATTTACTATGGTGAGTGTTCATCCGAACTGTTTGGGTTATCCCCCTCACGTTTCATCATCGCACGAGCCCATAACTCGCATTCCACCCACACCATCTCGATGCATGGAAGTCTTCCACAGTTCGCTTTACAAGCACTTCTTTGCGAACATGTGAACTGTGGAATCGTCTTCCAGCGGAGGTCTTCCCCACGGGATACGACCTACGTTTCTATAAAAAGAGAGCGTACTCTTTCCTCAAGGGCCGGCAACGCATCCATTGATGGGTGCTTATGGGCTGCGGCTGTTCCCGCTTGGGCCACTCGCAGGCTGTTTGCCCCCCTATAAAAAAAAAAAAAAAAAAATTGACATTATTCTTCATACAATATATATACTGAAATTATAATTTATTTCCGTAATGAATTGAAAATAATTGTACTGATAATAGTATACTATGGCTCCTCCTTTCCAATGGAAACATAATTGAAGGTCTGACTGCTGCCGCGGGCTGCTCCCATTTTTTCGGCTTTAACAAGTTTTTTGTACGAAAAAACACGTACTCATCTTAAATTAAAAGTCATCTTGTTGCATACATTTTGGATACCATTTTTTTACCATTTCTTGTGATATTAAACTAGTATTTACATGGCTTCACGGTAATAAAAATTCTGTAAAATTCATATTTACTTTATTATTAAATATACATTACTTATCTCTTATTCAAATGCTTTTAAAAGAAACATAAAATCGCCTCCACTTAAATATACACTAAAGTTAATGATAAACAGTTTATTATTTACAAGTAAGTTATCCTTTTGTTTATTTGTATTAAAAGCTTTTATATGCCTAGTAAATCTGACTTTTTCTAGTAGGTATATTAATTTTACACGACTTATCAAAATAAAACACATAAAACATGCATTATTTGCGTCCCTTTCGCATACAAAAATGCCCTGTTATTTTTAATAAATTTTCTGTACATTCCTGTAAAGAGAAGTTTAAAAATAATAACGCTTACACGACTTTTAACATTCAATCTCTGTTGATACCTTATAAATTAAAATTTTGTATTAATCTGGCTTCATAAACCGTATTGCAATAAGTATTTCCAGTTCATATTGTGAAAATAGTTGGACCGCAGACGGCGAAACCAGTTGCCTCGTCGCGGTTTGAAAAAGTGTATCAGTTAGAAAACGTAGCTACATTGCATTGAGAGTGAAAACGATCAGTAACTGGATCGCTCCATTTAGATACACGGTCAGTTTTTAGTATTAGATGCCTGACGGTCTGCGAATCGACTTAGACGGCTTATAGAATCTTATGTGCAACTAATAATTTTACATCTTCGTGAATTGCTTAAATAAAACGTTAGCCGGATTAAATTACTATATTGTTGATATTGCTAGCTGTAATGTTTGTATTTTAAAATAAGCTTTGCCTTGCTATGTGGGGGGCATATGAACTTGTGGATCAGCCATGTCGTTTATGACCGCAGTCTATGGACTAATATTTTATGGTCGCGTTGAAGAAAGAGGCCGTCTCTCTATATATGAATAAGAAATATTTGGACTGGCACTCTGACTTCCATCTTTAGCTTAGCATTTAAGCTGACTGAAGACTTGGAGTTACATTCAATTGTGATCGTATTATCAGATAATATTGCCCATATTAAAGTTTTAAGGAATATTTAAAATTACCGCTTTCAATATTAAATATACTAAAATGTATAATAACGTAAATAGTGGTGTAAAGGCTATCAACAAAAATGGTTTAATTAATATAAATATAAGCATTTAATTCGGACTTAACAAGGTATAATTTGGCCACCCGAGGTGCGGAATTCGAAGCATTCCTACATATTGTATGTTGCAATATTTCTCGTCAATCTGTTTGAAGTACATATAGAAATTCATCCACAGCCTATCTCGCAGTGCGTACGTAATATGTAATTAAAACGATTTCGTCTTTATTCAAAGTTCTACAGGACATAAATAAAATTAACCAACAACACAATATACATTTGAAACACGGACTCGAACACGACGCTTGGATAGTTAACAATTAAACTGGAAATTATACAAATGGTTTGCAAAATTACCTGAAACAATTCTATGAATATCCTCGACTATATAGAGAGGTTCAGTTATCATTATAAAAGTTATGGTAAGTGTTATAAGGCACTTCAAAGACAGCATTCGTTCTAAGATGACTTTCGATATAAGGTGAATTGAAATGCGGGTGCACATTTCGTGCATACATCGCATTAATTAATCGCAGCCGCATCCGGCGAACGATTTAAAATATTCGTGTCTTCGCCAGGAGCTCATTATTACGGAATTTGCTCTCGTATTAATGTTTTTGACGATTTTTTTATTAAACGTGTGTGAAAATGCTGGTTGTGTGTGTCTTAAAAGCCTGGAGGAGAAGGGATGAAATTGCGTTTTGTTTCTTTCACTAAATTTTGTATAGACAGGTAATTGTTGAATACTATAAGAATATAAATGGTGTCGTATATCCTATAATGAAAATGTAAATGTCGATAGAAAATATTATAAATTAAAATATTAAACAAATTCCAGTTCCATTCCCTTCTAATTCGAAGCTTAATTAGAAACAAAAGTTATTAAATGCGAATTTATTAAAGTTTATTTGAAACTAAATTATTTATTTATTTAAATAAATAATTACAGCCTAAAAAAAAATTACAACCTATAGCCAAAGACATACTTAAAAAGTACCTTAACCTAAACTTACAAATAAAAACTCCTCGCAGGCTTCACTCATTCTTAACAAGAAAGACAGACATTATTACAGTTATTATAAGACAGATATTATTATACTATTATTTGGATATAAAGATAAAACAATTAGACAAGTAACTTTTATATATATTAGATGTAGAGAAGAAATTAATTACCATATACTGTACTTTATAACAATTGCTAGAATCAAGTTTTGAATTGAGGATCTTAAATAATATCAGGGCGGTGCAGAGTAATTTGAAGCGGCAAAAGTATGTGAGTGAATCGAGTGCGATCGAATTTATTACGAAAAACTCGTCCAGAATTAGTCGCTGATTTACATCAGGTTTAGTCCAACTAGGACATTTTGTATTAACATCGAAGAGCTGTTTTTGTCTAGAGTTAAGATTAACGAGACGAACGAAGCGACGTGAAAAGACAATAGCTATATAACGTGGTTAAAAATTCTCAAACACTATGTAACTTTGGTGTGTATTATGTAACACATAAGGTATAAACAAGGAAAGCAAATAAAACTAATTAAAAACTTTTAAAAAAATTTTTAAACTAAACTATTATTCATAATTCTTGAGATATGTGTATCAAGGGTAGGTGGTCAGACAAATAAAGAGGAAGACTTTACACATACTTTACTTTACTGTAGTAGTAGTGGATAGTATAGTAGGCTATATATTATTGCTAATAAATAATATTAAAATATTGATTGAAGAACCAAGTGAAATAAATCTATTCGGTCGGTTAAATTTATAATGTGACAAGCTGACGGGCGACGTCGACCCGTCAAGCCATCTAGATTGCGCCTTTTGGGTTCAGTACACTCTTTCGATACACGAAAAATCATTACACACATCGCAGTATGTACAAGTTAATTTGCCTTCTTTAAATTATAATTTTATTCTAAAGTATTTTGCATTTGGATTACATACGCTGAAATCGCATCTGTTTAAGGCTTAATTGGGCTAGCTCTGTGTGTAGCAGTGAGAGGGAATAAACTGTTAGCAAGAATAAACTTATATAGATATTTAACAACCCATGCATGTTGCATGTAATCTGTGGGTGCTTTTATAAATGCCCTTAATCTGGTAAAGGGGTTCGGTGTGTTTCAACACAATTATCGATAACCGTTCAAAAATTATCGAATAATCGTTCCATATTTTTGGAAGGTTTCTCGATTTGTTGTAACTGTAACAGTTTTGCGAAACACCAAAATATCATGTTAGTGAATAATTATAGTCTTCGGTATATCGAGAATGTTTGCTCGCGATCGTGTTTTGATTAAATTACAGCACCGGATGCTATTTATATTATAGTAATGAAAGCAATTTAGAAAACACATAAACAAGAGAAAATGGATTGTAAAATATTATATCGTATCATCACATAGAAAGTCTAGCATCGTCTAGGGTTTTTCAGAATTATTGAATTAGATTACTTAGAATAAATAATGTTGTAGTAAAATCTTATTATATCTGTTTAAATTTTGACAATTCAACATTCGTTTTGTGAATATAGGTTTTATAGTATATATGACGTAGTATCCGGAATTCATATTGAGTCAAGCAATCATCTTTAGCCAGTCCCATGTAGCATCCTCGACGGGCACGCCCTGTTTGGTGTACAGAACTACTTACTGGACGCATGCGCGGCGGAAAAGTTACCACAGCCAGGGCTGGGGTAACTTTCCCGCGTTACCCTGAGGCTCGTAATAGGATTTTCCAAGGAAAAAAGTTTTACTGCAATCCCAAATTAATATGCATATAAAAAATGGTATTCTTTTTCGTGTATTTGGATATTACTGAAGAAATTTGATAAAGGCACTCGGAGGTAGTTGATCATCTCAATCAAAAATTATTTACGCAATGACTACATCGAATTAGGTACGACCTTATTAATTACTACTTGATTGATCGATCGCTGATGTGTCAACGATGTTGTTGAATAATTCAATTCTAATTATATACTCGTTTTGCAAAAATGACCGTTAATGTTCTAGATGTTGCATATTAATTTGGCTTCTCAGGTTGGGATCATTGATGTGCTTTGTAAGAAGATTATAGGACTAAGGAACTATTAAATAAAATTGCTTGAAGGCTAGGACACAATAATATGTTGCGGCGACGCATTGCAAAACCAACATCGCACAGCTATGTGATTCGACATCGCAACGCACTTGTACGGTAAGAAATATAATCATCGATCAAGGTGGTCATATAGTCCTAGGTCTTCCATCCTATTTAATATATACATTAGTTAATTAACAATTCCTATGAAAGTAAAGGAGTTATATTTTAAAGCAGTATTTTTCAACCTTTTTCATGATGCGACCCCCGTGGTATAAAAAAATATTTCGCGAACCTATTTGACCTTCAGTTTTTTATCATGTATGTAGGTGTATGTTACAGTATTACCATTAACAATATTAATTGTCTTTATTGTTTTTTTTTTACTAAAGTACTCATTTTTTTTCGACCTCTGGCGACCCCCCTACAGAGGCTTCGCGACCCCCCAGGGGATCGCGACCCACAGGTTGAAAAACAATGTTTTAAAGTAAAGATCATATCTATCTTTTACACATACAGTTCAAAACTAACGATTTCAGTATAACCATACCTTATGTTTCGTCTTAATCAACAAACTACAGATAAATAATATCTTAATTACAAAAACCATTACGATATTTGCATACTTTCATATTACTGAAGATTTCTTAGATTGCCGATTGAAACGATGTAAAAATAGATTGACCACAATATCATAATTGTGCGAAAGCGAGCGGTTTTTCAATAAGCAATAAATAATGTGACGCAACGCAACAGTGGCGAGCACGCGCCGAACGCTAACAAGCGCCCGGCCGTGTCATCGTGGTGCAATCTGCCCCACCCAACATTGGAACTCACTGTGCCGCTAGTCACTAGCTAAAGCGTTAGCCAACTGCAGGGCAAGTTACTAAATCACAATCGAGTACATTGGAAATTCACTTGACGACGCGGAGCTGATAATTGACATTTTCTGAAAGCTCTGAAGACACTTACGTTGTGTGTATGTGTTAACGTTAACTTATGGCTTAGCTTCAACCGATAATTATTTTCTAATCTGCACACGTTTAATTACTAAAAGAATACCAGTCTATTTGAATCGTTTGAAATAACTATACCTAACTAACTTTATCCAGTTGGTTGATGACGCGGAGCTGAAAATTGGCTTTTACTGAAAGCTCTGAAGACTCTTACGTTGTATGTGTTAACGTTGACGTATGACTTAGCTTCAACCTAACCTAACCTAACCTTCAACCCTTATACTAACTCTCTCTTTATTGCACCGTAGAACTTTATGCATAGTTTGAAATTATTTTTTTTATGGATATAAAAACAAAACTGTATTAGTAGAGTATATGAGTATGACACTTATTATTTTTTTAAACAAATTATATTCTTCTATTTAATGTCATGTTAGGTCGGGTTTATTATCTAAAACAAATCCGCTTCCGCTCATAGTTTAATACGTTTCATTAGAGACAGGTAGGTACAACAGATACTTATACATAATGGAGTTTAGAGTTGCTAGATATGAACTAGAATAGGATTGTTTAAACGTCTAAGCGTATTATAGTTATACAAGTACTATCTAAACTGATATAATATTTCCTCTTCATCTTTAAAACTAAATCAATCTAATTACTTTTTTAAATGCCTATTGTCTTTCTGTCATATTGTGTTAAGGCTGCAATGAAAAGAGTGCGTTTTAATAAACCGTTTAATTTTTATTTATCATTATTATTATCTTTTCTTTTTTCTCTCTTCTTTTTTTTTTGTATCGTGTGTAGATTACACTCTCTTTTAATTGTTCTCTTGTAATTGTTACATATGTATGTACTCTATAAACTTCCTTTATTTTATTTATAACATAAAATAAATTAAGCATATGTAATGTTTGAGAACATAATAGTAATAAATAAATAATAAATAAATAAATAAATATGAATGGCACCTCCATTCAGTGACTACTATCGATATTGTCAAGAAGCGTTAAATGTAAATTCGCTTCCCTTTTTATTTATAACTAGCTAATCCGGCAAACGTTGTTTTGCCATACATGTGATTTCAATTTACAATTAATTATTCGAATATTATTTAAAATTTAACACTGCGATGGTAGCGCCGTCTGTCGGATCCAATGTAAAACATTCCAAAATCAACAACTACTAATAAATTAAAAATTAGTTAAAAACATTGTCCTGTGGCCAAAATTGTGAATCTAAACCATTCCCAGATCCCCTTGAAAATCGGTCCAGTCGTTTGAGAGAAGTTCAGGGACATACACACTCACAGAAGAATTATATATATAAGATAGAACACGTAAGAAAACAAGTTACATTTGCGATAACTATACACGCGCCAACGATTTTATTTCTGTAACACTTGGTGAAATCTACTTTCTCATTTATTTTTATACTATGCAATTAATTTATAATTATATTTTCATCGGGTGCTTTGTTAAGAATGCTTTGGAAGTTAATTAGAAAATGTTAACTGAAACTTGTAATTGGTTCTATAATCTATCTAATACAGGCAATATGGCTGCCTGTTGGGCGGTTTCGTTTGTCGCAAATTAATGGCTACGAAATGTAATCATATCGTAAGCTGGTGAGGCGGGCCTCACGACATCGGCTCAGTCTGCCCTTCGGTTAAAATGGCTATATCTCTTAATTATCTATATACAAATGCTTATTCAGCTTCAAATAAACTTGTCAATAAAATTACAAATTAAAACAAAATTATGAAAAAAAAAACATGAATACATATATTTACAGAACACAAGAAATTCATTTTATTTATAAAAAATGCATTTATATTTTTCCAAAAGAAATGGCGGAAAACCGAAAACAAGGAATGTGAAGGTATAATTTTTAAAATTTTTAATGTTTTACTTGAATTTGTCGCAAAAAATGTCATTACATTTGACGTTTGACATGTGAGAGCAATAAGATTTGGCGGGAATGAAGGGCGATGTGAATTCTTCTTATTTATTTAAACCTTAATTAATTGAAATTAATGCTATATAAGAGCAGTGATCATAATGTATCTTATGTTTTCTTAAAATTGCGTAATGCGCTCTAGATAGCTTTTTTAAAGGTATACTCCATATCCTGATATTGATACTTATTCATAATATTCGTAATCAATGTCCCTTCTAGCTTTTGGTGTCGCTAAATAAATACACAGGTAAATTTATAAGTATTTATTTCATTTTGACAAGGTAATTGGTGACCTTCGACGACTAATAGGTATGAAAAGTACAAAATGAATTAATCTCTATTTCTTACACTACATAAGTTAAATAGCATCTCATAAAAATAATTTTGGTACGAGTATTAACATAGTAAGGCACACGTATTCTATATTACAGGGTAACTGGGTACGAAAATGCGGTTTATTTATTTAAGGGTGACAACTGGTCTAACCAATAGTTAGAGAAAGTAAAATGAAAGACTATCGTACGCTTCGTTTCATTTTGATTGGTTCAATCTGAGACTCGCAGGAAAGTCTTAATTGTTTAAATAAACAAAACGTGCCATGGATGTACTTTCTCATTATTTGTGACTGAACGTTGTAAAAAATATTTTTTTTTAGTGTACATAAAAGTAACAATTTAATATTTTATATACGTAATAAAACTTTTTATAATTTAGAATGAAGTTAAGAACAGATTTGTCGAATTTGATAATTTTTATTTCAAGCAGCTGGGAATTTCAAAGTTAGATAAATGAATTTTCTTATTAAATTACAGAATTTCATACTCGTAACATTTAATAGAGATCTATCTATACTTAAAGGAACGTTTAAATTAGTTGTTCGAGAGGCATCGTCTTAAACTGTTCCGAATAAATCAAAAATTTCCAAAAGTAAATAAATAAAATCACAGATTCATATATCTTAATTTAGTAAAATTTAGATAATAAACGTTACAACATTTTTATTATAGAATTTTATATACATTGTGATTTTGAATAATAATTTGAAACTTAACAATTTTGGGCTTCTAAGCATTCATATCGGATTTTTTGATACGTCATATTAAAAATGTAATTTTTTTTTAAACTTTGACTCTGAAGAGTGTATTTAGAACTGTCACATACTTAATGTAATTAGAAAATCTAACCTTGATGAAGATGTATTGCATAATATGCAAGAAAATTTAAAGAGTAATATTGTTTACATTTCGATATGCGAGTATGTAAACACTTAACAGTATTAAATTTTATAGACGTTGCATAAATCTGTTCATTATTATTGTCAACTCGATACAAATGCTTTTCTGGGCCCATACCTGATGTAATTATCTGCAATTTCATCCAGATATTAAATAATTTATCCAACGTTAACATAAAATTCCCTGATTATATTTTCTAACACTCAATAAAAATATTTATAATATCTTCAATAAGCAACAAGTTATAATGTTTATTGGTAACCGGCGTTTTCTCTCAGACTAAATTATTAATATAAAACATCATACAAAGCAAAATTTACAAAATAATACAAAAGAACTACTTACATCCACATACAATACTAATTTATTTTAACATAGCGAACACTCTCTGAACACTTGAATATTTGATACTTGTCTTTGCTAGGTATGACCAAGCTCATAAAAGTTTATTACAACACTATCTAAGCAACTCTATTCAATAGCTATATTTACAATAAGTACATCAAAGTTTATGATAAGATACGATATCACGTCTTGCAAATGTTACTACATTAAGTACACAAATTTCTCTTTATGTGTTTTATCTGCGCCAGAAACAATAGCGGTAACAGCTGTTAGGAATTATCTTACATCTAAATATATAAAGAATCTGTTAAATTTTTAACATGATAAACAAAGTAAGAATAGAGAAACGAGGCAAGGGATACCTTGGCGCTAATACTAATCGATCACAAGTCATAAAGGCACAGAAGGCAATTTATACACTATAGAGTCATTTGGGCGCATCGACCAGATTTTGAAGCGATAATTCATCTCGTGTTAGCTTAATCAGGTGTGATCTGCTGCACTCGCAGCAGCGGCGGCTGTCGTACGTCGTGCGGGCGCAACTCTGCCCATAAACGATCTAATCTCTTCGAAGTAGGTCTCTTCTGGGGATCTCCTGCGGCTGTCATCTCCATTCTCAGTTTCATGTTTCTTAAGATGTCTGTCTAAATTCGTCTGTTGGCCGAAGCATCTGTCACAGTGACGGCAGCGAAACGGTCGCTCCTTATTGTGGATATTTCTCACATGTCGTTGTAAGTTTGAGGATATTGAAAACGATCGTTCACAATATTTGCACCGGTACGGCTGTTCACCAGTATGCGTCCGTAAGTGTCGTGTTAGGTTCGCACTACGAGGAAAAGCTTTGCCACAGTAGGAGCAAGTATAGCGGTCCCGCGCTCTGTTTATACCAGCATTTTGCGGTAACGGTGGTGGTCTGGGAGCTCCAGGGGCGAGGAGAGTCGCTGCGGCCGCTGGAAGAAAGGGATAGCGTCCAAATGACGCTGGTAATGCTAAAGGTAGCCTTCTACAAAATTGCAGGAGCGCTGGATGCGCTGGATGAGCTGGATGTGTGGGATGTGGCGGTGGCGAGGGTGTTATCAAGTTGCAGTTTTCATCTTCGAGCCGCTGAGGGCGCTTGTGAGTGACTCTGAGGTCGAGGGGCTCGTCGGCCCGCGGGGAGCCAAGTGGACTGGGGTGATGGTCTAGCGGCGACGAGGGCGGGGATGCAAGGCGGCGGGGAGCCGCGTGCTTTTCGCGCATGGCGGCCGCAGCGCACGCGCTCATCGGGCTCGTGCGCCACCGACCTATAACAAAGAAACACACTGTTAATATTACATAAACATAAATTCAAATTATTATACTAGCTGACCCGCCAAACATTGTTTTACCATACATGTGATTTCTAGCAATCATTTTTTTAGTTCATTAAAAATAGTTATCAGTACGGGGATATGTTTATAATCAAAATAATTTTAAGCAATAAAAGTATACTTTATTTGGGTTAATAAATTAATATTTATATGACACGTTGGTCAGTTTACCATACCAGTGCCATCTATTGATTACTTACTCAATCCAATCGAAAAGTATCGACATCTGTTAGAAACTTTTGGTGTTAACAAATAATTGTGACTGTCAATTTATATAAAGAAAAGAGAAGAAAAGTCCCTGACAAGTTACATCTTGATGAATAGCATAAGTAAATTCATCAAGTTGTCATTTTCATCGTTAATTTCATCAGCCGAACTTTCCTACAAATCGAGCATATTCGATGCATACATAAATATGCTGAAACGAACTCGTTATACCAATTATAGTGCCCCAATTTGATATGCGAATAACTACTTTTACATACGAATGATAGGTAGCACTAATGATGAATATTCTAGAAACGTCAGTTTGGTAAAATGTTGCGAAATGTTGGTGGGGTGGTCATCTGATCGATGCGACCTACGCGAGTACTTGCCTTCCCGCCCACCGGCTTGCGACATCAAAACTAGAGCATTCGGAATTATGTTTTTAATGGCTACACGTAATATCGATCGCTGTGACAAAAATATGTTATTAATTAATATCCGACCGATACAAATTGATAGCAGTATACGTAAGGTAAAACATTTTTTTGAAATGCGAGCGTTGGTTTCTCAATTTAGAATTATTTAAAAATATATAACCGCCTTCTAAAATCGCGTTCGGCATATAGTTAAAATTATATTCAGATAAACATAATACATTGTTTGAGCTAAATATTTGTGGTGAGAATCTAAATCTTGCGGGTACATTAATTCAAGCACAGTCCCCTTAAACAATGACACATCATACAATCTTTCTATTGAGGGGTGCCGGGTGAACAAATTTGTTAGCTCACGCCTACGTACTGACACGTTGCTAATTTGCACCAAAAGCAGCCGACATAAATCCTTTGTACACGCCGGGCATCGACATCCGGAACCTTATTAGGCGTGCTCGTGAGCAACGCGGCAAGCTTATGATTTGTTACTGGACACTGATTGTATTGCGAGAGTTTCCTTTATGGCGTTAACAGCGAATTCAAATTTCGAATTGTTAAAGTCTTATTCATTTATACTTGCTTTAGGAGCATAATTTTCTTTAATCCATTGTAATTTTGACGTACATAGAAGTGATTACACAGATGTGACTTTTACCTCCTTTCTATAGTTTGATAAGAAAAGACTACGTGAACATAACAATTACTTCTACATTTTCACTATTGTTTTTATAGAAAGGTAACTATGTGGATCATATAAAACATAGTTACAGTTATCAAAGCGAGGTTCCATCAAGGCTCTATCTGTACTTCCTCGATGCCTATTTCTGTATGCCTACACAGCTGTAGAACCAATAAAATTAAGAAAATATTCCAACTGATAGGCGATCGCAATACACGTAGAGTTTAATTTTTTGATTATTTCTCGTTGCAAGCAATTAACCGATTAACGTTTTGTCACGTTGCCGCGTCGATATTCGCGTAGCCAATAAAAATAGGTACTTAGAAATTAATTAGTCGGTGAGTTTCAAAGAATCTCGTGTGTTGCTCGCTATGGAGTGCATCACGAGACTAATTGCACGTAATTAACGTGAGACGTGACGTGTTACGTGGTAGGCGGGGCGACAGCGTTTATGTATGTTAATGTAAACACCGTGGCCAATGAGCGTTATCACGCCGCACCGCCTTGTGATATATTAGCATTTGAAACAGTATTTGTGCCGCTAGCGAGCCATTCCAACTTGTCGGCTTTGTGTCGAATTCTACTCGAGACGGATCTAATATAGCACCTATTTAATACAAATATTTATGTGTGCAATTTAAATTGATATCTGGGTAATAATGTAAGCACGATATTGGGCGCGAACTGCAAATTGAAATGAGACGTTATTTTATCTCTGATCGTTTTATATAGAAATTATAGTTTCATAATGGAGTTTACGTTTGCATACGATTCTAAATTGCAATAATATACATATATTCATAGAGAATATTAGTTATATTACTTTATGTAATGCCATTAGCTATGCTTCGAATCGTTGTAAATAGTCACGAATCAACGCCAAGTATATAACGATCATCATTTATGTGATATATGAAGATTATGTGAGCTATTATAACGCTTATTTATATGAGATAAATGCTAAAATAGCGTAGATTGGTTATGTATATGTCTGTGCTTTGTTCTCTACCATAGTTTTGCTTGGCTTGCAGTGCGGAACAACGACGCATATTACATTGGCATCATTTTCACCGTTAAGTTATTATTATATTTTCCCAATATTTAAAAGAACCTTATTAACCAATCAAAAAACAAAAAAAAAAACAAACAAAAAGAGTTCTAAAAGTTACCTTTAATCATCAAAATGTATAAGTATATATATAATATTTAATATATTGAATATATGTATTTAGTTTATTAATAGCACAATAAAACGACTAATTAGAGCCAAGAACAATTTAATAAATACACATAAAGCTATAAATCATATACAAAAACATAAAACGCACAATCTCTAAATCACTTCATTGCAGATATGATCTCCTAAAAAGGATTTATGAATTATCCATTTAATATCTCTCACTAGAGTTAATATAACATTCCAATATACTCATAGAAACGCGGTCGGAGGGGATTCACACAGGTTTTTTTGATTTCAGACTTCTGTTTTAGGAAACGAGTCGCGACGTTTGCCCTACAAGTTATGATATATCTGTGACCGCCACTTTGTAAAAACAATGTTTCCCGATCGGATTTATGGTGTTTTAATATATGTCTGTTTGTGGAGTAGAATTATAGATACAGAAATGTTTATAGAAATTCTTTAACAGTTGCTTGATTATTTTGTTATAAAACAAGTTAAATTTTTTAAACGAGGATATTTATTGTTAATTAACAATGCTTAAGACGTCCAACGTCACCACACCAGTGTCGAACAGAAGGTCCCGGGTTCGATTCCGAATATGACTGTGGTTTGTTATATTTATAATTTCTAATCCAAGAGCTACCACATGCAGGTGATATTGAAGACCACATTCATTCGAGACATTAATAATTCATGGCTTATGTAAATATTTAATCAAATCGAAACCTACACTAATTTATTCGCCAGTACCAGGCACCTAGAACATCACGCGATTTGCAAACAACCAGTTTTCAAAATGTCGCAATTTGGCGTGTGCCTAGATAGAGTTTGTAATTAAATCAGAACCGGTCATAAGACGATAAATGCCCGTAAAACGCGGAAACTGCAACAATTTCCATCATAAAGTGATAATCCGATGATTGTAAACATCTGCGCACCATAAAACATTAATTGTGTTTATTTATATGCCTTCCATATTTATTTCCAGTAAAAATTTATTCGATACATAACTGAATTTTTTGCATTATTTTTTGTTGGCATATAAACGATTTTTATGATATCGTCAGAAATCTTTAGTCTCTGCAGGGTAAATAAGCTGATAAAAAGCATCTTTACATAAAAGATACAAAATTTAATCTACAATAATATGTCATAGTGAGAAAATTCACAATAGTGTTCCTTCAAGTAAATAAGAAAGATCATTTCCCAGCGGTATTATGAAGACCTTACAAAATGTGCAGAAAAAGACGACTGCAACGTTATGGGCTAACTTTAACAAAAAACTCCCGATTTCTGTATTTTCTCACGATGAACGCCAACCTGATTCTCACATTCAGTACATTTTATACTTTATTTAGGTAGTATCGTAATGCGCCTGCGTGACAAATCACTTGCAATTGGACGGAATGCGCGCTCTAACTTGGCCGGCCCTATACATTTCTCGCATTCTTCACGAGTCAGCCTTTACTCAAGACTTAGCTTTTTTAAATGTCTAAAATCAATTTTATAAGGATTTGAACTTGTAGAAATTGAAGTAAAATAAGAGCGCATTGACTAAGGTATTTGTATATATATTATTAGAACATTTACATGAGCTATCAAATACTATTAATTATTAATGTCTCTATTGAATGTGGTCTTCCACCTCAACTGCACCAGGTGGTGGTTCTTGGATTAAAATATTATTGAATAGGTCTTTGATCCCCGGCGATCAAATATATTCATAATAATTAGGTTTGTCTTTGTTTGCTTCATAAAATATGGAAATGGAAACGATATTTAGTCTAAATTTAAATGTGCGACCAAATAAAAATCTTAAAACTATTTAGGGTTTGTATGGTTATGAATGAGGGCTTTTATTTAATGTCTGAATTATGTACAAAGATAGATAATAGAGTATGTTGTGCTATAATTTATGAGGCACCATTAAGTCGAACTTGGTAAACTTGCACTTCATTTACATTTGCGACAAGTCGGTATTAAAATGATGTATTGCTCGCTGATTGCTGGTGAATTTATCTTTCAGAGTTATTGAAATATTTTGTTTGCCACATAACACTATATCCAGTAACGATTCTTAGTGAACTAACAGGTAATTTTAAAGATGCGTAACATATCATTGTAATACTAGAAGGAGCATAGATAAACAACTAGATAGATATATTGAAGATAAGCCAGTTTAGGTTAGGTTAGGTTCATAAGATATTAAAAACTTGTGTCTACTACCCCAAAATAAATACTAGTCGTATTCCCCATTATTGCTTATAGATAATTCTGAAATTAATTAAGGTTCGTCTCAATTTGTACGTAATTAATTCAAACAATAACGGTACAATGGCATATCAAGTGAAATCCGAACACGACATTGCGCCAACGCATTCGTAGGTGGCGTTTATCACAAGACATATTATTATAGGGACCCCAAGTAAATTATGGGAACTCAGGAATTACGTTTCTGTTGGGTTCAGATTTGAATATTTACTAAAATTTGATTGGTATATGATATAATATGATATATTTTTTCTCCACATCATTTTACTACGATTTTATCGCCGCATTGATTGACTCAGTACAAATTAAATTAGACATCCTTATTGTTAAAAAGTAAGTATTACGTATTGTTTACAGTTTTATTAAATTATACACGTTTTATGTAAGAAACTAAACTCAAATTCAAACTATTCACAAACTACTTTTTATACACTCTTCTATAAATATCGTTAAAAATTTTAATGACAATTATAAAAGTAGTTAAATTATGTAAGAATACATCAATATCAAATTACTTCGGTGTTTATTGAAATGGACAAACATTAAATTGGCTTAGAGCCAATAGAGCCTTAGGCGACCGGATGTAGTTGGTGTCACAGATTATCACATACTCTACTAAACCAAATAGATCTTGTACTTGTTTATTATTGATTGACGAATTAAAACCTTACAACGTTTAATTTAAGATATATTTTTATATGGCTAATTCCCCGTATGTTTCGATTAAGTAATAAACAGCGTACGCAGTATTAAAAGTTTTTGATAGGTGAAAGTGGTTGCTGTCATATCGATTTTTGTGTAAAATTTATTCGTGATGGGTGTTAATTCTTTGATGTCATACGACATTTCTTAGTATACTCTTAATCATAGGTTTGATGACCCACAAAACAATCCACATGTCAGACGAGGTGATATTAAAAATATTTTGATATCCGTTTGCCAATTATGAAACGGATATAATTTACATCAGACACCATCAGAATATCGTGAATTTGCTTTACATATATAAATGATGAAGAGATTTTAATATAGTTTTATTATAATAACGTTAAAATAGTAATAATAGTTCTAATTTATTCGGACGACATGGGATCCATATTGGTTAGTTACAAATAGGTTAAAGCTAATGTTAGTAATTTAACAACTATAAGGACGAACATAAAGAAAAAAGAAATCCTAAATAAATAAAAACTGGGAACAGCCTCCTATTATAGTACCTAGTAGCTATTATAACCACCATACTGTTTAGTCAGCTCCATAATCCGTGTAAAAGCGACGCAGTTCTTGTACTGCTCTGGTACTTAATTAACCAACTTTGGGGTATTCTGGTTCTGAATAGGATCAGTTCCGCCAAGGCTTGATTGAAGCTATTATTTAAACGAATACCCATATAAACACGATAGAAATCCACTTATTCCAACAAAGCAATGAATCCATATAAAGCTAAAGACAATTATTAAAAAATTACATTAACTTTCCGGTTATACTTTTTATTGTGATGGATTATCGGCCTTCTAATTGTTCTAGTTCTGTTATGTTAATAAACTAGTTGGCATTGTCATTGAGGATGGTATGACCCCGTATCTTGTATGTAATGGGCTATATAACATGTCGATTGATAACTGGTATTGAGATGAATTCAATATAAATATATTAATCTTCCTTAACGGATTTGAAGACCTGGATTGTAAGATGTTTTAGTGAAGAATGAAACAAATATGTTAAGGTATGTATTTAAGGATTGTTTTTCAAGTTTGTATAGACGAAAACCTAAATTTTGAAATCAATAGTTTAACACCATATAGTACCTTCTTGTGACATTATAGTTGCGATTGTTCAATTTTTTTATATATTTTCTATAATCTTCTACCGTCTTCTATCGTCTTAATTCGACATAAGAATAAAGTAAATATATCGTAACGTACAAACTAATCCTCAAATCTCATCAGACTTAGTATAACCAAGTTAATACAAAATGTATACATTAAACTAATTGCGTATCAATGGAACTGATCCAGTAATGAGGACTGGAAAATAGCGCTAGATATTGAGCGAAGCGAATCGGTCGTGTATGCAAATTATTCATTTCTTGTCACTAGTCAGTCCTAACACCATAATTATATCGAGTTCTAATCATCGGTCATTTTGTGACATTATCTTGAATATATAGCGACGTTCAGAATATTATAATATACGCTTCCATAACAAAGATACGCTTTAGTTTTTTGTAGTCTATGAAATTTGCCCTACAAAAATGTCACATTCCTTGTTATTGTAGATTTTACTGAAAAAATTACTAATAGTATTTACATAGGCGCATACTTATGTACTAAACTAGGTATTTTACAGAAGTTCAAAGTATATAGATGCTATAATAATAAATCTATTATTTAAGTTATACTAAAGATACCTCTATTATTAATAATAACCAGAACAACTCGCGAGCCTTGATTTACGATGTTGTTAGGTAACATCGTGTGTACCTACGAGTTGACATACAAGGTCCATTCGATGCTACAAGTGACCTAAATATTAATTGAATATGATTTACTTTTTTAATTATTCAAAACCAGTCTATACTGATTTGTAATGAGTTTCGTTTCACGTTTTTATCTATTCAAACTTGTATGTAGGGATAAAATAAATATCACAGTGTGATAATGATTTATATAAAAGCAGCGAGTTACTTCTTCATTTCAAATAACTGGTAACATGAAAATATTGCGATGAAAATAGGTTGATTCATGATTGTTTCATTGAGAGCATGTTTTTCTTGCACATACTGGACAATCCATCAGTAACCAAGAGGAGTTTGGAGTGGCTTAATGAATGTAATCAGTGCATGAATGGAGTATTAATTAATACCTATTGAACACTATTTTAATGTTCAAGGTAGAATGTAAAGATTACCTTAGGCTAATAAGGCTCAGCCGTTATTTCATTATTTGCGAGTGAACGAAAACAGGAGTTACATTTGTATGTGGTACATGGTATACACACATATATATATATATGTACAAACTTTGATACATTCTATGAGATTGTATAAATACAAAAAAAATCGCACTATACACATTTCATATCCACAAATTGATAAATTATTTTGTATTTGATAAGCCATACAGAATATAAATTACGTAGCGAGAGTTATACTTTGAAATATATAATGCAGTAGGATAAATCATCCTTTCGTGATAGTGATCGGGTTTTGTAACGGATAGCATAGATGAGGCAATAGTAACCGAACCAACGTACCAGTGGTATAACAATACTGCCCACTAAAGGCTTGACTGATTAAGACGATATTTGCTGAATGCCAATGCTGTTCATAGGCCATTGTGTAATGTTTATGCGTAATGTTTTTTAGGAGCGAAAAGGAAGCGCGCCGAACCAAACTTCTTCAGCTTAAAATGTTGGTTTTATGTATGTTATAATATGGAAATAGTTGTGCGCTATAATTTCCTGTTACCCATGTCCCCTTAGAGATCAGATCCAGTATAACAGACGAAACACCTTCTACTTGAATTGAATATGTTTAATTGGCGAGCTTTCTGATATTATAGACTTTTCAGCTCCTACAATTGTTAATATGCAGCGTTATTATAATAGTTTTACTAGTTATTTATCGTATATATATTTCATAAATCTTTCGATTGTATTAGTTTCCTTATATTCTATTTGAATAATATTCAAAATATCATTGTGTATGTGACAAATATGAATCAGATTGTGTAAGTTTCGGCATTATGCAGCCCACGTCGAGCTGTTGACGTGTTGATGTTTTATAGCTTTTGATCTCGTGAAAGTATCGCAAGATTTTAATAATAAACAGTGAGGGAAATGATAATTTTAAAAATATAATTTTTTTGTTATATTTTTAGTCTAATTTGTTTGCTAACGCGAAAATACATTTTTGATAAAAAATATATATATAAAAAAACAAAGGATATTTCAATGTGTTGATTGCTTTTTGCAAATTTTAAAAAATAACTTTCATATGTTTTAAATGATTTTGAAAATTTTTATACTTAAAATAATTGCCTCTGTAAATCAAGCGTGTAAATGTAACTCAATTCATGTTTCTCTTGTTTAATATTGGGAAAATTTTCCTTTTAACTTGAATACCTTGATAAATTGAAGGTTGAATAATTGACATATTAACATAAATTTGCTCGAATTTCATTATACAATTAGTTTATTATGTAATCATCCGAGTGCTGTTTAAATATACCCGTATTTCGTACGTACGTAAATTTTCATTCAGTCGCCAATAATGAAATAACTTGAGGCTTATTCGACCTAAAGTAATCTTCACATTCTACCTTGAACATTAAAATAGTGTATAGTAGGTATAACTCTATTCATTCAGTGGTTGGATCCATTGAGCCAAACTCCTCTTGGGTACTGCTGGATTGTCCAGTGTGTGAGCAAAACTTGCTTACAATGACAAAATCCTGAGCAATAGTTTCCGGTTAATATACAAAAAAGCCTGATTTACGAACTGAAGTTAGTTGTTAAAAATTACAATTTAAAGTCATACATTGCCAGGAAGACGGTTACATAATTTTTTGTATTTCTTAAAAGCAAACAGGTATTTTTCGCCGATTAAGAAGATCGATGCAAATACTGGAGCACTCATATATGGTGTTCATTAAAACATAAAAACATTAAAATGTCTTTTTAATTTATATAATCGTTCTTGGAAAAATGTAATTGCTATAGAATTATTTGATTAAAATTACATAACGAAGCTGAAGACTTCATCCATTTCGTATCATGATGTGATCAAGTAGAACCTTGTCTATTTGTCAAAAGGCGAAGAGCAGTTTCTGTTTCCTAATAAATACACCGTTTGTTGATTTTTTTTTTTTGGTTTTGGAAACTACTGGAACCAATAAGTAAAAAATATAATTAAGAAATACTTATACCTATACCAACCTATAATAATTATTTACATTATATGTACGAGTATATCATATGAGTATACTTATTTATAAATATTTAATTTACTAACAACCACAAAAACTTTTTTATTCTTCTATAATGTTATATTCATGTTACTGCTTTGTAGACCACGATTGTATCTAGTGTCAAGAAAAACCCTTTAGGTTTAATGGCACTTAAAAACATAACTATGTTACAGAATGCTTTGTATAAATAAATAAAATAATAAAAAAATCGAGCAAATTTATCGAGGAATGTAACACAACTCTACGATTGAATTAATGCTGGTACATCAAGATTAACATATCAAAAAAAGGTTGATAAATTAAGATTAGAGATAATTTTATTTGCATTACCTTGTACATACTCCACTTACATATACAATCGGTTTCGTAATCAAAATTACCAAGCACCAGCGACGCTTATTATGAAAATAATTCAAAATCAACATATTATCGAAATTATTGGGTTCCATAAAATGATTGTTACTTGCGCTCGAGTTTTATACCGATCGTTTATTAAGTGGATTCACCTTTTACGTGACATTTTTGGAATAGTGAAATATTTATTGTTAATACTAAAATAAACGTAAAAATTTTATTGAAATAAGTATTGGTTCGCAGGTATTTTTATTATATAGTTTAAGTTTTACTTTTTATCTTTGATTATTAACGACAAAAATAAACACACAAACATAACAAGTTATTTCACACGGTACTATTCTTACTACAAAAAAATACATATTTAAAGCCTTAAGCTTCATGAGGGTAATAGAGCAGAAAAAATTCGCTGTAATGTAACGTATAAAGTTTCCAAAGGACCGACTATTAGCGATGGTGTTTAAGCTGTAAGCGTTAAATTTTCCACTATTATTTTACGTTTGGACGAATCGAAGAATTATAAATTATAAGCCATGTAAAAGCGTCAACACACGGCCCTTAACTTAGTAGCGATATCGGGCAAAGCGGTGGAGGTGATGAAATTAGTTTAGAGGTTTGAATCTTTGTAACATACGCAACACATCCCTACCACTCAAAATCAACCGTGCAGCAGATAGAGGAGATATTAAAGAGCAGATGATTTCAAAAATTTTTCCAGATGGGATTTTGAGTGTTTTGAAGGGCTCCTCAAAATAGTGACCAGTAACATAAAAACCAAATACCGAAATCGAGAATCCATAGTTCCAAGAGAACGAATCACAGTTTACATTTTTTAGCAACTGAACAAAGCTATGAAGATAAATTTCAGGGCCGTAATATCGCACAAATAAGGTAAATCAACGCTTCTCTATTAAACTCCACGCAACACAAGAGAATACTGTTCTAGCGACGAGTTATCGAGCTACCGAGTCATGTATTTCGTTATAAGTCTCATAACGAGCCACGTGTTGGGGAAATAGAGTAATTAAAGCATGTCTGCTAATGTCGACACATAAAACAGTTAGATACAGTCTATAATCAATAATTTCCGCTTCTAGATCACGATCAGTATTAAATTTAGATTCACGTTGGACCGGCTCGTTTCCTGTATCACTTAATAACTAAAAACTAGTAGCCTAGAATTATCTAAGTATTTGCTATGAATAAAGTTTCCTACGTGCCTCATGCCTTTAGTAATCCAGTTTAAATGAGCTTAAATATATATGAAAATACATTAGTTTTAACAAGCTTTTGTTTAATCGGAATTAGACTAATTCATTAGAATAGTATTTATATAATATGTAGGTGTATATATATCTCAGTTAGAATGTGAATTGTATTATTTATTACGTTAGTAGGCTAATTAATTAGCCTACTGTCGTAAACGTAACGTAACCACCTCAGCCACGATCCAGCACTGTATATAATAAAAATAAAACTGTCAACTAAAAAAACTTATTTTAGCTTAGTTTCCTCGGGTCCGGCGCGTGAGTCGCCGGGGAAGGCCCACTAACAACTAGAAAAAAAACCCTGCAGACATGTTCTTATATCCTCAGGGATACAGGAGACATAAAACGATGACTGTATCCTTTAAACAGGCACCAATTACATCACAAAATAACATACTGATTACACACAATTTCGAAGCCAATAGAGAATGAACAATGGATACACTATTGAATTTCATAATGCAACGAAAATGGACTACTGCTTAATTAAGCGAGCGGCTTTCTCTTGCAGCGATCCTGAAACGTCAAGCTATTATACCTTGTTTGGAACATGTCGACATATCTGCTTTACATACTCATCTTGTACGAGAACTAATTAGTGACCTTTTTATATCTCACATGTCTCTGTACGACAGTAAGCGTGTATGACAAGTGTTCACTTATTCATTTCACATACGGTCCATTAGCGGAATGCCGCATACTACAATTTATTTTTGAAAAATTTAATTTAAAGAAAAGCACTAAAAATAATGCGGGAAAATGGAGGACACCGTGAGCCAGTTCTGTAAAAATCCTTCCGGTTTCAGTCGATACCAACTCCGGGCCAATAAATACAGATAACACATAACCTCTCTACAGCTGTGACACTTATTTTGACAATTAACATCTTTTGTCTTCAGTCCACGTGACCACGCACGCTGTAAAGCAAACGAAACGAAACGTCGGAAAAATTAAAAATAATGTAATTATATTTAATTCTTTATAAAAACACTTAACTTAAATCCGTTAATAAAGTGTTTTTCTTTAAATGAGTAAGTTATGTTAGTAAAAGACGAGTAAAAATAGCAATTGTTGAAGTATAGCAAGATGAAGTGATTACTAGTAAACTTACCGAAAGTATGAAATAAATAAATTCCAGAAATGGATTTACTAGAACTATTTACAAGTTGATTGATGGATTTGTACACCAACATTTTTGGCGCGTTTACGTTTGTTGATAGGAAATGAGATCGTTTACATGCAAATTGATCTCTTTTGCTAATTTTATGCATACGAAATGCTAAACAGCTGCATATTTTAAATAGATCCATAGTTGACTTACTACATAACTTTAATTTAGGAGAATATAGAGGCATGTTTAAGAACTAATTATCTGTTAAATTTGTGTAGGTATTTGATATTTTATGCAAATCTATTTTAAATGTGACAACAAAATAATTGAGGTTTAATGTACGTTTAAAAGTAAACAATTCTTTCTTTGAAGTCTTTAAATGTTGAAATAATAAAACCGTTTTGCAGCTTGTTTGATATTTAGTTGACCAATCATTTATCGAATGTAATTACTATGTTTATTACATTTTTATATGTTGGAATAGATCATCGTATATATTATATTATTATTTTGGTTAATTTTTATATCATAAGATTTTCTTTGGGCGTACATTGCGTAACTTTTTGCGATGAAGGTTGTTTATTTCTTAAAAGAAAATAGTATCGTGGCCACGCGTTATTCTATCTTCTCGGAAAACCGTAAAATCGATATGACAAAAGACAAGAAACAATAACGAATAAAGTTTAATTTGATTAATTATTTATATATAACGCTCAGGTCTTTAGAGAATATACACACAGGTCTCAATTATACAAATAAATTATCCGTTTAATCCTAAACCAATTTTCGATTCGATGCAACAATAATCAAATCAAGTTACGATCTTAATAATTCAAATACACCAATAATAAAACGATTTATCAATCGTTAGTTTTATGTCAACATAAAGTAATAACTTCATAAATTCAATCAATATTAAATTTGAGTGATGGTTGCGAAATGAATTGTAGACATAATTCGATTTCACGGCTTACTATCGTTAATTACGTTTATCAATGGCTCTTCTGGTTATGTTGAAACTGTTCAGGGGTTGACAACAATTTAGATCAACTGTAAGAAATAATGTATTTATTAAGAGTTAGTGAAATTACATAAGTTGGCGTAAAATCGTATTCAGGTCTCAAAAATACCTGAGCTATCTTAAATAATTTTGTTAAGATTTATGACTATAATCTATATAAATTATGAAATAAAAAAGACTTAATTAATCTTGAGTTATTTAAAATATCAACGGAAAGGGAAGACGATATATTATATGTCACTTGATCGTTGAATGTGTGATCGGTTTGAATCGTTGTTAAAATAAATCATGTGATAATTTGACTTATAAATGTTCAGTTTCCAGGGTTAATGTCAAAATTTTACAAAGAACGGAATTGAAAATATTGTAGAAGACAGAATTTTAATTGGAGATCTTAGTGAAATTTCTCATCAGTGATTATGATAATAGATAGTGACTGACATTTCACAAATAACAGTTGACACTTGTTTTAGCTTTGAAGTCTAAAACTAATGTCCTTTAAATGATTTTAAATTTTTCATAATTAAGAGATATAATTAAAAAAATAATAAATATGAGTAAATTTAGCTATCAAAGTGACGCAAAAAGTAATAGAAAGTATCGAAGATTGACAACAGCTGTAATTTCTCCGATGGACGTTGCCGTGTTCTTGCTCAATATATTCTATATTCTCTTGTTAGCCGACATTTTACGCGTTTACAGTTTGCTCAATCTGATATAGTTTTACATAAACGCTTCTATAGCCATGAGGAAGTGTATAAAACGAGTCGGGAGCTTTTATTAGCTCGTATTAACTGAATTGATTCTATAGTCATCCATACATTTATTAATAATTTAAAGGTTTGTTTTTCAAAACGTACTCAGTACGAGGTCCCAAATGCAAAATCATATCTGGTTTCCTAAAAAGTATTGCCTCAAAATGTGGCAAATATTTTGGCGTCGCATGGTTGTCGTTTTATGGCTGGATTATTACAACAATTTCCCGAGTTAGATTATTATGTTTCAGGTGTCCACATTAATGGGCTTATAAATGAAGCAAAACGTGGACGGTAGATAACGATGTAATTGCGCTCCCTAACGTATATTTATATAGTCGGCTAATGCACTATGAATTACCGTGATTAACTTATTTTATGGTGGTTATGCTTCTTGTATCAAAATTAATTTCGAGTTGCGCGATACTAAATGACATACTGAATAAACGTAATCTTTGGCTTTTCAAATTTACTGTTAACGCTACAGATAAAATACAACAGAACAGCCATAGATTATCACTCACTGTTAAGTAAGTACAAGTTTGTCTTTGACAGCCTACAGCCAGTCTTTTTGATTTACAAATTTTGAAGGAGGTGGTATATAATTCAACGTGTATGTTTTTTTTGTGAACAATTAATTTACAACGTCCTTGAATTTGTGCTATTATTGCACAATAGGCTAAATACTTTTCATCATCAGTTTAAGTAATAAAATTATTTATTATTATTATATAAAATATTTTATATTATTTTTTTAACATTAAGTGATAAAATAGTTAGAAATACATAATGTTATAAATAATTTTGAAGATTTGTTTGAAGGCAATGATCACTAAGAAGAGCCTGAAGAAAGAGAGGAAACTTTTGTGAAACATCCGTTACCAGGTTACCAATCAGATATGTCATTATTGATACATAGACATAACATTGCATTTAAAATTTACTTTTATTTTATCCTAATATCATTCCCTTTTATCATAATTATATAAAAAGTAATATTTTTTTAAGATATATAATTTATCTGAAATATCTGATTCTCTTTATATTTCTGTAAATTTTTTCATACTTATATGAAACGCTAAAACAATAGTAACCATATATGCAATAGAATCTATTTTTCTTTATTTTATATCTGAACTTCTCAAATGATTTATTAAATAATTTGAGGTAGGTAAACAAATTTTCATTTGAAATTCATTAATAGGTTCATCTTTAATTAACCTTGTGTTTACAGGGTTCATTAAAGATTAACCTAAGATTTTCAAGGTTCGTTTGCTGCGGTAATAATAATTTTATTTTGAAGTTTCATTATTCCTAAAACATAGCCATGTATGTTTTGTGGAAAATGCTTTCCAATCGTGATAAAATGTATAATTTTAATTGAAAAAAATACTATCTTAATCATTCATATTTAACCAACTTTCACAATTATAAAATACCTCCGAAATGTCCTTTTAACAATACAGGAAGCAAAAATAGAGCCATCAGTCTTATAATCAAATATCTATTGAAACCAAAAAAGGTAAAGCCCCAAATGACAACATTCCAAATGAACTTTTGAAACTCTTCTCCTTTCTCTAACCCTGAGGTGCTTTCACAATATACTGTTCTCAGGAACTGTACCTAATCAGTGGGGAAAGCAACAATTATACTCCTACATAAGAAAGGTGATAAAAGTGATTTGGCCAACTATAGACCAATTAGTCTCATGCCAAATATATATAAGGTTTTTCAAAATAATTCTCAATCCTCCAAAACTTTAGACGAAAACCAACCCTAGAGAGCAAGCACCTTTTCCCCCCGCGTAGGAATTCTAACCAGACATATCCAGACTGTAACACAACTATAGAGAAAGTTCAAGAGTATAGAATAACCCTATATATTTGCTTTATCGACTATAAAAAGGCATTTGACTCTTTAAAATATGATAGCATATGGAACTCGTTACTCCAGCATGGTGTGCACGGTCAATACGTGAAAATAATAAGAGACGTTTACACGAAAAGCTTCCAAATAAGGCTACAGCAAGAAGGTGAGAATTCCAAATCCAAACAGCTAAGACAGGTGACCCACTTTCACCAAAAATTTTTTTGCAGTATAGAATGTTATTCAGAAACTTAATGGAGAGTATGGGAATAAACATAACGGTAACTCACCTTAGGTTCAATGATATAGTTTTATTTGCTGAAAATCAAAAGTCCTAAAATTTAAACAACTGGCATCAGAGAGCGCAAGGTGGGCCTATCAATAAATACTCTAAACAAAGATACTACCAACGTAAACATTTATATTGAGATTGACATAATTCCATAGAGTATGTAGAAGAATATATCTATCTCGGCCATCTAGTCTCTTTTAAAAACAATTAACAAAGAAATACAGAAGGATTACTCTCCATGGAAAAAGTACTGGGGAATGAGAGAATTCATAAAAACCGAGATATTTCCTTCAAATAAAAAAGAACTATTCGATACATTATATTCCATCCTACTATGATCCAAACATTCACTCAAAATAGAACAAGAGGAAAAAATAGCCATCTGTCAACGGAAAATGGAGCGGAGTATGATAGGAGTAAAGTTATCAGACAGGATAAGTAACAGAAATGCGAGCAATAACAAAGCTAAAGGATGCGTAAGACACATAAGATACAAATGGAAATGGGCGGGTCACTATGTAGGATGACGAATATAAAATGGTAAACCTTACAAATGGATACCTAGGATAATAAAAGAAACAAAGGGCGTCCTAAAAAAATGGCTGATATCTTCCTCAAACTGACTATATAAAAGTAAAGTGAGGGATGAATGGAAAAGACGAGGGGAGCTAAATCATAACACTAATAAACAATAATAAAAGGGATAAGAAATAAGAAAGTTAGTTTATAGTTTCATATAAATGTTTAATGTTTAGTTTTAAGTTAAAAATGTAAAAATTAGTATAGTTAATATAATATATAAATTAGTTAGTGTTAGAATAAAGGCTATTTTTTTTTTTTTTTTTTTTTTTTTTTTTTTTTTTATATTATCGCTATAATTCGAACCTACCGGGCAAAATATTTCTATCTGTATTGAGGCCTGTACGATATAATAAAACAAAATATCACAAGATTGATTTAAATCAAAATCAAGCTGACCCATTACCGATAATTAAATTAATCGTAAACTTAACGGTTTCTTTGCACTTGGCACATGTTGATTAAACGGGAGAAGGCGATTTAAAAGGGCAATTATGCCTACGCGCATAATATGCAATTAAACTGGTTGTGATGCGGAGGTGAAATTCGCGGAGCCCTGATCGCATAACTGGTCCCATCAATATCCGGTGACCAGTCATCGTGACCGGATGAATTCAAGATCGGAAACCTATTGCGGTAAAAAGTCAGATTAATGATTATATATTTGAGATTATAGTGCGGCTGCGCAGGCAATTATTTTTTTAATTTTATGCAAATATAACATGAATAGCGTCAGTTAAAGCTCATTTTTAGGTTTCCAAACATTTATAAACTCATACATATGAAAATATATATAAAGATTTATTTTGTTAAGTTAGAACTTTGCATTCTTTTATTCCACTGCCTTGATATAAGGTAATATGTAAACATGCGAGATTCGTTCAATGTTTTAGACACATGTGGTGTTAAGTGTTCTTACTGCCTAAGCTATTTAATGTTACGAGTGAGTGATTAAATAAAGCAAATTGAATGGATATAAAGAAAAGCAATCATATTTTAAACAAACACCCAGAGACGTAATGTGATGTACGTACAGTTAATTGCTCTGCACGATAATGATCGTTGTATTTAATGTTCCGCAGAGCATCTGACGATTAATTACCAGATGGGAATCCATTTCCAGTTCAATAAAGTATAAAATCAAAACATCATCAATCTTGTTCAGCACATTTTTACGTTGAAACGACGCGAAGGATACAAAAGGTTAATTTAAATTTACAAAGAAATCGCGATTCTGGGGCCGATGCTTTACTCATTTGTGAATGTGATTTCATTTGTTGCGATATAATTTTATAAATGGTTTTTTGACATTTTACCATACTTAAAAATGTGGAGTGACTAATGTGTAGTATAAAATTCTAATAATCATATTGATTAATAGAATCGTTGAACCAAGAATCTTTGCGGAAGTCTATAATACACCAATAAACCAATATAAAGGCAATCCGCGAAAAAACCCACAACCAGTCGACGTTCGTTTCGTCCCGACACCGGAGCATCCTCAGGTACAGCCTCTTCGAACAGCGTTCGATGTGTTGTGAGTTTCTTCGCGGAGTATAACTTGTATATTGGGGTTTAGAAAAATAGATATCTTATCTATATATCTTCACAGAAGGTTTATTTAGATTAGCTTGATTGATTTTCTATTATACAGGTTTAATTAAAAATAGGCCAGATTGAAACAAAGTACCGTTCTTACAAATCACATTTCAAGTAAATCAATTACTTATTTACAAATCAAAATTAAATTCCCGTTTATTTTAATATAATGAACTGTTTAAATATATTTGACATTGATAGCGCCGGATGTGATATCCAGTTTCTGTTTGAGTTAAGCATAAATCAATAAATAAGTTATTAGATTGATTGACGTACAGCGCCTTGTTTAAATTGAAATATATTCGCAGATTAAAAGCCATAAAAAGTCAATAAACACTTTTTTAAATTTACATACGTAATCATAGTCTAATGAACGTCGGTGTCTTTCTTTAAAGTAATTTATAAATAATGAGGGATATTTCTATTATTTAATAATAATACACACACACACACGGTCGGTTAGTCGGTCAATATAATAATATCATTTAAAATTCATTTTTGTGGCTAACGCACATTCTAGTAATGGTTGTCGTAATTCTATTTGTTTTTGTATTTGTTCTATTTTGTCGCCCTGAAATTTAGTCATTAAGATTTGATGTCTTCTAACTACTGTGATAATTCATATAAATGAACCCGAAACAACCGTTTGTCGCAGACTCAGTAACTTATCTACGTTTTAGGAAAACGTTATTATAATTAAATTATTGGAAAATATAAAACGCTCTGCTGTCAGTGGCGGTATAAAATAAGTAGTGCTTTATTATATCCTTATTGTATTACGAAATTTTCAACCAATATTCAAGTGTACAATACAATAGAAACGGAAATATAAATAGATTTATATATTAATTAACAGTATATAAAATACTTATTAAATTTTAAATTTAATACTATGACCTAAACAATTAAAAATACATTTTATTTGATATCGAACGAAGTGACTTTCGCAGTAAGAACATCGGACTGTCAATGAATTTAAAATAATTATTTCCGAAATCTCGATAACCATAATAATGAAAGCAAATGATAATGGTCTGTAAAAAGGAATTTCACGAGACTGATAAGATAATTTAAATTAAATACAGTACAACTTGAATTTTATCAAAATACAAATTTTGTATGTGACAAATAACTTTTTACAACATTGTAAGCTTCCGTTATTTAGATGCGGCTTAGTCTTACCAGCTTAATCTTATGAATTGAACATGTACAATCGATTGGTGGCTATTTTTAGTATTACCTTATATTAATTATCATATTTAAAGTATTATCAATTATTTGATTTATTATTCATCTAATACTTTATAACACATGAACATAGTTTTAAGACAATATTAAGAATATACATAAAGTGTAAAGGGCGGCTTTCTCGCTATTAAGCGATCTCATCCAGGCAACCCCACAGCGACGGCGGTACTAAAACAGTTGTATAGTAAAGGGAACAAGTGCAAGTATGAGAGAAATAAGAGAGTTACATTTTAAACAAGAGACAAATAATAATAATACAGTTTTTTAAATAGGATTTTATTAAGTGGAACTAAATATATTAGTTGTTATAATATTACTCATACAAGTATAAATTATGAAAGTAATGATAATGTCTACAGTGTTTTTATTATTTACCACACAAACAAAATGTCATTGATAAAATATCAATGTAAATCTGTGCAATGCCAGTCCAGTTTCATAATGACAATTAACAAAGTGGTTAACCGGCTGTGTAGTTAACATGACGTTGATTTGAACTCGTATTACTTGCGCGACTGGAAATTTTCTGCAGTTGTGAACATTTTAATACGGCTATAAACTGTCATGAAAGTGAAAAAAACAACCAGAATTGAGATATTTTAGAGGTTCCGTGGTGATTTATATTTTGTACGAAGTACGTTTTTTGTAGTTTACTTAGAATACAACTAATATCGTTCGAGATCAAAGACAGGCCGGCAACACACTCGCGCACCTTCCTATATATCCTGTATAGGCGCAGGTGCCACATTTGGTTCCTGATTTATAAAAGAAATTATAGCTAGCATTATATCAAATATTTATTGTCCAATATGAATTTGTCAAACACATTCGACGCAAAAATAATTTTAGACTAATGCGACACTACAGTATAGAATTACACTACATATATTTATAACATTACATTCTTACTACTACTATACATTCTTTATTCAAAAAATTTCTTAGAACATTCTTTTGAAGTTCTGCATTTAAAAATGATGTAGTTTTTTAACCAAAAAGGTTTTAAATAATATCACTTGAAGTTCTACATTTAAAAATGATATAGTATTTTAACAAAAAAGGTTTTAAGGGCTCCCAAATTGTGCCGCGTAAAATATGCTTTTTACAGTACTGCGATGATATTATTTTTGTATTTTACGGATAATGTCGAAATGGTTTACGTAACTTGACCTGTCCAGCGTCCTGACAGATTACATCGCATGAAACGTTTACAGTTCAGTAATGAAATATGACGGTTGCGCAACAACCTGCTCTGGAAATGTCGTATTATAATTAATGAGTATAAATCAATAATTATAGATCTTATTGAGAAATGGTTGGAGTATACGATGTAGCTTATAGAACATAAGCAATTTGCAATACTTTTCTTTAATATTCCAAGTTTTTTGTTTTATTCTAAAAAATATGTATATGTTCAAGACTCGCGTAAGAAATATTTATCATACATTTTAAAAATGGAAACAAAAAACATAGACCATTTACAGACTATACAATTTCAATGTGTATCTGTATATAAAACATTGAACGGGTATAGACATAAAATATTAAAAACAAACTAGGAAACAATTTGCTATCGGAGATTTGTGATCTAGTTTGAGTAAATTAGCTTGTAAATGGGAGAAAATAAAGATACCTCGGAGGCATTTGTATTCCATCTATAAGTGTTACATGTTGTGGAGCGCTTACACACTCGCTTAATATAGATATTTTAGCACACTAGCTTAAAGCTATAAATCCTGTGGCTGATATTATATACGTATGTTTCATGTTTGCATTTGATGAGCAGTCAAGACTTTTGATGGTGATTTCCGCATGATATTTCCTTAATATTATTAGAAAGTTATCACATACATATCTTACATACATACTAAACAAATTATGTTGTTTATTAAGAGTATTTATATTGTATAATAAGTACCAATGGAATGAAAATAAACAAAATGCTATTAAAATATATGTATATCGTAAATATTTGTTGTTTAATAAGATTGGCAAAATTTTTATTTTCAATGTTGTTTCGGCTTGTGTTTCATATTTATTATATTACAATTTTTATTGCTTATTTAATCGGCGTAATGGTTATTTATTTTTGGTAAAACAAATAAACATTTATTTATACAGATTTACACGCTTTAAAAATGTTGCATAAATTGTTTATAGATTAATTAATTCTATGGCTAATAGTTCGACAAAGTATCGAAAGTAAATTTAAATTTAGCTGTAATAAAATCACCGATAGATTATGACTCTACAACACAATTATAGATATCATTCTAATAGCTATCAACGTAATTTTAGCAAATTCATAACACTACCAGAGCTTATAAAATATAAACAATAAACATATATAAAAGGGAAGCGAGTGGTGAAAGTATGGAAACAGGGCACGAAGCTGCGACACTGCCCTCTGTCCACTCTACTTACCGTGCTTCCTTGTTTTCTATTGTCTATGCTATTTATAACCTCAATACTGTGTTCTTTTTAATTGGGTGTCAAATTATCTATATTGTTTAAATGTAGAACAATCACTTCCTTTCTGTACCAACTCATAGATAATCACAAACACACACACACTAACAATATAACCATTGTTCGAAATTTAAAAATTGCATAAACTATATTTATTCGTTATAAGAATAATAAATTGGACCTTATTACTTTAACTGTCAATGTCAAGTTTCTTATTTACTTAAAAATATAAAAGATACAATAAATTAGGTAACATAAAAGCTGGAATTCTAAAATCTCAATTAGGAATTTGAGTAAGAGCTGTTAATGTTAAGTGCATTACTTAGCCAAAATGTAGCAATGAGACAAATTACATTTAAAAATTGCAAATTCAAATATTAAATTTAAATATCGATCAGACGTTAGTTGATACTTAATTTTATTACCTTAAAGTAAACAGTTAAAACTCCGTTACCTACTTAACGAGGAGTAATATAAAAACGATCGAAAATGTTTGCAATAATTTCGCACCCGATGCGAAAACTCCAATTTAGTAATAAGTGCTACAACGGTACACTTATTTCTCAATATAGCGTGAAAAGTTTCACTCTCTGTGGTCATACTGCGCCTTCGAATGAACTTCAAAAGAATATGATAAATTACATCAACTCTTTTGTACAATTTTCGGGCCGAACACCCACTCACGAGCCGCCTGGAGCTTCAATGAAGATATTCAATGCTTCCATAAATCAACTTTCGATACAAATTCTAGTTGAAATATCCAGATTACTGTTTTGGTAATTTACTATCGGCTCATGTATAATGACATCAGTGCAAAGGGTTGCCTCTGTTTAAATATGAATAAACAAAATTAAATGAAGAAAACAACAACAAATTCTCATTATGCCATATTTTTGTTGAGTTTCGCCTCTTTTTGTCAAGTTGCGAGTTGTTAAAAAGTGCTACTAGATAGATCTTGTATTTTCATAAGAGTCTATAAAATAATCTTTGTGGGTTGCTTTAAATAAAGCTTTATGTTTTTAATTTTTATTATAGATAATATAATATAAATTAATACTCTGTGAGATTTTAAATTTAGAAGGAGGTTTTATTTATTAAAGTTTTTGAATTTCGAAAATATTTATTTCCGCCCAGCCCTACGCAACAATCAAATTAAGATGTTGCTTATATTCATGGTTGCATCTTGCTTGAGGCTTACTAAAATGCCACCATTACTTCAACATCAATTATGCGACGACACATTTGGGACGCTGATAGCTTTTTTATCGATATAACTATATCAGTCATGACACGTCAAGGATGATACCGAGTTGGGGAATTTTTCGAAATCCATTTATGATTTATTGCCTTGAACTTATGGAGTTTAGTAGATTTGATTACCCGAAATTTGAAGTAATATAAAGCAACATTTTCGTATCGGTTTTTTTTAATTGGGTTTGTTTTGAGTCTCAAATTATTTTTGATTTCTTTACATACGTAACCATCCTTTTTCTTCTTCGATTCTTTGAACATTTTATTTTTCTATGTATTATGAATACATTCTATAAAAATCATTTCTTGTCAAATCGAATTCAATACTTCATAAATATTATAGAACCACTGAGGCAAGGAAGTGTATCTCTAGATATAGCGTAAATTTACAATGTGGTATTTACGATAACATTGGTGAGGGAGGTTACAATGAGTGTCATACACATTTCAAAATATATGCATTGTAATATATACCTTAACCCAAAGCAACAAAGACTCAAATATAATTCACAAGAGCGCAAACATATAATGAAACAATTTTGCTAATAGTGTTCTATAGGTCACAGGACCTCAAATGATGACTCCCGCCCACACAGGACTTTTAGAGTTTACGATAAATACCAGCTTTGGCAGTATTTAGTTTCAAATCGTACATGGCTAGACGATGCCAATGAGATTTTACGAGGTCCAGATGAAAAGTTATTATGCTGTCGATAAATAAACGTTTATAATGCTATAAATTGTTATACACACAATGGCAATGTTTTAAATTGATTAAATATTTCAAGTCACATTCTTTAGTATACTATAATTTATTAACAATCAGAGATTCAAATATTTTTTAATATTTTACATAGATAGTAAATACGGCGCTATACTGAATTTGATTTAACTAAAGCTACACTTGCTATATTGGTGAAAATAATATTGCTATTGTTATAATAACATGATTTAATTTAAAGAAAAGTAGCAGTCTATTATATAAGTATGGAATATAAATAATACTATGTGTAAGTATGTTACGTGTTTAAATTTAGCGTCGAGAATAGGATTTACATTATGGTCTCTCAATCGAAACTTAGCCGGTTATTATCTGCACGATCCTATCATACATCACAATCAGCTACAGAGCACAAGTACTCTTTAGAATCGTCACAAGCGGCCATTGTGTGCCACAACTTATAAGCGTTTTAGAGTAAGCACGAATGACTGATTCATGCTAATTGTGTAATAAGTGTTGCTAAGGGCAAACGAGAATAGTTGAACCGATTTCAAGATGTTTTTTAAGGAGAAAAGGTCGCCTATATGTATAAAAACAAAACATTTCTATACTCCTGTACAAATGATTTGTACTTAAACTCAATTTCAACTCTAATACCATTCAGAAAGTGTTCGTGGAGTGGTTTTGGGAAGGCAAAACAAGTAGAAATAACAATCTTTAAATTTTTAACCTTTTTTTATCTTACTAGTGGCTAGACCTAGAATATATCATATATTATATATGAATATATCTTAAAAAAATATAGTTAGTTACTTCCTGCGGGGTCAGCTAGTGTTTAACAACATATTTTTTAACACGTAAACTTAATAATTGTCGTATTCGGGAATACCTCTATTATATTACCAATAGTGCATAAAAACTTAATTTGATTTGATTTTACACAAAAATAAACGATAGTTTTATGACAACACACGCTATGATATTGTAAAAAACCTAAGCTTATTTAAGATCGCTCTCGCTTTCAAAATCGCTGCCACTCTCACCTTAAAACGTTCAAATCAGGCGCATGTCTTGCAAAACAGTAAATCTTGGTTTTGCGGCTAAGCTGAAACTGATGCAGCACTACATCAATGCGGTAAACGTCTTAGTGTCCACTAGAACTCTCGTTTTATTGCCCGCTTGCATTTCGTTGCGTGCCCGCTAGTTAAATATGATCTTGTCGGGTTTATAAAATAGTCTGTCATAGAACCGACCATTTCATATTTGAACTACGATGCGCATGGCTTTGATTAGAAAGTCTTGTGATAAAGCTCGTTTTCACAGATAATCGACATGTTATGTGCTTATAAAAGAAAAGTATTTCAATTCATACTTTATAATACAGCCATTGAAGCTTCCATATTAATAAATTATAAAATAATAATTGTTAAAGGCAGAAAAACAATTAAAAATAAGCAGAGTTTTCTTACATAATACAAGTACTTATAAGAATATTTAGTTAAGTGTGATGCGATACATATGTCAAATAGCTCATCTATAGCAGCCAAATGTCCTAAAGAAATTCCAACGGGAATATTATTATAGAAATATCATTTCATTTCGATTGTTATAGAACCATACGTAGACTAATTTCAAATAAAATTAAAATCATCCAAATGTCACAGAACTAAAACAACATAAGTCAAACGTCATTTTCTCTATGATTAAAGCCGTCAAAAGTAGAAGCATTATTTGTGAGTCACGCGAGCCGCAGGCGCAGTTCTTAATTACATAGCTTCTTCAGATGTATGCATTAGTATTTATTAAGCACTCTAGCTCGAACAAGATCATTATCTCTAGATGACCATGGAGCAAAAAGTTATTTGAAATTGGATATTAAATTTAATTGCGCTTTTTAATCTAACTGGTAAGTAAACTAACAATGTAATTGTAAGTGTAATTGACCCAAAATATCATTAAGATTCAATTTCAAAATAATATTGTAATTTTAACAATACCTGTTTTATAAAAAACAACAGAATACAAAAGTAAGTTTGAAAATTTAATAAAGAAATAACAATGGATATTTTTAATCAATACCTAAACAGAAATCGACTATTATAAATTGCTTTAAAATTAAATTACTGTTAAGAGTAAGCTTAGATTTGAATATTTGATATTGAGACCACAAATGAAAGTAAACAGCGATTAAAGATTATTAAAAAGATTGATGGGCGTGCGAGGCCTTCAGTACATTAATGATATCGGCATAGACCAACTATTTATTTAAGATAATAGTTTGTATGATGAAACTAGGTTCAATTTTAGCCATATTTATTACCTACAGCGAAGATTGAGATACTACTAGTATATAATCATAATCAGATGCGTTTATTATCTAAAATGAATCATGTAAGGTATTTTTGGCATTTTAGTTGGGTGACTAGTTGTCAAATTAAAAAATAGAAGTAATCGAAGAAAATTAAAAATGTAATATTCCTTTTTTAAATCATACATATACGTAATCTGAATAATTGACAAATCGTAAAAGCTCCACAGAAGCTTTTATCCTTATATTCCTTCATACAAAATTTGCAAAGGTAAATTACCATCTAGTTATCTACAATGTTAAAAGCTATAATACCAGTGGCGTAACTAACAGCGGAATCGACCCGTGGATCATTAGAGACGCGTGCGCAGCGCGTGCGATGCGCCATTAAATTCAAAACAGTACAAGCAACACAAGATTAACGCTTCGTACATTTGTTTAAATTTTAATTGAGCAATGGTTTCGGTTTCACCGGTAATAAATTGCTCTACGTACGTATGAAGGCCGGCGATCGGTTCTTTGTTACAAGTCGTAAACAATTATGTTATTCGTTTTAAGAAATAGCGCCTTCATAATACAAATATGTTTACTGATGACTCCAAATTTATGGTAAAAAATAATGTTAATACGAGTTTTACCCTTATTACGGTGATCAGCCAGCTATTCCTTTCCTGCTACATACCATATGAGACATAAAATCATCTTGACCGTACAATTTAATAGACCAATGTATTAGCAATACTCCGTGGAAAACTTTCGCCTCTACACCGGAGCATCCTCAGAATGTTGCCTCTCTCTGTTTGAGGGTCTCTTCGCGGAGTATTGCTTGCCAAACTTTTTTTACACTAATTTAAAATATACATACATAGGATCTGGTAGATCGCATAACCTTATAGAAAAATGTGTTTATAATATATGAAATATATTTGCGATTCTAGGTGTGCGAATATATCGAAGTAATATTATTCAATCACAATTGACACGACACTGTAATTTCGTGATTATTTTCAGCGAACGCGTGGGCGTATACGCGTCTTAACACCATCAATCACTTGGCAAGCCATTCTTTATCACATGACGTACTAATGCACATTTCGCAATAGGTCTAGCATTTGACCGTACATTGTCTAAGATTGCAACTCTTTGTTTTTATTGCTACTTGTTATGAAATATAGCTTAATTGTGCTACGTTAACATTATGTCCCAAAGACCGGCAGTGGCAATAAATAATTGTAACAATGATTCGAATATTTCGTGGGTATGTAAATCGCGATCTTTCGTAACATGTCTGGTGGAGACCGATTCATCATAGAAATGCGGACGGAATCGCCCACGCGCTGCATTAATGCAGCACATTTGTGCACACCAAGATAGCATTTTGAACCATACTAAAATGAAAAGCGATTTCTAAGTGCGCTTCGTGCCTGCCTTTGCTATGATAATGTTTTCATTTAGGGCTCTCGAAAGTGTTATTGTAACTGATATATTGTAAATAACTGGGTGAGATTTGAATGTGTTTATACCAGACGAAGTGGGTAACATAGTTGGATAATGTCACTAAGTTTAAGATTAGGTTAGGCTAGTAAGGATTACTTTCATTGCAATTGTTTTTATCTTTAGGCAGTATATATAAGTATACAAGGATACGAATTATCATTCTATACGAATTTGCGATCTTAATTCGTATCATAAGATGATTTTAATATTAATTTGATCATAACCAAACTAGTGTTTCAAACTATTAAAGTAACGACGAAACTATATTTCACCAAGAGTAAATTTTTATACCAAACGGAACCGGTTTTCCTTATAATAATATTCTTAAAGTTTTACAAACGACAATTACATATGTTCTGCATTGCTATGTTTCAATATACAATACACATTAATATTACAATAAATATAACTATGTATAGTAGACATAATGTATAGTAGACATTAATCGAATCTTAACGAAGTCCTGAGCTTTGGTTAATGAGATCCCAAAGTTTTCATGAATAAATGATAATTTCCAGGGCAAAATATAACATATGTCCTATCTCATCGTCAAGTATTCTTATGATTTCTTTGCTTATTATTCTACGCGTAATGCGGTGACCAAGGGAAATAGAGATTCATTTGTACATATATAGATGAATCCGGTAATTTACTTGTATATGTAAACAAGTGGTTAGCGGCATAGCTAAAACAGAATCAAGATTTCCTAGTATCAACCATCTAGATCGTTAACTATTGACGGCAATTTGAGAATGTCGATGGAAATAGGCCGCCTGCATATTCAGCATTGTTACATATAAATAGCCCATAAATCGCTGAAGTATGTAGATTTCTATTAACAGGTGAATGACTAGGCCGTGTTTTCTTAATACTTATGTGTTCATATAAGTAAATGCTTCGTATAATTAATGAAAGATACGAATTTATTGAACTGGACGACAAATTGTTTATTCTTAGTATTAGTAATAGACGTCTTGAAATTATTAGATTTTTTAAGTGCACTGTGATCAGTCTTTAGGATTTCAGCATTTCTTTCTTCTAAATTTAATCGCTTTGCAGTGTGTGAGGTCACCACAACCAACATTTCTAATGTTTGGTGTCCTATATAAACCAATGTATCAACTATTATTGTTTACCTCTTTAAACTTATTTAAAAAATTTAAACGCACTTTGACTGTGCACATTCGTTTAATGATAAATAATTTAAAACAAAAGTACTATTGACCTTTTAAATATCCCTTTTATACCTTTCTTTAAAGCTTTTGTGCTCTGATATAACGATTAATTCCAATTACGAAGAGGAAATCTTAGAGCGGACTGTCATGTCGGAGGGACGAATGCAGAACGCGATATTGTATTTGTATTGCCGAAGGCAATGCGGCTTAGCTTTGAGTAAACATGGCTCTTGTTCTAAGCGAGCCATAAAGCTTTGTTACAGGTTTATAGCAGGTTTATTTGGATTTAAAACCTCCTTTGTTTAAATCAAAAATATTTGGAATTCGAAAATCGTGGAGTTATCTAGGTGAAAATCTAAATGTTCACATTTGATACTTGTAGCGATACATTAGTCAGCCTGGAGCAGTAGTTTATGATTTAAAAGCTCAATAGATCATTTGTGGTCGTAAAAATTGCCTTTCATGCAAAAGCAGCGCGTGTGCATCGTAGCATCAGTTATTCACTTCCTCAGTTGATCGGTGCCCGCGGCGCGCGCCGGTCGTGCCCTCTTGTAATGGGTTCACCGATCCCTTCTAGCTAACTGTCGTTTCATCGGGAACTCGTCACGAAAATTCGATACACTTTAAATCTTTACTAAAATAATGGTTAAGGCTTAGTAGAATGTTAATATGCTAACATTCTAGTAATATTTACCTACTTATTTTAGTATTATATGGTATGAACTAGATGTAATTAATTGAAGATGATGGTGATATAAATGGCTTGTTGTATATCTAGTATCATAGTAGCACGCCATGCGTTATATTTATAGCTAGTTGAATTAGCTTTCTTTATTTTGTCATAACAACAAATGTTCAATTCTATACAAAACAAAAAAAGCAGCTAGAGTTGGCATATAAATGATTAGCCTAAGAGTAAACAAGCAAGTACCCAAGTAATTAACTAACAACATTTTCTACTTAAACCAAAGTGGACACTGCAAATTAATCCCCAGTATCTGACAAGTGAACAGGATGACATTATGCGGTTTCTATTTAACAGCCGTCAGTATCTTCGCCTAGCATCACGCAATGGCGCGTAACGACCAGTGAAAAGTAACAAATAGTCTGCTATTACCGCCCGGAGGCTCAATTTCACCCTGATACCTATTATCAGTGTAAGAAAATGTTCCCACATTTCACTGGCTGCCCGCAATTTGATAGAACATCATTGAAAACGACAGTGTCCGCTAGTGTGAGTGCCCGAGAAAACTCGATCGAAGGAAAGTTGTTGGGTTCCTTTTAGATTCTGTTTATGTCATGTCGGGGCGGTGTTGATTTGTTATCTGATATCCAAATAGGGATCGCCGGCCAGCTAGAGCCGATCCGAGTTTCATTACAGGTTGTATGTTTTAATGTGGCGTATTGATTGGTTTTGATAACATTCATGCTGAAATACATTTCGTAATGCATGCGAGTATTGCAATAAAGATATTGAAGACATAACAGTTTTCATTTTAAAGAATCAACGAGAATTTTATACTCCGATTGATGTAATATTTATTTGTTTATCATTTTTATATTTATTTACGTTTGCAAGTGTGGAATGCGGTTACGATTCCTTTTAGAATTACTACACACATATAATTAATTAACTCAGTGTTTATGACGCCACTAAACCAATGTGTTCATCAATTTTCTCTATGAAACTAGTCATTAGCTATTTTATGTTACAAGGTCATAAATATAACGCTAGAACGGTGTAATAGAGTGTAGACAAGAGCGACATTTCTCTCCATATAACGTTAACGGCCATAGAGATAAACAGACTGCTCTAATTACCGATTACCTCGTATATGACCAAAAACAAGATCGTACAAAAATTGACACATTTTTAAATGAAGCCATTTATAATCGTAACATAGTTTCGCAAGTGCATTGATCTGAAATGGTATCGTAAAAGAAAATGGACGAAATATTTTTATGCGTAATTCGATAGCGGGTGCGATGACCTCGATTCGGGGAATATCGGAAATCTGCGGCGTCTTTTATGTTTAATTTCTTAATCCTAATTGAATTTGTTTGTTTCGGGTATCGGCACAGATAAGACGCCCGGGAGGTATGTCCGTTGATTGTCTCGAATTGACCCACTGAATTATAATAGCCAAGGTTCATTAGTTGCGGTCAGTTTAAACTTTATTCGGAATAATTTTTAGTATAAATATTTATTCTGTGTTTGCACTTTTATCATTTAATATATATAATTTATATTATATTTATGTCGTATTGATATTACTATATTAGGAATATCATATAAGCTATTTTAACACAGCACCTGAATTTAACCAGAAATCTCATTTAGTTATATAAAATATATTATCTGCATCATATAATTATGTAGAGATAAACTCTATACTCTATAATCATTCTCGTTCTCTATTATGAAGTATACTTAACACTGTTACGCTTCTGACTTACCAATAATCGATTTTCAAAATATTCTATTTTTAAACACCACAGAGGTTTTAATTACAATTAATTAAAACCGAAAATAAAAAACAGCGAAATCTAGTTTACGTAACAGAAGGGTTGGGTGTCGTCACTTAGCTGTAACGAGGAAGCGAAAGCGAATCGAAAAGTAGCCGTGACCAAGGCTATTGTTGCTAAAGGCAATTGAAAAAAAGGGACGATTTGGTGATTGTCGTGCTAATTCTCTATGAGTTGTGAAATCGCCTTGTTTGTGAATGCCGCCCCGTAATCATGGTCATATCATAAACAGAGTTTAAGTCAATATTTTAACATTCCAAATCTATATGTTGAGTGTTCCATACTCTCTTTTATACTTTTCTGTGGCACAGAGTCGCCATATTGGAGTAGCTTAAAATCTATCTTTTTAAGTCGCACGTGCGCGCAGCGTCACGATCTTGTAGAAGTTTAAAAGCAATTCCGAACGCTTATTTCAAATGGCCTAAGCCTATTTGTTACCTCGTAATGGCAATTCAATTACGATATTTACTTAGTCGTGATATTTTTGTGTCGCTGTCATTGCTTTTACAGTTTGAAATATTTTATTTGACCTATTTTCACACGAACAAATGTAAGTGATTTAGTGTAGTCTAGTTTAGTGCATATCTCACGGTCGGTTAGCCTCATAGCAAACTATTTATAGCCTTTGTTGGGTGCTAAGACATATATATTTTATTTATATATATATATATATATTATTATTACATATATATATATTATCATTTGGTTGAAACCAACATATTGTTAAGAAAGTATTTTTTATGTTTGACTAAGTCGATCGAAGGTAATCTTATATTCTTCTCGACCGATTTTATGAAATAAATATGTGTTATATGGTCTGAGAATCGGCTAGCTTCTATTTTGACATTATTTTTTTTCATTATTAGCATTTATTTTTTCCCCCTAAATGTTCGTCTACCCCTAAATTTTTAATTTCTTTTTGTACAAAATTTCTTATATTTTTTTAAATTTTTATCTCTCTACGATCAACTCCTATTTTTTATTTGTTAATTATAAGCTTTTATTGTTTTTGTAAGATTATTATTTTGTCATTAATTAATATAAAAAATCTGATATTACTCTAATATGATCAACCCCTATTTCAAATTTATTCATAAAAAAATGATTACTAGAAATCACATGTATGGCAAAACAACGTTTGCCGGGTCAGCTAGTTATAATATTATATCAGTATTACGAAAAAAAAAAAATTCACAAGCTTTATTCTCTCAAGTATATGATAATTGGCTTTCAATCATCACCTATTTACTGCTATAAATAAAATTATGTTTATAAGGGTACTCCGTGACCCAATCCAGTTACACTCTAGCATGGCACTCGACCAGTTTATTTATACCCCTTGTGAGGGAGCAATCACGACCTTATAATTGATGTACTCGTGCGCACGAGCCACCGTTATATGGATTTGCGCCGTCAGCAGCCGTCAAACGCTTATTATAAAACTGTATTTGCTTTTATAGCGGCATTTTAAAATTGCTTTCTTGAGATGACAGCAGTTGGTGTAATATTTCAGTAAAGAATTGTTATTAAGAAACATTTAAGCTTTGAATGAGCTTATCAAGAGCTATTACTCTTTAATAGCAGCTGTTGTTTGAGGTTTCACTCGCGTTAATCTACTGTGAGTACGTCATTTCCTATTAGCCCTTAGGGTTTGAAAGAAAGTGGCTTATATCTATAAGCTATATTACTATAATTAATAGAATCAGGCGTTACCTTACGGAGTCTATAGAACAAAACCCTAATAGACCAATAAATACTCCAATACTCCGCGAAAAAAATCCACAACCAGTCGACGTACGTTTCGCCCCGATACCGGAATCCTCAGTTGCATCTTCGAACAGCGCTCGATGAGTGAACATTTTTTTCAGTCATTTTTTCGCGGAGTATACCTTACATATTGGTCTATTAGTTTTTTTTACCTATTACTGTTAACTATAATTAAATCCAGTTAAATCTCAGTTGTCGCGTGAATCCAACATCCTTATGATCTTTCAGGTTTATATTACTTAATTTAATTTCATTACATAAATCGAGTATCAAAGCTTATTAAAATACGCAGATATTAAAATTATACTTCGATGCAAAGTATTCGGCTCTTTTGTACTTAGTGACTAATTTATCACATAAGACGTCCAAACGTCAAGCGACGTACTGAGCCTTCGTCTAACACACATGTCCCTTTATAGATTAACAACTCATCGAGAACTCCCATTAAGTCTGTACCAATGGTCATATAAATTGTATCTTTTCATTATTTATACTTCTACGAGACGTCGTTTATATTTAGTGGGGAAATTTCGGGAAAATGTCCGCTTTGGCTTGGTTAGCCATTTTGCGGTATCTTATATAAAATAAATCTAAAACCATTGTTAAATATTGTTTAATTTTAAAATATCACAATACTAAACTTTTAGAACAGCCATGAAATTAAATGCGCTTCCGTGACTCAGTCGCAATACGTTATTTTTAATATGTTTATGGAAAATAACGTGTTCTTTTCGTATTTATTTAATTGAAATAGCGAAGAATTTGCTGTCATAGAATTCCCAATGAATTTATACAATTTATAACAATTTTCACAAGATTTTTCACGAAACACATTGTTTTAATGTATTAGTTGATGTCTTGATGATTGTTACGGCTTATAAAACACATCTAGCATAAATCCACTAAGTCAAAGCAGTAAAATGAATATTCTTAATTTAAAATATGCATGCAGTACTTTGATAAAAGATAAACAACATTCTATGCGCAGATAATTCGCTTGCGGAAACCTTATCTTTATTAAATTCGTGTATTTATTACTTAATCTTGTTCTCGTGTCTGTTGGACGAGAATTATTTTGTAATTTTATAGGCTTTTATGGTTGGATAACAAATTAGTGTTAGCTTTCGTTGAAGCCATTTTGATAGTTCTAGTCACGTTTTGTGATAATGAACATGTTTCTATGCGTGCAAGGTTTGACAATTATCGCTTAAATAAACACCTTGTTAATTGATGGTTATATGCATATTGTAAATTATGTAATGTATTTGTATTTTGTAAGGAAAATAATCAACAAACTACATATTTCTGTATTATATTATGCCGTTTTTACAGAGGAGTGATTGTATTTAGTATTGTATTTAGGTGGCTATAGAAATATTTTTATTCCTCAAAAAGATTTTAAATATCGGTCGTGGTCGTAAACTGTAATCTATACAGATATTATAAATCTAAAGAGTTTGTTGGTTGAACGTGCCATTGTAGGACCGACAGGTTCGAATTAATAATTGATTTGGCTAGTCGTCATCGGCCCATCTTGCTACTATCAATACGAGCCGAACATAATGAAAAACATTGTAAAAATTGTGATTTTCACGTGTGACGATGAGCATTTTGTATTGTATTATTGGGTATTTAATAAAAAGCTTCTAAAGTGTGACGTAATTGGGAAATATCTGTGTTGTGGAGACATAATAGGTTTCAAAGTCTAGGACGGATGCGATTTCAATTACACGGCACGCGGCGGAAGACGATTGCATTTGTGGTCTGTTTTATGTATTGCCAGATCTAGATTTAGTAACATTATATGCGAAGCTATTGCAAAACAAATAATTCACAATAAATGAAAGCGATACCGAATTTAAATTTAGCTTTTTACGAATTCAATTTCAATCAATCAAGTCTTTTGAGATTATAAAAATCTTTTAATTATGTTTACCACAATACTGAAGGACAATTATTTCGCTCAGTGTTTTTATTTAACATCTATTTCTATTAAAACTTTTTACAAACAGCTAGGACTATGCTATTTACATTGGTACCTAGTATTTGAATAGGGTATAGAAAATAAAAGGTATAGAAAATGTTTCCTATTACGTGGATAAACGATTAAATAATTGTGAACTACTTAATATAAACATAAATTAATATAGTTAATAGAATCAAGCGTTACTTCACGAAGGTCCACAATATCAAATTCTAATAGAACAATTTATTAGCCATATACTGAAAATAAAACAGAATGTCCGCTTTAAAACCACTTTCTTCAAATTACGTTAAAATATAGAAAATTATAAAAGTAATTCCGTAACTCACACATCTTCAAGTCATTATACTTTTACTTTACTTGAAAGTCGAAATAAGTGTTGGTGATTAATGTTTGATCGTGCTTTTTTGAAGACAACAGTGTGAATACTTAATGCTTATGTTTATTTAATATAAAATATAATACATTTGTGTTTTGTACAGAGAGATAGTAAAACTATAAGTATACGAGAGATTAAATGATATTCTATCTTAAGAAGAGAGTAGAAAACCGCGAACTATTCAATTGTAGGAAACCGCAGATCCGTTGCTTTCGATATATCAGCAAGCGAACGCTGTATTACTTTGAAGCAATATTTTATATAAATATATTAATCGTTGAACATAAAGCAGAACATCTTACAGCATTTACAGTCGTGTCGTATGTAGTATAAGTACTAGTACTACTACTACTACTACTACTACTAAGTCATTAATAATGCTGTTTTTCACTACATTAACTGATTACTATATCTTTCACTGTACAATATTCGAGATACTAGGTTGAATTGAATAAATGTTGAATTTTGTATTAATTAAAATTAATGATATCTTAACAATTCTAATTGGAACTAAAGTTAATCCTTAAAAATCTCTGTTGGCGTCAAATTCGTTTCAATTATACTATTTCGGAGAAATACCGGCTGTATTTAGTGAGTACGAATTTGGGTTGTGACCGAGCCGCATAGTCATCCTTTTAGGATATCCCCAGGACAAGTTGATAAGTGAGAATGCCGTATAAATTAGCTTTATTTGCATAAGTTTAAGGCAGAATATGTTTGGAATAGCGAAGGAATTTCCAAGTTACGCTTATTCTGCACGCTGTATCAAAGCGTGCGATGCGTGTAGTTCGCGTACTGACCGCAAATAAACTATTCCATTTTTGAATATTTTCGTTATTAATCTTTAGAAATCAGGCTGGAAATTATAAATTAATATTGAATGAAACGTTTTTTTTTAAATGTTAATAAATACTTTTTCGAGCTCACTCGGAGTAGAAAAATAAACCTTTTACGGTTTTTTATTTATTATTTGCCATTATAGTTGTTTAATTATTTTTAGTGTATTTAAGTATACCGGGACAGACACTTCTGGAAAGCCTCCTCTTTCACCTAAGATGGGATTTACTCAAATAGCAACTAACACTACTAACCTAAACAATTACAAATTACTTAAACAATTTTTTTACACTACTTACCCCTACTAAAAACATGTAATTTAGAGTAAATAAAAAGGCTACCGATATTAAAAACTTCAAAATGTGAATACGGTAATTTTTGTCGAAGCACTAAATACATATTAAAGGCAACAAGGACGCTAACCCTCCCTAAGGCCTAGTAGCAAAGACTATATAGTCTACATAGTACAACTAGTAGCCGACTAATCGCCTGAGGTCAGACCATGTAGTGCTCGGACCACGTTTTATTATAATAAGCTACCATTATAAAGTTTAGCCATCCCAGCGTGTATCTATGATAGAATTAATTTTATCTTGCTCTTGCTTATCCTGATACAGTTATGTTCATTTTACATCTTAATATATGCAATGCACTATCGGTAATGTGCTAATGACAGAGAAAATGCATAAAGTTTTATTCTTAGTGCGGTTATACTTTGTATTCGATATTCAAATACTTTTTGCGTTTACATTGTATAAGAACACGTGTAATTAAGTGATGCGTTCTATTTTTAAAATGTTATCGGAACCATTTTAAATCTGAGTTGTATACAACATTCTTATTTTGAATAGTTTGAGTCTATTTAGGCGCGCACTACGTAATTTTGTTTTAATATTTCCAACATGAATTAATATAAGTTAACATCTATAGAGGCTAGATATAACTTGTATAGATTGTAATCTATACTTAGACCCAAAATTAAACCTCATTACTTACCTATTAGCGCTTCCACGTGGTAGTTGAGTATAATTTCATTTGCGGTAGACAGTTTGGCGGCGGTTTTCATACGCTGCAACAAAATGTATTGAGTTATTAACAGTACACATTTTTTTTACACATAAATCAGAATATCTTAAGCTACATTATTTTATTAACGAAACATTAATCTAAACTAACCCAACTAATCAGGAACACATATTTTCAATTTTTCTTTTCATTTAAAGTATTATTTAGTATGATTAGAAGTAGGAAACTATTAATTTATTTACCGTTGTCGAAGACAATTGTCGATTACCAAATTAATTACAAAATTTCAATTTACATTGCTCCACCGAATCCAAATTCAATGTTTAATGCGAAAACCTTCTAAATTTCAAAATGTCAATCAAATCGTGACAGAGTCCCATAGATTATGTTCAGAAATCGAACGAAGAAATTAATTGTACGATCTTTGACCTGTTGCCGAATGACGTATTGATACAGATACTATAGATAATAATTAAATGATGAAATTTTATTTCAAACTTGATTCAAAATGAGATTTGTTCCTATTATTTGTACAGAAAGACAACGGTCATACTTCAAGGATACTAGATATAAAACAATACAATATTTGAACTAGTTATAAGACCTTTAACGAAATAGACATTAAAAAATAATCACTTTTTCAGTTTACCAATCACCAATTTATAAAAAAGTTGCCAGCCTTATAATACAACTCGTATCACTTTTACACTTTATTGAGTGAAAAAGATTGGTGTTTGAGAGTGATTATAACATTTAAATTAAGAGTGTAAAACAAGAAATCGTCAAAGAATTTGAAATTCGAATAGCGTGAGTTAATGTTTCATAAAAGAAATATAGACACTACTTATCTTGTCGCAAAATATCAAAAACAAAAGATACAAATGACTTTAATTCAACATGTTTTGTAACAAATGATGATACGCATTATGTGTTCGAAACAAAGAATACAATTTGCTTGGACGCTTACACGTGAGCTTATTGAAAAACTGGTTTTAAATCATTAAGTATTTTTGATTTTAGAACGACCATACCAGCTGTTGCCCGCTTCTTTGTCCGCGTTTACTTGTCTACGCTAATATTGTAAAGAGAAATGTTTTTATACGTTCGAAAGAAAAAACTCGAAAACTACTGGGCCGTTTTCAATATTTCACTAGTGAATCCATGACCAATATCTAGCAACCCAAATATTACTATTCCCATTCCATCGACTATAAATTTATTTTTAAATATTGAACATTTTTAGTTATTATATCAAAATCTACAAATCCTTCAATTACGTAAAGAAATTGGCCAATTACATGTTTAATCATTTACAAATTCGCAATGTTCAACGTGAGAATTAAGTACGTACATTTTCTCACGATTTACAAAATCAGATCATGAAGAAATCACCGATCAATTAAAAACTTTCCACCCGAGTAATATTTACGTTTAACATTCAATATTTTGATAAGGCCGTAATAAAACGAAATTAACAGATCTATATATCACGGACGTTGCAAAAACTTTTATGACCGCCGGAGAAGGGTTACCGGCTTTTTTTTATTACATTCGAAAGTTTTCTCAGTTACACAACACATTAATTGTGAGATCTCTTTATTGCCTTAATCTATTTTATCGTGACATTTCTTATGAAGGACTCTAAAGTTATGTAAAATGATAAGACACCATCTTAATTACTATTAACAAGAACGTCATTATACACCTATATTCGTTGATCTGATTTGACGTTTACTTGCCCTAATCAATAAGACAGATTCATTAATGCTTCATAATACCACAATAAATATATAAATACTCCTGGAATTGCTATATAATTGTGTCTGTATATCAAAATAAAGTCGCGTACAGCATTTTATAATGCTTCCAAGACTATATGGTCTATCTAATGTTGCCAACACACTGGTCTTCGCACATAAATGAATTTACTAAGCGTATACCCAGTAGAAACATCGCGAACGTAAAGTGAATCATTCTTACCGAGTTTTGGACTATAATGTCGCCATTCTATTTGACCTCATGTTTTAAGTACTTCTTTGTCAAGTTTCTCACATAAGGAAGGCAATAACGAGTGTCAGTTAATATATATACTCGTAGTTTATATGTTATGGATGTTATATGCGCAGGAAATATTCGTCTGCGAAATCGTAAATGTATGTGGTACTTAAATTATAATGTCAGTCAAGATAAAGTGGTATTAACATTGATTTTATGATAAAATATAGCTTTTATAATGTTCCATTTTAAAGATAACGAATGAAAAAAGTTTATTTTATTCATAACAAGCACTCTTCACTTAGCAAGAGCAACCTACTTATAAGTATATATACATGTGGACAGCGGTTAGCACTTCTCTAAGTGCCTGCTCGTTTGGCCCTTGTCTCATAAAAGTCGAGCTTTTTTTTCCCACATTATATAAGTTCACCAGGTTATATACGCCACGGCAGCATATCCTTATATAAGATGCTTGCAATATAGAAGGCACTCAATACAATGATTAATTGACAATCTTAATAACATACTGAACATAGTCATACAAGTAACAAAAAAGTATTTTAGACTACGGATAGCCTATAAAATCGTTGTTTCGACTATTGCTTCATTCATAATAATTCAAACAATATTAAATTATTACAATATCTCTAACTAAATAGCAAAGGAACACAGGGTCTCACGATCCTCCTTATTATGCGCATGAATAATTTGTAGCCTTAATGATTTATATATGATAAATACATGAATCCTATCATAACATGATTTAAGAGGCAGGATCTTAATATTCTTTAATTTCAAGAAATCGCTCCTGGTGCCTTGAGCTAAGATTCTTTTGTACGTATTAAACTCCTATAATAACGACCCAACAACTTTTTATTTCATTTTAAAGTGAGTGATATAAAGTTTAGTAGCTTTACAGCAGTGCAGAGTGCAGCAATAGAATATAGATTCAAAAATTATTATAGTGAAATCATACGCTAAGAAAGCTTAAAGTAAAAAATTGGTTGTAAAACGAAAGTACTCCTCTTATAGGTCCACTGTGTGGATCGTTGACATTTTTAGAATTCACCTTTTAATTTTCCTGTATTATTACAGTGCTAACTTTATTGCTATGATAATAAAGATTAATTTTGAAACAAACAATGTTTACGAAGGTTAGTGCGAAAATTGTGAAAAGTTTGGCGAATTTAAAGATCAAAACTCGTAAGAGTATAAGCCAGGGTTGTATAAATATAAATAAACTGTTTTTTAGTAAATCCTGTATACACTAAGCAATAGTAACCCTAAAATATATAATTTTAATATTTTGTTCTTTTTTAAGAGTCACATGATCAAATTACCTACATCATTCATTCCATACGAGTTATTATAATAGTAGCACACTTTTGCTGGTAGCAGGTTATGGACTGTTCCAACTGAAATATATGATAAAGCATCCAAACTGTCTCATATATCTACATTATTAACTTTATATATTTTAACTATCTCATGCGATTTTACCCACGTAATACATTAATACTTCGATCAAACACAAGGAGTAATTCAATCCTGATATTATATCGTTTTATCGATCAAACACTTCAGCCGCTTAAAGGAAATTACATTTATTAATTAAGTTGACAGCCCTAGCACATCGTAACCTCCATTAAAGTGCATTAATGTCGCCCTTGCTCTTTGTCGTACGCCATCTTTCGGTCGTTTTATTACGTCGACTCATCTCCGTTAGTCAGAACTGGTCTTGCTTCCTACGTACACGGGATGTTGCTCCATATACATACGTTTAATGGCTACTGATTCTTATTACGACATGTAGATTTTAATTCTAGAGCTTATATTATGAAATGTTAATTCCTTGATTATAAAGTCTTCGAAGCCCATGTAGGCATCACAAGTATTTGGCGACGTGTACAATGCTGAACTACTGGAAATTTTTGTAGTGAGTGAAGAGTTGGCTGTGATATGGGTGCAATAGTTAGTTGTAACCTCAGACAAGCTATGAGTAAATTGAGACTTACCGACCATGTGTAAAATGTGCTCCGATATATTATTTAAAATAACTGATATCTGAAAATACTATTGAGAATTCTATAATCATTGTTTTGAATACTATATATATTTTTTAGTTCATACTTTACCGTTATTTATTTAAATAGTTTAATAAGTAACTAACATTCAGTACTTAGTTATTTTACCGAATCATTGATTAGACAGATAACACTTTAACTCGTAATCAGTAGTTAAAATATATGCCAGATTGTTAACATACAACATATCAAAGGTTCCGCTAGATATGGATATATTAAGCAATTGTAGAATTTATGCAAATGTAATAAGGGTTATTCTTTCTTGATGATAATTATAAAAATCGTGCTCACGGTAGCCGAAATCAAGGGTCAGGGATCAAACGTGATCGAAAGCTGATATTAGATAGACGAGTGACGCATGCGTGAATGAGATATTAGTTAAGTAAACTGACTGTGATGAAACGCTTGTCATGTATTGCCCATTTCTTGCATCTGATAACGGTATGATGAATACGTTTTAAAATAATGTTAGATGATAAATTTCGTTTGTTATTAACTAACACAAACGGGGCACCACTGGGTTTTTAATATGGAAGTCTTGTGTACAGCCTTTTAAGCTGCGCAAACGCAATTTCAACTGCGCAAAAAAGAATTTTACGGAAATTAAAAGTTTAGTATGACTTTACGTTTTAACACAATGATTGATGACGAATAAATGTTTTTTTTATGATGTTTAAATTAAGCGAGTTATGTTGGTATTAAAAGCTTTCTATTCAAAGCAATAACGAAAAACACAAAGTATAATTAAAAAGATAGTATGTTTTACTAAATATATTTAAAAAAAAATGATTTTTTGAGAATTTCTTTGTTGAATATTGTTATATGAAGAGGCAATTATAAACTTTATTTGCATCAAATTGTCAATTTGTGAAAATAATAAATGACAGTTTAAATATTTTCTGCTCCACAAAGCTGTAAGACTTAGCTCCAACTTGACTAACTTATGTTCGTCCCATGGCCTAATAAATCTCACACGTTTAAAATAATAAGCAATTTAAATGAAGGTACAACACTTTCTACACAGTGAAAGCCTGAAATCGCCGTACATCAAGCGTGAATCTGCCAGTATCAGCTGGACCATTAAAATTATCTCGGCGACCACGTCAACTCTAATCTCTTTAAGGCTTTGTACCTATCGTCCACTTAATGTGATAAAGATATTTTACAGCTTCTGTAAAATTTTATGGTAATTTTACTTACTCTAAAGTACAACAGCAACGGTGAAAATATTACTTTTTAATATTTAGTTAGGTAGCTGTGTATTCTGGAAACACGATGTAATTTTGTTTATTGTATAAGTTTAAGTTTCGAAAAAAAAAAATAGATTAATATTTATATATGTGTTACTACAACTTTTGGACAAACAATTCAGTACGAATTATTAATGTGACGTATGCTAATTTATTACACTTACAAGTCTCATTACTTCTCTGTACTTTCCACTGAAGTATCGCTGTTTAAAACATATCGTATACTTCTATTAGTTGACATATACAAAGCTTACTTTCAATCTAACAATATATAATATAAAATTCACACACACAACCTTTATAATTGAATCGACGTCCATTAGCTAGACGCGAATCGCTTCAAACATATGGCTTGTGTGGATGTACAGCTTTATCGTGCTGTCAGACACAATAAATAAACAAGTGCTTTGAAGTCACCGCCTCAGTTAATTTAACGTCCACTCATTTGGGCACCCAATTAAGCGAATATCGCACTCACGAAAAACATACTTAGGGGGTTCTTCAAAATATTTCAATTCGAGAGTGTACTCTGCCGCCATGATATCAGTATTATATTAAATTGTTTAAAAAGCTTTGTCAAATAAATATTTATTTGACAATTTTTTATACCAGTTAATAGTTATTGAGAGTTGGTTGCTGTGATATTTCAGAATGAGGGCATTGAAATGGTTTATATAAAAACCTAGAGGGATTAATTGTATTAGTTTTTGAATAGCTATAAAGTGTAATAGAGAACGTCTTACTTTAAGTTACGTTATCACTAAATACTATTTTTATTTATTTCAAATAATGTTAATGACCGACGTTGGTTTAAGTCGCGGGGGAAAAAAAAACCCCCCCCCCCCCGGGGGGGGGGTTTGGGGTTTTTTTTTAAATTTTTGGGGGTTTTTTTTTTTTAAAAAAAAAAACCCCCCCCCTTTTTTTTTTTTGTAAAAAATTTTAAAACAGCTGTTTCCCATTGGGGTAGTCTACTTGCTGTAACCCTTCAGTCTACTTGCTATGACCCTTGCATACCTGTCTCGCATCCTCGCCTTATAATGATTGGAGAAATTATAATCATTGGTATCTTTACCATACCTAAAATACAATTTTTAAAATTGATCTCATTGCTCCAAAACCTTAAGTTTCCAGTTTTAATCAAATCGCATGGTGATGTTCAGAGGTATGAACATGAAGTGACAGCTGATTCCATATTTAAAGATGTATCTCGACTTTCTCCACCAAATGTCAACTATATGTATTAGCGTTAAGGCTTAATTTTGGTTGAACTGCTAACTGGATTTATCTCAAGTGTAGCATCGTGTGCTCCGTGAGAATTAATATCAATCTGCTCTTGGTTGCGTTGGATACGTCCAATTATGTTAAATATGCTTATTGAACTTAGTACCGATGCGTGAGCATATAGTTTTGTTTTGTATATATAATTCCAAGAAAATTTAGGTTATGTTTAATGTCATAAAAATTGACATTACATAAAATACATATCCTTACAGTCTCAAGAAAACCTTACAGTCCAATTTAAATAAGCTTTATACAAGTATAATAAATGTTTCCGATTTTATCTAAGACGCTATAAATTAATAAGGAAAGATCGTTAATTACATACAACAAAGTCTTAAACTGCTAATAAATGCATCAACTTATATGACCGAGTCTAAATTAGTGGCTCGAAACAATTTATGTTGGTCTAACATTTTATAGTTTATAAGTGCAATTAGACAAGATTTATTTATAGCGTTTATGTATGAAGCTATGAAATGAATTTAGTTAAACATTTCTATATTGATGCCTTTCAAGACATCAGTCGTCTTACAGCCCTATACGAGTAGTATTTGTCAACACCTTCATTGGAATATAAGTACAATCGCACGATTAACAATAAATAAATAGAGTTTTTAGTTAATTATAATACTGTTTTACTATTAATATAGTTATTTGAAACTAATAAAAGTGTAAGGATAGGCATACAAAACAAGAAAGCTGATCGACTGGCCCAGTTATGGAATCTTACTACAAAATATCATTGAGACAAAAACAAGTCAGCATTAGTTTCACTGACATGCCTTGTTAGAACAAATATGTTCCGGATAATCCACGATAAAGCTTAATTCGCTTCGTAGCCAACAAGTATTTGCATGAAGTCTCATTATAATATTTAATTGATTGTTTCAACTAATAATCGTGATAAGCCAAGTAATATTGTTTTAGGGTATTAAACCTTGAACCATATGCTAAGATTGACATGACTGACGTCTGATTACTATCTTAGGCTTGTTTAAGCACAGGTAGAATACTGCCATTTTCAAATAATTATAAGACTAAAATTTGTTCTTGGTTAGTAAATTTTTATGTTTGTCTATTATTAGTATATATACCTAACGGAATATCAGAAACTGTTGATACAAGTTGAGGCAAAAGAAACGTTTTTTGCAAAGGAATGTAAAAGGAATAACATTTTCCGTGTGGCTGACACTGACATAAAACTTGTATTGTCTATATATCAATAGAACTCGATTTGAAAGCTGCATCCGCAATACTCATTTGATATTGAACTTCCGGTGAGCTTTCATACCATAAATACAGCCAAAGTTTTTTTAAAGGAAATTCTGTGAGTTATTGCAATATCTCCGATTTTGATTCATGTATTTCATATTTCTACAGTAACAGAGAGACAGAAAGAATTTGTTTTGTATAATATATTTATAAACTAAATAAAGAATATATTTTTCAAACTATCCATATATACATGTATCCATAGATAAAAGGTTAGAATTGGGAATCTTTTTCTACTTTTGAAAATCTTCATGCTGTTCACAGAATACATCATCTTACCAAACTTCAATACTATCGTTATATAGACAGAATGACAGAGAGACGTGACGAATTCATAAGGGTTAAGTTTTTTGCCAATTCACTACGGAGTCCGAAAAACGGAAGGTCATAAAAATAACTTATACAAGCAAGATAAAAATAATCTGAAATCAATTAAGTAGCATACCATATCACTTATAAGATCAATAAAAGCGAAACATTTGGCCTTTGTTACGTAAACGTCAAAACGATCAGATAGCGGGTAACGCCTCGTTGGAGAGTGCGATTTTGTTCTGTCATACGTCGTGGTCATGCATGAGTTGAAATGCCACTTACAATATAATTAAATCTTTACACCTCGAGACTTATAATATGATGAAATATTATATACAACCCCTTAAATATAGTAGAGCTAGTATGTGGCGAATTAGGTGTGTGAATCCAAGTAGTCGAATATATTTAACGAAAATACTTTTTGAACTTTCTGTTTAGCGGAAACATTTTTTTTTTCAAAAAAAAAATTTTTTTATTACTTTTTAGAGCTTTTGTTCTCAGGCATGGAACATGAGACTTAGAAACAGTAAAAAAGAATTTATACTGTATTTAATTAATGTCATGGCGACGTTAACTTTTTGGCAATTATAAACTTAAGCAAAAATGTCATTACATATTAATTGGTTCCTGAAGAGCCTTGAAAAACTTTTAAGCCTCAATTCAATCGGACACTATATTCGTTATTACTTTTGCAACAATAAATCTGTGGTGTAATTGCAATTAATGAGATCACTTCTGAGTCACCAGTGGGGGTCTGATGTTTCAATGGCCTTACTATTGTAGGTCACTTTTGACCCAAAATTACAAAATCAGTTACAGGTACACAGTTACCTAACGCATACATTGTTATGTTTGAAAACGATCCCAAATATGAGTACGAAACGAAAAACCTTACTCTAACATAACCAGAGAAGTGCGGGTTCCTTATCATTCCTTAAGAAGTCGTGTTCAATGAATACCTCCTTCAATACTATTTTATTACATTAGAATTTGTTGTTACGGAAACGTTCATACATCATCTTTAACAATTTCAATTATTAAAAGCATCGATGAGATACAACCTGGGACGGAAGCGGAAACGATTTTTCGAAAAATGATTTCTTTTAATCTTCATCTCTGTTTGATAACAGATGACATGATTGTCAAAATCCTTTTCAAGCTGATCATATATTAACACTAAAAGTAAGATGTTTCAATGTCATCGAAAGTAAGGTTATAGGGACCGGTCAAGGGTTACCTTCGCCTCGCCTTGATCGATCACAAAATCATTCGGGCGTATTGTTATAAACCCTAACGATTGCATTCTCTAATTATAGCTTTGCCTAATAGTAGGCTTGCTCTTAGCGACACGAATTGATCGCTATCTATTCATGGTCAAACATGGATTAGCACACGAACTGTGTATATTGGCAGCCGTGAATATTAATGTATTTGTAACATTATATATTTTTTTAATAACATATAACACCCAGCCTTACAGAGTTCACACTTTGTCCTCTAATAAATATGGCTCTGCACCACTTGCATTCTTCATTCACCACAGAGGTGTTGTGATATCTTAAGTTTATGCAGCTTACCACAGATAATAACTGCCTTGAATGACGACGAAAAATTATCTTTGTGAAATTAGCCCTATTTATGTGAACATATGATCAGCAGCTGGCATTTAACTGAGATATTTAACACAGTGCCATTGAACCTCTTTTCATATATTTATGTATATTGTAAAATATTGATCTTGTTGTGGTACCAAAATTATTCCATGACATTATTCTGTATTGAACCTTATGTTACTAGAGAAAAAAAGCACCATCACTTTGAGTAGTTCACGTCAAGTTGACACAATCGAATCGAAAGTAAAATCGAATTGTTGAAGGTCAACGACGCGTAATGAATATTGGGTACCACTGAAATCGATTAACTCGCTATTATTACCATATAACGTTATAATCACGTTTGCTTCACTGATTACATTAGTAAATTTTTTATTATATAATATCTGTGATATTAGGAATATAAACCATTTTATATAAAATATAATGAATTCATTCAAAACAGGATGGTAATAACAAACCATTTTTAATCCCTTAAATAGCAGCACACCAGATGTAAATCGGGTTTATAGTGAAAACTAATTGGTACAATGAACGTATTTATGTTATATTGTATTCTTACTGAGTTGAACATAATATTATAAACAAATAATTGCGTCAAAATGTCTTAAGGATTAGTTAACTTGTTCACAGACAATGAAAGAAAACAAAACACTATAACGAAGCATATCATGAGCGATCTTTAGTAAGTATATTATTTTGGCTAAAGGTCATCTGTAGCCAGATGTTCATTGTAATATCAAAAAACAAAGAGCGGTCATCAATGCGCACGCGCAGATCTTATCTCGACCGCTAGAGGGCGTTACGTAAAACCACTTACCTATCGGATGCCATCGCCGAACTATATTATCTTCGCTATTAATTTAAATGCGGTTCACATTAAGAACCTATATTCATATTTGGCCTTAATATATAAAACTAATGTATCTTACGAAATTCTGACAAGGTATGCTAATAAAGTTTTGTATATAATTATACTCAAATTGCAATTTCAAAACTACGCACTTCATGTAGCTGCAACAAATGAAGTGTCCAGTAAAAAAACCGATGCACTAAAAACATTAGTGTTTTAACGATATAATAAAAATATAAGTTACTACTTTTTTTAAATGGATGGTAACAGTTTTAACGGAATTAAATTTTATAGCGGACCCCTGGTAATCCGACAAAAATTTCACAGCTTATTGTCAAACTATAGAATTTGTCGGATTATGGAGGACCTCGTTTAGTCCGTAGTTCTTTTGCGAAAGAGTTCCTTGTAATTCGACAAATTACAGAGCTAATGAACATTCTTTTAAACATTTTACATTGTATATACGTACACTGAATTACAAATCAGACTTTATGTATGTGTCAACTTTAGAAAAATAAATAACACAATAGAAAGCTTACATTATATTAAAAAATAATGCCATCAATTCTATAGACTAAAAGCTTGCAAAATCAATGCATGCATTAGCAAAAAACTATATATATAAATAATAGATAATTACGGATTACCAAGGGTCCATTGTAAATCACCGGGTGTTAACGTTTAATTCCACGCTCGTATTCTTAATTAAAAAGATATCAATCTAATTGTCTATTATAACATCTCGCAGTAGGTTTTTACAGATTTATACAAAACCTCTGGGCACATCTTGCTTGTCTTCAGATTTCTGTGTCTGTTTACTTTAGTAATAAGCAAGTAGGCTATCAGCCTTTTATGCCTTACTTGAGACTTTGAAGACATTGGGACGACTAGATTCTCATAAGTCTGTTAACAGACCACAATTCATTACGTAACAAAACTATTCTTTAGCTAAATCTTTTATAAGTTCCAAACGTCACTCTTTACAACTGTGAATAATTTCTGATGACACCAAGAGCTTATAAATCAAGCGCTAAAGTCCACCTCTTATCCAATGTTGGTTGTCATTTATTTTCTTGTCTCTATTCCTCTTAAGCTATTCAAATAGAGCCATAAATAGCTTTAAATCAAAGAGATCGTAAATTATTAGCATTAGTAGTATACAGCTATATGTTTAATATATCACAGTGATTGACTTAGTATGAGAATGAGTTTATGGATAGTACACATCTATAGAAAGTTGAAATTTTCTATGAATGTTTCCAATATATAGTGCAGTTACCCAGTACTCATACTCAGGCCTTTCGCGGATCCGGGAGACTATCAATTACTTCAGTTAGACAGTAAAAATAATACTTAGGGAACTGAATAACTCCTCCATCGTGTTTTTGAGCACGGACAGCAGAAACGTGTAAATTTTCAGGTTACAAAGCCTTGAAAATAAAAACAATTCTGGCATCGTTATGATTGCGCGCGGTTTTCAAAAAACAAACATATTTTTCTCTAGACGTATTAAAGTCTTTTCTTTGGAAAATAGTTGCAGGATTTAATTTTCAAACAATCATAAATACACACATAATTACAGTATAAAAACAATGAAAAGCTCAAATTTTCCAAATATCCAAAATATTCCAAATATCGAATTTGAGCCCAATAACTCTTTATTATATAGTTAGTCTTCAGGATGACATTAAAAATATACTTTAAAATTATTAAAATTAACAGATAACATTTTAGATTGTAAATATCAGATTATATCTTTAAAATCAATTTGCAGTGCATTCTAAGTCTATGCGCAAACATTCTGTGGACCGCATTCCTTCAAATTTCTCGCCACAGCTCATCAATTTAGTGTATCTTTGACAAATCACCAAGTATTGGTAATGGTATGTTTGCATTTGTTACAGTAGTAGTTTTGAAACTTGCCTCTAAACATTTAACTTATAAATGTATGAAGCTTCAAATAGGTGAAAATAAATTAAGAACAAACAATTTCAACAAAAAAAAAACAACAAAAACTTGTTCCAACAATTATTGTTGCGTTAAGTTTTGTAATTTTAATTTTGTATATTTGTAAGGGTCAGGTTACACAGGCGTCGATTATAATATACTAATAATTAAGGCGTTATGCTTAGTTTTCTTAAATAATAAGATTCAATAAAAAAATTAAGTAAGTTGTAATAATGTGCCGTGCTTATAATTTCTGAATATATACTACATCTTGCTCATATTAATTACTTATTATTTATTAAAGTGTACAATACTTTATGATATTTTACCCAGCAGTGTTAGCGTTATTTATGTCTTCACTCAGAAAAAAAATTATCACTGTTTCACTCCTATATAATGCACTTCTAAAACACATAAAATTCCTTACTTTATCTATTCAAAAACGCAAACCGCATCCGTTACGTCATTATAACGATTTCAGCATACGTACTTACATACAGACAGCGGAAACCGACTGGTTTAATACCAGTGAAGTGTTAAGGAATGTAAAGCTTTAAATTTCAACTATATTATTAAGTTAATAGATAAGGTTTCGTTAATATTTGTAAACAACACTTGTGCTAAACGGCACTTATTATTAAGGCAGGCATTGCAGATTATAATTTAAAAAAATATCCTAATCTAGGACCTAGTATAGTTACTGTATCGTTAATTACTTCGTCGCTTATACTCACAATATCATCATACTCATAAAGATAAATAATATATATAATATCTGCTTTTTGGATCACGTTCAATGTTCATTAATAAGATTTGCAATTCTGTGTAAAAGTATCAGGTATTTCATAATGCTCCTATGAATAATGAATATATAAAAGAGATAAAAATTAATTGTCTTCTTTTCCAGACGTGAAAATGTGACACAAAGTGTTGGTGTCTGATAAATGGCTGATGCAAATCGCTGCACTTTTAAACGTATATTATTCGTATTGACATCGAAATTAAGTTATCTAAAGGTCAATGAAACTGACAATAATATATTGTTACTGAATAGATAATAATTACTGATAGATAAAAAATACAATGTTTGTTTACCATGTTAGTATATGTGTTGATCATATAAATTCACGAAAGCATATTGATGACAAATCAAATATAATACAAACAAGTTTAATTAAATTCAGTGAAATGTAACGGTAGTCAATATTTACTTATTTCTTATTTTTATATTGTGTCTGACAATCAACAAGTGTATAAAATACACTTGTTTTATTTTTCTACAAACCTTGTATAAATATGGTATAAGTATGTATTTAAATTCAAAATAAGAACAACAAAACAGCAAGTAAAAGCTATATAAAGCACTAATAGATATAATTCCCGTGTTTGAGCGCCAGTATTGTTGTTACGAGTTGGTTACGACAGTCATTGTATGTTAAGCGGACACTTCATCTTTCACGCCAAGCTTTAGCGGATTTATTGTTGGGCGCGCCCCTCTTGTGACACGACCACGATAAAGGCTATCTAGCCCTAGCATAGTAAAGGAGAATGGTTGAGCTTAATGTAATATGCCTTGTTTTTTTATTCAATGACTTATACATATATTCTATATTTTTTAGGTTATAAGTAAAGTAGTTATCAAGTAAAAGCAGTGTGATCATGCCTTTTTATAAATAATTATCGTTGAAGGCTTTCGGAATTATTAATAAAATATTTTAATCACAATATAAAATTTGAACAGTTATTATAGTTGTGTGTCTTTAAAAGTTTCTAGTAGATTGGTTACCGAATAGCTAAAGCTATAGTAACTTTCAGTTTTCAGTGGATAGAATCTTACAAAATCCTTTACCGTGATGGGGCTATCTCCAGCTGATTGAATTAAAGCCAGCGTCATTGTCGAGATAGTCGTTGTGAGGTTACGATAACAACTAACGGACTATGCCTTGACAATAAAACGGGAATTTACATTTTATCACATTGCAGATAATATAGATAAGGGAGAATGTTACTTTCTCACCTTTGGTATAAGCCTCAATATTAGAAATGTCGCTGTAATTTTATAATTTTTAATTAAATACATTTCAATGTAATATTTATTAACAATAACACTATTTTAATATTTTGATATGTAAATACGAATTAATAAACGCATTTATACAAGAGCAGAATTAAAGTAGTAAGTGCACAGATAAATAACATAGCACTGTCAATTGTCAATTGCAAATGATTTTTTTTAAAGATTTTTGGCTTCTTTACAAGACCTTTAAGCCATGTCTTTATATATATTTAAGTATATACACAAATTAACAACAAAGGTTTATAACAAATTGCAAAGGAAATTACTTTTAAAAATGGGTTAGCACTAGAAACTATTAACAAAGGTGAAATAAGATTTGACACAATCTAGTTAACAATGGACGATAAACTATAATTTAATAAATTCGCTAGATGCTTTCGTCACTTTTTAACAATGCTCCCGCGCAGCTGACCTCTGAACTGACGCGTGCGCTTTTGATTGGTTGAATGATTGTTCGGTAATACGCGATTCTAAATCACTCATATGCTAAAACTTCTATATACTAAGTTCAGAGAGTTTGACGTATATTTTTTTCTCTTAACAATAAAGTTCATTTAGTAATTATTTGAGTATGTTAGCAACGTATTGATAAAAAAAATATCAACATGTTTATAGATAACTATTAACTTTGAAAAATGGCCAATAACAGATTATAAATTTGTTTTATCTCATTTATGGAGAATTTATATATGATTATTGTAATTAGGTACCATATATAGTATATATGAAAATAAAGGAATTTACTACTATACTATTTTAGGGACAAATATTGTTGTGTTTGGACAAAATTTGTATAACAAAATTAAATATATCATTTAATTACATATTTTCTTTAATGTGATAATATTTTAAGCTCATTTCGCACCTGCCAAACAAATTCGGTCACACTTAACCTCAAATAGTGTATACATAACATGATTTTAAATAAATGTAGAAGGAACCTTAACATTTATTGAACTGTAGATGTAATGGGGCTACGCATTCTGCAGAGTATGCAAAACAAATTATAGATTGATCGGTATTAGCCAACATTATCTGAATATATCCCGAGATTTGAGACGTTCAATCACTTTTCGTTGCCTGTTTGCGATAAACGCAAGTAATCCTCCAAAATAAATTTCATATACATAATATATCGTGTCGTTAGTACAATTGATCACCCAGGTTCGGTAGGATATATTTTACACATATATACTATATTTTATAAGGTTTTTTTTTATTATGAGTCAATCGAGTTACCCCTAGCCTCATATCGCTAGGGACGTTATTTACTAATGACTAAGCAGTCATTAGTATTATTTTATAATTTAAATAAAATACTTTGCAATGGATGCAAAAGTCGGTTTATTAGTATTATTTATGCTGACGTTTCGGGTGCTTTTCGTCAACCATGGTCATGGTAATATATAGTACGTTACAGAATAAGTTACCGGATAGTCTAAATACCACCAGTAAATTAGGTATCTATGAGCGTTGTGGCGCCAGAATTAGTTGCCTAGAGCATCCTCATATACAAACACACACTATATGTCATGTATAATAGGAAATGCGCTCACGTGCGGCCTTCGACCGACGACAAGCATTGTTCCGTGACATTTTAGCCTTGCTAATGACAAGCAATTTCGATTTTGAAACTGAGCACATTAGATGAATTTATATTGTGTTTTAATTTGATCTAAATAGCTCGGATAGTGAATTGAGAATTCCTGAGATAAACGCGTTTGTTTTGGGTCATTCAATATTTTGTTAGTTTGTTCATTTACATTGTAGATTGGTATTATTGGTGTTTGCCGTCAATCGGTGCAGTTTTATTCAGGATGATATACGTATATATGCTTCAATGGTATGAGGTGCGCAATCAGTTTATCATATTGTACTTAAACTATACAAAATAAAGCTGTCCTTTAAACTAAAAGCCTCAAAGCTACCAAACTTCCACATTCACAGTAAGGTTAACATCTGTATGATAAGGATTTCTGTCGTATGTGGTCTAGATGTTTTATATATTAGAATGTGTTACTTAGTTGTATTAGTACCTTGGGACTAATAAACAGTGTGTTAAATATGTTCCGATATATTTTTAAAAGTATTTTTATGTATAAATTAATCTTTATTAAAATTTAAAAGTCTTGTTCCAGGGAATATTATTTGTATAAGCACGCATCAACTCAAGGTCGTCCATCTATGACAGGGCAGAGACAAAACAGGCTTCGAAGGTAACGGTAACATCACTGATGTAAATGCCTTTATCTCATCATCGCGGTCTAAGTGTCAAGCCAGCTGTCAAACGACATGTCAAACGTGCTGTGACAATGACAGGAACAGAATGTCAACATTGTGTATTGATGTAACTATATATGTTCTAAGAGATTATATTTAGATCAGCTGTGAAATGGTTACGCTTATTAACCACATTCATCATATCGCATTGATATTGGTTACTAATGAATAAGGAAATACTGTTGTTATTAGAAGAAGGCTAATAATAATTTTACAATATTTTATTAAAATTATTTGTAAGTCGGTTAACAACAAATCTCAAAAATATTTCTATTTTGATATCCGTAATGTTATACTAGTGGTTTCAATCGCAAATTAAAATATCAGAAGAATTTGCACATCGTTTTTCGTTTATGCTCTGCTTTTTTGGTAGCGTGATGTCATAGCCACATATAGCCTTTCCATGAATGAATATGTCATGATTTTTTTTAATCAATCAGTAATTCCTGTAATTCTAGAGAAGTTTTTTTTGAACGAAACACTTCTGCTTTGTAAAATTGTTATAGATATTAAATGAAAACGATCAATATAACTTGTTATAAGAAGGAATATACTTGTTATTTTGAAATACGTGAACTTTCGCGCCTTAAATCTTTATTATTTATTAGCAATTAGCCGATAGCATAATTCGACTTCAATTAACGCAGATCTAATTAACTATAAAAAGCATTCAATCAGAGCCATTAAGTCAGAGGAAGTCTCTAATGCGCTTTCGGTAGCCGACGTGAAGACGGTGTTAAGAAATGATTACCTTCGGTCACGCCCATTTTGATTGCTTTCTGTGAGTGCTTATAAATCTACATCGATCTGCTGCATACTTAATTTTAAGCTTGCTCAAGTTCACAATAATAATTGTTAGATTGTAAAGATTGCAGTAATTGTTTACGTTCGAAATTTGTATGGCGGGTATTCTTATTTGAACGGTCACGGTCTAGCGTTATTAAAAATAGTATTTCTTCGGTTTTAGAAATACATTTTTGTGATATTTTATTTTAATGTTATCCACGCAACATTAGACTAGTTTGTAGTAATACTTATTTAAGTATCAGGCCAGTTTTTTTAAATGTATAATTAAAAGATATGCCATTAAATCATGCATCATAATCTACTCACAAGTATGGGAAATACACAGTACATACATTGTAGTATTATTCTGCGAAATCATTAAGTTAAACCTCTAATTGGGTAGATTTATTGTATCTTGGCTCATCGTTACGATAAAAATAACGGTCAGCCGTCTTTATTGTGACTAAGTGCTCTAAATGTCTATCGGCTTACATCCTCAATTCGTTAAGACAGGACGTGGAGTAAAACGTTGGATACAAATCAACCATCGCCGGAAACTCAGTCGAGAACATCGTGTGAATCACGTTTATCGGATTTCCTACGCATAACGAAATCCTGCAATTCTAATTTCAAAAATATTGTTGCCTGGCCACTGACAGCTTGAGTTTTTAATGTCAAATCTAAAAAAACGGGATAGCATCGCCTTCTAAAGTATATTCTATATATGAAATAATTAAAATGAATATGCGTATAAGTTGAAGCATAAAGGATTCCGAATACGTCAGTTTTATATATGTATATAAAACAGCTTTTCAAAACTGACGTATTGGGAATGACGTATATATAAGTTATATTACCGAAGTGAAGACTTAGTTGGTTGAACATGCTCTTCTCAGGAAACAATTATACTTTGAAGGATTAACAGTAATGAGGTGTTCTTTTTCATTAATTTGAAGTTTAATTATTATTTATGTAAGAAATTATTAATTTATATTTTAAAATAATATATTTTCTATCGGTTTACTTTAGAAAAGAAATTATCTCTACATTAGATAATAATGTTATTTTATTACAAATAAGTTTAAACCAAATAGGTTTTATATCTCATCAGCAACGGTTGCTGTCTTTTAGTAGCGTTTAGCCGGCTCAGTTACCACGTTATCTTAACTTGCATCGTGTGGGAACTCTTCACACGAGCGGCTCCGAATGTCAGTTGCGTAAGATGACATTTGGCCAATTTGCCTCGAACGTGTGTTCTTGACGAATATTCGTTCTTTTTTTAAGGTCCGTTCCTTACATTGTTCCATTGCTCTTGTTCATTCTGCATAAAGTGGCTCTTTTGTTTTGAAATAGTTTCGTCGCTACGTAGCAGTCATGGTTCGACTCTCGAGGTCCTTCAATGGTAAAGATAGGTAAAATGTGGTTTTAAGGAATTATATACCAAGAAAAGGAATCAATTGTACTATGTAATGTGTATGTAATTGTATATGTGTAGATTTGAAGAATCTTTATTTTTTGACAATCTTTTAATTTAATTTAAAACGTTTTTCATATTTTATTATATCAAATATTTCTGACACTTGTATATTTATTTTACATTTGTTTTTCAATTACAATTTATATTATATTTCGAGGAGATACGTGTCTATGATTTATACTTCAAGTGTTTTCAGATGGAATGGATGCGATTTAAATAAGATCAAAATTGTCAAAAAATTACTTATTAAATTACTTTTTATGTACACCCAATCTTGTTTGTTACATAGAACTGAAAACGTTTAGTGCCCTTACAGAAGAAAATTATTCTTAATTTAACATTGAGCAATTAGAGGTACTGCAGTGACTAAGTTGAAGTATTTATCGTGAGAAGCATGATTTTATCACCTAGACGTGTCTCTGACAATATACGAAAGAAATTAGGTTGCGAGCGTGTTAACTACACAACATTTAAATTTTTACTTCCTAAATGATGTCGTAAAGATGTTAATGAGTCATCCGAATCTGTGTGAATTTGACTTTTATATTTTGTGACCTTCAATTTGTATGACAGGTATGCACATTTTTACTACACTTTGTTGTTATCATAGTATTTCAATGTGGAATTCCTGTAGTACTTATTCATGAAGTTTAAATACGAACACAATAGGAGCGCTTAAATAAAACGTAAATGAACGGGTGTTCTCATCGCTGAGTAAAAATCAATTACAGCATGAAATATCCGGAGGAAATGTCAAAAAATAGTCTATCACTTTTTGTTTATTCAGTGTTAGACGGTGTTCGATTTCCATATCAAAAAATATTGAATATGTAAATCTCATAGAGCGAATAATGTTATAGGATGTTTCGGCTAAATAAGTTATCAAAATGCTGCCCGAAAGTGGAATAAATAAATTTCTCTCTAATGACACTATAACCATCTTTGATAACCTCCAATTTCTTTGTAAACAAATGCTCGTTTAAATTACACTTATTTATCAGCCTATGTCAAGTGCTATTCATACATGTGGGAAACGTTATGAAATTGATCATATTTCTTTTAAAATACGCTATTGCAAGATTCACCTAGTTTTCGTCTATTCATTGTATGCCGTGGGAGAGTTTGTGTTATTGCTATTGTTTGTGGTCTAATACACGCATTCCTGAGACATTGGACCTCTTATTACGCTTATCATTTGCATATAACTTGCGTTTTCATTTGAAATGTCATCAATTTGCTATACATGAAGGATTTCGAAGAAACTGTGTACAATTATATACTAACCAGGTGTACTGCGGTGACTTTGGTCGAATAATATCCGCGAAATGGCGTAAAGGGGTGGAGCAGCAGGATTGCAAAAAAAAGGAAATTAATGCAAGATTAATGATAAAACTTAACTCTTAAGTTAAGACTAAAAGTGCGTTGTGCCGATCGCAGTCCGCAAGACATATGGTTAGATGTGTAGTGAAGAAACGACATTATGAATTGAGAACAGCCACATTCGGCCTACCGAAAAACATTCCCGACACTTGTCAGAGGTGGTAATTGCAAAATTACCATATTTCTATTAAATTATATTTAAAATCAATGACGTAAATTAAAAATATTTTTTATCGTACCAATTGCATATAAGACGCGCGAAGAAAAGACCTCAACGCATCTCAGAATAATTATAGCTCGTCTCTACCTCTGTATCGTAAAACTATTCACCATTCAACTTAATAAATACCAATGACCAAAAAAGGCAGTTCTTATTTTATTTTCGTTTCCGACACGTTCACTAATAGTTAATGCAACTGACAAAAATATTTAAATGAAATTGAATTCGTAACTAAAAAAATTAATCTCAAAGATTATGTTAATTATGAGCATTTGCATAAGAGACCCGCTTTACGTGTATTTATCGTACTTGTATTTCAATACATTAAGAATTATGGCAAGGTTAAATTGAATATTTAAACTGGATCAGTCGTAGTTACGCCATAGTTATGTTTTAGTTTGAGAATGTTAGTATGAATACAAAAACTAAGTATTTATTTAGTCCTCTTTTGCTACTTTTTTTTTGTATTTTTTAATTTAAATATATATATTGATAAAAATTCAGGAGTCGGTTTATTCAGTATAGTCGGTCCAAATACATGTAAATAATTCTAAGCCTACTTGAGGCATCAGGTTATTATTATGAGTTATAGAGAAATAAATACCTATACTCATAATTAGGGACTCATTAATCACTTAAGATTTAAAGGAATAGGCTTGCGCAGTCGCAAAGCCATTGCTCTAAAATTCATTATCGTTGACCGAGATTGGCTAAAAATGGATTGGATTCAATATTTGTATGTATTAAAATATGCTGTCGGCATTCCAGCCAATTAAAACGTAGCACCAATAAATTGAAGGCTGATATATGTTTCTCACATGCGCTAATGAGTGTACGATAACAGTTAAATGTATAGAAATTTATTAAAGGTCATGCAATTAAAGATTTAGTGACAGTAATGAGCTTTCTTTTCACTTAAAATGTCTTCAAACACGGCAAGGACATCTTCGTCTTCTGTTTGACATCGGCTTGTCAAAAGTGATAAAATATAAAATATTTTCAAATCGATTTAAAATAGTTATGTACGCTTTTATCGAATACAAATTAAAGTATTGAAAGATGTGGATATAACCATGTATTATATTTTTATTTAGTTAGAGAATTAAAGGAATAAAATTGAAGTAGATTCATTTTATATATATATGTATCTATATCTCAATGAGAATTAAGAGGGCTATAAAGGCTACCTGAAGCAATGTGATCTCATATTTGCTCATAGAGATAGGATGTTTCCAAATTGGGCTGTCCCGACCACTAAGGTAGCAGAATAGGAAATCCATATTGACATAGTATTATAATTTAAATATAATATTAAATATGGTTACATGCTTATGTAGTGTAATATTTCTATTATATGTAACGGCAATTATTCGGTTTGTGGTGAGGTAATTTTAATTTTTCGCAATTTCACACGCCGATAGGATTTTTTGGTTTTATTGTTACAAATCACGATAGCTATAGCGAAGCGATTTGGTTCCAATGAAATCGAAAGTGACGTTGTATCCAATCAACTTTTTGCAATTTTTATTGACTTTTATAACGTTTTTAAGTTCTTTATGAAATTTGTACTACATTTTAAATGTCGATCGATGGATGTTCTGAACAATGTATCTCATTAAAATTGATTTATCTAAAGTATTTATTTTATATATCAAGCTATGTGCAATCAAAACATTGTTTGTAAGATATTTAAAACAGTTTGTCAAAAAACCAACTACATTTATTTTATTGTTTTCTTTAAATTATGTTTTCTATAAATTTACTTTACAAATTTGCGATGAATACATTTCCTAACACAAAATTATCAGCACATAGACTAATAAGCTTGAATAATCAAATGAAAAAGTCAATATATTAAATAAAATTATATACATTCAAAAAGGAAATTAAAATACTTTCTTGATACTTATAAACCCATACAGCCTTAATAGGCTGATTAAGCAGTCGATGGAATGTTTTTTGTACATCGCAAGTGCGTGCAACATTTAATGTCTACATTCATGTATGTGAACAAGAATTAACAATTGGATTCCCATGCAATTGCAATTATGCAACGAAGACGTACGCATTGATAACGAGGTTTTTTGTAAATAAAACTCGTGAGACCTATGGCTTACAATTAGATTTATGGGTTAGTAAAGCCTTGCATTTAGGCCATAAAAAAACCATTTTCATTGCATCGTATTTAAAGTACGCAGTCTCAAACATAGCGTAAATCATTTCTCTCATTTCAGTTTACTGTAAACCTTTAAACCAAGTGAGCAATACTCTCAAGACTACATCGGTTATTTCCGGGCCTGTACTGGTGTAGTATTGATCGAGATTTTAATTTTCTTAATACTGATAGTTTGATATAATTCAATATGGTACTATTTTTTATTAAAAATTTTTTGTTGAACGCAGCTTAACTGTAGGGTAAACATGAATCCTCAGTGGGATAGTTGCCTCATAAAAGACATGTATAAACATTAGACACGTTGTGTTTTGTTTTTAGCCCTCCCCCGCCCGTCCTTCGATCTGTGCTATGCACTTAACTGGAATGGACGTGTCGCGAGTTATGAGACAACGAATATTTTTTGCAGCAATTAATTCGTGAATTTGGTGCGTCTCAAATTTTGAAGCGCTCGAAACTTTTGATTTTAAGAGGTAAGTGTCTATATTTTTGTTTTATTTAAGTTAATGTATAAATAAAAGATTTTGTTTTTATTTGTGTATGTTTTAACATATTTACTTCAATATTTTGACGGCGTCTATCCCCAAAAAGGATAGATGCCTCATTTTTTGTGAGTATAGATGCTTTGGAAGTATCTATCCCTTTTAATCTTTTTATTGTAGATATGCTCGAAAGTACCTTTATACAAAAGAGGAAAACAATCACTGCAGTATTAAATTCCAAAGAAAACATAGCTAATAAGAAAATCAAAGGTACTAACATACCATGCAAAAGTAGTAAGGTAAAAGGACCGAAAAAGATGACAAAAAGGCCAAGATTAGCTTCAGAAAAGACAGCATTCATCTCAATAATATTCTGATGAATTTTCTAAAGAAAATGAATCTCATATTGACAGATTAAAACAGAAATATACGAAGAGAGCTAAGAAATTAAAAATAAAAGAAAGAAATGAAACTACAAGTGTTAATGTGATTCAACGTCCCCATTCGTGCCATTCAAAAACACAATAATCAAAAACGTTAGTGAACGAAAGGCAATCCCTTCTAGTGAGTCAGACTCTCTTGAAAATTCGTCAAATGTATGTGTGGAATGTTTTGAAAATTATGAGAAAACAAAATCAACGGCACACTGGATCCAGTGCGTCATGTGTAAAAATTGGTTGCATGAAACTTGTACTATGTACGGTGATTACTGTAATCTTTGTCATCGATTAAAATTACGCCATGAATTAATATAAAATAGTTTAAAATTTAAATTAGAGCAAACGTCTAAAACGTATCAGAAGTTGCCATTTATAATATTCATACTGATATTGTATTATTAGATACTAAAATTGATCTCAGTTTTCAATTAAACCAAAGATGATTGTGTTTATAAATGAAAATGTAACAGTAATTGTTGATTAAGATAAATAAATCCAAAATAATCTTTTATTATATGTATAAGGCATCTATCCCACAAGCCAAATCATCATTGTGGCATCTAACCCACACTTTAGGCATCTATCCTCGATTAAATACTTTCTTTTTTTTTCCACCAAAAAAAAACCCCCCCCCCACTTTTATTACTTTAATTATTTATTTTATTAATAAGTATACAACACATCCAATCATGTAATTGTTAAGATAACTCATATTGTATAATTTATTACCTTTTTCAAAATGTGTGGCAACTATCCCACATTTACCTAAAGAAAATTATTATTGAGATGTGCTTTCTGTTGAATTGTTTCAAATCTAAATTGGTCTATAATTTTTTTTTAAGTAAATTACCAAAGATAAGTTATATTTTACATCAGCCTTTATTCTTTAGATCTGGACTGTCACCCAGTGAACATATATTGGTATATGTATGATGGTGACCTCAAACGTTTGACTGCACATTATGAAAATGAATCTAAAAATTATGCGTCTCGGTCTATGCCGCCGTCTGTGCATTTTTTTACAATCTGAGTGATGTACTTGAGTGCAGACTATTTCAAACTTCCTTGAATTTTTATCAGAAAACTCAGTCTATGTCTAAAATTCTCTTCGTTGGTGATCTGACGCGTTGGGAACGCGCAGGGGAGATTTTCCCGAATCACCTCACATTCATGAAGATTAAGGCTGAAATTCGTATGTGTGTTCGAAGTTTTAGATTTCGCAAATGAAACCCCAGTGAATACAAATATGATGCAGTCATCATGATTCATGTGTCTGCTGCAGTGATGAATAAATTGTCACATCGCATAGAAACATGTTTTAAAAAAAAAGGTTATATGGAGTAAACAACATTTTGATTTTGGAAGTCGGATTCCGCCGATTTGACTGCTTTTAATGAAGAAGGTTACATTCTAAATAGTGTCAAATCTCACTTGGAAAGGCTTATATGTTAAATATATATATATGCATATGCGTAGACAACATATTTTTGACCAACAATCTAAGTTATAAAGAGCTTATCGACATTTGAAAGGCTGGCAACGGACGTGCGAACCATGTGGCATTGCGAGTTTCTATAGGCGGCGATAACACTTAAGATCTGATGAGCCTCCTGCCCTCCTTTTTCAAAAAAATTTTTGACCTATTTATGAAAAACAATATTTAAACAGATGCAGTCTGAATCCAAACTCGTAGAAGGTTGTAGTCCACTTGTTTATCTATTTAAAACGAGGAATTTGTAATGTACAAAACCTTTACGATAGTAAATGGCTAGTACCATCCGAAAGCTCACAGATAAAATCGTCGCATTGTGTCGTATTCTAGGCCTATATACTTCGCTAATTTGCTGTATTTAAAGCGCTCGTATCACAGATGATCTGATATTTTCTGAATGATGGTACTTTCTCTTCATTTACGTTCGAAATTTAAATTAACTAAAACTACTATCGCTATTGTAGACAAAGCTCTAATAATTGTTAAGCACAGATAAGTTTATCCTTCTATATTCAAGCTAGCTTGTGAGAAGGCGTTGAAACAAAATAGCAGTTATAATTTTAAAAGCCATCTTATTTTTAAAAGTACCGGGTTTTATAATTTAAAAAAATATATAAAAAGGTAATTTAGTAATACTTAATCCATGTGTTTTCATAAAAAAACTGACATTTAGCTTCTAAAGTTTATAACAAATTAATTTAATGAAAACAAAGGAGTTTTAATTCTAAAAGTATTTAACTAGTCTAATTGTACATTTGAATGTAACAAGTTATTGCCGCTCCAATTTCCCCATCTTGTTATAAAGGAACATTACAATTAGATAAGGTGTAATGATAGAAACGATTACAATCAATTCCATTACTATTCCGTATTCTATATTCAGCTTTTACTAACAATATGCTTGCAACTTGTATAGAAGATTGATGATATCGTAGACCACTTTCAGAATGCAAATTTAATATGTATTAAAATGTGGTAAGTACGTTTGTAAACCATGCTTCATAATTTTACGTTTCTTTATTTCAAATCAATTCCTTTTGGTGAAAACTAATATTTTAATGCTAGAAATAGATTAAATATAATATTTTTATATGTTTATAATGTGGTAAGGAACTTGTTCAATATTAAATGTAATCTCAATAAATAATTTATAAGATGTGTAATGTTCTAAATGTACAAAATATATTATTTTACGTAATACAGCTTGAATAATTGAGCTTTTAAAGAAACCACGTCAAAAAATGAAAGCTATGTAAAAATGTCGCATGCAGTCACTGATGCGTATAATAAACCAGTTTATCGTACACGATCGAAATTAAATCGAGCAACTGACAGTTATCTAACTACGCACAGTGAAAGCGAAATGTCTAATTATTTTTATTTTTTTTAATCACGGAGATGACACAGCGGTATTTCGATTGACGTTTGTTCAGCATTATTTACGGATGTATTTCACTTATCTGCGAATACGCTCGCTGTTCGCGTGGAAATTGTAAACGAGGAGGTTTTAATTGCCTTTGACAAATGTATTGGTTTCAGAAGCTTTTAAATCTTTAGTGTTGTAAAAAGCTCCTTTTGTAATATTAGTCAAAATAGAGGATTTTTTTTGTTGTAAAACATTCAATTTGAGGTGGTTACTGCTAGTGCAGGACAAATTTTTTTGAAAGTGAAATTATTTTCATTATATAATTTTGTAAACCGTTAAAAAATGTTATATGTTTGTATCATTTAAAAGTACCAACATTTGAAATGAATGCCCTACAAAAGCTTCACCCTATCTAAAAGCTTTATCATAAATGCTAAGTTAGGAAACGATCTTAGTTAAATTGCTCTCTATTGGTATCTGATAAGGCGCAAATCTTGTAATACCACTTTACTTTCCATTAGACATACGTTAGTAAAAAATATATATTCATTTAATTTTCAGTGATGATTAAATGTGATTAAAATAAGAAATTTATATTTGTACAAATAATACCGTTCCTGTGGTTTTATGATCGTATGATGTAAAACATGATTTAGTTGCTTAGTTTTGTAAACATTGTTATTGTTAGAATATATAACATAACCACGAGACACTTTCAGATGTGTTTTATTTTAAGTTTAACGAGAAGATATCATAAAATATGGTATTGGCAATTATTTGTTTATGAATATTTCAAATATACGTTTATTTTAATCACTCTTTTCTTATTTTATTTTTCTCTTTTTTTAAATTTATTACTATTTTACTAATTATCTGCGTATACTTAAACAAATCTTTACTTTGTTTGCAAGAAATGTATATTAATGCGAAAAAATTAATTATTTCAAATATATGATAATTTTACTTTAAAATATGTTTTGTTGTACAGGGTAACAAGTATCATTGGATAACAATGACCAAAACTCGAGCAAAAAGGCGTCGGCCGGCGGCAGCGCGATCACAACTTTCTGGTTTACTGGGTCGAGCAATTTCATTCTATTTTTCTTTTTTTATTATAGCGTTAACAGTGAAAATTACAGTGAAACCGAGTTGTTATACTCGTACTACGCCATAAACTTAAATATAAGATCATTTTTAAGTAAAGCAGACACGAGTGTGACGAATTAAATTATATATATGCTCATTATAGATATATTTGTACTCGTATAAATTAGTAAAACATTTTAGATTGAAGTAGAGGAAAATTGATTTTTTGTGTTAATTTGTAATTTGTTGCTAATTTAATGGTTTTTTACAACTGTAAAAATCAACTGTTTACGATATTGGTTTAAGAAGATTATACATTTCGTTGTATATTGTATTTATCGCGCATTAATTTTGTCTCGTGATTTATGTGTGAGAATTTGTAGTTATTTGCATAATATTATTGGTGATATAAATTTGGAGACGCATAAAATTTCGCTGCTTTTAAATTTTTTATTTATAACGTGTTGATTTAATGAGTTACATTTTATTTAATAAATTATGTAAATTCGATCGATTATTAATATTTATTATTTATTTCTGTTTTTTGTTATAAACAAGAATATAAACATAACAAAGTTAAAATTATTTATTTATTTCCGTTGCTCGTCAAATGTTGAGTTAAATTTTCGCACTTTTTAAAAATATATCACCTACCTTTCGTAGGAAGAATATCAAAATCTCGAACACGAATCCGCTCCAATTCACTTCAAAAAGTTATTAAAAAATCTTAATAGTATTAATCCAAACACTTATCACATTCAATCACAAAATCCTTAGGAGTCAGTAGCACTCGATATCCATTAAGAGCAGTTGACGCTAGGCGCGTGCGCAGGTCGGCATGGCGTCGCGTTATCAGCGCGAGCGTCGCGCCGCGCGACAACAACAGAACTTGAGAGCCGATCTCAATAGTAACAAGAAAAGAAAACGGTCCAGTTTCAGCAAGGCTTCCGGATGGCTCGGACGGGGCGCGGTCTATCCCTCTCACACGCGCTCTCGCTCTAACGGTACTCGGCTTGAACGATAGCGCTAGTCGCAAATGCGACACCGCCCAGCGCGACAGCCTTCGAAAGCCCGCTCGCGTTTTCCCGCCACTCACTCGTTCCACTTATCATTAAAAAAATTATAAAAAAATATACTTAACTAACATTTGAAAGTTTTCATTATATTGCATAGTATATAGAATAATCATTCATGGGGTTAATCTTGTCTACGATGACATAATATTAACAGAAATGTTCTTATCGTTCGCAGAGTGATAAGCGGTTCGTTTAAGTCTTTTGTATATTAATAATTCAAGATTGTGTAAGAGCCGATATAGTGCAGATAATTTTTGTTTTTTAATTAAAACGTGTCGTGAGAGAGCACGATTACGAAATGCGAGCAATAAATTAAGGTTAACTCGGTGTTTTTAAAAAAAAATCATTCTCCGTTCTTGATAAACTTATATTAATAGCAATTTTATTCAAAGTTATTTTTAGAGTAAGTTATTGGAGAAATGCGTTTTAAAATCTTATTTTGTCTTAAGTAATTGTTTCACAAAAAAATGTAATATACTCGTTTCGTAGTTACAGTAAGTATTGCTTGCTTATTATAGCACGCCATAAAATGCGAATATTATGTAACAAATAACATATCTGGTGTCTCATTTTTATTGCAGTGTAGCTTTAAATCTTACGCCAATAGACATTGGAGAGGCATTTATTGAGTTTTGTAGTTTTTAGAGCCCGTAATTTTGTTCGTGTTAATTTAAATTGTGTGCCATTCTTTGAATGCACGAAATATTTAAAGGGAAACCATATTTAAAAGTATCAATTTTATATTGACACATGAATACTTAAATTATACCTGTAAACTTTGTAGCATACACAAATTACTTCGAAATTTGGATTAATTCTACATTTGTATTACCTGAAAAAAAAATACATAGATTTATATTAAATATTAACTATTGGAATACACAAAATATATTTATATACACATTAAAAGTTATATTATTGTAATTCGATTCTACGAAACAATTTTAAGGTGTTAAAACTGTACTTAACAGTCTAAATTGCATAAAAAGGTTCATCTGAACTCGTTATAACTCTTTCAAGAAGCTTTTACCCTAATAAGCCTTCGTTATCGGTGTAAAAATTGCCTTATTTTGTACAAAGTGGGTACTGTGTGTTTGTGAGCCAATGGGAGATGGAAGCGTCGGGTCCTTTGAACTTTTGTACCTGTTTTTCTGCAATTGTATCATTTATTTTATCTTTATAAAATATATATTGTATGACTAAAACGAAGTTACAACTTACAGTAAAACCAGACTCTCCAATCTATTTCTTTATGTACTTTTTTTTATATCTTCAACTATGGCATCAAGGAAAATCGGACACAAATTTACGTGAAGAGACGGACACAAATTACTGAACGGGTTTTAAGGATTTATTTGGGTGTGGTTAAATTTTCATATGAAGTAACTGATTATTTAACTGTTAACTATTCTTAATGTAAAAGATAACAGGGTTATTGGATAATAAGACTAAATGTTTCCCTCAATTACAATTAAACAAATTGTAATCAGTTTAGTATTAAGAAACCAAGAAAAAAAGCAGTTAATTTTACAAAGATAAACATGTTGTCGTTGTTATACTAATTAACAAAATTCTCTCCTAATTGACATTAAGACAACTAATTGGATAGAATATTTTTTTCCTTTTCTTCATAATAATTGCGCAAAAACTGCATGATACACACATATATGTACATATAATAAAACTGCTGTAATTCTATTACATTTAATATAATTTAAATTGAAAATAAAAGCATATATTTTACAAATATATTTAAAGCAATGGAATATGTTCCAATTGAAAATATTGGATAAATACTTATTCTGAATATATTTTTTTAATAATCTATGAAACTCGAACATCTAAATTAGTCTTTTCTGTCAAACACGAAAGCTCACAGCTTAGCTGAGCTTAAAAATGTAACTATATATATGGAACCTCATAAAAATATTTATGACGCCGACGAGAGCCAGGGTATATTCTGATATTAGCTACACACGTTTTTCTATTCACTCTTTATGGATGATTGCAAAAACGCCGACATATTTAGTTATATCGTTTAAACCTTGCGAATTAGTTGCTCTAAATGAATTGCGCAGTCTACATAGTAGCGAGGCGTGGTCAGGAGACCTTAGAGACCGGATGTGGTAGCCTCGCTCCGCCATTTCAGATCAGCGTTTGATGATAACCACATCTGAAGTTATTACAATAAAAATTATTGTTTATATCGCGGAAGTTATGACATTTAGTTGAAGAAATAAATCTTTAATCAAGAGCATCCTTTGTTTCATCCTCTATAAATGGACTATCTAACACAGAATAATTTTTCAATTCTCGATAATAGTTCCTGATTAGCAACTTCAACTAAGCAAACAAACTCTTTAGCTTCATATGAAATTTTAAATATGCAGACTTGTATTGTATTGTATTACACATAATACATGTATATAGGATACATATCATCTATTTCACTTTTATTTTTATAAGTAAAATCAATCGCTGTCTTCAATCACCACAGAATAAGTTAAGGCTTATGGTAGAAGAGCCAAACAATAGAAATAAAATTATATGCCTAAAATCTAAAAGCTTATTTGATAGTTGAAATTGCCTAATTTGAAAATAATTTTTGAATAAATAAACTGCTATCATTTAAATTAAAGTAAGTCCTATACATTTTAATTTTAAACTAAGTAACCTCTTTAGATACAAAACTATTTAAAATTATAATTATTCTTACGAGTCTGAAGCGAATAAAGTCGCTACATTCAAAGCCGACCGTGTCGATAGCAAAAAATCATGAGTGAAAAGGTCAGACGGCCGAAATTAAACTCAAATCACTATAATGAGAGCAAGGGATCCAGTATCTTGACAGTCGATGCGAGAGGGCCCTCCAAATTTTCTTGCACCAGATAATTATGATATGATAATTTATGTTCATCGCTTTTGGCGCGATCATAAACTTTTATGACTTAATTTTTGTTCTGCGAAGCGTTTTTTGATTGTGGTGTAATTGTTAATGTCACAATTTGTTTAATCGTGAGTTTATCATTAAATCACGTCCCGTATATCATCAGGATATACAAATATATGTTGTTGTTCTTGAATTGCCTGTACTCGATTAATTGTTTTCAAACATTTCCTTCACCCTAGTAGTCAGACAGCGTTATCAATGATAATGATTTGAGTAGGTGGCCTCGTAACTAATTTTAATAAATCCGCGTGGACAGCCGGAAAGGTCCATACAGATCCGCCTAACTGGTGATCTGATTAAATAATTTATGTTTACTGCGAAGTTGTTACGGATTTATTTTGTCATTACTAGTATTCAGTACATTGTTTTAATTATATCCGCGTGTATTCCAAACTTAGCTAATTATACGTAAGTATACAACGTTTCGATACAGTACTAAAATATTTAATATATCCACTATAGTACTGGGAAACCTGGCATTGTGTCCTTGGTGTCACATTTGCATAACACTTATGTAGATAACATATTTTGAACAAAGTTCTTAAATACTAGTTTACACATAAAAAGATTTTTGCATAATAGTCCTTATGGACCTACCTTACCTACGCTACCTTTTCCATGCAAACTTCACGGAAAGAATTTAAGTCTATCAATAATAATTATTATAGTTATCTCAATATTAGTTATTAACATAACTATACTAAAGACGTATGTAGTTAAGGTGTTCAAGTATGATATATCTTAAAAAAAAATAGCTAATATCAGAAGAGCTAAATTGTAACCCGAAAAGAAAAAATCGGGAAATCTCATCATTTGTAGTAATTTATTTTTGTGAAACAACAGAATTCAATAAAAAAATTTTCTTACCGTTTGTCATATCGAAATCTACCATTGGATTTTATTTATAATAAAAAACATGTACCTGCAATGAAAAGACATATAATGAATTAAAATGTATTTGTATAACATATACAATGCTTAGCAATGATATTAATACCTTAATGAGGTTGTTTACACACCCTCTTACCTACGTCTTTTTTACAACTGAAACATTGTGCAATAAATTAACAAAAAGCTGTAATGTAAATCATACTAGTAAAACTTGCTCTTAAAAATACGTGCTTTTTGATAACATCTACGAAAGCCTTTAATTATTTAATTACTGTTTGTAATTTTATGCAATACACCCTTCAAATTTTTACGAAAAGGTTCGATAATTAATCGAAATCAATTAGTACTATCTGTTGTTCGATTTTTAATGTATATACAAGACAAGTGATTGCAATGTCGACGAGAAATGTAGATACAATTTTCTTTTCATCGCAATAATATTGTCGTAATTGGGTGCGCCTATTCAACACATTTAACCAATAAGTTTAAATGTTGTCTATTATTATAGATGGTTTAATGTTATAGATGGTTCAATATCCGATTCCCACTGTGAGTTTTTGCATCTTGATTCCAAGTATGCGAGAGCTACGCTAATTAAAAGTACTACGTCAAAATGAATTTCCAGATATGATGACGCTATATGTGTCCTATTCATGGTAATATTACTTATTACCATGAATAGTGACTATAACACATAATCAAAAATTGTCCCTTTTTATAACAACTGAATCAAACCGCAGTTAGTGGTGCAAATAAATATGATTATATTATTATTTCTTTCTTCCGGTGAGCTGGTTGAGACAATTATGGAATGGATAAAAATAACAAGCTTTAAATATTGAAACGCAGCTTTTTATGATCTAGAATACTAAGGCAACAGGATTAGTAATGAGTAGTCGAATATCGTACGGTTTGCATACAGCGAATGAGTGGGGTGCGGGACGGGGGCGCGGGCGTGGTCGGCGCCGGCCGCTCGCCTTGACTCCACCGTCAAGCATCGCATGATCTCCTGGTATACAGCGCTATTTTAATTTCGATACTAGAACAACAAAGATAAAAAAACATAACTATGCCGAATGCTTAATTGATTATGATGCGGAATGATGTTAACATCAGACGGAATCATTGATAAATTTTAGAATATATAACCTAAAGTATCATCCTATCACAAAACTTTAAATAGATATAAAGCAAGTAAAATATTTGATCTAAAGAATATACAGAACACATAGAAGCTTGATATAGCATAGTAAATGTCAGTTTTTTCTTCAAACCCCATTTCGTTATAAGGTATTCTTGTATCGCTAAAGCATTCAAGTATCAAGGCATTCCGATTGCAGTGCAATCCAAGTGAATGTGGCGACTGTGCAGTGGTCGGGCGCGGTGATAACGCCGTCGTTATCAAATCGAGATGTATCATACCTGCTTTAAGCTTTGTTCTATATCCAGGGATACAGTTACTCGATTGCCTGACCCACTTACGATTACGCTTTCAAATATAATGTTCAAATTGTTTTGTCTATTTTATTATCCTTAAACCACCATATCATATCGTTGTTATTCATGTTTATTTAAGCGACGTCTGAATGCAATAGTTTGGACGGTATGATTCGTTGATACGTGATACATATATTTAAAGAGGATATAAATATTTATGCAACATTTAAACGTGTTCTAATCCCGTAAAAAATAGTGATTATCCGTTGGTTTTAGTCTAGCATAGAGTAATAAATTATTAGAGGTAATAATTAAGGTTTAATGGATTTAATTAATCAATCAATTAGCTATCATACCATAGATCTAATGAGGCAGTTAAGGATATGAAACATCCGCTCCTGTTATGGAAAAGAATCCGCCATTTTAAAACGAACTTGCTTATACGTAGGGGAACATCTTAGTAGTTATAAAGTTATTCAAAAACAAATTAGTAATTAAAACACATTTTAATTAAATGTCTAAAAATATATAATTCTATTGTATGTTGGTGAATATATTATTAATATATATTTATAAAGTAAAACACCTGTTTTGGCTCTTAGACGTCGGTTACTTCACGACCTTCACCGTATGAAAGACTATACACACGCAGGGCATTGTAGTGTGAATTTTATTTACAAAAATATTGATCCTTAATATCATAAATTTTTCTTCTCTAGTATTTATTTATTATAAAATATTTTAAAGCTGAGCTCAAGGTTAGGAGATTATATTATTTTAAAATTATTTCGATAATACCGAGTTCAAAAGCAAATAATAATTTGTAATAATAACATAATTACGGGAAAGTGCAAAAAATGATTAGCTTTAAAACTTGATTCTACTCACATAGGTGAAGACGTTAAAATAAAGACGTTATGTTTATGGTTACTTGATTCTTATTTTATTACTTAAGGTTTCTATGCTGTACGTTATATGGAACTGCTGAATTATTCAGTTAACTGACCCAAGAACGACATTTTATCAAACAACGGTTGTTTTGCTTAGTTTTTAATTACATATTTTATGATAAAATCATCAGTCCTGTGCCAACTGTGACGGAAGGATTTCTATCTATCTCATCTTTTGCGCCTAATGGCAGATTTCATAAAGTACCGCTACTTATCAGAACTTAATTTTTACTTGTCACATTGTTTTTCCAGCTCTGAACCACAAAACTCACATTTCAAAGATCTCGCGAAGTGAAGAAGTGCCAAATATCGTAGCTTATTGGTTATAAAACCTGCCCCGTCAGGTATTCCTGAAAGGTCCTGTTCTTTTAAAGGCCTTCAAGTAATACACTTCCAAGCCTGCTTCTATGAGTGGTGATCATCATCTATATGTAAGCCACCTGTTTGTTTACTTCTTGGCCCGTAAGTCCAAGGTCAGTGAACTTCTAGCTACTTCCGCACTAGCTGGTAAGCTATATTGTTGCTGGTACCACTGAAGTAGGAAATACAAAAGATATCTACTGATATTTTATTGCCGCGTTATGGAATTTTAGAAACATGCATAACATAATATACCAAGATATCTTAGTACAGTTTTAAAATCAATTTGTACTTTTTATGAGTAGCTTGATTATGTTACAGTTTAATATATTCAAAAAATGCTGCGTAGATGTGCAACACACATAGATCATTATCGTCATTGAAATTATTAATATCATACCATGAACAAGAAACGTCATCAGACCACTTAAATGATAATTTTGTACAGTGAAGTACAAAAGAGAAAAGATGAGGTTACAAACAAATACAAAATTTACAAAAGTTTGACGACCCAATGGATGCAAATGTTGTAATATTGAATATAGGAACCTAAGTTCTATCCCTAGTAGAATACATTTGTGGTATGAGCTTATTTGTTGCCTGGAAGTTTTATGAATTTACAAAAGTTTATATAAAGTATATATCGGTTGTTTTAGAACCCTATAACACAAGCTATTACATTGAGGCTATCCATCAGTATGAGATGTGTCCTGTTGTTATTATTGTAATGTCAGGTGTTTATCGATGTATACAAACCGGTTTTAATGATTTTTTATATAAACAGTTTTCGGTTAGCTCTATGAGATGGTTTGGCTTGGCTGACGTATTCATTAACGCTACTTTGATGTACGTAATGTCTTTTCTACTCACCAGTACATCATAGAATATTCCAAAATGTATATTCATAGTGTTACATTTGATGGTTCAATTATTGTAATTCATACACGCCTCATATCGCCAAGTAATTGCAAGAGACGACATAAGAGTGGCCTCAGCAAATAAGGACACTTCATGTAAATTAATGATTAATTCTAAACCAATCACCTCATACGAACAGATGTAATGAATAAAAATTAGATATTGTATAGTTGCTTTAAACGCCTATTCCATGAAGTTTTTATTGAATACGTATCCAATACTTTGACATACTATAGAGGGTTATAGCAGGATTTGAGTTGTACCAACCAATATAAAAAATCTCTGTAGCACTTACAAGTTTCAAACGTTCCGCTTGGGTATAGCTTCTTATCAGGTATCAATAGCTTATTAAAACTGCTCGGTATATATATTAGCCTTCATCTCTTTTTAAACAACCCTGTATAAGCTTTAGTCTAATTTCATTTTTTTTAATATGTATTACTTAAAGACATTACAAATCGATAGTGAAAAATTATAAGAAAGGGGATCACTATTTGTTGAATAGTATGTAGTATGTAATTATAATTTTACACGTTTCGAACATCTTTCTAATAAATGTTTATAATGACACGAATAAATAATGTATGAGGTTTAGAGATTATTGTCATTTCACGTTAGGACGAGAATCGCCTACGCAGGTTCCTATATTGCTATAGTGTGTCTTGAATTAATAATGAGCTTGCAAACGATGTGTATAGCAAATTGAGCCATCTTATCATATTCAATTTGAATTTATTGCATTGAAATAGCCTTTGTATTTAGAATCTATTTGAAAATATTATTATTTCATGAAATGTCACTTCTGGAACTGAGTTATAAATAATAATGGTTAATTTGACGTCTTTTAGATGATTACAAGAAATTAGTTTTGATATTTAGTAGCTGCGTCGGTAATTTTGATTTGTTGTATTTCAGAAATATATAAGTGTTTCAACAGTTTATTGCTTATTATATCTGTAAGTTAAGGTAAGATTAATCAAACTTTTTAAAATAAGTAATTTAATTCACCGTTACGCGCTCTCATGTAGGCAAATATAAGAGATTCAACCGATACGCATCAGTGCAGTGTTCCGTAAGATCTCAAGGTCCAGCGCAGTACCGGCGTTCGACAGATGATCGGATGGATCATCTTACACTGATCGACTTACCCATCGATCGGTTACAGGAATGTCAATGAACCGGTTTGGAAATGGTCTAAATCTCGAATGTAACAGTTGCAAGGAAAGACATCAACGCGCGTAATGTTACGCAACAATATTTTTATTTTTCCCGTTTATAATTCATCAATGTGATCCAAGTTCCGTTTCAAGTTTTTATCAATGTTTGGAGCTTAAGAAGACTTAAATAAGAATTGTACAGAAGGAATGTATAGATACAGATTTTAAGATTATATTCTATATTATAGATATTAAGATTAGATAATATTGCAACTAAGAAGTATTTCTTACCTGAATGCCATATATTTTAAGCTCCAAAATAAATTACATTATAACGTCCATTAATCATACATACGTAATGTATATTCAATTTTATAATTTTCTTTCTTATACTTTTTTTCTGACTGTAAAAAAAAGGATTGCTTTCTAGCAATTCACATTTATGGCAAAACGACGTTTGCCGGATCAGCTAGCTGTTTATATAAATATCGTCACAATAGCGATTTATAAATTCAACTGACGAAATCTAAAATCTTCAGCGACTGAGCGATGGCAAATAAGTGAAACAGTGCGAAGAGAATTCCAAGTGCAGTTAATGTATGCTGATACGTCCAGCGATTGTAGGGGTGCAGTACCGTACTTTGTGGGCGGGTGACACGCAACGCAATGCAAATGCTCGCTACAAGATATTCGGAATCCTGATTTGTGTGGGCATTGTTTAACTGTTACTTCTATTTTCAGATCCGTGTGACCCATGACACTAACGGAACGTGTATTTGGTGCAGTTTTCTGTGAATTTTAAATTATATCTCGATAGTATTTTGTAAGTGTTATAATACATTGGAATAAAATAGTTTATGTTTAAGCAACCGATGATACTTTTGTGATGTCTTGTATCTTTCTTTTAGAATACAGGAAATTGTAATGCTTTAAATTAATAATATACAATATATTTCTTCTTAAAGAAATTTGTAAAAATCTTTGTAGAAAAAATTGCCACTAACATAGCACTTACAAAAACCTATATTCGTTTGTTTGAAATTCTAAATTCAAAAATAACATAACATGATAAAGGCGTGTTTAAACCTAGCATTTCTCGTTTATCAGTAGTTTGACGAAAGGCCCGCAGCTATACCCCACGATAATTAAGTCGATCCAAGTGTCTGCCGACGATATCTTCTTGCTGCAGGCTTGTTTCTTGCATCACTGCCAGGCTGCATGTTTCATATTGGAAGAAATATGAAAAGAGTTAACGCATACTCGAAAAGTGATATCGTTTATAAATATGTATGGCATAAGCTGTCTTCAGCCTTTTTTTGTAATTACAATGAAACATATCTTTCTCCATAACAAACAAACATAATTATGTCACCTAAAATAAGTATAGCGCAACATATAATGTTATATATATGGTAGAATCATCGAAGTATGAACTATATTAAAGTACTTTAAGACTTATCCCTTTAGCGTTTAGTTCTATGATTATTTTTAAGCAATACCTAATTTTCTTACAAATTTAGAGTGCACTGACAGGATTGACAGAATACACCACGAACAGGTTGACAGTCACTAGCACTGCTCTAAACCATATATGTATAGAAATATTTACGCGTTCATTGTAAACGCAGCACAATCTGCCTGCGGATAAGTTTGACATTAGGCTGATATAAACGTTGATGGTTTGTTCCAAATAGACCCATCTAGTCTTCCATGAATTTATTTATTGGCACGGAAACACTTAGATTGTGAAAACTCGAGTTCAAAGCAGATTGACTATATTTTCCCTAGAGGCGATATCGAAGCTTGCTTTCAATATTTTACGATTCTAGGGAAGTTTATTCCACAATTGCGGCAATACCTGATTTGATTCGCACTATTTGAGTTCATGGAATACGAACAGTGAGAACTGGGTATAATAATAATATTAAGTTGTTTACTGTCAGTTACCGTATCCTGTGATAGTCGTTGGTAAAAATATAAATAATAGTATATGCATTTAAATGTGCATGCTAATTCCAAAAAATACTATAAATAATCGAATAAACATATACATGTATTGTATTTACATATTACTTAGAGGCATATTAAAATGGACAAACATTAAATGCATTATAATTCTTTGGATTTACAATATGATAACGTTATTGATATGATGTTAATGTCATTCAAAGTTCTAAGAAAACAATATAATACAAGGACAGTCGAACATTTTTTATTTCTTTGTATTTAACAGATTTAAATTCATTAAAATTCTATAGAATAAGAGTTTGATTATAAATTACATTGTACATGTTATTTACAGAGTATAAAACTAGATTCGGTTTTGCATTAATGAAGGGCCGCCCTGCTTTAAAGAGAAGGCATTTTACGTCAAGAATTACTGAAAATCGTTCATTACATAATAAGGTAATAAAATACATCAATCACACAAACAAATAATACAAATGGTAATGCTTGAATCTATTGTCGTATTGGAGGCAAGATGGAATAGTGGTCTTTATCTTATCTTTGTTCATAAATTATGCGTAGCGGTACGGAGTGCCTGCTTTAGATCAATCATATTAACTTGCTTCTGTTGTTAATAAAGTATTATCTATCGTCTATCATTTATAAGGAAATACGATTGTTTGACGACGTACGTGTTGGCCAAGGTACGTGACAATAGATGGCGTGAATGGACCCTTGAATGATATTAACTCAGCGGGCTACTGGCTTCATAGAGTGGTGATCGGTGGCAATAAATACATTGAAAAGGGTAATTTTTCGTATTCTGCGTTACACAGTCACAACTCCGTTCAACAGAATGAATTTTCCATTTTACATTGTCTCTGCTCGATGATTATTTTTGAAAAGTAAATTCGAATGTCTCATCCTAGACAAAGAATAGCTATTTGACTTTATTGTAAGCTTTTCCCATACATTTCATCCTAAACCTTAGTTAAATGTAGTAGTTAAGTGTCTATGGGAAGAAATAACTATAAAGTTTTTGCAGGAAGCGCTATTTACGAAGACGACAACATTGGCTTGAATCGAAGTACACTTGCAAATAAAATGTCTTTTATTTTATAATACTTTACTGTTGCTAACACTTCATTGGTGGGTATCTGTTTATAAAAATATCCCATAATAAATTGTAACATGTACTTTGCAGGTAAAATTACCCACTATTAATTTACATTTAAATAAATGAAAGCTAATGAAAACAGTTACACGTTTTTTTTAGTCTCTTCTCCTCATTATTGAAAAAGAAGAGCTGTTTTATGTATAGATGCTGCTTTAGTCCCAACAAAAACGATCGTAACATGTTAACTGTAGATTTGATTTCAATAGATGGATACAATAATACTATTAAGAAGTGTACGTCTAAGAAAATAAATATAGATCACAGTTGTACATTGTGCACTCGTCAGTACTAACAACACTTAAATGCGGGAAATGTTGACTCAAATTGATTCGCTTCTCTTCGGAAGATGTCTAAGTTTTATTTAGTGAAAGTAAATCACGTAAGTGCGTGTAATGAATAATAGTGCATTAAGCGTATAGAAAAAATAAACCAAAGATTTTTTATTTATAACATTGTAGTTGTTATATTTTATGCTTATAAATAATTTAATATTATACAAAGATGTATATAAAATCCATTGCCAAGAAGGAACTAGTAAATGGTTAAAATATGAAAGTGTTCTTAACGCATACTAACAGTGAATTTCTAATATACTTATTTATTTCTTGGTATTGTTACATCTATCTTAACTATTACACACACATACAGCCAAAACTGTATTACACATCTGTAACATAGCGAAAACAATAAAAATATAAAGACAATCGAACACATATAAAAGGACAAAAACAATTATGTGTTGGTGTTATGTGAGGGCGTGTATTCAAAAATAAATACTATAATTATTAACTTGTCGCTGATATGAAGGCTGGTCAGTTGGACTTCAAAATATTGTTCTCCTAAACCACAAGTCTATATACTATAAGGTACGAGAAATAGCAGTAGCTTATAAAGTAAAGTAAATATTAAGCTAAAAAATGAAGAAAAATTATATCATGTTTTAGTGAAAATGTGAGTGAACCAAATTTTTCAACAAACCAAGTGTCATCTCAGATAATTTATGATCTGTTTGTGCGTTCGTCTGACGCGTCTGATTTAGACATCCACCACTTCCTTTGAGTCGCCTTGTACTTGTTCACACGATATGTCGTCATTTATTCAGTTATTCTTACCCGATCCTATTAATTTACAATGATAAATGTCTTCAAGTAGAATTAACGCGTCTTTGTCTACGATGGATAGCTAGTACAAATAACCTAATTATATATTATTTAAACTAAGATGTTGAAAGTTTTTTTATGGTTTAACTGATTTTTTTATAATCTGTCCATTCCCTCGCCGACCAAAGTGTAAATATCAGTAATTAAAAGTGATTTTCGTAAATATGTATACTTAAATACGTAACTAATAAATATGTTTCAGGTGATTTGTATTAAGTCTTTATTATATCATGGACTCCAATAAATTTCGGGTAACAAATTGCATTTTATATGAGATTTTCAAACTGTTATATATTTCTTAAGCTTACACATGCCTTACATACGGAAAATACGAGTAATATATAAATAGAAAATCACTCACACCACAAAAACTATTTATAAAACAAAATACCTATAAATTTGATTCCTACAGACTACAGACCATTTGCATATAATATAGATCCTCGCGTGCCCGTGCAGGTGTACCAGTACAGTTCAGAGGTCACCGCACATCGTTAATTCAAGACATGTTTGCACTTATCTCGCTAAGTACCGCTTTAAAACTAGGAAATTACTCCTCCAATTACGTTCGAATAAATAAACTCAAAAGTATTTATAGCGATCGTTTTTGAATATATTAGAACAGTTTCGGACTTTAGTCTTGACCTTGTAAAATTTGAATGATCTGTCTCATGGCACTTAAGAAATACAAAAAGTGCGGAGAATACTTTGGATTGTTTTATAGCGTATTACAAATTCTACATCATTATTTGTATAGATTTGTTTAGAAATTCCCATTATTTCTAACAAAGTTTCTTTTTTTCGTTTGATGTACTGTTAGGTCAAAATTATGTTTCGCCGTAATGTGTAAAGCTAATGCGTTGCCTTCGAGCCTCATTTAAGTGGGTACGAAGAATGTATGATAAAATGTAATGAATAAAAAAATTGCTAGATCTCGAGCAAGCATGAACAGCAAGTATTCGGTACTATCGTAACCGAACCTTACAAGTCACGATACAAATGCTTGTAGCGAACCAAAACCGAGTTAAGAGTTCAAGCAAATTTAACGAAAATGTACGTGTGTAAATCAAGACAAATACTTTTTGAAAGTCTATTTGAAAGTTAAAATGAAAATTTTAATAAATATATATATCAATATGGTAACTTTGTCATATCTTCCCTGTCTCCATTTAGTCAGGCCATGTCCACGTTTGTTGAAAAGTATCCAAAATTTCGCATAAATAATAGTAATGGAATTGAAAGCGATATTAAGAAAGTTTAATTGTATATCAAAACTTTGTTATACCAAATTTGTCGTCCAAATAGACAAGCGAAATGTTCAGTTATCAATCCACATGTGTCAATTAAACTGCAGTTAAGCACATTTAACCATGTTGGTATCATGTTATCATAGGTCATGATATATTTATTGATATTGAGAAACTATTACTGTTTATAGAAGTTCTAATTAAGTGCTGGAAATCGTTTTTACCGTATTAGATGTTAGACAATCTTATAATTTGTCATATTTAATGGCGCGAATTCGCACGATGATACACTTTAAAGTAATTTTCAATAAATTTATTATTTATTTAAAATTAATTACAATTGTTTATAATTTCGGGTATATTTGAATGATTTTGTAGTCGTACATTCTTGTAAACAGTATTCATATCGATTATCATTATTATAATGATATAATAAATTTATATATACAAACATAGGTTAAAAGTAGCTATGTATTTGTATTAACAAAGAAATATATAAGGAAATAGCACGTACCATCTCACATTGTGATCGTTAGAACATTCCGACGCCTTTAAGGCGTAAAGTCGAGCACCTAATTACCAACAATTTATTAGGTAAGAAATGCAAAGAGGCTGTTGTTGTAGTTAGGTTTTTAGTATAGCTGCACTATAAAAGAAAGCAATCAGCCGTAAAATAATCGTCGGACGAGAACAATTCGGTTTGTTGACTTTGTTAACACATATATTTTTTGGATTAGATATTTTTCTTTATGAATCATATTCCTTTTTTTTATTAAGTTACCTCTTGATTATATTTAATTATAAAATATATATATTTTACAAAGATAGATTAGAAGGATAGCCTCAACACAGATAATGGTGAAGTCTTCTTTCATGGGCATCTTAATAGTACTAGTGACATCCTCTATATTTAGGTCAAAATGCAGGTCGACTTTCCGATTAGTATATTGTTTTGGAAATGTTGCATAGTTTGAATGTTGCTCTTCTCGGTAGAGTCCCAGAGTTGGCTACCATATATACTCGTAAAATAAAATAAAATAAATTTAATTCATTTCACACTTATCTGCGCACTGTGCTGAAAACAAAATTTAAGTGTAAGAAAAAAAAACAAAAGAGATGTCGTAATTCTTAAACATGTCTACATAAATTCACACTCTTAGCATTCTCAGACCGAATAAATAGATATTTACTTTTTATGCATTGCATATACGAGCTATATTATAGTTATATAATAAATTCGTACCCAGTGTTGAAGCGGGACCATAGTACTTCGATATAGATATCGCTGTTTGTATGTTTATTCGTCTGCCACCAGGCTGATTTTTTTTTAAGTTTCACAGATCTATTTCTGCTGCCTGTATAACAAATCGGTTTAAAAAAGATATTTAGGGATTTTAATTAATAAAAATATATATCAATATAAATATTTCATATTACAAAAAAACTCTTATTTCGTAATAAAGAAGATATTTTTTCGTGTGTAAATTGACTCACACTTTCTCCGTTTTTTACCTAAGCAAGAAATCTCGAACAAGGGTATGTAAGCGATGGTAGTAGTCGCAATCGTTCCATTCATCAGCGCATTAGCACGAAAGGTGTCGCTCTGACCTGTCCTACCTAATGAACGGACGACAAAATGTCCGAGGATCTTCTTAAGCGATCTCCACTTTAATGGTAAATGCTTTTCGCCAATTTCAGTTAAATGCTTGTTAAAGGGGAATTCTATTTAAAATGCGGTTGTTTGCCTAATCGCCTAATCATTTATCTTTGCTAATAATTCTTGGTTGCGTTGTTCTCATAACTGCTAGTAATAATATTTTTGTTTATTTATCGAGATTTTATTTGAATTTATTTACAATTAACTCAGTTTTAAACAATTAACAGGAATTTAGTAGGTATCGTTTAAGTCAGAGCATTGTTTAAATTTAAATAAATTTTGAATTTATCCGAAAGTCATAAAAACATGAAAAAATAAAGAACACTTATTACTGCTTTTTTTTTATTTCCCCATGTAATTATTCTATAACAAGTAACATAAAAACAAAAGACTATATTTATCTTCAGCAATAGAGAGCAATAGTAACGACGGCGCACGCGCATTCCCAGTAACTATAACAGAAGTGTCTGAAACTCAGTCGTGACATAACTCAGCCCGGAGGGCGTAATCTCAAATAAATTGCGTACACTTAGTGCCTCTTTATGGACCTTTAAGGTAGAAATTTTAAGATGATAATCGACACGTTCATAATTAAGATCTGTTTGATTGCGTGGTCGTGATGGGTGTGGATTTCCGCTTCCGTCTCTGGTGGTCTGCCTATTTTGGGATCTAATTTGGCTCTAATGTGACGTCATTTTTTATACTATTTCAATCAAACCGTCTGCAACTCCCATATAAATTATAATAGAACATTTTTTTTATGTAATAAATACTCATTTGAGAATGAAGTTATAGGATATTATGCTATAGATACAAGGACACACCGATCGTCATTCAAATTAGGTTATGACTTAAGAGATGTGTTAATAGCAAATTATTTTGTATTTTGTTTCGAACTGCAGTCTACAGATACTTGTTAATATTATCAAGTACTCGTTTATGCATTATATGCCTAACAAAAAGTACACCCACTGTGCATAGCTATGCAAATTGAAGCCCGTGATCATACATAAGAAGCCTCGCGAAGCCATAAAGCGTCGTGTGTGTTCGGACGCTTCTCATATCTCCGAGGGAAGTATTTTGCATGCAACCTATCGTTTTCAATAATCACTGGACGTTACCACAAAACGGCCTATAATATAATGATGTTTATTCAAATTGAGTCTTCAGTAGAATACGATAAAGAATACATTACTTTGACTATAACATAATATTTGATGGTATGATATGTGTAACATTTTTGTAAATTGTGGGTTTAAATTAAGTCTATACTTACTAAAATGAAGCATTGCAAACTTTTATGGTCAGAATATGCTTATATTTTTTACCACCCAGTTCAATCCAGGGTTCGATTCCCGATACGATGTTAAATGTTATTAATTAATTAATGTCGTTATTAATAGTCATTGAAATTATATATTTAACTGCGTTTATCAATTCTGTTGGCACCCATTGGGGCTATGCGACCGGGTGTGAAACACATTTATTACTATGTAATTAGAAGCAAATTAAAACACTAAACATAACCCTATTAGAAATTAGGTATTAACGTATTATGTAGCTTAAAAACATTCTGTTTAACAAGTTTTTTGAGTTCATTTCACACTTGGTTTCTTTCTAGTGACAGCGTATACGCATGACCTTAGATCAAGGGTCGTTCTCTTAAACCACTTAATCGAAATAATAAATTATAAATAAATTTATTTCAATAATACGCAGACACATTCTTTTCCTGATCACGGCCAAAGCCAATGTCTCTCTGAGATAATCACAGTTTACAATTTCATGCATTCCAATGTAAATATTTTTGATACTTTATTTTAGGTGATTATATCTGACAGATTTACAGAAGGTATTCAATATCGGCACTTTAATCGTAAGATGTATCTTGGAGATATGTGCATGCATAGTAAGATAACTAAATCGAAAATAAATATTAAATATTGTCTTTTATTAACGCAATAAATAAAAAACCTTGTAACCGAATAAAAAAATATTATTTATTATTTATGGCAAAGTTTCGAATGCTTTTCAGTAAGTCGCCACGCCAACCAGAGACCATTTTGCAATTGTTCTTCATTACTCATTTAGAAGCCTTCTATTTACGTGGTGTTAAATTAAACGATTTTTTTGTTTTTAATATTAATACAATTAAAATACGTCGTGTTAAAATTGTAACTAATTAGGAAATCGTCACGTTTATGTTACTCAGAAAAACCGTATACATTCATCATACTCTGCTATGGACATATAAAAGTGGGAGCGTCAGAAGAATTGGCAGAAAAGTCATTCTTGGCGTTGTGACTACAGGAAAAGAAGAAAATACTCGTACTGTCCAACATCTTATCATTTCATTTCTCCACTGTTTTACACTAAATTAACCAATCAACATGATCAAACGATTAAAAATGCGAAATGTTTATTACTTATAAACCTCTTATGGCAATTGTCAATCGAATATATGACTGCCAGTACTCCTGCCGACACTACTACCCTATCGGGGTTAATGGCCTTCAACTTATAATTGCGACTAAATAAATGTTCAGTGCGACGTCTTATCATAACTTTACACAACAACTCGGGCTATTTTCAAAATCCTATAACGTTTTTTGATATGTTAGAAAGTTTCAATCGCTAAATTTTTTCATTACATTGTAATACTCGTCCATTATATAACGATAATTTGTTTGATGAAATTTATGAAAGTCCGCGTTTTCAGTTTCTCATACTCTGGGAAAGCAATAGATTAAAACAAATACTTATGAATTAACAGTATATATTAAATTTCATTTGATAACTATAATTTTGTGAGAACATATATATGGTGAGTAAAATATAAAATCACATTGCAGAAAGGTCTCGAGATTTCCAAAGAAATCGCTTAATTGAAGAGAGATTTTTATTAATATTTAATAAAGGCGAGCCTATTTAGGGCCGAGCTATCCCGCTATGGTCACATCACGCGCAGGCTATCACTGTTATAACGCAGGGCCTGCGGCCGCGCAGCTTCTACACTGATAGTGCCCTATACTGCGATCAGATTATTTAATACTTAATTTAGACACATTTGGCAAATTTAAAAAAAAATATTAATCAGGGCCAAGAGTGAAACGTTCATGATATATGTCAAGATATTACCATTAAAACAATTTATTATTCTTACTCTATAACTGTATTATTATAAATGGAAACAACTATATAATAAAATAAAAATGTTTCAAGTAAAATCAAAAATAAATAGAAAAACATCATTTTTCGAACTTTTTTTTATAAAACGAGCTTTCAGGGCGCCTAAGCGAGACAGCCGCAGCCCATACACCCATTAAAGAACGCGTTGCTGGTCCTTTAATTTACTTGTCACAATAACGCTTGTAATCAAAATAAAAAATATAATTAGTCACTCTCATTTTATTTAATTGAAAATATCAAGACTACTGAATCGCAATTCACACCGGCAGCGGGTGTGATTGCGGCTTGCTACAGATAAGGTAAATAGCTCATACAATTGTTGGAATGGGACTCTGCCCCTTTTGTTAAGGAAGTGCTGTCTAATGGAACGTAGCTCTGAGCAAGACTTACATGGTGTAGATTGCAATGTACCAAAACGGCTCCAAGATTGCCCCTTGGCGAACTAATTTGAATTTTAGTATAAGGCTAAACTGTTTATGGGTTCATGAGCACTGAAAATTACGGTTATTGAAATTTTATGAAGACACGTGAGTGTGTTATAATCAAGCTTACTGAGAGATTTATTTAACCTAACAATCAATCACTTTACAGAACGCTAAACTATTTACTTTAATACGGACCGTAAAATATAAGGATTCAATTGTTTTGTTTGGGCACTTTATGTAATGACGATATATTATAATATAATCGTTACGTTCCAAAATCAAATACGGAATGAGAACGATTAAAATATTCACCTTATAATTACAAGATGGTAATGCGGTTATCCGCTTTAATGGTACGATAAAATTATTAGGCCCTTTTCAAAATAGCCAATATTGGTAGTAAAGATAGCTTTGCAAGCAAAAGGCTATCGTAAGCAATAATGGTTAAACGGATCATGAAGATCTTAATATCAGTATCGGTCGAATTTAATAGCGTACTTCATTAGCAACCTGTTGAACTGCCGTAATTAAATTTACATAGAAAACATAAAGGCGAGATATGAGCTATTATTAATAATATATATTGAATGAACGTGGTGCGGTAGACGATTTAAATTAATTTCTTTATATGTTTTGTTACATCCAAATTATACCAAAATTTTAAAAAGATACATGTATGAAAAATTATACAAATATGTATAAAAAAACTAACTCTAGCTTCCTAAATCTAGAAAAGAAGTTGTAGCTGAACTAAATAATAGAAATCCTCACTGTCAATAAATCCTATAACAAATATTCTCCGGCGTGGTTACCATTTCCCTACGTTTTTGACAACTTTACCTGAGTAACGCAGGTGACATAAACAGAATCAATAGGAATATTATCTATAGGAATATTGATTATGAAATTTTACACTCGTTAAGCGATTTTATACCCTCTAAAACATTACGAGCGTGCGTATATTGAATCTCAAGTATGGATTACATAGGAGGTCAAGTGGCAGCACGATCTCGCCAAGAACTGTTTTGGATGCACTTGTGAACGATAGCCATAACATGGTTACTGCCACTGGGTGGTGCCTGACCCCTAATTATCAGATGTATTTTATGGCATTCCACATTTAGAAGGGTTAATTAAATATTTATTAATATAGGTCGTTATTTTATTGAATATATGGGAAGGTGTGGTCTTTTTAGCTTATGCTTATTCAAATCAGATGCGCCTTGAAAAAAGCAATTTATAATATGCACTTCATTTAGCGTAAATGGAGTGCAAATTATAAATTAGCGATATTAAGAAATCTATAGGGACCTGCATCACCAAAATTTTTTTGTGAATTACTGATTGCCACAAGTCCTTCAAACTGAGCCGACTCTCCCATTAAATGTAACCAAGTGTAAACGTATTTCAAAACTATATATATTCTTAAATAAAATATACCATGTATTTAAAAACATAAATACTCAATCTAATTATTATCTCACTGGGAATCGAAACACGTACGCTATCTGAAATATAAACAACAATCAAAGCTCTTTGAAACTTTCTGTAAAAACTTTTTCTATTACAAATGCTGTAATACCATTACATTGCGTCATATAGTTTTGCGTTAATAACGGCATGCGCCGTGTCGGCTAAATGAGTTAATCGTGCTTATAACGGGGTGGTCCTTGTTAAAGTACTGAAAGTTTGTATGAATATGCATGTCTTGCAACATGTTATGAGTAACAGTTGTGCTAGACTGATATCTCATACAATAGGCACACAAATGTTCCGTGCATTTAATTCTGTGTTTAAAGCTTTTTAAGTCTCATAGTGGCTCTTCGTTGTCTGTGTAAATTAAGGAGGACTTTGTTGTGATGGATTGCATTTAGTTATTGTGAATAATGCAAAAAAGGTATTCTATATAAGACTTATTATTATTTTAAGACTTTTCAATTAAGTTGGATCGGCCGAGTATCGGAAGGCAGAGGGCATAAAACTAGAGGTTTAAAAAAGTAAATGCATATGAAGAAGAACAATAATGGACACAGATAACATTTAAGCCTGTACAAGAACGTAAATTGAATTAAATTACTAGAAACAGTAACCAAATCTTGCCGTCATCACACATGCTTACCTCACGATTGTCGCTAGAATGTACTCCGATAAGAACAATATTAGGTACCACCAACCTATCGAGATTCACGAGTACAATAATTTTAACCACAATAAACTTTATCGATTCTCTTATTAAATTCTATATTATATCGCATTGAACACGATTCTGATAAAAAGTTGCTATCCAATGTTGTGTGTGTTACAGATAAAGAGAAGGAAGGCGTTCTTTATTTAAAATTTTAAAACGAGTGTGCGTACGTGTATAAATGCATTCTGTTTTTGAAATTTTAAGGTGTTCTACTTAAATAATAGGGTGCATACGTGTTTAATTTAGTATTATTAAATTTACTCTCATGAGTAAAAACACCAACTTCTTGGTATATTGGATCTGATATGAAGCTTGGATCTACATTAAATTAAGTGCATATTTGATACTATTGCAATAAATAATATAAAATTTGTCTTTCAATCATTTCCATGTTTCAGTGTTATCAGAAATAAAACCTATTTGTTTTATTATTCAACGGTATGTTATATCTCCAAGGAATTAAGACGATTTAGTTTCACCAATTTTTTTGATTGAACTACAACGTAGATATGAGAATTTATTTGCTTGCAATGTTTTACGCGCAGGTGTACAGCGTACGAGGTAAGCAATGTGTGACCATTATGTCATTTGAGACAAAATGTGTTAATAAATTGTGTGAATGAATAGACACTTAAGTGATATCAATTATCAGTAATATCTGTGTAAATGTTGCAATATTTGTTGATATAAATATTAATTCAGATAATTGGATAGATCTATAATTGGATAAAATAGACAATAGGGTTTCTTTTAGTGAATTAGTTTTAATATTTCAAAGGATATTAATAAAAAATATATTTATTTTATATTATACAAATGATGTTGAATGTTGGAAATTTTTTGATAGAAGAGCTGGAATACCTACCATTCTATATTGACTTTGTTGTTATTATTTTATTAAGAAACAATTAAATACAATATATATTTGGAGAACAATATAAAATACAGAATAAGCTTTTTATGAGTATCAAATTGTATCTACATCTATACTAATATATAAAATTGGAGTGTCTGTTTTTAATATTGAAATAACCGTTTTTTACTACATGCATATGAATATTTATACGATACATACACCAAAAAGACGTTTTTTAAAATTTTTGTCTATCTGTCTGTTTGTTCCGGCTAATCTCTGGAATGGCTGGACCGATTTTGACGGGACTTTTTTTGATTGGTAGCTGATGTAATAAGGAGCCACTTAGGCATTTTTTAGGGTTCCGCAGTCTACGTAAAGGAACCCTTCGTCATGTCCGTTCGTTCGCCCGTTCTTACTCTAGCGTCGAAACGGTTAGTGTTAGAAAGATGGAACTTTGCACGGATATATGTGTATTTACTACGCCAATAAAAAGCTAAAATAAAATTACGTAATACGTATAATAAAAATAAAATAGTGCATCAAAGCTACGCTAAGGCGGTACGAAGTTCGCCGGGTCAGCTAGTTATAACTAAAGCTCAAATACTTTGAAACAATTCGAATCATTTTAATGGAGCGTGTACGCAGTTGTCCGGCATATGTGCAATAGATTTTCTATCGAAACCACATTGAGTGTTTTCTACTTTCAATTTCACTCAAAATGCATAATGCATTGCGATAAATGCTCTCATTTTAAATCAAGTTTCAGTGGCATTAACGACGCCTTTATCAACTCTAGATATTCCGCTGATTAAATTGTTTTATGGCAAATAATTACTTTAAACATTTTAATTGAACGATAAAAGTACTAGTTTAAATGTCAAGTTTGGAAATAGTGTTTTTATTTGCATGTATTTTATTACCCTCAGAGGTTAATGATTTAATTATAGTCTATGCCAATTAACATTGCAGTTGCGCTTTTTATCGGGTTATGAGGAAGTAGTTCTAATGATTAAACCATATTTAAAAAAAGGTTTACAGTTTGACTTTGCAATGCTGTAATTTCTTCCGGTGCTTTGTAGTTTCTTTAACTTTTATTTTTTAACTTGATATCATCCTATTTGAGAATAAAAACCGTGTGTTGACGTGGAAAACTTCCGTACAAATATTAAAAAGGAATAATATTAGATCGAATATAAAATATCTTGTTTTAGAGGTGTCAACCCAGGCTTATATAACTTGTATAAATATGATTTTAGCTTTAAGACTTGACTCTAAAGAACAAGTGATGTACTCTCTATTTTATGATCATAACATAATTGTAGCTGATAGCTTTAAAAGAAATGGAAATAATCTAGCTGATTTACTGGAGCTTATTAATGAAGGTAACCTAACTTCTTAGCATTTACAGAAACTATGAATTATATTAATTTGTATCTTAATATGATTATTATCTAATTTGCTTTTATACAGGTGTATTAGTAGAAGAGTTAAATAAGCTAACAGAAGATGAAGATAGTGGGGAAAAACTTAAAATGAAATATTACAGAAATAAAATATGAGAAAAAATTATTGTGTTTCATTCAGTAAAAAGATTTGAATATAATAATATAGTTTACACAGGTTTTCTTACGACAAAAACCGACTTACGAAATCATAGCAATTTAAAATTATCAGTAAACTTATTTTATTGTTATATAAAGTAATACAATGTTTGCATTACTATATTGTTTTATTTATACTATTTTATTTAAAAATTGTTTTTGTGTTTACCACTTTAGTAAGTAAAAACAATCCTAATCAACCAGTACTAGTTATATATAAAATTTATGATTTAATTGATGAAGGCAATCATTTAACAACATTTCAGAAAATGTTCCAATTAACAACGCTATCGGCGGAGTCTTGGAGAATTATTTACAGCCTTTAAGCAAACTTTCAGGTATAATTACACTGTAACTAGAAAAAATGCTTTTGTTAGATAAGCTTTTTAAATTTTTAAAGCATACTTTATCAATAACAAATAAGTGATCTTTAAAAATGTAAATATATTACATATAATATATTAAGACAAGTGAGATTATAGGTTTAAATTTCAGAATTATTTCCTAATCAACAAGTTGAAGTACAATTAGAAATAGGTGGCTCTAATGATGAACCAAAGCGGTATCTCCGACAGAGTAAGTATAAAAGTTTATTAAAATGCTGAGTTTAACTTAATCATACACGTATAGTGTTAAATGTACTTGAGATATTTGTTTTGAAAATCTTATAAAAAACGCTATGACCTAATGAGATCAACGCTATCAACGCGTCTAGACCTCAGATTTCTGTATCTGTTTCATGATAATTATTCTATTAAAAGGCAAGTGGACGATCAATAAGATGTGCTAAGCTTACACATTTAAAACGTAAATGTTTAAAGATAATAACGTTCAGAGTTAGTATCTCACATAGACGACTAATAGATGGTGTTAATATAAATCAGATATGGTTTCAAAACGTAATATATTTTAATCAAATAAGAATATAGTTATTGTTGGTAATTATCAAATTATATTTTCTGAACTTGATGTGGCAACTGATCGCTCCCCATTGCTGTAAAGCATTTGATACGTTGACTTTTGTTTGAAATGTAATAAATTTGTCAAACAAAAATATGATACTTGTAAAAGCAAAGATGATATTTAACTGTTATAATTAACGGAGCCACTATGTTCAATCCCATTTATTCAAGCTATAACAGATAGCCAACATAGATAGATATTTTATAGTAATATAATTTTTTTCAATTCGAACGATATTAAAAAATATCAAGAATACTTGGATATCAGGAGGTACTCCTGATGTTTCATACATAGCTCAACAAAATCTTCAATTAGTTATCTATGCGATATAAGTATAGATTTATGAATTAGCTTACAATATACTTAATTAATAGAATCAGGGCGTTAAGTTGCCGAAGTTGTACGTAGACAATTCTATTAGGCAAATTTATTACCAATATACCGCGAAAAAAACCCGAACGCGTAGCAACTAACAATGTCTGATTAGAAAGCATCTTAAGCCTAATTTAATATCAATTTTCTCCATTCAATCTTTATTATACGTTGTAAATATACACGCCACAACAGGTAATCTGCAATAACTTGATAATAATGTACTAGATATTCAGATATGAGAGGGCGTTTGAACATTTTGTATTGAAAATTGAAACTCGATATGTAATTTAAATAACCTCTTCAACTGACTTTATATTGATAGTAAATAATTTACTGAAAGATTATGATCACCTAGTTAACATGTAAGATGGCGCTGGCGCATAAGAAATAGTTTAAATAACAAGATTTATTTATTAACGTGAATAATAGACGAAACATTATAGCTAAGCTGAGTAAAAAACAATTATCATATCAAAAACCACAACTGTATTGTTTCAGAGCCCTTTCAGAGAGAATTACTTGGTGAGTATAAAATTACTATTCATTCATTTAAAACCGTAAAGAATTTTCCATTTAATGGCCTTGTCAAATTTTATGGATATTGAACTTGACTTATTTGAACATCTAAAGTAATTATCTACACAAATTCGTATTTGTGAGCTTTGCGTATATTTCACTCTCTTCGGATCATCTGCAAATGATCATCGCTAGGGTTTTCTATCATGGTAATATTTTTTTTGCTGAAAAGCATACGTTGATTAGCGTAAATAATATAATTAAAAACGGTTGGGAAAACTGTTTAACATTTGATTTTTATAGGTGAGGCTAGTGTGTTGCCATCGAGGACACCTCCGATTTCAACTACTAGTACGCCAAATCGTTCCTCAACGAATTCTGGTATCATTTATGCTTAGTACTTTTGGCAACATATATATAAAAGTTTTAACATATACAAAAAGGTTTATTAATTTTTCAGTCAACGACAGGCCCGTATATATGAGTGATTTGAAGAAAGTCTTTGATGACTTTGAAAAGAAACATACAAGTTAGTATTTTTAATTATTGAATAATTTTTAGAAGCATTTATATCATTAATTTCTTTCAAATTCAAATTTCGTTTGACACTTGGAAAAGGATTTGGTGGGAATTGATTCCTATTGATTTCTTTGAATTTAGAATGAAAGTTCTAATCTCAAATTCAATGACCATGATAAAAAAATACATTTTGATACCAAAACATCTTAACCAGTAAGATTGCTCGATGTCCTGGTAGGCTCGATCTACGAAAGAAGAGAATACCGTGTTATCAAAGAGATATTATAAGTACGCGTGGATTTCTATGAGACCTAAAATATTTTCAACTTATATAGCCAGCAAATAAACGGCATGTTTAGCAGTAATATGCCAAACGAAAGCATAACAAGATTAACGAAACAAAATTTATTACAAAATTACCATTATATTAGGAATTCAAGATTCAGTACTAGATTATTAAGGTTGACTATTTCTTAGTGTAATTTACATAGATTCTTTTAAATACCACACTATTGTGTGTACGATAACATATATATATACTATCGTAATATATTAATTTACTCCTACTACCTATTTATTTCGTGAACAAACCTTGATATAACGTAATATGAGCTGGATTTTTAAAACTTTCCGACGCCAATCTGTTACAATAACTCTGAATATCATACTTTTACTGATTAATTATAGAATTACCATAATTTTTTCGTATTTCATATAAGTATTTCTTATAATTTTGATTTGCAATCTAACTTTAAAATGTCAAATTTTAGATGTCATATAATCTATACTATGTTTTTTTTATACAACCTTAAAGCGGTTTGGTGGTCATTAATACAGTGAACAAAACCCACTTTTGTTTTACAATATAATACAAATATTTACAATCATACACAAATTTACAATTCAAACAAAACACTTTTAATTAATTTTATTATAATTATTTTATTATTACAATTCTTTTCTTGTCTGTCTAATCTGACAGACGCTGGCGATCGTCATTTTTTATTTACATGCCAGTACTTACAAAGAGGTTTTATTTACACAATATTAACAAATGGCGCTGCGTCGCTACAATTTTATGACTGATAAAGTTTTTTTAAGAATATAAAATAAAAAGGTATTTTACAGAATTCCATGATGATGTCAAGCCGGCGCCTTTCGTGAACATAAAACAATCGATTGGAAATCTAAATGATTTATTGGGATTGCTTAAAAAAGGTATATAATACACTTAAATCAACTAACAACTAAATATTGAACTAGTTAACATTTGTTTATAGTTCAAGCAACTTCGCTTGCCAGATCATTAATGAAAATTTGCATTTTTAGTCGAAAACTTTCATATTTAAACATGTTACATGAATTAGATTTTGTCAGCAAAATCAATGCGTATTATATCAAATCTAAACTTTATAATATTAGAAAAGGAAAAACATAGATACTAGACTCATTTGAGAAAAGTGAATTGGCGAGACTTAACTATGGTAGCAATAGCTAGTAAATAATTTTCCAAATAATACAACCCTATTCGGATCTTGACAAGTAATCGGTCTTCTGTGTTTGTCCTCGAATTTGGAATGCTGTGAATTTTGCATTCACTATAGGAGCAACCTGCGCACAAAGAAAAAATTCTTTTTTGTTTATAGGTATTCAAGTGGAAAAGGGCGTTGGGAAGCCGACCGGTGAAAATATGAGTTGGTTTCAGATAAAAATACCAAGGACTTAAAATGTAGTAATTAAGTGTTACTAAATTTTACCTTCCATTGGTTTAATACACCTTTAAATAAAACTTAAACCGGGATTTCTTATTATTATTTACGTTACGTATCGTATTTCGTAATCTTGGTATTCCATATAGAATGGAGTGCCATAAAAATTTAGCAGTTCACAATTTAATACTATGAGTATATTGCAAATGATTAAAAGAAAATGTAAAGCATTTTCAGCTAAATAACAATGCGGAAAATTTTAACCATCACGTGTTATGAGGAAATATAAGTCAATATTTCGTATTCAAAAGTATTATCCTAACAATATACATGCAAGCTATGAAGTTATGTAGTATATATATCATATATATAATAAAATTGTAATTAACAATTTATCATTTCTTATATATATCATTTGAAATGATAATATATCATTTGTTATCAGTTGTTATATTTTACAGCTACTTAAATAATAAAAATATTCGAGGGACAGGTGAGTGTTAGTTAAAACGTCTCAATTGAAAAAAATATTTGAAAAAATGTACAAAATGTGAAATATCTAAAACGGCTTCCATGATAAAGTCATTAAAAATATTTATTTGAATTTGGATTTCCAAACTTATTATTTTTTCAGATAGATTAAACGTTTATTTTTTCCAGTAATAGAGTGACTAATAGCTCTATTACTTATACAAATATACATATACGAGAGACGCGCGACGAGAAGAAGCTCGAAGCACGAGTATGTGAATAGCAGGTTCGTCTTTCGCCTCCAGCTACATGTAGCCGCACGTCTACGCAAACAAAAGCTGCGGTGGTGATTGCATGGTCGTACACATTCACTATGATAGGACCTGTACTTGTCATGGATCAATCATCAATGTTTGTCGTTCACATACTATGTTTTAAAATATATCTTACAGTTCATTATTATATTCGAAGTACTGGCGTTGTATGGAAATTTAAGTCCACGTCCACCATGTTCGTAACTAAATGTCGAAATGAATTTTTGCTTGAGCGTATGAACTCATAATATTATCTTTTATTAACATAACTATTAAAGAAATACTTAAAGTTTGTAAAAATACATAACTTAATTCGTTAACAAAGTGTTTTTCTTTAAACGTGTGAAGTCACTCAAGACAAAGTTTGTACCTAAATATTTCGCTTATTGACGAGGCGAGGGACGCCAAGAGAATGTGCAAATCCGGAATAAAATACGTGTTCGAAGTTGGGTTGTGTCGCTAGTAAGTAATAAAATATACTTGTCTTAAGAAATACTTAAATTTTTCTAATATACTTCCGCATATCTCGCAAGGACATTGCAGTAAAATTATACAACATACATCTATTATATTCGTGTGGTATTTTTATGACATATTGTATTAAGAAGTTTAATTTATTATTTAACTATAAGTATAGAATCCAGTTTCCTGCTCGCTGTTAACCGTGCCTTCGTATAAAGCATTACAAATACTGATGAGTTTGATTCATCATTTTGGGGGAATAAAGATTACAATTTCAAAATGAAAATATCTATCCGATATCTATGAACATTTTGAGTTTTATAATAAATGTCCAAAGGAATAACAAAATGTCAAATTATAAATTTTGATGTTTGTGGAAATAACTATTCACAAATTGTGTAGTTTAATCTAAATCATTCTCACCGTGAAACATTCAACTCTCATAAGCCTTCTGTTTTTAAAACAAGTATCGTAGTTCTATGGAAATTAAAGTCCTTTTTGAAAAATATGACCATGGATATAATAAATAAAACAAAATAGATAAAACAAAAACTTACTTTGAATACAACTTTTTATTTCCTTCGGTTTTCGTAGGATATAAAAAATTACATAAAGTTTGTAAAAAAAAATCTATTCAGTTAAAATACCGCCATACCCCATAAAAATGTATGTGAATTATATCCTGATATTTATGAGGATGACGAATAAATGCTTAAACTAAGTTTCAACTGTATTTGCTTTAAAATAAAATGCAATTTTGCATCACACATTGCAATAAAATGGTGTAACTATGATCTTTGTTATAAAAGAATTTTATCAATGTTTGTTTATGTATTTAAAGTAAGTTATAAAATCTACCCAAATAAAGATAATTGTTAGAAGTAATTGCAGTTTTTCTAACTACTAAGCATATGCAAATTACGGTAAAAAGCAAACTGGGTTAAACGGGTAATCGGAGGTAATCAGCAAACCAAGTACCATCAGCAACAATAGCGCATTATTCGTAAAATTTTATCTCTCTCTCTCTCTCTCTCTCTCTCTCAGTAGTAGTAGTAGTAGTAATACCTCTACGCTAAACTAACTAAACTAACTTTAGTTGTATGGTTCGGACCTACTTTTTTAGCTTTGTTAGGCAATTAAATCTTTAAGAATTGAACGGCCACCATACTTTATGACATTTAAAAGTATACTTATAATATATAAATCAATCCTGAAACAATTCTAAAAACTAATAATAATAAGTACTAACATGTTTATCACTAACACTATATTAGTGTTAATAGCATTTGACAAAGTTAAAAAAGTGCAATTAAACTGATTTTGTAAATAGGGTATATGATTATTGATTGTTGATGATTCTGCTGATGGTACTAACATTGAAGAGCTCAATTAAAAGCTAATTTAAATAAACGCTGTGTTAACTGCGGTGATTATTAGGTTGCGCTAAGAAGAATAAAAAATGTACCAGTAATAGATATCGCAATGTGTGGTCAAATATTTAGATGGTATGCGCCTATGTAATTTATGTTTTCATTCAGAATATTCTTGTATTTAACCACGGTTAGGGGTAAGAAGATCCAAGATTAAGTCCTGCCAGTTGCGGATAAGATTTTAAGGTCAGAAGTCCTATAAAACCGCATACACATGAAATATTTACGAGAATTCAACTCATACGACCAGTCGGTAATTAAATTATTTTTAGTGATTCATTTATTATAAAACGGTCAATGCTAAAAACATAAACTATTTTGAGCTGCAGTGTTAAGCTGTATTATTTTGATTCAAAATTTAACTGCAAAATAGATTAAAATAACGCAAATCATTGTACACTATTCTGTGATTATGTCGAGGTGTAAAATATAACCACAAAACAAATAAAATTTACATAATTTAATAATGAAGATTTTTGCCATACAAACATTACATTATCAGTTTTTTTTATAAAATTTACACCGGTTGTACATTGATATTGCTTGATAAATCAAAGCTTTATTAAGGCTGCTATCAATAAAATGAATTAATATTCTATGAATCGCATTATAAATCTGCTCCTATTCAGAATTTTGATCAATACATAAAATATAAGACAACAGTATTGAATAATCTATATAGGTATTAGCATTTCTTAAATGGCCATTTTATGGGTCCCAGAGCAAGTAAATCAGTTTGCATGGACTATTTTGCAAAATGCGAGGGGCTTCGTGTTATGGACGACGTATATGGTTTTTATCTTCGATTTTCAACATGGCGAATGCTATATACACTATCATTCAAAAGGAGTCCACTAAAGACAATTTATCGCCAACACATTTTTAAAAGTAAAATTACATACTTACTAATATTCAATATTGACACAATGGAATCTGAGAACCGTGCTTCGCCAGAACTTAGCGATACAACGAACGGTGTCGCTGGTTAATAAATTTATTAAATCTGCACCAGAGCAGGATATATTTGTGACAGGCCCGTTAAGAATGAGTGAAGCCTGCAAGGAGTTTTTATTTGTAAGTTTAGGTTAAGGAGTTTTTTAAGTATGTTTTGGCTGTTATGAAATAAATAAATAAATATGTAGGTTTCAGAAATGCATGTTAGAACTAAACTCATTTCGACCATTATGTGATATGGATCTCTTAAGCGTAACAAATGCAAATAACTCAATACAAATATTCCAATACTCATCTCAGCGCCCTGCAGCGAGCAACATGACAGCAATATCAGGAGCTACTGTCACCTTTAACCTTTCCGCGCGATCGTCCAGACTTTCACCATAAACGGCCAATTTATAACCATTCTCAACTATCTCAATTAGTTTTAGATGACCCGTAATTTTGAGGTAGTACAGGTTAAGTACAGGCGGCTAACTGCAAATCCTAACTTTGTAGTACATACCGTTCGGAATGCGGTACGAGAATCAAACGAAATAATAAAACAAAACAGGTATATGACTAGACTGCCATATATTTTGCTTTCTTTTTGCGTAGTTTTAAAAAATGATAATAATAATATATGATAGATGATTCAAATATTCTTCAACTATCAAACCAAGTAGTGCGACGTATATGGCCTCGGTCAAACTGCAAAAAATGTCGTTTGTAAATTGTTTGGCAGTCCAATGTCTGTTGCTTATTATATAAAGAATATTTCAAAATTGATTGATTCGGAGATATATTGCGGTAAGAGCGTATTTAACTGTTATTTAAATTCTAATAATGAAATTTTAACCGTGTTACTCCACAAGGTTATTTCCGCATTTGTTTCAGTAATATCTTTACTCACGACAACCACCTGTTATGAAAAACACAATTGTAGTGCGTTTATTGATAATCTCAAACGCCTAATGCATTCTCAATTTGACCGTAGAGGAGTTTTCGTTTTTATATTAGTTCATGTTCGCAGATTACTCAACTAGAATAGGAAGTGAACCTCTTTAAATATCATTTATAATTCTGTTCGTAATATATCGTACTTTAAAAATGACACCAGCTTCGATCGGCAAAAAATGTAATTAAATATATTCGTTATCTATATCCGTTGTAGGTAATGTCAGTCTTACATTACTATCCACTCCCAGAATTCGTGAGCCTCAAGTCATATGATTTAGTAAAAGATTTTTTTATGAAACATAAGACAATCGGCATCCGAACAAATTACATACACAACACAAGCAGTAGTACCGTCATCATAACTTTACAATAACGAAACTGCTGTTTAAAATTTCCTACTTTATCACAAAGTATCAAAACGTGTTGTTCGCAGCTCGCTAGAGCGTGCTTAGAGCCGGTGGCGGCGCGCCCATTCATCGCACGCGCAGCCAACGCGCAACACTAACCTATTTTTCATTACTTAATAGGTTAGATCGTAACCTAAGATAAATAGCTACAGATATCCGTAAATCGACTAAATGGCTATCCGAGCTTTCTCACTGGATACACTATTTCTCACTTTGCTGAAATTGGCTTTATTCGAACTATAGAAGCTATGTGGTATTTAGATATTATATAAACTGTATTATCTTATTTAGAATTTATTCTTTATAGTATAGGTATTAAGATCGAAAAATGGTTTTAGTTCAAATATTTTCCTATGATGCCCATCCATAGACCTTTGTAATTTTGTTTTTGTAACTCGGCATTCACAAAATCCTGTCAATCAATAGAATTCAATTAAATAATACAACCTTTGATAGAACAAGATAAAAGGCGTTTTGACAAATATTTCATATAAAATAGCTCGCAATTTAGATTGATGGTTGAGATAGTTCTACAAGGTCGCCCCTGATCATTCTATTTATTATTTGTCAATTAGATAATGAGTTATTGCTATGTCAGAGAGTTGATACTTATATATCATACGGATGCAATAAAACTGCACAATAAATAACTAGAAACATTTTTATTTCCTTGCCTCAGCCACCGCGGTGCCAATTCGCGTCTATTAATTTTACATTTATATGAAATAGACGTAAGACTGGACTTTGTATACAACAAATAATCCAAATGTATGCTTAAAAAATTTGCCACTCACTATATATACATATAACTAACTATATATCTTTTCGACGTTTCGACCTATATTGTATAAAATCGGTGGACAGTGTAGTCTGTTTGCCCTCATAAATAAATGAGTACTCTTTTCCGTCTATTGAAAGCGTCTGTAAATTTCAATAATAACTAAAAATGAAACAAAATTTTAGTTGATTCAAATTGAGAAATTAAAACAATTCGTTTTAGGTACGTACGTCGTCAAATTTTCTAGGACTTTTGAAACAAATAAAAAAGTGTTGGTTGATTTCGAACTTAAAATTCCACTTTAGATTTGAGATTTTTTTTTCTTACAATTTTAATTTTAAACGGCTCCTCTTAATTTAAATTATACTCCAACCTTGTCACCTTAATGGTACAGACACTCGCCTATAACGGTTGTACATAAGAGATTGCTAGAGGATATTTCTGTCATACAATTCTTGGTCTCAAAGTCTTGCAAAATAATGTTTGTACGTGTGTATATACAGTTTTCAATTAAAGCCCAATTAACTTTGCATTAGCAAATATTATGATAATTAAGTGAGAGTATGAGGTCATATCGTTCTGTGAATAAGTTTTATTATACTTTTTTAATGTGTATTAAACAATTTACTCTCGGTGTGATCAACCTTGCCTTGACGTATAAAGTCACGCGGTTATGGCCGATTTTTCAGATTTTATGTGCGGTTGACTTTTATTTTTGCTCAAATAAAGATTACGTCGTCACTAGGCCAAGTCATTTCTCAAGTAAATTAAACAAGTCTTAAATTTGATTTGTACGATGATATTCGATATCAAAATCTGTTCCAAATATATATTATAATTTAAATTCCATTTTACTTAAAATCGCTTATATTCAAATACATTTTGTTGTTACTTAACAAAAGAGAGAGACAAAAGAAATGTCAAATTATTATATTATAAGAGTATATATAGATATTATTGATTTGATATAAAGAGAAACATGATATATTCTCATCGTGGTGTATGCTGCCGAAAAGTAAACTAAAGAAAAACAGAAAGGAGAGAACGAAAATTTAATGTTCTCATACATTCTAAAGAGATCTGGTGGAACTGGAGATTTTAGTTACTTGATTTTTTCTAACAACCGAACAACGAATGTTAAGAAACTCTCATAAACTGTTATATGTTGTCTACGTGCATATTTAGGAATAACTTCACCCTTCACAACAAAACCGAACTTTCACATGACTTTGAAATACAGTATATTATTTAAACTCCTTAAATAGCAAGTCTGAAAATGGTTTACGGAAATTAATTTAATTCCGTGTAAATATGACACGACCTTGTGTTACTTAGGTTAAAGAGTAAATTGTCAAACGTAGCGCAGCGGATTTTATGAAAAGTTTGCTTACTTCATACACATAGAACACATAGAACACCTACACTGAGTACAAACTAATCAATTATGAAGTATTGATCTATATGATCATACACCATTTATAAACATATAGTATAAGTAACATACTCATAATCACAAATTATTTTTATCCCTGTACCCTAACTTTTCGCAATCTCTACCCTCATTAGGAACTACTTATAGAAGCAAATCTTATTAATAGGTTAAGCTCTTACATTCTAACTTATTAACTAAAACCCGTCTATGTGTTTGTGGGCCATATAAAACTATCTGCGCGACATACCTATATATAAATTTTATTTATCAATTGTTTCGAGAAGATAATGAATTCCGTTCTAATTTAATCTGATACCAGACGGTTTTTTAAAACGATCTTGATATTTCGAAATGGCCTCACCAACACTACGAATAGATTTAAGTAAAAGCTTTTTGTGAAAAAAAAATTGGTGGATCTGTGAAAAATTTTGCATGTTAAAAAATTTGCTATGCTAAAAACTGATATGGTTTATATCGTTCGTAAAACATGTTAAGAAAATAGTTACCGAAGCTGTCGTTCTATACTGCGATATTTGGTTGTACAATTTCTTGGAAATCTCTCTCTGTGAGTATTATGTAATTATAACGACGCATTGTTAACGATAATAGGAAACATCAATATTTTTAATATATTTATAACAATAAAGTTCAGGCACGATCTGATACTTATCGATACTTCGTTTTCACTGTTCGTGAATGGCCGACATCTTAAGGTCAATATAAAATTAAAAGTGTTTTAGTATCTGATTACAGAGCTTTATTATATTTACTGGCGCTTTTGTTGGAATTTAATTAGATTTATATGCGTTTATGATGATGGCCCTGGATTTGATTTCAGAAAAATAATTATGTTTCTGACAACATATTATACCATATAAACATATGAGGATTTGTATAAAGCTTAAGTGTTTGATTGTTTAGATATAGATAGATACATGCAGGTGAACCCCCTAGGTATAGGTAATAACATAAAATTAGAACTGAAGAAATAGGCCTATATAGCAAAATATATTACTAAAAGAACCAACTATTAACGTCTCGACTCTACATTTGAAGTTTACTAGAATTGTCTTTTTCATATTGAAAGTAATAAAACGGTTAATATTGTATCAAATAGAAGAAAGTTGTCTATTCTAAAACGCCACACATACTTCAATCTAGCTTCAAGAGCTGTAAAAACAATGTTTTCTATATAATATCAAGATAATACATATCTGATGCTTAAATAAATTAGCGGAATGATAAAAGCATTTTGTTTTCATTGTCGCTATATCCACCACACTTGCATATATACTACAAAACCTGTAGCGAAAAAGCGCTTTATATTTCAATTCGTCGTTACGTTGACTGGTCGCGCTACAGTTCCCGGAGCCATAAAAACTCAAGTGAAAAGGTAGACATTTAACCAATACAGCGAAGTAGGCCACCCCTAATAGCATCCGTAACAATAAAGTGGATTGAAGAGCGAATGTATTATTCAAGCGAGTTATCTCCTTTCGGAGGCACGAGCCACACAAATTGTACGCGGGTAGGGGTGTCGCTTATTAGTTTATAGATGCTTGCACAGACTTATTTGTGTAATTTATATCACTATTTTAGACATTAATACTCCTAATACATCAGTTCTTGTCGAAAAATAAACTTGATAAGCAATTAAAAAATCTTAAGGGAGATCTCGGCATCTTACGTTAGATATTCGAATTGTTTTTAGGTTTATTATAATAAGAGGTCATCGTCAAAAATTAAAACTAAAATTGCTAATTATCTTAAGGTCAAGCCAAACTTTCTGTTACTAGTTTCCTTATTGCGGCAGCCCTAGCTCGAGCGTCACAAATTGTGCGCGCGCGCCTAGATCCAAATCAGCAAGATAGCGCGGGACGGACGTCACGATGCGCATGCACAGTGAAACGCATTCAATTAAGCAACCGTCAGGTAAATTACATTTTTAATAGACGTTTATCGCTAAGCTCTGAAGCTACGGTCCGACTTAGAGTGAAATTTTATGTTATGTGTTAAATATCTATCTAATAAAGCAAGTATTATGGTCAGATAGCGCTTATATTAAGCTATAAATATATATTAGTATGAAACATCATCTTCGGAAACGAAGAACGTAATTGAATATGAAAATATTTTAAATAATAAATAAGAATAAGTCTAAAATTTGAGGTGCATTCATGAGGCATAAGAGAATACTATATTTATAGGTATTATAGGTTTTCTTATTAAAGCCGATAGGTGAATAAGCTTCTGTAATAATCGATCGGCATCGCTACGTTATGGTGTATACAATGCATGAATGAATGTATTATACAAATTCCAATTATACAATATAGTGTAATAAGAGCTCAGTAATTATAAGTTCAACGGTATGTCAAAACCGTTTATAAATGTATATAGAAAATATATTAGTAAACATTACATAACCACAATGCTCGATTCGTGTATGCCATTAAAATGACATGTGTCTTAGAAAACCGTAAACAATTTAAAATAAGAACGCGTGTCGATTAGCCTCCACTAAGTCGATAAGTTGGTTTTTGACATTAACATGACATAATGATCCGGGAGCGAGGGCAAAAAGTCGCTTTGTCAATATTAGGAAGTAATTAAACAACTGCCAGTTAATTAAGTAGTGTAGTTGAATCAATGGTACGTTTTTGTGACGTATATATTTCTCTGAATACACATAAATAATAAATCGTTTAAAGAGTATGACGCGTTAATTGACATATATTAATGTAGTTAAGGTTAATGATTGGAATATGATGTTATGATGATAATATTTCCGTATGTACCGAGGATTATTCGGTCAACTAAGAATGCACTACGAAAATATACTGATCTACGCGTTGATAAATTAAGGTAGTGAAACCGCTGGATGGAATCTGTAACATTGCTGTCGTGAAAAATAAAGATCCATTGTAGTGCGTGCAGCAGGCCGCGATCGAGCACTAAGACTCGCCCTCCCAGACAGACCTTTAAGTGGGTGACCGCGAGGAATATAATAATACGTTCATATTTTCCAAAAATCCCTCATTATTTATCAAAATGCGCAATTTTGTGCGATAAAACATCACTAACGCTGTTAGACAATCCATAGAAGTTCAGCATACATGCCATAAGAAGGCGGTCTGATAAAAATTCTTCTATTCGATTTGATGTATGTAAAAATCACAATGAAGTCAATTTGGTTGTGATTTTATAAACTCTCATAGGTGTACGGGAAGTGATTCATTTTGTACTGTAACAAGGATTTTGTTAAATACTTTAAAGTACTCGCAATACCCACTAAGAGATATACAATGCGGATTTAAGCTTAACAATAGTGGTAATTTCAAGAAACGCCATACTTTTTTCATACCTTAATGACGCGGGTGCATTCAGCAGAAAAATGCGCCCAGCAATAAATTAATAATTTAATTAGCCATGCGCTATTGCGGTCTATAAATAACTGTAGATACATTCCGCAAATATTTTCAACACAACGATATAATTCTGTCAAACGATTTTCTGAGATACGTAAATAATTTGACGTACATGTCGCGCGTAGACGGTTACCGAATAATTAATAGCGAATATATGCAGTAGTGGATACAGGTAAAACAGGTTTATAATGGTATCGCTGTAAGTGGAGCATTATTTCGCTGATGTAACCAGCCTTGGAATATGCCGGAACAATTTCTTACTTGGAATCACTCCTACACTACTAAACTAAAGCATTAACTTCATAAAATGTGTGACATGTCATATCTTGGTCAGCATTTTATTTATTAAATTATTAGCATACGCTTGAACAACAGTTTATATTATAATTAAAAATGTAGGTAATCTTTTGAGCCCTATACATATTTGTTTCTTGTTACCTGGAAGAGATTGCTTGTAATAAGACTTATTTGCTTTTATAATAAAGAAAGATGATACTGAGTAAGAAGAAAACATATTGTTAACAAGAAATTAATTTAACTTTTTATACATACTGTCTAATGAAATGAAAATAAATTAATACTTTATGTACTATGTATATTATGTATTTAGGCTTTAATTTTTATTTGTGTATTACTAATAATTTTATGAAAATGGTATTTATTCAAATGAAAAATCTATAACTGTTACAAAGCACTTTAATTCTTGTTGGAATGGTTGGTACAGAACAAATATAAATATTTATTTTCTACAAAATATTAACTTAAAATCTCTTTCGTAATAAAGATATAAACTATCAAAGAAACGTCGTTTTTAAATTATGCGATAAATATTTATATAATACAGTTATGATATTATATTATGTACGAAAAGCATGCATAGTACCGATACCATGCCAATTATATCACTGTATATTAATCTAAACTATCTATTAAAGAAATCGAAACCAAATCAACCGACAACTTTTTAGGTAACACGACGTCAGTTACTCAATCGTTACATGTAAAACTGTAATTATCATTCACCTTCCGTATACGATAACAATGAAATCAATCGAATCACAATCAAAAATAGATCGTAGTTTTATTGCGCACGCAATTTAAAAGCCTTCAACTGCAACGTGATTCCAAAGTATGCGCTGAAGCTCGAACGAAGAACATTTTAGAGCCGCTGTAGCGAGAAATATTTAAAACTGGACATGACTTTACATAAAGACAACCTTTGAGCGATTTCTGTAATACCCTACAATATATTTCAGATTAATGCATAAGGAGATGAAATTAATTTAATTTGATTATACATTTCTACTATATAAATAATATACATCTATTAATATATTATTCATTTGTTAATAGTGTTTATTTGTCGTAAGTTCTAATAAATTTTACTATTACTTATCGTAGCTGATTCATTTTAACAAAGCCCTAGAAGCTTATAACATTGATAGTTATTGCATTTTATGTTTAATTATAAAATTGAGCTAAATATTATATAGTCATGTTCTCCGGGTAATTATAATCATTTATATATATTTTATTGTAAATACAAAATTGAAAGTATATATTTCAGACTTGGCATTTAAAGGCGTCTCCAGCGAAACTGTTTTTTTGTTCTAGCGAGCAATTAGGTACTATATTTGAAGCTATATACATCTCATCTGAGAATCCTATACCTATAAAGAAGAAAAGTACATTAAGGGATGGAAGTAGTAAACGATTTGAGAAGAGATCAGAAAATCGGAAACTTTCACCTGGATTACATTGATTTGGAACGACCAATAACAATATAGACTTTGTCTTAGATAATACATATTTATGCTTCAACTTAACGTCTCTAATAACGATTTGCACCAGAGGTTTTCTCCTGGCAAGAATAGATACACGATTTCCAGCAACAAAAGTTGGAATTTTTTATGTGGTCTGCTTAAGGCCGCCATAACCTGCAAAATTAGTGTTTTTCAATTCTAATACGACGTGAGCTATAAGGCAACGAAAGAAATACCGCATATTTAAAATAAGCCATAAGATAAAGGACAGAGGTCAGACACCAAGTGGGGCCGGTATCTATCGAGTTATCGGTTGCACAACCTAATAGTAATTACTACAGATGTCCATTGTTCTTGTGACGAGGCCTCGAACTGCTGCACGATTTTTGACCAATGCTTATCTATATTGAGATGGTAATTACACCTCATTACATGTCTAACGCTGATAGACAAAGGTCGCTCAAATATTGTGACTTAATAATAGCTAAAATTTCGATGTTCGCCGCAATACAAAAACCATATCGATTGATATCCACACTAATAACGTGCACGCCATTACACTTACATACATATATTATATGTGCAATGTAATATATCTGATATCAATTGAAGCGTTAAAAATATGTAAAACAAATCATTTTTCTATAAAGGTCTCTTACCTTTGGGCTAATCGGCCGACCGTGAAATTATTATTTATTAATAGCTGTCGCCTAAAATTTAAGACAGCCTATTAGTTACCTAATTCTCAAGCAACTCAAGAATTTCGCACAACCTGTCACCAATATCTTGCTATGTACTTGCTAATTAAAAGGAAATGATATAATATCCTGTCTAAAATCAAGTTTTAAATTCACTTATCATTTTATAACTATAATGTTCCCATAGCGCAAATACTTCTAGTTTAATAAGTTTTTAAATATTTTCGTTTGTATAGTCTGTAAAGATACAAAAAGTTACTTGAAAAGACTTACTTAGTATGTCTTGAATAAAACGTTGAATGTAATATTTTTATGAAATTATCTGATTGATTACAATATTTTTTTAATAAAAAACAAACCACAGTCGAAACGCAATATCGCGTAACGAAAAAATAATAACATATCTTCAGTATGAATTGCTCAAAATTCATCGCAAATAACCTCGTACTGGATTAAATTATTTGGTAACCTTACAACGGACAGTAACTAATAATTACGAGTTGACATATTGTCGCAGATACAAAAACGGAAACCACATCTATATAGAGCAAAAAACAATATTTTATTGAATATTTCCCATTATAATAGGTATAGCATATTATGGGTTACTCTTATATTATAGACTAAAAGAAAATTAAATAAATATCATCATTGCACACTATGAATGAACGCCTCAGAATGCGACCTTTTAGAGTATTATAAGCTACTAGATGACCCAGCAAACGTTGTTTTGCCGTACATGTAATTTCAATTTTCAATTAATAACTAAAAAATAGGGGTTGATCGTAGAGGGATAAAAATTTAGGGTTGTATGTATTTTTGTATGCTATATCATAGAACAAATAACAAATTTTGTCCAAAAAAAAATAGGGGTGGACCTTCCTTAATATTTGGGGGGATGAAAAATAGATGTTAGCCGATTCTCAGACGTACTTAATACGCTCACAAAGTTACATGAGAATCGGTCACGCTGTTTCGGAGGAGTATGGGTACGAAAATGGGGAGAATTTTTTATTTATATGGATCCAGCACATGGTCTACACAATGATAACAAAACTTTTTTTTAATTTGATCGCAGCGCTAACAGGACACACTAAACATAATAATAACGGGACAGACTAAAATTAAAATTCGAATATTATTTAAAATTTGACACTGCGATGGTAGCGCCGTCTGTCGGATCCAATGTAAAACATTCAAAAATCAACAACTACTAATAAATTAAAAAATAATTGAAAAAACATTGTCCAGCGGACAAAATTGTGAATCTTAACCATTCCCAGATCCCCCTGAACACACACAAAAAATTTCATCAAAATCGGTCCAGTCGTTTGAGAGAACTTCAGTGACATACACACTCACAGAAGAATTATAATATATATAAAGATATACTATACTATACTTTACATAATTTCATTTCTCATTATACCTGATTTTCATCGGCTTGTGGCAACAGCCAGACCGGAAAAAAACATTCAATGAATTTCATACTTTATTACGCATTATTATGTAAGTATAATTGTGTAAATATAAAACGATATATTTAGCAATACTTTCAATTTGTTTACGCTTGTTTTTATATGCAATTTTGTATTGAGGCGATGTATAAATGGATATGTGTCGTAGAATTCTTTAGAACAAGTGGTTACCAACATTTATCTCCTCTGATATTTAAATATCGAACTACAATTGATTTGTTTTGCCACGCGATCTCATTTTTGTGAAGTTTACGGATACTTAAATAAATACATCAACATTAAATACAAGTCCTTAATACTGAATCCATGTATTGATTCTCAAAAGATAGCGTTAAGAGAGAAAAATGTAGGCTTCAATCATAGTATGAAAATTTTGTCTTACCCTGACGAAGATTGTTGAATAGCACTCAATTCGCGGATTACTTGGCCACATCGTGAAATGAACAGTATCTGGGATTTACAGATTCCTATGATAAAACAAAAGACTAACGCACAGTTTCAAGTAATTTCTTTTCATCATAACTTAAACCCAATTTCATAAATAAGTAGTTTTTAGTCAAATTAGTGCAATTTATACATAAACCAGTGATGTAGATTTACCAAATTTTATAAATTAAGCGGCAATTTTGCTGTTTAAATTCAGTTATTTTTTAGAAAGTTAAGAGTAAAGTACACAAGGCTCTGAGAGATATTTCACGCAGATAACTACTTACACATATAGAATCTCCCTTGAGATGTAATATACGATTCAAGATTCTTTATAACCATGAATAATTAAAATTAATAAGGCTCTGTTTCTCAGCAAACTAGCATGGATAGAGTCGTTTCAAGATGCTTTGAAGAGGGCTGTTCTCTTTGACAACTCACTAATATATTTTTTGGAATGAAACATGATTACTATGAGTTGGACGCTGGATGCTGTTCACGAGCAAAATGATACGTACAAATTTATGGTAAAAGTTGTTCTTAATGCTTAAATTAATGTAATATGTTCAGTTGTTTTAAACAACCTATAATGAAAGTTTAAAGCAAATCTCTCGGTAATCCTGATTGTGCAGTAGCGAACAGAAGCAAAGTAAAAGTAATGTTAAATGTTATAAATAATTAACGGTCCCGTGACTGGAGCAAGGTTCTCGCTTGACATTTCAAATTTTGACAGTTTTCACTTGTTCCAGTTTTAATAGGCAATTATATTGAGTTTATCGTCGTCGACAGTGCACATTGCATTTATTACCGTATCACAAAGTGTAAGAGTCGACAATTGAGAAATTTATGTCGTTAATATTTGGCGTATAATTCATAAATGGAATAGCTTTTTAATTTTACCGATCTCATAAATGGTTCATTGTAAATTCAATTATATCAAAAAAGAATGTACTTTTATGAGGTTCAGTTACATATGTAGAATAAGTCTATAAAATATATTAATGAATCTCTAGTTCCCTTAGTCTTCATGAGTGACCGATGAAACAATGATGAAACAATTTTGGTTACTCTTTTTTGATATATCAGGAGAACTTTATTATGAAAGAAATTTGAGCACAAAACTTGAGAAAAATATATTTACATCAGAGTAATTTGCTTGTCTGTATCGCCTGTTCTCGCGTTGGCATAATAAATAAGATAAAATAAATAAAAAATAAAATGAATAAGATGGTTGTTGTGGAGTATAGTGTGTGGTGTAGAGTTTAGCATTGAATGTTCATAGTTTTGACATAACAACGTATAGTCGACTAATCTTGTCCTTAACCTTCTAATTGCAAAATCGATTGATTCCTTTTAGTACAAACTTTGAATGTTGCATGAGTAGTTACTCGCAAGCCAATAATATTATGGGCACCTTTGCCACTAATACGGTTTGTTCGCTACGATACATAGGCTATCAACAGGTTATGCGTACTCAACCAATAATGTACACAAATTTATATAATTAATTAATAACACATATACATACATACAATATACATCGCAATAATTTTGGTCTTACCAGGAATGGAACTCGAAAACGTATTTGGCAGTCCAGTGAGTGACCAATGTGCCAACAGGGACATTGGCTAATGTAAGATTGATTTAGACATATTTTTACGCCTTTAATGAAAACTTCTTATGAGTAAAGTAAAGACACCAACATTCATCTTAATATCTGCTGTGGTTAGATAGTAGGTTCAGTACTCGAGCATCAAATATACGAAATATGTCTTTCACTTTTAGATTACTTTGGGACTACCCGAATGATTGTTAAATATATTTTTATTTAATTCTTCCCCTTTTCCAAGCCTGCGGCTGGTATTTGTCACCTATGATGTGTAATTGAAGGATGATATTTAATATATGACGATAAAGAGCCTTTGTAGTGGTACTATTTGTCCAGCTGCATAATTTGTAGTATGAGACAGAGTTGAGCTTTAAAAATTGGACATATTTATAGCAAATTAACAGGTCTATTTATTTCTTCGACGGTAGGTATTTCTAAACTTTTACGTGTAGTTTTAGGACATGTATAACTTAAATAGTGTTATTTTGTACGTTTTAATGTGATTTTGAAGGCTTAATGATTTCTTAACCTCCTTTACACATACTGAAAGTATAATTATGCTAGGCGCAAACACAACCAAGTATTCGTAATTATTATCGGGTTTTTCAACTGTCTCATAAAATTCTTAATTGTTTGCAACTCACACAACAATATAATTATACATTTAAAACAGAATTATTATAATAATTTCCGTCGTAATTTCCCCGCGCCTGTAATCAATTTGTCAATACGGTTGTAATAACGTAAGGTTACATTCCAATTAACTGTTATTATTCATCAGTATGTGACATTGGTTTAGCAATTTTGTTTCTTTGTGCGTTTGAGTTCGACGAATCCAATAAATTTAACGTTCAGCCTAAAATTACAACTGCTCTTTGCATTTATCATTATATATTAATCGTTAAGACGCTCTTCAAATTCATTGGTGTAGCGATCCCGACACAATTTTTTTCATTATTTGATCTCCAGTTTGCGTCATACTTTGGATTGGCATATTTTAGATATGAACAAAATTGGGAATTCACTATAGTCACTATTGCTATTTCAAGCGATATAAAGCGAGTATCTATCTTAAGACACCTTGACAGGATGGAAAATTTAAAGTGTTGACTATAAAAAGCAACCCAGACTTGCCCTGAAGTTTATAAAATAATATGATTAATTCATTCAAGTTGAAGAGAAAATATTTCACAATGACCTTCCTAACTGGAGTACTTCAATGGCAAAATTTACTTTTAATTGAACAAAACGCATTCTCAAATAAAACCTTATTTCATATGTCAGTAAATATAGCTCCGATAAATTAATGTTATTATGTTACATATAAAAAAAGTATCTACATTGAGTTAGAATACTAATACCTACAACAAAATTTCCAGAAAAGTAATACCTCTGAATGAGTAGTATAAAAAGGATTCTCTTACTGTCTAATACCTAGTAATAATAAATAATTTTGACATTAAATCCAAGACCTATTAGAAAAAATGTTCATTTTTCAATTGGAACAAAAGAAAAATTAGTTCTATAAAACATCGTGTGTAGCAAGCTATTCTTAATAGCTAGCGGGCAAAACCAGGTGCAGCAATTAGCTGCAATTAAAACAATTTAGCCACGATAACATCTCCTGATTTCATACCCTTGAATATTGTTGGCCTTATTTTCATAATTATACAGCCTAAGAACTATTATTACGCGATTGTTCTGTATATCCGTAAAAGCTTAGCAGTGACCTACTTCCTGTCTTCAGCTTGTTATAGAGCGAAAATTTGTAATCACATCTTCAGAGGCGTAAGAAACAGAGATTTATTATGTATATTTTTTATATAGAATCTAAGTTAAATAATTGGGAATATTGCCTTTATGTTTATGGTTACGGCTAAGAAAACACGCGATCAAAAAAATTATTACTAAGCACAGATTTACAATTTAGAGGCATACCGGACAAAAGCATTCTTCATTCATTAGGTATGTTGCCTATACACCCTACAAAATATGGTAGAATTACATATAGTAGCAGAATTTATTAAAACGGGTAGTTTTACATACAACTGTTTAGCATACGACTTTCTTAGATGTTTTTGTCTGTATGTGTACATCGATTTTTTGGTATTTTCTATTAACTTTTCGTGAAGACAGTCAAGAAGGAGACGCAACTAACAATTCTTACTTTATGTATATATATCATCACAACGTCTTATTAAGGCATTTTTATTAATTTATTAACATGTTAGGTTAATACGGTAAGCCGTACTTAATTTTCGTGGAAACTTTTCCACGATTTAGATTACGTTTATACAAATTTAACAAAATATTCCACTAAATTATGGTTATTAATCCGTTAATTATTTACATATATGAGAGTAAATCTTTTTTGAGCTTCTAGAAGTCATCTGAATTGTAATATTTTTTTTATTTCTCCATTCCTCTTTAAACTATATTCAGTAATGAGATTATGTGAGCAGAGAATTTTAGGTCAATGATACTATCAAAAATCAAGATTTCAATTGAGCCGCCAAGTTCCAAGTCTGTTTACGTAATAAATTACTACCATTGTCTTCGATAGTGACATCTCTATGAACGCATTCCTATGCCGATTGTTTTGTAAGCGATAAAATTTCGATCAATTTGATATTTTCCATCAGATATTTAACTTGATGGTCAATGCTTTGGCGCACCAGAGGCTCCGGGTAGATTTATGCATAGTCTAAGTTGCGTGTGGACGCCAAGTTCATCCATTGGACGCTTATAGTATAGTATAATAGATTAACAACTAATAATAATAAAAATAATCTGTTATTATAAAGTAACAAATGAATGAATGAACTTGACGAATTTAAATATGAATAATGAAAACTGCAAAATTCACTATTTTATTATTTATTTATGTGATAGAGATTTTCTGTTGATCAAATTCAATTCCTTAGTTATTTTAATAATTCTACGTAATCTTGTGAATCAATTTGGGATCTGGCTTCTGTTTAAATTTAGAACGATGGACTAACATAATACCGTTTTTTGTCACCACTAACCTAATTTTAGAGAATTTTTCAACAGCATCGACATCAACCAACGCGATGATCAACATATATGTAAAGTGCTTTTTTAAATTTAGAATCGAGTGCCAAATTCGAGCCCTTATTTATAAATTGTCTTAAAATTTTAAATTAAAAAACTTACACTCAATTTATCGCTTATTTCCCTATTTTAGAAGAAAATGTTATGATCGCGTAAGCGAGAGCAATAAATAAGAAAAAACACACTTTTTGAGTGTTTATATAAAATGTGTCCCATTACGGCAGCTTATACAAAAAAGCCGCAGGCATTAACTCCTACATCAATATAATTGATAACTTTTATTTTCTTTTAAAATCCAGTAGCGATTCTTAATGCGTGCGTGGGAGTTGATGTATCTTTACAGATTGTCGCACAACATCGTTGACAGATATCATAATCACAATGGTAAAATAAAACTACTATGTTACTGCATCGCATTTAAATTACTCATTAAACATTATAAAACTTTGGTTGACCGACGCGTAAATATTAATCAAATAAATATAAGTCATAATTTATCCTATATTTGTCTCATAGAAACTGATTATTATTATCTCAAGGCCGTAAATCAAAATCCGTTTGAAGTAACCATGTGTATGGTTTCATTTTTTTTAATAAACTAAACTAAACTAAGCTAAAATAAGCTAAACTAAGGAATAGAATACAAGACATTCCAAGTAATCAGATTGTTATTCAATTTCACACATTGTAAATTTATGGGGTGATTATATCATAACAACAGTATAAAAAGAGCAACTTATGATTCTCAAATGATCATAAAACATGATGATTATAACCTGTTTTAGAATCTATACTAGATTGAGCTTTTACCCAATATCAACGACGGAAGCCAAGGAAACTGGAGATAATGCAGAAAGTTGTTTAGATTTACTATATAATTAATATAGTGCAGCCATTTCTTTAGTGCTCTTAATGCCCACGCCGCATTAAACGGATTATTGTAATGGCAATATAAATTTTAATAGAACATTGGTGCGGAATGTCTGCACCTCACGACCTTAATAATTCAAAAATAACTGTGACGACAGGGAACATTAGAAAAACTAAACGTTAGAATTTATAATTCGAACGCTGTATTCTGTGTCTGGTATCATACGATTTGCAATTTTTAATCGTAAAATTTTATTGGAACGCGGTATTCGTTTAATTGCATATCCATTGTAAGCGACTGTCGGTCTTTGGGAGCTCTACAGAAGGCTTAATAAAGTATCGGATGTAAATGGAACACAGCTCGAGGCTAGGGCGGGGTTTGGACAACACTTTCATATTATTACGGTCGCATAGCACGCACACAGACGCGCCGCACACAGATTAGAGCGACATTGGACGTGCGCACGCGATCCGAGTACTTTCAATAATTCGTTAGCTAAATCATTAGGAGATGTATTGCGGTATTGTAATAAGTGTTTATGGTTATTTAAATGATTTATTTTTATTGATTGTCTTTGCCTTGTTGCGAGACAGAAAATAATGACGGCTGTATGAATAAGGCTACTATTATGCCACGATTGCGAAGGTAATATCAGTATGTAATTTGAGTGTTTGGTAATGGAATCTGTAACGAGAAAATGAGTTGTCAAGTTGGTTAAGTCAACGCATTCATCAAGTAATCGTAACATTGTGATACGAGAAATGAATTATGCAAAATTGATATGAGCTTAATCGTGATAATTGAGTACTAATATAGTGATAGATTAGTTGAGTTCAATTATAGTACCAACGGGTTACAAAACTCACATCAGATTGTTCCTATATAAATATTATATTATCCAATAGCGTTCATTTACAAGAACATTAGTTTGAATTAACATTTTCAGTAAACGGTATATAAAATTTGTGAATTAGTATATGGCTTAACTACTTCATTTTTTTTATAAAACAGGGTGCAAACACTCGCGAAGCCAGAGGGCTCACCAGTGCGTTGCCGGCCTCTAAGATGCTTTTACAAAATGCTTATATATTTATGCTTTTTTGAAACACTTTTAAATTTTGCAACATAATTTATTGGTAAAAAGAAATTATTATCAGGAAAATTTGGATTCATTAATATTGTTTAAGACGTAGGAGACTATACAGCTGAAAATCTTATCGCACAAATGTGATTTTTATGGCACAAAAATTATGTACACTTAAATACATTATATTAATAAGCTCGTGCAACTTTTCTCATATGAGTAGACCATATTAGTAAATGATGCCACCGAGCCGTCAAAAAATTTTCCAATTATAAATATACGAATCTCAAGGGTGTAAAAAGTCACTTTTCTGTCGTCTTCGCATTCGCAACACCGCGCGCCCTTTCATTACGCTCGCATGTCCGTCCATCAGCGATTATTGCAATTATTTAAATTCACACCTTCGAAAAAGTATTTCGAATTTTATATTTCGTAAGCGCAAGGAAATGACGTCTCATTCGAAAGGTATAATTAGGGACAACCTTCGGCCCAGGGTTGGACCAGATTTATGCGCTTCTGACAGTACGACGCGATAATTGTCCGACGTTTCGACATGTATTATGTTCCAAATCCTCGCAATTAATTAAACGCACGCGTCGATCAAGGCCTGACGTGTCAGCTGACGCACGATTACAAAGAATGTAGAAGCGAGACTGCGAAACTTATTTAGATACTTACACCTATTTTAAGGAATTGACTGTTACTGTGTTGACTGACTGTTACTGTAACACACATGGTTAAAGTTCGTCCATATACACTAAAATCTTTACGGATAATACAAGAAGGTTTTTGTCTTCTTCCGTTACATTTAAGTTAATTTTGTTCCAAACTCTCAGCAGCATTATATAAGACCATTTTCTATTACATATTCAAAATAAAAAAACTCTTGTAATCGTTTGATATTCATTTTATTCGGCGTTTAATTTTGTCGAAGCTCCAAGCCGGTCGTTGCTTCCGCGTAGCCGTATATAGGCCATTACAAAGCTGGACATGACAAAGTCCGTCCAGCGGCTATTAATTCCCATGTCGCCTTGGGCACGCCTAGGGCTTTAACCCTTGTCGCAATATGCACGAGCACACTAGGCATTGATAGCAGATTTAGGTGTAGTAAAATAGCAACCCTCCCTTTCACTGTTGCGATAGTGCGCTAGTTATAGTATCGACTTGGATAATTAAATAATACAATAATAAATATTTTAAAACTTAACTATATACTATAGGATCAAGTAGACTGTTTTGAGTATAGTATATAAACATATATTATTTAGTATATACATATAGTATATGATATTCAGTATTTTCCAAAAATAGTATTTTAATCACGCTAGATAACTAAACTAATTTTTAAGTCCTCGATTAATAATCCTTTTTATACATTTATCAATCGTTCGTGAAATTCGCAAGCGTTGAAGCTTCTTATATAAACAATTCTTTTTTTTAATTTTTTTAATTTCGTTGACCAAAATAACATGTCAACTATATTTTAGATAAATTCCTGATTACATAATAAGACATTGAGGAAGTTATTTGCTGCCAATTGAAAACTTAATTACATATTTTCTAGATAAAATTAAGCCAACATGGTCATGCATAATTAAAAGTAATTAATATGTTGCATATCAATAAGTAATAAACACTAAATGCATTTGGACTATATTAAGGTAATTGCTTTTACCTTAAAAAATAGTAAACAAATATTATAACAAGGAAATCATTCAATTTCGTAATTCAATTGGTGTTCAGTTTGCAAATTAATCAATTTACTTATGTATTATTTACGTTAGGAAAATAATTGTGAGTCATATCCATAGATGAGAAAAAAATGATGAATAAACTTTATACATTATTGTCAAACAAATTTTATTTCATTACCTGTCCCCGCGTATTATATAGAGCTAACTCAGTTTTAAATTTTTTACGTCACTTTTCGGTACGCCGTCTCAGCTAGTAACATAAAAAATCAGTCAAAGTTAACACTTAAGAAAGTCAATAATACTTTGTCGTATTGACAAATATTGTCATTCATATTTACGATACTAACGTCATTCAACTGTTTTGCCTTCCCGGAATATCTCGACATCATTTGAACTTTACATTATGGTATTAAAGTTCAAATTTACTTTAAGTATTAATTAATTTATATATGAGTTTAAGAGTTTGATTTTATCAGTCATTTTTTAAGTCCGTAAGAATCCTCGTACTTTAAGGAATATTGTTAAAAAAAATAATTAGCGAGATCGGTAATCGGTATGTTATATGATTAAGTATATTTTATAATTCCACAATTTGTACAAGTTTCAATTATGATAATGGTTCAATTTAAAATAAGAGTTTCTTTTTGATAAATTACACGCACTAATACTCAACTCAAGGGAAGAATATTATAATCAGCTGAAACCAGTTAAACACATCCTAGTTGAACTACACCGTATAAAAAATAAACTGTACACCGGTTAGGCGGTTTATATAAGATAAATTTCCCTGGACTATAAATACTGAGAATGTATATACTGATAACAGATAAGGCTAGTGACGAGGCTGTGCTGTATATCTAGTGATAGAACGTTTCGTTGCGAAATTGGAGCGGCAATGTTTAGCACGAGCGGTTCCAGAGTAGACAGAACAGCTACATAACAATGCTACTTTAGAGGATACAGATATACAGCTATATCTGTATCTATATATGGAAACTATTGTATAGAAGTGAAAACAATGTATGTAATCAGTGATAGGTGGTTGCCGCCTCATTTTTGTGTCTTTATACCACCTTGAACACTTAATTTTTTTGCAATTAAACTAAGGCTTTAATGTCATTCTGTCTTTGCAAGGTGTGTCAGAGATTAATATAATTAGTATGATCTTTATCAAAATTCTGTCACAGCTACTCTGTGGCGAAAGTTACCACGCGCACACAAGCCGCGCGTGCCTCGCACAAATGTATACTAGGCTCTCGACATAACCTGATAAGAAATTACTGAATAGTATTAATACCAAGTGTATAATAATAATACAGCATATACACATTATAAGAGAAAATTGTTAATACTTGATAGCAATGATAACTCCGAAGGTAGAAGAGATACAAGTATGGTTTTAATAATTAATAGATCCAAATATATCAGTATGACACATATAATATTTTAGCATTCTTGCTTTAATCTTGGTATAACATACAAATTGGAAATTTCTACAAATTGAAAAAATACAATTACTAAAATTGGAATAATTATTAAATACCGAGGACTTCTCTTAAAAGTGTGCACTAAATGCCGATAAATAAAATTTTATAATAGAAAAAAGGAATAATTTGATAAGAATAATTAGCAGCTACATGATAATAATACGTTTATAAGAGGTTTAACATTTTAATTTATTAGACAGTTTGGGTGACAGAGAGATTACGAAATATTTGAGGTCAATTGTAGACCTCTCACCTGTGATACAAAGTCTTGCTCACTCTTGGAGAATTGTATTATATATTGTAAACCATAAAAATAGAAAATATATGTGATGAATATCAGGTCAAATTATCTTGGAGAATTTCTGTACACTAGTGTTTAATAAAGTAATAGAGTTGTATTAAAAAGAATTCAAAGTAAATAATAAAAATACGACAACTTTTAGGGTCTACGTTGGCTGCATTTACCATAAAAGTTATGCAAAAATGATTCCACTAAATAATTAAAAATTCAAGAAAAAGATAGCATATGTTAAAAACATAAAGCATACAAACAATATTAATATTATCTAAGACAAGTTCAACACAACCATTTATTTTTGAACATTTTTTTTCTTGTTTGAGCTAGGAAAAAATTCAAATTAAGGATATGCAACGAAAAATAATATTGTATAAAATTCGGTCGTCAGAAGTATTAAATTCCATCATTACATAATGTACATTCACCGAGGGTCAAATGTCGTACACTCTAGCAGGTGCTATAACATTGTTCACAAACGCTTTAATTTTCTTTATATTTAAGCACTTTTTATGCATTTTTATCTATTTTATTTTTATAAAAGGATTAACATATGAAATATCAAAATTTTGCAGTACGATTAATGCTGGATTTGGTCGCTGTATTACAATGTTTAACACTCATGACTTAGGTCTTTTAGCAGCTGAGGACTAGCTAGGGCTACCCCTAATGTGTGAATTATGTTTAAAGATTAATATAATATAATAAATAATATTTTTTCTAATATATATGTTATATTATAAAATATCCAGCCAGCGATCATTGCTTCCGCGTTCAATCCGTCCGTGCTGACATCTGCTAAACATTATGTGAGCATCTTATTTTATTAAAAAAACAAAGGTCACTCCTAATCGCGAATGTCTATGGCAAAGTATAAATGTGTCGGCTGTCTTTCGTTGCCAAAATTGCCGGCTCCCGCCTTGTTATATTTGCATCATTGGTTCGCGGTCATGGATGATCCAGCTGGATAATAGCGGGAATGTCGCCAGCCAGGTGCTGATTGCCATTTATTTATATATTAATATCCAGTCCTCAAACCAGCGTCAGGTAGTGTATAGTATATCATGCTTAACTAAATATCTTCCTTTATCACTATTATTAAAAATATTAATAGATTTATCACCGATTAGGTTCAATTCAAATCAAGAATGAAGCAATTCTTATTAATAATATAACATAGGTATACCATTTATACCATAAGTATCTACGTAATAAAAATTTCCGAAATCACACTCAACTATAGAACGCGAGCGTTATTATATTATTAACATCGATCCTCTTTTATTGTCTGTTAAAAAATCGGTTAACATAGGATTTAGTTACTAAACGTTAAAGATAAATGAGAAGCCGAAGAAATTAGACCCACTTTGATCGATCGGTTCTCTTCATTTTTGTACTCAGTTTATTATTAATCACGGAGTCGGTAATCTTGTGAAATTTATTACCTCTAAGCGAATCTGCCTCTAAATTTATCAACAAAATGTGTGGGCTAAAATATGCACTAGAAGTGACCTAAACAATTGAATGCCTATTCATACAACTTAAATGACGTGTTTTAAATAACTATGTTATAAATAGGATAACATATTTTATAGTAATAATCTTTTAAATAATAATTTGTTGCATTAGAATAATATTTATTAACATTTTAATTGAGCTTTTGTTACAAATATAATTCTACAGAATATGTTTTAAATACACTTAATTTTTTTTTTATATAGATTAGAATTCCACACGTTCACTTCCAGTATATATATCACTATTATAATAGAGATGACCGAACACGAACAATTAGCCTACGCATATTAATTACGTGGAGGTACAAAATAATGTCCGGCTTTCTAATTTAATTTAGAGCATAGGCTTTGCGACAGCGGAAGAGTGATCGATAAAGATAATATCTTGCAATGTGTTATTGCACACTAACAGACATTTATTGACATAGCTTTATTATACCCGTTTTATTGTAGATGTGGCAAAAACTCTTTTCACTAAACTGTTTTGTCCCTTTCTTTTAAATTGTCTATGTGCTGTGACGAAAAAGGACAGATGATTAATGAGTGACGATGCATTTGGTAAGATTTATTTTATGAATAATTGCTATAGATTAATTTATCAGTTATGATCCTGGCAACTAGGAGGTTTATGGTAGGCTAGTTTTGGGCTGTGGCACTAGTCAAAGGTTAAAAGCCTGAGATAAAACAGTAATTAAGATCTCATTATTCAGCTTTCGTATGTGTCTTTAATAATGATATGATGAAGAAAAGTGAATTACACGCACATGAGAGATGGTGGTTCTATGCTCTAAGCTAAATGTGTCCCGAAAATTATATTTGAAAAATAATATTTATATGACACGTTTGTCGGTTTACCATAGCAGTGCCATCTATTGATTATTTACTCAATCCAGTCGAAAAGTATCGACATCTGTTAGAATGTTTTGGATTTAACAGATAATTGTGACTGTCAATTAATTATAGACAAATAATTTGCAATAAAATAAAATTGCAACTATAATTAAAGATCTAAACTATCCTATCTCTTAAGTTGGACCAGACTGCTCACGGTCTGCAAATTTAATTTAAAATCGATTAAGTAGTTTAGGAGTCCATCGTGGACAACCATGACAGGAGATTTATATATATTAAGATAAAATATATTTTATTAATAATTATAACCTTTCTAACTATCTACTTACATTATACCTGTGGATTCCTTTAAATATTGTTATCCAAAACAATTTGTTTTTTGCTTTAAAATGTTTGTTTATACTTGTATCAATTTCTATGTAACATAAAGTATTGGAATAATGTTCATTCTATAAGGCTTGGGCGCATCCGATATGGATTGTGAGATAGCCTTTTGGCAAAAAGGTGGCTTTCTATCTGATATCTTAAATCTATGTTCCTGAATGGAAAAATTATATCTGATGCAATATTATTCATATTTTAAAACATACCTGGCTCAACAGTATTATTTCATTCATTTAGAGTAATCTGTTTCACTAAACCTAAGAGATAGAGAGAAAACAATGTGATGCATTTTAATTCTTCACTCTAAAGAGCTTTCAAAATGTAGGGGGGAGCTTCCCGATGTGTTTTCTTCACCTTTCCCGTCTCAAATCCCATACGCGTACAGTGTTAACAAATCTAGACGATGTAGTATATTGTAAATAGTAGATTTTAACTAAGTCGTTTAAAATTCACTTCGTGTCTCGCAATGAGGTTGATCAATCCTTAGAATCTACATTTTGCCTCTATTAGCGCACCTGATGTTATAAATCTGTCAACGGACACGAGCTGAACGAAATCCTACGTTTGTTAAATATCCATTATTTTAACAAGATTCTGTTTGTTTAATTAATTATACAAATAGCTTTAAGTTAACTAAAATAAATCTTACTTGACACTTAAAACTAAACGTCGAAAAATACTGAGACTGAATAGTGTAATAATAAATACTGCCTACTTTATACGACGTTAGATTTTTATATGATCGTCCAGCTCAACAGTGCTTCGTATTATCCACAAATATATTTGTGGTGGTTGTGGTGTGTTTCTTGACAGGTTTCGCCATTTAACAATTATTTATGAACATCCCAGTATATTTGTCACTCACGCTGTGACTTGGGTAGTAGCAACCTTCAAGTTTACAATCACTCGTAACTTCTTTAGCAGCCACATAATTTAGGGTGTAAGAAAATTAAAATCCTCATACCTAAATACAGATTGGTTCTGCGCCTTCATGTACTTAAAAACACTATATTCATTCAACAACTTTATATTGAGCTATCATTGAACTATGACTTCTGTACATCAATTACGCATTGGATGTTATCATCGATGGACCGACGATTGATCGACGATGATCCACGTGGTAACTTATTATTATTATAAAATGGGTCGTATAATTAATTTGCTCATCTTTTCGGTTGAGCTACTGAACCAGATCGATTGAACCAGACGTTTTCGCCATAAAGAGGGATTTTCAAAGCAATTTATTATGTAATTTAGTGGAAATCATTTAGGGATTGTGTCAAAAACAACAAATCATTACTAACATTAATTCCCATCAAGGCACAATTTCATAACATACAGCCTGTTGTTACGCGAGTGATCCCGGCACAGGATACACTGCATTAAAGTCAGCACTGCACAACAGTGAAGGATTTATCAAAGCCGGGAGCTTAGATGTTTCCGCGTAATTTATAAGAGCTTAGGGCTGTACTAAAATTAAAAAGGGGAATCAGAATATTAGAAAAACATGATCGCGATATATTTTTACCTCTATGAGAAATCTAACCCAAGAATATGTCATCGTAAGATCGATTTTTTACTAGTAAAATCTGTATTGAAGACTTTTCGTGCAGCCCTATGCTGAGTGGCACGCCGCGGGACATCGGACAACATCCCTATGCCCACGCGCCGACAGCTTGCATGCTATTTATTTACACATTTCAGACCATTATAACGATATATTGCTTGTTCTATGCATTCGATTGTATTTTAATATAGACTGAAGGATTAAAGCACACTAGAGGAAATTGATACTGCCTCTAGCGAACATTCAGTTTCTTATAAAAACTGCTGGACCCAAACTTAAATATGTATATGAAGAAGATTTTGATTTCAAGCAGTTTAAATATAAACCTACAATTACGGAAGTATACACAACGACAATTAGGTATTTATAGTAACGTTAATTTTCTTTTATATTGGCGTAACATTTTCGTAACTGTTTTGGTGAAGTCAAATTAAGTACAGAAAATAAAATCAAACTCAAAAATAAATTTCTAATATTCGATTACAGGAATTGCTTACTCAATAAATTGTATTATTATTTCTTATGGTGTGAACACAGTGGATAAGAAAACCATAACTTACTCTTCTACATCGTGATATCCGTCAGCATTTTTGCAGAACAGCCTGTAGGGCCTTAAGTACTTTTCATAATGTTTATTGTTATATAATTAACAATACGCATGTTAAAAATAACAAGGTGCAACATTGTATTGCAAAATCCCGAATCGTGACCAATACGGCAATATTATAATGGGCTAAGTACTTCTCATGTACTTAAATATGGTATTGTTAGTTGGTATATCACCATGTATGGTTGGGGAATGCGACAGATGTACTTTACAAAGGTAAAACAGTAATTGCTTCGGGTGATAACCTGTAACAAGCAATATATTTATTTGTAAGGATATATGACCCGTACAACGGAATATATGTTCACGACAACAGAAGTGGAATAGACAATTTTGGTAATTGCTATTAAACAATGGTAGTTTTTAAAATTCCATCCTTACCATTTAAAATAACAAAATATGTACATTTGTAAAAGTATAAAATTGTAGTTGGTTTTAGCCTATTTGTCTTCTTCACAATATTATTGTATTTTCACAGAATGGTCTTTCTGTGCTTTTCTTAAAACATATAACATACAAAGAAAAGCATACGTTGATGAATTTTTTTCCACACTAAGTGGAATGTTTCTTGGAAAATCCTGAACGCATTAGATGATTAACTAAACAAATTCAGCCCTGAAACAGTCGAATACTCGCTATGTGTAAGGATTCAGGTAGGCATTTTTGTCGAATCAATTGCAAAAACCACCAATTTTCTTAGCAATAAATTGCGTTTAAATGGCAACTTTATAATAGAATTGTCACAAATTAGAGATGATCACAATTCGTCGATCATATTGTCGACTTATACAAATAATGTAATAATCTCGAATTACACCCGTTTTAAAGAAGTTTTATTTGCGTAATCCAAACAGCATTGAACTATTAAATACCAAGTACTATGTAACCCAAAATGTTTTATTCGATACTAACAACAATTTATCTTACATTGCTTTGTCACCTGTCATCAAGTGATATATTTACAAAGATACGCCCCGAAGCAGTATTTGAAATCAAATAAGAGCTCACAATGTAAGAATGCCTCCAGGAACAGAAATCAAATAAAGAGGATTTATATTTTTATTAGCATCTATGTATGTAATTATGTCAATATAAATTTTTAATATGTGTTCTTGTAATGTTTAGTGGTCCACTTATGGCTATGATGGTCAATTTAACTTTTTTAGTTTCTTTATAATTTAATCATTTAATCAATAGAAACATATGTATAACTTAAATAATATTGCCTACAGTTAATTCACAATTAGAAATAATTTTTTACGAGACATTGAAATAATTAATGGTTAATAAAAGGTTTAAATACTTTTTTCAAAGTTTCACGTTAGCGTTTCACTGTCTAGCATAATGCCAAATTGCTTATTAGCTTATTAATACTAAAGGAATTTTGGCAATGGGAAATAACAATTACTTTGTTAAAAAGATTCGTTTCCACGTTTCACGAACGACCCCCACTTATTTTATTACTAAAAAGATACAATAGGGCGTAAAAATGAATGAATTATCAACTACTGTTTCATACGATAAGAACTTTGTCTTAACATATTCAATTGCCTAGCAAGATTACTTAACGTTATTAGCCTGCTAAATAAGTCCACTTGGGCCTCTATTGAGATGTTAAGCTCGCCTGACAGCCGTATACTTCTCCAACACACCTAAAGGGGCAGCTGAGGTATGTAAGCACATTGAATAGAATGTTAGTGATGTTCATTGCAGACAAAGGCTGGCCACAGACGTAGGGACAGGTAAATATATTGCAGCAGAGATAGCATCGTGCGCTTGAGACCGGCCAGTTTCTTTATTATTAGCTGAGAAAGTGTCACAAACGGGTAGATTCATTAAAAAAATCATCGTTTTATGAAACTAGTCAGTTGTGAATTAATTTTTTATATATTTTCGTTTTTGAATGATCCAAAGTGAGTGAAGTGCGTTGGACTAAGGGAAATAGGATTTTTTCGGCAATTTTTTTTTATTGAAATTGAGAATGACCTACCCTCTTAGTCTACGTAGAGGTTAGTAACTAAAGAACTCATATGTCTCTTTTTTTTTATAACCGGATTACCTAAAGTGAGAAAGATATTAAGAAATGACTAACTTGAACTAAGTTTTGAAGGGTTAATCTCTTTCTCTAATTTGTGTTGTTGAATAGAGGTATTCTATTACATTACAGAATAGTGTGAATTAGTTAATTTTGAAACATCGGCACTAAATAATCCATATCAAAATTTATAGTCCCTTTACATTTTGGATGCTTAGCGATTGTGTTTCATTAAATGTTAATGCATAATTTCACTGATTGATATTTGATATTTTAAAAAAAGGCATACATAAAATGTTGATTTTAGCGCCATCTGTTGTATTAATTTGTGTGAATCGCGGGAAGAAACTGCTATTTTAAATTATTTAAACACTTATGCCATAGTTTAAGTCATTAAGTAGTATAAAAGGGGATAGATAGAAACATATCTTAAACAATAAAACTACATATGAATAACCTTGTAACAACAGAGCGTATCATTGGCTAGCATAAATTGCATTTCGTGACAGACAATTATAAAAAGAGTCAGAAATGACTTAACAAGTGTTAAAACGTGAGAATAATATGACACCACTCCACACTCCGTATTAAAACATTTCTTTTATGGAAGGCGCATTACGTGGGAAAATGTCGTTGACATGATTTATTTATGAAATTGTGGCGATATCCTTAAAGTCATAATCTCAATACTGAATACATACATACAAAATATAAAACTGAATTAATGAGGCATATTCATTCGTGGTCTGAGGTTATTACAGTGCTTTTAACCCTGGCTGTGCAATTAATTTCTCTATGTGACTTTGGTGGAGGATAAGTTTCGTCAAAATCTACATGTCTCACTTGTATATACTACAACTTTGTTCTTCTAAAATTACATTTAAAATATTTAATCTACCTAAAATTATTATATATTATTAAACACTATTGTTGTTTTAGTAAACACTTTTTATTATTAAACATATTGCATTAAGTCAGTAGCAGAGAATTCGTATGAAAATGAAAATAGAAATTTTTTACTAACTTTTTTAATATCCCACTACTGTTATAGTTTAGTAAATCCATTTCAGTTTATCTCACATTTTATCATTTATTTATTTGCTAAACAATATCATAATCATTGCTATTCACCTATATGGTATTCAATAATGCATAATAAATTCATAAGCGTCCTTAGATCTTGCCGCTTAATATCAATAACTCACAATTTTATTACACCTTTATAAATACATAAATAAGAGAATAGAGAAAATATATATATTCTGTCGTATTGATCTAAGAAGTTATCTTCATAAGGGATGAGGATTTTTAATATATGTATCGCAAAAGTTCATGAACAACTGTTAAGGCGAACTCACATTGATGCATCTAAGGTCTAAACAATGTAAACGCTACAAAATAAACTAATATTTTAAAAGTGTGATCTCTTTTCTCAAACTCTCTCGTAACATATGACCTACGAGAGTCAAATAGTCAGTCGTAAGTCCAATCGGTGCAATGAACGTACTGGACTGCTGAACACAGGGCTGTTCGATTCCCGGTACGTTCAACGTTTCCATAGTGATCATCTTAGTATTATATTAAGTATTCACATAAAGTTTATATTTGTTAGAAACTATAATACAAACTGTACTTACCTTTTGAAATATGTCTTGTAATGTATGACCAGCGTTTCATCACTTTGACCTTTCATTTGTACAATAAAATACCCGACAGGGAGTCTAAATTTAGCTAATCATGCCAAGAGGTAAATTTGAAGTAAAGATAGTATATAGGAAGAATATTAGGTACTTAAGAAGATCAGTGGAATGCCAAGTATGCGTTTCAACTGGTTTTATCAACACGAAACTATAAACAAAAAGTCTTATACAGACCTTGAACTGACGACACATTTGAATAAAAACGAACACACTAATCTACATACAGTCACCTTTAGTATCGCAATGTGGTATTATTTTGTGTTTTTATCTAGACTTTGTGTCTTATTAACTTGAGCTTTAGGTAGAAATAGACTATAGTCCGTTTCATACGTAAGTATAAGAGAGATTTTTTCTATTGAAGCCTTTATATATTACCTTATGAAGTAATGACATAAGGCATCCTAGTATCAATTCAATACACAGATATTATTCAAATTTAGAGATCCGCCCACATAATCAGAACGCAACGAAAGCCTCCCTTGTGCAATATTAAAACTATTGTAGGTGTTCATCGATAGAACATACGGTTGACAATTGCCTAAACGCAAATAAGCGACGGTTGTTGAATATTAAGTCTAGTATAGACTGTTTCGTTTGTAACCTGACTACAAAAATTTATAATCAAATTTTTTACCAGCCAATATTATCCTACTAATATGGAATCAACAGGAAGAAAAACAATTTCCTTAAGCCGAATGCATAAACATTTATGATTTATATTTGTTTCATTGAATAAAACATACATAGAATGTCACACGCTATCCCCTTGAATCATTTTTATTCATGATCACATAATTCCTCAATATTAAATTATAAAAAAAAAATTCGAATCCCCTATGTTCATGGCAATTCAACTCTTCTGTGGTGCCCAGATAGAGATGACCAATAGTGCGGCGGCGTGGAATGAGGTAGTGTACTTCACTGAAATGCTTGCAAGCGATGATTCTTATGAGAATAGAAGAACATAAATAGAAGGTAAGCCCATCTCCGCGTATCCGAGTGAGAGTAAAGGTGGAGCTAGCGATAGTGCTAGCTCTAGGGTTCTAGTTGACGCACCGGTTTCCTATGCAGAGAAGTCCGAAGAGGGTCAGATGTAACCACGCACGGATATATATTTGCAATAATTAAATTGTTTTAATCATTAACTTTTACACTAATGTACATGTGCCTTTACACGCTTTGCATACAAAGAGATATAAATATTTTGTATAGATTGCAGCTAGACAGTTTTGAAAGGCTCAGGATGACACGCGATGACGCTTGTACATCTAACTATGGTTTATGAGTGGAAAATGTAAATATATTCAAAATCATCTCGTTATGAATTGTTTGAGCGCATTTGTTTATTGGTATTTTATGCAATGTTTAAGATGCATTCGTGAGTCGTGAGTACGCATTTCGTTTATGAGGAAATACATCATTTCTTTGACACTTTTTTAAGGAAACTTATTCGAGGGTTTCCTACGGCGCGTTTTACACAGAAGTAGGGTCATTTTATTTAGTCCTAATAAATATTATAAATATATCATATATACGGAGATTTCAATAGTATTGCAAGTAGTTTTTACCAAAATGCGTTTCTGATTACAATTAATACTATTATATATTAGTCCGTCCCTGAAAAACTTCAACGATTTTATCGGTGTAAGCCCTTCCATGATTTCTTCATAGTAAAAACAAGTGTTGTAGAACATAGAAGTTCAATAAGTAAACAGCCGGCATTCAAATGCCTGTCTCCAATGTGAAAATTTCACAATTTTTGAAAAACCAACAAAGAAAAATTTGCGTATACAAAACCTTTTTTTCTAATTCGTATCCAGTACTCTTTTACACTGTTATTACGTCATTTAAAATCTCGATACTTTATAAACCGTAACACCTGGTAATCAGTGCACTTCTAAATCTGGAACGGTATAAAATACACAAACGGGTGGAGCAGTTGTTAGCTTTGACAGGTGATAAAGAAAGCTAAAATAGAGTTCGTGTTCTGCCTAGATATCGCACAGAGTAAAAACATTCTTGTTGAACGAAAGATTTTTAATATAGTGTTTATTTGGTTGAGATCCTTTACAATAAAAAAGTTAGAAATATTGCATAGTAGTAGTAAAAGTATGAGTCTAGTCTTGTTTTACCTGTCATAGAAAGGCTATGTACTTAAGCTCAAACGTTCCACCAGACCGATTAATTTTTAATGAATATTATAATTTACCAATATAGGCTAATACCAAATAGGAGATTGGACATACCGCAGGATTTCCACCTAACTTATGTTTCGCCAACACGTATAATTTGTATTGCAACGAGGAATACTTCGCAATTCTATTGAATCGACCACTTAAACAGATAAAGTAGCCATATTTATTCTGTTCGTAGATGTTCTAGATCTAAAGACGCCGGTAATATGTGTAATCCTTTATCAAGATAACTTTAGTATAACTTAAATAAAAATGATATACAATGTGAATAATAATAGTTAATGCTGTTGTATTTTTCATTATGTGTAAAAATTACTAAAAAAACTTATTATTAATTTTTCACCTAAATGCAACTTCTATGTTTACAATTTATATTTTTTCTTTGAAATATAGAAGCTTAGAAGTGGATAATGTGAATCAAACAATGACGCATACAAAGGTCCATGTCATACCTATCGCCGTATTTCAATTTGACACATCATGTGAGCAATATGTGTAAGATTGTGTTAAACAATAATGAAATATTGATATATTACCGTGTTCAGGGATCAATCACTATATGAATATTTAAAGTTTTATATGAATCATTTACAAAAGTATGGAGTGTATCTATGAGTTTGTATTCACAGTTGATCTAAGTTGATTTCCAATCCGCCGTAACTGAGCGTTCCTGGACATTACTTTTTATATTAATCCGTGAACTATATTTTATATATTTACTAAATATATACTATAATTTAATTAATTTATAAATCTGCGTCATTATTATTTCGATGAAACTGGTAGATTCCATTTAAAATAAAATTATCGCACTTAAATTGGGTCTTTATCTTAATTTATTTGGTGATATTTATTTATAACTATAATTATTGTTAAATATTGCTCCAAACCGATACTTTTTATGAGGCTTTTATAGGATATATGTTAAGTTTAATGTAACATTTTCATGTGTTAAAAATTGTAGTTTATACTACGGTCAATTTATAATGTGGAACTCGTGTTTTACGTATAACGGTTCTTATGTACGCCTAAATACACCCTGCTATATTGTAAAGCTAGTTTCTACCAAAACCTTCAAACGGATATAGAGATTTTTGCGTATTTTAATTATTTAATTTATGGAATATCTTGTAACTGCAGAGCGAAACTTTCATATCTAAAAATAGTTAGTCCATGCCCAAATTCACTAAGTAATTGTGATATAGCATTGAAAATTCTAGGATACCTAAGATAGTTCACAAATACATGTAATATATTTCTTTTAGGAAAACTCAAAAAAGTCTTACGAAGCACCTCGATGTGTAAAAACGTCAACTCGTTTACATATGTAATCGTATACAAAACTGCATTGCATAGTACCCAATTAGAATCGATTACATCGGGCCTTGTTGAGTGCGCGCACGCACCTACTCGTATGTTGACATCTTCTAAATAATTCACATGTTTCCGCTCTGGGGTAATAGCTTTGATGTACTTCTAAGGACTAGGCACAGTCGATTACCTGTGTAATTATAGAAAAATCACTAATTAGCAAGATAATTATCAGATGATATTAAAAGGCGTTGGAATTCTTTGCTTTATTTGATTAATGTCACTTAAAGACTTATCCTTTCCGTATACCCTGATCTGATAATATGCCTAATGTCAAGACATGATAACCAACATAGAAAAATGGCGAAAATAAAATTCAACCTTTCAAATTGTATATATCCTTTGCGTTTAGTAGTAGCCGGCAATTTATGTTAAATTATTTCTTCGGATTGATAAAGGATGTTACGTTGCATGCGAGCATGCAAGTGTGGATGTAAGGTGACGCATCCAATCCATATAAATGGTCACTAATCATTGACGTAATTATCAGATCCGCAATTTGAAACGCAATTCGAGATAATTTAGGTTTTCCTCTTCATAATCTGCGCATATTAAGGTTGATGTCGCGGAAAATAAGGCAGCGTTACCTAATATAGTCAAGAAAATCCATCATCATAAATTACACCATACGAAACAGTCCGAATGGAATCTGGATTTTAAATATATGTTTGTAAATAAGACGGAATCTTATAGTTAAAATCATGTCACAATATTGTACAATTTTATCTTTTATATTTGTATGTCATAAACGTCCTCTGAACCACTGTGTTTGCGAGAAAACTGTTTACGGGGAAGGAAAACCAGCTGGTCCAATCCATATGTTAGTCTAGGCTATGTGCATTTAGATAAAGTTTCATGAAACAGATGTATAATTTAGCTTAACCTTCATATCTGAAGTTAGAATTAAAAATAACTAACACTGTTTTAAGTCTGCTTAAAATATTATCTTAAAAATTTATCTATAACGATTTTGCTCTCACAATAATCTTAATTATTTCATGCAATGCATGTAGTCGGGACATTTAAGCAACATTTATACTGGAAGATAATCATAGAGCTATAAAATAAATGTATAATTACAGTTCCAACTAACTTAAAAAAAAATCATATAATTTTCGTATTAATGGGTTTTCCCTTGTACAACAATTAATTTTATACACCGTCGCGTACGTTAAATATTGCAACAAATTTCGCAGAAATACTAACCGCAAAAAGAATGTAAGCGCAAAAACAGATGGTACAACAAACATAATTTATATTACATTCATACTGGACATACATTTTTAGAAGATGCTTGTGACATTTGATATATAGGTAAAACGTTAATTTGACATCTTTTAAAATTTATATTTTATCTTAAATCGAGCTAACCTCTATTTACAATATTGAATTAACAAGCAGTTTCAGTACGATTTTGTATAGAAGCGTATGTGCAGTGTATTTGGAACTATACGGTAGCACACATTATCCTTTAGGCATAAAGGAATATATTCGGTCTGTAAAAAATAAAAATAATCTAATATTCGTATTGGCAATATTATTGATAAGGACACAAGAGTAAAGCTATAGACATCCATCTTTATATGTAGTCTACTACGTAATCATTTTAGTTCTGTTACAATATGTGCTCGAAGGGCACTCTAGTTTTTTGCTCTGGCTAAAAACGTCCTTTGCGATGTGTGGATCGTTGTAACTCCCTAACTATTATGGTGATTAATGTATTAGCATCGTTTTCGTAATTCTTCTTAAATGGAAACGTGGCCTAGAGTCGTCTTTTTTATTCATCCTTTAAGGCTTTAATGAAACCGAGATTTATAAAAAAATATAACGCCTCTTATGGTTAATTCCATATTTATTGGTTATTACTTTTTGCTTCATATTATTGATGAATGTGACATGGAGTTACTTGTAATGGTTAAGGAATTTGCTCTAAATACTAATTTTGATTAAAAAACTATTTTATTAGGAAGTAATAACATAGCCACGAAAGGTTAAGTGCATTTATTATATAAAAACAGTCCGGTAATGCGTCACCACTGTGCCTACAAACATCTTATACTATCAACCATAATTTTATGTAGTATTAGACAAAATATATTGTAATATCAGCCAAAGTACTATGAGACGCGGTCACACTTCGTCTGTATATTAAATTGCTCACAGAGTAAATATTGTGTGGTTAAAATAGTGCAATTATAATAAGGAAAGAGTGAAAGGAAACAACTACTAATCCTAAAACTGCACCCGTCGGTGCTTCGTGATTAGCCGAGGGCCTCACCCACCGGTTGTCGCGGTGCTCTTTCCAAGGTACTAGACGAGACTCTGATATCATTGCTGTTTATGTTATTTTAAAGTCTACAACTTATGTAATTAATAGTAAAGGTGGTTGATTACTCATACAACAAAGTTGGTTGGGTTGGAACAAATTCTGCGCGGAGATAAAGGACGGTGAACCGCCCTGTACCCTTAACATCAAATGGACGACAGAAGAACCTCATATTATCAATTATAATACAAAGCGCTTAAGAAACAAGAAATTACCGGGGTAAGGATGCAATCACAGAAATACTGAAGAACCTGGGTGACCTTGGCACACAAGATGACATTGAGCAGTCAAAAAACAAAAATACGTAAAATGAGTTCGAAACAGTTCTCACATTATTTATTCTAAAGGACTTTTAAATATTGAATGTTATAATTTATGTCACATAATCAGTTACATTATTAAATTGAATGAACATTTTTTTTTCCAACCGTAATCATACATTCTATCATATTTTTACAAATTGGATCCAATTTGAAAATATTTGTGTATGTCCCAATCGATTGTGATTGCACTTTTTACTATAATGTTCAGATATCTGTTTTTCTTTTTCTTGTTAAAATTTTTTGACAAAATGCTTTTCATATGTATGCCTTATATAGTTCTAATTTTATACAGGCAATCAGCCTTCTTTACTAGTTACAAAGTCGTGATCAAAAAATTAATAAATGAAACGTAAATTAAATCGTATTTATTATTTATTACTGCAATCTTTGTTTGTATGTCCACGTCTTGTTTGTGTCCCGTTAATTATTCTCTATAATTATTTGTGAAGTACATCTTAAGAACTATTTTCATGCTTCTCCATTTTGATGAGTTTATAACAATTCCGCAACATAGTTTTTAATTTGTATATAATATCGCAAACCACTACCACCTTTCAATCCTTAAGATCTAATTAAAAAAAGAATTTTACAATTATGATAATCTTAAATAAGACTGTAAAAGATTGAATTTACAATTTATTATTATTTAATAATAATATTTTTTGGTTTTCACCACGAATTGTTGTAATACTTGCACATGACTTTAATTACGTACCAACAAATCAAACACTGATGAGTTTACTCGCTCCTAATATCAACTTTATCGTGCAAATATAATGCGTATAATATTTTCATGAGATATCTTACAAAAATCAACAACTGATTTTCATTTGTCTAAAGTGGCGAATGGTTTGCGACAATAGATTATTCATAAAGGTTTTCTCAGTTAAAATGTTGAAACCGTGACGTATTATTATATTGTGTCACTTGCTTTATTTAAAATCAAGAGATGTTTAAAATTAAAATAATTTAGATTAATATAAAGAGTAAAAAATTGTGCATTTATTAATTATCTATGGCTATTATACTATCTATATTAAAAAGGACTGGGTTAATTCACATAGCACATTAACGTGATTCATTGCTATAAAACTGTAAGTGATATTTACGACGATAATGAACAATTATGACCATAAAATGAAGACAATCCGTATTATTTTTATTTAATGCGGCTGCTGAGCTCGTATCTTTGTTTTATCAAGGTTTTTTTCTTAATAATATATACCCATTCACCAGCTATATATGTATGGAAATGGATATATATTATTTTTTAATTTTTATGTTTGATTATTGTTTAATTGGAATCAGAGCGCGTGCGCAATCCACTCATACATATTAATTATTACAATAATTCCCAAAATTTACTTATAATTTCAAAATCACCGAATGTTCTCGTGAATTGAAGACGACAGGATCTTCGGTTAGAGCTAGTCGGAATTGATTTTTGTTTGTTGTCTTTACTTTCCCGTATGCTGTCAACGAAGCAAACTAGTGTCCAAATCTTTATTTCAGGGAGGGTGATTTAGTCATAGAGCTTTCCGATTCCCCTAACCCACACAGATATCACAATATAATTTCAACACATTCCAAAAACTAAATTTTAATTAATTATCCACCTAGATTTAAATTTTGAAAATTCCAAACAGGCAGAGATTTTTCGATTCCGTAATTGATCGCGGATAAGTTACACATAACCGAAATCAAGAATATATCCCAAGGGTATATATATTATGACAAAGTATGTGGGCGGCGGTTTGCCCCTTTCTCATAAAAAAAACTCACTTTTTAGTAATCATTCAATAGTTTCGACGCGAGTATTTGCTTAAAACATCAATATAAACCTGTATTACGTTAATTCAATGGCAGAAGTCAAAAAAGATAAATATTAAGTTTACGACATCTATTTTCTATTACAATAAATTTAGCATGTTAACTGAGATTGCCCGAAGCCACGCCGCTAAGCTACTGATAATAAATTTTATGTTCCCATATAATTGAAATGTCCATCCAAACGTTTAAGCATATTTACTTTGAATTATAAGAGATAATTCAATACCGCATTTCAGAAGTAGTGAATACTAAATCACTAGATTGATGTGAGAATCCGTGACGTCAGCATCTATTATAATTAAGTGCTTATTAGTCACTTTTAGTCAAATTATGTTTACAGAACAGAGCGTTCGATCTGCGTTTTCCAAATAGCATAAGACTCAGGTAGATTTTAACAATAGTACCTCCGTAAATAATTAAAATTGCTATTTAATTAATACTATTGAATAGTAGTAGGTATTAAAAAAACCGCTTTGACGCCATTGTGTGGCAAAAGTATAATTTTAAATATTAGAAACATAATGAACATTGCGTCCATTCTCTTTGTATGGGAAACTGTATTAATGTATTTATAAGCTGCCCATACATAGCTTTATGAATAAATAAAAAATGTTATTTATCCATCCCATTAATTAAGTTATATTTCATTAAAACGATGAAATGTCACGTTCCCAACGTAATGGATATACTCATAAAGCATAGTTTATAACTGATTAATAACTTTATATATAATGATTTGTGGAAATCTAATTAACCATTAAAGGTAGCCATTTACTGTTATTGTATTGTTGATGGCGGTATATGTATTCAGTGTATACATCTATTGTATTAATAACGTCATGAGATGTTAGGAATATTATTTTTGGGATTATTGTCACAGCAACCAATGAAAAGTAAGGTTTATATATATCGGCGCAAAACAATATATCGGGGCTAATCGGCAACATTGTGTTCTCAAGAAATGGAAGCTTTGAATAACATCACCTACTCTGACGTCAATATTACTTCGGCTACTACTTCGTCATAAATTTTTTTTGTGTAAAACAAGCAAGCGGCGGTTAGTACTTAGTGAGCCTGGGCCTTTTCCCTCTGTCGTAAAAAAGGAAGTTAAAATAATTATTATTTGTCGTAGCTAAATAACATCAATAAAAAAATTAAATAAATAGGTGATAAGGTTTTACGAATTTATTCAGTAAAAATTTAACAATCCACTTATTCGAGTAAAATCATACTAATTGTTTTTTTTGTAATTTTCTCATCTCAGTTAGACCAAAAATTTAGCTAAGTGGGCTTTGTGAACGTTAAACGATCGTTCATTTTTATATGTGTTTACCATATTAAAGTTGTGCTCCTTCACAGTTCATAATTTTAATGAGATTACAAATAATGAAATCGCAATTTTTCTAGTGCCTTTTTAGATCCATTACTTAGATTATACTAGGACCAGGACAAGATACAGGAAAGGATTGGGCATATTTTACCTAAAGGAATGGGAATAGATATAGGATATTATTAGGAATAGATAATAACAAAAAAATCATCCGAACCAGAGCAGGATATATTTGTGACGGGCTTTGGTAAGATTAAGAGGAGACAAGAGTTTTTGTTTGTAAGTTTAGCATAAGATAGTTTTTAATTATATAGTAGTTTGGAAATTTGCTGTAAATAAATAAATAAATATTAGTTAGCGTACCCATCCCTAAGTAGCTGGAAAAACGCCTGTTAGCCTCCATTGTAGGTGTCCATGGGCGGCGGTTACCACTACTCTTAAGTGACCTGCCCACTCATTTGTCTCTTAAAAAATATAACACTGGGTGTTCCAGCAAAAAAATACACATCTCAAATCACTCTCATCACACAAATTTTGACGGTACTGGTAATCGAACAAAAGCCTTTGTGTTACATTCCGGCATGGTGCTCAAAAGTTCTATCAAATTTTAAATTTTTGTTTGGAATCCCTTTAAATATCTACTTTTATCCTGGCAACATAAATATATCATTTATAAAAATTATAAAGTTCTAACTACCACACTTCATAAGATACAAACTGGTGACAGATCCACAGAGAGAAATTTATACCCATCGCATACGGAACTCTAAAAAATGTATTCTCCCAATACAAAGATAATAAGCACTAATTTACAGAAAGATTAATGAGCGTGGTAACGATGAGCTGTTAAATATTTTTGTCGGTTTCGTGTTTTTCCAAACTGGTTGTATAACGATAAAAGTTATGTCTCAATAAGCGTTCAATGTTAATCGCAATTATTTTTATAATATCATAACAAAGTATTTTTAAATTAAACCCATCGTCATCAGCCTATGTGACATGGTGAGAACCCTACATATAAGTAATGCCCTAGCATGGGGGCATGGACGAAGCATATTAGGAGGGCTACAGCTGAGAGATAGATCATCTGCGAGTAGTGGAGACCAGAATGGCAATGGTGAAACGAAGGCATACCCACCAACCTAGTAGGTTATGATAACTATCAACTTCACTTACATTAATATTCGGTGCAGCCGTATTAATGAAAAGCCATATTTCATCGAACATAACACAACATAACAAATCCTAAACAGAATTTAGTTTTGTTCAGTCACACACAACTGTTAAACTAGTATGGTGTAGAATTTTATCTCTAATAGAATAGATATTAAAACTAAAATAGCCCAATTTAAGATGTGACTAAATAAACAATTACTTTATAGGTTCTGTCAAACGTATTTAAAGCTCGTTATTATTAGGTTCGTCAAATAACTTAAGAAAAACTGAATACGGTTATAGTATCCACTAACTAAGTCTAAAGATTTCTTGCAAACGTTTAGTTATGATACTTGTATAGAAGCATCGTGACCTTAAAATATTCCATAAAATATTGGTATTTACAAATGTCAAAGGTGACCAAAACCCGGGAGTTCCCATAATAATGAAAATCCTCTGATTCATCTACCTACGCTTCGTTACGTTATCGCCTTAATTGCCTGGTAAATACGTTTTATAGGACCCGGAAATGGCTTCAGCCATACTTTATTACTATGGACTTTCCATTGTTTAATTTGAAAATCGAATTAATATTGATGTTCCGTTTTGGGTCTCCAGCCTAAATAATAATTGTTTAATAAATGCACAAGGAAATAGTACCATTTATGATGTTCGGCCTTAAATATGCAGCTAAAACCACTGGGTAAAAAAATACTGAATTTTTAAATAACATTTTCTTGCTCGACAGCGTTACAGTCGGTAGGAAAGTCTTGTATAATATTCCGCAATTAATACAATAGCAGTAGTTTGAATGGCCATGTATTAGAAATTCATTACCGGTAAATCCTGGATTCCAATGCTAAGAATGTTTCATATCACAACTCGTTCTATAAAAATTATTACAGTGAGGTTTTTGCGTGTAATAAAATCACAATTATTTTGAATTTAGAACACTGTTCCGGGGTATCGACAAGTGTTATACCATCGGTTGGTTGTATTTCATTCCTTAATATATACGAAACTTCTTGCATTAAGAATAAATTATAGTATAATTTTCGGTATATTCCAAAAGTATAATTTATTTATTCAAGAATTTACCTACTCATAATCTATTTATGTTGTAGTACAACAACAATGTGGATGTATTCGGTAATTTCACTACTCAAATTGAATTATTTCTTGTATTTAAAGAAGAAATATAGCGGGATCGTAAACATCTGGTTTTAAACGACACAAGACTAGCCATTTGAAATTATTGCAATGGAGTCTAGTTTAATACTGTGATAACAGTTTTGTGTACTCTATGGACACTAGATAGCACTTGCGAGGCGCGTGCTTAATGCTGAATATTAACATCGTATTGTATCGCTAGGTTTTGTAGTGATGTGCCCTATACTTGCAGGTCAAAATATAAATTATATTTTATTAAATAACACATTAAAGCTGATGCTCTATGATATGATAGTTACGTTTTTATATTTTTTATATATGAGTCATTTCTGCAAATTATAAGTTGTATCTGTTATTATTCTAAAACTAAACTGGTAACATAAGACATCTAGAGGTTGAGCCTGGCAAAACTTCCAATTGACTATTATATAAAATAATGTAAAACTTGCCGACGTTAAAACGGTATCAATTACGAATTGATCATGACAAACCTATCGTGTATAACATCTATTAAGTAATCACAAGACATCGATAGATGCGGAAGTGATAATCGATAATCGATAGTCGTATTGGCACGCACTAGCTGGGCGCGGTCGTTTCGCAACTCACCCCGGCACGCGAACTCGTGTCTACTATACTCTACCCAGTTTTGATCTTTGTCAATGCGCTTAAATTGTTCAACTGTTGCTCCAATTCTAATTTCCGTGATGTCTTTCTCTTAACGTTTCACATTAAATCGAATTTTTGGCCGTCACGTTTGTGTAACGGTGCAGTTGAGTGCCAATCATGTGGCTTAGTCATTCCTAAAGTTCTAACTGTATTTGCTCAGGCGAAATCGATTAGACGTATGATCAATGAGTAGAAAAGTTACTGTAAGAAAAACTCGAAGTTAGTACTCGCCATTGATATTTTCAAAGATCACAATTGACCTTAATTTAAAATATTGTTTTTATAGTTCTATTTTGTTTTTAAGTGAATGCACAGAAACATAGCTGTTAGATCTTCGATTTAACGAAGACTTTAATCTCAAAACTTTAAATCAGACAGTGTTATTTTCATGTTATTATCATATATTAAATGTATATTTATTTCAATTGACAAGATAATAAACACGCGACATTCCAATTCATTGTTTTATATTCAAAAAGAAGCACAAAATAGACAAAAAATGTAAGGACCTCGCTTCCGGATGCCCAGCGTCGTCACTGTGAATTCCACCATTTTGACGTAAATGTAAAATCTATTAAGTATGATTTTTTAATCAGATTTCGTTTATTTGCCGTCTTCCATTATCCTTTTGTCCATATACATCGTAGTTACAGTCACACCACAATATTCCAAGAGACATTTCTTGAGGGCGAGCCGCGATTGTTCAAACGGGATTTGGCGCCTTGTATAGAACGCACAATAGCTGGACTGCTCTAGTATGTGAGGAAATGTGCTGGGATTACATAGTGAGTTTTAATTAATTATTTCTAAATTTATTTTGAATTATTATTTTCTAGTTATTAATACAAAAGAACAATACAATAATTCTATGAACCCAATAAGTTGAAACTTAGCGGTTTACCATAACGGATTCTTCTAGATCGCCTATTTGATAAATAATACCAGAGTCAATGGCCTTTTAAAGAAACCAACAATGGCTGAGTTAAAGAGTAGCAGTCTTAAATAGTAAACACTTAAAGAGTATTATCTTAAAATAAGTTACTATATCATTCTTTTTTGTTATTTTCTTATTTTTTGTTACTGTGGTGTCTTTAGTCCTAAGATTCATATCTACATCATTACATATTACATTGACATATATGACACTCACAATGGCAGAAAGTTCGCAAGCGCATTGCTGGTATTCAAGATGAAGATACGCTCTCTTTGAAGATATATAAGTAAGTATTCGTTGGAAAATAGCTCTCCTGGTAGCTGATGCTAGACAACGTTGCACAGCAGAACATGCCTTCTGAAGCGTTCAATTGTTAAACGGTAAACATCGAGGTGATATGCGTGGAATTTTGTATTCTGCCTCGATGCCCGATGATACACTATCGAAAAATAGACTAGACACTAGAACAAACATTACTGCCCCGACCCTGAGCTGTACTTGTAGGTATAATTTCATATTTTACTTATATTGTATACATTTAGATCAAACCTTTTCAGTATAAAATAAACGTTTAATTTATATGCCTTATACTGAGATAATGAAACAATTTATAATAAAATATCCTTAAGCTTAGGTGATTTTTTTATATAACTAATATTTTTTTTATAAGTCGCGATAACAACGACAGACAGCAACTATCGAATACATTTTTGTCGCCATGTAAGCCGACCATTATGTCCATAGTGGGCAGCAAAGCAACATGTCATGATAGTGTCGTGCTATCCCCGCGAAGCCTTATTCAGATTTGCACATGTACCGAGCCTTGCCTTTACACTCACCGGTATATTTTCTATGATTATTATTGTATGATTATTTAGTATTGGTTTGTTGCTGAATAATAATTATTAGAAGCATTGTTGCTAATATAATTATTATATATAATTATTATATATAGTATATATATATAATTACGTATATAATAACTTTAATTTCGCTCCCAAATTCTTCTGAAATTAAAAATAGCCTATATTAAAGTCCTTTATTTATCGTTTAATAAAACCATAAAGATAATTAATAGAATCAGGCGTTACCTTGCGGAAGTCCATAGTGCAAAACCCTAATAGACCAATATGAAAAAAATACTTCGCGAAAAAATTTTTTTGTAGAGTATTGGTCTAATGGGGTTTTAAAACCATTAAGATTTAAGGATAAGTTCGACACAAATCCAATGGAAAAAAATTCAAGACTTCCATGCCATTAATATCATTAACATTCATAATCATGACTTAAAAATTATTGTATGTACATTTTCCGAATTTCCAATTAACATTGTTCGATAATCGCAATTTGCGCCACATTTTGATAGAGAACATTTAGCTCATAAAGATGTCACAAAGGGGAACCATAAATAACGCTAGAACGTTTATTGTATACAGTATAGACAATAAGGCGTGTCACGCAGCTAACTCTAGCGCCCACTTATTCGCTTCTATAAGACTAGCGGTCCACTAAAATATAGCGAGTGAGTGATTTTAAAGTGAAAAGCTCAGTACGTGAATGTATTGTAGCTTATAGTTTAAAAGTATTGAAAAACTGAAACAATTCATCGTATTCATATCCAAATATCAAAGTCATGTACTTTAAATTGTTCACGTTATATAAATGGGAAGTTTTTTATTTGTGTCCAGGCAAATTAACTAAGTCTGTTATAAATTGAGCTAAGATTATTTTCATTGGTTCATAAAATTGAATTTTGAATGTAGTTTAACTCAATATTCATAGCTAAAAAGCTCCTAATTACTCTTAAATATGTACAAGTAATTATAGCAAAAAAAATTATAGGCGTCAATCGTAATACATTTTAAATATAGTAAAAGTTAAGTATGGTATTGTATTTCTTAATTGTAGCTGTTATTAAATGTTATTTTAGTTAAGTAGCCTTTCATATTCACATTTAACAATTACAGGTCTAAGAAAACCGACTAAAACCAACACACTTTGCTGCATTCTGTGCTACTCTATATACTGATAAAATATTATAACTATAATATAATAATAGAATGTACTTATGTTTAACAACAATACGGTAAAAAAATATTGTGTTATATCTATGGCTCGCGTTGATGGCAGTAGAACACTCACTTAAGGGGTAAAGACACGCCGAGCGAATGGCCGGTCTGTAATAAGTGTAATTGGCTTATCTGCGTCCTTGTTGCGTCCTTGCTTTCACTGATAACAGTCGCTTGGTACCTGAATCTCTTATATCATATCGCTGACAGGATTTAAAGTAATTTATTCAAAGGGGTTTTCTGTTTTGAAGACATTCTACTATTATTTCATATAAACATTCTCTTAGTACTAATTGGTATATAATACTGGATTCTATAACATCTTCATCAGACAGTGATGATTTGGGATACTCAGTGGGTTGAATGATGACTACTGAGTCCCTTAACTTGGAGGAGGCAGACGACTGCCCAGCTTTACTCCACAAGTAGTTTCAATGTGATAAATATGTGATCATTTGCGTTTTAATACAATTAGAAACTCATAAAATTAATATTAATTAATCAGAATATAATAAATCATAATTTTTTCTACAGAACATTTCATCACAACAAAAAGCCAAAGAGGTTGTATACTTACAACGCATTCATAATTAATTAAGTACATTGCTTTATTAAATAAGCGAATTATGTCATACGTAATTTTTAAATCTGTCTCAAGGTGGGATGGAATATTTTTTGTTGTTTATTACGAACCAATTATTCAAAGTATGCTGTTTTTGTTATATTTTTTTATCGGTAATTAATATGATATATAATATACAGCAATTTTATTTATAGGTTCCGGTGGGATATATTTATAGGTTTTAGCACATTATATATAAGAATTGTTTGTACGTTGATGTTTTCTATACTATGATTTTCTATACCTTTTAATATCAACGTTTTATTTTTGTTAGTACACTATCATCGGACATAGTTTGTGGTGCTGTCTTTCGCAAAACAAAATATGAAACATCGACCTCTATTGTGTATATATCTAATATTCAATCTGTTTAATTATAATTATTTATTTTAGACAACAAACTATATATCTCCGATATAATAACTATCGGTGCTACAACTTTGTATGTCTGTGCTGTTTTGTATATATTTTTCTTGCCTTTAAGCAAGTAAATGTGTCTCACACCTCTTTGATTAACTATTTTATTACATAACGATGAATCAGTCGATCAAGTTTCACTGTTAATTCCTATTAAGACAAATCTTTTTTATAAAAAGTTAAAAGAATTCGCGACATCTAGACCATTACACTAACATCAGTGGAGGTATGCGAATCGCCTGAGTGAATTCGAGATAGTGGGTGTAAAAAAATGTTCCTTTCTATTAAAGCGAGATCGGAATGCGATCGTGTAATTTGAGGTCGGAAAAACATCCTGTATTGCATCTTAATTTATGATAATTCTTTGAGTAACAGCTTTTATATGATTACAAAATGAGACGAGTTGGTTAAATTGAACTCTACCTTAATGTGTCTTTTCAAAGTGTCATCCAAGAGACACTTTCTTACATCTATTCTTATATTGTATTAAGAGGAAAAAAATTGTGTTTTTGTTTGTGATCTTTATGTGAATTGAATTTTTTTAAAGAAAGTAAGAAATAATACAAAGAAATTTGTCGCATTTTTTTATTATTTGACGCTTTATAATAGAAAGTTTTTGCAGTTAAAATTAGTGTCAAAATGCAAATTGTGACAAGTTTTGAAAACAGGTGCTTTGTGAAGTAGTCTATCACATTGGACATGAGGCAAAACGAATATCGTTCATAAATTAAATATAATGTAATAGATAAAAGAGTTTAATAAAATTAATAGATAATTAACTTATAATAATCAAGTTTTGTGATTATTTGTAATAGTTGTTAATATTTTTTTTTCAGTTTGAGCCCCGCTACAAAATGATTTCTTAGAATATTATATCCGTTTTGCCTCAACTACCATTCTATATAGACACAATTTAGAAGAATAATATTGCGTTGTTTTCAATATGTTAATTGTAAGACTTTTCTAATGTATAATTACTATTTTTTAACCAATCTTTAAGGTAATAAAACCTTAAATGATAAAATAATCCTAGAATATACGAATAGAAGTGATTTATTATCTATTTATAAACATACATTCTGACATACATCGTGAATTTTAACAGCTATCGATATGATATCTTTTTTACAAGTGTAAATAACAAATTTAACAAAATAAAATTGATCTTCGCAACGAATTATACCGAATTTCATGACATTACACTTTGGTAGAATTTTTGACTAAAACGATTCGAATCGCTATTTTTAATAAATGCCAATCATATAACTAGCCACGATTGCAAAAATATTTTTTAATAAAATTATTAAAGAAGATATTTCTTAAATGAAAACTCATAATTATAGTAGACAATTTATAATTTATTTTTTATAAAACTCGAAAAAAATATCACTGAAATCGTGTAGCGATTTTTATATGCGATATCCATTTTAACACAGTTTATAACCTACGGTATTTTGTAAATGATCGAATGAAAAATATTTTCGCAATTCCGTGGATTAAAATTTAATGTTATTTACAATATTTATTTACAAATTCGGGGTCACGATAAGTAAAACTAGGAACAGAAATTTCGTATTTTTAACACGAATGTAACCTTACCATAGTATTATACAAGTAACATTAATACAAAGTAATTTAATCTATTGCTATCGTTACCAGAGAGTCATCATTACGTTCCCCTAGTAATTATTAGAATCTAGCTAATATATTATCGACAAAAAAGTACTCGACTGAATTTCTATTGAAGTACGACTTCAACGTTGTGTCTTTTTACAAGTCTGTCTAATAGGACCGAACAATTCGCTATTCGAAATGCTGATGCCATGAAGGCATCGGGTACATCGTTGGCTAGGTGGATATCGCGAGCGGAGGGCGAGAGGCGTGCGACGGGTGCGAAGAGTGAGGCGTATGCGGCGAATCGGCTGTCGACCTTGCGCCCGGGGAGCACGTCACTTTGCCCATAAAAGACCTGATATCGTCGAAGCATGCATCTTGCTCCGTATCTGCCGAACTGGGGGAATCCCCGCCCTCCGCTTCATGCTTCTTCAAATGTCTATCCAAGTTGGTTTGCTGGCCGAAACACCGGTCACAAAGCGGACATCTGAAGGGACGCTCCTTGTTGTGTATGTTCCGAACGTGCCTCTGCAAATTGGATGAAATCGAAAATGACCTCTCGCAGTATTTACACTTGTACGGCTGCTCTCCCGTGTGTGTTCTAAGGTGTCGAGTCAGATTCGCGCTTCGAGGAAACACTTTACCGCAGAATTTGCAGGCGTAACGGTCACGTAGCTTACCAGACCCGGCACTCAGCTCTCGAAACTTTGCGTAATTCGACTGTCTATCTGGACCATCAGTACCGAGAAGTGGGGATAAAAAATTAAATGGGCTCGGAACATACGGTGAGTGGGAATTCAAAATCGACTCGGATGGTTGAAAAGGAGGAAATCTTGGTCGGTACATGTCCATAAGGCTGGTGTTGTGCTGGGGGTGAACGGGCATTGGAAATGCCAAAGATGGAGAGACTATTTGGGAAGGCTCTTCTCGTTTAGGTTCTACTGCCTCTACGTCTACGTCGGTTGTATCATTTTCAGGTGTTTTGGTGTCTCTTTCGAGAGGACTTTCTGCTGGGGAGTATGAATTGACAGGAGAGTTGCGAAAGGAGCGGTCGTCGTTTACGTGTTCGGAATCTTTGATATTTTTTCTAGTTATTGATAGATCTAAGGGTTGGTCATTTTGCTCTTTTTTGCTATCTTCTTCTTCCTCAGAATAATCTGCTTTGTTATCGGATTCTTTCATAGATTTTGTTAAATCAGTGGGTGATGGTGAAGATGATTTAGTTTCCACAATGTCTATATTATTCATTTTAAGCGACAAATTATATGGACTTTTAATATTGTCCCTAGAAAAGTTAAACGGGCCCAAGGATTGTGAAAGCGGCAGCATTGGTGAATGTTTTGAGACTTCATCAGATGGTGATATATGCTTTAAGAAAGGATTCTGTGGCTTAGGTGTTACTCGATCACTTTCATCTTTTTTGATGACGTCTACTTCATTTTCTTGTTTTTTCACTTCTTCAACTGAGGCTGAACTGTCAACACTTTTAACAGACATTCGCCCCTCTTGCTGCTGTTTTGCAACTAAATTAGCATTGTATGCCATGTCTTGTTCCATGGCCAGCCGTGCTCCTTGTACATTGAAGAGAAGAGGACTTAAAAACTCTGGAGGGCAAGCAGCGGCTGCTGCAGAAAACAAAGCTGGATAGTGAGCAAATGTGTTGTATGGAAGAGGCAACGTTGGTCGATACATCGGAAACGGATTGTTGTTATTTGGTGTATTCATCACGTTTGGTATCGGTGACATTTGCGGAATGCCTTGCGCAAGCTGTCCTCGCAGATTCACGTTGCCACCTGTAGCTGTGTCGCAAAATCTCTTATGCTTAGTCAGTGATGCGTACGATGTAAATGATTGACCACATTTCTGGCACTCCACCAGGGCTCTACAGGCGACGTGCATTCGTTTGTGTCGACACAAGTTGGAGAACTGCGTATAAGCCTGTAAAAAGTAAAATTATAATGTGAGTTATAATTCCTATAAAACGAGAAATAAAATAATTTCGGGATGAATTACTTTATAGTAATTTAAAGTAGTAAAATAATAAATACCTTGAAGCAAACTTTGCACTGGAAGGGCTTGACACTGGAGTGAATGTGTGTGTGCTGCTTGAGGCCTGAGGAAGTGGCGAAGGTCTTGCCGCACTCGGGACAGGCGTGGCTGCGCGCACCCACGTGCTGGGCGCGGATGTGGCGCTGGAGGTTGGAAGGATCGGTAAATACCTGAAATATAGTCAGGTTTCGGAACGTGATATAATTTTTCATTTAACTTCTCTTGCTGATAAATAACATCAGGTTTCGTAACATGACTTATTTGGTAGGGGAATTTGTCTCCTATTTTTAATGACAGGTTTCGAACCTTTGCAATAATTTCATTTAATGAAACACAACTAATAAGTTCATTACAGCTTTAAGACATAAGACTTCATTTGTGTCATCAAAGTAAATCAAGTACCTTAGTTAGACACTTAATCAATGCGCTATGCATATTAATAAGCTTTTAATGGATTTCTAATAACTCTTACCTTAGGGCAGTTTTCGCACGGATATTTTCGTATGTCTGTGTGGGTTAGTGCACGGTGACGCAGAAGTAATGGCCGAGAGCTATAAGCTCGATTGCAAAGCTCACAGTGATATGCTGCAGCTGGCTGCGCGTGAGCTTGTATAAGATGGCGGTCGAGTCTGGAATTTAAATATTGAACATTTTTGAAAAATTGTTTAAGGTACGAAAATGAACAAATTAGTACTAATATTATCAATAATTTAGTTTGTCTACTTTTGGTTTTTGTTAAATAATTTATATAAATTTAATAGAAATGCTTTACCTACATTCAACATTTTACTATATAAATTTTTAAAACAAGTAATTCTGCGATAGTTGAATCAGTCTTATAGTGGAGAGATAAATGTTAATTGATAAATGTCATCCGCCATTCTCGTTAATAGAACTATACTTCATATTTTAAGTTATGTTTAAAGTTGTGATTATTACACTCACAATGCCTATGCAAATTATCTATAACCTCTTCCGTCATTTGATGCAAAGCATATGTTATTTTCAAAAATTTAATCAAAGACTCCTTGACGCTAACTGGTTCAGTTCACGCAACCCTACGCCGGAGGCTGTTCTTAATGTTACACCTGTCAAACCCCACGTAACCGACTGCTCTACAATGTTAAAAATCCATTGACGCGTTACGTCCAAGTGTAAGATTACGTCCAGTATTAATAGTACCATCTACACTATGTTAGCGATAGCTCCGTTAGTCATTGATAGAAGCGTTTTCACTCTCGACAAGTGGCCGCTGCCATATCTTTTAATTAATCTGGAGAATAAAATCTAAGCGGTAATATCGTCCATTGCGTATCCAACTTCACCGGTAATCAAAATAGTGAACGGGAAAGTGGTTATTTAATTTGAATCAATCTAAGCTAGACCATATTTAGTAGTGATGTTTTCTCGCATAATTAATGCAATAGAGACGTGTTCCATTAGCTTGGTCTAGCTTTTAATAATTTAGATGTTTACTTTATGTTTTGCCGCGTGGAATATTTAGAATTTCATTAGATTTATCTTAATGTTCTAATACAGGCATACTTTGTATATTTATATAAAGCCTTACTTTGTTATTCTAGCCTATACTTTGGTTTTGCGTGGGGATAGAATAGTTTTCTCTATTAAATTAGTTAACAAAAAACATGTGAAATTTATAATTCTATACAAAACTTTTTCATGTAAAACTGTCATACTAACAACATTCCAATCTGATTTTTAGGAGTGCAAAAAATAATGCATTTATGAAGTCAGCGGTAATTCAACTTTCACATTACATTTATAAAACCTATATTCTTACATTAACAATTATAGATAGTACGAATGCTATTATCCAATATCGGTGTCCAATTATATTTTGATGTATACTTTGATACTCATTTGAAAGTAATATTTAAATAACATAGCCGAAAGTTGCAGTGTAATATCTGATCCCGATCTCAACATGGATATTTAAGCAAATAATATACACTTGATTATGTGGCCGACTTAATAGCTTTTGTAAAAAAAAATGCTCAGAAAGTTTGCTAACTGCACATTAATGGAGTTTGGATAAATAAAATGGCAGGAAAATTTGAAGTTATTTAAATTGTTTTGGATAATTATGGCGGAAGTAGACTGTAAACTTAGTGTTAGAAAATTATGACCTTGTCAGTTTGAAAGCATCTCTTTTTGTTGTCAATATATTATTTCTTTACACTTTGTAAGGACATCGTATTTTACATTCGGCGATTTTATTTATATTATTGTGATGTTAAAAATTATCTTCAAAGCTGATTTCTATATTGTTATTACTTTTGGATTATCGATTCTCATCTACATAAAATTCCCACGACATAATTAGAAAAACAGGATATAAAGTTCCAAGAATTTTATAAGGCGGTTATTGTTCGTGGTAAGCATTGTTAGCCGGGAATTGAATCCACGATTTTCCAAGTTACACATCCAACGAATCTCTTATTTGGTTATATCGAAGCTATGTTAGTTCTCGGCCTCGTACAAAATTGTGTGCAATGCAAATTACAGAAGTTTCAGAACTATAAGATCTTGATGATAGATCAAAGTGTTCGCGGATTGATAACATCCAATGAACAACTTTCATTCCGCTTGGAATCATTTAACTCCACCCACATACGCCACTGAGGTCTAATGTGGCTGTAAAATGGTGCCAAAATAATCATACTAGTATATAATAATATGTAATTTTTAATTGTTCCGCATATCGTAATGCAAGCCTTGTAATTTTATATAAATGGATGTATATGTATATATAAACGTGGTAGCTCCTACCAACAGCACAATATTAAGTAGCCCAAACCATTACATTTGAAGAAATAACATAAATTCACATTCACAAACTTTCGCCTTCAGTGAGATTAAGGTTTCAAAGATATGGTTTCACGTGGGCTATCAGCTCAAAGCTAGAAATTCGCTCTTTTTGTAGTCATCTGTTCTCCTTTAAGTAACTATATTGTTATTTGTTCTTAAATGTAATTAGCACCCGTAAACATTGAATAATATACTATATGTGACATATATGTTACTTTTGAATTTAAACCCATATAGGATAATGTATATTTCTTCCTTCTTCCACTGTTGGTAATTAAGAAAAGCGCCATTTAACATGTCTAAGATGCTCTTACATTTTAATAACAATCTATTGTGGAATGAAGCCACCTGCCGACTAGCAATTTCAATTTGTTATTTAGATAAGTTTTATTACAAGTATAATATATTACCCTTCCTACGAGTTTATTAATTTCGGTTTAGCTTCATATTATGCGATGTGCTGTGTCCTGTATTTTGTTAGCCCAATAATAAAAATTTAAATAATAAATAACAATAATATAAATCTAAAATGAATATATGAATATGGAATGTACGTATCAAAAGTTATGCAAGGGAGGATTTAAGTGTAACTCATCTAGTTATTATGAGTATTAAAAATAATAATAAAATTAGCAAAAAAGAATGAAAATTATATTAAATTATATGTTAAATATGTTCACTTACATAGAAATAACTATATGAAATTAATATTTTAATTTTGTATGGAATACATCGCCATATACCTATATGCCTATCTATAAAACTCCATTAGGAGCAGCATCATTGATCAGAATCTTTTGATCGTCCGCGCTTGATCCATCAATCAAAAATATAAGTACATTGTATGTAAATTAATGTAACGGACATTATGTCGACAAAGTACTTAGTTTCTGTTTTTTTACGATTTAATTTCTGACCCAGTTAACACTATTCTCGACTATTTTCTATATTTATTATATAGTATATTCTGGATGTTAGTATCATTTGTGCTAGCACCCATAATACCAGCTATATTCGTTTAACTGAAGATGTTAGAATTGGGAATGCTAGGTGTAAGCATTTCTTAGACAAAAGTATAAACCTTTATCCTCTTAGTTTAGTTACGAGCGAAACCAACAGCCAAGCATGTGCCTTGAATAACATTTCGTTGTATTACATAATGTGGCCTATAATTCTGATCTTATACTGTCACATCAGATGGCTTATCAAACATGACAGATTACGAGATGGTACCGATTACAACGCTAAAGTAAAAGTGGAATACGTAACTGAACTGCATTGTAATAGCTACTTGAGGTATAATTAGGATGTTTACTACATTTGTCTGTAATGTTTTTTTTTTAATTTTAGCATAAATAATAGAGATGCGATAGTGAAGATAATACTCGTGCATGTCGATAATCTACAATCCTTGCATTATTAACGAAGTACGTTGTCGCTTCAATAGAATATGATGCCACGCGATGTGATATCACAAACAAATCAATGATTTTTCATTGTTTCGTGACAGAACTTTTTCTCATAGCGAATGAAATTGTTAGTTTCAAATTAGTTTCTTTTTAATTTGCTTTAATGACTTCGACTTGCGGATGACTTCGAGGTGCAAGAACATTTAATTACTTAAACATAAGGAATAAACTTTACTAACATTCAACAGCAATTCTTGTACGGATATACAAAATCTGTCTTAAAATTAGAACTTTCAAATTCCTATCTTCAGATGAAACAGATTTACCGTTTCATACCAAATCAAAGTAAACAAAATTGTACAGTCTGTAATTAAGTATACAATTTAAAAGAGTTGATGTCGAAAGCGTGAGAAATTTAAGAGATGTTGCGACGTCGCGTGCCACCGTCGCAAGCAACAAATCATCGACGATGCTTATCGAATGGGTACATCTCTAGACATCGGACTATAGAACTAAATTCATTTCTCGCTGACCTTACGACATTTTATATTGTTAAATAACTATAATTAGCTTCAATGCATAGTAAGCATTGATTGCTATATTCATCAGAGCATTACGTAAGATGTTGTATAGTAAACTATAATAAACTCCGTTATCATTCAGTACATTAGTAGTCATTCTAATCTATACGCCTATATTTACTGAAATAATTTTGTTAATACAGTCCACTAATGTTTTAAAAAATAAGGTGTATTTTTTTATATACTCAATAAATTAAATTTTAATTGTTAAAAGGACTTACGCGTCTATATTTGGAAAGGGTGCGTCACAGTAAGAGCACCTCGGTTCTGTGTCTTCTCTTTCTTCGTCCTCCGTCAGAGCCTGGGAGCCGCTTGATGAATTTATACTAGAGCCTTCACGACCTGAAATTGATAAAAATGATATTCAAACATATTCTTTAAATATTGGTCTTGAATTAAATTATCCTTAAGAATTACACATCTTGAAGATCATGCGCACACGTCAAAAGCAACACGCCCTAATCTTGACATTTGTATAGTGATCTCATATCAAAAACATCTTTGAAAATCCCTTGCTGGTGTCGTCATAGCTATATATACTAACGCGAGAAAATCACTAGAAAATTTTCGACAGAAACGATTGAAACAATTGTTAACGTAGATAATTTAAATTAAGAACATCTTACAATGATGGTTCAAAGATAGCACGGATTCACCAGGTAGTAGGTTCAAAAGTCAAGCGGTTACTATTTGATGTCAACACAATACAAGTGGTGAATTATGCCACCCCCACCCCACCTGAGGGTTCAAAACTTGACCCATTCGATTTAGAATCACTAATGCGTGACATATGTGCTATATGACTTTTTAATTTATACGATTTTTTTAAATTATTTGGTTAGGGTCTTATGGTTCTCAGTATCTGTCTGAAATATATTTATTTAAAACTAAAATCGTATGCGGATTTAATAATTACATTGATATCTGGCTTTTCATTGCACTGCATAAAATATAAAAGATTTCGCAAAGAAAAATATTAAATTTTAATAATATTGAAAAGTTGTTATTTTAAAATATTTTTTATTCTAATTTTTGCAAGAAAAAACTCAGCGTTCACTATTATCTGTGTGGAAAGATACCCACCCTAAGAATTCTCGTAACCTCTACAGTTCTTCGCACAATTTCAACATATAAAACCTATATCAAAAGCCCTTGATTTTTATAGTACTAAAAGCCCACGGACTTTCCCGCTTCTCAACTTGTTTTTTGAAATTGGAAGGGCTCGAGCTTTTTTTAGAAAGCCCTGCAGCTTTGGGCTTTTCCACGTTTTAATAACTTCGCTTTTACGACTTCATGTAATGATGGATGAATTATTTTTATAAGCTTTAAGCTGTTTGTAATTACATTACGTATAAAAAGTCAGATTTGTAACATTGTCATTGGTCTTTGTCTACACATTATATTATTATTTTATAAATACGTCAATATATCAACAAATAATTTCATAGCCTTACGAGTACAATAATGTTGAATTGTCAACATGATGTCTCTCAATTTTATTATTTATATCTTTGTCCCAACCAGTAACTTTCGCTTCTATATGCAAACTCAAGACGAACGGGGCTAAACGCATTAACACAGTAAATCACATACTATATCAGATTCTACAACGTCTATTAAATTACATATGTTAACTGTTATAGTTTCCCAAAACTGACCATCCGACAGAACGTTAAGTTTTCCCACGACCGCCAAATGGTGTACACTCACAGCGTGACGGTGACTTACCGATCTTTTAAATTACACTAGTGACCCCTGCACTTGCTCACCTGTTGTTTCTCGCCTCTTTTAACCGCCTTTAATCACTATTAACAATGTATCTAATGAGATACCGTTTTTGACTAAATGAGGCACAGTAATAATATGTTACTATACTATATATTGTATACTTATCGACCAAAGTGTACTCGACCGAACAAAGTAAAGTTGTGTTTCCCTAATTCTTCTTAACTACTGAACATACACGACTATGGTTCTATCCAAAGGCAAATTTATTAATATGTAAATTTGATAAGCACATTCGTTACGTAACAAAATATAATCACTATTTGAAATTCCTTATTCAACACACGCAGAGTGTATTAAAATGCGTTTAAAATTACAACGAATTCAATAGCTTTAAGCGTTATTCGCATAAATCGGGGCAGAAGTTCCTATTAGCTTAAGAATGTTTGAATAATACAATGGGAATCGCGATCTCAATTCCTATTAGAAACCCTGCGTGCGCTCGCGGCTACTTTCTGACGCATCAAGTGCGACCTGGGTACCGTTACACCCCGCGGTGCAAACGGGCCCTTACCGGCATTGTCCGTTGCAGGATGCTGATAAAACACTGATTTGAATTCATTATAATTTATTACCATACTCGCGTATACTGGGTCATAATTGCCGTGTAGGTTATCATGGAACTGATGAAAGTTGCTTTATAACATTGGAAACTTTATTTAACTGGAGACATTGCGACGATAGAGATGTTTGGAGTGTAATTTATAAATAATAAAATTAATTATAAAAAGCGGTTTTATTTTATCTATGGATATCTAAAAATTGTTTAATTTCGCGTTTCGACGATAAGCTGTCTAATCTGTGAACAAAAAACGAGACAAATGCTCCCGTTGCAGATATAACCCTTCACCGAGGGCGGGGATATTAAATTGAAATATTTCTATTTTATTGTCCGTAATATTTATTTGATTGTAGAATAAATATGCGATGTGGGACGCCAAGCGATTGTGTACGGTTTAATGGGGTGTGTGCCATTGTTGTTGGTTAATTTTTTGATTAATCATTCTATATTCGAGGGATGGCAATCATTGCGATTATATCTTTATATTCTTCCGAATGAAAGAGACGACGGTGCTTATTCTTTTTAGTATAATATATAAAATAAATAGTTTTAATCAATACCCAAGATGTTTGGAAATGATAAAATACTCATGATATTTGAATATTTAAAACAAATAGTAATCGAATTGGGCGTTAACTTATAAAATATGACTTGATTTATCAGAATATTTAAAATAAAAATGTCCTGCGATAACATGGCTTCTGTTCAATACAGGCGCGTGCGCAACGGACAAAGCAACGTCATCAATTTTAATCTGCACGACAATTGCGCGATGACAAATGTCAACGCGACACTCATTCATTATACGCATGAACGCACGCGGCCAATATGAAAAAAGCGCGGCTAATAAAGGGTTGACGCGTTATTATTATTGCCTTTAGTAGTCAGATTATTATAAAATTTATTCATATTTTGCATCCATATTAATCCTCAACAAACGAGCTTAAAAACGAGATAAACTATTTTACTTCAACTGAATTTAAATCAACTAAACATGTTGAGATTTGAATTCCGACTTTAATCTAATAAATTAAAATTCTCTATACCTACTATGTATGCAGACTTATATATTTATTTGCATTCTATATTTATTTCTTCAGTTCATAATTCTACATATCCACCAATATCTTAAATGATATCATAATTCCAATTATAAAACAAATCAATCAAATGCATACGTTATTTCATTCACAGCTTATCTAGCATGTGCCGTCGTACTATTAATCCTTTTTCGCATTATCGAAATTAATATGAATGAAAGAATCTCACGATCAATCTCATCAATCATGTCTTGCGCAAGGAGAATTAACAAATGCTTGAATGGTGCTGCAAATCGATTCTAATTAGGTACAATATTTGAGAGTCACTGTCGAGTGCAACAGCTGATGAAAATGTGGGTGGATTCTGATAAATAGGTTTCGTGTTGAACTTTACGTATTGACGAGTTTAACGCTTCGAATATGTAATAAGAATGACATAAGCATCTTTCTAATGTTTGAGCTTTGCAGTTACTAGAACAATCCTATTCAGCTTATTATTATATACTAGCTGACCCGTCGTACCGCCTTAGCGTAGCTTTGATGCACTTTTGTTCTTCTTGGAGCGCGTTACTGGACATTTTATACGTTTTTTTATTACGTAATTTTATTTTAGCTTTTTTCGGCGTAGTAAATACACATATATCCGTGCAAAGTTCCATCTTCCTAACACTAACCGTTTCGACGCTAGAGTGAGAACGGGCGAATTAATGGACATGACAAAGTGTCCCTTTACGTAGACTGCGGAACCCTAATAAAAGTAGCCTAAGTGATTCCTTATTACATCAGCTACCAATCAAAAAAAGTCCCGTCAAAATCGGTCCAGCCTTTCCAGAGATTAGCCGGAACAAACAGAGAAAAAAATTCAAAAAAATGTCATTTTGGTGTATGTATCGTATATATATTCATATGCATGTAGTAAAAAACGGTTATTTCAATATTAAAAACAGACACTCCAATTTTATATATTAGTATAGATTTATGCGTGGCTCATGAAGCCTGTATAATATAAAATATTTTACACATAGATAGGATTACTAGAAGTGGAGGACTAGAATAATACGGCGCCTGTACTAATGTGAATTGAGTCTCTAGTGTACTGCCGTTGAAAAGGCGTATTTTAAATGTCTTCAAAATGTTGATTTATAACCCATAACTACTATTTCTCACCGACTGCATAAAATATATAATAGTATATCAATATCCGAATTATGTCTGCATTGATTGCGCTCCGTTATCATACAATCTAAAGCAAAATAGATCAAGACCACCTTGGTTGAATTCACGAATTGTATCCTCACAATTACCTTAGAATGTAGCCGCACCTTGTACTATGAGTCATTACCCTAACAAACCAGAAAATAGACACTCTAGTGGATAATTTTATAAACAGAACGGTAATTACGTGCAATTGGGAATCGCATAAATCACGCAGAACGCGACGCCAGCGGAAGTTGCGCCGGAAGTTCTGAAGACCCTTGTAAGTATGGGCTTGTACTGGATGTGACTGTTGTGCATACGAATTTCGAAGCCACTTTAATTACGAATTAATTAACACCGATCTATAAAGTGTAACAGAAATCAACAGATTTCAGTTGTAAATCTGTTTTAATCAGAAGTGAGACTTTGTAATTAATTACGCTCACGTAATCTTAAACACTGTACACAGAGTTTTAAATACGAATAAAAATAAATTATATTATCAAATTCTAACCGTTTGAATGGAGAACACGTTTAAATTTAAGTAGAAGAAAATCGACATCCTTATACTAGCTGTGTGGTTATTCTACAAAATTATTATATTTTTGAATGAGGCGTATCCAGTGATAAATAATGATTGTGAACCCCACCGTTAATATGGCATATGCGTGATTTTTCACGACGTGCGTCGTTCGTTGCGATTTATCTAAATTAAATATCGTATGCGCGTGCCACCCGCGCCATGATTTTTCTACAGTATGAGCCTTAATAATAACTATAATTATAAAGAACGAGTTAAAGAGAGATAGTTCTTGTCTCAATTGTTAGGTCTTTTGTTTTAGATGTATAGTTAACAATATCATTTGAATTGTTGGCGATTCCCGTATAATTTTTTCCGTCAGGTTGGTACACCTGGTTCCCACGTAATATCACCGCACTATTAGGACTCGCCATTAGTCTTATATACAAGAACTTTTGCTATTCACCAACAGCGGAGAAAATTTAATTGGAAATCGATGCATTTGAGTATCTTACACTCTCTATCTTATCTATATAACAGTATTTTTCATTGGATCTTTTTTACAACATAAGTATCCAAAAAAGCTATGATTTCAAAAGGTGTCATAAACACTAGATTTAAATGAAATCAACCTGTATACGTTGTATATTCAGTGTGCTAGTCACACGTTGGGGCCGGCAGGTGACTCCAATTAACTGCTGGTCAGAGTCAACCTACCATGACGCAAAGTGTCACACAATCTGATTTTGTATATGAGTTGTATAAACTTTAATACTTTCAATAAATGTTCAACCAAAACAATTCAAAATTGGCATGGATTTTATTCAGATTTGAAAGGATAGCTTATAAGGAAGCTTTAAAAAGCAGCTATTACTAGCAATAAATATTTATGAAGTAAACTATTTACGTTTAACAAATGACATTTGAAAGACTCCAAATTGAAATTATTAAGTAATTCATGAACGAAAATGTAAAAGATTATGTAATGATACTTTATCTAGTTTAAATGACAAAGTTTTACGACTGTTTTACACCTTCTATTTTTGTTCTTGATCAACAATAGGTATACTTGTATATTATCGAAGATTATATCAAGTATCAGTGACAAACGACAGTTTACAAAAAACATTACATTTGGAAGTTGTTTGGCAACTAGGCCATATCTTTATGTGACCTATAGTTTGCTTAACAAAATTAAAATACATTATTATTTAATTCTTACTAGCAGGACGCGGTCGATTCCTGTATGTTAGATTTTCAACCAATAACATACCTCCAGCTGAGAACACGTCTTGCAAGGGCAAAGGTGTCCTCGGACCAAGCAGAAGTTCCTGTCCTGATGGTATGTCCCTCGTCACTTTGTACCATATCTGGAAAATTTGTTTAAATAATTTAATATGGACTCATGGACTTGGCGCTTTCAACACATTGAACAGCAATTATCGAAATATATATAATCAGTGAACAAGGTACAAGGTTAATAGGTACTATCAAATTAATATATAGAGTTCCCAGACAGATAGGGTAAATTTCAAATAGCATTTAACCTGAAGGGGCAGAGTGAATCTAATCATCACATCTGTTCACTCCCCTCTGACCGGAAGTGGGTCACAGTTGTTCGAGGGAACACCGATTTTCAGCCACCGGAACTTGCCAACGTTCCACATTCAAATTTTATTGGGGTAGTGAGAAACGCGGTTTTAATGAGGGTTGTGATTCGCTTAATTGTTCTAAACTTGAATTATTATAATTATTGCTCCGCGTTGAATAATTGCAGTAGCTTTTATGTGCCTTGTCTCGTACTAGGTGCAACCTAAATACAAAATGTTGTTTAACTGCATTTTATTTTCGTTTATGTTTTTGACAACGAGGAGTGAACAACACAATGAATTCTTTTTTTCTGTTTGAAAGAGGCAAAATTGTAATGTGAACTAATCTATATAACAAACTTTAGGGTTTGTTTGCTAGGTGAATTCTATACTTTTTTGTAATAAAATAAAGCTATTAAAGGACAAAATATGTCGTTTTTAAGTAATATTGTTTCATACTTGTCCTGCCAATAAAAGATGCTGCACATTGACATCATGTGAATAATTTGAAGATCGAACGAATTTCAGCCAATTTGATTTATCTGCTGTCCCGTCCAACCAGCCACGAACACCATTTTTGCCAAGAACCTGTAACAGTATAAAATTTTAAATGAGAAATATCTTTCTATAAAAGCGCCACCTAGTGTAATTTATTAGAACAACAGTAGACAACAAGCTTAGCAATGTAAGGACCATGTTGGTAGCTCATTTTCTTTGACATCCTTGCCAATCAAAACAAACGATTACTAAAAAATAAGATTTAATATCAAAAAGTACAAAGCTACTGAACTGCGTTAGTTCAAAAAAATATTAACTTACAACACTAACACATCTGAATTAGCGCCATCTATACATTAATGCTAACACATTTACTTTTGCGGCTGTCTAATAGATGGCGTTATTAGTCCACGCCAAGATCATTGGGACAGTCACAGCTTGTCCATTTATCACCTCACCCTTGATAATTTAATTTCATAGGCACTGCGATTATTTATTTCGATTTTATCACTCACAATTTATACAGCTGGCTTAGAACGAACAAGTTTTTTAATTAAAGGATCATTTTTTCGAATGCAAATACGGATTTAAGTCGGTTTGTTATTATACAATCAATTAGACCATCTATCATTATTTCAATACTTTCCCGTTAATAGGACACGGTATCAGTAATATGCGTAGTTTATATATTTTTAACTACAGACACCAAAATCCACTCAGGCGAGAGAACCAAACCACATGACTATAAAATGTTTTTTTTTTAAGAATGATTGTTAATAAATCTTAAATATACATAAATCAATGTGAATCGAATTCAAAATGAATTAAACGATTGAAGCTCGGTCATCGACTACGTTGTAGTTTGATTTCTGCAATATTATTTGTATTAGAAAAATCATAATATACAAGCTAATACAAGCTTAAAACAAAAGATCGTCGCTTTAGGCTTAAAGCTATAATTTACAACAGACACTTCATAAGCATAACAGACGAGTGTTAAATATAGTTTTTATCCGTTCAAGGAATGATGATTGATGTTCAGCAATTGGGGCGGTTATTGCATGTTTCGATTGAGTCATAACATAATAGGCTATATTTTTGTGTACTTAGAGGGTTTTGTGTTTACAATACGTTCAATTGATCTATTGCATTGGTAAATAAATTTATCATCTTACAATCCTAATTTGGTTTCAAATGTACCTACCATTTTATTCGGTTAGCAGAAAAGTTAAGAAGGATCGTTATTGCTGCAGATAAATTTATTTGACATTTACGTTCCAGAACTAGATGCCAATCGTAATTTCGTTCGTACGTTTATAAAATATTAATGATAAAATAATTAAAACATAAATAAGGTTTTGGCTTACAATGTAATAATATCATAGAATTGAAGAGTTTATTTGTGTCTTTTAACGCGTCATCTACGAACTTTTCCTTTGAATGAAACATAATTATATTGTGTTTTATTTATTTATTTATCGAGGTAAGCTATTTTATAAATAAGCTAAACGAAGTATTAGTAAAAACATTGGATTAATTGTTCCTGTTTCAAAGCTTCTAATGCGTGCACTGTTTAAATGTGTGCAGATATTAAAAAATCGTGTAATTGCATGAAAAATTATTAGATGAAGGACACATTAGACGAAAATTATAATTACATAACTACATCATTTGGAAAAAATTCTAGTTTGAAATCCTTTTTGTTATTAGTTCATCACCACTCTGATATAGCTAAAACTAAAACTGAAGGAGTATATAACTAACAGAACTTGGCCTTAGATCCAATTCGGATAAATGGGCATTAGTAAATTGTAATACGATGCAATATCACCACACCGATTATAAAAGCAATTTGTTCACACTTAATCGATAACTGATAAGACATAACACTAATCACAAATCTTATACTTCGCGAACAAGGCGTAAAATTAAATCTCGATCCCCAGCATTGGAAATTACTCGAAAAATAAAAAGCATCTGTTACACAATATTATAACAAGTAAGGTATTAATCAAAGGTTGGGAAACCCTCCTTTCGCGTCAACGGCAAGCCTTTACGCAGCATTTATCACGTTATTAAAACTATGTTGGCTGTAGTAAAAAAGATAATTATCTTAGAACCCTCGTCTTGGTTAGGGCTGCTGCGCCATTTCAATTTCGTAAGTGATTGAGATATTTATACCTAATCCGATGCAGGATAAAGACTCCACACTCGTGAGTGGACCACACAAATAAATAAAAAATACTGCTGAAGCAGTATCTATCAATTTTTCGATTAACTGAATAAAAAAGACGAAAGAAATTGTTTCAAAACTAACAAGAAATACATTTCTAGGTTCTCTGACACAGAGACCAAACTTTTTTAAATTTGTGGTAAGTCTTTGTTCAGTATAACTACATTTTTGTACGGATAGAATTAAGGTTTTATTCTCAGTACTTTAATACCTTAAATATAATCAATAAGTAGACGCCAAACTTAAAGGATATTTTATTAGCATGCGAATCATGGACGGTCAACCCTGTCTGATGTGCTGAAGCAACACATGCAAGCGATCAGTCATCGATGAACAGTAGGCAGAGGATGGTCGCGGACACTGCGACACTGAAATATGAGTGTCCGCTGTGCTCGACGCTTATAGATGGACATTGTTAATTAAATTTGGACCGGAAAATTCAAACGTCATTTGAATTTAAAATTCGAATATTCAAATAGATACATACCTGTCGACGATTACGTTTAAATGTTAATGTGCTGGAATGACAATAGTGAATGTAGGTGGGGCTAAGTTCAAGTGGAAAGTAATAATATTGGTATATAAAAATATTCGTTTTAGTAATTAAAGTATCAAATTTAGTCTGTAATACGTATTTATGATATTGAGTTTGTTATTTTCTATATTATATAGTGATTTCATTATAAAAGTCACTGCTTTTCCCCGGCATTTATCATCCGTATAAACGGAAGCCGGTTGCCGGCACCGCACTGCAGATTATTATAAGAACTGAGTTTGTAATTTAAACGAACTGCGGTAGATCTCATATTTTCCACGGAGATCGCAATTTCCCAGAATACTCGGAAAAGCTACAAATGTTCGCGACTCGCGCCGGAAAATTACATTTCATAAATTTTAGTGATGTACGTGAACATTTGTCGATGTTTATTGTTATTTCAGTTTTTGGCTAACGTGTTGCAAACATTGTATTTGTTTAACATATATTGAAATAAATTTATAAAAAATGACGAATTAAGTAACTCAAGGTCTCCTTTTATCCTGGAAATATATGTGGAGTAAGCATTATCCTTAATAGCAACATTTAAAATAGATTTCAAGAGATCCCTTACACCTGAACAAGGAGTATGAATGTTGCGTAAACATGGCGTTGGTGGACTACTTGGAGAAGCACTTACTGCAACTTTGTTCTAGAATTCGTACCGCATACACATGCGAAATCTAAAAAAAATCTTTAATCACTTAAAACAACGTCCTTTAATTCAATTTATCTATTGCAAGCAGCGTCGATCACCGCGCATCCCTAACCCCGACTGAAGAGCGGTTGGTACGAGCGGCTATCACGCGTCGTTGCGCGAATCACACGTCTCGTTTCACAAGATAACAATTTGTGTGCGGGGTTATTTACCCGAACAAGCCTGCGCCAAATTGGACCAACTACATATGTGGCCCCGTTCGAAGATTATACATTTAATTTCAACTTTGAAATGAAGGGAAATAACTTATAATTTATCACGAGAGACGTTTCACGGCGGCGAGGACAAATTGAGGTTTTTATTTAAAGAACCTTCATTCGTTGCAAAGTGACAGTTGTAGATTTATATTCAGTTAGTACTATATGTATTTTGTTTACCTACGATATAAGAAAAGATAAGATATAAAAAAAATACGTAAAAATTACGTTTGATTTTAAAGTGGAGAAATGTATGACAACTTCAGTGACAATAAGCAGCTCATTACTTGAGCAACTTGACTAAATGTATTAATAATAATATAAAAATATCACCCCTCCGTTTAGAAAACAAAAGTATCGTAAATGACGCATTTCAAATACGTTAAAATTTCCGGCGCTTCACGAAACAGTACCTCGTTACCCTCACTTTTTCTATAAGCCACATTTCAGCGTGAGGAAGCGCGTTTCCTCCACTTGTCTGCGCTATCAGCAGGAAAAAGTATTACTTCCGGCTCTGACAGCCGCTGTTTTTACGGAAAATCCATGGGCGATTTTTGTATACATCTTCGGAACTAACTCATTGTCACCCAAACAAATTATTGAGAAATTAGAATATTTTTCTTCGGTCACGTTTTGACCATTAAACCGATACAAAACGACCTAATTCCTTACGTGACAAAATATCCACGAACTGACGCTATCATTGCGCAAAAAAAATTGGGGAGAAATGCCACGCGATTTTGGACTATATTGCGATGAGCATTGGTGCGTTGCTTATCAGCCGTGGGTGTCAAAATGTGATGTCCCATTGATCTGGTATTAATGGCACCCTATGGATTGGCACAAAGAACGGCTATCGTTTGTTCAGTGATCGGTGAACAATCGCCACCGCCAATTGTGTATATTTTTGTGTTATTTGTTTGTGAAAATAACAAAAACGAACCTCGATAATATAATTACAACAACTATCGTATTTTTTACTCTTTGCTGGGTGTAAAATAAAGAACTTTGTAAAAATCCTTCCTGTTTTAGTCGATACCAACTCCGGGGCAATAAATACAGATAACACATAACCTCTCTGCAGCTGTGACACTTATTTCGACAATTAGCACCTTTTGTCTTCAGTCTACCGTGACCACGCACGCTGTAAAGCACGCGAAACGTCGGAAAAATTTAAAATAATGTAATATACTTCAATTTTGTAAGAATACATAACTTAATCCGTTAACAGAGTGTTTTTCTTTAAATAAAGAACTAGTTGTTTTAAGCTCCACAAAAAAATGTCTTCCAAATTCAAAACAATAACAAAATAATATGTTACTGTGGATTATGATCAATAGATCCTCGGAAGCGATCTAAAGTGATACAAGAATTAATATTCGTTTAATAGTAACGAAAACTATTGTTATAATTCGCGTTTCTATTAAAACTTTCTTCGCAAATACTACAAAGGAGTGTTTAATTTCATCTACGAGCACATCTGGACGTGTTAAAATGGATTAACCAGGAGATTACAAGCAAAAAACATTCAAAGACACCGTCACCGTGACAATTTCTGAGATCCCGAATTATTCGGTTGCTTTTTTTTGGATATCATTGCTCCCGTTTCGCGTAACGAATGGGGTGAATGAGGATGTATTTTATGGGTTTACCAGTACACACTGTGAACTAAGATACGGTAGAATCATAAAACTATTTTCCAATTAAGCATCAAACACACAGCAGTTTGGCAGCTTTTACAAGCAATAAAAACCTTAAATGAAAGCTTTTTCGGTTCAGTTTTAATATAAACTAGCACGCTTTATAAATCTTGAGTATTGATATCCAGTAGGTAAATTGCGTCAAAATTAACCTCTGCATCCTACGCATCAACATTATGCCAATTGTAAACAGCTCTTAACCTAACCCAATAATTGGTACATATATCGCATTGCTTTCGAAATAATACGTTATTTTGTCTACACGGATGCTGGCGATGGTATTCTAGTGGCCAGAATAACGCGAGCTCGCAAATCTCTAAGCCGTGTTTGGCTCGGATTGAATTTCAAGGGAGAAACGTGGGCAGAGAGGTCAGGATACAGTGGGCGGCTGGTTACATTGTGGTTCGAACGTGCCGTGGCTTCAACTCGAAACGCTATTATTGTTCTGGCCAGCTCAGATGAAATATTGCTCCAGTGCACTGTTTTGCGAACGAAAAATATTTGTGAAAATAAGAAGCCGCAGAGACAGGCTCGTGTGTAAACTTCGCAATGGGATTTTATTGCGCCGCACTTGTTTTTCCCGCAACAGGATTTCTACATAAAAATAAGCTGATAATTTGTCAAATAAACTTCTAGAGATGATACTCAAATGAGATGAGATGAGCTCAGAGAGAGAGATACTCAGATAAGATGAGCTCGCAAACAGAAGGAAACAGCCTATGAGCTATATGGACTAGATAGTTGATATTATTTTCCAAACGCTATACTAGTGAATAAACATATTAACAACATTTAAGTACGCTCCTATAAATGTATATAAAATAGTATAGATGCAGTAATTCAGTCAGTAGCTAAAGTATTGAAAAGTCTTTAAGTGTATTTCTTATCTGCTGTAGAAGATTCTTTTGGCTACAATTGAAATGTACAAGGCTGTATGTATTTCAAAAAGCTATGATACAAAATAAAGTTATTAAACACTAATGTAAATATTAGTTATTAGTTAATAGATTCACGCATCGAAGGAGAAACATGAATAATAAAAAATACATATTTAAGTTATATTTACTATTAATGGGTTAGACCTATATTTATTTTAGTTCACTATACTATAAACTATGCTTCTAAACTAAACAGTTAAGTCTTTAAATAAATTATTAAATTTCGCACTCAATAATTAACATAACATTCTAAAAAGAAAAAGTAATAATTTAAACTTCGAATTTCAAATTACCCATTCGTAATTTGAAATTGGCATTTGAAATCCACAGAGCTACTAAAATCGGTAATTTTTAATCAAATCGAACCCCAAATATGAAACATTTCCCAAGTTGGGGTGAAATCCCTTACCAAGATAAATTTCTATCACGCCTGGAGATTAACTGGCATTGTACAACGGTGAAAGATTAACAGATAAGTGTCTTCTTGATAATAATAATGTTTGGATAGCTCGATGGGGTGGAACACAATTTTTACGCTTTTTAAGTGGGTAGGAATTGATTGCCGAAATTGGCAATACATGTATACTAATAAAATTCAATACGAACATTGGTTCCGTTAAATTATAAGTATATTAATGTTATTTTATGATAGATTAAAAATGAGCGTTCTTATACGGTGTCTCATAAAATGCGTTAAATTAAAGCAACCAATTGAGGTAAAAATATGTAATAGCAAAATACTATGAATGTTTTAAATTTAGAATTTAAATTAAATTAAACACAAAATGCTATTGAATGAATTCTATTATAGAGGCTTCTAGTCGATTTTGCGTTGCAATTGGCACAAAGTTAATGAATTTTAATTATTTTTTTAAATAATGAGGAGTTGCTGTCTGACCTTTTTTACAAGGTCACGTTAACTAAAAATTAATGAATATTAAGACAATGACAATCACATTTTACGCAAATATTTATTAGACCTAGATAGCTTACTGGTTAAAAGTTAGGTACTTTTATTAGATACGTGTCAGTTGAAATAGGTTTGCAATGTTTATGAATAATTTACATAATTTATATTATATCAAGTGATTGTTGTATATAATTGGATTTAAAACCAAGAGAAATAAATGTGGGAGGTAAATTATTTGCCTATTATTTTTTTCTTATATTCTTATTTTTTCTTTATCTGTCCTTATTAATATTATATAGTTTTGGCTAGTTACAGCTCGCATTCCCGTGGGGAGTGGCAACGGATGCTATTTCATGAATTTCTTTGTAATTACATATACCTTAAGTTTTTTGTCACATTGTAACAATCTTTGGTATAATAAATATATTAAAATTTTGAAATAATATATTGAAATTATATTGGAATCACTCTTGCGTAAGACTTATACCAACTATTGATTACTTTGTATACTTTTTGAATATCGAATCGGTCCAAAATGTTCCAAAACGTTTGCATTTAAATCCGCATGTGTCAAACCATCTGCACTATTGTAAACGGAGATACGTGGATCGTATAAATATGATCAATACTTTTTATTATTATTGCATGTACAATAGTGTCAGCCGCCTACCGTAATGAAGATGTAATGGGTCCTTAATCCTTTGCTGAAGGGGTGGCCAGTTTTGAAAAGATGTCATACAAATTTGACAGATATTTTGACAGTAATGCAACGGATTTCATGCGGCCGAGATTAGCGCATTCGAAATTTAAAATTGTGATTGATTAATATAAATAGGAACTGGTTTTGATTGTTTGATAATGCGTCGATCGTTTTAGATAGAATCGTCTAGAATTATAAGGATAAATTTGCAACTTACATACTATAGTAATTTGTTGTTTTTTTATTCAACATTATATCTGTTAATAAGCAACAGAAAATATATGATGCTGCTTAAATTTAAATTCAACGTTATCATATTGCAATCACATTGAATTAATAATTTAACAAATTAATTCAATAGTCGCAATGATAATCAAAAATGATTTTTCATGCTCCAACACGACTCCCCGCAAAGTAAACAAAACATAAAACATTCATAACCAATACCTTTTGTGAGTTCCGTTGCAATTTATTCAAAAAAATGCAATTAGCAAAATACATTTGCCAATCCCATCAAATCTATCTCCCTAAATAAACAATCGAATCGAAAATTATAATTTTGATTGACATTTGCCAATAAACGAGTTCTTCATGATCTAAAATATTCAAATTTATCTATGAGATATGCGAATAATAAATTACGCTGTATCCGTGATACGCGATTAATAAACGTGAGAACTTTTTGCTGATTTGAAAGCACACATTGACAATCGAATTTTGACAATTGACGTAAAAAGTTGCCAATCAAGTTTTAAATTTTTAAGTACAAATTCGATGACATCCCGCATTGTCAGTTCTACCGTTGGGTTTTTTCTATAAAAAGTGCAAAATAAAAATTGTTGACGGGGGTCACGCCTCGACCAAAATTAACGCTATTTGTACGCAACCTTTTATTGCACTTTGACATGGAATCTTCTCAAAGAGTTTTTTTAAGATCTTTATTGAGATATCTGTGAATTTGTGGCTTCTTGAACCCCTTTAGATGACGGTTTAATTCAATCCTTTTAAAACCGCCTTTGTAGGTTTCTAAAAATATAAGAGTTTTCATTCGTATTCTTATTATTGAAGATAATTATTATTAAAAATGCTATTCTTCCTTCAAAATAATATTTGTGTTTATCATCCTAGTGATTTAAGAATAATTATTTAACATAGAATTGAGTCGTTGAGTGATTACGAGACGTTGCAACGTCACAACTAGTTTTTGCGTCGTAATTGATAACTCCCCTTTGTAATAACCACAGACATCACAAAGCTGAAGCCATCAAAGAGGTTCTAATAGAGCGGAAATGGCTTGGTCAGCGACCACAAACGTAGATTGGCGTATTTACTGGTATAACACGTCCCATTTTACGACATTTATAAGATTCTATTTATTTAACATTCAATTGAACTTGTGTCTTAATAAGCGTGAATATTACGGAAGAAGTATCGACGACAAATAAAAATGAAATGTAAACGACCAGTTTTGTTAAATGACTTTAGTTAAACACTGTTGAGAACTATTTTTGAATTAACTCTTTAAACCTTGACCGAAAACAAAAGACTATAAAAAATGATTCTATTTTTAATTAGAGCTCAGCAACATATTATGCGACTGATAAGTATTGAATAAACTTTTATAATATTTTATCTGTATTGCAATGACGACCACAGATAATGAATAGTGAATTCTCTTAAACGTGAACCCCGAGGCGTGGCGTTATCTTATGGGAGGAAACGGAAATCAATTGTCTGTCGCGATTCCAGGATTACGCCAATGTAGCAAAAGTATTGGATTACATTCGCGAATCCGTATTTTTAAATATAAAATTGTCTATTGAATTGAATAGATTTGCATCAGTGCATTTAATTTGTATTGTAAAAGCATAAAATGATCAGTTTCTTAGATCTTCGTGATCCTAGACTGATACACAAAGAAAAATATCAATATTATGGCTGAAATTTCAAATATTTTATTTACGAGTACGATATCAACCTTATTAATAATATAGAATTCTATTCATTTTAAAATATACTAACATATTAATAACTATAACACAATTTCAAAATTAAGCTTTAAATAATTCAAAAGATACTTGTAGATTTTTTCATTGATATTCGAGACATCTCGTAATTGTTGGTGTCGCATTGCAGTCAAACCACGCCATTGTGATCAGTCGAAGCGCGAATTTAGTTCCGGTCCTTGCTCTATGGCTTATTTGACTATGGGTTTATTGTGATTTATAGATTATCTATGCTACTGCGAAAAGGCCAGTCGTAGAAAAAGTTTATGCTGCATTTTTATCGAAAGATCTTGTAATTTATCGTCAATTCAAGTTTAGAGTGATTTTATTTTTATTAGGTATTAATATATATAATTTATTAAAAGTATTGAAACTAGATATACAGTTATATGTCTTATGGTCCGTATTTATTCGTAATAAAGTTTCTGTATTGAATTAAATTTTTGTACTTTAAGTAATTTTATATTCTATTCACATTTTAACTTATAATTTGTGAACGAACGTATTAATTCGACGCAATTATTTATAATAATAAAAAATGCAGGCTCCAAACTCATATAATGCATACGACAAATATCAATTGAATCTAATACAGGTAATATACACAAATAAAGACTCGGCCAACAAGAAAATAATACGTCACTAAACAATTACGCAGTAAGCTTAAATGTCTGTCACATCAACAAAACCAATTAGGGAAAACGATCAAGTGTCAAAAAACTGTTAAGTCGCTCTCTTGAGTCGAGATCAATAAAATCGTTAGTTTATTGCGCTCCTCCGACCTGTAAAATCAACTTAAAATTTTGGGAATTATTTATTAACTCAACACGCTTTCGACACTTGAATAAGTGGTCTGTTACTCTAACGAGGTTCAAAGATCATCTGTCGCATTTTGAATGAAAAAAAACGCGTTTTTATAAACGCCGTTGTACGAGTATTGGAGTAAACCTTGGAAATATATTTAACACAACAAATCATACTTGAAACTATATACAAAAATACTTTTAGTTATCCCCAAACACTGTATGTTACACTGTATATATATATATTTGAATGAAAAAAACACGTTTTTATAAACGACGTTGTATCGAGTATTGGATTAAACCTTGGAAATATATTTAACACAACAAATCATACTTGAAACTATATACAAAAATACTTTTCGTTATCCCCAAACACTGTATGTTACTATATATATATATATATATATATATATATATATATATAGTGTAACATACAAATTATATACATATATATATATTATTTTTAAGGTAGTTTTAAGTTGTAACGTATTGGATGACCTTTTTAAATAAAAAATACACGGTATTGAGAAACACCTAATATTTTGAAGTCTTTTAAACGTTAACCATTTAGACTAAGGTTCTAATGAAGAGTTCTAACACTTAAACCTTAAACTCACCTCCCACGCGTATCTTCTGTCCATCGGCTGCGTTTCCCATTTGCCATTAAACGGTCCGTATTTCGTACCGTTGGTTATATTCATCCGCGCATATACACCATCAGATTTGAACACCAATTCTGCTGGTAGATTCATATCGTCCTTCCCATCGTCTTTACCATTCGGTATCTTCAGGTCGTGGTCTAACAATCCTGCGTTTTGTATGTTTATCTCTCTGTACATACGTCCGTAATCGCCATAGTTCTGTGGCAGGTATGTCTCGGGGAGGCCAAAGTCGGCACCATAATACTCTTTACTATCTAAACCGGGCACCATGTTTTCCTGTTTTATATGAACTAGGGTGGGTGCCGTTTCTGATGCTGTGGATTCAGTTGGACTTGGTGGTGGGCTGCCAGATTCCTGGCTGTCTGCTGCTGTAATGGAAATTTGAATTGGTTAATTTGTCATAGACAATAAGTAATGGACTTAATTACTAAAAATTAATTAATTAATAATATGGGAAAATCGTTTATCGATTATAATTACGGATAAAAAACCGAATACTTTATAATTACTTTATCTTATCTGTCTTTTTTGTCTATTTGTTTAATGCGATGGATGTGATACAAACACACACAGACAGTGTTTATTATATAGTGTCAATAGTTAGTGGTGAATCTATAAAACAAAGAGTTTATCTAGCAAAGTTATTCGCCAATCTTGATCGCAAACATCCTGACGCGTTCTTATTACAGACATAAAAAAAATGATGGAATGCAAGATGGTGGCATTATGCCTGATTTCCGCTGACAACAAAGCATTTCCGCTTGTCTCTTGTGTCTCGGAGCATCCCTCCAAAATGCAAATGAACTACATAAAGATATTTCTTTGTTTCTTTTATCCTTACTTAATGAATAAAAGAAATTCCGAATGTTATGAATATTCGCTGATTATTAATTTTAGAACACGCTTAAACTGTGGAGTTTTATAGAATCGAATGACGTCATTATTTGATGACGTCATTATCACAATTTCTTTTTCCACATATCCTTACTACCGGATACCTTAACAGCTGATTGCCTAATTACTTAGGATATATACGTCTAAATTAAAACTATTGTATCGCATAAGCCGAATAATCTATGACAAATGCGAACCATAAATTTTATTGACTACGGCCATTACGTCACAAAAAATGAAAGACAAACATCAGACTCGGTGTTTAGTAAAGGAAACAGAACATTGCGCGTGTCATCAATAAACTACCCCACTGTAAAAGACACTTCATAAATCATAACCACCCCATTACAACTAATATAGATGTTAAAACAACCCCTATCTTGTCCATACGTTTGAGCGCGTGGCGACGAAAAAAATTAGACGTTAGCATAGATCACTAGACTACTTTGCATTATAAAGTGCAGTACAATAATCAGGATGTACGATAAAAAACCCTTTATGCTCTGTTGCTATGCCCATTTCACCTGTCGCTACTAATTTTTAGTATATTCTGTTGGAATGCGTTCGCGGGCGTTCTTAATTTGAATGTGGAATTTGGCATTTCTGTACTGCCAGTGAAAGAAAGACAGATTATATTAGGTTCTTAATATTGTAAGTTTAAGGTGTAAAAAAGATTTTTAATTGATTATGAGATCTAATCTTATCCATTATTTAACATAACATATCATAGTAAAGTAAATAATTTACCAATAGAAAGGCAAACAGACATTATAATGATATACAGAATAGAAATGAAATAAACTTACATAAACACAAAAGACTATTCATTTTATACCACAGACTATGAATAAAAAATATTGTTTGTGGCCAGCAAGACAGAGCATTGCGTCGTAAAATGTGTTCGAATTTCAAATTCAAATTAGTCATCGCGACGAGCATTGATGTTTTGAATGTTGGTTTCGTGCGGGGACAATGCAGAGGAGTTGTCGTTAAAATTTCTGGTTTCCGCAGAAATTCGCGCCAGATTTTAAATAAGAACATGAGCTGCATATAGAATGGTGTGGAGTTGCTTGAAGTATGTATTTAAACACGATCTTATTGAGTTTAAAGTTTTATAATCTAAAATCATTTGTTTAAAATTTACGTACATCTTTTTTGAGATATATTTTTACTTTTTATCACACCTAAATTCTAAACCAAAAATTCCACTTAGTCGGCTTTAAAATTATAACAATTTATATATACATAACAAATTGATATAGAAGTATAACATTTTAGCCGACATTTAATTCTATGCTACACTTGTTCAATACTGTAAAGCAAAATTTAATTAAATTCAGCAAATATCTCGCAGATGTCGTTGTCCGAAGACCCTAGCACGTCGATTTCACGTATTAGTCACGGCACTGACAATGCGCGCTTTAGTCCCCGGGTTCATGGCCCGGCGCAATCATAAAACTCTCTAAGCATATCTGTAATAATATCTTTCACGCCTAGCGCACCTTTATGACACTCACATAAGGTATGTATTTGCGTGTATAATCAATTAGAACCGCAAAACGCTCTCATCGGGCATACAGATCCGCTAAATAGGTATTTAAAATAACAATAGCTAGCTTCACGGAAAGCGAGGTTTTCTACGCTTATAGTACTGATAGTTTAGAAATGTCTATAGCTTAAAAGAGTATTTAGTCATCTTCAATGTAATTTAATTTAAAGAATTATCACAGCCAGTGAGAATGGGACATTTGGTTCTAATACTTTTTCAATTTTTATATTCTTATTTTAAAAATGGGACGCATAAGAACCAGCTATTTTCAAAATTAGAAATAAACATTTTTAAATAAAGAATTTAGGCTTAATTGTTATTATATTTTGTCAATAAATTTTTTGCTTATTGATAAAGTATATCATGAATTTTGCTAATGAATTGGGTTAAAATATTTTATATGTAAGAACAACTAATAATCAAATTCAGTTAAAAAGCATTGACTTGTCGAAAAAAGGGGTTGCAAAAGAAACATTTGCAGCGTGACGCAATCATAATATTACACAGACGATTCCTAGTTTTACTAGTTCACAAATACATTGACAATTGTCATTAGCTTTCTATTTTCTATAAAATTATAGCCTCATACATATTCCGTCTCCTTAATATGTGATGTTTTAAACAATTATCATGTTATAAATTTTGCTTATAGTGAAAAAAAAAATACGCTTCCAAATAAAATTAGGATCATCGCATTCCCTATTCAGATAATATTCACATCTTGATGTAAATAAAACCCTTAACAACATAAGCTGTGGCAAATAAGAAACACAAATAATCTTTTGGCCCGGCGGCGCCCGCCAAAAGTTGACACCCGCCATTTTACCACAGACAAATAATCAAATTGCGGTCGGGTCTTTTCGCACACACTTGACAGAATCGGGTAATATTGTGATAAGATTTGAAGATGTTTTTTTTAATTTGTATCTTTACAATATTTAATACTTGTCAACATCAGGGAACATAGGCTCATAGTATAAGTATTTAGGATTCTATTACAAGAAAAAATTTCCTTCTTCACTTATTAATATAAAAATAAAATTACCAATCGCTAGACTTTTTTTTCATTTTAATAAACATTTATTTATTTGTGTTCACAACACATTTGCTATTATAATATTGGTTAATAAATATTCAATTAGAAACAGTATAGAAAATGTTTTATTTTTAACATTTCCCTAAAATTATAGATTAAATGGCTTATTTATAATGATTAAATTATTTGTAACGCGTTGCTTCATTTTCATGTAATAAATTAGCATTTATTTAATTAATGCATACCTACCCTATTTGTACCGGTAAATAATATCTATAAAAACATTTAATATATCTTTCTAAATTATGTTTTTTTTACCACAAGGTAACATATTATTTAGCTTTATTATATATAGGTACGATATAAAAACAATTCAATATGGACTCACCAGACATCTTCATATTAACACAATCACTGCAAAAATTTCAGTGAAGAAAATTTTCATGACTCACGTGCACATATCGTTCCAAAATTGAAAAGCGAATTTAACTTCGAATCAAACTAAAACAAACGTCAATTGTCAATGTCTCACTTCACGAAAAAATTTAAATTTAGAATTGTCTTGTCCTATCACGCATACGCATTCGATGCGCTATCGATGCCGATTCGAGATATGTGCGACGGCCGCGACGAACGGTTCCAGAGTAACGAGGAGGCGAGAGCTCATCCCTAGAATCCCGAATCATACCCTCGCCGGGCCCCTCCCCTCGCGCCCGGCTGTCTTTGTACAACACCCCTCTCTTTCGTACGAGTCTCGAGCTTACTGAAAATCTTGTCTATGCTCCTTTGTTCACAAAATTTGATACGAGAACAATTAATCTCAATTTGTTAATCAAACCCTTGTTTCGAACACTTCCCAGAACGCTACTTGGACGGACCAGAATAATTTGGCCCCATTCCGTTCACCCGATCGACCCGCCACATACAATTAGCGTGTGCGGCTAAAAACTAAGCGGGTCAGCCAACATTGGCTATACATTGCTTATTATGAAAACAAAATTTGAACAATCTTATCGTGTCAAATTCAATTGGTAGACGGTAGCCATACACTGTGTTGAAGTTACAATCAACCAAAGATTATTCGAATGCGGGAGTGATGTAACGTACATTTTCAGTCTGAAAGCGTCGTGTGTGCTGGAAGTGAGACGGCAGATAACTAGATAATATTCAAGATGTGTAGCGGCCTGCGATTGGTCGAGGCTGGCGGTGGGCGTGGCCTCGCGGCGGATGCACCAATGGGATGCTCCTTATTATCTGCGTCTTTGTCTGTCAACGGAGTCTGTAGCACCTGCGTCGCCCATCACGTAACCGATTACGTGTTATATTATGTATGACCTCGGCTTGCTACGCCTGAAACGCTTCTTTTGCTGGCGGCTTCGGTTTAATTACGAATGTATAATAAAGTTCGTTTTAATAGACTTATGGTAAGGTTAAAGATCATTTCAATGTCTATTTAAAGATGAGGTGAATAGGTAATTTGAGTTGTTTTCGGTGTTCGGTACTTCTTGCTGTTTGGTTTAATAAATAGTATTAATATATTGTTATTTTAGATGCCTTTTCTGCCTGAAAGAAATTATGGTGGTATTTTTCACATCGTAAATTGCTCAAACAACTTTAGATATTAGTTTTTCGTGTGTTTGTGAATTAAATCCCCGATGACATGTCTAATATAATGTTCATCAATTTTAGGAAGCCGCAAAATGAGCCGCTGGTAAATATAATCAATGTATTTATTTCATATCCCTAGTCTTCGACGTACCTGATAAAAATGAAAAAGGAACGAAGACAAATAAAAATTTAGCATTTAGTTGCGCAACTGACGTTACATGACACCGCCGCCCATGAACACTCACACTGGCTCGCAAGTGCGTTGCCGGCCCTTCAAGAACGCTCTTTAGTCATATCGGTTTTATGGAACGTTTTTCAATTTGAAAATGACGTTTAATTAATTGATGTTAATTAAAATATGGAAGCAAATCTAATGCTTTAAAACATATTATATTATATTCGTTATATTTATCCGACAAACTGTTCATTTAATAACCTAAATTAACCATTATACAGATTTTATATATACAGTTCTTATAGTAAAACAATGATCATCATTTAATTATATGTATACTTTTTAAATTACATATTTATTTCTTACACAACATAAAAGAGACAAGACACGAATTTTACAAGCACTTACAATAGAGATATATCGAGTGTAAAGGGCGGCCTTATCGCTATTAGCGATCTCTACCAGGCAACCCCTATTTGAAAGAGAAAAAATTTATAAGGAGAGGGAAAACGTGCATATACGTGAAATTAAGTATGATACATATAAAAAAAAATTGATAACTTAATAAAAATAAGAACTAATTAAAACATTTAAAAAACAACATGAAAGATTTATATATAGGATAATGATTATTCTAAGATTGCTAATCTTAATTTAATACTGGTTGTATTGTGAAGGTGACGAGTTGAATCGATTTGCAATCTACACGACACTTGATAATCGATTCTCGTTTCATCACAATCGATTTTATGCTCGCCGTATTAAATCTTAGTGTCAAAAAAAGTTTTTTTTTTTAATTATTATTTAAATAAGATTAACGTGAATGAATATATACGAAATTTGCCTTTAATTATCTTGGGAAGTTTAAATTGATATATAATGCAACTTATATAGTTCAATTAACCAGCTGCCAAAAGAGGTATTTCCGAACAATTACGGCTTAAGGACCTTCAAAAAAAGAGCGTATAAACATCTTAGAGGCCGGCAACGCACTGGTGAGCCCTCTGGCTTCGCGAGTGTCCATGGGCGGCGGTGTCGCTTAGCGTCAGGTGAGCCTCCAGCTCGTTTGCCCCCTGTTTAATAAAAAAAAATATTAATCAGTTTTATTACACCTATCAAATTCAATTATTAAAATGTGTATACAATTAATTGAATTTGTATGTTACGTGTGTCAAATAAAATGACTATAGTATTTAATTCTTTGTATTTAGTGATGTGCTATGATTATATTTAAACATTTTAAAGTACACATTAAAAAGTGTCAGACCTTTATTAGAGACTGTAAGAAGTGTTAGTGGACACTATTCTTATATAAATCCTTTAGCAATTTAAGTTAGATGTAAATTACTCATTAGTCTTTCTTTAGGCTAGATCGTAATATTTTAAATGATTTGTCTCTGTGAAGGCAATTCATCCCTATTAAAAAAAAGTATGTAATTCTATAAGACCAATTCCGCGAAGAAACCCTCAAACACTCGACGCTTCGACACCGGAGCATCCTCAGGATGTTGCCTCTACTAACAGCGTTCATTGAATAGGCTAATAGAATTTATATTAATAATAAATATTCATTTAGATCAAATACAATATAGACTAGGGAAATTCTTTGTTGTGGGTGACGAGGTATCAGCTCTGGTCATGATACAGTAAATTATACTATATGTAGATAAAAAGGATTAAAACAAAACTATTGTTTATAGTTAGGATATGATTTGATGAAATTATTTGTTAAATCACAATTTATAATCACTTTTAAACGTTAAAATTGTATGTTATTTCCCATAATTCAAGACTTCTCTAACTGTAAACAATAGTGGCGATTCTGATGAACACTTCTAAAACTAAAAATCTCTAAATTTAGGTTTAGACCTGTCAAACGTGTGTAACCTATTCTATATGTTTCTAGATTGACAATTTAAATCTTATTGCTATCAATTAAGAGATGTACAGAAAAGTGCTTGACAGGTCTAAAGCTAAATTTAAAGATTTTTAGTTTAAAGTGTGTACATCACAATCGCCACCATTATTAGCCTAGTGTAGTATCCCTGGCTGCTATGGATTGTTTTATCCATATTATACAATTCGACAATCTCAAAGGACGTATTGATTGACGATGTTGTAAATTTGCAATCGTCTCATAATGTAGAAATAATTATCCACAGCGCAAGCAAAATATTAAGAACTTTGTAAGCTCACCTACAGAACTAACAACTGTCATAATTTATGAAATATAACATGGCGCAGGTTTGCGTTCACGTAAATAACATAGCAACAAAGTTGAGGACGGGATGCGAATTCGAAATTATTTTGCGGTCCTTGCTTTTCGGTTTCCTATACACTTTCTTTTGGTGTTTATATGTAAGACTGTACTGAGACTACTACAGAGCCGTATAGATTCGCTATATATACCTTATTATGTATTTTAATATTTAAAATTGGTAAATGAGCCAATTTTATGAATAAATTTAAAGATAGACAATATTCATAGATCACAAAAGAGATCAAACAAAGATTGCAAACGTCTATACTCTATTTCAACATTCGCTGCGATTCCTTCATCTGTCATTTCAGCGTACTCAGCTCTAGAAAAATCACACGCCTTAAAAAATATTTGTTTCGACTTATGTCAAAAGTCAAACTCGTTGCCAAAATGTGACAATTCGAATGCAGCTCCAAACTCAAATGGAAAGATTCGCCGTTCACAGATAAGGAATCGCAAGCCGAATATAAATTTGATCATTTCGATACCCTATCGGTCACCAAAGAAAGTACGTTTAAAATGTCCATTTTAAATCGCTCCAACAATGGCGTTGCCATTTCAATTTAACGAAGAGAGCCGATAGCCGTACCCCGATCTATTGAATTTATGGAGGTTATAAACTTGCATTGGCAAGCTCGTTCTATGGTCATTGGGAGAGAGAGCTTTTGTTAAAAGTTGTCTAGTATTATTGGTACTTGTCATGTAAATAAACATAGAACTTAAACTAAGTAGATGAGACTAGAAGGTCATTTAATCGATTTTTTAATATTATTACAATTATTTGATTTTTAATTTTAAAAAATACTAATGTTTTATTTATAAGCAATTTCTTAAGACGTTTTTATGAATTACAAATTTGTTGAACATGAATTCCATTGAAGATTTAGTATCGATTCATATTGTTCAATATGGTAGTATCATGTCTAATTAAATAATTGTGTAATTGAACCAACGATCGCAGAACAAGGGCGGCTCATCAATCACTACACCCTACTAGTGCAGCACTTCAAGATATAAGCTTAAGCGAGTTTTTATCTAATGGTAACTCAATATTCGTTAATCAATTGATATACGGAATTCTTATCCTTTGTATTTATAAATATTATGATCATGTGCAAAGTATAAATAACGGTTACAAAGGAATAATCATCAAAAGACAATTTTGTTTTTAACCAGTATTTAGATGACCAATAAACATTTTGAAATGAATAGTCTCGACTTTTCATTTGTTTAAATGTATATTTTGACAGTGATTATTTGTGATGAAAACCAGGCCGGCAACGCACCGGTGAGGCCTCCGTCATTGCAAGTGTTCATGAGCGGCGGTATCACACATCAGGTGTGCATCCTGCCCATTTGCCTTTGTTTAAAAAAAAATAAACAAAAACTACGTGTACAGTTTTTTTACTAACTTTCCTGTCCGTCATATATTTTTTATGCGTTCTAATTTTTTTTGTTTATCTATAATACACTTCACTATAGAATAATTTCTGTAATTAACATCATTTTACTACCACTTGATTGACAGAACTGTATATAATCTGTCCCTTGTGTCTTTTACCACAGTCTAATGATAAAGCCACTAAGGCCGTTATCCTCACTTAAGTTTTAGTAGTCATTAAAGGAAATCCCGCTAATGTCTTGAGACCTGTAGGGGAGATATTGAAAATTAATGTTCCCCTATTATTTTTGCATCTAACCTTTGACTTATACACCAAATAGAGTTTAATCAGAAAAAGAGTTCCTATACAAAATGATACTATAACTAAAGCATTTCTAATAATATAACTGATTGAAATAGGAATTCTAGACTTAGTAAGTAATATTATTATACTTATATGAGGTTTCAAAAACTCAAATACATCTTAACCAACCCTAAAATCGCCTTATAACAATGCCTAACTGCCATTAACTTCGAGCCCTTCGCAAAATGCACGCAAAGCTAGCAATTACGATTTGCTAACAACAGATACATTTGTATGACAATGTGTTTTTTTCATAGAAATATGATATGAAACGGTTCGCTGTACGTTCTTTGTTTGCTAATATTTTGCAAGTTTCGCCTAAAATATATTCTAACTTCACTCTATGATTATTTATATGGGAAATTTATATTGTTGATTGTTTATATGGGAAAGTTTAATGTATGATTTGATTTCATTCTTCGTTCTTTCTAGGTATGAAAATAAACTTTTTACAACTCAATCGATCTCAGATGATAATAACAGTTCTATTGCTGCGTCGGAAACAGTAATAACAAAAGAAAATACACATGAAAAATATGTTATATGGGATTAGAGCAATTTAATGACCATAACTTGAACATCGTCCAAGCTTATAATTTTTCTTAATTATATATAAGATAATCCTGAAAAAAAAAACACTTATTTTTAAAGAAATTTTAAGAAATAAAAAATGTATATTATAGATTCACTTCCTAGTACAGATTAAATATCACCAATTCCATAGAACATAGAAGAAAATGATCTATAGATATCGGTATACGACCTTAACCCCGCTTCCGAGCTTCATAGAATAACTTTGTAAACATTACTTAGTATTAAATACGATAATTTTATATCTTTTGTTTTATCGTTTCCTGGTCATAGGTGACAGAGGATGCAATAACCACTTTCATTTATGCCATACTAAAATTTTATCAATACCATAATCAAATGTATTCATATTAATTATGCAAATATCGGTTTGATCCTCGATTTGTGTATATGATAACTGTATAAATTAATCTTCAAAATATTGGTTGTAACGTTTTTTTTAACTTCATATAGGTGTTTTATTTATATTTTAAGGCCAAATCTTTTTTTAAAATGTATTGTTATTGAAATACGTAAACACAAATACTGTACTAAAAATATTAGAATCCCAAATCTGTTAACTGAATGATAGAATGTAGGGTGAATGGAACCCACTGAGATCTGTCATTCCCGAACGAGTGAAAGGGTTTTGTCGCGCGAATTAAATCGGCCAGCGGGAGGCTTCAGAGGTGACGCGCAATTGATCGGAACTGGTTATAACCGGTTCTTTTGTCATGTCACTCTTTAGTCTATTAGCTATGGAGCGAAATCATGGCGCGAAAATATCTTCATTTACCGATTGCTTCATTTATGTTTCCAAATTCAAATCTTAAGTCATACATAGTTCATTTTCCATGTTCCGGAAATATGGTCGGTATTGTGAGGAAAACCTTTAAAAAGCTTAACCTCAAAATAAGGCACGTAATCTTTGGTGCGTAAACAAACCTTGAACTTCAATCAATCATAAATTTCATAATGCGAAAAGGGGATTTTCTTCCGATCAAATAATTATCGTTTTGATAAAATATTGGCAACATACCCCGGCGAGGACTGCCGATGTCACCTTAATTTACGACCTTCAATTATAACTTCTTCCGAAGAGATAGTTGACCTTACCACCTTAGCAATAAGGTTCATTATAAACCACTTGGCGCTTACAATACATTATTTTTGAAACGATTTAAACTTTGTAGTGTTACTCCTATCATTTTACGAAGATATTATCTTTTTATTCCAAGATATATTCTTTGAAAGAATACACCAGCTACTGAGCTTGTTAAATTAATGTTAATACCATAACAAAATTATCACTTCATTATAACCATATAAAGATAACTGTCCCGGGCCGGTCAGTGACAAACAGTTTCCCGTAATTAAAACCGTTAGTTAACAGATAACGGATGATTAAAAATAATAGTCGCTTTATGGCGTCATTTTAATGTTGTAGTTTCCTTGTCATCGACCTTTGACATTCTCGCTAATTAAATTTTATATAAGTATTGTTATCTTTTAATGGCTTATCAATGGCTTGTAATGTGACCTCTGATTCGGTGAATTTTTATTGCCCACAACAATCGTGGGAGGTCTTGGGGAGCGTAAAATCAAGGAAATCTCTTTCTTTAAAATAATTGCATGTTACCATTCAGTTGCCAAAAGTACTTGTAATCACAATTATTGACAATATTATCGGCTTACAAGGAGTGAAAGCATCATACAGTATATGAAATTATATATTTGACAAAATTCATATAAATTACTTTGCAGCAACTATTTACAGAAAGGCAGGCGCACGAGTGCGTTGTTAGACGATCATATATAATTTCCCATATTCGTTGAACAAGTCAATTTTTTTTTATAATCATGTTTATTGTGTACATTATGTGTGAAGAAAAGTAAGGACCCTGTTAAATTCAGCCTCAACTTTTTGTTTTTATTAGAAAACTACAGAATTCTATGTCATGAAATTTAGTTGCTAAAGGATTTTAATATGATGTATCCCCATAATGTTATTTAAATAACATCGAATTAAATTACGACAAAACGTAAATTAATTTATTGATTCGGGAAACCTTTCGTAAAAATCACTTAGCGATTGGAAATTTCAAAAATGGAATATCAAAGAATACTGTTATTGAAAAGTTGTAGCTCTCTCGGGTGTCAAAAAGAAAATTAGGATGTGAGCCGTCAAAACTTCAAAACCAGCCCATCAAAGTGACATTTTAGAGGGATTCCGCCCCCACATTACACCTCTCTTATTATTTATCACATTGTTGCCGAAATTAATGGCAAACCCTCGTCAAATGATTTTTATTTTATAAATAAAGACGCGGCTTCTGGCAGCTTAATAACATCCTCGTGCCCTCTGCATTGGCATTGCACACAAAAGTTTTAATTGTCTCCGCATAGAACACTTCTCTTTAATAATATCATATTGTTTATTTCCTATATTGTGGCAGTGACAAACTACAAAACTTATAGGCCCTGGTTAGTGATAGTAATTTAAAAACTAAATAAATGTAAACCTAAAATTATTGAATGGACAGCATTTGTAATTGCGTGTTAAAACATTTTTCCTTTGATGAATCAGGTATCGATTAAATTAGGTATATCGGACTTCTTTTGTTCCAGCTTCAAAAGCTGTCTAAAACAGAATGCTTAACCAATGCATTTCGATGCAGCCCATCGGCTTAGGGCTGACAACACTGGAAAGGGCGATAGTATATTTTTTACTTTTCTTATTTCAGAATGTCTATATAATTATCTATTATAATTAAAAAATTTTAATTCCTCAATTAGCCATAACTTGATCACAAGCAAAGCACTGCCATCTAAATTTTTCAAACATGTTTGATTTATCCTGCAAAATCTACTCTTAACAAAAATATTTTTGTTCAAATTAAATTCTACAATGATAATATTCTACAAAAAACGCTTAAATTCAAACAGATATTGCTCACAGTCGGCGCCAGTAAATCAAATACTCGATAGCAATTCATGACGCGACGCGTGATCCGTGAAAAATTGCTTATTTTAAAATACTCATTCCTTATTCGTACAGGCTGTTCCAATTTCCCGTTCAGCGAGTGTTTTTTTAATGAAATGGAATGATAATAAACAATAAAAAATTATTCATGAAAAAACAAAATGGAACGGTACCATATTATGTGCCTATAAAGAACGCAACGGTAATGAATTTTCAGACTAAACAACTGATGATTTCTCACTTTTAGGTTCATTTTACTTTGGATTACTACTATTTTGGAATTCATAGACATTACGAATAATTTGTAATGTTGTTAACTTTATAAATTTGGCAATACCAACACTGCTCTAAAGTAAATTCAATATTAAAGGTCAATTAAATTATTTAAGTTCTCTATTTGCTTTCAACCTGCTTTACAACATCCTTTATTTACGCGCCTCACATCCATATATCATCGGAGCTCATCGCATTTTTAATAAAATCCGTTTCAGGCGAACTCCCGGTTGATTATATTTGTTTTGTAATTGATTTATTCGTTCATTTTGAAATTTCGAAAAATGTCACATACTGTATTATCATTTATATTCTCTGGGTTAGTGTTCTTTGAATATACTCCTATACCTCACCATACAAAATTTAAGAAGAGAGTTCCTTATAGTTTTCTGCTTTATTCATAAAAAACACATCAGTAATTGTACTCTTTTAGCTAACACTTTCGTCTCCTTCTGTCCACTTTTGTTTACGCTGTGATGAAAAGAGATAGATGAACACTACAAAAACGGTGCAATGTATTTGATATTTATTAAAAGTAAGGTTGCTGATTAAAGTACCTAAGCTGTGGTCTTTTTTAGTTTACTAACAAAAAGTTTAATTTTAGCATAATTTATTGTAACAGTTTTGATTTACTTTCAGAGTGAACACATGGTAATATAAGGTCAGTCAAAAATCAATTGTCCTCGTAATGATATAGTTTTCGTCATCTGCCGTCAAATTATCGTAATTATAAACCACGGGCCCACTTCAAACCTCTCAGGTTGCTGTCCAAATATACGTTAGGGTCCGTTACGATTCTTGCAATCAAAAGAATTTATCGGCAAAGTCGACCCCATATCTATTCTTCTCAATCCCTACCTTGAAAATTGTGGCCAGTTGAAATTGAGTCGTATCAACCGGATCTTAAGTTCCAAATGCATTGAAGGAAACGCTATTCAAAGTCGAGTGTCTGCTAAAGAAAATAGTCAATAAACAAAATGTTAAATTAATGCTTTACCTATACGAGTGCACAAACAGTGTGTTCATTGGTTTGTAGTTTATTACGTCTAATTTATTATATACATTTGTTCTTCGCGGTGAAAGTTTTGTCATTGTTCTCTATTTTAATATGATATAACAAGCAAAAATATGACGTAAAATATTCACCATTATTTATATTAATAAATGCGGTTAAGACCACAGTTCAGAATTAACGATATTTGAAGTGTCAAAACCTTACTACCCGATCTTGTATATGGCAAAGTGTTTATTAATTATATCTTTATTTTATTAAATGACTTATCATAATGCTGACTTTCGATTTTATAAACGGGCAGCTGTAATGCAACACCTTGTATATAGATGGAAGAACAAAACTAAACTTGATGAAGCCCTTGAAATAATAAACGTATCCGGACATTGTGAGCCGAGGTCGGGAATCAAACCTACTTTCTCGAGCTTGATTGTTTTTTACCCCAATGAATCGCAGGACAAAAAATCTCCTGATAAAATCACAGTTCATTTGTTAAATTGCTCCATTTTCTTGGGAATTAATGTTTAGTTTTAAAATGCTTTGTGTAATTCTTTATAGTTATACAAGAATTAAAACGCTTATATATACTAATCAACAACATACTACAAACAGTATTTGTGCCATAATTTTTATATTGCTGCAAAATGTAATTGCAATACAAGATTCCATAGTTATCTGTATTGAAACCACATTTGAAACACAATTTAAATTAATTTTAACTGTCCTACTTTTAGCTTTAACAATCGCATTAAATTCAAGGTGTGAGATAAAATACAACAATAGTCGCTGATTAACCTGAAGATTCACGGATTTTAGAAAAAAAAAAAACCTTTTCCAGAGGTCAAGGGATCAACCCTTAAAGATAGCATGAAGATATAACCCTTTGCCAACCAAAATTACTTGTATTCAATCTGACACATTGATTGTCATAACTAACCGTGCGAAATTTTAATAAAAGGGTAAAATATGCTGTTTTTTATAAGAAACGGTAAAAAAGCCGCGTCGGTGACATCTGCGTATTTCCGATGTACTCTTATTTGTGACTGTTAAATTACGAATTCTAGTCGATGATTTTATAAATGAGTAATATTTACATAGTTATTTTTAACGTGAATTTTTAAGCATAATATAAATTTCTTCGTGTAACTCACGAATAAAGATAAAAACGTTCGCATACTCGACACACGCTGTGATCCATAGGCGTCCATAGTCACGTCATTACCGCATTATAGTTAAAACGGCTTTATGTCTACGTGATTAGAATTTAAAATCCTTTAATATTTTATAGAATGTAGCCACAGGGCGTATCTATAAAGGTAGTGATGTGAATAACTCCTTAGAAATCCTTTTAGTGTTTATCATTTAAATGACAAAAGTCAAAGGGGCAGCTATAACGATCTTTGCTATATGCTGTCGGCATTATTAACGATTATTTAAAAGTCAAAAGTCAATCAAAATCAGGAGCAACTCTTTGTATTGTTGATTATTGCCATTTTGTTATACGATATATAATGTCCCTTATATCTTTACTATAAATGGAACCTCTTGATTTAATGAGAAAATAATAATGTTCTAAATTATGCAAGGTTACTGCAAATAAATACTCTATCGGTCTGTTAGCTGTTGTATGAGGAAATTATTTCAATCTCAATTTATAAGGCTTGACTTTCAATGCACATAACTTATTCGTATTTATCGATTTACTGCGGCGTAATAACTTAACTTAGTCTCTTGTCCTTTCATTTATTAAATTATTGCTGTTCATAAAATTTTCAAACATCAAAAAGGTGATAAAGCTTCTACGGCGTAGCATCGATCTGTGGCTACAAGTGACAAAGTTTTTCAAGATGGCGGGGGGCTCATATTTTTTACTGTCGCAGTCAGGGTGAGCAGTGAAGCCTATCGCTACACCGCTCTCCACTCCTCTTAAAAGCTGAGGGATCAATGTGTGCTTGTAGGTGTCTGACTCGTAGCCGTGCGTAGCAGATTCTTAAGATTTTACGTATGAAAAGACTTTTTAACATATGTGTAGCTAACGCTACATTATGCTGACAAACTTGATATACTTAAAAACAACTATGTGTGTCACTTGTAATCTTAAATGTAATAAACAATAACAAAATAGCAAAATGGAGAGTTTTTTATCTCATTTCATCAATTTTCCTCTGATCAGATTTTTTTTTAATTCATCACAACGCTTAACGAAAGCTTTTACTATAAAGGTATGACATAATGTATATGGAATATATTACATATATTATAATAGTTATAAAATTATCTTTTTGCATTTCAATATTTACTAAACACTTTATAATAAAGCTTCGGGTTTCAACTTCCACATAATAAAAGAGATCTAAAAACGGCTATAATGAGATGATAAAGCCTATATAACCTAATTTATTTACCGAAATTTACAAATATGTAAAGAATTGTCGCATAGCTATCATTGCCATTCCTAACACACGGGACTTTGTTATTATTTAGGTCTATAACTCGCATACAACCCTCTACCAGTGCTTGTAACAATGTACATAAATCCAGTTGAAATTAATTTCACATAGCCCGCAGGCTTTGACAACAAACGGACCTAGACACGTGGCGTGTGTACATAATCATATTACCACAAACAGCTTAGCCCTGTACGATAACTTTATTAACTCATTGTTTATAGAAATATCTCTCAGAGAAGAATATGGGAGCGTATTTTAAAACAAGTTGACTTATAAGGCTTTTTGCTGTTTTTTATGTAGGAATTATGAATGCTGTCTATTTAATATTTGCAAAATATATGAGCAAAATATAACTAAATTCTAAAAAACCGAAGAATTTAAATTTCTAGGAAGAAGTTCTAATTGTTTTCTTTTTTACCAGAAATATTTTTGCAAATTATTTCTTTCAATTATTTTAATTATTAGAGACACAGAAATATACTATTACTACTTTTATTGTCAATTAAGCGCGTTTATCTAAGGCCGCAAATCTTCGCACAAATAGCTAAACAAAACGAATTTAAAATATGCATAAACATCGATTGAAAGATTATTTATTAGATATTACCGATCGAGCCTGCATACACACAAATTAAGATCCTCTCAATTAAAACAATAGCACTTTATATTGCATTTTGCATTGAAAATGTAGAATTATCTTTTTATCGTCGGGAGCGAACAAAGGCCACGAACAAAAGCTCAAAACAATGGTCACCGTTTAATACGAGCGCCATTATTTGAGTATGGGAAGAACTGATGAAATTGAAATATTATTTAAACAAGCATTTCCCTCGTGAAGTCTTTTATAATTACAGGCCATGCGTGAGTTTATACGTTTTTACGTTTTTACGTTTAAATGATAATTGGCTTAATGCGATCCAAATACGCTCGCTTATATTTTAATTTTGTGGAAATTTATTTGCCATTTTTATTTAAAATATATCGGATGTATTCTGTTCTATTCTCTCGACCTAATTCTTATGAGTGTTTATCGAAAATGGTAAATTATGAATATTATAATCAAAGCTTTTAGGCAAGGGGTCAATTTCAAAAACATCTTGTTTTGAGCTGATCGCTGTAACTATGAATATTATTAAGAATGAGTCTAATCTATTTGAATTATAAAATATATAACATACAATAAAATAAATTTATAGACAATATACGATAGAATAGTAAGACAAAAATTAATAATAACTTGAGACATTCTAATCCGTTGAAACATTAAAATTGCAACGCGGATATATCTAAGCGATTCGTATGAAAACAGAAATAGGTATCCAATCAAAGGTGGAATGCTTCACTGCAATTATAGGCTTTATTGCTCCAATGCGGATGCTTGTGCTTATTTTAACGTAGTTTTATGTCAGATTTGATATTTTATAGTCTTTTGTTTTCCCTCTATAGGAATATGATATCTCACGACCAGTACTGCACTATGTTACTGCCATAGACATAGAGCATAACTGAACAAAATTGATTCTTTATATATTTATTGAGCAGACCAACGCTCGGCCAACTCGTTAAATTTAAAATATGTAACTAGAAGTTACTGTTTTTTGCTTTGCACTTAGCAGGTAAATGTAGCATTAACAAGGAATAGACATAAAATGTAATTATAAAAAGTCAGAAGGACAATTTTACGATGTGAAGGTAGCAACTGTGGTTGTAGTAGTTTTTCGGAAAGTTAGGACAGATGGAATAGAGGAATGTGCCTTGAATCGACTGATCCACAAATAATGACAACCTAATACTTTCTCACAGTTTTTTACAGTTGGGACGATAAGGATATTAGAAGGCGTATATGAGAAAGGAGAAAGATAGACGTGGAATAATTGAAACAATGTTTAAACTCTTCAAATAGTATAATTTCATCCAAATAATTTGGTTTACCTGAGTCAACGTTAAATAAAAAGAGATATTGTAATAGCTACTTTCTCTGGACTGCTGTATCTGTTGGAAGTTAACACCCTGAACATAATTTACACAATATCCAATATATTTTGGTCACATTTAGTTCAAAAATGCCCACAATACTGATTGTCTTACGTAAACATATTTCTTGTTACGCTTACATTTCAATTTTGAACTTGGTGCAATACTATTGCAAAGCAAAAGTTGTGTTAATACAACTTTTGCATTCCCGGACACTGGAGCCTTTATTAAAATATTATATAACTAAGTTATGTTAAGTATTATGTATAAGTATGAAACCCATATAGTTCTAATGAAAGTTTAATAGGTCAATATTTAATATATAGCTGATATTATATGGATATCTCAAATGTATATTTGAGATTATTTTTAAATAAAATCAAAGATTTACATAGATGAACTGAATATGTGTAGCGCACATAACTCTCAAACGTACGACGTAATGTGACAGAAACCGTTCCCTCACGGTTTGTCAAACTCCCCTCGAATTGATAAAATGGCTCAGCCTCAAAAACGATAGAAAAATCTACAAAAGGCTGTTCCCTCAACGACTCTCGACCTAAACGCTTTAACTATGTCCCAACCCCATACTCCAGGATTGCTCACTCCACTTGTCTCCGAAAAGCCGTGAATTTTTTATTGGATTTTCTGCCTAATTGTTGGGGCGGAAGAGTTAGCTTGGCAGGCAACTGGCGAGATAATGATGGTACTTGAGAAATGGTTTGGGTATTGCTTCTAATTGGTGCTGGTCCTCATGTAAAACTGTTGCACGCGCCACCCTTTATATACGCCAATTTAACTGATCTTATAAAAACTATGTAAAAACCTTGTTTACCGAGTCACATTTAAACAAGTCATACGAAGCTGAAGGAGATGTCGCGTTTCTACTATTTTTATTACATGTAAAGTATAAGACTTATTTTAAATAACTAGGTGCCTAATAGGTAAAATAGTGCAGTATTTTTTCTAATTTACTCTCTTCCCTGTAGTAATTTTCATGTGCAATTGATTAACAGTTAGTTAGATTCTAATTAAATAATGTTTTGACTTACAAAGCTCTATAAATAATACAATCAAATCAATGCAATTGAAAATAACTGTTTGAGCAATAATAGCAAATGTTTTTTCCAGGCTTGGGAATTAGCTTCTTCTTTAAATATGTAAGATATAATGAAATTTAGCACAAGCGTTCGAGATCTGCTGCCAGTTTCTTTCAATGTGCTCTATATACAGATAATCATACAACTCGGGGCAATAAATACAGATAACACACAAGCTCTCTGCAGCTGTGACACTTATTTTGACCAACACCAATCAACACCTTTTGTCTTCAGTCTACCGTGACCATGCACGCTGTAAAGTACGCGAAACGTCGGAGATATTTAAAATAATATAGAACATATTTAAATTTTGAAAAAATACCTAAATCCGTTAATAAATTGTTTTTATATAAAAGAATTACGACCATAATTGCACACATTAAAAAAATTGGCTCATAGATGTCGCTTGAACGGACTGCCTAGATTTGCAGCAAGCAATATTCCAATAATTAGATGATATACAACATTGAAAATTTTCCTTTACATTAAATATAATATACTACGGCTGGCAAGAGCACAATTTATTGCCTCTGAGGCTCTTCATTTTAATTAGCCGCCATGACGAATTATGCGAGAGACGGAAGGTTAGTAAAAACATTTATTTAAATTACGTCTCTATATGTTATGTTAAAAATCACTTTTATAGCTTTATGTATTTTACTTGTCATACAAAATAAAGGTTCAAGAGAAATGTATTACAGGTATGCGGAATTACCAGAACAGCATAAAGATCGGACCTACGTATTTATTAAAGATATAATTTTTCCTTCCCAAGCCAAGAGTTCTTTGATGTCGTATCTGCAAATATGCACGTGAAATCTTCCAAATACCGTTATTTTATGCCATTAACAGCCAGGAGCTCCAGCTTAAATCCAGAACGCTCAATCCTTTATGTACTACGCTGGATGTCCTCAACATCAGAAATACCATATAATATCAATATTTTTCCTACATAAGACAGTTTTATCGTCAACGCGTGCCCTACACTGCATTCCGGTTGCCACGACCCGAGTCGTTTTACGATCAACATTAATGACACATGGTAACGACCGGGAAGAGGATTGACGACCTCACCGACCGCAATTTTTCTTTGAAAATATGGAAAGAGACAGAGATATCGCTTCGAGCTTTAGTCTATATGAACCTAGTCCGTAAATGTTAATATTAACAAAGACAGTACATGACTCGCTTGGCAATAAATGACGTAATAAATACATTAATAAAGGCGATTACATAATTAAAATAATTACATAAATACGTTATTCTAACTGTTCAAACCCGAAATGTTTTTCTTTTTAATGTTATAGAAACTTGGTTATCCAAGAAGCTGTAAAAACTATATTTTTTTTTTTAGCTTAATTCTTGTAAGAATATTTACATGATTTGCGTTTAGTAACAAGCTGTTCATGGTTTAAAAAGAGATTTCTGTCCGAATCATAAGGTCTTCGTAGTTAATCACACTAACAAAAATAATTAAATTTGAACCCGTAGTAGAGAAATTCGTCAAAAGTATGAAAATACTCAGCAAATTAGCATGTAATTAATATTTACATAATTTACTCAGATTTTGTTATAAATGTTTATTTGCATATGATAAAAGAAACCGAAAAATCAATTATTTTAGTTTTTATTTAAATGATATTGCTTATCTTATCTTCCACACATTACGTCAGTTATCGTAAATCATATTCATGCAATATCCGTTGTAAATATTATAACTATTTAATGTACCCTATTAAAAGAACAGTTACCACCATTAAATCCATTATTTCCACCTCCAATAGATATTGGCCATTATATAGTCTCTTTGCTGCCTGCTCAGAAAGCACCACTTATTTAAAACCCTAGATTAGAAAAAACCTAGGTTTAATCTAGATTAGAAATGATATTTTACTCGTCATTTCTTCAGCCATCTTTCTCGCCACAGTCATCACAAAGGCACTATAGAAAAACGGCAGCACTAAATCGTTTAACATTACCTATGCTGAGGTATATACAAATTTTTGTGTATTTACGGATTCGTGTATCCGCTCAATGCAGATAAGATATTTAGATTATGACAATTCGCGTGCCTTTACTAATCTTAACACTGTTAAAATTATAATCTTTTTATTTTTATAACCCCATCAGCTGTATCAATTTCACATCAAAATCTATTTCATGTGTGGCATGATAATCATGAGTTTTATGTATATTGTTTTAAATTGGTGCAATTTTGGTAAAATTTCGATAGTTTGGTTTTTTTTTATTTATCTGCTTATAATACTTCTGATAATAATTGATGATGTCTATCTATCCAGTATCACAGTTATCTAATCAATGCGAAATTGTAGTCATTCAGACATTTAAAAATCTATAAATTCCACATACGTATTCATTTGAAATATGATAATAATTGTTATTTTTAAAATTTTTAATAAAAAAATCGAATATTTCATTATATTCGTTTTTATATACATTCAAAATCACCCAAAGTTTTGTTAGATGGAGGGGATGGACTCCGAGATGTATTAACAATATAATCTTAAAATATATATATATGTAATATACTATTTTTTCGTATACGCGTATACTCGATAGTATTGACTTACAATAATTTAATAAGGCTTCTATTACTGAGATTTTTTAGTATGAGGTGATGTGAAAGCCATATTTTTTGAACACACACTATACGATACGCCTATACTTGAACATGTTTTCATTCAGTATTTCGACATTTTCGTATTAGAGTTAAGAGATCTACCAAGCAAACCCATTTATGTTTAAATATTCTGACGACACCATTTGTTTCAGCATGGACCATATAAAAATTTAGTTATACAGTATACTCTCAATTTTTGGCACAAGTAGGTAATTCCGATGCCCTCAAAAATTCATACATTAAAAATAACCAAGTTTTTTGTAACATTAATGGTTCATATGGATTTTACTGAAATGTACTTAAGACATTCGTCTTAAACTTGCCCCTGATTTAATCAATAGAAATTAAAATGAGTCAAAACATACCTTATTCACAAACACACAGCACGTAGTTTCAACATAAAATTTCAACTAAGACATCACCACAGCGAATACATTATCAATACGATAAATGAAGATAAGACAAAATAATACGTATATCTATATATCTTAATGGATATGGACACACCAACACTTCATCATTATGATTAGACTATGATTTAGTACATACGAACTAAAAACAGGAAATGAAAATGTAAAAAGTCAAGAGACTACATACTTCTGTATCAAATTATTATAACTCTATTCTTCCACCCATCTATCGAAAGCTAAATACAAGTGAAATACTAATTAATCTACTCTTGTCTCACTTATTAACTTGACTTCTTTCCTTTTGTTAAACCACCCTTCCTTATTAACTCTTATATTTATATATTTCAGGTTGCCTGGAAGAGATCGCTTGTTAGCGATAAGGCCGCCTCTTATTTATATACTTGTTTTTGATTGTTATTTTTTCATTTTTCTCTGTTTTCATGTGGTATATTAATAATAAAGTTATAAATAAATAAATAATAAATAATAATCATTTTTGAATGTGTGATAAATAGATTGTTCAATCTACTACAAAAAATGGAGGAAGTTGTCAATTGTATATTTTATGTGTATTCGTGAAATACTAAATTAATAGGAGAAATTGAAAGCGTGGTACAACAACCAGCATCCAAGGATTTCGCCCCAGGGTCCCCATCTCAAATCATATTTTCGGTTTGTCATTAAGAATTATTAGGAGCTCCTGCTATCTGCAACTATGCATCAGTCTCTTAGGTGAAACCGCTGGGTACAGTTGCTATGTCAACACAAAAACTCTATACTATTACAGGTTTCAGTGTCAACGTCTCACTCACACACACCCACTCACTCACTCGTCAACTATTCAAATACGTTTCTCTTACTTTAACATTCCATATTGTATACGAAGTATTTACAAACCCTACCTGAAAATCTATCAAACACATACTCACTATTCTATTCTGTGCAGCTTGTGTTTTGTTTTAAAAATTTAAACATTACGTTAATTTTGTTTTAATCGTTTTTTTTTGTTCGTACACATATGTTTTTGCCTATATGTCATTTATTTTACCTATGAGTAACTATGATTTATCTACAGATATATTTAATAAATACATATAAGTATATCCTTAAGGTTAAGCTATTCTTCACGCAAAGGTGCTTTTGAGAATATAAACAAGAGGCGTATCAAAAATAAGAAAAAGGAACTGATATATTTCTAGAGTTAGACAAAAACGTGGTATAAAGAGCTTTTACTCTAAAATTTAAGACATTACGTTGTAAATACGTTGTAAATGTAATTCTGTGTTGTAAGTAGGTAAGAAATTTGGTACAAATCTCAATAAATAACAAATTATAATTACCCGCTACATTTTCATCATTCGCTTGTTCTCCATCATCACCATTGCCTGAAATTAAAACGGATTTATTTAATTTCATCTCAGTACTTAATTTAAATAAAATAATTTAAAGGTTATGAAGAATTGAGAGATATTGAACCCGAAGATATATATGTTCAGAATGAATTGTAACAAAAACATCGATCGAATTTTTTATTCAGCTATCCAAATACTGTTTATTTGGATAGTTGAATAAAAAATGTTCTGATTTTCACTGAAATAAATTCGCAAAGGTCACAAACAGTGCTCCTTTATCTCATCATGAACCCTAAGAACACGAATAAATATATCTGTGTAACTCAATGAAGATTAAGCTTACAGATTAAGCAGATTAAGCTTCGTGAAGTAATTTTTTGAATCGGCCCACCAGTTTCCGAGCTTATTCACGAAAAAACTTTCCACACGACCACTATGCACTAAATACAATTTCATTAATGGATTCAAATATGTATAACTAAAAAATAATAATCGTTTATACCCGTCAAAGAAGTATTATTATTTTCATAGCCTTAAACATTTAAAGCAGCCGTCGACCGTTAGTCAACTTATCCCTGCTTCGTCTAGGGTAACGCTAATAATCTATCAAAACATCTTGCTATACAGCCATGCCCAACACCTTTACCGCCCACTTACTCAAATAGTCAAGGCACGCGACAACAGTCCCAAACAAAAGTAATGCACTATAAACCATCATTACCAAAACGAAGAAAAAGACGCGAGCCAGCTGCCTTCCTACTTCCTCTTTATACAAAACGCTGTAATACAAGATGTCCGCATTGTATTTGAAGCTCATTCATTACGGCACTCATTTTTGGCGCGTGTTCTTATCTGCAACTACGCATTTGTTTTGCGCGTGCCGCTCTATGATAAACCAGTTTTGAATTAGGGTGTACGGTAATTTCATTCACGGCGTATGTGTCATACAGCGGAAGCGTCTTGCTTATTTAACTTATGAGAGATCAACATCGGATAGGGATAGAGTAAAGATACAGATCGTCCAACAGAGAAAAGATTTACGTGCCAATGTTTTTTTTTGCATCCCTTAATTGTATGTTAACCTAAATCGCGCCTGGAATCGGAAATCTCTCTCATAAACCAATATCTGACAGCTTGAAGGGAATTGGATTGCCTCAGAGCGCTCGAAATGAAGAGCTACGTCCATAATGATTTAAAATCCCTTAAAGAAGTGCTATTTAATACGAAAGCTGTATTCCGTGCACGCATATTTGAGATGGTAGGATAAAATAATATTGAGGTGAGTTTTAGCAAATAGGCAAAAAGATGTACAAAAGGTAAACAGGTAAACAGTGACGGTGTACAAAACTTTGTGATCAGAAAATCCAGAATATATTGAAATCAAATCGACGTATTCACATCTTCAAAATCCATAATTTTCCAATATACTTTGGGATTCGACAAGAGATAACAATGTGTAATATCATTTCAATTTCCACGTTTACTCTGTTCACTAATGAACGGTTCATTGTTCAATGATAACGTACAATTATATTATCAACCGATTATTCGGTAAGTGACAATGTTGTCCTCGGTTTGAATTATGCACACGAATATTTTTTATTTATTTATTTATTTATTTACTAAACCAAACAGCGGTATTATACATATAGTATAATATAGAATTTTACTTCGTCTCTTATTTAAATCTAAACATACATAGTCATGCTTAGATTAAAATAGTACAGTACACGACAGTACAGTATTAATATCATACATTATTCAGAATCAATTAGCAACAGTGAATTTTTTTGAGCTTGCGAAATTTCTGTATTATAAAAAATATAAATAATAAAAATAGATCAAATATCATATATATAATATTAATAACAGGTTGATTAGTTATAGGAATGTAGTACGTCGATCAAGAACATAGTAATAATTAATCTTCATTATAAACTTATTAAAACATTTATAAGAATAAATCAAGGAAAAATACCTAACCACGGAATTGCCTTATAAGCATAGTAATTATACTCTCATTACATGTTCTTGCTTTAAAGATTACCAATAGGTACTTAAGTAATATTTTATTTGATTGAGACAGCCCACCGAGAGTACCCTTACTCTATCATTCCACCAAAGAGACAAAAAAAAGAGAAACAAAGGGAATAAACACCATATTAACAAAAAAGAAGAGAATTAAATTTAGCATTTAAAATAAGTATAATTTAGAACAAATTATCGATGACCCCCATACTCAGTCACTGTCACATGAAGAGGCGAGAAAATGGTTTAATATTCATAATCCAAATGAAATTTCTTATGATCTACAACACTCCATAATTGACTGTATGATATTGAAATTCATTTTAATTATAAAAGCCTTAACATCGGTTAGCCAGACCACTTAGCAACCGCGAGGGTGGCATACAAGTTTATTAGAAACCCGTCTCAAGATGGCACGCCATCTGCCGGGGGCGGTAGTCTTCCGCTGCATTGTGGACTGCGCACGCGTCGCTCCGGTATGCAATACGGATGTTCTTTTAAACTTTTGTGGGGTCATTTCGTCTTCCTCTGCACCAGGTCAGGGAACTCGGAGGAAACGATCATTTGCTCTTATTGTATTGTATTGATTTGAGTTTTTTAATTAATTCTTCGTGTATTGGAACGTTGATTTTATTCTAGCAAGTATAATGGGGTTCAGCTCCGAATATGGAAAACTGTGATTTTTTAATTTTACATTATTTTTTGTTTGTATATTTGGTATGGATTATGCACTTTTATTTAGGTAATTCCCGTCTGGGTTAACTGGATACAAGAGTCTATCAAGACCGCCATTTTATATCGTCTGGCTTCATAGTATAGTAGCTACTTAATGGTCGTCAGATGATAATATTAAATAAGATATTTTTTTTAATAAATAAAACACTAAATGTTATAGCAAAGTAATATTCATATTTCTAATACTTAACTGACTACTTTCAACTAATTTTGCCCTGTAATGACGTTCACGGTGGACAAAGCAGCCTGCTGAACCCGTACTTTATGATTGAAACTCTATGCGTAGTGTACTTTGGAACTAAAACTTCATAATGAAATATTCTAAAGGTTTTTGTATAATAAAAACTATTATGTGAACCTAATTCATAATCTACACTAATACTAATAAGTTTCGAAACTACTTAAAGACTTACAAAATGGCTATATTTAACATCACGCTTTTTATAGAAGCGGAGCAGCATTGAAAATGTTGTAAACCAGGAAATCAATTTACTCTGCTGCTCTAAAAAAAGAGCTTCCGGTGCGTACATTGCGTAAATGGTGAAAGATACGGAAAAAACAATAACAATAGTTTATGTCGGAGCAGACGCAGTGCTCTCCATTAGGCCGCAAACCACTTATCATCAGGTGCGGTGGCACTCAAATGACTGTTTTGTTTTAGATTGCATATAGCTTTAAGCTTATACGTAATTATAATATAAGGACACATTACACACCCGGTCAGTTAGCCCCGATGTAAGCTATTAGCTTATACAACTGATGTTATAGATAAATGTGTACTCAGACCACCAACGAATATGCTCTTCACACAAATTTTGACCATACCGGAATCGAACCTGGACTGTTAGCTATCAATAGTTTATATATTGTGGGCAATATTATCCCCCCGGTGTCATTGGCTCAGCCCTTATTTGTTCGGAAGCTAAGCTGCAGTAACGGTGTTTGCAGTCACAAATTTATGTCTGTCGTTACCGGACTGTCACAAATCTACTTATCTACTACAGCCACGCCTTCGATAATAGTAGCTTTTATAGACATCTGTTATCGGTTATTACTTATTGACTCAAATGATTTTCTCGAGTAAACTCAAGGAAAACTTAATACGGTGCAATTAGATTGGTTAAGACAAATAGGGATGATTTCTTATTGGATTTACTAATGAACAAAAATAGCCTTAAATTTTTCAATATTTCATTTGAAATGGCTAATAACAGTTTTCAAACCAATTATTTAAAATACATAAGACTAAGACTGTATATACAATATGTATATACAGTTATCAGTTATTATATATATGTATATACAAATTCAGTTATGTCCCTAGCACATATCAAATTCATTTGAAATCTGTTTGAGAGATCACTAACAATTCCAGTACGTGGTATATACTACGAGTTTAAATAACACGTAAACCATTACACAATATTATTGCACATATAGATGGATGTAGTTATCGTATGGAGTATTGTCCATTGTACTAACGCCTTCACCATTGTTCAACCAAATGTTTACAAGCCATCGTTCCGATGCACATACTTACATAATAGATTTTAGAACACAATCATACATTCGAAGCAAGTTAATCAGTCTTATTTAATCTACTAAGAAAGGTTTTAAAGAGGGTATAACTTGAAGTCGAACATTGAGTAACGGTAGAGCTGTTTGAGTTTGGAATAAATCTTATTCGAATCAATACAGAAGAACATAACAAATGTAGAATAATATTTTTTTTTTTCTAGTTTAACTATCAATAGGTCAACACTATGATTATGAAAAGCCATTGACAATTTTTATCTTTAGAAAAGCTTTAATGAGTTTATAAGCCGTTATAATCGTATATTAAGTAACGGTTCAGCTTTTATACAAAATCCTTCAAATCATTTGAATTCCGAATATCTAATTTGAAACGAATCGAGATAAAAATCGATAACAATAGAGTATATTTTTAGTATTTTAACTATGCATGGAATAAACAATAACTCCTAATACAAATTAATTCTAAGAAGAGAATTCAAATATAAATCTAAGACAGTTTTTCACACATCTATTAAATTAAAGATCTATTAGGTATTTTAGCAAAAATCCTCTCATTTATATCAATTTTATAGAAATATCGTAATAAGCATGTGTAACTGTCATAGAGCAAAAGTAAATCCGTGAATTGTACGAACATCGCGTTTAGCCGCTAAATTAGATGATTTATTGTCATCTCGGATCAAACGACAATATTATTGCTTTCCACCCTACTTTTATATGTTGACGGTATATTCAGAATGGGGCATGGGACGAACACATGTCTACGGCTGTTCCATTGATAAATTGTCAAATTGATAAGCCCGCCTTTGAATCGCAAATAATTTCGTCGAAAATTGGTGGCCTGGACAATTATTTTTTAAATTATACATTACTTATCAGTATACAAGCTCTTTCAGTAAGAGACGAAAGAGTCTTCCGTATATTTTTGTTTATTAAAAAGTTATATACTTATTTTTAAATATGAGACTTAAACTTTTGTATTAATTTCAATAATTTTCTTTTTAGAGTTTATAATGAAATTAAAAAAAAATACGACCAACGTAAATTATTATTGAAGTTTAAATAATAGCTAATTTAAAGATCTCTCGTGACCCTCGCGTTATGATAAAGGGTAATAAAACTTAAAGGGGACGCTTGTCTGTCAAAAATTTGTCGATTATTATATTTGAATACATCGTTTTAATGGCTCATAATAATGATATATTTAATGTGTTTCATAGGGACGAGAGATTTGTAGACAACCCACGAGACGACTCATTTGTTTCAGTTATCTTTAATCGTAGAAAACAATATTTTACTTACATCTTTTGTCACTTGAATTTATATGGTCAAAACAGTCATTTTTAAATCTTTTCAAGGTGGCTGTGTGCATGAGCCTTAGTTACGCGGGTCAATCTATTATATGCAGTATGTTTATCTATATAAGCGATTTTAATTTAGAAATCAATTTATTACAACAAAATGTGGATTTGAAATAAATTATCAGTCTGCATTATATTTATGGTTCACTATATTAGTTATAATGGCTAACACATACGACTGCGGAAGATTTTTTGTAGGACTATTTAAGATAAACATTTTCCTCTAGACGTGTATCTCTAGTGGTTTTAGCAGCGGACGCCAGAATTTCCTACTTAAATTTTGGTCAAATCACACAATATCTTTATATATTGTAGCTTTTCTACCATCAAACTTACATTATAAACGTTACAAATAAACACCTAATTTTGCCTTAGAATATGTATCTGAGTATTTTAAGTCGCGAATGAAGCTTATTCGTACGAACCATTAACACCGGATTGATGAACTAACATTTCCTATCACATTCAGTGACAGTAACATGAATTAACTTTCAACCCTCGATCGTAAGACACGATCAGCTAAGTGGTCGATAGGACCCCGACGCGAATTGCTTCTCACGCGACAGTCGGTGAGGGATTATAGGACACGCGACGGTACAGACATTGTCGATTTAGATGCGCGAGAGTAATGACGCTTATTGGGATTTTAGGTCCATTAAGATTAATTCGAAAAGGGTAATATTAGTAATAACTTGGCTCGAAAGTTCGAAGGCGAAGAAAAGCATTTTAATGATACAACTGGTTTCAGTTGTATTAAGATTTTTATTTGAAGGATTGTAAGAGCATATCATTAAACAGTCGACGCGAGGGCGTTCTAACATAAAGCGAGTATTTAAAATTCGTTTCAATAGAATATAGTTTCAATTAATATATTATAATTTATTAATAGACAACAAAGAACTATACGTAGGAATATTTTATTGAAGAATGAACATGTTTTTATGAATATTAAACAGTCTACATTTTGTATTAATTTCTACTGGGCTTCCAATAAATTCTGGAGACTTTTGTAAATGTTTATTAAAACGTATATAACAAGAAGTATATAAAAGCAAGTGTTTAATTTTGTAGCAGATAATAATTAGTATCTGAAACAAAAACTTGTTACTCTATTCATCATTTATCACATTTAAACCGCGAGCAGGGGTGCAAATATAGTGTTAGAAATTAGGGCTGTCAAATCCAAAAATTTACTCACATTTTGATGTTAAAATTATTGTGTTATGAAATGAAATGTGCACCTATCTTGAGTTTTGTTCAACTATTATTGTTAGTCTCAGACACTGAGACTAAACGAACTGACTTTTAATACCACAAATATTATGTCTAAATACCGTTAGCCTATACCAGTCTATGTATTCCGACGATGAATAAATTGACAATACCTCCATACATTCATTTCACTTATCAATGTTTTCGAACAATTAATACTTCAAAATATTAATTGTGAATTATTATATCGACTTTTCACAACCCTAGTAAGCCTATGGTCCCGCTACTGATAATAATTCACGCAATTGTGAGCCAAATCCCGTACAATGAAATTATTAAGTTACACATGTCCCGAGCAAATATAGATATGAAATAAATGCATCTAGCCATTATATGTAATGACCCTATTAATTGCTTTTGAAAAATTCCTCTCGTATTTTTCCCTTTAATAAAGTGCTATGCTTTCCTGGCATAATTTATAGTTTGTAGAAGATTCCCGAATCATATGATTGTAATGAATTGAAAAGGAACAAGGATTTACATAAAACGTTCTATTGTCCATAAATATTTTGAAATTAGAACATGCTAACTTGTACTTCACAAACACGCATCTTAAATAAAGAATTATTGGAAAAATATTAAATGATCGCTTTACGAGTAATAAAGAAGAATCTAATAGGTGTCGATTTTTATTTATGTCTCGAAATTTATTTATATCGCGAGCGTAATAAGGAAATGTCATAAACCACGTTTACTATGGGATTTTCACTAAAGTATCTTTTCGTCTCCTTCTGACATATCGTGTTTAACCTCTGATGAAAAGGGACTATATTTAGAATGACTTAAGTCGCAGATTCTTAAAAAATAAGTAAAACGTTGAAAAGAGTTAAAAAAGCTTGATGGAAATAACATTTCAAAATCAAAGAGACGAAGCCAAGTAAAGTTGAGTTTTGTCATGCAGAGATAAAACAAAAGACCTTTGATCTGTCACCCTCGTCACTTGTAGGGCCTCCAACACGCAATTTACCCCACGGAGGCCAGTTTTGTCAAAATAATTAGTAGGCGTCAATGTAAACAAATCGATTTATGTCTTTAAAATGTATTTCGAACAGTATAAAGCTCAAAATAATCTGTTTTAATTGTGTGAATAATTTACATGAGATGCTAATTACAACCCAAGGAAGTGTGAACAATTGTTTTGATGGTAACTCACATTTAATAAGTAAAACTATTTATAGAATATAGGCAGAAATCTAAAACTCCAAATTCTTTTATATTGTCAGGCTGCGGGTACTATTAAACGCCTTTGAGCTAGTCTTAGGTAAGATTAAAGATTTTTTGATTAAACTACATCTATCTTGCACTCTAAATAATTTTATTTTTTTCAAAAAAAATAAATAAAGTTGTTAGTAACAATTATCATATTGTAATCTAGTATATATAAATACATAGTTATTTATTGTAGTATTTGTATAAAACTTGAAAAATATTACCAACATACTTGGTACAGAAATAAACATATTATGTTTTCGACGTCAACGCGAAACTAATACATTCCTCCCTAAAACTCCCAAAAGTAATAACCCAGTGTCTCAAGCTTTTATATCCCAAAACTTTATCCAGTTAACAGTATTCAAAATAATTAAGTTCAAAGACCGTCGCGGATAATGTCGATTGTCGAGTGAGCGACATCTGTTGGATCACAGCGACAACTCGCATTCGAATTATTGTTATTAATTAGAGAGGGCCCTTGAATTAATTAAGTAGGGCGCCAATCACGTCGTCAACTTCGCACGATTCAGTCTTACTGAACGTCTTAGTTACCATCGTGGTGTAGAGCTTTGATAAATAGACGTGACACTGTTGTGACGTCAATAAAACAAAAATCATATGACGACTCTCTAAAACCTCTAACGCCTTTCATGTAAACTGATCGTCACGGCACTACTTTATCAATAAATTGCACTGTGCTTGCTAAAATATTCTTTTCTTAATTTGAATGAAATTTTATCTACCTTAATGAATAATTACAAAACTCCTTTTGCTATGTGTTTGCTAAGGGCATGGCAATGGACGTGTCCCGTTATCTGCAACGCATAGCTTTAAGTTTAAGTAATGTTAGATAGGTACGAACGGATACTAGTTAAAAGCTAGCTTCGATTTTAACTTTACACATTAAGGAACGAATTAACCTCCTCTTCGAGTTTCATTTTAACGGGTCGTACGATATTGATATAGATCGAGTCGTATGTATGTCTATAGTCGGAATATGTATGTATATAATGATTTAGCTATTAAATATTTAGTAAAATAAACTGATTCTTTGAAACTAGAAAAACGCTCTACATTTATACAAATAGGTAATCTTTAGGATGTCAGTCCATACTTCCTGATGAAGATTATCAGGGACAAAATTTGACTTAAACATTTGACTTTTACAAACATAAATGTAGAATTTATTGGTTAAATAGTTTCATAATTGTTAGTATCATTTATTGTTTAAATTAAATGCGTTCAAGTTATCATATAAATTATGATTAAAAATCCATATCATTGTTGCCTTCAGTGATAGTGATAAGATATATAATTACATTGCAAATTAAAATATCACACCTGCATCTATCTTTCGTTTCCTTTCTTTAATCTTCCTCCTGCAATTATCTGGACCATAAAAATAATTTTAAAAATTAAATTATCTATTATTTTTATACAATATACTGCTGAGGTGGCTTTTAACAAAGAACGTTTTAATGTTATTAAAATCTTATTTACCTCACGTCGACTTGTTTCAGCTGTAAACCGTCTATAATACTCATAGCTCTATGAAGTCGTCATTGCCCCGGCAATAATTGCGAAGGATCATTTGGATTGTGGATTGACGGAATAATGTTGTAACCACGTGACGCCTGCCTCCTTAACGCAACTACACATTCACAAATCTTAAGTACGCAACGAATCACAACAATTTCCTTTAATTAATTTAATCAAGTGAACAGTAATATTGTCTTTTATTAACATAACTATTACTCATTGAAAGAAAAACACTTTGTTAATAGATTAAGTTATGTATTTTTACAAAATTTAAGTATATTACATTATTTTAAATTTTTCTGATTTATTTTTTTGCGTTTCGCGTGCTTTACAACGTGCGTGTCACGGAAGACTGAAGAGAGGTAAGGTGTTATCTTAGTTACACAGACGGCTTAAAATTATCAAACACATGGGATCCAATAATATATAAACTAAAACTCATGAAAAACATGTGGAAATGGAGGACACCGTAGCCTTTTATAAAAATCCTTACGATTTAATCCGTTAAGCTCCGGGAAAGTGTTTTTCGTTGAACAAGTGAACAGGGTTACCTCAAATAAAGCGGGCTGTTGTCAACATTGTGTGACCAAAGAAGCCTGAATGATTATTCCTTATCATGGGAAGGCAGCTCTAGAATAATAATATTTGCTTGCAAAGGAAGTAAACCTTTCAAATGTAAGCTTATGGTTTAATGCTGAGAAACGTATGAATTTATTATGTTTTAATACTCTTAAAATTTGAAAAAGTTCACCGCATATTGGAGAAACTTTCTCAAATGATTGAGAAATTAATTGCATAAATAAAATAGTCCCACTAAAATGTATCCTTATTCGCTATCAACATCTTACCGTAACAGGTGTAGACGTTGAAAACAAAGCACTAGTTGTCGTACTATTGTCGAATAAACGCTCCCCCGGGTTTCCCATTAAGAATGAAAATTCTTTAATTTCTTGCGCAATTAACATCCGGGAGCCGAGCAACGCCAAGTGTCATCGTAAGTTTCAGAACGCGTCATTAAGGGCATCTGCAGCGCGGTAAATAACGAAAAAACTCGACAAAAACTGGAGGGGAGATGAGAGATTTTATTTAACAAAGTCTATATTAACCCGATGCAATTAGGGAACGGTAACGAGCTGACGTAATGACTGCGCGACGCTATTCGGGAAAGAACTAAAGACGTTACGATATCGTAAGAATATCTTTTATCTTTCAGTATATAATTTGTAAACGATAAGTTCTTCGGGAAATTTCTGATTGCTTAAGCACTTATTGTATACACTTGTTCAGACTTCTTTGGCAGTAAAACACGTAGTTTCACATTCGAATTTGAAAATTTCTACGTCCTATTAGCATTTCGCTAAATGGGATTTCATTCTCTTAGTCAACGACAACAATCCAGAATAAGGCTTTAGCGTTTGCTGACACATTACCGGAGAGTGATGCGAATTCAAAGCTGCCGCTTTTGAATATAATAATCGTTGGTCCTGGCTATTTATTGTTTAATTAACACTCGGTCTGACCGTGCCCCTGTTGTTTATAAAATCTTAAGTAATTACTGAGGAAATTTATTTTTTAAATACGCCGAGGGGAAATTACGACGTATTGTAACGTAGTGTAATTTGAATTTGTGCAATGTAAAATATGTTCAAGTGTAAATTATGTTTAATGTAGGAAATATCTGGAAAAGTTGTAGCTTCGAAATGGAGTAACATTTATAGTGTAGCTATGTTCCGATGCACCCAACATAAAGGCATGAAGAAGAGTTCGAAGGACTTAACTTGGTTAAAAGAAATTTATTAGATTTTTTCTAGTTAGATATGAAGGAAATATCTTACTAGAATCAAGACATCAATTAAGAATTTGAAGTAGTCAAAACAGAATTGCCTGGTTGATAACAGTGTGATTGGAACAACAAGATAGTACAATAGCATGCGATCTAAAATTGGTATGTTACACCAAATAATTAAGTCCTTTGTTTTATTTCAAGTCGAGGTTTTACGTTAAGAGAGTTTAATTTTTGGATTATTTTATTATGTCAAATATAAAGAATTTTCTAACATACAATATTTTAATAGTAATTATAATACTTAATAAAATCTAACTGAGAATTCAGAATGACTAGTCCTCTGATGTTTGTCTTATACGATTCATATAATATTTAAAAACGAATATTTTGAAAAAGAAAATCCGTCCGTTGTATTCTTTAAAGTAACATAATGTGATAAAAAAACGAACAGATATATTTGAAAAGAGATAATATGTAGATACTTTGGCTAAAAATGCAATTCGATTTATTGTATTCAATATTTTTTATCATTTTAATTTGTTATTAATAAATACATCACAGAGCCATGTCAATACGTCAGGATATGAAAAGTTGTTCTACAAAAACTTTGACAACATTATTTTTTAATGTAGAAGAAATTAAATCCAATAACAATTAATTTTTCGGGTGTAATATTCGCTTTATTCTCTACAATTTCATTTACTGTAACATATTTTAAGTTTTTTTAATACAGATAACATCACTCTGATTTTTAAGTACAATAATTTTTGGTTTTTTATTTTAATGTATAATTAACATACGATTCTATTTCAAGTTTTCCTACTTAATAGTATAATCATTGTTACGAATTTCTTGTTGGCATTGCATTACAATTATTAATATTATATTATGCAGTATTTTACACATTTAAGGTCTAATAAAACATTGGTTACATTTACAGTTTCGTAGTTTTACATAACTTACAATCCTGTAAAAGACGAATAGAGTTATTTTCAAATTTACGTTATGAGTACATAACATTTTAATCGGTTTGACATCTACTAAAGTTCCTTGTCTATGCTCTACGAAACACTTGACCGATGATATTGTTATATGCAGTAATCAATTACTCACATTTATTGTCGTTGTAACAGAGTGGCAGATTTCTTTGACATCTAACCTCTGTTCTAACGATCGACCAGATTGTGTTGAGCCCCTCTAAGAAAAAAGTGTTTTGCACTTACGTTATTCGTATTTGTTTACTACAAAGATTTTCGTGCATTCGTCCATTTATTTTTTTACATCAACTCATTAAGTGAATTGTTTGTAATAATGTAATATCAACTGGTAGCGTTATTTTCTAAATTACCTAAGAGTATACTAGTTTCCGCTCCCATTTTCTGTTTCAGTCATTTTATCATAGAACCGTTAGGAACATAAAACTTAAACAAAGATCACATTATGTTAAACACGGGGTTCATTTTATAATGTGTATAGATTTGTAAAAAAAATATTATTAAGATTGAAGAAGGGTGTAGTTTGAAAAAAAAATAAAGGTTTTATGTAATAAAATATCACTACAAACATTTAGTTAATAACTTTTTATTTCCATTATATTTATCTATACTGTATCTAACGATGCGTAATTATATATCTATCTATCTCAATATCATATATATTCTTACTTAAATATAACAATGGGTCTATCTCGCTGGTATATGGGGTGTCCAAAATGACAGGCGCCATCTGTGCGAACCTATAAAACTACCCTTATAGAATGTGATAGTTCTTGTAAGTGGCAATATTCAAGGGGCGGGGTACATACCTTTTAAAAGGTTTTAAGATACAGTTTGTATGGACGAAAACGATGGCTGTCGTTTGTAAAAGTTTTAAAAACTTTGACGTTACTGTAAAGCTACCAAACACAAATATTTGCTAATTATCAAACCTCTGGTAAAGTGTAAATGAAGTTTCTTAAAACAGGTCCGCTCACAGACCAAATCCTACTAATATTAATAACTTGAAAGGTTGTAGAAATGGACGGATTGACTAAAAGACGGGGAAACAACTAAAGAATTGATTTGACATCTAGGCTATCTTAATTGTAGTATATTGTTAATATTTCAAAAAGTTTTAACGTTTACACTGTATGTATGTATGCAATGGGGTATGGGGTTATAGAGGAAATATGCAATTTGATCATTTATTTATTTTTGATAAGAATTCTGATGTTTATTATAACGGACATATAGTAATTTCACGTTAAGTATTTTGAACATTATTTATATCTGATTGGCTACATAAACCAAAACACTTAACGAATCCCCCCAGAATGAATTGCAATATTTAATAACGATAATATCATGTCAATTAAGCAGTTCAGAATTTCATATAAAACCGCTGTCTTGTTTTCCACCACAGTTATCATGATATTCAATCTGACGCGGTCAGAAATTGCCCCCTTGCCCCCTTTATGGATATTTTGCCCCCCGGGGGACACTTGACCCCTCCTATCTGAAACATCATCTACCCCTAAAATGAACTAATGGGCAAAACACGGCTATAGAGAGTCTAGATGTAAATTGGTATATGCATACGTAGTTTCTGTTTAAAAATGTCTAACAAGTTATAAACAAAATGTATATTTTTTCCAAATACATTAAAATCAATTCGAAAGTCAGTTAAATATATAGATTTTTTATTATTCAACTTAATAATATATACTACACACCCAACTACATGTGATTTCAATTTTCAATTAATAAATAAAAAATAAGGGTTGATCGTAGAAGGGTGAAAATTTAGGATTGTATGTATTTTTGTATGTTGTAGCATAAAAAACTAGAAACTAAAAATTTTGTCTAAAAAATAAAAAAATTAGGGGTGGACTACCCCCTAACATTTAGGGGGATGAAAAATAGATGTTGGCCGATTCTCATAGATACTAGATAAGCAAAAAATTCATTAAACGGCACGTCGGAGGAGTATGGCAACGAAAACTGTGACACAAGAATTTTTATATTAGATTAATCTGGCACGAATGCTGGCACTAATAGCGTATAAAATAACAAAAAACTATTATGCCAAGAAAATTCTGTAACATTTTTTGAACGTATTAACCGCACCGACATTTTTTATTGGAGGCCGCATCTAGCCTCTTTAAGTCTAATTTCATAACAATGGTGACAATTATTTGCTATTTTTGCTAATTCACATTAATACCGTAAACAACATATCCCTCAAATGTTATCTAACCATACCATTAATTATAATATCACAATCATAAATTTATCTTCCACATACAATACTTCAATTTGGAAACATTTGAAAGAATTATTATATTTTACATTCCTAAATAATATGTATATATAGTAGGTATCTACTTAACACGTCACAACCATATTTTTATATAAAGCATAAGTGTAACATTTATATTGTAAAAATAAATGCTTCTGAAACGTAAAGTACAATCAAACTACAGTTTAAAAAACACAACACCAAAAAGACGGATAAAGTTAGAAAACTAACATAGTTTTTATATATATATATATATATCTAATATAAGAGAAAATTATAATAGAATTCGCAGATATAGCAGTCTTATGAAAATATCGGCTTTATATAAGTCGCATGAAACCATAACTTAACAAACATAAGCTATATTGTTACGTGATTTTTTTTTAAATTTAGAATGAATTCGTGAGTTCTTATGTCTGAGATATAGACACCCTTTCAACTATCTGGAGGTGTATATCAACACTAGTGTTGTTATCATAACACATTACCATATTCGGAAGTTACAATATGAATGAAACACATTAATTATGTTGCCACCGTATCCGTATTGCCCATTTTACATTTGTCAGTGTTATAAAATGAAATACTGTCTTCTAGAAAACACTCGAATTTTGAAATTATTTACTTAAACAAAGTTGTTTAAGATTACATCGCATATTTTTCGATTCGCCCATGTATGTAAAGCTGAAATTTAAAGAATATAATTAACATTGTACACTTAACATCAAAACAGTAAACTTAATTTATTAACGTTTCTAAATTTAAATTTATTGCCAGTTTATATATGAGCAGACGAGACGAACTGACAAGAAACTCCGCGTCGCTCGTTTTAATCTCAAAGCTTTTACTAAGTCTTTAAGGCAGTGGTCATTCCACATTATAAATCAAATCTCGATGCTTTACGCAGTACATATTTTAAAAATATTTTATGTCATTCTATAAAACACATAATTATAGGCCATAAGTAGGTAATCTGGGCTATAAACGTTACGTCGTCCGATAGTAGGGCAATTTCAGAACACGGTAATGACATCTATTAGAGCTCGCCATCCTGTCGCATAATAACCCCGCATCATGGGCGGAGCGAGCACAACCTACTTTCAGTGGGCTCGAAACACGTTATGTCAAACGTTTTAATTGCGTTGCTGCAAAGTACTTCAAGTTTTTATAAGTTCGAACGAATTTATACGCTGAGGTTTTATAAGAAAACGGGAGCATCAATTGATATTACTTATTTTGAAAGCAATTAATGAAATTTTGAAGATATTCATTATAATGTGGAGTTTTATTATAATATTAAAATATTTTAAGATGACAATTCTGAGGTTGTACAGAGTGAGTATTTTGTTCATGTGTAAGTGATTCTATTAGCGTCTGTAAAATCAATAACAATGTTTCTTTTTTTTAATCATATGTTAATAAATGTTAATAAATTAAAATGTCAGTATTATTCAGAAGGATAAATATTACAAAATTATATAATGGTTCCCTTCTTAATAAATTATAAATTATTAATTTTTAAATAAATTGTAATTGTCCCAGCTCTTCCAAAACAAGATATTTCTTCTTCAACTCATTGAATAGGAGACAACATAAAAAAGACAACATTCAACCTAACCTAAAATAAATATATTAATTATATGTGCGAGTCTTATGTATGATTCTTGTGATACAAACATATATATTAAAAGAAACTAAAACTAGAAATGAGAATACGTAAACATGAAGATTTGATACAACTTCTTAGTGTTTCAAGACAGACGATAAGAGACGATTTAGAGATAAGAAGAAATTGTTTGAGATGAGGTCAAGAATATTTGAAAATTGAAACTTTCATATAGGTATAATTAGAAGTTGCGGTCCGTTAAAAGCTAAATGGCTATTAGTGATGATTTTCGTTTTAGCTACTGTTGACGTGACTTATATCTCAAAAATAATCACTGCTTTTAAAACCACGATGCTTGAACATAATTAACTAGCAAAGGCTAGTCTAGACCACCAATCTAAGGTAAAATCTGACGTAAAACTGCACTATATTTCGTTTTCACATAAATAATAGCACAAATAAGACTGATGGATTAATAAATAAGTTCTGCCGAGATTTTTCTGTCTGATTCTTAATATCATATTTAAATGAAATTTCACAACAGTTACAGTTTAAATTTCTTACTAGTGTACAGATTGGTAGTTTTCAATATTGTGCATAAGTCTTAAATTAATATATATTATATACGACGATAGCACGATGACCAAAACTGAAATAATTATTCGCCGGTAATCGAACTCAATTCGATCGAAACCCCAAGTAGCTGATGACTTTTTGTAGATAGCGTAACCTAACACAAATAATTTAAATAAAATATGATTGTCTTGTAGGTCTCATAATGTTCGCTTTTATATTTACACAAAATCGCGAGCCCCAGCTTTTCAGTAATGAGGAAAAACAAATTTGTATACATAAAGAAAAATGGACTCTGCATTAGCCGTAGTATTCAAAAGTGAAAAGACCTATAATATACCTAAATTACTCTTTTTATTACCAACAATAGAATCTATAATTTTCGTACAAGAAACAGGACAAAAGACTGGACATGTCGTGTGATCAAGGCTCGCGTGTCGGCGTGTCGTGGCCGACAATAAAATTATAAGTCGCGCACAGTGACAATCCACTGATTTACGCGGACACACACGCGAATATACTAATACTTGTAAGTACCTACGAGGTTTTGTATGAAACTCCTTTGCGAATGGAATTAAACCAAATATAGATTTTGTGCCTAAATATTTCAACAGGAATAGATGCTCAAATTACGAAATACAACATACAAATGTTCAACGTTAAAATTAGGAAAAGTTATGGCAACTGAAGCGCCATTAATTTATGTTTTACAAATACTACCAAATCACAAATTTCAACTTAATATTATAGAATCATCAGATACATACTTAGTAAATATTTGAGGCGTAATAGTAAAGCGTAAATGGCCCGATTCCACTTCACTATAGTAGTATCTGCTGCTAGAACAATTATGAAAAATTTTGAAGATTTTTTTTTTGCCTTTTGTACTCTTAGTTAAGCTATGGACCATTTATGTTGGAACATAAAACCTAAGGAGGCGGGCTTATGGAGAATGTTAGGTAGACGCTGCACGCTTAAAGCTTAATTAACCTTGAGTTTATTTATTTAGATTCTAACGAGATTATAAGTTGCCCAAAAATCAGGCATATTTTCACATTAATACTATACTACTATACCCAATAAACATTATTATTCCGTTCTTTAATTGTGATTTATTTATAAAATTTACAGTCCTTCTCAGTCAGCTCTGTTTCAAGATTGGTATGAAATATTCAGTAAAGTTTTTTTTTTTAAATATAATGTTTTTTTTAAAAATTTTTTTTTAGTAATCTAATAAGTTAAAAAAATGTAGACCTTATTAAGTCACGATATTACTGTTATATTGATAACATAAACAATACACGAATTAATCGTTTAATTTCGGAACCTGCACTCTTTCGAAGAATTCATTATTCGAAAGGTAAGAAAATAAAATAAAAACATTAAATACTATGCGGTACAATGTGTCATTTTAGGTTTAATGGCAATTCAATTAAAAATTAAATTAAGATGTATGAAAGTGATTAAAGTACGTAATTTTTTATGTTTTAACAAATACACAACGGCTAGAAAATCTTCAGTTATTCCCGCTTTAAGTGTTCAATTCACTGAACGAAAGAAGCGAATAATCCACTTTACTCCAATTGTAAATGGGGGAAGAAAATTCCACATTCCGACACGGAAGGCAAGAAAATGGCACGAAATTACCCGACAGATAAGCGTTAATACCGCCGGTGCTGTCTACTCCACTTAAAATTCAATTTGAATACTTCCAAAATTACCCTATTAGGTGTAACAACGTTTAATGGTCGTTACATCAAGTTTGAAGAAATTAGTAGTGGTAATAACACAATATTAATTTTATTTTTATTAACATTTTGAAAAAAATACTCATGTAACATAAATGATTATGTATCATCTATCTGTAGGTCTCTTCAAACCCAGCGGTGTGAAGGAAAGGAGTACGAAGTACGCGTCTTGAAAAAGTAAAAAAATTTTTTCTATGTGTCTTCTTCTTCCGTCTTAACTTTGGTCACAAAACAATATTTGGTCTTAAGCACTGATTTCCTTCAAAATACTTAAATATAAGACTCAATTGCATTTGGGAATCATAGGCTCGATCTTAGATGATCAAACAATTTTCATAAAAAACTAAATGGCAGCTCTAAAAGTGCCTTTTAAGCCGAAAAGTGAATTAAGAGTTGGTTGATAAAACTATGAAGTAAATTATGTATAAAAATAAAATGAAATACAAGATGCAAATGTGTTCGCATTCCCGATATCCCTTTGTTTGCGCAAGATTGCAAATTGAAATTTAATTGCACGATATACATTGCCTCAACTAAATTGTAGTTAAGTAGCACAACTATTAAAAACCCGGCAATTTTTATTTAAATTACCTTTACTCACGTGAACCTTTGTGTGAAACGTCCGTATTGTGTCTTATCCAAGAAAATATTTTAATTAAAAACTTGAAGAATTGTTTTCTAAGGGTTATTATTACCTTTGCTTGTAATAATAACCCTTTTTTTAAATAATCTCCGTATTGTTCTGAATGGCCTTGACTTTAGTTGAGCTTTTATTTTCTGTTCATTATATATAAACGGAAAAGTATGTAATGAACCTAAAACTGAAACCTTACTTTTTTTGTATAATAATTAAAATTTAAATTTTAACAATTAAGGATCTCAATAGGCAAGATTTTGAAGCTGCTGACAGCCCGTTACACTTTTAAGTAGCTAGACTATCTTTATCCGAGGTTAAAAGCTGTTAATTTAGGCTAAGTAATTTTGCACTTTTAAATATTGAAAACATTGAAAGAATCAGCTATCCATACAATTAAGTAGTATTGCTAAATATCAAAGACTGCAGGTAATTAAATTGACATCTACTATTTTCCTATACATTTTCCATATTTTTTAACAGTTAATCGTTTTCTGAACTTATACAAATATGTCAAGACTAAAGTCAGCAAAATCTCCTCAGGATGAATCCTTCTATTTTTTCTACAAAGAATACTACGTCATTAAACGACCCAAGCAAGAACTTCTACTGCTTCGTAAAGCATAGGTTTACAGATTTTATATTATACTTAATTAATACTGAGCATACAAGATTCTATTTAAAAATATAGCGACAGGTCATTGCGTGAACGACTATAATATAATTACGAGTAATAAAAAAATATCTTTGACCCAACATGACATAGTCTTATTTATTGTGGTACGCCCATTTCATGAGCTTTGATGGTATCGTGGGCCTACCACGCGTCGAAGATCGGTCATAAGTCAAAAGTCACGAAGCTAGTTAACGCTAATTGACGTGAGTCGCCTTAAGCACTTTTACCTTATCAAAAACTTAACCTATATACAATGTTATGTCTTACAGGGTAAACAGTGTAGATATTTTTTAAGTACCGAGATTATTTTCACTTGTTGTTTGTATGGATACAAAGTCTTGTATATGCATTTTCCAAGTTTTTCATCTACACCATAATGGTTATGTGCTTCTGTTTTCTGCAATTAGACGGCTCAATACTTCGAAAGGTTTGCTGGAGCAATGATGGAGCAGGCTCTTGAACGACATGGGGTTCCCATCCTCTACGATATAGACCGTCCGTCTAATTAATTATTTATTACTGGATCTATTTTTATTTTTAAGATCACAACGCAATACTATTAAAGCTTCTATTGCAATCCATCCTGAATAATTTATATACTAAATTTTGTATAACAGGACTCGTTATTCGTCATTTAAAATGTTATATAATAAATACGTAAACATAATGCCTTCGCCTATACTTCTTTGTCTATTAAAATGTATACTTATAGGCGATAATCTTGGCGTAAATAGAACATTTGAGATATGGTATGCGGGATTTGTTTAATTAGTGCGTGTGCGCCGATAACCAACCAATTAGTTGCTTTTATCACCAATTACTGTTTACGATGCTCTCAATATTTCATTTGTTTGTAAATTTTGATTGGATCGGTAAATCGCACAAATGAAACTTCACAATAAACCATATACTAGATATATTTGGGGCTTTAGAGAAACTTTAGTAAAAACTTTATTCTCTAGACGACATCGTCACTTCAAGAGAACACCAGCTAGGAATATATGAATTACATTTATATGTATATTGCCATGCGTACATTTAAAAGATAATAATAAAACTTAAAGTATCAACAATAGTTAACAAAAGAAAGGAAAAACTTATTTAATTATAAATATTATCTTACAAAATCCTTCGATTATGTAAATCTATTAAGTTAGGCTTTAAAAGTATATTTATAATTGTTTTTTCTTCAACACGACCGTAGTTTGTAAAAAGTTGTATTCCTATATAGTTAATGATTTGTTTTGCGAGTTTCGTCGTACACTAAGCCACACATGTAGACTATCAACATTACGCATCCGTACTTCTGAATTATGTTACATGAAAATTGAACTATGGATTTCTTTATTGATGATATTCAAAATAGAATCTGTATCTGTATTAGTCTAATATTCATTAGTTTCGCTTCTTTGTATGTTTTGTGTGGAGGTAAGAAAGGGGTATTAAGATAAAATTTTATAATCTTTGTATTTGTTGTAATTTTGTCTTGCTTTCCGCTAGTAGTGTCATACATGATTAGACAATCATATTTCATAGCTTTTACGTAAAATGTCTGCAATAATAATTAGTAACGTCTGGTTACTTTGTAAATTCCAAGAAGGGCTTTCAATCCCATTAATGTAATGAAAATAAAAGAACAGAAGCTTTACTGGCCTAGCAAAATCTAGTATTATTTAAGTGTTCTAAATTTAATGTGTGTAGCAACACAAACAATCACCGCATCTGTCCACTTTTGATATGAACTAGATAAACAAGGAATGCTTATGATTAATTGTTATCATTTATTAGTTTTCGTCTCGTCATATATTATAACTCCTGCTTTCTTTGTTCCTTAAAATGTAAAATGAAGCAAATCACGTGACAACTAAACACTATCATTAAATGTTGTTGTCAAAGAATATTCACAAATTCTTTGATACCAAAATTCTAATCTTATGCAAATGTGTGGACCTAAAGCATATCTGGAAGTCATTTTTAATAAGTAATATTTATAACTGTTTAACGAAATATTTATTATCAGTAGGATCTGTTGCGTGTGGGCTAAACATTGTGAAGTCGCCTTTAGCGTTATTATATACCGTCCTTAATATTTTACGCTTCTGTACGCAATTTTAGGCTTACCGCTATTAAAGGCAAGATAACCGATAAAATTGTGTGATTTTTCTTTAACTACTCATTCTAATAACAAATATTAACGAAAAACATTGATTGGATTTAAATAATAATTATTGACAAAAACTTTGTCGAATAATAAAATCTTACGCAGAGCAATTTACGCTTAACCCAACCAATTTCTTAATAAACCAACAATTATTACCATCGAATCAAATCTTAATCGTTTATCGAATTAAGTATTGGAGCTAAAATTGCATTAAATGCACCACTATATATTAAATTTATTTATCGAATGTGAATTTTTAATAATACCATCACGCATCAAGAATATTCACGACGGCCAACATTTTCTACACAGTATTCAGATGACAGATGGTTTATTGATTAAAATTTGATACGTTCGTGCCTTGTTCACAATAAAAATGTTTGGTCTTGCTGATATGATATTAAGCACTTATTTTGACTAACTAGTAGTACTTGACTCTTTCTGATATGTTTAATAATAACTGTTTGTGATTCTCGAAAGTCCTGGTGTTTTCACCCTTCTATATGGTCCAACCCAACAAATATATATTTTTTTTGTATGCAAGACAAAGCTTCGATCTGAAGCATAATGAAATATAAAAATAATACTTTTCTGCTTCCAAAACTAAATATCCAGGATGATCTCCTTTTTTTTGTTGTATTGTTCTATCGTACTGTCAGTTTAAGAGAATATTAGCAGTAACTCCAGAATGTTATAAGCACAATTCGTCTTGGTTTTTAATACAGAAACGACCAAAGATTATAATCCTATATAGCCAACGTACAGCAGGTAACGTAAATAATTTAATCTACTGGTATAGCCAAGTATTAAATTAAAAATATTCAGAAAAATATTGTTCTTTTGAAATTTTGAAGTCATACAATGTAGAAAACAATTAGTCTTAATTTAAAAATCCACTATTGCACTTGGTATTGACAGACTAGTTTCAAGTTGACAATAGAAGATCGTTTCTCACTGTTATCAGCCTTATCGAGTGATAGATGGGGCGGGTTGCTTTGTCCACTGATGGACGACCTTCATCTTGATATTGCACTACACTTATTGATGATATCGACGAGTATCTAAATTGATGGTGTCCAAATTGACTTACATTTTCTATTAATTGAATTCTATTATAGTTGTTCCATTTCGGTTTTTAAAATTAGTAGAACGAAGCCAATGATCGTTTGTTAGGCATTTCAACGGATACTTTTCAAGGATAGACAGGTAAATTTGTCTTAAATTATATCGGACTCTTCGCTCTTCTTTTGAAGACTGCCATACGTAAAAATAGACATAGAGAGCTCAGTGAGCTAATTCACTCAAGACTTATTCAGAAAATTACGTACGTAAATTATTAACTTCTTAAATAATACCGAGAAGTTTGTACAGTCTATAACTAGGCGATTTGCAATAATCAATGACAAAAACGCTATACATGTAAAGCTATACAGTACTCGAATTAAGTAGATAATGATTAATTGACATTCGTATTTGTTGGTCAAGTATATTTAAATATGTGATACTCAGATTAATCGAATACAACATATAATAATAATAAAGTTATTTATTCCGAATAAATTTACATTTGTTTTTTTTCCATTGTTAAGTAGCTTATCAATTTTTTTTTTTAGTTGTTAGTTGTTAGTTTTTTTTTTTTAATTAAGTGGTTGAAATTTATCGCACCAATATCACATACTTTACATTAAAGACTATTCATTATTGACTATTCATATAGATTAAAAAAAACATTTGAAAATACATTTCACTACTTAATATTCATAACTATGATGAAAATGGCCATAAACTACAAAGCTTTAATAAAGTTCGTGTCTTGTGACCATTATCAAAGCAGGCGACGCTACGAGATAACATCGAATTACGCGCACTGGACAATAACCTAGACATAACTTTGTACGAGTCATATTAAGGAAATACTTTTTATTGGATGGAAACCACTGAACTTTTACCTAAGGCTATAGATATGAAAGCTTTTAAAGTGGCTGACAGCTTTATAAACGAATTACAACTAAGTTTTTTTGAGCAGTACTATTCGCGCTTTTTGCGTTTTTTATTATATACCTGCAGCAACGTTATAGGTACATTTTTTACATCTGCTTACACAATGATCCACATCTCTGGTACTACGACCCACTGGATCCTGGTATCCGAAAATCGTATTTTCAATAAACATGTATTATTCAAAATAGAATAAGTTAAACTAATAGAAGCTCATATTGACGTGAAATTAAACAGATAAAATACAGATTGACTGATACTAATATCGTGTAAAATGTGACAACAATGATGCTTACGCATAAAAATCAGTATTACTACGGACCAATAGTTGACGTACATTCACGTTAGCTTAGGTTAAAACATTATTTTATATAAAAATGAAGCAAACGGTCAGAAGGCTCACCTTATCTTAAATGATACAGCCGCCCATGGATAATCACAATGCCGGAGGGTCGCAAATACGTTGTTGCCTTTTGGATAGAGATACGTTCTTTTCTAGAAGGTCCCTCCTGCAGTCACTGTGCGTGATAAATGCGAAAAAGATCAAAATCATAGAATAGAACACTTCCGGAGCGCCAATCAAGCCGTTCGGAAAACCGCTGATTCGATTATCGACTATACGAACCGATCTTCGTTGGATGCCCAAGAGAAAGAAATTAGTGACGAAAAAACCAGAATGGTTTGAACAAATGTAGCAAGTCTTGTCAGGACCGCGAAAAATACGTGATATCCTTCTTGAGGATGCTCTGCTGTCGAGGCGAAACCTGCGTCCAGTGGTTACGGGATTTTCGCGGAGTATTGCATATTGGTCTATTAGGGTTTTGTACGTTTTAAGACGTATTAACGATTGTTTAAATTACTGCAGCGATTATGGTATGATATGATATGACCAGTAATTGAAATAACTATTAAATATTGTTATCAACACATTTTTACGTCTATTAAATAATATACAGTCTTTGTGTTTGTGTAACTGTTATAGGATTTTATTGATATAAGCAATCCCGCGATCTACACTAAGTACTTATACGTAAACGTTGACCTTCCAACAAGGTTGACCAAATATCCAACGCATTGGCGACTATACTGCGGTCCCATTGTTATTTTCAGTTTCCTATAGTGAAAATAGCAATGGAGGTAATTTGACCGTCCGTCTCGCTGCAGGGGCTCGCCCTTACTTAGAACGTGTCGTTTATTGTCAAGGTCCAAAGAAACCTTTTTTGGTTGACGTGCAACCCTGAAATAGTATAGGGTACTGGGATTGAGAATATGAGTCATTTTGTTTAGTTTTCTGCTGTTTCTTGTGTTTCAGTTGTTTCTGCTAATTCATATGCGCAGTATACAATTTAAATATTGTTGGTATATTATATATGTGACGTGTGACCCTCACAATACTCGTTTATTTTTAGTGAAAATGTGTCAATGAATGCATCTAGCTTTCTATCGTTATAGGGAGTTTTACATATTGGCAAGCTTAATGATAAAACAAAAAGTATAAAACAACGTTTAATACAAATTAACATCTCTTAACAATTTATACAGAATATTTAATAATGTCTAATTGTCTTAAGTAACTTCTAAGATTTAAAGTACAGATTTGTATACAAAATACCAACTTATTACAAGAAAATCTCTTTACCCAAAACTGTTTCCTTAGTTATTTGGGAAAGGTAAATATGAACTACTAAAGTTATACAAAAGGCAATACTGAACACAAAATGGAAATATTATAAAAAATGGAGTAAAGTTTATACTTATCGATACTATTTTACTTGACAAAATATCGTTACATAAGTTTGAATTAGTTCAATAACATTTTAATTATCATATTACGCTGAAGGCTTGAACTGATGATTTGTACTTCGGTCGTATAGTTATCAACATATAAATTACCGATAGTGGCTCCACCTTTGCCCTACTTTCACACAATCTCGAACAAAGGAAAATACAGTAGCTTACATGCGTTTATCTGAGGCATGAAACATTGGTTTATGAGTCAGAGATAACATATCTTGCTGAGATCACCGCTATTAAGATATTTCCAGTATATCCTTAGTTCACAATTTCTTTGTTTAAAAAAAGAATTTAAATACTTAAAAAAATAGTTTATTCTTGTCTTAACACAGCTGATATATATTTATGATTTAATGCAAAATCCAACGCACATAAAATTATATCATTATTTTCTTATGTAATTGAAATTGAATTGAACCCTGTTAGGTCGAGGTGACCTCATTTTCTCAGTAATTATCGCTCTCACCCACATGAACCCGTAACTGTCTTTTAATTAATAAAGTGTCACTCAACAAGGCTTGATTAAACTTTCATTCTTTTAACAGAAATGCAATTAACCCTGTATGAATTGTTTTCATACTGATACACAAATACTTTTTATAAATACATGCACAGAGCACAGCTAACAAATATGCTCACAATTGCTGACCATACCGGGAATCGAACTCGGGAGGCTGTGTTAAACTGGCAAGGTGATTGTTGTGCCTATTAGGTCAACCTACTATAACACAAACAAAAACGTATTGCGAAATTATTTGTAAGTATATTTATATATCTATTATCTATATATATATATATCTCTTTCAGCTTGAAATTGAATACAATAAAATTATTCAACTGTTTATATAGATTAAGTTAACTCAATCGATGCGAGTATGATTCAAGCCTATTGAAAATAGCCGTTAAATAAATAAAAAATGTTTGTTTATTTTTCTATTGATACCTTATCTATATGTAATTTTTTAATTTAATATATTCATTGCCTTATTACATTCCGCTTTATCTTTAGACCTGTCAAACAGATTTAGAGAGGGAAAACCAAATTATAAAACTCTTTTTATAAAAAAAAAATTTAAAAAAAATAAGATGGGCGATTTTAAATGCATATGCAGAATTCGCCTTGTATATCTAATCTAGACTTTTTTAGAGGTGTACTAAGAATTGCCACCATTGTCAGTAATACGATTCTAGCCTTAACGCCGAGTTATCAAAGTTTTTAGTATACAACGAGGTTTTGTTTGCAAAATACCATTTCTGGAACAAAAATCTCATAAAACTGTTTACAAACGCCTGTCAACTAAGAAATTCTATATAAGTTTATGTTCTATTCAGCTTTTATCGATCGGCCTATGAGCTAACAGTAAGTCAATTGTGCCGGAAAACAATTTCCCTGTAAAACAATTATTGATTGAAATAAAATCATGAAATATACTCATACTAATCTCTTGTTTTTAGTTCTCATTGCCGCCTTGCACAGGACGAACAAAGCTTAAAGGTTAAACTTAATTTACGACTGCGTTGTGTGGCAAAATCGTCATTATCCGATCGCCATCTGCAGGTAAGTTAGTGCCGGTGAAGCACGCACCACTCACACATGCGCGCACGCACACACACCACGACAGGCCGCCGCTGCATGTCCACCGGTCGAACAATCGATCGTAAATCAGCTTCGATAAAATTATAGGAGGGAACACAATGGATATCGCCTTGCGACAACTGCGACCAAGAACCTACCCTCCACCCAATGCAGAGAGTCTGCTTTCAAGCGTCCAGACACCTGTCCCAGCCAACTCTCCGTCTCCGAGATAAAGTCTACATTCGCACGTGTACAGACAAGAAGTGTTTATTTTCAGCGAGCCCTGGCAAAGGATAATCGCCACTAAAATTGGAACAGTTGAGAGGCAATTCGTTTGCGTCGTCGCCGCTCACGTAATTGCGAAATTCACGCTTCGCGGTGCGGTACAAAAATAAGATTATGGATTCTGCTGAGTTCCAGCGTTATTGTGATTCGAGGATCCGTCCATAGGTATGTCTGCTGGCTTTACGACTTCTATTCCTGGAGAAATAAACCACAGTTTATTGAATATTGTTCTGGTTATTTGCGGAAGATCAGCATTGTCCTGCAAACTTGCATTCACGTTTTACGTTTATTATTTCCTGTCTTGGATGAAGTGCATTTCTATTTTCAATTAATATGCGTTTAGTACAACGCTAGGAAATACGCATATGAGAGAAAAGATCCGCAACTATGACACACCGTGATTTTGATTTTGCTTGCACTTAAAAAAGACACTTAAAGGTGGCCCCCTGGCTGACAAGGTGACCATTTACTGAAATGGCAATCGCAAGGGACGGAATCAAATTTCACGACACTCAGATGATATGACCAGTTTTATGGCGGTCGTAAAGACGTGCACAGAATCACATTGTGTTTCGAGTTTAGTTTGTATATGTTTTAGTATTTTATTTCAAATATGTAAAAATATACGATCAACGCTTTTCTATATTTTATGTATAATGTACGGAAGAGTGATCCAGCGATATCCACCATACCAATGGTTTCTTTATACACACCTCTTGAATACTATTAATAAAGTTGATCATCTTAAAAATTAATACTTAAATAGACATAGAAATGAGGTATAGAGTTTAGGGCAAACGATACGTCAACAAGTTAAGGCAATTCATATAAGAAACTATATATAGTTCATACTCATATTTTGAACTAGAACTAGAAGCACGAAGATATACGAGTATATTCGACATTATTCATATAAATTAAACCAATCTAAATGCATTCTTTTAACTTCAATAGCAATTGTTTTGTCTCTTTCTGTCAAGATATTTTAACACGGTGAAAAATCACAGATAAGAAACGATGCAAATGGACCGTTAGAAATTGTTTATGAATAATTAGATGCTCTCGGAATCATACGAAATGGCAAAAGTTTATTCAAAATAATTAGCAATAATATATTTTTTATTTTTTTACGCACGATAAACATAATATTTAAATAATTTAATTGGTATAGCGCTTAAATAGGATTCACACAGGCACAGCAGGAATAATTGTATTTAATTTCAGTAAACATAATTAGCATCTCTGTGTGCCTGACCTATAGTTTCTGCATTGTACCCACTGAAAGTTGAACGCGGTGAATAAAAATTTACTTAATTGGGTCAAGTGGAAAGAAACCGAGTTAAGAGCTTAATGAAAAGGAATATCTTGTAATAATGGGGAATGATTCTGAGATATGAAATGGTTTTAAAAAAAATGTATAAATTAAATATCGGAAATCATTTTACAAACGCTCGCTTAACCCCAAGGTAAGATATTTATAGTACTGTAGAGTGACTTTTCTGGCTGCACTTCAGAATTTCTTAAACTGATAAATATAGAAATAATAATAACGAGGGAGAGAAAAGGATTTATACATTTATATATCCTTGATGGTCTGTGATTCTATATTCGAAGATTACCTTCACAGTTTTACAGTAAGAAATAATAATAAAAATTATATAAGATATTTTAATAAAAAAGTACACCTACAAACAACTAAAACATTTAATTTTGACGTTTCTCTGAGAAACGATTCGCTGTGAGTACTTTGCTCAAAGAAGTCTTCCTCGGCGTCGTATAAGATTTCTTTAACATATATGTACATAAACATGTACCAACGTTAAATATAGCTATAAAATATTTCATTCCACAGATATATTTCCACTTAGATTTCAACAATAAAACTTGTCGTAAAATTGCGCTGTGAATGCGATGGTTGAAACTGTCCAGATAACGAATGGAATATTTGTTTGTAAAAACCTACTGAGAATATTGTATCTAATATAAAATAACAGTAATGGCTATAAATTCATATATATGATTTCTCACGTTTACCGTATGATAATAGCGTTTATAATTGGTAATACTAGTATCAAACATATGACCGACGGATTGGAAGTCCTCCTGAACCTCTTTAACACTATTTGTGTACGGATGTTTAATTCACAAAATGCAGTGATGTTTGTATGTAAGTATGTGGATCAATAGTTCTTTGTAACAGTTTTGAAAAGTACAATGAAATGATATTCACTTTTAACTTTACTTTGGATTAATTCACAGTCACACGCTAAGGAATGCGGTTACAAAGTACTATCTAAAGTAAAACTTTAACTGTAAAAATATTCAAGTATGAAAAATAACATACTTAACTGTTACTTAGATATGTCATATACAATATACTGGCATTACACATCCTGAAAGGCGTGTATTCGGAATATTGACATTTTGCTCATTGTAGACAACGCAATAAATAAACAAATAAAGATCGCTTTATTCGAAATAAGTACAAATTCTAAACAGTACATAATGTATATAAACAATGAAAAGCCCGCGTGCTCATCCAATGACAAGTGACAGTAGAGGGATCGTCCCTCTCTGACTTCGGACATTCAAAAGTAGACTTTATACCGTTCGTGTACGGTCGATTACCGTGGGACCGTCAAAAGAGGATGCCCGCTGCTATCTTGTCAGGCGGGGAGGAACTGGCCAATAGCGAAGCGCTACCAGCGCATCATTCTATTTTTAATACCTACACAAACTTTCCTTCCCTCACTAAAAGTATACTTTTGTGATATAGGTATTATCAAATTACGATGCGTGACGTATAGTATAAAACGTTGTCACTTACCGCTCACATCTTATACGCAATTTTGTACCAGAGATTGAGTACCAAAAACTAATTTTGTTATTTCACATTGAGCTTAGCGCATGTATATTTTTAACTAGGCTCTGAATAATAACTAAATAGTAGTTAATCATAATAATATATCCAGAACGTAGTACAACTTGTATTTAACTAGTACCCAGGTGTTAACAACGAAGATTGTGCATATTTTTATAACACCGTTCAGATTCTGTTGGTTTCAGAGCGATGAAACTTATATTTTTGTTAGTTTTATTCACTTAAAATATATTCAACGTAATAAAGTCTTACAATTTCTTTCTTTCGTTTGCTTCTCTCAACATTACATAAAAGTATATGAGTTAATTTGACTACTGTTTCTTTAAAGCATGATCGAACGGCTGAATGTTAAAGAAGCTCCCGTGTTATGTGTATAAGTTTGCATATCATAGATTTCACTTTTGGAACTTGTATATAATCTTACCTTGAGAATGAAGTCGCCTAGCGACTGCCTTGGACCGCATCGCCAAACCCGTCGCCGTAATGACAAATCGATGACACAAACAGTTAAAAAGTTTTGAATTGAATGCCTCGGGGTGCGCGCGTTTGGGCGGGCGGTTTGTAGGATGGGTGGGATGGCGCGGCGTGTCCCGCAGACGGTCGTCGTGACACTGCGCTCACGTGGTGGCACTGTGGCCGCGGGAAAATGGTTCTCGCGCGGGAAAATGATTTTCACGCGGGAAATAGTGTCCGGCCGCGGTGTCTCGCGCGCCACCGCTCTCTACTGTCACTGAGTTACACATTTCAGGCCGCCTCACCGCACCCCGCCTCTCGACACGGCTTACAAAGACATTGCCTTTTTCTTTTCCTACGTTTTATAAATATTTATCAGACTAAATAATTATAGTGATTTTATTAGGGTTTCATTCAATTCCTTTAATTCAAATGTTATCAATTATCTCAGAATTTACTTGATTTAAAATGGGATATATTATTTAAGTATGTTATAATTGTTTGTCAAACTTACACCCAATAACAGTTGTCCAAAACTTAATACGTGATAAATCATTACTTGTCTTATCCATTAAGAAAACATTTTTTTTTAAGAAAGCAGACTAGATTAGACTGTCTAGATTCTAAACTAGAACCTTTAGGTGATAATGGAAATAATAAAATTAAAATATTGTATTTCTAATTATTTCTGTTATATATTTACAAATCGTGTTATATAAAAACATAATTATGCTCTCTTAAAATTACTTGACATTACGCTATTGAATATTTTAAACTAATAATATTCAGATGGTTTACTTAATACCTTGATAACATATAATTAGACCTTAAAAACTTCTTTTAAGAGGTTCTAAAAATAAGATTGAGTATTCAAGATCGTTCTATTGAATCCTTTAGAATTCTCATTATAAACATAAGTTTCATTATAAAAATTTGTGTATTGTTATATTAAACTCTTACTGGCATCTGTTAAGAGATATGAATTTCTGGTTAGAAATAAAAGAGTATTCCGACGTCAGGATCCTTTGGAGGATGACCTCCAACACAAAAGAGCACAAATTCCTTCCTTCAACACAAAAAACGTTGGTGCAAAGAATACATGTAGATACTATTCTAACACTTTTTTGTTTAATTGCAAATTTATTTGTAGGTTCAACATTTACAGTACGCTTTCTTGTTAAGAAGGATATATGAGAACCTTAATATCATTGCGGTGTTTCTTGAGGCGGTACGGGGGGCTACGTCGTAAATATGATTATCAGGGGGGTGACGTGGACTAATCATATTCTCTGCAATTTACATAAATATTAGCGTGTTCCGTGACACACGACTGTGTGGTCATTACGAAGCTCCGTCTTTTTAATGAAGCCCGATCGTAGATATGGTTTTGTCTTTTTTATGATTAATGTTTGCATATTAAAGACACGTTTGAATTGTATGATTTCAGAGATAGTGAATAATATTTTCAAAGCAAACTAACAGAGCAAGCGAATTCAGTCGTGGAAGCCGGTAATTTCACAAATATCAGAATTCACAAGGAATCGAAATTATTTTCGTCGAGCTGTGAGGGTTCTCAGTTCCATGGTACTCGTATAACGTCTTACAGTGTTGCAGAAAACGCAGTAAAGCATGGCGTGGCAGAATACCAGATACCTCTGAGTACAATATGAAAATAATACCTACAGTATCGGGACGAAAATCACACAAGGTCCATTTGTCAAGGTAGTCCTTTTTTAGCTGGTATAATGCTCATAAACATAGTTACAATACACAGACTGGAGTCAAAAATATTCAACGATGTAACAACGCAGATGTTTTTACTACGGAGGCTTAATATTGTATCGCTACCACCGTTTATACGTTCATACTACATATACGTTCGCGGTTCTCAAGTCGACATAATTACAAATCTTTCTTGTACAATCAAGTCAACAAGCAGATTAAAGTTCGACATCTTAATGACTTTAAAAATGCAATCTTATTTTTTTAAATATATGGTTCTATAACTAGTTATATAACTCTGAATCATTATACATTCACCGTTATATGTTATTAACTAATCTAATGTAAATTTTGTACAAATAACAAAAATAAAATATCTATCAAATATTTATGTTTGTTCTTTTACAAAAAATAGAATCCTATCCTTATAATTTTCTTGACACAGATTATGAAAGAGCCTATATTCACATATTTGACCTATAAAGTATCTACATTTATAACCATAGCATATGCATAGCATAGCATAATATAAGCAAAATAAATATTTTCATGACAAATATTTGTCACCCTTACAATAGACTATAGATATTAAAAAAAATCAAATCCCAATTGGGCTTAATTGAATTTGTGTTGTAGAATCTCAGAAGTAATCTACCCTTTCTAATTAGACCGCAAACAAACCGAAACGAAAATAAATAATTAATTACAGCGACCGTCCTGAAAACGCAGACTTCACCCTTAAAGGGGCCAGATGTTAACAGACTCGGAACAAGCCCCAAATATCTTGTAAGCCACCCACTGCGTCCGGATAACTTAACCACATACACAGGTGACTCCACATCCGCTTAACAATAATGTTCAACCCTATACCCTTCACACAAGGGCGGAAATGCTTCAAACTACGCTGTCTTTTTGTCTTTATTGACTCCAGAAACAGTTTCTTCTTTATATTATATCGCAGAGATGTTATGACAATAAACGTCCTAAGTACAGGTACTTTTTTTTCAAAATAGAACCTCTGTCGTTTAACTTAAAGGTGATGTTTGAAGCGAGAACGACAAGGGCTTAAGCGAGTTTGTAGACTCAAGACGGTGATATGATATTATCGAAGCGAGACAGAAAGGGATAGTAGAGCGCAGGCTCCTCGGCAGACGTCGCAGTTGCCATGGCAACGCATCGATTCGCCGCACCCCTGCCCTGCGATGCAGCCTCCTCACGTATCCAGGTCATTCGAAGCCTTAACAGAACCTGCTTAGATTAATACCGAGAAGGCAAGCAGTATGTTAACTAACAGGATTATGTTACTTATATATTCAGCGGTAAATATAAGGTCCTTTAGAGTTTAAGATGTTATGAATGATTTCTGAAACTTAAGCTTAGAACTATGTTATGAATGAGAGCTACACTGCTCATATTCTTTTTGTTTTAAGCAAATTAAATCAAATCGGTTTAGGAAATATGCTACATAAGTTTCGATTTTTAAAATTAGAAAGTGGCTTTATATTATATTATAGATTTTATATTTTTACATTTATATACAATATATTAATAAATTTGATATGTAAATCTATAAATGTGTAATTTCATTTTAAGACCACCAAGTCTATGCCAACTTCGACTTAAATTAAATAATTTTCTTAAGCTTTACACACTTGAATAATTAAAGAACCGTACACAATAAGGTACTTTTTACTTTGATAGAGCCTCAAACGCCGACCCAATTTATCTCAAAGACATCGTTTAAGCCTCAGGAAGGCAACAAAGGTTCTAATAAGGCCACTTGAGGAAGCAAACCTTCTTACGCCCTTTGGTCCTTTGACGCAGCCTATAAAATGAGGCCAGTTCCCCGAGTTGGGTGACGTGTCAGCGAAAAATTTCGGTGCAAAGAAAATAAATGTTAATATGGGTTGATTTTTGGTCCTGGAGCCTTGAAAACTACTCCGATAAGCATAACAAGTCCTGCATGACATGAAAAATCTTATTAAAACAATAATATGATGATCAGAATGTTTTAATTCACGAATAGGTAACATTTTGTTTATCTGTAGGTATTGTAGTTATACTAGTACTACGTTTAAAATGAATCAGTCTTAGTTTCTTACGCAGCATAAATATGATTTTGTCATCTGAGCTTTTCTATTAAAATTACCAGTATAAAATGTAAATTACCAACTACAAAAAAATTAAGTTGCTTATACTCGTACCTTCTCAGTTTACTTAGACTTAAATTTTTTATGAATTAATATAGTACATGTTAATTTAACATTCATGTTCAAATAATTTTTAAATATGGCAACAAAATTAATTTATTGTGGCGGATGTTCAAAGTTAATTTAGCATGAAATTGAGCACACCCATAAATTAAATGTGGTTCATATATTCATAACATCTGAGCATTTGTTCAGCTCGTAAAAGATAGTATACAAACACGTGAAAGATATTTAGACGAAATGCTTATTATCCGAGTATCTCCATAGGTGTTTATTTATTTATTTATTTATTTATTTATTTATTTACTAACCAAACTTATAAAATATAAATAGAATTTAATTTTATAACTAACCAAAATAGGTTACAATATATATATAAAAAAGATAAATAGTAATACAAAAAAAAGAAGTACATAAACGTGGAAGTGAAGTGTGAAGTCATGTGAGTTTGTGGTGTGAATGTGAAATGTGGTGTGTCATGGTAGTTCCCAAATTAAGATTTAATAGCATTTTTTTAACTTTAGTCTTAAACAAATTCTCGATAAGTTAAATATATCGTGGTCCAAAAAGTCTAGTTATACGTCCGGCTCACGAGTAGAACGGAGTTCCAAGCTAAGTTGTCCTTACACGAGAATGGAATCGCACACTACAGTCTGTACAGTACTAAATTAAGTGTTCCATAGGATGCTACAGTTTATTCTTCCTGAGATAATATCATAGGAGCATCATATCATACTTTCCGACGAGATTCTATGGGCTAATTTTGAAATATTTACACGCATTAATATATTCATCAAATTTATTATGTGTCTTAAAAGAAAGGAAAGTTTAACTTATTTTGAATTTTTTCAATTTTATCTTTGTCACAGTAGGACCTATTCTAACAGACTTCTTCAAAATAGTATAACAGCTTGATACAATTTCGTTATAGTTTGCATACCCCTTAACAAAACCATTCTTTAAGCTTTGTCAACTATAGTTTATTATTCGTGTTGTTTATTATTTTTCCTAAAAATTCAAAATTCACATGGGTTACAAGTAAGTAGTTCACAGAAAATTGTTTTTTCTAAAGTCCTGCTGATTGAGGAAAGCGTCTATTTAGTAAGTATAGCTCTATCTGTTGGCGACCTAATAACATAGTACATAATTATAATAATTAAATAATTTCAGCCCAACACCAGTATATACAATATTACAGTACAATCAATAATATAATAATGAATAATACAATATATGGAATGTAGATTATAATTCATTTTTAATTCTGTTCTTATGAAACTTTCAAACATTTAATGTAGGCATAAGTTGTAATAGTGACATCTATATTTTATAGGACGTGCTCGGTCGTCTTATATAGTGACTACATCATATTCTTATAAGTGACATCTACCGTATAATACTTAAACTAGTTTGAACATCAGAGCTATATACTTTGCTTTTGGTCTTTGAATATTTCTTTCTATAATAAAAAAACATTCGTGAGAAATTAATTTAAAACGTAATAAATTTCGATATATCAGGTATTGGCACCTAATTCAATTAATTTATTGAAACAGAAGTTTCAATAAATTTTGTCAAAGCATCCGATTTTAAACTGTTTTACCGATTCTTACCACTGTAAACTCACTGCCTTACCGACAATGTTTAAATTTTTTTGACGCAAGCGCGATATATTCCGGTCTTTCTCTTTCAGTTTTTTTCGTCAATTTGTTGTGTACGATGTTGCCACCTTAACATTTTCCCCTTAAAACACAGGTCAGTTTTAAATTTACAGGATTAGATTATTTCAATTAAATGTCAAATGTCTAAAAATCAAGAACACTGTTAACACGGCAAATAAATATTGTGACCGCGACCACAACCAACCGATGAGTTCATGCTATAGCGCCAACTTAATCATCAATAGTTTTTAATATAAGAATATAAAAACACTTTGGTTATTTGATTCCTATCGATAAGGTAATCACAATCTTTGTGTTATAAAAAGGCTTTCGTAAACAGTTTCTTTTTAATATTACTTCGAAACTTTTTTATCGGTAGGGTTTTAGATGAACCTTGTAAAAGCGAAATGTATTTTTGGGCTAATGAAATATTATATATAAATATTAATAATAATTTATCGTCAGACCACAAATCAGATCCATGTGTTAGTATGTACATTCAAAATCTTATAAAACTACGTTAGTAATTAATCTAATCTTAATCTAGAAATAAAAACAGAAATACTTTGCTTACTACAAAAATCCTGGTAACTATTTCAATCATTATACTTTTTACTTATATTTGGCATTTAATAGGAAAACATAACGTCCTCAATTGGCAACACTGGTTTTGTGTCATGTTCTCAACCTTGCTTGTATCCAGCTTGTGTATTTTAAGTTAAAATATTTTTTTATTCGTATAAGTTATAATCCATCTATTAATGGTAAAATTGGTATAAAAATAGTTATAGAATTGTGATGATAAGTGCTGTGAGTAACTGTAGTACGTGCTGGGAACCTAAAGCGGCATCGTGGAGTCACAAAAACGAAGGTAAAAAAGTTTCATTGTTTCTACTGACGCTTGGGTTTCAAAGAAAAATTGAAAATCGATCCGACAGCTGCAAACGCTGAAATTGTATTTTGTTTAGAAATTGTTTATCTCATTTTTAATTACGTTTTAATGTTTCTCGTTACGATACGAGAGATAAGTTCAGCGGATACTAGCAGGTATAACGCTAAATATATTATAAACTATGTACTCAATACTGTGTAAACTGTGGTTTAGTGGTTTTTAGAGAATTTAATTAATGTTTACTGCTTTGTTTAATAATAATTAATAGACCCTTCATTTATATAAGTAACATATGAGGAACATATGTGATGTGAAGATTTGTGTAGTGCTAAGAATTTATATGTATCCATAATGTGTATACCTATATATACATTATGGATAGTTATTTATATAAATGGTAGTAAATAAAAAGGTGTTTCAACCTTTTAATTAAAGTATAAATCAATTTATGGCTTTGTTTCGTTTTTGTGTTTTATCAAGTTAATATTGTCTCATTACTTAATAATTCTTCATGTTTTGAATATTAGCATAAGATGAGTAGGTATATTGAGTAGTAGTATTATTGTTGTTAACCTAAATTGTTTTTCTCTAATTGAAATATTATAATTAAATAGTAAGAATAAACATCTTAAACATAAATAACATTATTCTCAATAAGTATATAAATAAACCAAATTATTTTTACTTATGTTTATTTAAAACATCTGAATCCCAGGCATATATATAGAACTATTTGATCACAATTCTTTGCCCATGATTTCAATAACTTGGGGGCAAAATAACAACCAAAGGTTTACACAAATTTGTTTAATAATAACCTAACTAGAAGCATAAATATAATTTAGCAGTTATGCTATATTGATCAAGTTTTATTTAAACACTTTTTATAGTTTTAGTAGAGAACTCACTTAAATTTTATTACTCAAATATATAAATATGTCTGTCTAATTTAATATTGTAAACTCGAGATGTAAGCTGCAGATGTGTCATGCATTACCATAACAAAAGCTGGCATTTAAATATTAAAACCCCTAGAGGAAACTGTTAAGTTGGCTGCTGGCCTTGATACAGTCACTTTATCCTCTGATGACCTCTAAGATTGCACCAAAATGATCCTTTGAATGACTTAATGATAACAATTTTAATCCAAATCTTGTTATGTATGGTATGTATATTTTTATATTTTTTTTTTCATATCTGATAATTCCTTTATTGTTTAAGTTTATTTGTTGCTAGCTTGTAGCTCCTGAATCATGTTGGCTGCAAAGCTGTGGAAATCTGGAAACATTCCTGAATTTTATAAAAAACAAATATTCTTTACCTTTTTGTTAGATTTAGCTTTGTTACATATATATTACAATATGAATTTCTATTTTGAAAGTTTATTTAAAAAATATATAGATAAAACGTTACAGAATTATTTGTTGTCTTAAAGAATCATTTGTTTGGTAGTATAGTATCTCATTGTAGTCTTATGGTTTGAATGCAAGTCTGCGAAAAATCACTCCCTCTTGGCTTGTTTGGATAGCCTTGCCTAGCCTTTTATATCACCTGTATAAAGCCTATTGCATTTATGGCTCTGCATTTACACATGCCAAATTTGATTTGAACCGAAAATAATTATTTAGAAGTTGAATAGACATTCAAGAAGGAAGACTACCAAAAAGAAATAGTCAAACAAATAAGTGTACCTATTAGAAAAGTACCTATTAGAATAAACTAACATTTAGTGCTTTTTGTTTCAAAATTGAAGGCTTACTATATCATTAAAATTAAATTTATAATATCATTACACAGGAAAATTATGAGAAACGAAATATTATTACTCTAACCTACTTACCTATAGTACAATACTAATTTAGTTACTACACACACATCACAATTTTAAATTACCCAACATAAAAAGTTAGCTCTACTACTATTGTATTCAGCCTACCTGCTGGGGTGGTGGCAAAAAAGAATGGATAATTTTTGAAGAGCCGTATTTCGAAAGAACAAAGGATTTTGTCTAGTTATAGTTATTCCACATCCCCGCAGGTGTGATTTACCTTAGATACACTTGCCTGTTTTTGTCATTTGCACACGAAATTCCGGAGATACTTCATACACTTCTATAGTAAAAAAATATATAAGGCTGTGTTACAGTTTAGGAGGCATCGTAAATGTGCTCAGTATTTTACGCATTAAATAACGTGACATTTGAAACCTGAATGTGATGTTTTTTTATTTTTATTTATACAAATAGTTATAATGTAATTTACCTATCAATGAAAGGTAATTATTTCAAACATTAAGAGAGAATGCCTTATAAAAGCTATCGTTTTAAGAATGTTACATCAAGCATACTAATTTACCCTAAGTATTTGGGCAAAATACAGTTTTTGGACAAGTAACGAGCTAAGTCCGGTTTTGGTAGGCTAAGTTTTGAAAGCAAAAATCTAAAGTGGCATTCACCCAACGCCCTTGAACCAAGACGCGGTCACCATCTAGCAGCTTCAAGTCTTTGGTTACGTCTAGGACGTTCAACCTATTCTGAAAATTGATTTAATCGTATTAATTTGGAATTGAAAGGGTCTTAATACAGATCGAAATTGCCACCATTGAAAACGTACTTATTTGCTATCAATACATTTTTTGGTTTATAAACAAAGCACATACGAACATATTTTTATAATTTAGCATTTAGAATAATAATTTCAGATAACGCAATGGCCCGACAGATATGTAACTAAAGTTGTAAATGCATTAATTTAAAAGCTGTCGACAGACAATTAATGATCAATTGTATCTGGGTGACTTGTAGACAATTGTTCCATTCCGCAATAGTTTCTTGTCGCTTTGATATTTTGACGATAATTTATGATCGTCAGGCACGTGTTTTAACAATAATTAAAACAATTACAAGAGCTTGTGCACTCGCAAAGCCGCCTACGTGACATATGCAGACGTCATTCCAAAAATATGAACACAAACAATTTTTCGTAATGATGTCAACTATCAGTGTTAGGTACTTGTTTCTAATAATGCTATCTGTTCTGTATTCGATGATATTCATATTGTAAAGGCTATCTACAATCATTTTATATATTCATCGCATTGTCTATATTCAAATGAGAATTAATCTAACCAACAAACCAACATTTGTTACAAATTTTGGTTAGATTTTAATTTTTAATTCAATACTTTATTTACATCGTATAAATAGATAAAAAAAACAATATTTTTTACATTTATTTGTATTTGCGGTAAAAAAAGGGAAGTCTAAATTGTTAAAAGCAGTTTCATACAGACAAATATGAAAAAACAAAATAAAAATTAACGCAGTAAATTACACAAACATAGTTTGGGATATGTGATTTTTCGATATAATTTTGTTTGTACACAAGTTAGTAAAAATATAAGTTTGAACGGATATAATTTATAAAAATGAATAGGTCTAATGATGCTCTTAACTAAAGCACTATTTAATCGTCTCTTTATGTCGAATTATGTTAACACTTAGGAAAGAGACAAATGAGTAATTCAGTTAAAAGGGTGTAATCTGACCGATTTATTTTTTTTATTGCAGGGATCATGAATAACGGGTAATATTTTTAATTAGTTCATTTCTAAAGGTGCTTTACTAAACAACGAGGCTATTAATTACAGGAGCGCCGTAGAGGGGCATCTGGCCGGGAATAATTAGATATTTTTCGCCATACAATCTAAAATAGTCAAATAATATATTGTCACAAGGCTTATGCCATGTCGATGGCTAATTCGCTACCACATGCGTAGTAACTTGGTCTCAGCCTTTCTGTATTCAATTAAATAAATAACATTTCCTGTTAATTTATTTACTTTATCTCTATATGATATCTTGAATTAATTTTCTTAAAAATGTCGTCTAAGGTATTTGATTGGATTGAAGCCTTATATGATCACAGCAATGGGTAAGGTATGTATGGTATTGAAAGAGTTTATGGTAGAATAAAACGAATAGCAATAAATCTGAAAACTTTGACAGTTAAATTGAACGCAACAGGAATATTACATAAACAAAATGCAAATAGATAATTAATGTTATGGTAAACATATCATTTATTGTCTATGTTTATATAGCAGTACTTATAAAGAAGGAAAACGATAGTCTGTTTTATTCGTCTGAACATTCTAACAGACTGATAGTTATGTCCTATTGGCCACCCACGGTGCATAACATTGCTACACTGTCATAGTATTGTTTAGTGAGTATAATTTAAAAAAGTTAAGACGAAACTAAAACTTATTATGTTTGTATATCGCCTTTTTATATGGGATTGAACATTAATCCTAAAGGTCTATGAAAATAGTGACGTGCGTATGCGCCTCACGCACAACTTTCGCAATACCACCTCGGTAGACTCAAACTGTAAGTGGACTCGAAGGTTGGAGGTAAATTATACAAGGGCATATTATGTCATGTTTGTTAATTATTTAGACGATTTATCGCTGTAGTATAACGTGGGGAAATTCTGATAGCTATCGGCCGATCAATACGATCATGTAAAAATCAATTATGAAGTTCGAGTTGCGACCTAATAATGATTAAGGCTTTTGACGCAAGCCTACTTACTAAATAAAATTAGTATTCATTACAAAATTGTAGATAAAAGTATTTTGTGTTATCGCGTTTGTGAATTGAATATATAAATTACTTAATTAATGAAAAAAATAGGTAATTAAGCTCTATTCAGACACACCATTACACTGGACTGAAGCGCTACCTACTATCACTACAAATTGTCAATTTTAATATTAAATACATTTTCATTCACTAAACTGTGTTATTTATCAGACTTGTAACACTCATAAATATTCATACAATATTCCTTAATCGGTATTATTTAGTAATTTAATATGGGACTTTTTGTCTCTTGTACCAACTAGAATCTGCAGAGTCCCTCACCGCTAGATTCTTATGTAGAATAACTTCTGCTATCCCAGATAGCCGTTAGTGGCTGGATGAGGAAGGCCGAGGACCGAGTGTTGTGGCGTTCCTTGGGAGAGGCCTATGTCCAGCAGTGGACGAATGTAGGCTGATGATGATGATGATGATCCCAGGTTGACAATCGCTTTACAGTCGCGTTCTATATCGGACGATGACGAGTTGCTACAATGTTTTAGGAACGCAACAGCGCTATAGCTCATTCGTGACACTAGCTGTAATTATTTAATCAAGCCATATTTAATATAGCTTTGTTTATCTGTATAGACGTAATTGTGACGTAAGTTATTTGTACATAAAGCATACTAATTATTAACCAGTTAACAATGAGGTTGCCTCAGATAATGTTTTATACGTATTTCAATTTAATTCGTATTATTATTGTCCTGTCATTTCGTTTATATTTTAACAAAATACAGATTCTTTCTTGATTTTAAAGCTTACAGGAGGAATTTTGTTTACGTTAGTAGATATCTATTAAATAATATATGTATTAAAATATTTCTTAATATTTGTTTCCTTATGCGACTTAAGTTGTCTTTACTAGAATTGCATAAGGAAACAAAATACGCATTAATAGGTAACATATTTACAGAAGTACGGATTAGCGAAACCCATTTATTATCTAAGAGACAAAAAATGTCTTGGACAAATATAGATATATTTGAATATGTATATTATATATTTCTTTTTAATTCAAGGAAAGCCCAGAGATTACGTTCATCGATAGAAAACGACTACACAATTTATACACATAGTATGACTAGAAGTTCTCGAATTCTCTCATTTTAAAGAAAAGCATTTTGTTAACGGATAAAGTTATGTATTTTTACAAAATTTAATGCTGTGACACTTATTTTGACAATTAACACCTTTTGTATTTTTCTTTAAATGAGTATTATCGTAATAAAAGACAATATTGTCTTTTTGTTAATTTGAATCCATGAAAAAAAATTTAAGGATTTAAACAGACTTAAGAACGTCGATGGTGAGTTGCATCGTTGCATTATTATTATTTTGAATCGAGAATTTAAACACGGCAGTAAATAGGAATGCCTAGTCCTTATGAACTCTTTTTCCATATATCAAGCATCCGTTGCATCCCGTTTTGGTATTTTAAACGTACGAGTTATTTATAATATTCGTCATATCGCCAATCTAAATTTTAAGGAAGTCTTCTTTATCGTAGTCTTGTTTTTTATTCTGCTACTTAACGAGGTTCGCAATATTTCCTTGTTTATAATTATATCTAATTCTATATTTTTTAAATTCCATATAATTTTGTACTTCGACTATCATTTATTTCTGGTTCGGGGTTGGTTTCTTAAAAAAAAAATACTTTTGCATCGTTGTTTTTTCGTACTAAGGCGCGTATTTATGTACGATGAAATATGAAGATTAGATTATAACTACTATTATGAACTATAGTTTCTTTGTCATAGGAAACAACTTATATGTAATTCCTATAAATATTATTTATTCTATTGTATTTTAATTGAGCGCAAATGCAGATTTAACTCAATTTCACGATAACTTATGGTAAATGTATAATTATAAATTCATAGCAGACTATGCCTTGTCCACGAATCTGTGGTCAAATTCATACCACAATACCATTTTCAGTGTATTTGATATAGGTAATTAGTACATAATGCGTATTTTAGACAAAAGATTTGATGACGAACCTTGCATATCTTTACATTAAAGAGGGTTTCATATTTACTTGAAAATTATAATAAGTCTTTTGAAGTTTTCCTTATATTATAAGAGAAAAACATTTTCAAGGTATATTCCAGAGGATGGACATAAAAATAATTTAGTACAATATCTCTTCATACAAAACCGTCCATTAAAATTTTTCAAGAGACAAAATGGAATCGCAAACATGACCCAAATGTATTGTTTCGTATTCCTTTTGAAATCCAATGTATAGTGTCATTTCACCTGTGATCAGCGCTTAAATTGCTAGTAATTCATCTATTGATGTTATAGGCTATGCTGTTAATTAGTTATTGGGAAGTTCCAGCTTTTACTGCTTTCATTTTTCACTTGTATAAATTATATTTCATTATCAAGTATTCCAGCCTTTATCTTAATTTTTATACATGTGTCCGAGATAGTTGTGTTTTAATTTATTGCAAATTTTATTTGACTATCATTATCATATTCCAGATCTTTAATATATAGAATATATAATCAATAAAACAACACTTTGTCTATGGAAAGATTAATTTATTAACCTAAATAAAGCCTTCTTTTTTTTGTTTAAACCATTTCCTTTTTTAAACCCCCCCCCCCCCCTTTTTGGGGTATTATTTTTTTTTTTTTAAAAAAAAAAATTTTTTTTAAAAACCCTTTTTTGGGAAAACCTTTTTTTGCCGGGGGGGGGGGAAAAAAAAAACCCCCCTAAAATATTTAAGACTAGCGATTTCGTGTCGCTTTCACGAGCGTATACATATGTATGCTTATTAATACATTGAGCTCTATACAATGAGGAACTAAGGATCATAGGTTTTGAACTATGTTTGTAGTAAAATTCAATAATGCTTTGGACTGTCTTTAAGGACTTGAGCCTTAACTATTTTCATTACAAATTTCCTGACGCGCTGTGGTTTAGCCGTAAAAGCATCACAGACATTTGAATAAATAAATGTATATTCGATTTATTTATTGGATTAATCTGTTGGCCCTTTGTATTTAACTGAGAAGTCAAACACTATCTAATCCAATACTTAATTTGCAATCCACGTCCGTTTATCAACCGCATAGAATTAAACTCTGTTCGCGTAACAAAGCAATAATACGAAGCCAATTTTAGATTTATGTTCTAATATTTTATGTCCCGTTCAATTTCATGACACAAACGTCCAATCGCTGATTTTATTAGACAGGCTTTATCGAAGTTACCGCTATGTTTTGCCCGGCGTCTTGCGTATCAGATCATTTGTGTCATGAATAAATGGGTCTCTCTCTAAAAAAAAGTTATAAATTAACGTAGTCGACGTAGTCGATCATTGTAGGCCTCCTGTCTAACTAAAACAAACACTACTCACCCGTAATGGAATCCAGAACTACTTAATATTTAACAAAATTACGTTTGTCTTTTTTTTATATCTGAGACTCCTTGACACAAAAACAATAATCATTAAATTAAAATAATCATAATAAATAAGAGTTTCGTGCAAGATTGCAACATTATTTCAATGACATGAATATTAATTTTTATTATTTGTGTAAATTTTGCTAACATTAAAAAAAAATTATTCAACATAAAATAGTTTTTAAGTAAAAATATTGTTGGTAAGTAAAGAGACAAAGAAGCATTTTCTATACTAGAAACCTGTATGGGTTAAAATGACGCTTTGTGCTACTAGGCCGAAGAAACTTTATATTTATCCTGCGCACGTCGTGGGTGGTCGGAAACTAAAATATACCAAATGATCTTTTTTGTAGGATGTAATTATTATTAATTTACAATACTGCAATACTTAATCGCCATTAAATATTTATCAGTTTTGGAAGAGAAGATTAAATGACTATTGTTCATCATTTGAGTTGAATATTAGATGATTAAATAGGGTAATTTTTATGCGTTGGAAGTCTGACAGACCTACCATTTGCATTTTTTGTGGAGTTTGTTACTAATATAAAATATTTTGTTATATAGATTCATGTCTATGCTGAAAACAGATTGGTCGTTGAAATTCGTAATCCATTTGCTTATTTTGCTCCTGTCGATTTGTAGTCTCAATTAGGATTCGGTTCGGTAACGCCGATATCTGAGTGGTTTATGGGTGTGCGGTGGTGTATTCTAGGCCGTCGGTTCGCCGGAATTCACATCTGCCAGACCACCGAGCTTATCGCCATATTGCACATTAATTACGCATTAAACTTATTTCGTAAATGACTTATTTTGATACATCAATGTAGAACAAATTAGCTACGTAGGACAGATTTTTCATTTCGCGGCAACGATAAGAATGTCTATTCCAAATACGAGTTTTAATTAAAGAATGGTAAGATCCTCATCAAATTCAAAGCCCTGAGAAGATCGTGTATTCTAAAGGCCTATTTCACCCATTGAATTAGATATTACAGCATTGGGGTTGTTATCTCAGGGCAGATAGCGGGGGCGAGACGCTGCCACGCGCTCGAAGCTACCGAAGTGCGACTGCAGCCGACTACGTGCGTCGCGTACGTCAGTTGAATTCGGAGCGACGAACCGACCGACCGTTTCGCGCCGTGACGCGACACGCGTGTCTACCCTCGCATATACGCAAGCCAGATCCCCGTCTCGCCAGACCCCATTTTTTTTAGCTCAAAGTTTATCGACCCCATACCAACCCCTGTTTCACGCTCCCTATTTTGCTTCCCCAAATCCACGATCTCCCGGCAAACTGTGTCACAAATTCTTATTCGAGTGACCAAATTCCCTTCCCTTTGTTTTCTTCGCCTATCACTTATCCTTGGTCGCCGGAAAGTTCCATATTGTAAATTACCAAACGGTTTTGCGTCACCGTTATCTATATTCGGGTCAATTAGAATCTGTGAACAATGACACTGCGTTGACATTGACACACTAGTTCCGAGTGCGAGTGGTGTTGTGTTGTCGTGGTACTTATGGTGTGAGGGCAGTGGATGTGCAAACCGCTGCCGTCTTGGTTGGCCCGGCTGGAATGCCAGCTGCTCTTAATCTAACTAGGTAAAGCATAAAATACTCATTTTAAATATATTTACACAGCCGAAGAAAAAAAAGATTTAAAAGTTAAAAAAATATATGCATACTAATGTAATGTTAAATATATTTTGAGAAACTGTTATATGTTTAATGGGATATAGTGTATTATTGATATGTTATATTCCTTTCTAAATATTTGCCGCATGTAATAAATTATCACTGGAGTGATAGACGTAAACACATCTATTGTTTATATTATTTACTATCCAAATATAAAGTAACATATATAAAATGACAAAGATTAGAAGGCCTTGTAATAAACACAAGACCAGAATATTTAATTTCGTTACCACCCATTGTTTTCGTACGAAATCCATTCAAACTCTAGGTTTCATATGAAACTTAAAACCTCATTGTTAAACTTGTATTTAACAATCGAAAGATTCCCAGTATATGAAAATTCGTTTACAATACGAAGCTAAGATAATTGAATCGCTCTTCAGTTACGCCTTATAATACCAGTAATTTTCCATAGACACTATGCCCTTTATTTCCATGTTCGTTAAATACATTAATAGATTAACAACCAATGTGTCTCGGAATTTATTTATTAATTTTCTGTCATACACCTAATTAACATGAAATGGCCGCTTTGAAACCGCGTTTAATTTTCAGATATTGTATTCAGCAATTAGGGGAAAAAAATCAAAACAGAGGTTACATCAAAGCACAAATAATCATCAAGATTGACACCTTTACTAACTACAACAGATACTCATTTGTGTAAAATTTTAAAAAATTGTTATATTTTTAAGTTAATATTAAATTCAAAATTTTCAGTATTTTATCCCTATATTTACTATCTAATGAAAACTGTTGCTACTCTTTAACTCAAAGCTAAGAACTCGAATAAAAACCCAATTACGAAAACCAAATGCATTGATCCGAGTGATATTACTCGCTATCAAATGTAACATAACACTTTGAACTTTGGGGTCATAATGCATTCACATAATAAATATTTATATCCATTGAAAGACACGTTGTCCAATACAATTATCTTGATTTGTAATTCTATAAGTTGTATTTTAGCCGGATCTTGCTTGATTATAATAAATGGATGTCACTAAAAATACAGCTAATCTTGTCCTTCATAATTCAACAGTTTGTATCAACTAATAATTAAGCAGATAATATTAACATTGTAGATGCGCTCGCCGTGGTTGCCCGTCAATGTCTTGAAGAGTTTATACCTACTTTGACAGACAAAAAAAGACTTGCACAAAGCTACTTTATACGCGTCACAATAAAGTGTATTTTCCAGTATCTATTTTTTCATTTTCGAGCTTTGTCAGGAAGAAAATTCTAAGAATGTGCCATTTATTTTAGTAGTGGTATAAAACTCCGACCTATATTGAAGAATGTTAGTTCATAGCTTAGATAGGATTTAAATTTTAAACCATTTTTATCAAAAATACCTTGAAAAGTGGCTGCGACTTATTATTGTCACATGTTATGTTATGTCGGTTTATATGATTTTATACGTCAACATATATACCGCTAAATATTATTAACTGATTATATCAACTTTTTGCAATCGATATCACAACATATTAATTCTAAGTATACATTGTTGCGTAATATTTTGAGACTAATTACTCGTAATAAATACGGAAACCAGTTCTATTGTAAATGAGTACTTTAATTGTTATAGATTGGTCTTCCGAGAATTTGCACTAGGAAATACTAGTGCAAATTCTCGACTAGCTATTCTATATCTATAGTTTACCAATGTCTGTCGCTATACGACTTAATAATAACTTTCGCTAAGTTGTTAGTGTATCTCTCTCAAATGTCTTGAAAGAATAATTAATGTTTGGTGAAGTATAAACACAGTGAAATCACAATTAGTCTGAAAGAAATGTGTTTTTAATATAAATAAATAAAAATATATATGCTTTATAATAAAAATAATAATGAGGCATCATTTGTCTTTTTGTCATCTTTCTAAAAGAATTAATTTCTAATAAATCTGATTGATATTAAGTTTAACCTCTTCAAACCAAAGTTTGAATCGAATAGAAACTAATTGGTATTCATACAATGTGTAATGTCACCATAAAGAGGACAAACGATAATAAAATTTGTACGGTCAGTATTGGATGAATTAAAAATATGCCACCATTGCGCGGCATACTTTTTAGCAAAGCCAAAATATTCAAATGCAACTTTAAAATGGTACACTAATCACAACTCATTGACAAGTGTTGTTATAGATCATGACACATAAAAAAATACAAGAAACGAATACAATCTGGGATCCCAGTTTAAGGCTACTTTCATTCTCCATTTTAATATCCATATAAACGTTTATAATTAAAACCCACACGTTTTATTACAGTAATTTTTAAATATATAATTTAATAATATTTCGTGGCAACTTCATTAGTGATGTAATCAATATTTATTATTTGTAAGTTATTCAATTGTTGGATAACAATGGCACGTTTAATGATAGTGTTAATGCACGAAATAATTTTACAATAACATTTTGACAATCATGTTGGCTTTTGTAATACAATATGCCATATTTGAATTGCATAATTATAAATTAAACAAGATGATTATCCTATATTTTTTTCTTTAAATCTTACGCGCCTTGAGATTTATATAGAAACTATTGGTTGCAATTACAACTGGTTTCTCAGGATCATTCATGTATTATAATAATTGCCGATGTTGCCAGACTAGCCACGTATTATAAAAATAATCTCAATCTGTCCCTTTTTAGTACAGCGTACCTTAACGTAAAAGAGGGTAATGAGAATGAATAGGTTTTTATAAAGAAATGAATTGACGCTTGCAATAAAATAATAGACTACCTATGGACTTTTCCGCAGGCACGGCTGACTGACAATTATATTATACAATTAAATTATTTGGTTTAAATTATTTTAGGGCTACAAATTTCGTCCCGTATTTCTTTATTTTAAATCGGATCGATATGATAATCATAAAAGATCACAAGTAACTACATAAGAATCGAATAATACACAATGAAAGTTATGTGTTAACCTTCTATTACAATTATATAGACATACGCGTCATTTATTTACAACTTCAAATTATTAAGAATAGTTATTTTATTAATTAGTAAAAGAATTATTGAAATTTCTACTAAAATACATTATTCTTTAAAAATAATGTTAAGATATGCAATTTAAGCATTTTTGTTACCCATTTGACGGTAATTAATGTTTCTCCACTATACGAATTTGGTATATATAAAGATACATATCAGCTTGTTAGATACAATTATTCCAAAGTAATAACGATACGAGAGTATAGAAATTCTTGAAGATTTTCAAGCTAAGGCAAAAGAAAACAGTACTGAATAAATAACGTTGAGTTGTTTATAAAACTTCATAACCACGCATGAATATAATAACATTTTATCTGAAACCAGATATATGTTTATTATATATGTGTATATGTATGCCAGGTCATATATAATTGAACACGTTCAAATGAAGAAGTTTCTGTTAAATTTTTGTACTGCCCGGTTAATGTTGCTATCCAAAAGGCATCACAGAAGTCAAGATTTAACTGATCCGCTTAGCACATGCGGCCCCCCGGCAGTGTAAATAACATCAGTTGAGCCTCCTGATGTTTCATTTAAAGAAATAAACATAAGTTTAATACCGAACGACGAAATCGAAATCTTTTATTGCCTTATCTTTAAATTAGTCGTTAGCTAATCGGACATTAACTTTGTACCGTGTACAGGTAAACCATTATTTAGTTTAATGTACTATACGGTGATAGTGTTAAATAAAATTATCGTACGCTTTCATTAAACTTAAAATAATGAAGTTCCACTGCGGTCTTTTCTTTTTAAAACTTTGTATCCCTTTTAGCGAGGGCCTAATCCAATTTTCTGAACTCATCTTGGCTTTATTAAGTTCAAGTTAGCCTTTTGGCTAAAGTAGGAATTTGATGGAGAATTAATATAACGGTTGATCCCGGTATTCTCTGTATCTTATTTGTGTGCTTTACAAAATTCCAATGAACTTGTGAAATAGATGGTTCCTTAAGGGTCTGACAACTGGTTCGATCAATATAAAGGCAATGTTCGATATTCACAAGCGCAGCACTGCAAATTGCTAATTCGTTTGCGTCAATACGGTTTTTTTAATGTCTACATGCCCTCGTTTAGTTCCCAATACGCACACTGAGTGGAGAATATAATTAAGACATATTAGGTTGTAATGAAAAAAATACCGTCTTCCCGGCTTATTAATAAAATAAATTTATCAAACCTACATTTCTGATTTAACAACATTGTAGTGGGTTGCTAGAGATAGGAAGTAATCATACAGAAAAACACTTTTTTAACGAATTGAGTTATGTATAGCGTACTTTACAGCCTCCGTGGTCACAGTAGACTGAAGACAAAAGGTGTTAATTGTCAAAATAAGTGTCAGATAGGTTATGTGTTATCTGTATTTATTGCCCCGTAGTTGGTATCGACTAAAGCCGGAAGGATTTTTACAAAACTGGCTCACGGTGTCCTCCATTTTCCCGAATTGATTTCATGAAATTTTCAGTTTAGATTTATTGGACCCGTTAACAAAGTGTTTTTCTTTAAATGAGGAATAGTTGTGTTAATAAAAGACAATATTAAATATTCATAATACAAACCTTTTTCTGCTCCAACCCCATGAAGGGATTGGTAACTTCAAATATCACGGCATAACTTAGCATAAAGGTAATAAATAAAAATTCAAAACGATTCATGAATGTCGATAGTTACATTTTTTGTCGCTCACGCATAATTCAGACTTTATACTTAAGGCGGGACACGAGTGAATTGTAGATAAGGGTGAAGCGAAGATTTTCATTTTTATGTGGGTTCTGTAACTAAAGGGTAAAATAGGAACCCTGTTATTGAGACCATCTATCCGTTCGTCTGTCACCAGATTTTCGTGAACCTTATGAATGGTTAGAATTTCAGCAGTTTTATTTAGTATAAACCAGAATAAATTAAATATTAAGTTAAGGGGGCTCCTCCTAAAGCTACCCTCTGTGTGTGTCCATGGGCGGCAAGTCCATCAGGTCAACCTAACCCACTCTGATATTAAAACTTTACTAATTTTTACAGCGATAGATTATGATAGTGCACCGTCATCAAAAACCTATACAAACCTGTCTAGGGTTTTGAACCATTGTGGTTTAAAATTACACCGCGTGATGCACGAGTAATTAATATTCCCTGTATATTCATAACTTTCTATGCAATGCTCGTTATACGAAACAGGTTGTTAAACATGTATAGTCAATGCACGTATTGAAGTTAATTCAGGGTAATGTATAAACGCTAGTTATCGATTGAAAGTAATTTACCTGAAAAACGGTCGTAAGTGGAGGGCGGCACGCGATCTATTATCAGACGGCAAGCGATGGATGAGCAGTGTTTTAATCTTTTGCATATTTCGAATAAATATTTAAAGCATTTGTTCAAAAATAACTGCAAGGCTGTGTAGGTGTTATTAATTTTCTATAGATAGATAACTAAAGCTACAATTCACAGCTTTCTATGTAGTGTTTATAAAACGTTTACGTTTTAAATAATATAAGTTCCCAAGTGTGCATGATATAAAGCTTTCAACGTTTTAAAATTGATTACTATACCTATGCTGTTCACTAAAGTAGACTTTATAGATAGTTTTCAACAAACCCTTTTCTTACTGATATCGCAGAACACTCTATAGATTACCCTTCTACAAACGCTAAAGGCGATACTCGTCATCCATTATCATCACTAAATAAGGGTTGCCTCCATTACGTGCCTTTGTTTCCGAGAACTAGTTATATTTTAGCTGGGTTCAGTGTACGCGCAGTGTAAACACGAAACTGAGTGGCATTCGAAATTTAAAAACGCAGTGTCACTGCCTTGTGAATAGAATAAATTCATCGCCCTCAGTCTTTGAGTTACAGGAGTTTGATATTTTTATAGAATATATAAATAACTACAATATCGTATAGTATGACGAAGGAAGAATTAATATATTATATGCCCAGTGCCTTATGTACTTCATACGTTTATCAATTAAGCTAATTATATTAATTGCCTATCTCAGTATAGCATATGTACATAAATTTTGTTGTTATATACATACAAAGCATGTATTTTTGTGTTGATTGAGCAGACGTAAATTCGCATGATCTTCGCGAAAGTTACAGTTGTGTTCCTAATAATATATAAACTATTAATAGATCACCAATAATTTTTTTTTTTGCTCCAATACTTATTTTAATAATATAATTTTATCTTCTGTTTTTAAGTATTTCAATCGTGTCTTCAAAAAAAAATAAAAGAGAGACCAATTAGTAGAAGTTAATCTTAATTTGTTGTAGCTTGTAAAAATAATAATTTTGTTCTAGAATTATTGACGTCACAACTTTAAAATTGCATATGTTGCTCATTTGTATCAAATGTTTTGATATTTTTGGCAATTGTTGCAAGACGTGACTAATATCATGTATTCGAACGTTGCATGTTATTTAAAATATATTTTTACTCTGCAATAGCACGTACTGAATTACATACTTTACAATATGTATACACAATATACAATTATGTCATAGATATTGAGTAAATATATATCCAATTATTTCAATTAAAGTTAAAATGTATATTTCTTATTTCTTTACACAGTTTGCAGTCGACTTTGTATATAATACAGAAACACTATACTTATTTGTATGCAGCTATAGACAAATTCTAACACTATTCATAAGACTTAAATGCGTAATTATCACTTCCTTTGAACAAGTGTTTAAAGGAGAAAACATAAGAGACTCGCTGTTGCTTGTTCTGTTTATCTTTTTTAACGAGTTATATCTACAGTTTACATTGTTAATAAAAGCATTGTGACAGTTTCCTATTATATATCATTACAATTACGGAAAATACTACCTTGTTCACTCGTCATCTAATGTGACGGTCAAGTAATGTGACTCGTACCTATAATGACGGAATCTATCTGGTAGTATTTCTTTCTGTAATACTCGTAAAAATATATGTTTTTTTAGTTTTATTAAATCTAATCTAAGTTTATTCACCAGGACTTAAAACTTACAAAAATACGGTTCGAATGATTACTTCTTAAACACTTATTATTAACATCCCATAGCAACATAATTGTTAAGCCGTGTCCCGAAACTGGTGGGGGCGTTGCTAGTTGGCCACTTCCGTGTTCGCCTTGCACGAGCTGCCATAAAGCAAGGTCATGCGCAGGTCTTTGTCTTTATTTCGCATACATAAGTCATCTTATAGCAAACACAAACAGAACGAAAAACAATGTAACGTTTTATATTATATGTATATACAAAAATATATATTTTATAATCGTCTCGGATTTTAATAAAAACAAAATCTGCGATAGAACCTAAATCTGTCTTCAACATTGTAATTGAACCATGTCTATTATAAAATTTTATTTTAATATATATGTTCATCTGAATCAATCAAATAGTGATTTAGGGAGGCAACTTTACGAATAGCTCGCATTAAACTACTCCTCAAACTAATAGTACGTTGATGGAATTTTCTGCGTTCGTAGCGTTTTAATAAAGTCTTATAAAACAATCCTTTGCGGACGTGACTCAAATAGACTTTTCCTTTATCTTAACTTCAATTTTGAAAATATTATAATTGCTTTACCTAATACGGGCGAATGTATAGATATAGTGCTTTAAAGGTGTGAATAATGTTAATCGGTTTTTGAGCCCAAAAAAGTAAGGCCCTTTGCACTCGAAACTCATAGTTCATTGTGTGAATAAATTTTAGTGCCGTTTATTAAGCCTGAGTTGGAAGTGCACAATTAGGGCCTATATCGGTTTAGATCAATTGACATTGTAACTTAGGTCTCCAAGTAGTTAATAGTTAATCAAAGTAACGCTGTCGTCTATGGCTATGAAATTTTCAAGCAAAAAAGTACATCTTCCCAATACTCGATATAAAACTTTTCTCACTAAATTTACAAGTATTTTTCATACGCGTTTTTTCAACGTATTTTTGCGATGTAATGATGATACAAAGTAACTGCAAAGTTCAATAACATTGCTTTAAAAATATAATAATTTTGGGTCAGAATACAAAATGTCAATCAATAAATAATTGGCACTACAACATAAAAACATCAGGCCTGGGCCACAGATTTCCCGGGTGGGTGGGTGCCGGACATATGCCTGTTTCCTCAGGACTTATTTCTTAACGACCTGGTGTTAAAATGCGCAGTAAGAAAGAAAAATCCATACAGTTTTATGACACGCGTCTTGAAGCCACTAGGGTGACATTGCTCATTATAAAATGTACAAAGGCAATTAAAATATTTGCCTTCGCTGCATGTATGACGTGTTTCTATTTGCGTCGTATATGTATATCACAATTTATTGTACTTTCACTCAATGTCTTTGTTACCACCATGACTTATTTATATGTACTTATAATAGGCCCAATGAAGAAGGTTATGCACATAAAAGCTGTTTAATCCAGTGTAACCTACTCGATATCACCAAGAGTTTCAATCTCTTTTGAAAGGTTGTCAAAATATATGATGACGAAATCATAATAAATTTCATGTCTCAGATTAAATGATTAACCATTAGAAAACTCGCAGTTACAGAACACAGGACATGAACGTAAGAGTTAATTCATGGATTAGTGAATAGTGAAGGAGTGTTCATAGTAGGTTAGCCGTATCGCCCCCTCGTACATTGAACCTACGGCTTATATTTAACTACGACACCACGTGCGTACGACACAGTTGGAGAGCGCTATATTAGAAACGTGTGTTTTAAAATCCCTTTTAAGTTTTAAGAATATACAGAATGTTTAAAAGATTGTGTATAGATTAGAACTCAAGAGTGGCGTTCTGAAAATATTTAGCGTATTTTAACTTTAAGAGATATTGATTTAAATGTCACTCTCACCGCATATTATGAACAAGCTACAATTTTATATAATTCCAATTGCTGTTATGAAATATTTGATTATCAAAAATTGGACTTCACTTTAGGTATATTAAATTTATCGTATCATATATACCCCAAAATCTAAAGTAACTGTATTGTATTCAATACAATTAACTAGATTTGTCATGTTTTCCATGGCTCTTGTCAATAGTTTCTGTCAGACAACAGTTTCCAGGCGATAGCTCTTCTATAGAAGCGGTTACCAAATAAAGCTTCACGATTTAAAAAATAATACGGCCCGGTCGTTCAAAAACCTTTTAGTTTCGCCCGTAGAAATGTACCTGAAAGTGCGAATGCTCACTTAAAACTACCTGGAAGATGTACAACGTCGTTCATTGAACCCACTGCGTCGCCCACCCATGTCATTGTGACGCTGACGCGTACCTCCATTGTGATGTGAAATTGTAACTGGCTGATGTTTGTTCGATTTTTAAAACATTCTCACTCGCTTGCAAAAATAACAACACTGAAAATATTGTGTGATGAAAAGACCGCTATTGTTAACGGTGTTATTAGATTGGACCCAGTATCATTAAAAAATAAATCGGTCCAATTGCACCGTTTCTACAATACAACAAGAAACGCATACGTACAACTCTTTTCATTCAGCGTTTATCACACTTTAATAGAAAGAGTAACTTAATATTGCCTTTTATTAAGTATTTTCTGTCAAGGTTTTTTTAATAATTAATTTAAGAGTAACTTATATTTTACCACATAGCTTTAAAGTAGAAATATTAGCAGTGTAAGAGTGGTGTGAAGTCGAATGCGTAATTATTAGAACGTTAATACCTAAACTTTTCCATTCCTTGGCCGTGAACCAAATCGGAAATGGCCTTTTGTTTTTTTTATTTCAAACCAGAAATGAGGATGTTTATACTGCAAACGTCATACGTGTTAAAATTAATGTCATAGAAAATCTTGGAATTCTTGTTATATTTCGTTTGTATTATTTTATATCTTTAAGTGAATTTTTAAAACATGAGCGATACGACTGATACGTCCTTTTTTGTGTATGTGGTTATATTGGCTTCAAAAAATAACGAGTCTTAGCATGAAAGCACAATCTTATATAATTAAAAGGAAATATTACAAATTTTAATACCAGTGCCATTTGACCGATCTAGATATTATTTTTACTATCAGATTTTTTTTAAATAATAGTCTAGAGTTATCCGTCTCTTTGCGTTTGCAAAATTTTTGGGAAAGAGATAAAATAAAATTGAGTATATGTTTGTGTTTTTGCATAATTGCATTTAATATTTCTAACAAGTGAGATTGAAATTAGACACAGGAGACAATTAATGGTACTACAATTGAGAAATAAATGCAAACATGATAACGCACACAACACTCGACGGGTTAGCGATTAATTCGAAATACGCTTAGTTATATAAGCCTTAAATTATAAGCCTTAAATTATAAGCCTTATATAGCTAATGAATGTGTGCAAGTCACTCGTGACAAAATAAATATGAGAACCATACTTATGCGGCTTACAGAACTCTTCTGAAAGAGATGATTAGTTTCTACATATATTATTACATTCTTCATTAAATATATATTCTGAGTTTAACTTTATATAAGACAGATATAACCTAGAATAAGTGCTACGCGTTTATAGTTGACATATTATGTGTCAGATATATATTGAAACTGCGAATATGGTGATATTGAAACAGAATTGACGATATGAAAAATCTGAAGTTCAGGTTCGCTTCCCGATGCGGTCGTTATAATTTGAGTTTCATATTGTCACTCGGAGCAAATGAGTTCAGAAATTTTAGTTCGGTGCGAAGTAACGCAGTCGTGGATATTGATCGTTCTGCGCGCGCAGCCCGAGTGTATACAGATGGAACGACCACAAGAATTTGAGTGAACACTTGGGCCCATCAATGACTTCTTATGTTATTCAGACCATCTTGACAGCTCTTAACTTTTCGACTTGAAGTCAAACTCGAAAAATGTAACATGCTAGCCTAAAAATCTATTTCTGTCCCGTAGATTTTTGTGAAATTTAGCGATAACAATCAGCTCAAATATCCATCGATTTATTTTTTAAATCTAAAGCTGTTGTTTATATGTTGCATTCACTTAATGTAGATTTATTCTGGTGTTACATAAAGCATGCTTGAGTTATTTAATTGTTACGTTTGGGCTGACATACTGAGGATAAATCCTTGGTTGTATTTAGTCAGCTGTTTTAGCCTCGTTGACATCAATGTCGAATCCTATTTACGTAAAGCAAATAGTGGCACGTATATTTACTAAATAAAACTGTAAATATTTTTTATTATTATGACAAATTTCTTGTGATTTTAGGTTAATAACTATTGAGGCCTGAAGCAGTAAAAGTATTACAGATTTTTCATAGGTACAAGTAACCCATATCTAGGATCGCTAAAGCTATATATTGCTGATTTTCTGTCATGAGTAATTTTTACGTATAGTTCCATTCACTTGTGATGTCATATAAAACTAATGGTGCGCGGCAAGGTTTGAACAACCTCGGAAACGAATAATATATTACGAAAATGTATTGTACTAAAGGTACCTGTTGTAATTGCTATAGAAATAACATATAATTACAGAGTATCTGTTACCGTAATGCAGGTGCTATTTCATACCTAAACCTTGTTTGTACTTGATTGCTGACCTTGCAACGTTTGCTTACCATCTCGTATCACAAGGTTGTATTAACACGACACGGAGTTACTGAAGGGAAGAGGCTAAGCTTGTGGTCAAATGCCTTATTAAAACTTCTAGTGCGTATAACTAGCTTCGATTGTTATTCCGCTTAACGTTAACCTCGAAGACCAAACGCTTTTGAAATCCTTTAATAATTGGGCAAGTCATATTTCTAACGGAAATATTTTCTTTTCGTCTTTCACGACATGATACTGATTATTTCTGACATGGTAAGACCGCGATACTAAATCTATTGGATGTATATTAATCATTATATTTTTTGTATGTTGCGTTTACCATTTAGCCACATCACAAGGATGTGACCGTGACGTGAAATTACAACATCGTCGTATTGCCAAATATTGTCGATTCTCTAGAGTGGCAGGAGAGCCACATTTACAATCGTATGAGGTTAAAATTCTTAATACGACATAAGGTGTTAAATATTGGACAACCATATGAGTATCAATAGAAGCTGCTATTAATATAAAACGGATGCCAGTTTCGCGGTTTGAACAGTGTTAATCTTTTGCGGTTTTATGTTTAACCGCTTGCGGGTATTGATAACTAGCGCCTTAAGCTATTGGTTATATAGCCAATGCCACTATCCGAACTTGACCTCCTTACAAACATGTTTTATGTGCAATTAGTAGGCGTCATCCGTTTTGTGCTGATTGAAGTAAAACATGACTTATGTTTGAATAACATCATCGACATTGAACAAATAATCTTAGTTTTGCGCGGCAATTAGTGTTTTTCCTGCTTTAAAAAAATTATAGATTACATCTTATGATTCCGCAATAAAAACTATTATAGGCTTATATAACCATAAATCATATATTAGTAACAATTAGAATTATCTGCATTTGTAATTTTGTTTGTAGTATAATTGACCAAATAGCCTTTAGGTTAGTTCTCGCTAATAATTAATAGTCTGTTGTTCTCTAGTTTTGGCATACTTAAAAATATTTACATTTACTACACATTCAAACTATACAACTATATCAATAAAATGCTAGTTTAGTTTTAGTAGAACAAGAAAATTCTAACCTTTTTTTTTTCGTTTCAGGTAAATTTGAAATGGCCTTCAGACGGATATTATGTAAGAAAATATTTGGTTATAAAATAAATTAAAGAGAACCCTAACTAACTTTAAAATTAACTGCGCTGACAAAGATTTTTGTATTCTTTATAAGTCTCATCGACAATACAAATTATTGTTTTCATAAAACTGTATTTCCACTAGAAAGTAGTTTATTTAAAAAAAAAATAGGTCTGTTTCATCTCTTTCTGACAAATTCTGAAAAATAAAAAGAGACTGATAAGTGCTTTAGTTAAATACGATTGAATAGATTAGATCTATAATCATTGGAATTCATGAATCCAATTTTTATTTAAAAATGTTTTATTTTTTGTTAATAACGTAATTAATCGTGATAATCCAAATTATGCCGCAACACCCAAAATTTATGAATTCTATTAACACGCCACCGAGGCTGAGGCGCAAGGTTTCTTGTACATTAGGTAAAAAATATTTTGAAAGTCGTAAGGCCGTATAAAGAGTCGTCAGGTTTTAAATTATGCGGAATGCTGCCGATGTGGTTTTTCTGGCGATAAATTGATCACGTTGTCCTTCGATACGAATAATGCACTTAATTTTACTTGATATTTTAATGAAACACTTAACGTTAAATGTTTTTGAGGCGTAAAGGTTTCGGGTTGATACGCTAACTAAATGAAATTAATATGCAATTTTTTTTCATTTATGAGTTACAGTGCTCTTATTTGTAAAGATATTCTTTTTATATACAATTTTATTGCTTTTAATTTAAACAATTGCGGGTAGTTGTCAAAACCCTTTTAGACGGCTTTGGAGACTAACGTTGAGGTGTTTTAAATGAAAATTTTTCCTTATTTAGTTTTGGAGCGCGCGTAGCCGCAGCTGCTTCAGAACCGGTGAATAACGGCCTTGCACATGAATGCATTGGAAAAAGTTACTCTGCTGTATAACGGTTAAGCAAGGCGCTCCACTAAACTCCTGGCATACTATGTATTTATTAGTTTGCTTAAGTTGTATATGAAGAAACTCGTGATCATGATCGTTCCATATAATCTATACCATTGTTTTTCAACCTTGGTCGCGAAGCTTCTGTAGGGGGGTCGCCAGAGGTGGAAAAAAATGGTACGTAGTAAAAAAACAAAATAATGACAATAATATTGTTAATGGTAATACTGTAACATACACTACAACATGATAAAAAACCAAGGTCAAGGGGGTCGCGATTTTATACCAGGGGGTCCATCATAAAAAGGTTGAAAAACAGATCTATACTGTATTATTATTATTAGGATGTTCCAACGCACTTATCTCAGGAATCGCACCCATAGGATTCGAATTGAAAGTTAGTTTTTTGTTGGATAGTCTATTTATCGTGGAAGCCTTTAAGCTATAGGATAGAAGGATCAGTGGAAAAAACGGGGAACATTATTCCTTTTCGCATGTTAGGATTATTTGTACGAGTATATTAACGAGTGCGGGTGAAACCGTAAGGAATGTAGTATAAAAATGAATTTATATGTTTATAATTTCTGTGTTAATCCAGAATTACTGCAAACCCAATTTTCTCAAAATTTGGCCTTTGCGCGTGATTAGCAACAAACACACTCACACACAAACATTCCCCTGTATAAATTTAATAGACTAATGTTATACTGACTGATAATATTATGTATAGAGAGCGGAAAAATATTTTTTACTATTAAGAAGTTCATTCGTAATTCCTTTACTTGTTACGTTTCCAAGCGCCTAAATTTATATTTATTAACCCCTGTTAGCACACAACCATTTATCAAAATACAGAAGGTTGTGCCACAGGCGGCTTTATAACCGTCTATTCCAGGCAACCCATGCCAAGAGAGCTAAGGCTTACACAGAAAACCTACTTACGGTTAGGTATTAATAATTTTTGGTAATAACAATAATGTACTTAAATTTAATTCTAGTATTTGATAATATTGGTTGGTATCTTAAACCTGAAAGAATGATAAAAGTTTTGTAAGCTCTGCTACGTGTACGAGTGTGAGGCTTGACCAAACATAAATCAGTAACTCTGGTTTTGGAACATAATTCAGATGATGTACCGTTTCTATATGGGCGCACATACGAGTACGTTAAATGACATTTTCGTATAATTTTTGAAAGTTTTATTGCTCAGGGTCCTGTAACATTCAAGCCATATTCGAGTTAAGTATTAAAAGTAACACGTTCACGGTCTTCAAGTTGTGGATTTCAAAAGTTGACCGTCATTATACAGAACTTTATTATTCTTTGATTATTTTTAAGTGTAAAACGCAGAATAGACACTGTTTGAATTATACCACATAGATTTTAACTTTACCACCATTTTATAAAGTATTGTATTACTTATCAATACAATTTTAGAATACTTGAAATGGTAGTTGATATAAATAATTGCTACATACATTTTACTAATTAGGTACATTGAGTCTTTATTATTAAAAAAATCGTTATGAAAACTAGGAACTAAAAATTTAATGTTTCTAATGCGATATTCGGTGTCATATGTATGTGCGCACGGCTGTAAATGTTGCTTTTACCACATTATTGACAAAGAAATCGAGAAAAATCATATCAATTTGAAATTTTTCACACTACCATTATCGTATAACGGAACGAATTTTCACTCGCTACTTATGCCTTATCTTTGAATATGTGCGTAATTTCTGTAACTTTTTACGTTCGCGATCTGAAGCGTAAATCAGAGCGACAAATCTAACGGGCCAGTGTGGGGGAAGTGCTCCGTCAAGCTGCGCACGAACCGCTATAATAGACCGTCCCAGTTGCTTTCGGCGCGTTGGCATTACGTGTTGTTTCTAGTGCTATTGACGTTTAGTGATATATGTGCTTGAAATACGACATGTGTGGACTGTTATTCTTGCGAGGTATGTTTTAGGTTTAGTATTGAGGATAGGACAGTGCAAACTTAAACAATGGTTGGACAAATCTTGAGGCTGAGATCAAAATGCAGAAATACGTATGTACCGTATAACCACAACGCTTAGTTTTTGTTTACGGATTTGACATGTTTAATGTTTATACGTTGTTTGGTTTTGAAAACGTATTCAGTATGTACTAGAACGATTGTAACATTAAATTGTAATCAAAGGTCATTAACAAATGGTATAAGTCATTACTACTCAATTAACTTACAATTAAAATATTCCACGTACCTTTTAATTAAAATATTCCAAAAGGAAGCTATATTGGCAAATTATTTCGTGAAAACAACTGATGACAAAATATATCCAGCTATTATAGTGCGTTTTGGATAAATTTTAATATTGATATAGGTGGAGAGTATCGTAATTACTTCTTCAAAGTAGTAATAAAATTTGTACGTACACGGAAGATAGGCAAATGGAGAAACGTTTCATTAGTAGAGTATTTAGAATGCGATAATGTTATCTTCAAAACAAAAACTGGATCGTCTGTGTGTGTTATCTTTGACCCCGGTCCATCGTAATAACTCACGTAATCGTGGTACATTATTGCTTCTATTCAAAATTGTAATTTAAGGGGGATTTTTATGAAATTTCAGTAATTAGTTGACGTGACATAGTACTATGAAAAGTGCATCGATCTCCTTCCGACTCTTGCAGAAGCTCTCTATTAATAATAATGGAAAATTAATATTCTTAGTCAATCTATATAAAAACTAAATCATTTTTTCGATGTAATGTTTAATATGTTTCGAATTATTGTAATTTGTTTTAGACGACTGTTATGATAATTTTCATACAGCTTGACACGTATTAAATCTTCAGAGCTTGTCATCGCAGCCTAAAACCAATGTGCCAGAAAGAGACAAAAGAGAAGTGCAAATAGATCTATTTAGTATTATAAAGCATTACATTAAATGTACTTCACACCTCAAAATCTACTTAAATGAAATACTTCCGCGTTTTTAAGCGTTATCTTAACAAAAAATGTGATTTTAAGTCGCTTTAGAAGTACGCGCGGAAATTATCCTCCTAATGACCTCAGCTGAGGACGTATTACGTGGTATTTTTATTGAATCCACATTAAGGCCTGTCGAGGTACATTTTTTTTTTTGTAGCCTTTATGCTTACTCTTTGTTAAGCCTGCTACGAATGCTGTAGGCTTGGGTCCTGTAAGGGTCTGTGATGCCAAAATTTATACAAGTCCAGTGGTGGTTGACACAGGTCCTTAATATTTTTTTCACACTTTCCACTAATTCTCCGCTCATATTGATCGCAGCATGATTAAGCATTCCTCGATATGTTGACTATCCAACACCGAAATAATTTTTCAATTAAAACCAGTTCAAACAAACAAAATTTTCAGCTTCTAATTACTTCTACTTCTATCACAGAGTAAATATAGAAAGCTTATTAAAATGGTACCATTAATTGTTCTCGTACGTATGTTATGTTTGCTGGCCAAAGCACCACTATGGAACTCAAGTATTTCATTCTTCCGCGTATCGAATCCAACATTTGGGTTTGTGCTAGATGGATTCGTATACAATTATGTATTAAAGCGCGCTAATGACTACGGAAATATATTCCATTCGGTTTGAAAGAATAATATTTAAATTAAGGAAGCAATAAAATGGCGGAATGCCATTTCGGCGTTATGAATTTGGGTGTAAAATTTAAAATCTCAACATCTCATAAATTAAATAGCTCAACACTTAATTTTTTAATTTACGTGAATTAATAATAAATTCCACGGTGTAATCTTAACATGTTAAAAAGTATTAAAAATGCCATTACGGTTCCTTTTTCGAAATTATACTAATATTTTCTTCCTCGATCCTCGATCGTTACGTCCTTCAGGCTACCTATCGAGACCTTCTCAAATGACAATGAGTACAGCCGTGTTGGTGGTGTGCGGTATAAGACGCGACCACCACAACTAATCATACGAGTTGATATAAGTTGATTATATTTTATGAATAGTTTCCCAAAAGCCTGACCTTTGGCGATATTTCTATCGATACCCGAACGGAGGTGGGGCTGTCCGATAGTTGAAGTTCGAATATTGTTGAAAGTGGAAAGCCTTGGCTGTTACCTGTTTCGCCACGGCACATGTGACTGTCGATTTTGACGTCATTGTCAATAATAGATGAATGTCAACTATTCTTGCTTTATTAATTCGCTAAACCAAGAATGTTCCAAGGTATATTTTGAGGATGACGGACTTGTCTATCAAGTAATAAATGCAACAAACAAGGAAGACTAAACTCGGTCTACAAAAAATTACTTATTCACATATCCGAGGGTTCACCGAACTTTGCATTTTGAGACCCCATCCCATTATGCTCACTAAATATTACATGATTCTAAACTTATTAAGAGTATGCGTTTAGTACGTGAAGGGTTTGCCTCAACTTGTTTTAATACTTTAAAAAATTGCCGAATCGATAGGACCGAAACTGAACGATTGTACACTTAATTAAACTAAAGTGAAGTTTTTTAAAATATAATTGAATAAGCACATTTGATTTTACCTATCGCTGCTGGAATAATATCTACATAAGAATAACCGGGTTGGAAATAAAAAAATGCTTTCCTTAGAGAATACTTGCGTTCTTGAAACTGCGAACAGCTCAAATTGGATGCATAGTTAATGGTTATTTTTCTTAACAGATTGTGGAGACTATCTTGCGTTTGTTTTTTGCTAATTAATGATAAATATTATAATATTTTAATTTCCTTCCCAACGTATACAATTAAATACAAGGAAGTCGTAATACTGCGTAATTAAAAATTCACTATTGTAAAGTAATTTAGTTTGTAAATAATTATTGCGTATGATAGCGAATCTTGGTCACGCACTGAGCGCTGCCGAAGGTTCTAAGCCACACTTTGAGGAAGTAAATTAAAGTGGTGCCTAGTGAAGCAGATATGGGCAAAATCCTGAAATGGAGCGTATTATAATAATTCCATATAAGTAGGTGCTACGGTAAGAGTAACTGATAATTGGTAATCAGGTGTAATGCGACACCCATAGTCATATTAGATTACCCTTAGTAACAGCAAATTCAAAGTAAAGTAATAATATCATCTATGGTGGATGCTCGACGTCATTCCGTTTTTGTCTTTGATAAAACACAAACAATAATTTCGTTGGTAGATTCTGTAAATACATAGACATAAATGAAACTTTCACAAACACAATTTAAAATTAAAATACATTTTTCAAAACTATTCTTTTATGTTTCGGTACCTGATCCGCCTGACTGACTTGCTCTTACAATTAAAAAGTTAATATTGGGTCATTGTTTTCACGCTTTCAAGTTTCCTCTTCCTTGTTCTAACCACAATACCTGGTCCATTTAAGACTGAAGCCGCTCGCCTTTGTTCAAATACAGTACTATTTCTTTCAATTTGTGTCACAGTTACAGTAATAAAAACCACGCCGTTTCAATGTTTATTTTTGTTGTAAGTTAAGCCCACATTCAAGTTGATAACAATGTTGATGTTTTTTCTATGAGTAATTTGTAATACAATTAAGTAATGAAGGAAACTGATTAGTTGTTGATTATTCGATTCCTTGAGAAACATCGAATAAGGTAAGGTAGCTGAACGAATTCGCCGTAAGACACATACTGTGTCTTGTCTCTACGGTGTGGTGATGAAAAGGCAAATTTTGCGGAGTTTTGCACTATCAAACCGTATATTGTTGGTGTTAGCATAGCGACTTTAAGTATTTCTACAGAAGAATATATTATAATAATATATTCTTTTGTATAATTTTAAAAGGCTTACGATATATTAGCTATAACGCATCTCCATCGCATAGATTGCTATGACTTTTTACTCAAAGGAAGTTATAAGTTCTTGTGACCTACAAGAAATGTCTAGATATTAAGCACATAATGATAGTAATAAATTTTCTTCCTAATCTATTCAAATTACCAACAATTTAATTTCAACGAGACTATATTGCGGCTTACGGGTGCATGATATAAAAGAGGCTCCCGAAAATTTATACACTTTTTTATCTGAAGAATGTTATAAGCAGAGCGGCTTTCATTTCGCTGGAAAGCGCAATTTTCCCCGTTCTATGGCCGCCTAGCGAAATCGTTAACGTATGTTCCCGGCGCGCCCATTTCCTAATAGCACTTTTGCGTGAGCTCAAAATGCAGACTATTACATTATTTGCAGTTTTGTCTGTCGATGAATTCCTCATTTTTACACTAATCGTAGCCCATACGGGGTGTGAAGCAATCACTAGTTCTTAGGACGCTTCACAAGGAACACCTAGAAAAAGAGACGCGTGAAACAGTCAAAGAAATGGGCTTAATATGATTCCGCTGTAATATTTTATAAATATAATCTTATATTCAACCTACAAGAACACAATTTAACTGTCTATTTAGCAAAAGTCTTATTTAATACGAATAAAAATTATTCAAAACTGCTGTAAGTATTAAAATATGTCGTTTCCGTGTTTGTGGATCACGTACGTGTTTTGATCACATCGCAACAATGTAAAAACAAATACATGATTATATACATAATAAACGCGTCTGTGATCAGCTTAGTAATACAGTAATTGGTTTTATATAGGAACTTCTTAATCAATATTATTATGGAAACGGGCACAGAAATGTATCTCGACTTATACTGTAAACAATGTAAGGCATCAAATATCTGGAAGGATAATTTCATTCAATTTCGAATAGTTATACTACCCAACGAAGATAGAAGTTGTTTTTTCAATTTAAGTTAAATGTTAATAGCTCTAGGCTTGATCGTAATCTTTTAACTGATTTGTCTCAGTGAAGGCAATTCAGTCCTACAAAAAGAAACTTTATACCATAAAAAATATTCCGGGCCGATATAAAAGGCCGTTATTTTCAAAATAATCAACTCGTAACGCCTTCTGAACTCGTTTACGGACATTTTGGCGCAGATTTGCTCTATCAAAATACAAAATACGAAGGACGGGAATTACTGCATCCGATGGTATTTCGAGGAATAAATAAGTCTGAGGATTGTTCCCTTTGGATTAGTTTTGTCTTGCGAAATTGAGATACGAGGGGTATAAAGTTTTCATAATTATTGGATGTCTTGATGCGAAGAGGAAAAAAAATATTGATATTAGGATATTCCGGATTGAAACGGTTATTCTCAAAGAAGATTCTTCAAATGGTTTAATTTTATAACAAGTGAAGTCAATCTGTAACTTAATATTCTCTCAGGATAAAAAAAGGTATCGCTACCTTTTTTTAGTTCCGTGTCATCGGGTTTCTTTGTCTACTGAGTTACCCAAACAAAACGTCTTCAGTGGAAGTTGAATTTACAGCTGCTGTAGTTGCTCGCGTAGAACACAAGGCGTTATAGGCAGAGCTCAAGGGTCTTAACACTAAAGTGTTTAATATTACCATTTAACTCGGCTCAGTATTAGAAATGATATTGGCCTGCGATAGCGTCACCAGTAGTAATAGAATACTGCTGCTAGTAATAGAATTTTTGCCGTGTAAAAATTGCGGAGATCGATCTAGATAATTTGACAAAATACTCAATTATAATTTATCTCTCTTATTGGAGCCCTCGTACAGATCCTGAATATTCAAGTTGCGATAGTTTTCTGTAAAAATTAAAATAATAAAACAAAACAGCTTTCCAGGTAATGGGAAGTACCAGTTGATTATTCGTGAGTCGGTAACAAAGTAAGGAATTTGACTAAAATAATTCCTTGTTGTTCTAATTAATGACACACAATGTAGTTACAGGTGTATAAAATGGTACGTATGGCTTCGAGAAAAGTATGCTACGGCCGTGCCTTATTGCTTGGCTTGGCGGGGGCACTTCCGTGCCCCTAGATATAATGCAACGTCAACTCGGGTCATTCATACCGTTCACTTGTTAATTGTATTCGAGCAATGGTGAAAGTTGGCCGAGCCCTCAAAATGACTCATATTTCAATAAACCATATTTACTTGTAAATTAGGACAAAGTTAATAAGTCGGTTTCTCTTGGGCCTTTGCTTTAACGTTGTTTTTTCGAAACCAACTGATGCTATATTGCTTACAATCCGAAATATTATTGATACACACAAAGTTTCTCTCTAAAATTTACTAGATTATTGAAGACGTATCTTTTAAAATCTGCTTTATTTTTGAGTACGTATATACAATAGATGTACAATATTTTACATCAAAAGATTTAAGTCAAAACTTACTAAACATTTACTAAAGTTTAGCTATTTAAAACAGCTGTGAAACCTGTGAAGCAAATGTCATCGGTTGACCTATTTAGGCCAATTACGAATGGTAATAACGTTAACTTTCTTTTAACTACTGAATTAATGAACTCTAACCACATTTCAACATAGTGCGCTAAATAGAGTTTTGAAAGTATTCTGAGTCAATAGTGAACGAAATTGTGTCGATAGCTACTATTAGTAAATGAACCTAACCCAACATTTGGAAACAAATAATGAAAATTTCAGATTGCCGTCATTAAATTTCAACTCGTTTATCCTTTGTTATAAAACCATGCAGATTGCCTGCCCGCTCTAATTAGTTAAAGGAAATATGCAAAACGAATGCGTCTCAAAGTCAGTACTGACAGACGTCTGCGGGCGAGCACGCACCTACGTATACCTGGCGTCGCGATGCGCACCTCCGCTTCACCTCACGGAAATGGCCAAGCAGGTAGCCAGGCTCGCGTATTGTCGGGCTGTCAGTGCGCGCGTTCACTCGCCGCCGGTGGTAGTGTCCGAGGTGCGCGTACGCACGCGCTTTAGTGAGCATGGTGTCTACACTGTTGTGAAGTGTCATCGCTGTGTGTGTCTATTCAAAAACAATGTCTTGTGAAAGGAGAATAAAGGCTGCCCGTTTTCTCGCCCTCCGGTGAGTCCACGCTTCCTGTCAATGGTTCCTTTACAAATCACATACCACTGTCCCCGTCACACGCGGGCTACCTGCAATCATATGCTTTGTATTTCTGTTTATTCTTAAAAAGTGCAAACAATAGATATCGACGATACAAAATTACACTGATTGTTTCGCTAATCGCGAAGACGTTTGAGGAAGCGAATAATAGTGTTATAATATCTACAAGGATTTAGTTGAATTAAATTACAAAGAGTTTCCAGTTGGTTTACGTTTTCAAGTACAAAACCATTAGTACGCGACCTTGACAAACTTATGAAATCGGTTATCCAAGTGAGCAAATGCTTGATGAAAAGCGTGACCAAGAATTTGTAGCCTTAGCAGTCCTTTTGTTATATATCGTGTCTGGTATGTAGGAGATTGTAATAAGGCAAGTGGTTCTGGTCTGATGTGGGGCGCTCCCCGCCTCGCCTCCCGGCCTTGAAAGGCTCTTGACCAGGCCAGTGCCGCCGATGTCGTATTTATTGCAATCTCCACGATCGGTACCGGCGAGGTTATTGACGCCTCGAGACAACTATTTAATCCTCATGGGAACTCGTAACAAATAGATTCGACATCACTTAAATGTCTGTCGCCTTGAATGCGATCGTTCTCACAGAGATATAGCCACAATGCCTATTACGTCACTGCAAAGCTAGTTTCCGCCTTCAAAGTTTTGTTACTAATGTGAGTCACGAATCCGATACCTAGAGAACAAAGTCAGAATTAACCGCGCTGAGTGCAATGTCCTTATTGAAACCACTTATTAATTTTTTGTCTTGATCAACCAACTCAATGGTTTTCAAGTTCTCAGCCAGTTATAAATACACTCGTCTGGCAAGAAGTGCAGGATCGATGTACAACGAAGCGCTAGGTGAAGGTTGATAGCTGTTCGCCCTTAAAACTCATTCATCACCAGTTTGTGAAAGTGACATTTTCACGTCTAGTGTTGCTGAACTAAGCGGCCGGTATCCAAAAGCACAATAAATTTGTGTGCTTTACAACAGTGGGTATTGATTTTATGTGACCCAGTGTAGTAACCATATGGCGACAGATCCACACTTTACAAAGCGAATGAGGCCGGCATATGTTGCCGCTTTCACTCCCTGCATCACAATCATTGTTACGTAGTATTCAAAGTTTCAGAGTTTTAATCGCGAACGATCAATGCTTCCTTTGAATAACTATCATCAATATTAACTATTGACATGCAGTGTTCACAATGAAGCTTGGTATTCTGTTATCATACGCCGACTGTTGAATCCTATGCTTATTCTTTTATAAAGACTGTTATTATACTACATTGTACTTATTCAATGTGGTTTGGTACTTTCAATCGTACCGACGTCTTTAAGATACATCTTCATTTTTGTTTATTTATCGGTTTGAAAGCATTAGTAATATTTTCTAATTAAATCAGCCGGGCATGCACACACGCGTGTGTTTATTACACTCGGGGGTGGGTTTTTTGTTCACAGCAGCTGGTTAACCCCCAGTAGTGACTCACGTCCTGTATATCCAACCCAGGGTGCGTGTCGTTGACCCCACTCATAGCCCTATACGCCATACCGTAGTTTGCCCTTTGTCTATTATGTATGCTATCAGAGAGGACCCCGTTTAGCCCTTTATGTCAATTATGTATGGTCTATTGCAAAATCGATTTAATCTTTTTGATTTGAAATTCTGGTTGTAGACAGACGTATTTTATTATAAACATCTAAATTCGCAAGGATCAAATAAATGTAATTCTTACTAATATTACACTAAAACGATAGCTATCAGGAAGAAACAGCCAATTTACTTTGAAGAATTCTAAAATGGATCTATAATCCCAAATGCTAACTAAAACTATACTCCAGACATAATAAAGAATAACTTTTGCGTTGTGCTCGGTACTCGGCCCATCCGACCACTGCCGTACCGGTTTCCAGCGCAGACTCACAAAGAAAAGGAACAAAACAATCGCCTTCTTTTAGATTTTTTTACAAACGTGCCACAACATGAAAGGATTCCAAGTTTACTATGCTGACTACATCTTCATAAAGCTATAGTTTATTCTTTAATATTGTTCCGTTTTATGTTTGGAGCATTTTTTTTGTTGACTCCCATAAAAATTTAAGACTATATCAATTTCATTATGTATATTTATATACTTTTAAGCTTCGGATTTTCTATTGCAAGCATTGAAAATAACATTTCAGTTTTCAATTGTGAGCTTAAATAAATGACCTAACTTGTAACTTTTATAATGGTGGATATAATCAGAGGTTATAAAACCTTTTCTTTTGAGGTTCCCTTAAATTTGCCTTAGGCGGATGACGACTAAGGTACATAGTAGATGAATTATTCATGCCAGTGGAACGCTTTCGTCCCGAAATCAGACACAGGTATTGGAGGGCTGCCATTATCATTTACGGTGTGAAATGTAGTAGAATTTCGATTTTAGATTCACCATTGCAAAAATGTGTTCAGAACTATTGAAGAAATTTGTCGAATCAGTTGAGTTATATATCTAAGCGTACAACATAAAACCAGACCGAATATTCATAATCTGAACACACTGCAATGTTCTCTTACTATGTAGATATGTGTGTGTATATATTTGGTGCTCTGTATAAAAATCTTTCTGAATGTCTCAAATATGGGTTGCGTTATGTGTCAAATAAAAAATGCAGCATATATAATACAGCATTGCGTTAAAGCCTACTTAAACAATAACCAGGCGCGGAGGTCATGTTTAAATTGTTTTTACCTTCGGCTTGTTGTTATAACCTATTGTCCGCCAATGTGCAGTCAAACACTCAATGACCCAGTTACCTTTTCACATTGTCAAAGTTTTATTTCCTCGTTTAAATTTTTTTCAACAGTTTTCGCAATTGAAAGCAACTTAAACCAATTCACTTTAATCCTTTGTTAACGTTAAATTGTTTGACAATCTTATGAAGAATGGCGTGTTCGCGAATTGAGCCTTCGGCTTCGTCGAAAAGTTAAGCTCTAAAGTATAAATAATAAACTATACATAATCCACAACCATATACACTTTCCCTTTTGTTATATTTAATTCTGAAAATATTGGTCAAGATGTTAGGCTATAATATACTGAAAAAAATCGCTAGCTTTTGTTGAAAAGTTCGAAGTCCGAGATTATACCTCAAGATGGTGGTGAACGCTAATTTAATCGCATTTTTAAATTTAAACACCCACTGACCCCTTCTAAAAGATGGTGCAATAAAAGCGCTGCCTAAATAAACACAAGGTTCATGCTAACCTGAATGGGCTGGTTCGTGTGTTTTTAATATAGGTTATATTTGGTAAATGGTCTGTGGGCTCCGATCGCGGAATAGATAAAAGATTAAGAAAAAAGAGTAGGCTGCACTGCACGAGTGTAAAGCTCATCGGATTAAACAATCGTACTTAATAGATTTTGACGTAATAATGGCGGTCAAAGCTGTAACTAATTGAGGTTCAAAACTCAATGTCTGCTAAAAGAATAAACTGGACTAGATATCATGAGAAACATTATGTTCATAATATAGCATTATTTAACCACGTTAACAAGTGGCGAAATTTCTATATTTTGCAGTTTTATCTGATTAATCGATAGTTTTATTGACACCTTTTGGGCTGAGTGCAGGCGTGGCAGCGAAAGCAGCGCTCCCTTGACATGCTACGGCGTTTGCGCATTGCAGTCAAGGCTCGCCACCAGCGCAGGCGCATTACATAAATATTACCTATTACTCATATCATAACATGCACTAACATCACGCGTACGGTATGTTAGGAATTCATCACAATGATGTTTATACTTTTGTGAATCTAAGATGATTGTATTGATTCTTTATTTAATACAATTCCTTGTAGGGAAGTCTTACTAATACACACATTGAATAGTATTCGTATACAAAGGATGCTTAATATATATGTGAATATATCTTCTTTAAAAAGTAATAACATACTCTGCACTGTATGGAGATGAGCGAACTTTGTGTTATACGTTGTCAAAGTAAGCTTATTTTTATTTCTGAACTTGTACGCCCTACAAATTGATTATTAATATTCCTATTTAAATGTTTTAAGATTATCCATGGAGATGTTCATAATTGCTCAGGCCAAGGTTGAAAATGCAGTTTTACTGACAAGAGATACGCTCAAAAGACCTCCATTTACTCGCTATACACGTCTTGCATTTATAATTTTAATGTTGAGACTTAACATAATCATGCTCAGGCCTATAATGCGGGTCTACTAACGCGGACGGGGTGAATAATTAAGTATGAGTTTAGAAATATATGTAATGACAACCGAGTGGCGCAGCTAGTCCCTTCTTTACTCTTAATACCTTAATTTGGATCCATGAAGGTTTACTCGTGATGTTTTACAGTATTGTATGAACAATGTTAGATGTGTGAATAGTAAAATTGCATTGGTACAAAGTGGTCGGAAGGGATGTCAGAGAACGGCACGTCTTGATTATATTCATACGTCCGATTTTACATTATAAAGCGGAAAGTGTAAATTTAAAGAGTTCAATAAATGCAATATTTTCTGAAAATTTTAAGTTTTAGCGGCTTTGATTTTATGAAGAATGTTTAATTTGTCTATGCGTGTAATTATTGTACACTCAAAGAAATATATGGAGAAAAATTTCTCTGGAAAACTCATATTTGCACAGTTCGCAAAAATAACTTAGGCCTACCGTTCAGGGTCAGGGAAACCGCAAAGTAGGTTTTCCCTTGACACAAGGCTCTGTTGTAATATAGCAACTGACACAAGGTTACAGCGACACGCCCTAGCGATTATTTAATTGTTATTAAAAGGGACACTTCAAACAGATAATCACTTTCTCAGGGTTTAAGCGGCTGTCAGACGTCACTTGCGATACTTGACAGGTATAGAAATTGACATTTCAGTTGTTCAAACTTTGTAGAAGGATGGCGTTTGGTATATATCAAAGAAAAGGCTGTTGCCATGTAGGTAACGATTTTGAAATTGTATGAAAATTTCAAAGTAGAAATATCGGTGCTTGCAGCTTTCACGAACACTTGGGAAAGTTTTGTAGGTGTTTAACAGTAAATCCTAATCGTAAAAATTCGAAAGTAGGAGTTTTGCACTCGCAACGGCTTAAGTCATAGGAAAAACGTGATTTTGATTTTCACTGCCTAACAAAAATTGGATTACTATTATTATTATATTTTGTTATGCCCATAGATGGTAAGATGCGCGTAAAGTGATAAGTAATATAATATAACTTAAAAAAACATTACAAGTACAATATGTTTTCGTTCGAAAATATTTTGGCACACGTCAACATGTATTTTTTTTAGAATAATTAACAAATGCTTTTTGGTTTATAAAATAATTCGTTCTAATTAATGTATTAGCAAGCTATACCTATTACACATTAGGGATTAAGTAAAGTTCAGTTGAGAGTTTCCCATACACGTCGTTTACATTCATAGTCATCAATATTAATCGAAACATCGTAAGTAAATCATACCGAGGCTTATCTATGAGATTACCAAGTTTGTTCAACTCGCGAATTAGTTCGAGATAAAGGATTTAGGGTGGCGCTTTCGCATTCCAGCACATTTATATGTCTTATTATATTGTACATATTATTGGTTGTTCCCTACGACTTTAACGGTGTTTTTTGTAGCGATGTTATATAGGCTATCACTAGGAAAAGCTTACCGCGATAAAAGGGGTTCCAAATCCGATATATCGTATCAGCTAATTACAAAGTTAAAGTAAAGTTGATACCTTTGATTTTGGAATATTGTCGTGTGATATATTCAAAAAATATTTTAATACCATTAGAAACATTTTTATTGGTTCTTATTTTTCCTATTAACATGCACGAAATATTAACTTACCAACTAAATCCGCTCTAATCCGGATTTCGCAGAATTGGTTGATCAGCTTCTAGCGGAAGTAATTTGCACTAATTCTGAAATTATTAAAAATCAAATGCTATAAACAAGTTGGTAACTAACTTTAACGTTATTATACTTTCCGGGAGAGGAAAAAAGTTGTTGCTTTTTAAATTTATAGAATAAGAGATATTCATAGAATATTTTTCATACGAACATTATACTGACATGATTATTAGCTTGAGACATTACTTGAGTTATCGCATGTATAACGATGAAAATTAGCTAAAGCTACAGACCTGAAAGTATATAAATAGCAGTTTTGTCTTATGTATGCTTTCATATAAACTCGGATTAAATACAGATTTGGGACAAAATTTGTGTTTTATCTTTCGGTATATTTTTTATATATTTCGATTACGGTTATACAGATGGCACATTCCCGACAAGGCCCTAACGCCTTCTATAGTAAATGACGTATACATATTGTGTTTCGATGTTAAATAATCAAGAAGACAAACATTTGTCTGAATGAGATTCCGTAATGTACTTACAGGGGCCGGCCCAAAGTTGAAATCTTTCGTAACCCTTGAGCTGACGCTTTCTCCGCGTTTCGAATGTGAAATGCTCTTTTATGTAAGTTTTTAACCTGAACTTTAAACCTGAGAAAATTTATCGCTTTCAGTTTGGTATTGCAGTAATCTGACCCACATGTATGTAAAAACAAGTGTTAAGCCAATTTAAGTATTATTTATTGGTACCGAATTAATTATAGGGGAAAGTGTTGCAAATAATAACCGAAAGGAAGCTGTAATTGCCTCGGTAGCTCTTTGGTTTGTCTGAGAATAATGGTTTAATGTTATTGATTTTAACAATCGCTATTCAAGTAGGGACACGCAATAAGAGAAACGAAAAATTGTTTAGTAAACACATTAGCACACTTTAATGAATTTTTTATTACACATCGATTGAATTTCTGTTGAATCGTAAAATATCAGAGACAATAAAAGTTGATGATGACACCAGTATTTATAATTGTTATTAAAATTAGGTGTTATTTTACGCGTTTATTTATTGAACTACCAATACTATGAATGCCGCATTAAGCATCGATGCTATTAATTGTTAGAAAGATTTATATAAGAGCAATACAATTAACAAACATGCTCATCGCGCAAATGTGTTATCGTACCACGAATCGAACCCGTTCGTCAGTGTGACATGGTGATCTTTGCGCCCATTGGATCGTCCTAATTAATCATTATCAGAGCCTTTAATTGGCAATAGTATACCTAATCGACGTATAAAGCAATCTCTGATCCAATTATTAATAAATCCTCTCTCTCGGCTCTCGTTATTCAATCGAGTCGGGACGTTTCAATTTCTGGTGTGTTGTTTTTATTTGAGTTCCGAATTAAACGTTGCCATGTTGCCAATCAAAATTTTATTCCGCATCTGGACAACTGCAGTTTCTTGTTTTAAGGTTGCATATGAATTTGAAGGTTGTGAAATGAATGAGGCTTTTTTTATTTGCCTTGGCGAGTTTAATTGTTTAAATTGTCAGCTTTCATAATTTAATATTTTGACACCGGGTAATTTTTCATGATTGTTTTATGTTATGAGGATGTTACTGAATATATATTCTACGTCCGTGCTAAGTTTAGCTCGTCATTAAATTATTATAGTCTGTGTGTAGATATGGATGCTATCTTTAAAATAACACATTTTGATGGTTTTTTTTTAAACAGATTCAACTTATGTATAATACATGCAGTATATAGCTCTGATAATTTTATAAATTTTTATTTGAAGTCGTAAATAAATACATTTTTATACATGTAAGCGACATTGCAAACACCGAACCCTACGAGGTGAAGAAAATTAATTTTCTATACCATTTTAAAAAAAAATGTTAGTATTGCATTAGCATTGCACCCGTGCGAAGACGGAACGGGTCGTGAATGTAATGTAAGTTAAATGTTTTAGTTTGCGATTGATAAAATTATAATCTATAAGCATTTGTCCTCTTTTATCTGTATTCTAAATGCAAAGTAGGTTTTAGTTGCCCGTAGTATATTGGTTAAGTCAATAGACTGAGGCCGTAAAGCCGTCAATAAGCTTAAAGTTAACGACGTTTGAGTGCTGGCTCGTTGCCGGCTAACCGCGTTGTTGCTAATGCCAATGGTATTTAGTATTTACCACTAATCTATCAAGGCCTAGGTTTCGACAGTCGGCTAATAGCCTATTACATGTAGATCAGATAGTGATGTATTTCACTTGGAACATCATGATTCTAATCGGTAAAAACATTTATGTTAAAAAAAAGCTGTTTTTCCTATTGTGAGAACTACTATCATAAATCAAATGTATTAATTTTTAAAACAATTAATGGTTAATAGAGCTTTAAAAACTTCAACATAAGATTCACCACGAGTTGTAAATTCATATGAATTAATGCAGCTCGGAAATTTCCTCTGGCCTTGCAATCTTAGTAAGTGTATCTAAAATATTTAGCCGTGCGAGGTGTGCAGCGAATGATCGTCATTTGTCTAGTTCATTGTTCGTTGGCAGTTGGCACACGCTAATGTAGTCGGCCTAGCAACGCTCGAATCCATTCACCTCTCACCGAGCGTGAACGGTTATGTTGAATACTGCCGCACCCGGTCCTACATTTACTTTTCATATTCCAATTTTAAACTTATCGATAACACCTGACAAGACACGTTTCCCACGATACAAATCGTGATGGTGAGTCATCGACCTTTTTTGTTACAGTTCCAATGAACGAATTACTTCATCGGTGTTTTCAATTATTCAAATAATTAGTGATCGTGTTCCATACAACGTATTACAACAATAATTGGTCACGTGGAGAACGCCTGTTTGTTTACCTCACGTTGTGAACTCTACGATGACGTAGGTTCTATTGCTTTATACGTATTAGGAGTTGTTCAACAAACGGGTTTTCAAAAGAATTGTCGTTTTGGTTGAAGAAGTTTGCTGTCGGAGGTAACGCGACATCGGTACATTCACTACCTTTCACTTCCCGCTTTTATTTACCGCTCTAGTCGGACTCTGGCCTTGCATACCTTCTAGGCATCCCTTTAACAAAGCCTCGTGACATCACACGTCTAACAGACAAAGCATCGTTAACAATTTTTGGATGTGGTTTCCTGTTATGATTCGTTTGCAATTACACGATGACATCACAGTGGCAAAAAGTCGAATGTTTAAAATGTGTGTTTTATTAGCGTGTGTTAGAGACCCAGGGCCGCGGTAACCTTGGCTTTTGAGCGGCGACTTTCACGGTTAGACCGCTTACATAAGATGGTCGCTCGTGTCAGAGACGCGCTATCTGCCGTGATGACATCGCCGTTCACTTAACATCGGATTTTTTTATTCGACGTCTTGTAAATGATCGAAGAAGTAAATTAATATAGTACGATAACGTCAAATTTTGATACAAAAGTAGACCGGTACAGTATCAAAATCTATTATATTTTTTACTTCGGTACTTAGAGTGACTCAGCCGAATGTGCAAAGTACATATTTTTTAAAGTGTAATACGTTAGTACTTAATATACCGACGGTTTTTATAGAATCATATATATATAATTAATAATAGTTTGAACTACTAGATATTATTGAGTCAATAGTTTTTATTCAAAGGCGTTTATTCTTCTCGCGTGGAAAATAAACAAGGTTAATAAATACGTTCTTTGATAAATACATATCTTGAACGTACATGTCGATGGTGATTTATTAATGAGTAAAATAGTTATCATTATATAGCATTAAATTTTGGCGTACAGCCAAGAATTATAGGCTTTGTCAATTGTCAATTCTGTAAAAGGACAAAAGTGTCTATACCTATATTGCAGCACCGAAATGCATTAATAGCTTAACGTATACTTTTAAAATTTCCAGGTACAAGAGCGGGGAGCGCTCAGTGAGGGGCGGGGGCGGTGGCGGGGAGGAAGGGCGGCGCGGCGGCCTCAAGACGCTGCCGAAACGCGCCCGAACCCGCTGCAGGGTAATGAACATGGGGCAAAAGCTCTCCGGCGGTGTAAAGTCCGTGCCCCGCGAGTGCACGGCCCCCTTCAAAGCGGTGGTGGCAAGGGAGCTAGCTCCGGAACCGCCCAGGCCGGCGAGGCTCGACGCGTTGCTGGACGCGCCGCTTGCGCATCCAGACACGCAGATCAAGCATGCCTGGAACCCAGACGACAGGTGCGTTGAGATACATCAAACTGTATGGCCTTACATTATACGTGGAAGGACACTAGGTTTTGTTTAGTTTTGTCATTTTAAACTAAAATTTCTCGTTTAAAATCTATTCCTTCTTGGGAATATTCAATCATAATATGACCGAGCAAGTTCTATTATATGTTTTTGGACAAACGCCTCAAAGTTGTCGTGGGAAGCAATGGCGTCTCACCTGCCTTACCTGCCAACAAGTTTTGTCACGAAGTTCCCCTGATGTGTTTCTTGCAAATCATCCTTTACACTATTCCTATGATACAGGTATCGCACACTGCGTCTATTTTCAATATTAAACGTTGTGCGAGCGTAATTAAATTATTGAAACACTCGCTTCAAATTATTTGATTTAAAAACTTATCGAAAACCTTTTATATTAACGAACTCAGACTTTAAGTGAAGAAATGCAATATGCTTCATTCAAACAACGTTTTAATTTAAAGGGAGTCTTTTTAAAATAGAAAACCTATCCTATCTTAAACGATCTCGAATAAACTTCAAGAGTTCCTGGATTAACAAACTACATGCTTTAATGTTTCACATTTAATATTTCACGTTTACACTAGGTTCTCACAGTTACTCGAGCGGAATGCTTTAAAACTACTTCTTATGCAGTCACTGGCTTTTAAGCGGATATTTATATTGACTCAAACACTGAACACGCTGCGCATCCGAGACAACTTCGAAATTTAAGTTTTTAATTACACAAGTCTCACATATTGCTACAGATTCGTTTGTTCTTCCGTGCAATACAACTAGGTGTTTGCCGGGTTTCTCACGCGTTCATTTAACATAGTTTAAATGAGCATTAAATTTTCCAAAAGTCGTGAACCTTGACCACTTGCTCTATATAGAACCGTTCAATCAAAGCATATCTATATCTCTTTTTATTATAATTTTATAATACTTCACACTTGTTCACATTAGTATTATCGACGATGTTCAATTTTAAAATCTCAATATTTTTATATTGAATTTTAAGTTTTCGTTAAATCATGTATTCAGAGAAAAGTCGCATTGCCCACTTCCCAGTATGTCTACACAATACCATTGTGTGTTCCCCTTCACTATTGTACCTACCAAAAAGAATTATTTGTATACGTTCACAAATGTGTCCTTGCCGCTTGCCATTTAACAGCCAATTCTCCTCATACGTATTTGGCAGCACAAGGTTGTCTTATCGATAAAGTCGTAGGTCAATGGGTCTTCATTTCGTAATTAATTCACAATAATTCCATATCGACAATTTGCCAATCGTACATAATTATTATACGAATAATTTATAGTGATTTTATTACTTAAATACTAATTACTACTTTATATTGAACCGATAGGTGTAAGTTGAATTCGAAGCCTATGATTTCGCTGTATTAGAATATCCTTCAAAAGCGGATTAGTACATATATTTAAAATCATCTTAATCCCGTAATAAAGAGGTTTTTAATTATGTCATAAGTAGACCAGGGTTTATATCTTCATTGACGCCAATTAAAATTATTCTTGTATGAGCACATTGTATAACAGACGAAAATCGTCATTATAGTTTATTATTTTACAAGTAATGGCATATTATCATAAATCCCACGCCATACACTGTACCTGTACTGTAAGACTAATTGTATCCAATGAAATTCCAGGTCACTGAACATATTCGTCAAAGAAGAAGACGCGTTAACCTTCCACCGGCACCCAGTAGCCCAAAGCACGGATTGCATCCGCGGCAGAGTTGGCTACTCACGCGGCCTTCACTGTTGGGAGGTCGTATGGCCCGCGAGGCAGAGAGGCACGCATGCAGTAGTCGGGGTGGCAACATCGCACGCGCCGCTACATTCAGTTGGCTACCAGAGCCTGGTGGGCGCGACGGATCAGAGCTGGGGGTGGGATCTTGGTAGGAATAAGGTACGAAGTCTACTTTACGCAGTATGCGTTTAGAGAGCGATGCCCGGAATGCAGTCGTTTATCTTTACGACGCGTGACGTCATGTACGATGCTGTCATACTATGATTGTTTTAAAATTTTCTTTGTGCTACTCATTAGTTGAATTTTAAAAAAATATCAATGTTTGGTTTCACAGTATATGTTGTAATATTTTGGTGGTCCAATAGTCCCGTCAACAAGTTTTGGCAGTAAAAAACAATTTTTTCTCAAAACTCCGAGTCTGGACTTAACTGTAAAATCTACAACTATAATACTTAACTCAGAAGTTATTTACTTTACTTCAAATAAAGTAAACGCAATTAAACGCACGTTTCATTACATAATCTAAGTAAAGTATGAAGTTTACGTAGTTCTAGCCTTGAGTCAGGCGAGATCGCATGCACGTAACTCAACTAGTAAAATTCGTTCAATATTCAAAGTACAGAAACTTGTTAATTATACATCCCATTACATGACAAATTGTAAATTATCTATTTGATCACAAGTTTGGCACATACATTATATACAACTATATATTTTATAATCCTCATTTAAAAAAGCCACGACAACAGACGCACTTAAGAGAAACCAAACAAAATTAAACTGATCGAGTGTTTTTTAATAAAATAATTTAAAGCAGCTATTCTGTGCCATAAGCAGCATTAAAATTCTTTACAGTGATTATATAAATAATTTACTTTCAGGTGTATCACAATGCGAAAGGTACAGGCAGTAGTGGTATCACGTATCCGGCTCTCCTAAGACCAGATGAACAATTCCTAGTACCGGACCGATTACTGGTGGTCCTGGATATGGATGAAGGCACGTTGGCCTTTTGTGCCGATGGCAGATACTTGGGTGTAGCCGCTAGGGGCCTTCGCGGAAAGACGCTGTACCCCATAGTTTCTGCGGTATGGGGACATGCTGAGATCACTATGAAATACATAGGCGGACTTGATCGTGAGTATATATAAAACTATCTTAGTATTAGTATAAGCATTAGGTGATCAGCTAAGTCTCTTCTAATTTGACAATCATGTTTTTGTCATTATCATCATATGGATCATTAATAAAAATAAATGTCCTATTCATTAAAAATTATGTTTAATTAAATTTATAAATTTCTGTATTATAAATACTCTTTTCTCTGCCATATCTCGTTATTTGTGGTTTGAATTTATTAACAATTATTATTTCTTTGGGAATCTGATAATTGGCAGCTACACTGTAACATAATTCACACAAAATGAAAATGTGAAAATCTTCTTCCAGCCGAGCCGCTGCCCCTAATGGAGCTCTGCAGACGCGTGATAAGACAACGCGTCGGCCGCAGCCGGCTGAGGGCTGCGGCGTCTCGCCTGGCTCTGCCCCCGGCCCTCACCGCCTACCTCCTCTACCGGGCGCCGTAGCACACACCCCCCCCCACACACACACTCGTGCTGACACAAAACGTGACGCCGACGAGTGACGTGCACGCACGCGCGAGCACGCTCTGACCGCCGCAACCTCCCGAGCCCCGCAACACTCGCACGTGGACGTTGAAATACCATTACTGTGCAGCTAGTGACAAAACTTTTATTTACCGGAGCAGTGGAATTATGTTTGATAGTAACGGTTTGAAAAATATTGCGATTTTTCTATATATTCACGGGAGAAGTGGTATTGGCGGTGAAGCGTGTGACGTCACGATTATCGATTTTTGTTGCATAGTATAAAGTTCTCAAAATACCGTATACGAGAATTAAGGTAACGGTTTCCGTTTAGCTTTTAATATTTTAGCGACTGCTTATTAAAACGCGTTTATATTTGTGAATTTAAAATTGTCACGTGGCTTTGGTTTAAAGCAGGAGACAGATTTGGTTTGCAAAAATAAACGCGTTTTAATCCCGTACTTATTTTTTCTCGCATACGGTATTTTCATAAGCACATAGGCCATACAATGTATAATAGCAATGACATAGGCTATAGAATTACAGGTTTCTAGATGTAAAGCTGTGCCTACAAAATACACGAGCTACCTACAAGCAAGTATCGCTAAATCCCATATTGACGTTGTCCTTACATTGCTAGTTTATTTTCTCTTTACTAACTCTATTTGCTGTGTTTTTCATGCTTTTCTATGGCAGTGTGGAGACAACAAGTCGAACCTTGAAATAACTCCATAACCTAGAGTGATCAATTTTAATCACAACCCAATTTATATAGAATCGTCAATGTTTATGGATGTGACAGGGACATTTGTCAAAATCAGCTGTAAACACTGTAATAAGATTTTATATTCCAAAATAGTTATTCGCTTCAGTCCAGCAAAGCATAAATGTTATATTTACAAATTTCGCTTTATGTTAAATAGTTATGGTATTTGAAATTAAATGTAGATTTTTCTTAAATATGTTCAAACTACCCGATTTTCTAGGGTTGCTCATCAAGGTTCGACAATTACGCCTTCGTTCCAATCCTCATTTAGTAATATTATAGCATAATTTCTATTCGATTAATTGATACATTGTCTCGATTTTTTATTTTTATATTGTCTGTGATAGTTATACTTTAAATGGATGACAGTTTAAAAATATACACACCGGATCTTTTACAATTTTATATTGCTTTTTTGTGGTAGACTTAAGTTAGACGCGACACTGAAAATTACCAAAACGTATTTAATTTGTCAACTATCGCCTATACGATGATCTCAGCTTGGGGTCTGCATCTAGTCATGCAGGAATCGTATTTTATCGGCATGAGACGACTCACGGAGCGAATTACGCTTTTTTTATGAGTTCCCTGAGTTGCCAGCGTTAAAAATAAGAAATGTCATTGTTCATCTTATCGTTAGTACTACAGGCCAGTGTAATCGTTGGCGATAATTCTATGTTATATTAAGTGACTGGTTTATTTTTTAGTTTAGCTCATAAATTCCTATTGTAAAATGGTGTGAGTGTGATGTATATATTATCTGGCTACGCATACTCGAATCATTAATCGCTGATTTTAATATCGTAATAATTTCGGGTTAGTCTTCGTAACGTCTTCTGTTGTGACATTAGATTAGGTATAAACGCAATAAAATAATGAGAATAGTATTTTTAAAAAGCACGATACTAATCGAGATGTCAGCCATTTGCGATCCAAATTAGTTATTATGAGAACATGTAACATAAGTACTTCCATTTTAATAGATTTTTTTCGTAGGTTATGTCGCATGTGTAGACCCACGCGGGCCCTCGGCCGATATCCATTTCGGCTGTTCATATTTTTTATGCTATATTATTGTGTGATTATTTTTGAGCGATTTGAATATCGGCGCTGAGGTGATCATGAAACTGCCAAATGCGAAATGTACGTCTGGTGTATGATTGCGTGCGTAATGCAGTGTGTGTGTGTGTGTGTGTTAGAATGGTAATTTTCGTTGTGTAAGAGATAAACACCAAGCGACACATTGTTGGAATCCTTTACGAGACATCTCTCACGACCAAGACTTGTGCGTTATTTTGTTTGCCTCGTTATGTCATAGCGCTCGAGCGCTGGAAAGGATTGTACACATTATAACAATATTATTTGAGTTCTATGAACCGCAGTTAGTCCTGTATATAATATAAACATCGTTTGCGACGTTCAATGACTTTATTAATGTAAGTGAAAATGCATTTTAGTTTTATAAGTTGTAGGCAATATTTTTAAAGTCATGTCTAAACAGATTTCTGATTGATATTCGAATCTCTTAGATACAATGATTGGAAAATAGGAAAACGATTGGATACATAAATATAACTGGTTAAGAAATAAAATGATATGAAATTAGATTAATGGTTTTTTTATTAATATTACCTATAAATTGTACTTTCAGACTATTAGGGTAAGCATTGGACCAATATAATTCATCTTAAAGAATAACCTGTTACATAAAGATTTAAATAAGCTTGATTACACTGTTTTAGTGAAAAAAGATTAAATCCAGTTGTGGGTTTTTCTTATCTTTAGACAATGGAAGTTTGATATGGGCATAGTATTCAAAATTTTATTTATTTATTACAGCTAAGGCCAAAAACAATACAAAAGATATTTAATTATATACAGATTCAATAATATACAATAACCAAAGTATTGATCTCGAAACTGCTTAAAGACCTCAACTAGCATACTTAAACTTGACACAAATATGTTGCATTCTGGCACAGAGATACGGCAAAGGTTGAGTTGTCTGATCATACGTGGGCTTTGGTGCCGAAGACTAGTTCGAGAGCCAACTTCTGCCATCAATGAAAGCACTTCATCCTGGATTGTCAGGAGAGTATTATCGATGCGCTTGAAATAAACCACTGTAATCAATTCCGTCCCACACAACATTCAAAGGAAACTTTAACGTCGCTATGTCTCTACGCCGATTAAGGTCATTGTATCCTAATACCCCCAGAAGGAAGGAGTAGGGTACAGGTATGAGTAGTGATAAAAACTTCTAGGTATCTAAAAAGCTTTTGTTGTACCTTTTCAAACAAGCTTGTATTTTACCTCGTGAGGAGACCAGACCACTGAGTTCGATTGCAATACACTCCGCACAAATGTCGCATACAGAGTTTGGATTGATTTGATTGTTAGCTCGTGGCTGTTACTGATAACGAACCAAAAATGCTTATACGTAGATTCCGTAATAGCGCGAATGTGACACCCAAATATTTAACTCTGCTAACTCTTGTTAAATATCATTCCCTAATTTGTATACTTCGTAACTGGATACACCGCAAAAACTCATCCATTGACATTTGCTGCGATTTTTTTATTATCTATACTCCCAATTGTCGGCCGCATTTAAGTCATTTTGCAGCTTTAAATAATCATCATGTTCCCTAATGCTTTTGAATATTTTGACATCGTTAGCGAATAATAAAATTTTAGAAGATTGAATAATGTCCGGTAAGTTGTTAATAAAGATCAGAAAAGTAGAGATCCTAGGGTATGGTTTTCAGATTTAGAGTCCATACTTCACGAATTGTTGTCGGCCACTCACATAACTAGAGAATTGCTTTAACAATATAGGTCCGTATCCAAAACTTTAGCTTTAAGAGGAGAAATCACTGTCAACTCCATCGAACCTTGAAGGTAACCTTCAAGGTAAACTACATCAGTTCTATTTTGTTTATCTTTTCCGCAAGAGATTTGTAGACCTCCGTTTTAAAAACGCGTGCTGATACAGGGAAAGGATAGCAGATTTGCATTCAAGTAACATAATAGCATGCAGACTCATTTCAAATACCAATGAACATAAAATGGCTATTGGCGAGTAATTCTCTATATTGCTTCTACTACATAATTTTGGAATACTGTTTTTTTATGAGACAGGGGCAAACGAGCAGGCGGGTCACTTAGATTAGTGCTTACCGCCGCCCATGGACACCTGGAACGCCAGGAGGCTTTGCCAGCCTTTTAGGAATAAATACGCTCTCTTCTTGAAGGCACCCAATTCGTATCGGCTCGGAAATACATCCGCCGGCAGCTGGTTCCACAGTAAAGTGGTACGCGGCAAAAAGTGCCTAAAAAACCGCTCTGTTGTGGAACGCCAGACATCGAGGTGATATGGATTAAATTTTGCATTTTGCCTCGACGTCCGGTGATGGAATGCTGCCCCAGGTATAAGTCCGAACTAGAGGGAACCCAAATCCTTACGCAAAACAGAGGATCAAGCCGATTGGAGAGAGCAGGGTCGTCGACGATTCGAGCCGCTCTACGTTGGATCCGATCAAATGGAAAGAGCTGGTATTGGGGAGAATACTCGCGATAGTTTCCATCTTGTAGGATAAGTGCTCGTACTTAAAATTAGATTAAATATAAAGGTTACTAGCTTAATCAGGAAATCAATGAATATTTATCATAATTGATATATAATTGATCATATAAGCAGGTACCATCAGGCCCGGGAAATGTACGAGGTTTAAATTTTTTAATGCTTTTTAAAATTACGACCTCGCTCAGTGACTTAATATCAAAGTGCCTAGAACAATTTTTAGCCCTAATTAGAGGATGCATAGGACAACCAGTAATGGTGGTACAGATAAGACGAATTACACAGATTTATAATGATCAGGCTTGCGCCATATCACTACCTAATTTAATCGCATTATATGTTGTTTCGAAGCCATTTGCTTTCCACATAGAGTTAACGTATTTCCAAAAGTCAGAAGGGTTAGTTGTTGAGTTATCAGATAATATGCGCAATTGCAATTTCATAGCAAATTTACTCCATGAATTGTAACATTCAGAATTATAATAATCCACTCGAATCAACAGAGCAAGTCTTCCTTTCAAGAATCCCCTCTACCTATTAAGCCACATTTGTGATAGACTTTGAAATATTGTTTTTTATAAATATCCAGGTGACGTCACAGCCAAGTAAACGACTATATGTAGACGAATTTCAGCGAGCTTATATTTTTTCTTTTAATATCCTGAAAAAAATAAGTATAAATGGTGTATAGTCCCACAATGTACAAATATTTCTATTAAAACTTCTCAAAAACTGTTTGTTTCTGTTTCAATATTATATTGTGGTAAGTATGCCAGTAATATTTGCTTTATTTTAGAATCGTAGCTATAAATCCATATTTCATCACTTTTTATATCCCACATCATTAATGAAGGTACACAAATTTGTCCCACCTTCATTAATCTCGTATTCTCGCATGTCACCGGTCCGTTAAACACCTCGTTCAAATTATGTGGGATCCTCCGAGAGTGGCAAACATTAGGAGATTTGTCAGGGATTGAAGCGAAATCATGTCAATCCCTGATAGTTCTGCAAAAAAAAAAAGAATTCATATTCAAAAAAATCCAAGTAAATCCTATTAATTTTTAAATTAACATCTTTTGTTTTATCAGTGTTGATGATCCATAGTTGAACTGTGCTATCGCTTCTTCACTTTTGACTTGTTACCATTTTCAGTTAAATGTCAATTATAAATCGACGTTGAAGTTATGGCGCGAAGACAGATTTTATCAAAACAAAAGTTGAGTTTATATGGATACACCTGCGTTAAAAAATATTAACGAAAATGGTTCTGATATCGTTGTCAATAAAAGGTAGAATTTTTAATGTAAATAAGGATACATTATGTGAGTATAGTGATTACTTTCGGGCTATGTTTAGCGGAAACTTTGTGGAGAATGAACAACCTGAAATAAATATAGACGTGAGTTCTTATTAAATTGCTTAAATTCAAATGCTTAGAATTTAGATTAAATAATGATAGAATTATAAATATTTCTTTCAGACTCTTGAGCCGGACACGATGGAAATAATATTCAAATATATGCAGAATGGTCTAATAGATCTTTCCGATCACTCTTTAACAGTTATTGGCGAGATTGCAATCACAGCCGGCTTTCTGCAGATCACCGAGCTGATTAAGCAAATTGAATACATATTAGACCTTCAAATTTCAGCATCTAATTGGATACAAATAATGTCTATTGCTGAACAGTGTTCCTACTCTAAGGTTGAAAAGCTTGCAATAGTACATGGACTTTTATCATTTCAAAATATGAAACCTGAGTATGTTCCCTCAATACATGTACTGGCTTGGTATTTATCTCACCCATTTTTGGATTCAGAGAGTGAAGCAGAAATTTTTAAATTTGGCTATGAATGGTTACTTCATCATGAAACTGGTGCAGATGCTTTGTTAATAATTTTAGGATGTTTGGATATGCATAGAATCACTCCAACAGAGATGAAAGAAATCAAGGACTTGGTAAAGGATTATGAAAATAGTTTGGCCGCCAAAGTTGTTGATTGTTTGTACAATTTGTTTATGAAAAACTGTGAAGTGACGAGTAATAGTTTACAGGATCACAAGACTGAAATTTGTGAGGACTTTACAGAGCGCGTCTATAATGAAGTAGTGAATAACATAAGAAATAGCACAAGTCGTCAGCTATTATATACTCCAGTTATACCAATTTGGATATTGAAAGACACTAAGCCAGAATTCTTACCACACTATCTATTCTCCTTTACTCATGAAAATAAATTTCAACAATGGTTAGAGGTGGCTGAGAAGAATCTATGGGGTTGGAGTATTGTGTCTTGGGGTCCAAGTAAAATAGTTCTTGTTTGTGGTGAGCATGGAAGGGGCACAGGGACATATATGAGAGATGTAAAAGTATATGACACATTAAGAAAGGAGTGGATTTGGCATGGAGTTCAGCTACCTCATCGAAGGCATGCTGGTTGTGCTGTAGTAGACGATTATTTGTTCATAATTGGTGGAGTAGGTGCGTTTAGGTCAGTTTTATGAATTGAAACAATCATAACCTGTGCTTTGTTTAGCCTGTAATATTATTGGCAAATCCATGACCTAATAAATTTGTATTTATTGTACATTATAGTGTAGTAGTAGTCTCTCTCTAGTATTTTATTGGATTACAATAAGTCACATAATGCACCTCTCTACTATGAAGAGAAACTTTGTCTTAATTATCAATATCCAGATTTTCGTAATGAACAGCACATTACTGCTATTACATGTGGCTAACTTGTTTTTCAGGGTAGTTCTGGATACAGCTATAATATATGATTTGAAACAAAGGTCTTTTAGAAAAATAGCAAAATTCCCAGACTCAATACAAAATCCAGCTGTATGCTCACATGACAATAGTATTTTTGGAGCTGGTCACAAAAATATTTACACTTATGAAGACCAGGCTGACGGAAGAGATGTTTGGAAAACTGTAATAAGTACAGAGATTAGAATGAGTTGTATGAGGTCATATAGAAACTATATATATTGTACCCAAAGTTATTTTAGCAATTTATACAGATTTAGACCCGGGATAGATAAAAAATTGGAATTAATTTCTTGTCTTTCAAGCCCACCATCCACTATGTGCAATATGCGTAAGTAAATTTCATATTTTTCTTACTAAAATGTATTATTATAATAAATATTAATTGATGTGTAGTTCAATAATTTATGTTTGTTATTTCAAATCAGTTATTTAGATTTTACTCTTCAAATGTAGATATACTGATTTACACATAAAAAAGTTACTATTGACCTCTCACTGCCATTGATCTTTTCTAATTTACGCAAGTAATTTTATAATTAATGTTAAAAGACCAGACATAAGTTTTATAATTTTTTCTCATAAATTGTGGTAACACTTATGAATTTAACTAAGATATAATAGTAATTTAAATGAAAATTAGAATAAACAACTGCATGACTTATTTAGGATGCTGGATTTTTATTCATAATTTCCAATGAAATCAATTAGTCTTGCCTCTATCTGCAAAGGGAGTTAAAATTCTTGCTAAATTGAATACTAATTAGGGAATAACTTAAACTTTATAGGTGACAACTTAGTCGTGTTCACGAGAACTGTATCGGATATAACTTCGGTTGAGGTTCTAAAGGGCGATACTAAAGATGAAAAGCCAAAAGTGATGTACACAGAAAGAGACGCAACAATAAGAGTGAACGAAGTTGCTGGCTCCTGTGTTGTTGTTCTTGAATCTCCACCAACGAAATGGGAAGTCTCCCAATACGTAAGGAACTATTTACAACGTTATAATGAATAAATCGTATGTTAAAAAGCTAATGGTTTTATTATAATACTATAGTTTTAACTTTTAACATAGATTAGTACAAAATTGCTTTATGTTAACGGTAATTCATAGGCAGACCACAGCATGCATTTATATTAAAAAAGTAATAATTAAATGAATTGGAAAATTAAATTTAAACAAAAGCAATAAGAAATTTAAACATACAAATTAATGAGGTAACAACTGGTCTGTCGGCCCATTCTTGCTCTACAACGTTTATTATTAAATAATCTACATCCTATATCTTGGGATTATTCTTATCACAATAAACTGTAAATTACCCTGTTTGGTATTTTTTGTAATGATTGATGTAAAGGAACCCCCGATAGAAAAAAGACGGACTAATTTACTCGCTAATCGTTGGCGTACGTCGGGTAACCTATATACGGTCATCGTCGCTGGATGTTGGGATTTGGTACAAAAAGAAATTGAGATACTGTATAGTATCAGGCGTGATACTCCATTGCATCTACAAACTTATAAAATAAATTATTCACTGAAACGTTTCGCTTAGCACATGCTATGTCTGGATATGTCAAACGATGGTACCGAAATAATATATATCAATTGTGATGGTCTATATTAGTAATATAGAACAAAAAACCATCGTGGTAAAATGAAAATAGAAACGGTGGTTTTATAAAAATAGAGGGCGCAAACGAAAATAATCGAAAATAATTATGATTAAAAAAACAAAGTCTTATGTCAAATGAAAAAACGTTATTCCTAATCGAATGTAACACACATAGACATAAAGTTGTGTACCAAACATTTTCGGTGCTTGGGTTAAAATTTAGCAGGGATATATTATAGAAAAAAATATAATTTAAATACATTTATTTGATAATCCTAAAGTAACATCAAATCACCATCAGCAATATTGTAACGACAACAAACTGAAAAATCACTTATGTAATCAGATCATGTATTATAAGGAATGTTTGAGTTTCAAAATAACAATAACAGTCTTTTATGGTTAAAGCTTCGATAAGTACATTTAATATAGGCGCAATATTTCGAGTCTCCTTTTTGTTAAGATTGTAATCATCCATAAATATTAAAAAATATTTTTATTATTTTGGTTTTTATAAAGAGTATTTAAGAACCAGTTGCCTTAAATGCGAAACAAAAAAAAAATTTGATTTCTTCACGTTCGTAGTATTAGTGGTAGTAGCTTGTCAACAAATTTTAAAAAATTAGGCTAAATATTTAGGACTTTACCGAATTTAAATTAAAAAAATCTCAAAGTACTCGATTGCCTCTATTCACCACGGCATAAACACTGATAGAAATAGACGAAATAAAATCAAATGTTTTTTTTACAAACGCCCACAGATATCATCAAAGAGGTAATACTCCAAGTAAATATTTTATAATATATAGACATATTCATATACCGTTAAACCTCTTTGGACGAAATCAAAACAATTACTCGCAAAGCGTGTGATGTTCTAGCACCGTGTCGTCGCTTATAAGAATAGTGTTGTCATCTACGAAGTCCTGGGGAACGTCAATTTGTGCTGTCAGCTCTTGCAGGCCTTCGATTAGCTCGTTGAGCGATGCCTGCAAATAAAAAGGAATTCAGTTTTATTATAAACTAGATGTTTGACTTGGTTTCACCCGCATTGGCTCACGGCTTGCCGTGTCATTTATTTGTATATTCTGAAGTCATAACTATCATTGTTAGCATGTAGTGGTGGGCTGAGTACATACTCTAAACTAAAAATCTCTAAGTTTAGCTTTAGACCTGTCAAACAGTTTTAGAGAGCGTAACCTATTCTGTACATCTCTAAATTGATAGCAATAAGGTTTAAATTGACAATGTAGAAACATATAGAATAGGTTACACACGTTTGGCAGGTCTAAACCTAAATTTAGAGATTTTTAGTATTAGAGGTGTACATCAGAATTGCCTCTAATATCTGGTAATTTAGCTTTAAAATGTCGAAATATGTAATTGGTCTATTTACCAGTTTATAAATTACATAAAAAAAACGTATATTAAGGCTCTTTGTGTTCCTGTATTTATCTCCAAAACGATCTTGAACGATTTCAATGCGAATAAATATCGTAATTCATATAAAATTTATTTTTTAATTTAGTCTCAATACTCAAACCCCTTTTTTTAAATTACCTTTGTCTCACTGAAGTTTTCCAAATATTTATCCACTGTGGAGTCCTCTCCTTCAAAAGCTTCTGCCAAAACCTTCAAATGATCTGGTAACAAGGATGTATCCAGTTGACCGTTGTTTTCGTCACGCAGGATTCTGGAATTCCCCATTTGAATAGTTAAAAAAAAATTAGTGAAAAATTGTTCAAGGGGGGTAGATTAGATAGACATTGATTTTTCAGTGCATAACTTATGATTGTAATAAGAATACCCTACTTGCGCACCATTACGGGCTGTCCAAGAGTCTCTTTCAAGAGGCTTGGATCCCCGCTACGGTAAAGGTCTGATATATACACATCAACAGGTCTAGGAATATTTTAAATAAACCTAAATAACTAAAATTCTGTTAACTTCTTGTTAACATATTGAAATAAACCTTGTTTAATAGCCTGTCTACAAAACATTTGATAAAGTTAAATTAAAAAAACTTAAATTTATTTTTGACACAAAAAATTTTGACAAAATTAATAATCCATGGATCCACCTAAGACTGTCCTGTCACATCTGCAGCGGTTCTGCATCAAAACAAGGTTGCCAATAACCTGTAATGGAATATTGAAGAAAAACTGGTTTTCAATAAATAATTCTCACTTGAGTATCCTTCGTCGCGTAAACTCCGGTCCCGTAAGTACAGTGAGCGTAGCCAACGTAGTGGCTTCGACCGCACGGGCTCTTCGTTCGAGTCTCGGCCAATCCACGCGGAGTATAATTGAATGTTTCCCTCGTTTCCCCACTATACGTCTGGCACCTTGTAACTCAGCGTTGGACGAAAGACATCTATACTGTACTGGAAAGAAAATCAACATTTATTTTAACTACAAGTTAAAATAAAGGAAGCGAGCTTACTAGCGAGTAAGGCCATCATGTAACTGCAAATAAATAGCTTCTCGATTTCTATACTGATTCAAAGTAGTGAGCATATAAAATGACCGTTTTAAAGAAAAACACTTTATTAACGGATTTAAGTTATGTATTTTAAAGTATGCCAAACGTTGGAGAATTTTAAAATAATGTAAATATATTTAAATTTTGAAAAAAAAAATTCTTTAAATGAGTAACATTTATGTTAATAAAAGACAATATAATAACTGTTTTATATTCTTGTTAAGTTTATAATTTTGATCGTGAATCTTAATTAAATAGAAGATAATATTATTTATATACCTAGTTTGTTTGAATACCTAAAAATTACAAAAGACGTAAAATATTGATGACGTCATTTGTCATCTGCGTACGAGTCGTTTTGTTTAAATCGCAATATGTTGACAGAGGAAGCTGGGCTGTGCGTTACAATTAAATATACATGGAGCTAGAGTCAAATATAGATAATAAATACTTACAATTAAAGTGTAAAGCTGTAGAAATAAAGGCCGGCACGGATGCGCGATTGTACAGCGTGAGTTCTATAGGCCGCCGTAGTACTGCGCGAACTAACGCCGTTTCACCATATGTCACTAGTCCAGACCATCTGATTGGATCACCGCTTACGCATCCGTGAAGTTTGATCTAATATAACAATTCAATGTCAATATCAAAATGTTTAACGAAATGTAATCATTTTAAGTTCAAACAAAAGCAATCCCTTAACAAATATACTCAAATTTATTACATATTATAAAGGGATTTTTAACTTCCAGATATGAAAATAAATAACTATCGAATCATAACATAATAAGACAAAATTTTATTCTTCAACTAGCTGACCCGGCGAACTTCGTACCGCCTTAGCGTAGCTTTGATGCACTATTTTATTTTGTATTATACGTTTTTTATTACGTAATTTTATTTTAGCTTTTTATCGGCATAGTAAAAACACATATATCCGTTCGACGCTAGAGTGAGAACGGGCGAATGAACAGACATGACGAAGGGGGTTCCATCTTTTCTAACCCTTAAAAGTAGCCTAAGTGACTCCTTATTACATCAGCTACCAATCAAAAAAAGTCCCGCCAAAATCGGTCCAGCCATTCCAGAGATTAGCCGGAACAGACAGACAGACAAAAAATTTAAAAAATGGTGTATGTATCGTATATATATTCATATGCATGTAGTAAAAAACGGTTATTTCAATATTAAAAACTGACACTCCAATTTTATATACTAGTATAGATATAGCGCATTGCAATTAAATTAAATACCTTTCTGGAAAGTTGGGAAGTTTTGTCCAGCACAAGATGAAGGGCGGCAACGTGTGGGGTGTTAGAGACGGGCGAGAAAACCAGAGACAACGGCCGACACTCGCAACCGCCCAAAGACATCATGAAGGTGCGAGATCCCGACGATTCTATACATCGAAATTTCATTATAGGCAAGAAAGTAACATAAAGTTAAAAACATGGACTAAATATAGTGTTTGTTGCTATGGTTGTAAAAATAGTACTACAAATAAATCATGTTTTATAAGAGTTTTTGTTTTTTAAGCGCAATTACATCAGTTGAAGGTAAAATAATGCAACTTGTTAAAGAGATAGTAAAAAAATTTTAGATTGTGATAGAAAGATATCAGTTATTTATAAATGTAAGTTTTCTTGGTAAACTATTTTTAAATTGTTCAAATTTTTATGTACATATAATTAAATATTAGGCCACTTAGGTCTTAATAAAAATATATTTTAAATATGAAACACAATTTAAGTAAACTCTTAAAACGCACACACCTATAGAAAATCCCTCTCCAACAATATGGCAGCGAATTTGTACTTTTTTATTGGTAGAGTTCTTCAAACTCAGTTCTTTCTTCCCAGCTTTGACCCATGATATATTGTTTAAATTGGTTTTGATCGGAAACGTTTTAGCTTTTTCTGAACCACCGCTTATCAATATGTGAGCTGTCGCGAGGGTCGTAGCTTCTTCCAATATCAGGTAACTGAAAAAATTATAAAACAACTTCTCTAATGACCTATATCCAGGTCGCCTATGTTGAGTTAATACAGCGTAAACCTAATTTATCCTATTCTGTCTTAGATTAAAAAACCTTTCTTTTTTTAGAAATTGGATGTTGCTGTGATGAAAATGAATTCTAAAGGGACACATTAAGTACCAAGAAGACAATAGTTTATTTGTTCTGCATATAGCAACACCGATTAAATATATTGTGTCTCAGTATGTTTACCATTTCTTTCATGATAAAATTGGCTTTATAAATGATGCACTAGGCATCATTTATAAAGCCGAATTATACGAACAAAATTCAACTTTTTAAATTTTTACTATTCAACTTCTGAGTCTGTTTATTTGATTGAAAACTCTAGAGCTGCGAGTCGACTATTCTATTGAATAATTATAGTTATATACCCACTACCAAATATATATATATATAGAAAAGACCTCACCCTTCATGAACGACATCGGGTGGTCCTGTATAAACTACTTGCAGTACTCGTGTTGCAGCCGGCCTTAAATCAAACTTGCCCGGAGACACTTTGAAGGGTATTGTTTGGTCTCCCGTTGAACTCTTAAACTTTACGATCCATACACCAGTTATAGAGCCTACGTTTGTCACTGTTATGGGAGTCGGCTCTGAAATTGTCATAATTGAGAGGATTAATCACAATTGTTGCAATATGTGCAACTCGCAAATCACTACAAGAGTATTAATAATATTAAAAATTGTTGCCATATCCAGTAATAATTTTATAAATATTTTGACAAAGCGATAAGTTATCACGATTTCTATCGTAATTAAATAATAAATGTAAACTTAATATCACCAGTTATTAATAAAAGTTAAAAACTACACAGTTCAATTTTCACACACTATCATATGATAAGAATAAAAAAATATTTATTAGCTAAAACTAAATATAAAATTAAAAAAACAACATAACATTAAACAAATGGATCTTTATATATTTTTTTAAACAAATTAAAGTAGGTAATATCCCACAAACATTATATACAGTTAAAAATAAAGTGAACATAAATATAGCACATACATTTAAGATGAAATCTTATATAATATTGTCTTTTATTAACATAACTGTTACTCATTTTAAAGAAAAAACGCTTTTTATTTATCTATTCTTCTATTTTATTTATCTATTCTATCTTTTTATCTATCTATTTTTATTTCGGATTTAGAAATCTTATATACTACATAAATAATGAGCTTTAAATTATATAGAATGCTAAATTGTATGGTGGCACATAATCATTATTATTGAAATCTCACCTACACCAATCTCGACTTTACCCGCAGCCTTCAGCTCCAGCTGTGCAGTACCGACTGTTCCTATGAGATCCACTTTATTGAGCACAATGTTGACACTGGTCAAGGTAATATTCAGAACGCCATTAAACGTCGCCATTTTGCCGCCTGTAAGCAGTATTTATGTGAGTATATATAATACTTACATTATATACTATAAGAAATAGTAAATTCGTCATTCCTTTCGAGTAATTAATCAACCTCTTAAACACAAGTTTTTTTAGACATAATTTAGTCAAAACACTTAATTATTTACTTTTATAAAGAAAACTGCAGGATACAGTAATCAATTTTAACACCTTTATTAAACTTTTATAAGTACACCTTGGTGAAAACACTTTTACTGCATCATACAGGAAACCGTCATAGATATTAGCTAGTATCTATTTTCACCCGCGTCTCGCACTAGAATGACTCTCCCCGCCCGGGCCCTAGACTAATCCCCACTCTCACTGAATATCTTCTTCTTGGAAGTCCAGTTTAATCATTCCTATCCCCAAAAAATCTAACCCTTGTAGTTTTGCTGACTTCCGACCTATCTCTATTCTCCCTTTTCTTTCAAAAGTTTTAGAGCGCATAGTTTATCAACAGTAATACTTTTCTAATTAAAAATTCCTTACTTGATCCCCTTCAATCAGGTTTCCGCCCCGGTCATAGTACCACTACAGCGCTAATTAAGATCACGGACGATATACGGCAGGGCATGGACAACGAGCAAGTCACAGTCTCGCGCTTTAGATTTTAGTATGCGTTTAATACAGTTAACCACGTACTTCTGAACCTACTTCGTCGTATTAACATATCCTCACCTGCTGTCAACTGGCTCTCTTCATATTTTGACGGTCGCCAACAACGCATTTCAATTAATGGACTGCAGTCTGAGTGGCGCACTGTTACCTCTGGGGTTCCCCAGGGGGGTGTATTATCTCCATTGCTTTTTTCTATTTTCATTAACTCTTTAACTTCTCGTCTCCTATCCTATTATCACCTCTATGCGGATGATTTACAAATCTACTTTCAATCCTCTCGGCGATTGACGATCTTCCCTCTTGCGATTCAGTCGACCAATGACGAGCTGAATAGGATCTCGGAGTGGAGTAGAGACTTTGGGCTTAAGATTAATCCTACTAAAAGTCAAGTGATTGTTATTGGAAGCCCTTACTACTAGAATTAATCTGGCCATGCTTCCCCCAGTAACTATTGATGGTGTGGTTTTGCCTTTTAATGATACTGTGCGAAATTTGGGAGTATTTTATGATAGAACCTTATCCTGGGCACATCATGTGGAGCAGGTTAGTCGCAAAGTGTATGCAGCTTCAGAGCTTCCAGAGGCCTCCTCAGACGCCTCCAGTCACTTTCTTCCGAGGAGCCACTAAAACTATCCTAGCCAATCACTTTTACTCCCACTTCTTGACTATGCTGATAGTTGCTCCTCGGATATGACTGAGGATCTTTTAGATAAGCTGGAACGCTTGCAAAACTTCTGCTCGCTTCATTTACGGACTAAGAAAATTCGACCACATTAGTGCATATCGCAAGCAACTAGGCTGGCTCCCTAAAAGACTGCGCAGAGATGCTCATATCCTCCACCTTCTTTTTCCTATTCTCATCATCCGCATACTCCCCCCCTATCTCAAATCTAGTTTTAATTCACAGGGCCTTATAATTATAGTTTGCGCTCTGTGACCGATGTATTTTGGAAATCCCCCCACATAATTGTAATTTTTACGGCAAATCCTTCAATGTCTCAGCAGTAAAGCTCTGGAATTCTTTACCTGATGCAATACGTCAAGCTCCCTCTCTCTCTTCTTTTAAATTTCGTCTTTACAAATACTTCTTGACTATTGCATTTCCTGACAATTCATCCGCGTAACTATCGTTGTTGTTCCATGTTTTAATTAACTCTATTTTTTATTAAGTAATCAATTTTTTTTTATATGTATCATACTTCATATTTCACGTATATGCACGTGTTCCCTCTCCTTATTTTTTTTTCTCTTTCAAATAAGAGTTGCCTGGTAGAGATCGCTAGTACATAGGCCGCCCTTTACACTCCATATATCTTTAACGTAAGTGCTTGTAAATTTCGTGTCTTGTCTCTTTTATGTTGTGTGATAAAGTGTAAAATAAATAAATATGGTGGAGCGTGACGTCAGCTAGGCAGCACATTGTCGGTTTTTCTATATTGATTTTTATAACTACCCACAATTTTAACTATTACAAAATCATGACACTTTCGTTCAAAATTCATCATTTACAATATATAAAATATAATATGCATTTACAAATATTATATTTTATAACTTAATTATAATTATATTAAATAGAGTTTGCATGCACTAAATACCTTTACAATATTCTCAAGAAATATATAATTTCTAAATATTGAGGGTATTTACGAAACGAATTATTTTATACAAACACTATATTTTCATGTCATCCATATTATTCCACCAGTCTGGTAGTTGTAACTTCACACATAGAGTATGAATATTTTTTTCAGTACTTTTATTTGGTATTTGTTCTAGTCATAGCAAATAATCACTCACCTATATCCAGATCCTTAAGCTGAGGCGCCTTAAATATAACCGTAACTTTGATAGCATTGCCCCTACTAAGCCTGTATATCTTCTTCCCAGTATCCGGCACTCCCTGCATTGAACTAGACTCCATCAACACTTTACTCATCTCACTTTTCTTAATCTCTTGGACATTTGTTATCACAAACAGATCCGAGACCACTGACATCTCCAATTCTAGCTCTTCTGGACAGTCGCTGACAATCACAAAGTATTTTGTAGTATGAGATTTCTCTTGTATAATAGGAAATAGTACTTTATTCATCCCATCTCTTGATACTGCTTGTATTGAGGGCAATTTAATATCAATTTCCACCGCATCTTTCTCTTCGTACAGTGCATCCTTGGAGGTATCTTTCAAATGTATAGAGAATGGTAGTATTTGAGTCGTTTCCTTGTTACATGTTATATTGAACGTGAACTTTTCAGTCTTTCCAGGGGATAGGAGGAATGGCTGTCGCGGAAGTTCAATGTTTATGTCTTTGATTGCGTTCGGTTCGAATCTCGCGGTCAGCCAGCTATCCACGCGAGTCGTTATATTTATGGTAACAGGTGTACTGATGCCTGGAATTGAGATATATCGTTATAAAAACAAGTTCTTAGTAAATAATCTTGATATTTTAAGGCGGGAATAAATATTATAATATGATAAATATTTTACAAGACCTTTTATTTGAATATTCAATTGTCAAAGAATTTTATTAAAAAAAACATTAATTTTAACCAAACTTAAAGAACATACCTACATATCCTTGGACAGGCATTGCCACAATATCGATCCATTGAGCTGAAAATATAGATTCATTATTACATTCAAACTTATGAAAGAATTTGTAATTGAATAGAGTTATATAGTTAGTTTTTTGCTTTTATTTATTTTTGCTGGATTATACCGTTTTTTCAGTAATTTAATTAGTTCGGATAGTAATAAATATATCTTTACTATTATAACTATGAATATTGAATTTCTGTACACTGAATTAACATCATAAAACCGAGTCAGGTGGATGTAAGAAGAGAATAGAACCAGATTTTCAATTTGTTTGGGAGAAACAAACAAACTGAAAGTCTGTATATTATCTGTTTTATCAAGCTAATCTCCGAAAAGTTTTGAACCAATTTAAATTTAATCTTGCATGGGGGGAAATTAAATACGAAACTCTTTTAATTTTCGTGATACTTCTAAATAAATATATATATTTTAATTATACAATTTGGTTCAGCAATTTGCACGTAGTGAAAAAATTTGTATACTAACTTATAGGAGGCCTGATGCAAAATAGTTTGAAAAGTAGTGCAAAGCGAAACATAGAAAGTAAATGTTGGTATAAAAAATAAACAACAAATTGAGCAACATAGTAAAGTTTATTTTACAATAATTGAAACTATTTCAAACTACCACCAATTTGGTTTATTAAATTTATAATATTCAGATCAATTGTTGAAGGACTTCATCTAAGGTAAGGGTATAAAGGGAGCTCTAAACAATTTATAGGTGGCGCTGTCCGCTTTTTATGAAATTGTATCAACTATAAATTTAAGAGTGTGAAATCCATGTGAGTTATATATATACAATAGAGTGAAAATTTTACAATGCAAGCATACATTAAAGCACCATTCCTTAGCGTATCTCAATATAAAACATGGGCTATGATGGCACCACGTTTGTTACCATGGTTACCACGTTTTATAATGAGATTACGTTAATCACCCAAGCAAAGCCCACAAACCTTTTGCAAAGCGTTCTTCGTTGTATCTTTTCAGTTGTAACACGTCTTGCCAATCTACTGATTTTTCTAACTCTTTATATACAACATTTGGGGAAGGAATGTGAGATGTATTTGTCTCGCCTGAAAATAACTACTTCTTACACTAGACGCTAAAAAATATATTCAACTATGTGTAATTATGATGTTAATCTGATTTAAGTGGCTTTTTTATAATAGATATTTAATGGTCTACATATCATAAACTACATAATAATTCTTTGAAAATACTTATTCTAGATAGTGACGACTTTTAAACTATATGGGTGCAACCTACATATAATCATAGCAAATAAACAATATAATACAAGTATAAAAAATAAAAATGCAAAAGAGATTTCAAAAGCCTTTTGAAAAATGTGAGATCTTGAATCCAAAGTATCTACTAATTTGAAAAAACACTCACTGTCACCTTTACTTGAATGGAGCGGACTGTTTGATGTTTTAAAACTTTTATTCTCCTGAACAGTAGTTCGCGTGGACTGACTAGAAGGAGACTTTGATTTTACGGATGCCTTACTCCTATTTTCATTCTCCATGGTCAAAGAATCTTTTGTTATTATCAGATCTGGTACTTTTTCAGATATCTTTAGATTATCCAACGAAATCACTGTGCTTAGTGTACTTGAAGAGCTTGCAGTGTTCAACTTTTTTGTATCTTTCAATTTAGTGACATACACATCTTGGTTTTCTATGTTCATTTGAAGCTCTGATAATGGTTTTTTATTAGGTTTTATTTGATTTACTTGCATTATATCTGACACTTTGCATATTGTGGACTGTCTGTCTGAAAATTTCAAAATATGATGGTAAGAAGTTTATTTAGTGACACAAAAAAGCAATTTATAATATTGTTCACTCTTTTGGTTGATTGACTGCTTATTTTTCTGCTAATGGCTATATAAACATGAATTATATAATGCAATCAATTTGTCTTGAAACATTTAATATTTAACACTGTTAGATAAGGTCAATTTATTTACATTTTTAATAATTTCAAAACAAATAAGACTTACCTTAAATGGTTAAACTAGTGTATAAAAAGAATACTTACTCAAAAAATCAGCTATCTTGGACACACTAATAGATTCATCTGGTGACATCTCTGTGTCCTCATGCACTAATCGATATGATGATTTCAAATTATTTAACATAATATCAGTGGGTGTTATTTTTTTCTGGCCTTTAAGTGATGGTGTAACAGAATTATTTGGGCCATTTTTGAAATAATTCCCCATTTCACTCATAATTGATGAATCTGGCTCATAGCTGGTTAAATCACTTGGCTTTATTAATGCAGTAGGTTTGGGTTGTCTCACTGGCACCTTGTCTAAAGTTTGATCGATATTGTATGTATTGTTTTTCCTCTTTGGCGTGGTATCTACTGGTTTGTGGGACGATACTGAAATAAAATAATGAAATTGTAATAAAAAGGTAATATAAGTAATTTAGCATGATCATGGAAATTTGCACACTATAAAACTATATTTAACTTTTGAACTTACAGCAAAACTGACAATCTCATTAACCATATACATCCTTTAGATACTCTGTTAAGTAAAGATAATAATAAAAATTTACAAATAAAAATTCTTCATTGAGATAATTTACCTTCAGAAATGCTGGGCCTCATGTATCTGTCTGGACTATCTGCATTTCCAAGGATTTCAGAGAAATTAGGGCACTTTTGTTTGAAGTACACTTCTCTTTCAGACATGTTGAAATTGCTGACCCTGAAAAATCAGTGTTTACATAAATAATTATTGCAAAAATCTCTAGCTTAGTTCCTAACAGGTTGGTTAGGTGATCCATAGTAAAAAAGAAACTTTGGCTTTGAATTTAATTAAGATATAATATATAATTTATTTTTGTTACTTTTTTATGTTCATTCAATTTCTTATTTTACTGTATAGAGTACTGCTTGCAGTATAACATAAAAAAAAACTGTCACTAACATGCTTGCATCTTGTAGATTCACCATACTTTGAGGCATATCCTTTATTAACTCAGAAGTTGTTGTTGCATCTAGGGGTGCATTGAATTTTTCCTTGATAAGTTGGTTTTCATCTGCACTTAGATCTACCTGTAATATAAATTTTAAAACTCATAATTAAGTGATAAACTTTATATCTCTATAAATATACCATATTTGTCTAATCAATACCTCATGCCTTAGAAAACATATACAAAGAGTTTTTAGGTTTGATATTGGTAAATGGACATATTCCTGTAGGTCATAAATGGGTAATTCTCTACAGGCACATTATACTACTCCATAAAGTTTATATAAAACTTATGAGATGGGGAAATAAAAAATTAATTTGGTAAACAAAATTGTTGTATAAATTATATACAAACATTGTATTTTGATGAAAAGCTTGCAACAGAGTGCCTTATCAGTTTAGAAACCTCCTGGGTTTGTCTTTCCATGTGGCTTGTCAAGCTTTCAAGGGCAAAAGAATGGCGACCAGTATTTTCAAAAGCTTCATTGTGATCAACAGCTTCAGTGGACCTGCCAGTCATTTCACCTGGATTGAAGGCAGTCTGAAAGCAAAAAAATAATACATATTTATTATTTATTTTACTATAATGTGTAGGCACCATTTAAAATTTAACAATTTCAGGTCCTGATGACTAAATCAACAAATTGTCTCAATAAGTATACTTAAACTTGAGATTATTCTGGTTAATGGTGGGCATAATGTCATAACAGTGCATTTATATGTATTGGCAAAAATTTATTAATGTACTGTTAAATGTCTGAAAGGGAGAATTAACTACAAAAATATATGATAGATAAAGATTAAATATAGGATATAAACATAATATAGTTTACAATATTTTAAAACATATAATTATAATAAAGGTAAATACAAGAAAAAAACCAGAAGACCATTCATAGTTGGTGTAATATTAATAATTATTTAGGTCCTTTGCCCTAAAATGCTTATAGAACATAAAATAAATACTTACAGAAAGTGTGCTTGTTTCACCAAATCCTGAAAACATAATAATTTACAAAACTCAATATATTTTTAAAGTTGTAATGTAACTATGTTTCGGACGATCTAAGTTATATCATAATTAGGTACTATTTATTATAATATAAGTTTACCTCTTAATCGTTCCAAATCCAAAATACCAGAAGAAGACTCTCCAGTGTATGGCGACGGGTTTTGTAAGTTCCTAAAACCCGTAAAAAATGATTTAGCTAGGTAATGGCAAAACTTTTTCGTTAAATAAATGAAAGGAAATCTTACCGATTAGTTTCTTCGTCATAGTTAAGAATTGTCCTAGGTACATTAAACGATTTATCTTCGGCCAAATGAAGTAATCTTAGTATTTTACTAGGAGTTAAATAGTTATTTTCGTCCATTTTTTTAGAAGAACCTTAATATCACATTCACTTCTATGTATATGGATTATAAATATAAAATAAGATTCTTAAAATAAGCACAATCTACAAGGCACCTGATTGAATTAAATCGTTAAAATTTAAATTATTTGAAACTTGGTTTATGGATTATTTCTATATGAAAACTGTCAACTTACACAAATTTGACATAATGATGCACGATATACACTGTGTGTTACGTACACTTTAGGGATTGGTAACAGATAAAGTAGAGGTAAAAATAGACACTGGGAACAGAACACGAATAAAAGATTAAAGTCGCAATTTCTTTTGTGGTAGAATTTTATTGTAGATTTAGAAATGTAATATCAAAATTTATACAGCTTTGAAAGATTTTTTGAACAACGAAACAGTAATATTTGAGTTAAATCAATTATAGTTAAGGATAAAGAGAAATCATCAAATATATTCACACAATTTTGTTGATTTCAATTACATTATTGGTATATACAATCTAATTAAATTTTTTAAGCATACTAATTGTATAAGGTACATTTAAACAAAATATTTCTGGCTGACATTCAAATGAAAGAAATTAGTCAGTGTATCTAGTTTAAACATGCATTTATTTTGATTATTAAACTTATTTACATAGGAATAGTAGTAGTGTATACTGTTGAATGTAAATTAACTTGAGTTAGGTCCAGTTAATGGTAAAGCATTTATTTCTTTGTTAAGTCTAATCTGCTCATTAATGGCCCTCCATGCATCTTCCTTTTCTTTTTTAGTGATTGGTCTTTTCTTTTGTTTAGCAGCTACCATTTTTTTATAAATGTCAATACATTCCATATCAACTTGATCCAATTGCTTTTTCAAATTGAGTCTTATCATTTCCTGTTTGCATAAACCTATTAAATTTTTTAAGTTTCTGCAATTTTCTTTGCGTACAGCTGTTAATTCTGTTTGACATTTCTTTATTTCAGCTAATATTTCATCATCAGCAGGGTTAGTCAATGGAGGAAGATCTTCAGGGTCCAAAATGCCTTGTTCTACTAGCTCTTTTCTCAAACATTTTTCTAATGTTAAGGAGTTCTTGTAGCTGTTTTTAGTGGTGGTGGACTGTTTAATCTTCATATCTGGCATGTCATATGTCATAACATTCTCTTCCATGAGTGCAGAGACTAATCTCTGGGTGAGAGGGCCTGTGATCATATTTTCAGAAGACTTTTCAAGTTTTTTTCTAATACTAGGTACTTCGGGAGATTTTTTGTTTGGATTTGAGGCATTTTGGTCTTCTGATATATGCTCATCTGCCCATACTTCAGAGTAGTGTCTACCAAGAGGGGGTATTGGTGGCAATGTAGTATTACTACTTTGAACAAGAAGTGATTCCAAAAATTTCATATCATCCATTGTTACTGGTGCACAAAATGGATCTACTGAATTCCAAAACTTATAGGGAATATTGTTCTTAGGTAATGCTAGTTGTGAGAGTTCCAATTTAACTGAGTTGTCAGAATTCCCAGCTGTATCATTTGAATATCCCTGAGATGTTCCTGATGCATTATAATTTTTGAATTTAGGTACTTTAGGCTGGTTTGATAACTTTGCATAGTCCTTTGTTTTGACAAATTTGTCATCAGTAAATTTTCTTTTAGCTGGATATTGTAACTGTTTTCCAGCAGATTTACTCTTTTTTTCTCTTTTTGATTCATTAGTATCAATACTCTCAATCTCACCTTGAAAATATCTAATCCGAAGTGCAGTGTTACAAAGTAGCGACTCTAGCTCTAGTTGTAAAGCATCTAATTCATCCATACCTATAGGCTCATCTGCAGATCTTGCTGCAATTGCTGTTAACCTTGGCAGAATTACTGCATTGTCCTGCTGTCTGATATACGGTATCGGACATATTTCAGCTTTAGTTTTACCAAGAGATATAGAACCGGATACTTTAGGGGGTTTACTGTAAGGCGATAGTCCAGGACTAGCTGGCTTACCACTATCGTGGCCTTTACTCGCCAATCTTCCTTTACTATTATGATGCATCCTTTTACCTAACATTGTTTTTACTATTTACCCGCCGAATGCTAATGCGTTGAAATACACAAATGCAAATGTTTAAGTCAACTTGACAAGTCAAACATATATTGCAGCCGTTAATCAATACTGCTATTCCTATCTACTTCAGACACTATAATTGAAATCTGTAAAGAATCTCTGGAAATAAAATGAATAAATACAAATAAAATGAAAACTAGACTTCAAGAATCACTTGTGAGTTGTGATTTGACAACCTAACACGAAAATATTAAAATGGCAAGTCATCGACAGGCAACAGCCTACCATTACAGAGTAAGTAGTAACACAACACTTAGTCAATAGTCTGTGGTAAACAGCTAATGTAGTAAGCTTTAATGAAGTAGTGCGAAATAGTAGATGTAGAAAAACCTAGTCTAATTTATAGCTTTTCCTAGCCTTCATTTATCTTTGTTATATTTGCAATGATACCTAACAAACCAACCGATTGCCATTTATTAATTAGATCTTGAAAAAAAGGACAGGATAATAACAGGACAAATAATTTAACTTACAAATAATATTTGGCTATTTAGCACTTTATAAGTGTAACTTCTAAGTCAGATCATTTTCTTATTATTATAGAAAATAGCTTTGTAGAGAAAACAAATCAAATATATTTAATTTTAAATCTCTAAGAGATCCCGAAGCATGAAAATTATTATGTTATAAAAATCATCCACATAGTTTACCCTCAATAATCAGCAAAAGGATGTTGTGGAAATTGATATACTTTTCCTTCTTCTTTAAGGTACCGGCTTACTGGTTAGTGATAACCATCCCAGTGTAACCTAGTGTCATATAAATCTATAAGAGGACACGTTATCAATTTTTATCAATGTAAGCGCCGCACTATGCTTTCACAATTATAATTTGAAAGTAACATGGAATAAACAAAAACAATGACAAATATTTAGTATAACTGTGTAAATTTCACGAAAAATTGTTACTTGTCAATTGAAGCGTGGACACATTTGTATGCGATTTTATTAAAAGTAGACTTGCACAGACCAGTTAAAACTTTTACCATAATTAAGTACTGTCATATTGGAACATTGCACGTCAAATTCATAACATTTATCTGAAAATTATTTAATGTGTGTAATCTTTGAAATTATTTAATATTTCAATGGCGTGAAGTAAACTCCGAAGTCCGATCGTTGTGAATAAATATTTTGAGTTCGTAAATTAGTCTGAAGTTCTTCAAAACAGTTTCTTGCTACTATTTTTTATTGAAATTGAAAATGTGATAAACAACCTTACAATGATTTTCGAACATGTATTCAGCTGCTGAATTTCAGCAACAATATTGCTAACTCTTTGTAGGCTATAGGCGTCTATATGTAAATGTTTGGCAAAATGATCTCTTGTCCACTCTGTTGCAGTAGTGCATTCAAAACAAAAGCATTGCTTATTGATCATCTAACTCAAATTACAAATAATATAGTTTGTCCTATATGCTCAGATAATATATCATCAGTTGATGGTCTTATTGCCCATCTCAAAAATTGCAATTGTATAGGGACAATAGTTTTTAATCTTGATCAGAACCAGCTTGTACATGAATCAGAATACAACTCACAGGCAATAGACACTGGTAAGAGCAGTATGGTGTTAGTATTACAAAATATTGTTTGGAGACTTGAAAGCTGCCGCTTATGTAAAAAATGACTTACAGAAGAACAAAACTAAATGTTCATCATCAAACATCAAATATAATGTTAATTTATTCTTTGTTTGGTAATTCCCCTAATAATTAAGTACCTCAACCAATAGTATTTGGTCATGGACCAAAAAATTATTGGTTGAAGTTATGATACTATTGGTTCTTGTTGTTTTAATATTAAATGTAAACAACACAGTAAACACTTAAATTCTCAACACTTAAAAGATATACAGACATTTAAAAATTCCACTCATTTATTTCAGAAAATGAAAAAAATAATAGTACCGAAGTAATAGACAGTAATATGGAGGATATTTCTGAAGTCAATGCATTGTATACAGAAATATTAAATAAACAACACATACAGGAATTAAGGATTGTAAAGGAGTATGGCGATAAATATGTATTAATAGATGATAAAGGTTCAGTAATTAACACTGGTACTACTTTTGTGTCCACACAAAATGAGGATGGTACTATATCCTACAGAATTGAAGGTAATAGATTTCTATATTATACTATATAGTTTTGATTGATACTTAAAAGTATTAATTACTAGTGAATGTGATAATGATTGTAAATTAGAATATAAAAACAGTTTAGTTTTTTTTGCATTTGGAGTCTAATCTAGAATTAGTATCTTATTAATGAATTGAGCAAAGATACATAAAATTTTATATAATTTCAGAAGCACCTATAGAGCAAGAAACTGAGTTGATAGCAAAAGTGGAAGAAGAAAGTCAAGGCAGTGTTGAGGAATCTGAGGAGATATACAGCTGCAATACTTGTTCAGTGACATTCTCGTCTGTTCTTGATCATATAAAGCAGTATCATACAGACCAAAATGTAGTTGTTGAGGTAGCACGCTTTATTTTATAGTAAAAGTAAGACTAACAAAATAAGGGTACTTAAGTGAAAATAGAATATAATTAGAATATAACATTGAAGTAATAAGAAATAGTAATAATATATAATTACATTTGTTTGAAATTTAACATTTCAATGTTGTTCAAAAATTTGCAATGTTGGACAAAAATTTTAATTATGCATTTTTCTGGAATTATTTATTCGTCTGTTTGTGAGTTATTTATTTCCAAAACCGTGATTGAGTTAAATGAAATTTTACATAATTACCTGATATCCCAGAGCAACTTATAAGTTCCTTCTCATTCTGGAGAGTAAAAAAAGTTCCCGTGATGCAATTACCAACGTACCCTATACAGCTGAGTACACAACATTATATAACCACAAATCTATGTGTAATATTTTATTATAAATCCTTTAATGTGTTGGTTTCTGCAGGAAATTGAATAAAACAGTTGTCCAAACTTAATAAATTGTTAGTAGCTAAGAAAATAAGCGAGTATTACAAATAATTTATTTCAATTTTAAAGTTTATCATTTTAACATTTTAAATTTGATTAAATAGGAGCCAATTGACACTGACATACAGGAATTTCAAAATTATAATGAAGATTCACAGGATAATAATCAGTTAATATCAGAAGACACTGTTCAGGATATCATGGAAGAAAATCGTAAGTCAGAGGCCTTGACAGTAGTTATACTGAAATGTATTTAAAGATAAGCAAAATAATATGTATCCATGCTGTTACTGTTTGTTCTTATAATAATTATTTGAAGGAATAAATCTAACGAAACTATGTATTGAATGATGTATACAAAAAAAATTTTTTACATGTTCCTTGTGAATGCTATAACCATTGGGTTACATATGGCTAGAATATCAAATCTAATTTTTTTTATAATCCCACAATTGTAGCTGTAGAAGATCTCTTTTTTTTTAGTAAAGGCAGAGTTTTTGCCTGTATGAAACAAAATTGTTGTCAGTATTTTTAAAATTACATATATTTTATTTATTTATTATATATTTTATATGTACTTCAGTTCCAGAGAAGCAGAAGACGATAAAACAAGTAAAACCCAAACAAACAAAAAACAAAAAATGCTTTGTTCGATTGGAGATGGTGGACAAATCAAATATAAGCGAAAGTGATATTTCAAAAGAACAATTGAATGGTAAATTTTTGTTTTAATCTATACAATGTGTTGATGTTGAAAAAGTATTCTAGGTCAATATTTAATATAAAGGATAAATTATGATTTAGTAAAATTGATTTGAGGGTTTTCTTTAAACCCTAAGATCATTAAAACCTTTGTGTCCAGTAAATCCCCTCTCAAACAAAACAGATCAATCCAATTGAATTTTCTCTTCTCATCACAAGTAAACACAATTTTAAAGAATCTCAGTTAAAATAGTGAAATTATGTTTTCTTAGTATGTATGTATTAGCTTACATTACTCTCAGACTACCACTTTTTTTTAATTTGTTTTATTTTCATATTTCCAGAGAAAGACAGTGATCCCACCTATCACAAGGTGGTGGTCAAAACCCTTCAAACTGATGACAAGAAAAGGACTGTGTACAGTTGTATGTACTGTAATCTTGTGGTTTCATCGCTGGCCGAGTTCAAGCAACTGCCCTGTACTCTGAGTACAGACACAAATGGAACTCGTAAGTATTAAATGTTGGCTAAGGTTTATATAGCTTGCTTTATTGGTAATTCAATTGAAAATCATATACTTTTATAACTACATATTATCACATCTATAACATAGATATTAAAAAAAAATTATCCGACAATTTTTTTTCGGAAAGATTTATGTTTAATATTACTACTATGTTCTTGTTTTTTTTATTGTTCCCAAGTAATATTTGTTTTTCAAGATTTTAGCTTATTATTTACTTGAAGAGGTGCCACCATCCCAATTGGGTTATACCCAATTTAGTTCCTACTTGCTTTCTTTGAATGTTTTGTTGCTCTGAGTTAAGTGGTATTCCTGAGGTACAATTTTATGCACACTCAGTATAAAAAGAAAAAATATAGTTGTTTAGAATTAAACGTACACAAAGGTAGCAAATATCTGTTATGAAATTCCTTAGGTTTTTTTTTTAATTTGTATTTTTATTGAAAGTTTCGTAGGTAGATTGGATTGTAAGTCAGATACAATGTTTTGGTGCTATCTTTTAATATAATGTTTCAGCAAAGTACACTTGCAATGTTTGCTCAATAGGCTACGATAACCCCAAGTCTCTGTGTGCGCATATGAAGGTCCATAAGGAGAAACCGAGTAAGTATTCATTTACTATCTCCATGCAATTATTTAGTTATTCAGAAAAGTTTAAAAAAAATATTTCATCAGTATTTGTTTTCGTTGATTGCGTCATCTACATAATATTAGTTAGCTTGATACATGACGCGTCATGTTTTTAAAACATTCTAATTTATTTATTTTATTACTAAGAAATAATTAAATAAAATATTATTGCTAGAATTGCATACTGTGCTTTTTTTAGACAATCGCCAGATTATGTTTGATATTGGGCCCAAAAAGTATTCACATATAGTTCAGCTTTAAAAAATCTCTTTTCACAGATAACTAATTTGTAAAGATCACGCTGGATTCCCTTACCTGGAACCAATTTTAGGATATCTCTGTTCCACAAAAAATAATCACTTATATCGCTTTATTAGGAACTACGTTACTTTAAGAAAAATACCACTTAGGATCGAGAGACTCGGATTGATAACAATCAGAGAAATTAATAAAACTGTATGACTTGACTCTGACGGGCAATAAAGCGTCCGAAATGTTTGATGTAAAAAAATTACAGGCGCTGACTGCGTGTCGTCGGCTCGCAGTACCAAATCGCACTGCGAGGTCTGCAATACTTGGTTTCCCACGACGAAAGCGCTCAAGCTGCACCGGCGAATGCATTATCCTATCAAGTGAGGCTTTATAATAATTTATCTACTCATATCTTAACTTCTATACATATATTTCAGGTTGCCTGGAAGAGATCGCTTGTTAGCGATAAGGCTGCCTCTTATTTATATACTTGTTTTTAAGTTGTTATATTGTTATTTTTATCTTTTGATATGTGGTATATATTATAATAAAGTAATAATAGTTATAGCTTTATGTCAAATAATCACTCAAAATCACTTATGAATGTCATATGTACACTTCAAAAACTAAACTGAGATGTAAGAATAGCTAAAATTATCCAATAATGGACGAGGTTTGGTCATAGTTTTCTTGTATTTTGCAATTTCTACTATCAAGTGTAACTTAACTAAGATTATATATATATATTTTTATACTGTCGTATTGTCACTTAGTTATGTGCCTAAGAAATAAATTTAACTTCATTTTCATACAAACTGATAAAAATATTCAGTAGATATTTTTGGTACAAAGAACTGTACCAAATTTGATTTTGTTTTGTAGTTTTAGTATTGAGCACCGATTTAAGGATTTATCGATTCATAATAATATTTTACGAAAATATGTATACTGACATCACAGACAGGACGTTAACATTTAAAAGTTAACGTTTAAAGAAAAATACAATTGGCACAATGACAAATCTAGTTCAAATTCAAATTATATTTATTCATATAGGTAAAACAATGTACACTTATGAACATCAACAAATACAGTAAAAATACTGTAATTAAAAATTATTAAATAATAAGTTTCTATAGATTGGTTTTAGAGAGATTTAAAATAAAGAAAAACACTTTATTAACGGATTTAAGTTATGTATTTTTGCGCAATGTAAATATATTTACATTATTAAAAAAAATCCGACGTTTCGCCTGCTTTGCAGCGTGCGTGGTCACGGTAGATAGGTTAATAGAGTGTTTTTCTTTAAATGAGTAACAGTTATGTTTATAAAATAAAATTAGATTTAATATAGTCAATTTGAAGAATCTGTGTGAGGGTGTCTAGCTATAAAACTCAATTTTTATAATTCCAGGCCCCGACCAATCCAGCTGCCAGTGGGCTCAACCGGCCCCAAAGACTCGGAGACATTTTCGTGCCCCATATGCAAGAAGGAGATACCGGTCCACTATCGCCTGATACACCAGAACTCGCATAAGACGTCGGACGACCTCACCTGCGATGTCTGCAATAAGAAATTTCCAACGAGGGAGCTGCTTGAAATGCACACCAATGTCCATAATATGTATAAGGTATATATAATATATATATAGTAAACATAATATGGTAGAAGGTGATTAACTAAATATTCAGTTTATATATACTATTTTTAAACGCGAAAGTTTGTGACTATGAATGGACGGATGTTTGTTTTCAAGCGTAATACACTGAATGCCGTTTTAATGAAACTACAGAATTAGTATAGTCTATGCAATAACCACTACCACTATGAACATAAGTTTTCTTATGTTCATAGTTTATTCCTCTTCTCTATATATAGTGATATGTCTGTTTGTTTTCCGTACAATAAAAAAAAATTAAAAATAAATAAATACACCATAACTACAATGATTTCAAGTGCACGAGGGTCTCTTTATGACGGGGTAGCCTTGCAGTGAAAAAATAGGGGTTGACCGTAGAGGGATGAAAAATTAAGAGTAACAGTAGTTATGTTAAGGCGGACCGAAATAATATTAAAAAAGGAATTTATTTATTGGATGTCTTTACAATAATAAATCTACTACAAGACTAACAAATATTCAAATAAAAGCGAATACAATGGTTATTGGAAATAAGCTGTAGTCGGCGAAACGCTGAGTGCAACATCAGCGTTTACCAAGGGTTATGCCTTGGTAACTCCTCCGTCCTTCAGAGAGAAGCTGATCTTGCAGCTTCCACCAGTGTCCTCACTGGTAGGCGAGACCTGCAGTGTGTTCCTGGTGCATCTGCTTGACAACTTTTTGTAGATTTTCCATGATGCTGCACAAACCAATAAGAGATATAGAATGATAGTTGTCCAGCTTGGAGTTGCCATCATCTTAGGCCAGTCGATGCTGTCATCCTGCTTCTCTAGATCTTCAGCCTTGTCTAGCAGTTGCCGAATGTTGTCCAATTCCAGATCTTGCAATTTTACTTGATACCGCACGACATCCACCGATGATACTTCTTTTTCGGGCAAAGGTACTATTTCGTCAATGTCTATTGTCGTGACATGTGACCGCAGAGTCATATTCGCAACTTCTACGCGACAATCTTCGGTTATAGTTATAAGATGGATTCCCGATGCACGCTGGTAAGATGTCTTAGTCCCACATTGTATTCTTACGATCTCTTCTCGTTTAAGAATGACCAGCCACGTGTTGTCCCGTGTTTTCTGGATCTTGCTGTCACCTAGTACCATCTTAACGCGGCTGCAGTTGGCATTCTTGTGTTGTATGAGGTTGATGATACAATCTTCTGAAGCTGTGATGGATTTCATTTGCAGAGACTCGCAGAGATGGACGCTCTCGGTGATCGACTTGCAGCTGCTGTCAAGGTATGCGTACTGATCGCTTCCAAGCGCAAGGAAATTGGATTTGGGTATAATGGTTAGGTACTCGGTATCAGGGATAGAATATAAATGGATAAGGTCATATATACTTTTATCAATAGAAGGTATTTGTAAAATAAATGTTAATGAGTGCTTAGTACTGTACGCTTTTACTGTTATTGACCTTTCTAGCTCCCTTATATTTCCTATGATTAAATCTGTAATTGGTTCTAAATTGTATATATTTTTAAGCTGTATTAATTCATATATTAAATTCTGCGGACTTATAATACTAGGGTGCATTACACCTAATTGCGAAAATGTTATAGCATCTTCTAATATCATTAACTTATCTAATATAATTTGCAAACTAAAATCTATTTGAACGTAAATATCTAAGTTACGAACGTGATTGGCTAGCGCGTCATTCGTCTTTGTTGTATTCTCTAAATACAAAACTAACTTTCGCTGATTTTCATTGATTTTATCTATTTGAAGACCAAATTCTTTTATCGTATTTTCGGCTATTACTAATGTCTTCTTTTGAACCTTTTGCATAGACGTAACCTTGTTTTTGATGGCTAAAATATCAGCTTCAAATTGAAGAGCGTCTTGTTGATCTAAATTACCTGTTATGGACTTTATAACTGATCCTAAGCCGTTAATGAGACCGCGTTTGTGCCTAACATTCTGGGGAATAATATAATTAATTTTTCTATTCACTAAAGATAGATTATGTTCTATTTGAGCTCTAAAAGAATTTTGCACTTGATTTGTATGCGTTGTATACAATTCTGTAGTATTTGTGCTTGCAAATAACGCCGCTAACTCATTAATGGTTTCCTGCAAATAAGTCATGTTATACACACATGCTAAATTAAAAATATCTGTTTGTTTCATTATCCTCCCTTGTTTAAGCAAAAGGATTCCCGGATTGTTGTTGACAGGATTAAGGATTACGTCACCTCTTGAACAGAGCATGATGGCTCCTGCGATGAGGATTCTGGAACAAGGTGAGGCCTTCTTAGGAGTTTATAATGAACTCTAATCAACTTAGAATTTGGGTGACTGCCTATTATCTCAGCTATGTTATTGGGGTGAAGGTGAATAATTTTATACGGACCTTTAAAAACGGGCTTAGTTTTGTCGTTCCTTGCTGTTTTCGCCACCTGTTTATATACGGTTTCACCTACCTTGAATACGATGTCTTCGGCTTGCTTATTGCGCCTGGCTATTACCTGTTCCTTATTTGTTGACATAAGGGCAATAACCGATTGCTGAATAGCTTCTGCGTTTGCCTTATGCTTTAGGACGTAATCTTGATAAAATTCCTTCGGAAAGTGCAGCTCCAATGGGTTACGTGAAGTTGTGTGACCAAATAATAACTCATGTGGTGTATAACCGGTTGCCGAGTGAATAGCGTTGTTGTAAGCTATTATGGCATATTTCATTATTAACTGAATAGGATCGTCTTTATTGGTCATTCGCTGAATTCTAATTATTTCAGCTATAGTTGAATGAAAGCGTTCTATTGGTGAGTTCGAGTTAGGGTTATAAGGAGTTGTAAAATGAATGTTAATGTCATGTAGAGAGCAAATTTCCTTAATTACGTCATTGTCGAACTTGTTATCTGAGTCTGTTGTAATTTTATGCGGGAGTCCTAAGACAGAGAAAACTTGTAATAACGCTTCGGCTACGTGTATACTACTGCATGCGCTTAACGGAATTGCCTGTGCGAATTTCGAAAAATTATCTATTATAGTGAGAAAAGTACCGCCTCCTGCCGAATATAAATCCATAAATAAATGTTCCCAGGGCTTACGAGGTGTTTCAGTAACTACCAAAGGGGGTCTTAAAGGGTTCCTTTCATATTTCGCTTTCAAACAAATGTCACATTGGTTAATATACCTTTGAATAGTAAGTAACATGTTTGGCCAATGGTAATTTCTGTGCAATTGCTTATGTGTTTCCTGTATACCACGGTGTACTGTCTTACCTTCATGATACTTCTTAATCAACGCTTCTTGTTCGGTCTTATTCTCAACTAACGTAACGCGCGTGGTACATCGAATAAGTTTTGGGCCTCGATCATTAAATGTGGTGCTATAAACTTTACAAAATCTTGGGTACAGTTCACCATTATAAAAATAACAGTGAAATATACGATCTGCGATGGTATGCTCTTTGAGAAACCGAATTATTTCCTGTTCTGTGTTGTTTATGGGGATAAAGACATCTTTAATAACAGTGCGTCGGTTAGTCGACCTATCTTCTACTCTGTAAGTGGTACCCGGGGTTGACCTAATATGAAATTGTTTTAGTTGCCTATCGATTGCGTCAGATAAAATAGGGATACCGTTATTTTCATTATCTGGTTGGGTATGATTAGTACTAACTAATTCTACCTCACTTAATTGATCTTCCTCTAAAGCTGATTCTGCAATTAAAGGGTTCTGTGGATCTAATTGTACGTCTGGGTCTAAGTTATCATCTTGGTTGCTCGGGCCTGCTATCGGTTCGTCATTAGTCTCTCCGTCATTGTGTGGTGCTAAACGGACATTTTCAAATATTCGATCAATTAACTCGTCGTCATCGTTATCGTCAAGGTTAACTGCAAGGGAGTCAATACTGTGGTGAAATATCTTGACTCTAGATAGTGCGTCTGCGTTAGTGTTCTGCAGTCCCTTTTTATAAACAACATTGAAGTCATATTCCGCCAATTTCAGTCGCCAGCGCGTCAATTTTGAATTAGGATCTTTAAGCGACATTAACCATGTAAGGGGTCTGTGGTCAGTAAAAATTGTGAATTTACGTCCAAAGATATAGGGTCTAAAATATTTTATTGCCCACACTATCGCTAAAAGCTCCTTTTCAATCGTGGAATAGCGTGACTCTGAGTCGGATAACGTACGCGACGCATAAGCTACGGGCTTGTCAGATCCCACTCTACCCTGAGATAAAACAGCTCCCAGAGCAAAGTCAGATGCGTCAGTCGTCAATATAAAAGGTTGGTCAAAGTCGGGGTACTGTAATATCGGATCGTTAGTAAGAATTTGTTTACATTTTTCAAATGACTCTAAAAATTCCGCCGTATGCACAATTTTTCTGCCTTTCTTTAAACAAATTGTCATAGGCTTTGTAAGCTTTGCAAAGTCTTTTATAAACTTACGGTAATAACCTACTAGTCCTAGGAATGATTTTACGTCTTTTTGGTTCTTAGGCAAAGGGAAGTCAAGTACAGCTCTGATTTTGTCCTTATTTGGTTTCAGTCCTTCGTCTGTCAGTTCGTGTCCTAAAAAATTGACTTGCTTTTGGAGGAATTCTGACTTGTCTAACTGAATTTTGAGGTTATGGGTTTTAAACCTCTGAAAAACTTCTCGCAGCCTTTCTATGTGTTCCTGTAATGACGTACTTATTACAATAACGTCATCCAGGTATGTATAAACGTTCGGTAAACCTCTAAGAATATGATCCATTAACCGTTGGAATGTACTAGGTGCATTCTTAAGACCAAATGGCATACGCAAAAATTCATAATGACCTCGTTCAGTAGTGAAAGCTGTCTTCTCTATGTCGTCGGGGTGCATTTCTACTTGATGGTAACCACTAGCAAGGTCAAGGGTAGTAAAATATTGAGCACGTCCTAACCTGTCAAGTATGTCATGTATGTTAGGTAAGGGGTATTTGTCTTCAATTGTCCGGTCATTAAGTCGTCTGTAGTCTATTACCAGTCTCCATTTGACTTTATCAGATGCGTCCGGTTTCTTGGGTACGATATGTACTGGGCACGACCACGGTGATATACTTTCCCTAATAATGCCTTGTTTTAGTAAATTATCAACTTGGTTGCGTATTTCTGCACGTTGTTGTGGGGCTTGTCTGTAACTACGAACGTAAATTGGTGTATCATTTGACAATCTTAACTGATGTTTAACTGCATGCGTGAAAGTTAATGGTACATTTTCTGAATGAAAAATTTCGCGGTAACGATAACAAAGTTTGGTGATTTCTCGCTTTTCTTCCTCATTCATGTGACCAGTTCGAATTTTTTTCAGATTGTCACAGAGCTCTTGATCTACGTCTATGTTATCAGTTAATGTATTTAATTCTACAAACTCGTTCTTAGTTTCAGAATAAGCCTCCAACTCTATAGGGGAATTAACGGAAATAAACATGTTTTCGTCCGTAACATTAACAACAGTAGTTTTAAAAGAACCGGCTTTAACTGTAACTAACGCTGTGGGAGATTCTAAACCTTCAGACCAATAGTGTTTGTTATGAATATACTGTCCATCTATATAATTAGTCTTTATCCTTACTACCTTCTCACATTTGGGCTCAATTTTAATTTTACGCAAAGGATGATTAAAATAAATTGGTATATTCGCTGTTTCTGTACGTAGTATTCCTCGATTTAAATCAATATTACTTTTTAAGCGTCTCAGTAAGTCACATCCTATTAGTCCCTTGTATTTTGGGTCAAAGTCGAAAATTAAAAATTTATGAATCGTGTCTGTGTTAAAAATTGGTGGTAACGGAAGGTGTACTATGTACTTATGACTTGATCTACTATGTGCGGTGGATATTTCGAAAGGTTCGAACTCAACCAATTGTTCCCAAATATTGCCAAAAATAACGTCAGATGAAACAACACTCCTACTGGCACCGGTATCTACTAAGAACTTACCTTGAAATTCCGGCAGCTCTATGTACGGTAGATGGTCGGTATTTTGGACGTTGATTTTCACTACCTCCGGTCTTCCTCTCCTTGAGCTTCGTGAAAATCCGGGTGGTGTTCGGCTTCCTCCTGACAATAATTTGGCTCGAAATCGCCTTCGTCCTGTAGACTATTGTAACAATTATAACATGTGCCTTGGAACTCGGGGTCCGTCTTATAAGGATTATTTTCTGTATAAAATACCTCTTCAATTAAATATGGGGGTTTTTGGGGTTTTGACACCGACCGCATGGTTACATCCGAATTTTTATGTGTATGATGACCCTGTTGAGGAATATTAAGTGGTTTACGGAAGTTTCCAGAGCTCCTACCTGTTTGTTGGTTCTTCCACGGGAGTAACGACTTAACTAAATGCTGCCGTTGCTCCGTGGTCATATTGTTCTCCTGAGGTACATAGTTATCAGGCCTAAATTGAGGATGTGTGGGTGGAAGATGTTGTCGAGATGGAAAGGATAACCTGTTGTTATGTGAATGTGAAGGAAAGTTAGGTTCCTTTTGCTTAAACGTACCGTTATAGAACGACGAAGGGCCCGGCTTGTTAAGAGCAAGTCGCGCTTCTTCCTGTCTAGCTGCCACTATCGCCATTTCTAGAGTATCTGGTTTCGCTATTCTAACGCCTAGTGAAACATGGAAATCTAGGTTATTAACGTACTGTTCAATTACCATCTCCTCGTAATAATTTTTATTAGCATGGTTTCCTACGGATAACAGGGTGTCAAGCAACTCACGAAGTCGTTTGCCAAAGGACTCAGCGTCCTCATTTTTAAATTTACGCGACCTCGTAAGCTCCTGCATTACCTGAATTTCATTACGAGGTTCGCCCAAGCGACGAATTAAAGCTGTCTTTATATTATTCCAGGTATCTAAATAAGTCTCATAGGCAATCGCCTCTATAGCTGCGCCACTCAATTTACTTTTTATTATGCTAAGCAATGTAGGATGGTCCCTCCCCGTGGCTTCTATTTGGTCGCGAACATTTTCTATTTCTCTAATATAAAAATTAAGTAGTTTTTTAGTTCCGTCATATTTGGGAATAAGATCTACCAAATTTTTAAAATGCGGCGAATCTAATAGCGACATATTTGAAATTTAATTATATGAATTAATAAAGTAATAAAATATTGTAATTACTATGTAGATCCGCGTACACTTAACAATACGCGTAACCTGACGCCTATGGAATGTCCGTCCGATGTGAGAACAAGACAATAGCCTATTGTTATAATATTAGAGTTTTATACCGATTTAAGGTTTAAACACTCATTAAATATATATATAAGGCATATAAAAAAAAATCAAAACTATATCTAGGACAGGAAATAGAGCAGGGAACTTGGCTTAGCGATAGTACTCACCAGACCAGCAACTGCATCTCCCGTCGAGTCTCGTAGTAGCACGAGAGAACGCCCAATGCTCCAGGTGTACTCGCGTGGATCTCGGTGACCGCCCTTGATGAGGTTCCTTTTGATTGCAGTAACGCGACTAGGGAGTCGCCGTTTACCAGGATACTTTGAAGAATTTGATTCGCGGTTTTCCTAGTTAAACGTGCAATCCTACCGACTGCGCCAGTTATGTTAAGGCGGACCGAAATAATATTAAAAAAAGGAATTTATTTATTGGATGTCTTTACAATAATAAATCTACTACAAGACTAACAAATATTCAAATAAAAGCGAATACAATGGTTATTGGAAATAAGCTGTAGTCGGCGAAACGCTGAGTGCAACATCAGCGTTTACCAAGGGTTATGCCTTGGTAACTCAGTATCAGATTTTTTTTTCAGTCATGTAAAATAAAAAAATAATTCTTGCAAAATGAATTACAGTTTTCAATTAATAAATAAAAAGAAGGGTAAAAATTTAGGGGTGTATGTATATTTGTATGCTGTATGACAGAAAAATAAAAAAAATAAGAAATTTTGTCCAAAAATATAAAAAAATTGGGATGGACCACCCTTAACATTTAGGGGGATGAAAAATAGATGTTAGCCGATTCTCAGATCTACTCAATACGATCACCTAGTTTCGTGAGAATCGGTCAAGCCGTTTCGGAAGAATATGGAAACGAAAACTGTGACACGAGAATTTTATATATAAGATGATTTAGTTTATAGGGCTTATTACCGAAAGGATAAAACTGTACCTTTGTTTGGTCGTCTCTCTCATAAGCCGTGATCGATAGTTGTTTATTTTCTGTTGCGGCTATAAGATGTAAACAAATTTAATAAAATAAGTATTCGTAGATAAAGGTACAAACCCTTCGCAGATGAACGACTGGCTACCTTTGAACTAAAAAAAGGCGTGGTTGCTTTGAATGTCTAAAACAAGCTTTACTCAGTTCCGACATCTGACCCTGCATTAAGATGACGTAGAAAATAATTATATTCTTTGTTCAAGATAACAACAAAAAAGCAGGAAAACGACGAACTCCGATACCAGTGCCTTTATTGTGTGAGAAAATTTGCGAAACCGCACGAGAAAGTTAAACACGAAAGGATACATACAGGTTAATATTGTTTTGATTTACCCTGTTACTTGGAATAGAGCCTTAACTCAATCGGACAAGGTCTATTGAATCGCTATGACGAATTGTGTTTCTTGGCTTTTAAACTAAAATAACAATTACCTTATTGTGTATTTGTATGTAAATATTATATGTATGTTTTCAGCAAGAATATAATTTAAACCGTGGTGTCAGTTTTTTGTTAACAAAATTTTATCTAAATTGGTGCAGCCATATGCGCGTTGCAAAGTATCACACAAAATTATAATTTTTATTTATTTATAGTAAAACGTACTACAGACTCATAATGTGCACTGTTCATGCTCACAGTTCTTCCGTTCTTTATCACCTAAAGTTGAGAACGAGAAAGCGAGAAAATAATGTGCACTGTTCACGCTCACGGTGAATTCTTTCATTCTTTTTCACCCGAATAAACTTCAGGTGAGAAAGAACGCGAGCGAAAGCGAGAAACATCGCATTGACGTATCGGGCCTTATCGACGTGAGTCTGGCGTGTATAGCCCCTTAATAATGAAGGCATAGTGTTTTGAATTAATTTCTATCTATACTATTTTTACAAAACTTACAATGTTATAGCCGCTTAATGATAACTTCTGAACAATAGCTTTTTGTTTGTTATTTAATTAATAAAATAATATTCTCAGGTGAAAAGCCCCACGTATGCGAGATTTGTGGAAAATCTTTTCGCGTGTCGTATTGCCTTACGTTGCATATGAGAACGCACACCGGCGCACGGCCATACGAATGTCCGCATTGTCCCAAAAGGTATGCTCCTTTGCACCTTAAATCATATTCTGTAGAAGTATATTTTAATAAGACGTTACTCGTTTCCGTACGGTATGAGTAGTGTGTGGTGTTAACCGACCGTGCGTTAAATGTCTACTATAAATGTAAAAAAATGTTTTTCTTTGTAATTGCCGTTACGAATGATTTCATTCAAATATTTTTTATCCATCTAACTCATAGCAAAGTTAGACAGACATAGACCTCAGGTATGGAGGAATAATCATCTTTTTTCATCACAGCGTAGATACCATTTGACAGAAGGTAACATTTCGTAAAGAGTATTTAATAAAAACGAGAAATTACTTTAAACATTTTTTTTATTTTATTGTGTTTATTAATTAATTTGAATATGGAACGCCATCAGTTTACATACACAGATAACTTATTCATAAATATACAAATTTCATACGCTTGGTTATCCAAGCGGAAAAGTTAAACGCTAGCGTTAAAGTATCATACCTAAATATTACATTAAAACTAGTATCTCTTTGGCAATGTACCATTAATTTTTACTAATAAATAAACTATTACTTATTGTACAAGACAAATTAGTAAAAACTGCCTCGTCTACATTGGATCACAAGTTAAAGCTTAGGCTAAGCTAAGCTTTTTTTATAATTATAGTTATATAACTTTGATAATAATGACATAAATCCACAAATTCCTATAACGTGTGTATTTTGCAGGTTCAAAGCGCATAGTGTTTACCATCATCATATACTATCACATTCGGACGTACGAGCATACAAATGTCCGTTTTGTCCAAAATCGTTCAAGACGTCGGTGCAACTTGCCGGACACAAAAATTCGCACACCAAACCGTTTCAATGCCAGATTTGTAATAGGTAATCTTTTTCTAGTGATTCTTAGATTTTCAGAAATTAAAATATTCTTCGCATTTTAACAAAATTAACTGCAAAAAAAAACAAAAATATGTACTTGTTTTAATAAGATTGTTTATAAATTACTAGCTGACCCGGCAAACGTTGTTTTTCCATACATGTGCTTTTTACGGCGCTATGGCGGTTTTGTTTACTGTTTGAATTTTTTTATTCGTAATATCTTTTTAATGGAATGTCCAATTTAAATAATTTAAAAACTATTTTATAGGTAGTTAAATGGTTTTCACCATAAAATAATTTATTTGGATAAGGATAAATATAAACACATAAAAAGCATGGTTTGAATTTGGTTAGCATTTTCATTCATGTTTAAAATGAAAAAAGTTGTTGTAGTGACATAACTACAATAGTTGGACATATGCTACCTGTGAGTTTTTTGTAGACATTATGATGTTCTTCAATATTGTTGCACATTATTTTGTCCTATCGCTAATAGTTTCGGCAGCGCATTCGACGAAAGACATTTTAAGACTCATTTTTCTACACCTTCGGTTACATTGTTCAAATTTTACCGAGGATCCCTAATTTTTTTCAAAATGAAATGTAGCCTATGTCAAATTCGAAGAATGTAGCATTCTATTCGTGAAAGAATTTTTTAAATCGACCCAGCCTTTTTTGAGCCTATTCATTACAAACATACAAATCTTTCCTCTTTATAATATTATTATTGTATAAAGTTTGTTTGAACGCATTAATGAAAAATTCTCTAGAACATTTTCCTACCGTCAGATTGGAGCTTTTATGAGAAACGTATAAAGAGAGTAACCGTCGGGAATAATAAAGGGAAATCTGAATTTTTAGGCCGTTCGCGTCCTTATACGCGGTGCGTTTACACATGGAAGTGCACTCGCGTATGAACAGCCTAAAGTTCAAGTGCACGGAGTGCGGGGCGAGCTACGCGCGGGCCTTCGCCCTCAAGGACCACGTTAAGCAGGCGCATTCCCACATACAAGCGGGTGTTGAGAATATCGTGAGTCTTATCTTCGTTACCTGTTTTGATAGTCTGTCTTCGAAATAATATGGAAGAAGCAACGCTTGAGAATGTTATGCTTTAAATATTATGTCCTATATTCCATATTATTTTTATTATTATGTCCATTTGTCTTAAATAAAATAGGTAGTAAACCTGATCACCTTTTGGATACTCACAATGCCAGAGGGTTCGCAAGTGCGTTGTCGACCTTTAAGATGACGATAAGGTCTTTTGTTGCTGGATTCAGCTGGGTGCGAAATTAATGTGGCTCGCACGGGGGGCCCCCGCCCCGCAAAAAGGGGGTGGGGGGCACCTTGCCCGGGGGGGGGAAACCCCCCCCCCCCCCCCAAAAAAATTAAAAAAAAAAACCCGGGGGGGGTTTTTTTCCAAGGGGGCCCCCCCCCCCCCGGGGGGGGGGGGGGGGGGGGTGGGGGGGTGGGGGGGGGGCCACCCCCCTTTTTTTGGGGGGGGGGGGGGGGTTTTTTTCTCTTTTTTTTTTTTTTTTTTTTTTTTTTTTTTTGCTAACAGATGTTTCTATTCTGTGCGGTTGAGATACGCAAAAAAAATTTAACTCACGTCATGACGTCACTAACGCGCTAACTGACGCTGCAAATTAAAAAGAAAACGACTCGAAAACTTTTAAATAAAGACACCCTAGTGACGTGTTGGTAACCATGGTTACAAGTATATACTTTTTTCATTTAGTTGTATACGAGAAGTGTTATAAGTTATTTAAGTCTAAAATATAACGAAATTCCAAAGTTTTACTAAATTATAATATATGTTTCAGGTCGAGCAGAAAGAGAGCAAAATGATTTGGGATGCAAATATAGACGAATCAGAGGAAATTGAAACACAACACACTGAAGTAAGTATAGCTCTCACTCACAAAGCAGAACTTAATTTTTTCTTAGAAAAAAGGTATATTTTTTTTTGTTTCAGATCAACGAATTAAATTCGGCTGAACTTATAAGTTAATTATTTTTTATATAATTGTTGTACCAAATTTAAAATTTGTTTACACAATGGCATTGGTAACCAGAATGTTAGTTATAGTAATATTTCTTCAGTTTAATGTAAAATATACAAGAATTTTTTTCTCATTTCGTTAATACACAGTCTGAAAAGCTGAGACGTGTGAGTTTTCCGCAAGCACAAGAACTGTATTAATTTGATCAAAATGGAAATCAAAACAATGCGTTGTAACGCCCGTTTGAGGTTTTGTAACTTATAAAAAACAAAGGTGTCTATTTCGTATGAGTTAAGCTGTAAATGTTATAATCAGTTCTGCTGGAATAAGAAGCGAAAAATTACTAAGTTTTAATGTTTTTTAATAATCAACGTTATAGGAATTGATTTGACATCAAGGTTAAAGTTTGAACCGAAATATCAGTCCATTATAGAATTTACTACTACTATTTACAAACTAGCCATGGTCTAAATACTTACAATAACCCCATTATTAATATTTTTAAATCGTCCGTTAGTTAATATAATCAGGCGTTACTTTGTGACGCCAAAATATATGCAATTATTTTGAAGAAAAATTGAGAGAGAAATCGTCTATTACTTTTCTTTGCAACATAAACAATTTTATAGACTTGAGATAAACTAACCTTACTCCAAGTTAGTCTGACATATATGTTGTGAATACTATGAAAATGTTGAAAAATTAAATACTTTTTCATACTATCCTTAATTAGAAGTTTCTAAATGATAATTGTAATAAGCGACAATGATTCTGAAAACAATTTCTGTTTGATTTAAAATATAGTCTTCTCTTTCGGAACTTAATTGGAAAATCATATCGATATTACAAAAAGTACTTATAAAAAATACGCTTTGGAGACATAATGTATTACTTTAACCGGAAATTTTAAATATGTACAAAGCGATTCTAAGAACAGTTTTAATTATGGAAAAACCGTTATGATGTATACAAGGACTTTCCATCAGAGGTACATGGAACGTCAAAAGTGTATATATATAAAGAAAGCACACTTATGTTGCTAGTCGTTATGTTCGAAGTTGAAAAGTGAAATTGAAAATGTAGGTTAACACTAAGGATATCGCAAAACTGTTAAAAAATTAAATATTAAATTCAAGCTTTCGCTTCTGAAAGCTCAGAATCGGTATTACGTATACATACGTAGATGTTACGTATACGTACGCTCGTTTATACGAATCCATAAAAAAGTTGAATATTTGAAATCGCGGAAAGTAATGCAATCAATTGTCAACGCTACTATAAGATATACAAGAGAGATACTAGACAAGAGAGAGAGACTACTCTCTATTTATTACACCGATACTAGCAGAGACGAAAGAGTACTTTCAATCAATGCCCTTGTCTCAGAACGGATGATAAATTATGTAATTGTAACCTTGAAGTTTTAGGTTCTAAATATTTTTATATAAATAACTATATTTGTATGTGTTTAATATCTTTCATATTGTTGTATTGAGAAACATACAGATATAAGTGAAACTATGTATTGTAAGTAAAAATCTGAAAATGTAAAGCTTTTGTGGGCCTGTATAGATGAGGCATTTTAAATGTTGTAATATTAATATTGTCTTTGGTTTACTGATTTTTGTTTATTGTTTAATTTTTTTTATTTGGGAGCTTTTTACACCTTAACGAAAGTTTAGGTAGATTGATTTAAACTTTGAAATGTACTGCACAAATCAGTCGTTGGTTAGCAAAATTTTATGATGTGCCTAAAACAATAGTTTATATTCTAATCGTTTTTAAAAAATATTTAAATGCGTGCTCTGTATATATGTAAAATAGATAGATAATCACTTTCTTTGAAATTAATAAGGACTTGTAAATATATTTAATGCACAAAGTAGGTAAAATGAATTTTGAAATATTTATATACCTTTTTTTTTAAATTTCTGTTTTCTGCAATCCTGTATTGAAAATAAAAGATAAAAATTCTTAAAGTATTATTTATTTCCATAAAATAAAATTTACAAAACTGGAATATTACATTTTTGGTATGTAGCTTAACAACCTAAATCTATCCCTATATTTGGTTCGTGACTATCACAATTTATCTTACACATAATCTTAAACTATAAAGCGTATAACGTCCTTTAATGTATCTTTATCTTAATTTCACTATCACGTTTGACCATTGGTCCACTCCCCTTCCATCCTCCATACAGAGAAGGCATAGCTCAATTTATCTTGCGCTAAGTATTTTCCGTGTTCACTACCAGCATCGCTGCTGTCGCTACTTGCCGCCGTTTCACTATTCGACAGGATCTGGTATAAAAATTCTATGTACTGCGTGGCTAGTTGAAGGGTCTGTATTTTTGACAACTTATCGCTAGGCAGAGATGGAATGATTTGCCGTAAACTAGCGAACGCCTCGTTCAAACTCTGGGTCCTTTGCCGCTCCCTCACATTCGCCATCACTCTTTGTATCTGCATCTCTTCGAAGGATTGCGTTTTCTTTCGAGATGATTTTGATGATCTTTTCTTTGTTCTTCTATCCTCGGCGCTCTCCTCGCTACGCTCCTCAGTCGATGCGCGATAAGTTGATTCTACGGAAGGTGCCTCAGCTTCGTAATATGGGCCTAGTCTGTCTTGGGAATTGGAGTCTTCGAAATAAAAGTTACGATACTGACGCTGCCGCTGGTCGTACATTGGATCGTAAGCGAACTGTTGCTGGTAATCTCTTTCCTCGTTATCAAAGCACACATTCGCGGGCCAAGGTTGTTGGAGTGGTCGCTCCGAGCCATTGCTGAGGTCCATAAGGTGAGTTGGTGATGTCGACACGAATCCCTGCATTTCTGTATCTCGCTTGACTTCGACCGGCGCGTAACCGTAGTATTCGTCCTCCTCAGGACATTCGTTTTCGCGTTTGATAGGCAATCTATCACAGTCGTAACTCATAGTTTGAAGCGCGGGCGCAAGGTGGGTAGCGTCGTGCAACATGTGCGTTTGTGGCGCGTCTAGAAACTGACTGAATGTCTTGAGACGCCCTGCCCCTGCCCGTCCTTTCATTGACAAGACAAAAACTGAACCGGTTTCAGTGCAAGCGCCTCCTGCTCGGCGCACCTCCCACTCGTGCAGGGTTGAATGCGTTAGAGTGAGACGGCGATACGGTCTATCAATGCTTATCTTGTCCTGTCTTGTAGGGTCGCATTTACCTATATTATGTACTTCGTATATTTGCTCGGACGCCATATTGATTCCATCAATAAAGCATCCTGTCATGATTTACAGTCCGGGATTGTATTTCAGCTTTACACTTGCATAAGATATTGCAAAATTCGTTGTCCACATAAAATGGACGGTTGGGGATAGTTTTGCACAGTTAACAGAGCTTCCAATGACGTCTAGATATTATTTTTTGCCTTTTAGACTAGGTGACAGAGTTTCGGCGCCACCCTTGCTTTTAAGTTTTTATGTGTCTCGTCGAGCGGTCGCCGATTAGGCTAAAAATAATCGTGACGTAATCAGGGATCCCACGGACCCAAGCTTTACAATAATATAAATATTTAATATGTTTATCGTCTTACTCTTAACAGATCGCCTCGACGTTGTCTGGATAGTGTTATTTCATGACAGATATTTTATAATGGCCTGAGGATAATTACTGGAGTCTGGTATGCCTAAGGGTTATAACAATTAATATGGCATACCTATAGTTAAGTGTAGTATAATAGATTTCCATAGTTTATTAAAGATGTGAAAACAGTTAAAAAGAAAAACTGTAATAAATAATCACTGCATACGTAGAAACAAACTAAAAGCTTACTAATAGTTAAATAACGCTATACTGGAGTATCGATATGTGTAGAAAAACATTTTCTTTCTAAAAAGATACTTTTAGAAGACATGCCTTTTAAATGTAAGTCAAAACTCCGTAGAGAACCGTAAATGTTTGACGGGATACGACTTAACATTAAAATATACATTCTGAATAAATCTTGTTATTAATGAATCCTGTATGTTTTTAATAGTTTTAGTACTTCAAATCTTCCACCTTGAACTTCGATTGAGGTAGGATTTATCAAACATTCAAACATGAAATATAAACATCCAAATATATAACACCCAAAAGGGGTTTGGGGTATTTCGGGAATCATTACCAACCGCAGGAACGACGAGTGACGATGCTTTAATAGCATCATTATTCAATACTGTATTTTTAAAAATACAATGGCGCTTTACCTTAAAAATAATGCAGATGTTAGTAAGTGTATTTGTCTAGTACAAATATGTATGTGGTCGCTTTTTGAGATGTACAGCGCAATATCTATAGAAAATTAAGTGACTGAACATTCCTTTGGCCACTCATAAACAAAACAATTAAATAACCCTAGAAAATTTAAATATATCCTATCTTTCAATATATATAGTATGCCAGTTGTTTGCTGATATGAAATATACTAACATTTAGAAATCTGCTGTATGAGCAAATGACGTAACAGGCTATTTCATGATTGTTTATAATAGTTTCAGTAAATACATGAAATAATTATCTTCATACTTAAATCGAATTAATCGGATCAACCCTGAGAAGAAGGTTCATCGATAACCCACGTCCCATCAGTTCGAACTATGTCAACATGATTAAATCAATCAAATCAAGTCCTAGGAGAGCACGAAATTGTTTTAAATAAATTTCGACATGAGGTTGTTAAATTTTTATAAGCATATTTTCTCAGAGATTTGCATTGACTCATTGCAACATCTGTTGAACACTTGCCTAAAAGTTCCATTCATAATACCTCTACCGTTATCTTAAAACTTAACACCCCGATAAACTTTAGTCAATGAAGTAGTAAGGGCTCAAAAAATATTCTAATTGTAGTAACCTATTATTAATAGACAGGTACATTACCTATTGTAATCAATTTTGTCAATTCTTGTTAGATCATGTCGAATAAAATGCAAAAATAAAAGTATATCTTCATATAACAATGTAAAATACATAAACGAAGTAAGTTTTTATATAAACAACTTGAATGACAGTATCCATTTAATAAATTTGTGTGTATTTTGAAAAAAATATATTTCAAGTTTTAATAGAAAAATACAGTACCGCGGGTCTGATGTATTCCGTTCTCATAGAAACTAGCGAAATTGTAGATATGAAAAGGTTTTCATATGAAAATTAAGGCGATTTCAGCGACCTCCCTACCTACTAAAAAATTTGCTATCAGAAAATAGGAAAAAGTATTGAAGGTCGATTTAATTTTCCGTCGCTTATATTTCCATGCTATCGCTCCGAAAGAAATAATTTTATTAGGTATTTTTTGTACCTACTATTTTATCATCGCATTTTTAGTAATACATAATAAACAACTGAAAATCAGTAAGAGGCAATAAATCTTGAGAGATTAAACAATTAATACGAACTTCGATACAACAAACATATTTAATATAGTTCTTTTTTGTTTTATTTTTGGCACAAAATTCTTATTAGCCTAGTAGGTATAGCAAGTACCATGTTGTGCCATGAACTAAATATGATACTTGCTTTAATGGTTTGGTTAACAGCTTCACACATTTTCTACAGGAATTAATTACAAGAAATTTAGTTATAACGCGAGTATAAAATATTGAATCACAATCAAAAAGCATCTTAATTCATCGTATTAATAAAAAATCAAAAGTAAACCTACCATGATATAAACATAGGTGTACATCATGCGGAAGGTGTCATATAATTTTAAAGCACCTTGTTCTACATTTTGTTCGGTTTCTTTGTAAATTCATCATGTGTATGGTAGTAATTTTACCTAATAAATATTTTATTCACCACATATTTTTTTGGCAGAACTAAGCTAATCTGTACCTAATTTTGGTTCAATTGTGTGTATTTAATAGCGTTATTCAAAAAATAACTATAAATCTATCTACTACTTACGCGTTTAGTATTATACCTACATGATTTTTAATAGGAACTATCTCAATATGTCTCAATAAGAAATGTTACAATGTTTTTACTACACATTGTATTGCAATAATTTTAAATGTGCGTTACATTTCGGTATTTAACTTTAATATGGAAGGATATAGGCACAAGCTCGTTGATTGTTGATCAAGCCTTGTTTAAATAATCATTATTCATAATTTTACATATCTATAAATAAAATCACTTAAAGCGTGCGATATCTGTTCTAATATAAATTGGGGCCAAATATCCAACCTTTTTTATAGTACCTGTAATATAGTTTTAGCTGCTTCGCGCTCGGTTTTAATACATACTTATCGATTACGATAATCCCTTTTAATATAGAGTAAAGATACCCTGTCATCCCTTTGCTTTAAGTACACAGATGTTTTAGCTGTGAGATTAACGCGTTAGTTTATTTTCTTAAGAGTTTTACGGCTTAGTTTATTTTTTATTTGTTCGGGTTTGCGGTTGAAAGTGACACCTGATTTAGATAACAAGATTGAAAGTGTTTGCAGCCATTTTCAGGTTTATCTAGTTTGTTGGCGCCCCATTTATATATGCGAATTGCTTTGACGGAAAATCTGTAGCCACGGTAGCCTACGTTTTATCGATAAAGCTCTCAGTTATAAGATTATTAGTTGGTATGGTATTTAAACCCTGGTATCGGCAGAGCCGTTTTGAAGTAATACAATATTAATAATACCTCGTAAAATGCGTATTCTCGACTTTGTCTTATTACCTTCCCACGTCGACATCTGCGCGCAATATGCCAAAATAGTGACCGATTGACCATTGTTTTATTCCGGATAGTAAAAATGGTGATTAGGTTCTAAACGGCAATAAATAATAACGTTTTTAAATGTTCGGTCATAAACTGCAGCTGCGTCTAGAAAATACGTCGCGATCCAATCCATAGTCCGAGCGGTTACCTGTTTTTACTGATAACACATTGTTCTAGTATTAATACCAAACATCTGGTGCAGTTTTTGGAATCGGATTAATGATAAGAAAATTCCAGCATAATTCGCTGAACCTGTTTATGCAACGAGGACAGTGCAGGTAAAATCTTATAAGCCAACGTTATCATTGCTATAATTTGGTAAATTGTGTGAGTTATATCCATTTCAGTAGCCTCACATATCAATATAATTCAAGTTTAATATGATTATTGAAAACATTTCTTAATCTTTATAATTTATGTTTCTAATGATAGAAATAAATTATTATCCTTATACTAAGTACTTATAATATAAAACAAAATTAAAATATAGAGTAATTTTTAAAAATAATCTGCGTGGTCTATATATTGTTGCTTCAGGGTGTACCTCCAGCGGCTCGGTGATCGCACAGATGCGTCCCATGTGTGGCGACTGAAGCTCTTCGCTAGTGCAACCATATTATACTTAATATGTAGGAATTTTAAAGATTTTTAGACATATATTAAAATTATGTTATCATTGTATAGTAAGTTAGTTGTGTGATTGTTTATATTCATTTAATTGTTGGTTTAGACAAATTAGACTGAGTTTCTTCGTTTCCTTTGATATTTTGTAGACGCCATATTAATAATTCGTAATAATTACAATTCTGTAACTCAATTATTATAAATCGTGATTCAAATTTCATTTTGATAATAAAATATGCTGTCTAGGCCGTATAAGTAGGTACATACTTTCCGGTAAAAAAAAGAGAAGTTATTTTATAGCTTATATTCGACTGAATTTGCTCACATCCAATTTCACTACCCTATATCCACTTCCCACATACAAGATAACAAATATTTTAAGAGGAAAGATTTTAAAAAGTCCTAATTAATATTGACATATGGTAACACTATCACCCTGCGCTGTCCGGTTCACACGAATTGTTTTGTTTCAGTCGTAACTCGTAGGTAAGGCTACCACGAGCATTCCTTTCAATCTTGCCTACTCGGAGCAGAGCCAACTGGCAACTATACGTACGAGTATAGACGTTAATTAAACAAATTTGTTTGCCAGATTTATTGCATACTTCATATATTAAATCATTGATACATACAGAAAGTAGGAATAAAAATACTACGAAGTTTTCTTTATGTGTACTATTTATCCACTATAGGAATTTTTATTGTGTGTTGCAATCGCAAGAATAAAATTAAATATGGAAATATAATCATAATAATTTTATTCTATAATCTATACATACATATACATTTGACAGTTACATTTCAAAACTTAAATAGACCACAGAGCATTTATAGTTTCGTTCTGTAATTCAAATACTCTATTTTTTACTAATTTTAGGTTGTGTCCGGCAATTCATGTTAGAAACTCAGCTTTATAGCACCTAATTACACATGCTTTATTACTATATGTAAGTATATATATCTACGTATCTTTTCTGCACGGTATACTAGACTTGGTCATTACAAACTTCTAACAAAGTTTAAAAACACAAAAGCTACTTATCATAAAGACAAAACATATATTATTGTATTATCAAACATCAAACATGAATACGTTATAAATTATAATACAAATACAATCTATTTTACTTCGTCATCGTTACTTAATTCGCGCAGGAAGTATCTTTTGGTAGAAAAACGAAGTTAAAAATAGATCGGACCCTTGTGGGTGTGACCTGCATGATTTCTGAATCATTCGATATTTTTAACGACTATATAACGTCTTTCAGCGGTAAATATTTCGAATCGTCGTGAAATAATAATCATATTTACTGTGAAAGCAAAAGCGTCGCGATGATACTTTTAACTCTTCCGTTCGCCTATAGTACCAAAGATATCAACGGCATATAAAATTTTGTATCATATTTGCGCTCGTTTCTCGCTCAAAGCATTTATATCTAAATTAACACGCAAAACTTCAAAGGACTTTATGGACTCTGCATATTTGGCATAAACAAAAGATATCGATTGATTGACGACTGAAAATAAATACGTGATTTGAAAAGCTCAGATTTTTCGAAGACGATTAATTAGTGCATACCAATTACCTATCTGATTAAAAAAGGTGTTAATTATTATTTACTTTAAAATAAAGTACTTACACTACGTATATCCATTGGGTGTATTTGAAAGCGCATTTGTAATTAAAAATACAGATTAAAGTTGGCTATTGACTAGGACTAGGCTCACAAAATAGTACAAGTTTTAAAATGAATAGGTTGATCGCTAAAATCCACTCGCATAAAGTACGAGTACTGTCCTACGACCTACGATTCCTTAATCATTGCCGATTCTATCTCAAGAATGTCGGCTTTTATTTCCTACCTAAATCGAATCCACGACCTCTTTATATGAGATGTAGCAATATAATTCTTTGTTTGTTATTTTTAACTTGGCAAGTTAAAATTTAAAACTGATGATATCATACTTCCTATATCTAGCAGATATTGGTTTATGTCACGACAGGCCTTTGAAACACCGCATCTGTTTTGAATGATCCGGAGCAGGCCTCGTGGCGGTGACTTCTAATGAATGATGCGGATTTAAGGCCAGTGCGCTCTGTCAAAGTACTGTCTGTTAATGAGTAAGTCAAGTATATTGTAATTGGTACATTTGCAAAAAAAATGTGTATAATATGTATGAAATTCTTATCAATCAGCTTGGCAAAGACTTGGGAATTAATGTAGATTCGCCTAAGAAATCGAGTTAACCTACATGCCGAAAACTACTTTTGATAATCACATCCGATAACTAAGCTACTTAGTAGATAGTAGAGAGGTATAAATAAAGTTTTGTTTTAGCAAAAATTATAATGTACTTTCCTATTTTTGAGAAACCAATAGAGGATGACGCCGCCGGCAGCTGTCTTTGACGAATGCCGTAAATTTTTATGGCCCTTGTGTTTTGCGGTTCATTTTAATATTTGTGTTAAGAACAGTATAAAACATTCAGCTGGGTTAATTTTTGAAAGGAAATTGCGTCGTAATTATGAGAAGAAAGTGGTTGATGATTTCAGAAATAAGTATACTTAAATATGTGGCAATCTGTATATTATACTACACAAAGACAATTTTATTTTATTGAGTTACAGGCAGTTTCGGGAGTTTTAATAGTTATCAGTCTCCTAAGTATCTGTTATTATACAAAACATCTTTTATGATGTCATAGCTGAACATCACTAGACGAGCTGAACTAACTGCAACGTCCATTCTAGATGACTCCCACTCGGCATTTTCTTCTGCTATTGGTCTTCACGTAAATAAAAACAAAGTCTTCAAAATGTGTGACAATTAGCATAGGAGTAAGAAAAATAAAGAAATAAAAAAAAAATGTATATCGAATTCTTAATATGTCGAAGACGTAACAAATGGAATAGGAAAAAATGCAGTTCATAATTTATTAGCACAGAATAATTCCCTCTGCTTAAGCTCGGGAATATACGAGCTTTTATCTATGTCAATGATCATGCTAACATTTGATTGACACTACTCCAGCTTAGTGAATAGCGCGTTTGTGTGTTAGGTAACGTAGTAAAGCTTATACAGAGAATACGAAACAATTAACTAATGTACATTAGCTCATTTAGGGTAATTCTAAAGCCTAGGTTACCTGACACCCTAGGTTAGCATTGCACCTGATTTAAATAAGTTATAGAAATATATACCTAAATAACATTTGGCATTGTAAAGCGTATATTTTAACGTAAAACGTTTTACGCGGTACACAGCTATATGCTTAATGGCGTAATTCTATTTACTGACAGTATGTTTATCTTTAGATGCTTTTACGGCCGCCGATGAGTTATTAGCTGTCCGCCAAGTGACAGCTTGTCTCCGGACATGAAGCAAATTAAAACTTAAACGGGTACATGAAATCTATTATTTTGTAGATATGTCATAAGGAACAAACGGATTTTTCATGAAACAGGTATCATAGTAGTAGTATAAAAACATAAATATTACCACCCATTTAGGTTTTCGTTGAAATAAATCATAGGTTTTTAACACAATACCAAATGTTTAAGCAAATATTTTAGTCAATTAAATGTCTATTTTCCAAATTCCCATATTTGATTTATAATTTTTGTAAGTATTACCTATTGTTTTCTTATTTCATAGGCCAACGGATTTTATCGTATTAGAAAAAGAATTATTCCAATTAGAATAACTAGGCATGTTGAGTAGTTTCTAGTAGCAATAATTATTTACTATAAGTTTTAAAAAAATCTGATTTGCTGGAAAATGTTGTTGTAATTACAAACATATATACCTAAGTACAAATACCTGTTTATAATTGTATTATTAACATAAAAAGTAATTGGAAATCTTATTGGCATTAATGTTTATTGACTTTTAAGAGTATGCCTTAAATGAAAAATTCAAGCAGTAGGGTTTTGCTTAAAATCTTGCTGCTTTTAGGACGCAAGGCATTTCATATTACGTATGTCCACATTATGTATGGATATAATGTAAATGTGTGAACCAGCCCTCGCCTTGCAAGATGTGACATCGTTCTGAGGATGTATCAAATGTAAAGAATTTATATATCATGTTCAAATACGAATATACATACACAAAACTCTCATTCTATATTTATAATTCATATAAGAAGTTGTAGCTGAACGAAAAAGGGCTTTCAACTTACGTCACCCATAAAAAAGTAGATATACCTAAGCCGTGCGTGTATATCTATGAATTAAATATTAGATAAATTGGAACGGTACATATTTAGTATTAGATTTTATATTAATCTAAGATTAATAACTTTACCAAAGTTATCCTACAGAAACATACGTAAAGATTGCATCTGCCCCACTTTTTTTGTTTCCTTCTAGAGAATTGTGTTTATCCATAGTTAACGCATTCAATAAAAATTATAGACGATTTTTTTATATTTTATCATTACTTTAGAAATATATTATTCCATTAGGTTGATTGAAAGATGTACATAATATCACACTTTTTCTTTTTAAGCAACGCATCATGCTAACCTTTAGTACAGTAACAATACCACCAACTACAAAAATCTATCGAAAACGATTGATATTAGATATCATGAATTATGCGCCTATTTCTGTTATTTAATAATGTTTATAAAACTATTCTGCTCAATTCTGTGGCAGCTACAAGTGAAAGCACAATTTGTCAATGTCATTGTCATTCTATAGATTATATACTCTTGAGTCTTGCATATAGCAATCCGCAGTTTTTGGCGCGTTGATTTTTTCTATTTACATTATGAATTAAAAGTCTGAATTTTACTATTTTGTAACAGAAATGCGCTTGTAAAAATATTTATTAATAAATTTAGCCAACCAAAGTAACAGTTTATGAAAGCGATGGAATCCGGTGATACTTTTCTATCATGTACGGCAATTGTAGAATGGATGACTCCTCAAGGCTCCATTATTAGAAAAATAACAATAAAGTCAGCGTCATTACGATTAATAAGGAACGAATTCAGAGAAATGTTTATGGAAGTGAGTGGTGATAAGCATGCTGCAACCAGGTTAGCTTTAAAGGGAATAAATGTATTTAAAAAATTTATGGCTGAGGGTAAAGCAACCATAAAATTTCAAGAACCTGGGTGTACAGTCTTCATTTCCAATGCACCGCCAACAAACCTAGTTTCGTTTTTAAGAACTGTTTTTGTAAAAATGACTGGGGATCGAGATAAAAACTTGAATACCACACCATCCAAGCAGACAGTGCGAGCTAAATTATTGAGTGGTAAATCACAAGCATTTGAAGAAATAAGTCCAGTCACTGTTGCTGATTTATGTAATGCTAAAAATAAAATCAGTAAAGCTTCAACAACAACACCATCTCCACCATCCAAAAAGCGAAAAAATGAAGATATATGCAGAGGTCCAGCACCTAAGAAATTGTATTCTCCATCTCCCTTAACTACAGCAAGTAATCTAAATCCTGAACAACAAAGAGTCTTGGAGGCTTGTCTTGGTGGAAAAAACATCTTTTTTACAGGATCTGCTGGAACAGGAAAGAGTTACTTATTAAAGAGAATAGTTGCTGCTTTGCCTCCTGATGTAACTATGCCAACTGCATCTACTGGAGTGGCAGCTTGTCATATAGGTATTTACATATGAAATGTTTTATAACAAACTCCTCATTTCAAATTCCTTAACTGAGATTCCGTGTTTCAGGTGGAACAACTCTACATGCGTTTGCTGGAATAGGTGATGGTAGTGGTTCAGTGGAAAATTTGTGTGATAAAGCATTAAAACTATCACTTGTAGCTCAGAAATGGCGGAAGTGCAAACATCTTATTATTGATGAAATATCTATGGTGGATGGAACATATTTTGAGGTATACTTTTTATGATTAAGATATTTTTTTAAAATATTTATAATTGATTTTTTTAGATATGATCAATGTTTACATGAAAAGTATAGTTTTCTTATTGTTATTTCAGAAACTTGAAGCAGTGGCAAGACATGTTCGCAAGAATGATAAGCCATTTGGAGGCATCCAATTAATATTATGTGGAGATTTTCTTCAGCTACCACCTGTAGTTGACAAAACTAAAACACCTAAGAGATTTTGTTTTCAAACTGCATGTTGGGAAAAATGTATAGATTTATGCTTTGAATTAAAAGAAGTTCACAGACAGACTGATAAAGAATTTATAACAATACTAAATAGTATACGAATAGGTCGTGTCACAAATGAAATAAGTGAACGTCTTGTTAAAACGGCTACCCAAAAAATTGAGAGTGATGGAATTCTAGCAACTCGGCTTTGTTCTCATACCAATGATTCAAAAATGATTAATAATTCCAAATTACGAGATTTAGATGGTGAAGAGAAGATATATTCAGCTCAAGATAGTGACAATGCTAGTACTTTACTTGACATGCAAACTATTGCACCTGCAAAATTAGTTTTAAAAATAGGTGCTCAAGTCATGTTATTAAAAAATATTAATGTAAACTCTGGATTAGTAAATGGTGCAAGGGGGGTAGTAGTGAGATTTGATGAAGGGTTACCTGTTGTACGATTTAAAAATAAAAAGGAATACACAGCTCGTACAGAGCGGTGGTATGTAAAAAATGCCAACGGTTCTTTATACTGTAGAAGACAAGTCCCATTAAATTTAGCCTGGGCATTTTCTATACATAAGTCTCAAGGTCTCACTTTGGACTGTGTTGAGATGTCTCTTTCAAAAATATTTGAAGCTGGACAAGCATATGTTGCATTGAGTAGAGCTCAGAGTTTACATACATTAAGAGTTCTTGATTTTGATTCCCGACATGTTTGGGCAGACCCTAATGTCCTGGAATTTTACCAAAAATTCAGACGAAGGTTGCAACAAATGGAGTTGATACCACTAGGCAGACCATTATCAGATAAGACTAATAAAAAAGGCAAATTAAGAGAAATTTTAGAAAAGCAATTAAGGAGAAAATAAATTGAGACTGATGTATTACAAGTTGACCAATTACAATCAATTATTTATTTTATATGTTTGAAAATGACTGCAATGGTAAATCTAAATAAAAGAAATTTATTGAAAAACTTTTCATTGTTTTATTATGTTATACTATTTACAATAATACTTATCGTGATTCAACAGCTGTCAAGATTTCAATTTGCTCCTCAAGAGTTGAGAGTTTCTCTTGTAAGCACTTTACAATATATTTGTGTGTTTCGGAGGTAGAGTCAGTGCTTCTTTTTTTATATTGCTGTACATTATTTTGCAAGAGCTCAATCTGTTTCATATTTTGTGAAATAATTGCTTGTAATCTTTTGTTTAAATGTTCTTGTTTCTTTACTATAAGCCACAACTGAGCTTCAGTAGAAACTTCACCTCTAAATTTCACTTGGTCATTAATGACATTATCCAGATTTGTTGGCTCTCTCAATTTTTTAAGTGAGCTCTGTATATCTTGCAATATTTCCGACTGAGATTTTTTACCTAGCAGTCTTTCAATTCTACTCTTTGAAGAAAAGTTCTAAAAAATAAAATTAATAAATATAGGACATCTGATCTTTAAAGAATAGCTCATTAATACCACAATGATAAGCCAGTGACAAAATATAAAATGTTGTATATATTTTACTTACTTTCTGAATGGGTTGCTTTATATTTGAAGAGAATATTGTTGGCACCGCGTCTGGTTTAAGCTTTCGTGTTGAATCAAAATACTTAGCTTCAAAATGTTTTGAGCAGATTTTGCTTTTACTCCAGTCCAATAGAACGCATTTATGTTTTAACGCATTTAGCCACCTATTGCGCATTGCGGAAGAAGTTGGACATCTGGAAATAGAACATTGTAAACTATTCTAACTACTTCTAAAAATTTGTAAACTATTCTAACTTTACAAATCATTCATATAATATTATATTTAGATTCATGTAATTAACTTACGGGTGAAATGAAACCCCAGGCGGTTTGTTGAATATTGATATTTTACAGCTTTGAACAGCACATTGCGTAGTAGACATTTTTCTTATAATAAAAATGTATGTTTAAAACGTGGATTAATTCGGTCGGTGTTCAAATTCAAAAAAAAATGCAGTGAATTATACGACAACAACATAAAATCACAGAATACAGGTGTACATAGGTCACAGAATAGAAAGAACATCAAGTGTAAACTGTAATGAAGTGTGAAGATTATACAATACAGGCGTCTGGATGTAGTTTACAGAGAAAACGGTATAATAGATAAAATGATAGAGTGAATATTTTTAAATGATTTAATCTTGACGAAAATATAGTGTACTGAAAACACTTGTTTTCCGTATCGTACAAAAATTAATAAAGTTATCGTTGGCAATGCTCGTTTGTTAAAATGTCAAGGTATACGAAGAGTGGCACAGCTTTAAGCTAAAAAGTTATTGGGCACTAAAAAGCATCGTCTATCTTAGATAAACCCAATTTAAAGGAATTAACATAAATACTTGAATGAAGACCTCTTCAGGCATAAATTAAGAATATTTACGATGATACAGTTGATGCATTGTATGTAGTACATGAAGTGGAACTACTGAAAAGATATTTCCAACAGTTTGTCTTTTTTATGTAAACTTCTGAAATTTTTGATTCTTTAGTAGGTTTGGTAATACTGAAGCAAAAAACTCTTCATTTCATATTAAAATAATTTTTATATACCTCTCAAAATATCATCGAACTAAGTGTGATGGCAATAACAACAATTATTTTCATGTTCAATATAGCTTTTATTTGACTTTTATAAAAGTACATAGTAACTAAAACACATTATTAAAAGTTTTGAGTTTGAGATTTTCCTCGTCGTCGTAATTTTTTGTTAGTTAACGGTTGTGCGTTTGCGAGTATATGTTGAAAATATTACTGCTATTTCTGGCATATTAAATGTTGGGAAATTCTCAAAACCTATAAAACTGATATGAGTAATTCGCTAAATAAGATTATTACACTGTGAAAGGAGAAGAACTGTCAATCACCAAACTATTTAATTAATTTTTTTTATTTCCCTTTTTTCTTTTTTAAATTGGTTTTTTCAAATAAAAGGAAAACCCCAAAAAAAATTTTTTTCGGGGGGGGGGGGTTTTTTAAAAATTTTTTTTAAAAAAAGGAAAATTTTTTTTTTTTTTCCCCAAACCCCCCCCCCCCCCCCCCCCGGGCCCCCCGGGGAAAAAAAAAAAAAAAAAAAAAAAAAAAAACCCCCACTTGGTGGTTTTTTTTTTCCCCCCCCCCCCCCCCCCCCCCCCCCCCCCCCAAAAAAAAACCCCCCCCCCCCCCCCCCGGGGGGGGGGGGGCCCCCCCCCCCCTTTTTTTTTTTTTTTTTTTTTTTTTTTTTTTTTTTTTTTTTTTTTTTTTTTTTTTTTTTTTTTTTTTTTTTTTGGGGGGGGATTTAATAGAAAAATATTTTTAATCACTTTTATATGTTTATTACTTATTGCCGAACGGTGTGGTGTTTATATGTGTATGTGATTGCATGTGACATTAATATTCTATATCTGTATAGATATTACACATATGTTACAAACACCGTGTTTTCTCATAGTAGCATAATTTAAACTTCTTTTAATTAATAACAATTTAATATGAATAAATAATATTTACTTAAACTAATCTGTAACACTTATAGCTATTGGTGGTATAAATCTCCAGACATGACTTATTTCGCCCGCACATTGCTGAATTATTGACATATCTTTGACATTAGGATCATCTGTCAAAGGTTCTGTTGTCGAACATTGAATGTCAATTTTGAATTCACCAGGAGTGAGAAACACTACTGTACATTCGTGATAGGTCTTTGCTGTTTCCTCTAATGTTGATAGTACAATTCTGGAAATAAAATTATGCTGTACAATATGTGTTATGATGATTTCTGATGCCTATTTATAAAATATATAGATATAAGAATAATAAAAATTAGTCTTGTTTTTTTTTATTGAATGAAGTTTTAAGTACCCTCTAAACATGGCATGACGAAATTCTGTATCCGTTTCATCGTTAACTGTTATATCGTTTGTGATAAGCCTCTTATGCTGACCATACCGAAATTTCATCAAAAACACACCTTTACTAAGTTATACAATCTGATCTTTTTTGCAATAGTTTTTGAACTTACTTATTATTCCCCGCAGTAGCAACTGCATTATCCAATTTATAATTCAAAACGCCATTGTTATAATCTTGATAGAATTGCACAGATAAGCACAGTTTGTGAAGCGGTCTTGACAGATGGTTTCCTATGCAAACGCCCAGAGACAGACATTCGCCAGCATTACAACTATATTCTTCTTGGGGCTTTATGCATTGATTGTTTATGCTCACTTCTGTAAAAATAATTAAATTACCATAATATTCCTATTAAAAATGCATATTTTTTGTGTTCCTTTCAAACACATACAGTTATAAATTTACTAATCAAAAAAAAGATTACAGGTTGAGTAATGCCAAATATGTCGAACTACAAAGTGTAAAAATGGTTTGACAGCTCTTGAACCTACATAGGTTTGAGTTCTGGAATAACAATTTGTAGAAAAAAATAATTTTTTTTTAGTAAAATGTATATTTTTACCCCAATTAAGCGGTGACATCCTTACAATATCAATCATGGTTTGAGATAACGTTATACCCTTTACCGAGGCTCGTCCACAGATATTTGACTGAACTAACTTCCATCTTAGATCCACTTTGTTAGTGATATGTTCAGAACACATAAGTTCAAGGCTGTTTGAAGAGTTCATACTTATTGACTTTGTATCTACGGTATCTGCAATTATAAAAATATTGTGTGGCATATAAAATTTTCATCTCTTCTTTGTCACAATGGATTTAAAAAGCATTATATATATTGCAAACATTTGGGAGTGCATGAGAAAGAACAAGTTGTTAATTTTAATGTTATGTAAAATATTTTTAAAACGTTTATTTAAGTATATTTATTTGTTTATTTAAGTATACTACTTAGTTTATTTTACTAGTATATTATTATAAAATAATATGTACATCACATTCATAAAGGGTCGGTGAGGTATTTTGTAGCTTGAGAGTAATAGATGTTAAAACAATTGATAAACAATTGTGTCAATTGTACCAACTTTATAAATATATATGTTAATTCTTATCCTAACGATACCTATAATTATGCTTTATAAATGCTTAATATATAATCACTGAAAAAATTATATTACCATCATAACACTTAGGTGTGACGTTAAAAGGGCACCGATCCAAGGGAACTGGTACTCTGCATGACTCCTTCCCTTCGATTTGTATATGTTTATTATCTGTGTATTGTAAATCAATTTCTTCTGAGGTCAAATTTGTTACATCAAGTACTAAGTACAACTGACTTGGTCTGAAAATATTGCAAAAATTAATTGTCTGCAGATCATAATTAAATTCATAATACAACATGTATTATGAATTAAATTATTTATTATTATATTTTTATATATAGAGCCATTTTCTATCTACTACTTTTGTGATTTTTTACACATGTGTGTGTGTTCTGTTCACCTCAACCTTATACACTCCGAAAAACATATTTTCCTAGCACTCTCAGGAATTATAAAGATACATAAAAATGTTTTTTTTTATGTATACACTAGAGCACTATCAAATATGTCAAACTTTTTACAGAAAAAATGCTTTGAAAGATCTTGAAACTAGATTCAAGTTTGAGTGTTGATATAGTTAAATAAAACTAACATTTCAGCGGGAAGGACATCCCAATGCGTTATGGACACACTAGGTAATAGTTCTAAGTTGATTTGTAGCGTTGACTGACGACAGTATTCAGTGCCAACACCACCCGCGTATCTCAATAGTATCTGTAAATATATTATTATACATAAAAATTTTGAAACAGAGTAAAAAAAATGACGCAGAAAATTTAATAAAGTATTATTTTTTTTTAATTTTTTTTTTTTTTATTTATTTATTAGAAGACTTCGATTTGTTCTATATTACCTGAGTCTCAATTTGACGTCCCCGCGATGGGGGCATTACTGACAGCGGCGCAGACCAACTAGTTGCTTGGGAATTCGTTGATCTGAAACATTATACAATTATTTATTTGAAGATATTTCACATAACAGCATACATATTTGCTTATTTAGATTAGTTTAGGTTTTTTATATAAATTTGTTTTTTTATAATATTAATTTGAAATAGTTTTAAAATTGTAACTACAGTGTAACTTCGATATAACAAATCGGAGGGGAACAAGAAAATATTCGTAATATCAAGTAATTTTTTAAACTGAGATTTGTTATGTTGAGGTTAGATTGTTCTAAAATTCGTTATAAAGAGGTCTTTACAAACAAAAGCGTGTCGAACATCGACATGAATCACATTATATTAAGAGTTATATTATTGGTGGAAACTTTATTTAAAGGTTTTGGTTTGGCAAAATTCGTTAATTAGAGCTATGAATACTTTTTCTTGATAGTTGAAAATTTGTTATAAAGAGGTTGTACGCAAAGAATGTTCTGTAAAGGTATATTTTATATTGACTCTTATGAACAATTCTGAAGCTGGGATTACTGAGAAATTTGTTAATTCGAGGAAGTCTTATATTGAGGTATGATATTAATTTTGAACTGTTCTTCAATAGTATAAATAAATATCACAGTTTTGCTTGGGTCTAATAACTGTACGGATGCTTTTTGTTTTCCTGTTTATATTTGTATGTCAATATGCATATAGCAAAAAGTGACGTATTGTTATGAATGGGTTTTGAGGGAGAGACCAATTTGACTATAAAAAAAATTATTCAAATAATTCACTACAAAGCTAAAACATACCTAAAACTCCCCGAAGTCCTGTTAATAAGGCCGCTACTCAAACTATTCTGCTGGTTTGAGCTCTGAGTTGGCAGCGAAGCGTGCGGAACCGGAGACCCAACTCTGGACGGATAGTTCGAAGTGAAACTGTTGGGGAACAGGTCACAACCGCCGAGGTCCAGAAAATCTGCTTCTCCATACAACCTCATCACAATTGTGGCCACTGCGTTGGGTTTTATTGGCAATTGGGACTGGATCTCGTCGTTAGACCATTGGAATACTTTTGATTGTAACTGGCTGTCCATATTTGACTAAAACATAAAAGTAGGCATAAGGTGTTAAGAACAAAATTAAAAATTGTGGTATAATGTCATGCTTTGTCCTTGACACATTTTGTACTGGTAACTATGTTTTATGTGTGTTAAAATGTGTATTCCGCATTTGGCTTATATGTTATGGTTTTTTTTAATAAGTTGTAAGAATACCTAATAATAAAAAAAGCATCTAGCATAAAGATGCCATAGACTATAGAACCTTCCAAGTAATCCGCTCGTCTCGAACTTAAATAAAAAATACTATGTAATCTAGCTTGCGTTCCCTTACATTTTACATGCAATTTTAATAAAAACAAACCTGAATAGAAATCTCCAAATATTCAATGGGAACACTGCTAGTGTTCGTTATTTTAATGGCACATTCCGTGCTCTCTCCATTATATAACGACAGATTCGTAACACTCCCAGAGGATTCGATTCCAGAGACAACCTCAGTTTCGATTGTGATCGTTGGCAATTTTGGGATCACGTCCAGGCTGAATGACGCCGGAAATTTATTTGGTAGAGGCATATTCTTCAGGCGGCAATTCGATTTCACACCCAATGTATGTGTGGAGTAGCCCAAAATCTGCAATTCCCCAACTTCTTTTGGGGTTCCGTGGAGATTCACCGTGGTTGGGGAATCTGGGGGTAGTATTATCGTCTCCGGGATCGATTCGAACACCACACCGGAGGTTAATAGGCGCATGTTTGAAACTTTTAACTCGAACGGCAGTGGATTTGTTAATTTCATTTGGATCTCGCAAATGTCGTCCTCGACCCAGAGGTATTCTGTGAATATAATGTTTTCAATACGCTATCAACCATTCATAAAATACGCATTTATAAGCACATTAAAATTTTAAATGTTAAAACTACCTTTACAAACTAGCTTTTTTAACTTTGAATATATTTTGTAAGTTCTGTTACGATTTCGCGTAAGAAAACCAGACTCAAATATTTCTGTGGCAAACTTATAAAACCGGTCAGGGTAAGTACTAGGTCACTCTAACAACATTTATAGATATTAGACCAAACATAGTGGTAAAAAATCTCACCCATCTTTCCTTCGTCCTTCTTGGTCCGCTCCAAGCTTCCGAAATGTATGGGTGTAAATATAAAAGGTCCCTGCTGGGGCTTCGATTTGATGAGATGCGGCGTGCGAGCAGGCGGCAATGGCCGGGGCGTGAAATGTGAACAATGCGGCACATGGGTGAGATTGGCCGGCGGAATCACTTCGCCGGTTTCTAGCACTAACGGAACGGGCCCACCCTCGCACTGGGCGGAAAGTGCCTGAAGGAGGATAATAAAACTATAGAAGCGGAATAAACATTTTCTCCATTTACAAAAATAAGAAACAGCACTAATACACGCTTACAAAACACTCTACTCTGTTGTTACTACACTTTGATTTGAATGATAAAATATTTGTAGATAGTTTATTTGATAATTGATATATGATAACGATGTGCCTACACCGAGCGCTCGAGCCAAACTCCTCTTTAAAACCTTATAAAATGCAATAAAAAACGACGCCAGCGAAAAAGCGTACTGCAGCCTCATGGTGCTGGTGCGGCGCCACATCGCTCACAGACTTCTGGTGGCGGTTTCCGAGTGCCACGGTAGAGCTGGCGCTGGCGGGGCCTCTTTTCTTTCTTCTTTTCTTTGCCATCTACGCCCCGCCCACCAACCATAACCAGGCCGCCGACGTCCGTGCGGGCCGCGCAGGCTCCAGGAATCCAGCATCCCGCGGCGAGCCTGGTGGCCACCATTCGCTCCTTCCTTCTTGACCGGCGTTTCATAAACACCAGAGGGCGCTGGATGCCCTGCCTGACCGAACGTTGGCCGAACGACGCCTGACCGCCAACGCCGCGAAGACTCAGGCTATCGTCTTCGGCCAACGCCCCTTGCCGGCGCCGCTCTGCTTCCTGGACGAGGAGGTTGCGTGGCGCCCCCGGGCGACGGCCGGACTCAAGGCCGAGGCCAAGCCAAGGCTTCGGCGGAACTTGCAGGTCGTGCAGAACACCACGCTTCGACACATTGTCGACGCACCGCGTTACGTCCGGAACGGCACCATCTCCATGGACTTGCGGCCGGAGCCCCTGGAAGACTTCATCTCTGCGCTGCGCATGTTCCGGCGTGCGGATGCCTCCAGTTTCCCGCACCTCCAGCGCCTCGACCCACACCACGCTCGGCCCCCAGACCATCGCCGCGTGGAAACCGGCGACGATGCCTGATCCATCAGACTGCAGCCGACACCACCAGGGAGCCGGGACCTCCCCGGGTTGGCGACAATCGGCGCGCGTGGAGGACTTTGTCCGCTGGTCCCTCGCTGGGCCTCCCTCGGGGCAACCGAGGGCCTCACCCGGTGGCAGATGATATGATGATGATGATGGCAAAAATTGCAGATGATAACGAAGAGTAGGTACATTATAGTACATTAATAATCAAGTGACAAGACATACCTGAAGCTGTATGGCAAGGTCCCTCTGCTCGTGTTTGCCGAGATGCGGCCACATAGTCTGGAGCAAGAACGTCATATGTCGTGTTGCGAGTGCCGGGTGGACCATACGTTTCGCTGCTACCACTACTTCTTGTAATAGCTGAATTTGGAGGACCGGCCATCCTGGAAGATTTCTTCGAAATTAATATGGATCAATTCTAATTTGCAAAAAAAATTTTTTGCCTGGGGTTTACCCTTCATCGCCTACTTGATGGTTGTGATGTTTTACTGATTTGGGTCTGGCACTTCAATTACTTTCATTGCAATTTGAATTTACATCAGTGATGTGGTTTAGCCGTGAAATTATTACAGACAGACTTCTGTATATATCTTATAATATAAATACATTTTTTTTATAAGTAATTTTTATTAAGGTCAACATACCTACTCGATGCTGTACAGCATAATTTGGATCCAGGCTAAGCCGATGCCCAGGGAAGCTGTGTAGCATCAGGTAGTAGCAACGTCTCCAATCGGGGTTAGGGTTATTAGCGCTCACGTGACGAGTCGCTGCTAGACGTTGGCAAAACGCCGCTTTACGAAGGAAACCTGGAAAAAATTATAATTATTATTGTATATTAATAACTTTACTATACTACTTTCTGTCACAATTGCAAATGCACAATATTTGACGAAACACTTAGAATTGAAAGATATAATATCAGGAATGTGATCATTTGTATTGACTACAGATTATTGTATTGTATGCAATACATTAACTGCCTTACACTATAGCTATGCGACAGTACTATCAAAATTTAATTTCTTGGATATAATCTATGGGCACCGCATATAATTTAAAACCGTTTAGATTATTATTAGTTATATTTAGATTAGCTAATCAATCGAAATGCAAATCATGCCTATTGCGCTCGCAAACCGCATGTCGCATGCTCATTAGACTTTGTCGTGAATAAATTTAAGATGGTGTTTTTGAATTTAGAATTATATTTTAATCAAATTCTTGATGACGTTCCTAATTCGAATTCTATTTTATGAGATATTAACGGAATCCAATAAATTATTCACAAATCACCTATAATTATTTTTTAGACCATTATAAAACCTCACCTATTTCCTTGTATAGCTCAGCCAAAGTATCAAATCGTTGTATCTTCTCCTGCTCGCTTAATGTCAAATTGATAAACATAACATTTTGCAGGAAACCAGAAGCAATTAAACTGTTATTTTGTTCCACAGCTATTCTGGCCGCTTTAAAGCAAGCTTCTGTCTCAATTATTCCAGCATTTTGATATTTGCTATAATGTATTATCGCTTTACGATATTTCTCTGCTATATCTTCCCCACTTAGAAGGTACTGGCTTTGCAAATGGGGCTGCCTCGGTATTGACGGCAAGTCTGGAGTAAGGTAAGACCGTTGGTTCTGGTATTCAATATCACTTGACAATGATTCTGTGTCTGCATTCTCAGATTCCGATTGTCGTGATGACGTCTCCATACTGTCTGATGATGATGGTGTCAACTCGCTTGGTGGATTGACTGGGCTAGCCACTTTGAGTGGTGAGTTTGGCTTGAATTTTCTAAACGTGTCGCTTGGCTGATAAAGTGATAGAGATTTCAATTTGAGTGGTGAGTTTTCTTGAAGACTTGCGTTCCGTTGCAACGGTGTTGAGTTGCGTAGGTTTGGATAAGTGAGAATTGCTGAGGCTGCACAGTGACCTGAAAGACGCAGCCGCATGGATGAGATAAGGACCTAAAATTGGTTTTTGTGAAAACACAACTTCACAAAACAAATACATATTGTGTTTGTCCTTTTTCCCCCCTTCTTTTCTTTTTTAAAAGTTCCCCCTTTTTTTTTTTTTTCTTATACTGTGTTATACATGAAAACAAAAAACTCAGGCTAACTATTTTACAGGTATTAATATGCAGGTATAATTATGAGACATCCTTAAGTACTTAAAAGTAGATCATTATTTATGTCTATTGACTATCACAGTGTGTATGTGCCACACTTATTGCATACTTAAAATACAGGAAATTAATAATATTACCTTCTTTTGCTGCAGCGAGCCATAGCCAGTCGTTAACTGATTTTAATATCTCAGCAGATGAATGGTATAAAGTCAATGACTCTCCCACTAAGCCAGCTTGTAGGGTTAAATCTGCAAGGTTTTTTGTCACCCTTCCCATGCATCTCTTTTTATTATTACGGGATTCCATGTCAAGACCTTAAATAAGTAAACTTGATAAGTCATTTTTATAAGAACTATGATTTTTTAAATTTAGATTTCCCATTTTAAACAGAAGAATTCCATTATATTATATGACACATACCAACAAAGTCACGCTTCTCAAACGGGGCTAGTAATAAGGACACTTTTTCCAATTTCTCTTTAGACCTTTCTAATCTCTTTGACTCAACAACCCAAAACAAGGAATTAATCAAATCAGCAACATGTTGCTCCAAGTCAAGTACTGGATCATTTTCACCATAAAACATAGCATGGGTTTTGAAATTGGATGGTGTTGTGAAGTTTTCTTCTGGCAATGAGTATGAGGCTGATGATGATGATCTTGGAAAACTGTCTGTTGATGATAAGCTATCTATTTGTTCACTCGGTAATGAAATTCTGAAATTTATAAAAAAATAACCACCATTACCATTATTATTTTTTAATAAATTTTACAAAGTAACATTTATAATAAAGCTTTTAGTTTTTAATTGTTTATCAAAATAGAATAGTCAACATATGTTTTAAAAGGTTAATTTAAGATAAAAAAATATTACACACAAAAATATTTTATTGAATATTATTTTATTTAATATTTGGTGTTAGTTATGAAAATTATAAAGCCTTATGTAGCTATGGTAAGCAAAAATGCTTCTCATTTAGGCAATTGTCCTCAGCAAATTTTCACATACTTATCACAGAAGGTTGATTTTTCTTTAGTCACTTTATCATCATCCAGGGTAGCACTGTATGTTTCTGGTTCTTGTTCTGGTTTTTTCAAATTATTCCCAGGACCAAACATAAATGCTCGGGAGTCATATAAAGTATTTGTATATTTAACTTTGAGTGATTCATGAACTCTACAAACTTCATTTAGCTCAATCTGGTTTGTGAACTTGCTTATTGTTATTAGTCCTAGTAGACGTCTGAAAGATGATATCTGTCATTTGTTAAATATTTTCCATCTAGTTATTGTAATCAATTTATTTTATATATAATTATACCTGTGAGTTTGAAAATCACCCCAATCATTATTTTCAACTGGATAATCTCGTACATATCTAACCCAAATATCCCTAACTTGCCCATTTGAATCTGAAATGGATTGATTAGTACAATATCAAATATAAAATGAAACTTATTTTAATTAATTATGCAACTACCTGTAACTTTAATATTATTTATTTTCTGGATACGTTCCCACAGTTTATTAAAATTTTTCAGTACGCCCCCAATACCTCTGACCAGCACCAAAAGACATGCATGGTGCTGTATCTCCTGTGTATAGTCAGGGTGCGACATAACCGACTCCCCAGGCGCGTGCGATAATATATAGCTCACCGATGAGCGCATTGAAATTGTTAGGACAATCGATGTTCCACGACTTTTAACAAGGAGGCCATTTAAATAATTAAACCAAATAAGAAATTTCTTAATAACGTTAAACAGAAGAAGTAGATAAATACGAAATGGTATCTGTATCTAACTCGAAGTAACTACTAATCTATTTGAGTAAAATTACAATATTTTATAATTATATGGGACCTATAGAAAACAATTTATGTCTGTTGTTATTTTCTATTTTTGCCGAAACAAACCCAGAAAGTTTGACGTGTACTGTTTAATTTCGCTAGACTTTGACTTCCAAATTAGAAGTTGTCATCTCTATAGTCTATGTTGTCTAATGTCTTATGTCTTTGCCTTAGCGGCAAGCGGGCAAAGTAAACCAATTATTAACCTTAAAATTTCAAGATCAAGTGTTGTTATTTGTAAATAATAAAAATTAGTAATTTGAATCTTAACTTACTTGTATTTAAAGTTAGATTCCTTACAATAATTATATTATGGCTTCAAAGGAGGGTCATGAAAAGTCCAAGGTATCCAACATCTTTTAAAGGAATATGCAAAATGTGAATTTTGTTGTGATTACACAAATGCTCATTTTCTTCAGGGTGCACAAGGCGCTGGAGATAATAAAGAGAAGCGAAGAAAGGAGTCTATTTTAGACCTTAGTAAATATTTAGAGAAGAGCATTAGGGTTAAATTTGCTGGTGGCCGAGAAGCAGCTGGAATACTGAAAGGCTATGATCCATTATTGAACCTAGTACTAGATAATACTACAGAGTATTTGAGAGGTAAAAAAAAATTACTTCATAATGTCTATGTATTATGTGAATTTCATTGTCAATAATTAACTTACATGCTATGTTTTAAATTTTCTACTTCAGTTTCTTATCGGAAACAAGCGAATGTATGAATGCTATATTATTTAATTACATTTTTCACAAAAATATAAATTTCATACTCCAAAACTAAGTTAAATATTTTATTACTTTTTTTTAAGATCCTGATGATCCATACAAACTGCTAGAAGATACAAGAGCACTAGGTCTTGTGGTATGTCGAGGTACATCTGTTGTTTTAATATGTCCTATGGATGGAATGGAGGCAATACCCAATCCTTTTATAGCTCAGGAGTAATGTTAAGTGATAATATTAAGTAATTATAAGTTCTTCAATAAAAGGAATTTTTCCTACATTCTGTAAGTTTATCAATTTAAACCATAACAAATGTATGTAATAGTTAAATATGAAGATTTGAAATCCCATATGACACATTTTTATTTCTGGTCTTTATTATAATCGAGACATAAATAATATTTTACTACAACTGTTCAGTCCTTTAATATTCAGACATGTTAAAAACATAAATCACTTCATGTAATTTAAACATAAATTAAAACACTAAATTGGGCTTACAGCTTAAATCTTATGAATTAATCCTGGCTTTTTTTCAACACAATATACTTTCAACATTTCATATCAGCTACTTTATTGTTATGACAATTATTTAATTAGTTAATATAATTTAAGTTCTAGATTCAAATAATACTTAATGAATTGGTAACTATAAACTTGTATTTACAATTATCTATTATTCAAAGCCGAATTCATTTCGTATCCATGGATAACTTTTGGGACAGTCAACACAAGTGATCATATATTTGTCATGTTCCAGAACCTTTGATGGTAGTTTGCATGTTCTTGGTTTATTGCAAGCAATTTCAGACTCTTGAAATCGGCGGTTCTTACATTGCCATGGTTGGAATTTCTTTAATTGTAATACGGGTGTTGGTCTCTTCATCCAATCTATTACTTCTCGGTAGGTGACAAAGTACACATCTGGTAGCTTGAGTAGTTCATCTGTGAATTTCTGTAAGTTTTTTTTAAAATAATTTTTAATAATTAATAATTTTCAATCACACTTGAAAAACTTGTAATAGATAAAGCTAGCTGTTTCCTCACTTCAAGATGACTTGAAAAATGATTTGAATCAGGATGCTGGATTTTGATTCTAATAATAAGTTGTAGAAAGCATAAGTTTAATGCAACATTTACTGATTATTCTAGTTAGTTCTTAGACCTCATTTCTATTATTAAGTATTTCATTAATTTTTATTACTATTTCGTTTTATCTATAAAGAATTTGCAATCTACTCATCAATGAAAAATATTTTCTTTTTTCAACTAACAAATAGACCACCAAACCCACAAACGATAAATATTGAAATAAATAATAGTAGTAGTAATAATTATAAAAAGGTTTTTTTTTATTAACAGGCAACATTAAAATGAAATGTCATAAAAATAATTACTTTGAGTGCTGAAAGGTATTCGTTGTTCTTGAGCCACGTCGAGTTCAAATGGATACCGAAAGGTGCTCTGTTTTTCAGATAATGTCTTTTGAAATTCTCCATCAGTACATTATACACATCTTCGCCACTGAGTGTAGAAGGACAGTACTCTAGGGTGGCGCAGGTGTGGCCGCCATTTTTAAGTGGGTTTATCACCATCTCCCATATGCCTGCGTAGCTTCGTGTGGGACAATATTGATTGTTACCTATAAAAACATTGTGAATTCCTTTATCTTATTTTTAAAGAAAAGCCTAAATTTCTTTTCAAATTTCTTCAAACAACCAAAATTGGCTAATTTTATCATTGGCAAATTCTTTATTAAAAATCGAATAAGTATATGGTTTTGGATAGTTGAATGTTATTATTAGCTATAGATGGAAATAGGAGTGTAATAAACTAAAAACCCAATTTTTATCTAACATCATGATTTCCTAGTAACCGTCATACATAACGATGAAAATATGTAAACAAAAATTATATGTTACAACGTTATATGAGTTCTAAATGGTAGATATAAACTTTTACAGCAATTTACAGACACAATTAGAACGTATTATGTGAATCATAACGTTCTAGTAGGTAACGTTTTACGCAATGTCGTCAAGATAGCATTATAAAGATGTCAAATGATTTTGCGAACAATACCTTTACGATATTGCACAATTTCTCACGCTACAGTTATTGTCTCGAAAATTGAGAATATGGGGCCATTATCATTAAATCTTTGTATTCAAAGCATATTAATAGAATATTTCTAAACACTCTTGTCCAGGAGAATATTTCAAATAATTATAAGTAATAAGATTAGATTTTGAAAGAGTTGCGTTTTATCCAAGACTTACCCGTACACTGGTGCGGCATTTTGTGGTCCAAGGTGTAAGGCCAAAATGGCGGATCAGCAAAAGGTGCTACAACAGTAGCGTCATACACGAAACCAAACTCTTGCATCATCAAGAACTGTCTGTTCCAACCGACGGATAGATACGGCACGCGCATTCCTCTGAAAATTACACCTCGTTTGTGGCTTGTTGATGTTGGTAGTACTTTTTGTGAGGCGTTTGAGAGTGTCTAGTGTGGGTCAAAGAAATTCCCTATTTTTTAATACTTACGTATTTTACATGCATTCTGACTTCCTGGGAGCGAGTATAGGCAATTTAATTCGTTTTGGCTAACGTTACCACAAGAGTACAATATCATTTGTCCGCAATTCCATACATAACTAGGACATTACAGTTCAGCATTTTACGTACTTACTTAAATAAATTGAAATGTTTTGTACAATATTTGAAATGTTTTGTATGATCTTAGAAATGTTTTGTACGATATTTGAAATGTTTTGTACGATATTTGAAATGTTTTGTACGATATTTGAAACGTTTTGTACGATATTTGAAATGTTTTGTACGATATTTGAAATAATTTGTACAACATTTGAAATGTTTTGTACAATATTTGAAATGTTTGCAATATTTCAAATTTTTGGCAATATTTCAAATGTTTTTGTTGTTGTTTGTATGTTGTTTTCACACAAATATTTCATGGTCGTGTGTAAAGCTCTAAAGTGAGTTACAGAAGCATCTTTTTATCCTGCCTGAATTACCTGAAATCCTCCATCCAAACTCTACCAAATCTGTTGATGATATTAGCCTGTCCGACCATTTCGTCAAACCAGTCTTCAATGGTCGCATTTTTTGACCACCATTCTTCAGGACCACGGTGACTGCGAAAATATGTGTATAGTTTAATAAACAAACTTAACAGAAGGAAACATTAAATTTTTAGCTTTTATTTAAAGTATATTTGGGATTTTAAAATTATAACTAGCAGCCTGCTATGATGTATTTAGAACTGTTTATCCAGTATGTGGTCAACGCCTATAAATTAAATAAAAACGCAACCAAATTTGTAACATGTAACGTAAAAAAAGGTTACATCCGAATATCTTAATATATATAAATCTCCTGTTACGATGTTTGTCCGCGATGGACTCTTATAATTAATTGTCAGTCACAATTATCGTTTAACGCCAAAAGATACTAACAGATGTCGATACTTTTCGACTGGATTGAATAAGTAAACTATAGATGGCACTACTATGGTAAACCGACAAAATATGTATCATATAAAGATTAATTAATCAACCTTAATAAAACGCTTTCGATTATAAACTTATCCCAGCACACTTAAAGCTGTTAATTATTTTTATTGAACTAAAAAAATAATTGCTAAAAATCACATGTATGGCAAAACAACGTTTGCCGGGTCAGTTACTTGTATATATAAAAACAATGACACAAGAAATAGAAAGAACTGATTGATGACTTACGTTATAGAATGAACGGCAATTTCATGATCATCATTCCATAGTTTTTGCACATGTCTATAGTTGGTGTATGGATGCGATATGAAGAAAGTGGCCTTAATGGGACATCCATTGGGATTTTTTCGCTCCGATGTTAGAATGTGCTTCGTGTAAATATCCCAGTTCTCATGATTAACAGGTCCATCAAACGTGAGGGTTATCATTTGGGGGGTCTGGGAATTATACTTTGATTATAATACGCGCCATGAGGAAGCACACACCACGGCTGCGCAGTGGACGATTTAAAGGCCTCTTTTTACTCTTAAATTTTCTTATATTAACATATTGTCAAAAATTTTAATATACTTGTAAAATATATGCTAAACTTTTTCATATACGAATGTCCAAAACGGCATACTCCCCACAACTCAGTCTCATTTTTGGTGATGAAAAGACGTAAAATAAAACGCATTAACAACTAAAAAAACTTACTTGACTGGGAATGAGGTTTCCCGGTGTGGCGTTACCGTATTTGGTACAGAAACAGTTTGGCAGCTGACACAACCCTGGGTCGCAGGGCAAAGCAGCGTTCGGATCGTAATTAACATCGCACCAACCCTAAAAAAATATGATATTAAAGATCCACGTTTGGATTTGAGTGTTATTTATTCAGTAAGTTCTATACAACGTCTACGTGAAGAGAATTTGCAACATAATTTCAAGTGCTAAATTAGTTGCTTCCTTGCTTGCTACTATGATAACTTTAACGTGTTTTTACTGGCGCATTACATGAATTACAACTAGAATGAATGGCAATATACTAAAAGTATTTGATCATCAAAAAGTTACTGAAATGAGCAACTTTTCATAAAAAGTGTTTAGACAGCATCTACTTAACATTGAAAGAAGAAATTGCGGCCAAACATCTGTCCAGTTTTAATAAAAAAAATATAGCAACACACCATTCAAACCTTAATTTGCAAAAATAGCATTGTAGCGTTGTTTGTGTATTAAATATTTTTTAGAAATACGTCAATTCGTAAATTACAACTAGAACCTATTATTATTAGCTGGACGAGAACAGACGATGATAAATCACTAGAGCGGTATCAAAAAATACTTTAAATGTAACTCTTTTATTAGCATTCAATACTTTCTCTGTAACGCCCTCATGTCATACACGTAATACCTATATGCTTAATGCCGGTTTGTGTAAGCTAAAGATGTCTATTATATAATTTGTTCAATTAAATATGTAATGTACATTACGCATACTTCATTTTTAATTGTCATATTGAGTTATGATGATTATTTTTGAATAAATAAAGTTATAAACTATAACATAACCATGTTTAATAATGCAAGCTATGAAATTTACTGCAATATCGCAGATCCCTAAGCTGTAAAATTAAAACAGGCGTATATTCAAACGATCTAAAGACAGGAAGTGTTCGAAAAATTTTTTTAGAAAGGTAAACGGAAAATTATTGGGAAATATATAAGCGAGAAAATTCACGCATCTATAGGAAACAATGTTATGAATTTGTATTTCAGGCTGACCTAAGCACGACAGGCTTCCTTTCAAAGTTCACTGATTAACATTAACCTACACCAAATAAAACATATATATATACTCTGTGGATATGTTTCATACGAGCATTTTATATTTAATTATGACCAAATCTTTAAGTATTAGCCCATGAAAGAAGCGGTAATCGCGAACCGTTATTAAATTGGAGTGAAGATTATCTACGGGACCGAAACTATATTATATAAAATCACCGATTCTATAGCTAAATCACCATTTTACATTATAAAATAACTGAATTGCACACCTGTTGAGAAACATGACTACGATGTTACCGGATGTCAACGGTTAAGACTCTACCATAGTGTAATACGCTTACGCGAACAATAGCAGCAGTCGAATGATTGGTCCGTTGGCTGCAAACAATGTTTTGGAGAGACAACAAGCGCGTTCATAATTCCGTACCCTAATAAGTGTTTGCATCCTAAACTTACTAACACCGACTTGTAAAAGGACCCATAAATGGTTTTTTAACAGTCTGGTGGTAACATGGAACATATGCTAAATAATGCATCTCGTTATGGCTCTGCAGGCGCAAGTTTAAACACCCAAGTGGTTTGTTGGTTTACATTTAAATTTACCTTTTGTCTGATAATAAAAATACGATATATTGAAAATTATATATTCTTAAGTAAATAGATAATTTTCACAATTCATTGATTGTGAATGTTTCATTTGAGTAAATTTGTTCATCATTTATTTAAAATCCGGTAAGTTATAATCTGAATATTAATCGTAATTAGTTTCTCAGTTTTCTAAATATTTGATTGGAGGAAAAAACAAGATATTTTGAAGACAGGAGGTTTGAGGAGTGTGAATTATGTTGATATTGTAAGCGAAAAAGATGTAAAATATCACACTAATTACAATAATTGTTTTACTAATGTAATAAAACACTAGCCCAATTATTTTGCACTTGAAAAGATAGCATGCGAACAAATATTTCCTTCCTATAACAAAAACATCGGAAGTAGATTGTAAATAACGCAGTGAAAGTGGACATTAGCTAAAACTTGTTATGTAAAGTAGTCTAAGTCGAAAAAGAGTAGGTTATATTTTAGATAAATATTCATAGATACTTAGATCTCATTTTCAACCGAATTCAAAAAGCATAATAATGTTGTACTTTGGTATCATTATTAACATTAGCCTTGAGATTAGTCATAGTACTTATCTGAAGTCTTAACACTAAATAATAATTAAATTTTCATAATGTTATTAAATTATGTAGTTAATTAAACACCTAAAACTTGATAGTATTCTATATAAATTCTGTTTACGCGTTGTGTGTTTGTTGATGAAGAAAGCTATTGCTGTGATGGTGTGTATATGTTAAACTACTATATTTTTATTTTTATAATACTTTATTACAAGCCCATTCCTACCTATGCTGACAGGATTGATGATTTTATTTCCAGTATGGTTTATTAATATAAAAGTTTATCTAAAAAACACTGCTATAGCATTGATCAAATTATTGTAGTTATTTTATGGTAAAATTTCCACAGATCATGTCTAATTTGCAATAATTCAAAATATATGTGAAAATATTAAATATTAAAAAATATCTACCTCATCTGAGTAATCGGAGCAATCGTTGGCTCCATCGCAAAAGTATTCTGCAGGTATGCAGGTTTCATCAGAGCAGCCTAGATGTGTTTCATTCGCACATTTTGCTGAATCTAACAGGGGTTTTGGGATCAAGGTTTCTGAAAATATTGTTGAAAAGTAGCTTTGTAAGTTTGAAGGGCAAAGAAAGTTAGTTTGTTTTATATTTTTAAGAAGAGTAGGCGTACTGAGATCCATTTTGTCGTAATATTTTCACTAGGTATATGATGAAGGATACGTAGCGTTAAACCTATATCATCTTTACACGCCTTGAAAACACATACCTGTAGTTAGATCACAATTATGTACGTTCTGGTACATATCACAAAGTTGCCGGTTGACATCAAAAAGGAGACCCTTCGAGCATTGGAATTCGAAGACTTCCTTTTCTAAGCATAGGTAATATTTTGAGCACTCGTCAGCATTCCAGATGGTGTCCTCGTCTCGGTCAGGGTCCCTTTTTTTAAAGATAATTATTTAAAAAAGATATACACAGATTTCTTGCGTAAAAACAATAGCAATAAATAATAAATGTCATGCTGTCGAGATTCTAAACAATACCATTGGAATCAAACAGAAATTACTATTTTTTTTACTACTGAGCACTGAAATGGTTCATTTTAATTTTTAATTAATGGTGTATTTTGGATTGACTTCGTTAAGAGATTAGTTTGAGTCAATTCTATTACGAAGCAGTGTAAATAAGCGAAAGTAAATTTCTCGCGACGCGACAGGAAATTCAATATACCTAGTGGACGTACTGTATAATATGATCAAAAGCTTTTGGTATTTTGGTAGATCCTCATTATTCGTCAGTTACGTAATAGTTTGGACACTTTCTCAAAAAGCTCTTTACCTAAATCGAATTATCTGCTAGTCGTACTTATAATACTTTCTACAAACACACATATGTGCCAATAAATATATTTTTTATTATATTTATTGTTAAAGCTTGATGATATGATGCTAATACGTCCAAAATGTTGCGTAAAAAGCCAAGCTCAAGGTTGGCGAAAGTGTAGGTCAACACCCGCATATAATGGCGGGAAACGTACAAATACATTTGTTTGTGTTTTGTATCAGTAATCAGTGTCGCGTGAGTTCTTGCGTGCTCTTAATATTTACGGAAACGGTTATAGCAGCTGACTTTTTACAAACATGATGACAGTACTTTTTATTATTTATATTTTAAAGTTTCAGAAATGTGCACTTTAAAGGGTAAGTAAATTTTATTCATTATTAAAAATACTACTTCCTATAATGTAAATGTATCTTCTAAATAAGATGCTTCTTGTTATTATTTAACAATAATGAACATTGAGACATTGTTATGTAAAGTTATATTAAGGAAATAATTTGATACCTTCTTATATAAGTTAGAAAGTATTAATAATTCTAAGCTTTTAGAATTCAAACAGTATACCTCAATGTAATACCCTTAATTTGAAAATATTATATCTATTTTAACTGTTATATATTTTAATATAATTATTACTTCAATTTACCAGCACTTATAAATAAAAGATGGCCGCGCGGCTTATGCTTTGTTAAATTGGATTATATTATATAAAAAAATACTTGCCTGTAGAACCTTCCAGTTTCATGACATTTAATATCCTGAAAACTCCTTTTATGCACATGCTTTCCCTGAGTCCCTAAAATAAAAATAAAAACATCACGTTCACCGTTCACTGCAATAACAAAACAATGATTTATCAATTTTAATTACCAATAAATATAAGTGTTAGCGCTAAACTAAAATAAAATTGAGAAAGCCAACAAGCCATGTTGTGGGCACAACTTCTCTTATAATACTGAATCGACAGCCACTTACCAGCTAGTAGCAACCACTAACTTTCCATTCTATCAAATTCAATTGGAGAATGTTTTAAAATATCGTTAAGATTTTTGCAGATACATTTTTTTTACTCAGTAGTTATTTGAGAAGCAGAAGAGTCCAAGCATTGGGGTCATATCGTGTTAATTCATTATGTATAGTTTGTGAATCGTAAAAAATTTTCGCTTCAACATTACGTGCAATTCGCCAGTACATTCAATTAACTTGAGTGAGGCTGTAAACCAGAAAAAAATTATAATTACATTCTAGTCATCCATGACTTGTTCCTAACCATAGTTTTTTTTTAATTATCCTTCTTGCTTTTTTAATTTTCCGGAATAAAAAGTATAAACTATCAAATTTTAAAAACATATGTAGGTAACACATCTACAAATATATATTATGTCGGTTACACAATTTCGGAAATTACTTCGTATAAAAAGACAGAAAAATTTTTTTTTTTAATATATTTCTATTTCTATGCTCGTATAGCTCCTCTGTTCTTAGCATACTTCTCCTCTACAATTTTAATATAAGTACATGTTTTGCCTTTACTTCATAAAGAAAAGCTTCAACAGATTGGATTAACTCAAACATAAATTATCAGTAAATACGTAAACGTATTTTTATCATATTAACTATGTTTATGAAATATATATAATAAAAATAATATCCTTAATTATAATAATAATAATATAATCTAACGAGGATTTTGTGGGTGTAAGAAGGGTATCAGTATATTTTTGTAACTGATTAATTTTTAGCAATCTATATTTATAAAAGAAATTCGTGTTAGTTACACTATTTATAACTCAAGAACTGCTGAACCGATTTGGCTGAAAATTTGTAGAGAAGTAGCTAAGAATATTTTAAATTTTTATCCCCTTCTTTTTTTTGAAGTGATATAAAACGTCTTTACATCACCTGTACGAAAATTTGATCAATTGGTTCAAAGTCCTTCCCCTTCAAATAGTGATTTATATAACTTTAAAGTTTCCCTTTTCGTTCATAATTAATAATGTCATTTTAATAAGGGGTTACAATTGTTGGCATCTATGTAAAAAAGCATGGTGGAGTCCATGTCGGATGTTCCCCTGACATAGTTTACAACAATGTAATATGACAAAAACGTTAACCGCAGAATCGTGTCGTCGTTTCAGCTAGTATTATACAATATGAATTATATGCAATATCAGCGACAATTTTATGTATGCAAAGAGAAGTATATTCTGTGGTCCACGATTTTCGTGCATTGTAACTTTTTACTCTGTGGACTATGTAAATTGTTTTAATCCTGGTGCCCGGCTAAATTATTTTTGCCGGTGTTAATATAAAATATAAATACTAACAATATTACTTATTAGTCATAAATTTGCAATAATTTGCGCAAATCAGCACTGCATTAAAATGAAATGTTTGTCAACAACCGTGCAAGTTCTGGTTATGTTAAGTGTGTGTTTTGCAACTTTATCACCACCAGCTGATAAAAAATCACAGAAAGGCGTTAAACCTCAAGAAGGTCCACGAAAGAATAATGTTTTGGACAGGAAATTAGTTGTGGAAACACCATATGCTAAGGATATAATAAAGTATCACGCTACTTACCATCAAAGTATCACAACACGTAACTTTTTGAATTCGGTATTAGGCTTTGTAACACCGGTATGTGATATGAAATTTATTACTTCCTTACAGAAACCCTTCCTACTTCTACTATAATGATTTGTAAGACTTATTTATCACTATACTAAGATTAAATTTTGAATTGATACATAAATACAGCATAAAATGATTTAATTCAAAATTATTAAATACATTTTCTTTACAGTGGAACAACAAGGGATATGATGTTGCTAAAACATGGGCACCTAAGTTTAATTATATTTCACCAGTATGGCTGCAAGTGAAACGACAGAGTCCTAACATATACATTATTTCAGGCTTACATGATGTTGATCATGCCTGGATGAAAGTTGTCAAGCAAAAAGGAGCATCAAGTAATGTTCAAAGTGAGTAATAGAAAAATATTGAAAAAGCAAAATGAATTAGGCCCCAATACATTTTATAAATTAACTATCTTAGAACTGGGTCAGCCAAAGTCCATACATTGAATTTTCAAACCAACATAATTAATACTTATATAATATTTCTCCTACACATTCCAGTTCTTCCAAGACTGTTATTTGAAAACTGGCAGCCATCAGATCTAAAGGCATTCTTCAAAGAGCCATCCTCACTATCAGAACAAAAAGCTCTTATTGAAGAAGTGAAGAAAACATGCAAACAGTGGAATTTTGATGGCATTGTGTTAGAAATGCTTTCACAGATTGGAAAGTATGTAGAGAAATCTGTCAAATTTATCCAGCAGTTTGGTGAGATATTGTTGAATTGATTTAACACTACCTCTTCTCTTTAGTCATGGAGATTTTGCATGTGTGATGTATAATGTATGTCAATTTTATGCTTTGATACTTTAATGATGTCACACTAATAAAAAACAAGTAAAACCCATAATACAAGGTATAAATACATGGAATTCAATTTTTATATGATAAATTGACATAAATTTATAGCTAGAAGTTATAGCTATTACAGAAATTAATGCAATTGCATAATTAGCTTGCAATAGTTATTTTAATTTAGATATGAATCCAAATTAATAACCAAGAGCAATTTCTTTTCATTGAGAAGGCTTTTCATACATAGAATTTTTATTTTTAAGGAGTTTCATATTTGCTTTTATAGGTTTAGAAATGAGTGAGGACAACTTTAAACTAATTCTGGTCTACCCTCCATTCCGGGGCTACCCAAGTGATGAGTTCTTTGTCAAAGCATATAATGATATTTATCCTTATGTAGAAGCCATTTCTGTAATGACTTATGATTTCTCAAGTACGCAAAAGCCAGGTATATTTTTTCTTATTTCTATTTATGAAATATATTAAGGAATGGCATAATCACCAAATTCAAATCTCTTTCTATTGTGGGAACGGTTTTAAAAGGGTGTTAACCAGATGGGTTGCTTAAGATACCAGCAAAATTTAGTTCAATGAAATTAAGATCTGTATCTTAATTCATTCAAGGATTTTAGATAAAACAATCTGGTTATTAGTCAGTAAGTTGACATATTTATTTTATAAAGAGATTTTTATATTCTACTTATTTGAGAGAAAGCTCTAGTTTAAACTTCTGCCATTCAGTTAAGAAAAAAAAATTTCATAATTGATCCCTGCAACTTTTTGTCTAAACATAATATAAAGACGAGAATTTAAGTTATTTTATAAATATTTCAGGTCCAAACGCACCGTTATATTGGATAAGACTGTGTTTAGAAAAATTAATTGAAAATGAAGAAAATCCTTCAAAACGATCAAAAATATTACTTGGACTGAACTTTTATGGAAATTCGTATACAGCTAATGGCGGAGGACCAATTGTTGGCACAGAGTATATAGAGTTATTGAAAAATGCCAAAAATAATCAAATGCTTACATACAATAACAATACAGCTGAAAATTATATCGAGATAAGGTGAGTTGGCTATATTATATATACTATTAGCTGATCCGGCAAACATTGTTCTGCCATACATGTGATTTCAATTTTCAATTAATAAATAAAAAATAAGGGTTGATTGTAGAAGGGTGAAAATTTAGGATTGTATGTATTTTTATATGTTGTATCATAAAAAAAAGGAAACTAAAAATGTTGTCTAAAAAATAAAAATAAAGTCAGGGGTGGACTAACCTTAACATTTAGGGGGGGAAAAATATACGCTCACAAAGTTTCATAAGAATCGGTCAAGCCGTTTCAGAGAAGTCGATGTTGAACCCTAGAGAATTTTACATTATAAATATACCTTTGTTGTACAATTTAGTTTTTCTCGATGTAAATAGCGTTCCTCGATTAATTGACTATCCTGTTGGATACTAAAGAATTTTTAAATCAGTTCCTGAAATCCCACTTGAGCTTTAAAATATTGATAACTAACAGAACAAACACAAATTTCCCAGATGTTATTTTAATTGCGCACAAAGAACATTAATAATATTATTATGATATCGTATCGTCGTATCGTATCGTATGTATCTATATATATGATTTTTTTAGGACATTGCAAGGAGCGAAAAAGGTGTTTTTCCCCACGTTATATTCAATACAGAAGCGATTAGAACTCGCTAGGGAGTTGGGTACTGGTGTTGCTATATGGGAACTGGGTCAAGGATTAGACTATTTCTATGATTTATTTTAAATGTGATAGTATTTTTAGGTTTAATAAATTATGTCCGAATTTAAGTTTTTTAATACACCTGGAGTAATTAAATGCTATATGCATTTAATTACTCCAGGTATAGAAGAGATATAGAAGAGATATGAAAATGTGTTTTTCATTGGAATATATTTTTCTCACTCTTAAAGTACTGTTCCACTCTTTTTTTTTTAGGATTAAATTAGATGTATTAAATTCAGGAAGTATTTTACTGTATTATATGCGTACTGTTAATGAAATTTAAACGTAGTTTTGATTTCTTACTAAATATAAAAAACAATGCTTTCTTTGGGTGATTTGCTATTTCCCTAATTTCGACTATATTCCTTCAAGATGGCATTAAAGTTTAAATTGCTGCATCGTTAAATTAAATAACGAATTAATTTTAACAACAATTACTTTTACACGAAGATTAACGCAATAAATATATTAATAGTTAAAAGTATTTTAGTGAAAAAGGAAATCTAAAATAAAATGTATTTTCTTTAATAACAATTAATCATACAAAATAAAAAAGTTTTTTTGCTATTTACAAAATTAATATAAATTATAAACCATTTGAATTAGATGGCTTGAGGTTTTTTCTTTAACTCCATCATCGATTGAGGGCCTTTCATCACTCGATGCATCAAATCCCAGCACATTTTCGCTGGTAGAAGGCTGCAAAAGTACAATTAATTTATAGAATTTATTGGTAAGGAGAATACAGTGAAACCTCGATATAACAAATCGGAGGGGAACAAGAAAATATTCGTAATATCAAGTAATTCGTTGAACTGTTGAACTGAAGGTTTGTTATGTTGAGGTTAGATACGTTATAAAGAGGTCTTTACAAACAAAAGCGTGTCGAAACATGTCGAGACATTAATCACATTATAAGATTAAGAATTATATTATTGGTGGAAACTTTATATAAAGGTTTTGGGTTGGCAAAATTCGTTAGAGGTATGAATACTTTTTCTTGATAGTTGAAAATTCGTTATAAAGAGGTTGTACGCAAAGAATGTTCGCAATGTAAAGGTATATTTTATATTGACTCTTATGGACAATTCAAGGTGATTACGAAGAATTTGTTAAATCGAGGAGGAGTCGTTATATTGAGATACGTTATATTAAGGTTGCACTGTATATATTTTTCGCAAATATTTACAGATTAAGTATTTTACTAGATAATCGTAATAAAATTGAATAGAGAAAATAACTCACCATTTAAGAGGCAATAGATATCTAACAGAGCCGGGCATGATGCAGTTAACCTCATTCTTTCGAATTGAGTCGATCATGGTCTCGGCAACATAGTCTGGTTCCAGCATGGGCATCAGCCGCGGTGTGACTCCGTCAAACATACCAGTATTGATGTAGTATGGACATACTAGGGTTGTATAAATTGAGCTGTGACCATGTGCCTGGAATCAAAACATCTTTAGATAAAATAGTAAAGGTTTTGAGTCGTGTGTTTTTATATAAAAGTTTACGAATAAAATGTCAAAATATTTATTCAGGTTCACATATAAACTTCAAAAAATTTAACTTAACATTTCAAACTACCGTCTTATAAATTACTTACCCGCAGCTCCGTAAAAAGGCTTTCGTGGAAGCCGACTGTGGCAAATTTCGTAGCGCTGTAGTCTGTACAACGGTAAGTGCCAAGGAGGCCGGCCACTGATCCCACTGTCACTATATGTCCCTTTCCAGTTTCAATCATGTCTGGGAGGAAAGCTTTCACCGTCTGAAATAATTATTCATAAATTTGACGACCCAGTTGATGCAATGGGCACCATACCGGAGCGCGGTGTGTTCCGAGTTCGATTCACGTACGATCAATATTTGTGTTCAGGTGAATAAATGTTGTGAAACACATAATATAGTTACGAAAAGTATATATTATGGAATTATATGTTTATCAGTGTTTTAGCATTCATAACGGAATGTAATTTGACCTTGCCGTTACTCGACCATGTTCTTATTTTTGAATCAGAATTTACACAAACGTTTATAATTGTATAATAATGATATTTTAATTTTTGACTAGCATTAATTCAGTCTCTTATTAAGTTTCACTACGTTTAAGTTATTTCTATTTGCTGATATATGTGTTTAATAATCATAATATAAATAAATATTATAAGTGTTTACCCAATAATGTGAAAGAATATTGACTTTGTACGTTCTTTCAATCGCCGTGTCATTTAGCTCCAAAAGTGTTTCACCAAAGACAACGCCAGCGTTGTTGATTAAAACATCAACTTTACCAACCTGCAAAAAGCCATATTATGTTTCGAAAAGAACCAGACAAGTACCTGAGAGACTTTAGGCCGGCCTTGCAAATTAAAGATTTACTGATTAGTACGAATTATAAACCTCAAAAAAGAATAATACATTCAAATACTTCAATAGTAGTTTTGGTCAAACACACAAGAATTCGTTGGTTCTTCTGCGTAATTGCTCAACTTACAATAACTTTTAATGTTAAAATCTGCTAATAATAACAGAAAATAGTAAGATTTTCATAGCTATAGGTTGCCTTTGCGTAACACAACAGTACCGAAGGCGCTGAAAACGGGTTTTAATTAGGCTTTTTGGGTGAGAAATATGTAAAGGTTACCTCTTTCTTAAGTTTTTGTGCCGCTTTATAAACAGCAGCGCGATCAGCCAAGTCTACAACATAGCTTGTTGCATCATATCCCTCGTCTCGAACTGCAGAACACGTTTTATTTAACGCTGAAATAAAAATTGTAGCCCTTATTATTAATAAATTAGTACAACTGCACCGTTTTAATAAAGTACTAATACATAAATAAATAGACATACTTCGCATAAGTCATAATATTCATTCACCAGAAATCGTACACCCTAGATACCTTTGATACGTTATGTAAGTGTATTCGATTGTTTTTCTCGTAATAGAAATGGGATCCAGTACTCTAAGGTATACGTGAGCCCAGACATTGCTACCATTATTAAGCTTCAAATCAATAAAGACGTAACATTTTGTATGAAAATATTAGTTGTTCGCGTTATCAACAGAAACGCTTAAAAATTTGTTACGTAGAATTAAAAAACGATATTGTTATGTATGATGACTTACTACTTATTTCCTGTAGGTTCTTGCTTAATGCTTTTAAAACTTTGTCGTGTAAATGGCGAATTGTTATTCCGTACGTTAATGTTCTCTTGAATGTCTGATGAATATTAACTAGCTTCTTATACAAGATACCGCTAATTACGAAAATTATTGTTAGTAATAGAAGATTTTTTCTAAGTACCATATTTATACTTAATTTTCTTGACGCTTAATTTTGGTCGACGCTACATTTTCAGTCCTATGTAACGTAGATAGAATAGTAACTTATTATTTTATAGTATTTGGGTAAATTCGTTTCTTAAAGTTGGTGTGTTTTTGTTAAACAATATAGACAATATCAAACCATAGGGAATCTTTGCAATTGTTACATTAATGGAGGATGCAAAAGTTATAGCGGATGGAACCAACATCTACTTAGTACTGTAAAACAATAAAATACATGTCCGCTATTGAAATTAGTGGGTCATTAAAGCTTTAACCCTTTAAAAAAAATAAAGGCATACAAAAGCGATTATTTGTTTGACAAGGATATCTGTTATACCTATATATATTTGAATACCTTCTTTTTTGTTGATTTTATGTTATTATCTTCCAACTCATTCGGAAAAACCATCTTTTAATTAACTGTTATGTTTTCAGATTTCATTTTTATCCGCAATCTAATAACATGAAATCAATAAAATATTTTCGGATCGCCTTGTATTTATGACATCATTTAAAGTAGATAATTATTTTTATATTTAATGACATGTGGTATTTAAATTGATATTACCATCCTCATTGATATCCCATACGACCACTTTAGCTCCGAGTCTTGCGAGTCTAATCGCCAATCGCCTTCCCACTCCCCCTCCCCCTCCAGTAATAAGCACGACGTCGCCTGTTATACTCTTCAGCGGCCTTAAGGCGTTGGGAACTAGAGTCCAGAATAATGACTCTAATATGTAATAACACGAGAGGACGAGGAAAAGAACTGTGTCTTTAGCTATGTCGAAAATGCTTGAGACCTGAGATTGCGCCCTCATTTTGCGTTCCTGTAACATCCTGCAAGTAAAATTTTTTAGAGCTCAGAATTCAGCTTTATCGTACGTATGAGATTTGTTATGTTATCTCATATCTCAAAAATAATAACGGTCTTTTGGGGTAACACCGAACCTTACATCTGTAATACGTTGTCTTTACTGGCAAGTTAAGACAACGCGCACAAATGTACATAATTTTTGGGGCTAAGTAATGTCGAACTTCCTGAATATTGAAAATCCATTCCGTTATATAAAATTGCACGTCAGAAATCTTATTTTAGTAGCTATTAGGAACTTTTTACTATAATACATTTGTATTTGTAACATTAATATAATATTCAAGATAATAGACATTAAACGGTAAGTTTCAAAAGTTTAAATATGCCTATAAAGTTTAGATCTGGTTGTGTAAGGTCAGCCACAACTGTCGCGACTACTAATTTGGTCCTAGATAGAATGTTTGTAGATCGACGCATTGGCAATTAAGAAATTTCTTGACATACAAGTGTTTATCTTACTATTTCTTACAATAAAGCTCCTTTGAAAATGAGAAAATTTTCCCGGGCGTACTTTTACGTTTTATGTAAAAGTAACGAGTATTATTGAACCGAGTTTTACCTAGTTTGAAATATACAGATGCAGAAAACTGGGCGTGTAATACATTGAGTAAATATAGAAATTAGTGTGGAATATCTGCACTATGAGTTGAGAACAGTGGTTGGTGACGGGATTTCAAAACTGTGAACCAGGCTTGTGCACCATAAATCAACAGGCTCGCCGTCATAATTAAAGGCTTGAAGGAGATTTCGCCACTTTCAGACGAACGCTTTTAAAAAATAACGTACATAATTTATCACAAAATAACCTAAAATCGTTGCTCAGATTTATGAGATTTATTTTATTAGCTTGTTTAATGTTTCAATAGTCCTTGAGACACATATGCTATTTAAAGAATCTTATTTGTTTATTTAAAAACTTCTTCGACACTTTGGGGTTTATGCGTTACGTTAAAACTAAAAACTACGAATAAATAATTAATTGTATTTTTATTGTAATTTGTTGAATTATAATTAAATTGAATTATACTTAAAAAATTACCATGTAAATAGTGGTTTCGATTATCCCCAACCTATTAAGTACACATATGTACGTATTAAGTTGGGAGAAAAAGTTTTATATAAAAAATAAAAGTTTTTTTTCTAAAATAAATGTAAAAAAATTGTGGCTTCTGATCAAAAAACTGCGACTGGGTTTTTGTAGAAGTTTCGTCATACGCACGTTCTTGTCGTACTTTATCTACTTTTCGTCACCAGCTTCTTCCAAAATTGTTCGCTTTCATTACGTCGTAATAAATAATGAAAAAGGCATACGCGGCTCATTAGGATAATTCCAATGAGCATATACCCAAAAGTTTCTACCCAGCTTTTAAAAAGTGCCAAAACCGTGGTCAATTTCCAGTTTTCCAGCTGCATCGTAACTACTAAAATACCGATCTTGCTCTATTTATTCAAAAATGGCATCAATTTGGTCCGTAAAAGCGACAAGAGCCACACGAATCTTTGATATCAAAATTTCCGTATTGAAACGTTGAAACCATGTACTAATTTGCTCTACTCTCACAGACCGTACATTAGGACCATAAACATCACAAAAAATTCCGCGGGTGTATAACGTTTTTATTATACACCCGCGTTTACTGGGTTCTTCATTACATTCACTCATTAAAAATAAAAGAAAAGCAAATAAAAAATCTGAGATAGATTTTCCTAATTTGAATTTGGAATTGTCCTCTTTAAAATTAAAACTTTTAAATATTATTATTTAGATTTTATTAGAAGTTCATACATACTAGGTATATGTGAAAATTCCTTTTTTTTTATTTTTATTTATAAAATAATGACAATCGAGCCCGCCATTTAACACCTTTATTTCTACAACAAATTGGGGCCTTTCTCATAATAACTGAATTTACATTTAATATGTATTAAAATTATACAAACCTCAAATCAATACAATGTCACAAATCACAATTTCTTAAATGCACTATACAAATGCAGGTTAACGTCTGCGCGCGCGCCGGTTGGCCTACAACTGTGCTCTACTCTGGGCTTTCACCTTCGCTAACGGTAAAAAATTTCCATCTAATATACTGGCCATATTAAGTGCCTGTTTATTTGTTTCCTTAAAACACAATTTCATCTAAAGAATTGGTACATGATATTTATGCTATCTTTACCTATTGGCAAAAACATTCAAGTTCATAAAACAAATTTGCACGGTTCTGTTCAATTTATGAAAATTATTTCGATTTTAGTTTAATGCTGATCACCTTTTGGCCTTTTGTGTCAATCTATAAGTAAAATACGAGGTCGAATAAAAGTTTATTATTTAAAGATTATTATTTTTATTTCCTACAAGGCATCAAGTAGTTTATATAGAATAATAGCGATACTCCTATTTTCCTCCTAAGACCTAAAACAATAATAAAAATTAAGATATGTAAAACATATTAATATGGCGATAGTTTAAATTTTAAAAGTTACCCAGTAATTTAAATTATTGGGTCAGTTAAGTTTAACAATTAATTGCTAACTAACGCCCTCTATGAACGCGTAATAGTAACATTACTGTGAAGAGAAAGTGCAATTTTACTAAGATTTACTTTAATTTGTTGAAACGTTGTCTATGTTTTCATTTTCTACGATATTTGTAGATGGCGCTCTACGAAATAAACACATTTTTAAATTATTTTCTAGGTTTCTTTACATGATATTGTCAGTTTATATTAATACATCTTTTTTTAATTAACATATACTGTTATTTTCGTTTATATTTGGCTAAAATTAATTATAAAAAGTTATGATAGATTTATTGATACCTGTTTTTATAGAATTACATTGGTATATTATTTTGTTTAAAAATAATAAAAAGAAAACAGTATTACCATAAAGGGACAGTTACAGTGTATGAGCGTCTTGTCTTTGTCTACATAATATGTATATACTTAAACGCATTAAACCTTTCCCTTTCATAATTGTTAACCCGTAGGTAATAAATACAAGCTTATCCCAATTTATATTCCCTCTGGAATATTTGGGGAAGTATTGGGTCCGGTTTAATAATAATATATAGTGATATTTCGTATAGAACGTGACAATGGCTTTGTGACAAGGACAGAAAACCAAAACCGATATAGGTACAATCAGCTAGCAAACAAGCTAACAAATATTTAAAAAAAATCGTAAATTACCATATAACGTAAACACATAACATACTTCGTATATATAGTATCTGCAAGGGAGCGCATATCTGTCAATATGACTCTCTATATTATAAAATGAAGTAGCTATAACACACATAAATTAATTAAAAAGTAAAAAGTTTATGGTGTTGTACCTGCCACATTTAAGAAGATAACCGTTTCTATGCCTGTGTATATCTGTAGAGTTACGAACCGGCGTGAATTGCGTCCTAGATGAAATTCTCATATTATATTATGGTTTCTCTGTGTTATTTTAAATGAATGAATTGAAATAAACTTTACCCTTGGATTTTGAAACTACATATATTGTGAATTCGTTATGTGACAGATCCTGGTAAATATTAAATACAACTCGGTCCTTTCTACACCTGATATGTCATCTGTAAAATATATCCTAGTTATTGTTAATGCGTATTATATCCAAATAGGAATCCTCTCTTAACAAGCTGTATAAAAAGCCCGGTCAAACAACCAGGCTTTATTACGTTTCTACATTAAGGTATATGGAAAACTTAGAACTATAATGAACCTAACATTTGTTTATAAAAAAACTAAATCCAGTAGGACAACCCGATGGACTTGAGGGTTGATGTTTAGAATTTTTAAATATGGTCAGAAATATAGATTTCTGACATAGGTCAGTACGGTCTTGATTGAAGTAATACATATTGAGGGATTTTTTAGTTTCAAAGTATATATTGACAGTATTATCAAATAACATACTGGGTATGAATATATAACAAATCAAGAAACGATGATATAAATCGTACGATTGTGTTTTGTCAATCGGAATGTCGTCTTGTGTTGTATATAATTGGATCAAACGAAATTTGTCAAAGTAAACAAAATACATTGTCTGATCTAGTGAGAAATAGTTTTGCGCTATTTTAACTTAAACAAAACAATTATGAAAATTGTACAAACTGAATACAATCAGTCTAATCTAGTTAGTTCGACGAATTGAGACTGATTTAGATTTAGTAAGCCACGTATTGCAACATGCTCCGTTTAATTTTACCGTTGAGATAGATGCTGCGCTCCTATTGGCCGTTATGTAAAGTTATATGTAAAGCGTCTGTTCGTTGTTCAAACTATGCATCCTAGGGATTCGATAATTCTTGAAATCATTCATGTACCTGAAAATTTAAAATAATGTAAAATACTTAAATATTGTCAAAAAAACATATAAGGTTTATTTTATCCGTTGATAAAGTGATTTTATTTAAATGAGTAATAGTTATGTTAATAAAAGACAATATTATCATTCATGTAGTTTCTATGTTATTCGTAACAAAATACACTAAGAAGAAAGATTTTAATATATGATATATTATAATATATAATATAATATATGATATATATGATATATTAAAATCTTTCTTCTTAGTGTTAAGTATAATTGCTATATTTGAAGTTTATACATAAACTGATATGACTAGAATACTCAATGAAAATGAAAATCTTCCCAATTTTACTTTACGATGGAAAACAAAATTCAGAATACAGCGTCTACAGTTATTGCAGAGAGTTTCCAAACCTTGATAAATAGCGGTTCCAATAATATCGTGGTCGTGAGCAAACCGGACAAAATTGTTTTTGGTTCGACGGTTATCTTTGATGGTTCTTTGTTAGGTGTTTCTGTTCGATCAAAGTTTATTTATTGCTACATAATATATAAATAGAAACTAATTCCAATTTGAAACATCAAAATGAAATACCAGATTGCGTACAATCTAATGGAGAGCATGTATAAACATTTACAACAAAATATTATATATTCCTTTTATATAATGTTCCAATTAATAACTAGCAGTCAACACCTATTTTGCGTGAGTAGTTAAACTATTTAGGCTAATCATGCAATCGTAAGTTATATACATATAATAAATATAACACTAGAAAATTATGTCCTTACAGTTTCTAAATATTAAAACTGTTTTGCACGTTTCAACATCCTAGAAACCGTTAACTTTTCGAGACAACGGTTTTAGAAGGTACTGATGTTATCATTTAAACCACAATAATTATTATCTGCCAATATAATAAATAATTAATAAAAATATAGTAATAAATTTCCGCACAGACAAAGTCGTGTGTCAAAACACAATGCTGTGCCTTTTATAACGAATATTTTTTGTAATTTTTTTCTCGTACAACCATATAAAACACAACAGGACTGTTGACCTGAAAGTCTTTTTACTTAATAAATTGTACAAAGCCATGTTTCAGCGTAGTTAGTTTTCGAATAGGTTTTGCTATTTTAACAATCTATATTTTTGGAATTTCGTCACGTAATGGTTTGATATCAACAAGGTTGGCTATTGACCGAGTTTTCTAGAATCATTTAATTTAATGCAATATATTCAATAGTTTACAACTTCAGAAGCCTCTGCCTCGCATCACTCCTATATGAAACCAGCTGGTAGAGGAATTTCCGAAGCAATACGACTTAGTGACCTTGAACAGAAGTGAACTGAAAGGCCACCTACGCACTTGTGAAATCTCTTTTGAGGCCGTCTGCCTATACTTTATAAATTATGTATATGGTAAATTTCCATACCCATCTATACCTATATAAACAGTCGCATTTCGAGGTATACGATGGTCAGTGACCCTTTTTTGTACGCTGGTTTTGATTGAATAATGAATATAACTGAGGAGTTGTGTTTACGAACGTTCCAGATATACTGAGCCTATTTTGGTACAAAGCAAGTGTAAATTATATTAGTCTTGCTTATTATGATAGAAAATGCACCTGTAAAGATAAAGGTTTCCAAGTTAAATTATTGGAAATTAAATTACTAATAACAATTTTAATCCAATTCGCACTCCGCAGCTGGGGATAATTAAATGTCACAAGTAAAACATTTGAGCGTAGGATAGCATTATGATTTCTATATAAAGAGATACGTAAATACGTATTAGCTACTCGTATACTCGTATAGCTGTAGCTGCAATTTTTTCGCTATTGAAAATAATAAGGGATATTTAAAAATCCAGAAACTAGTGATAATTTATTGAAGAAAGAACAAAGAAATTCCTTACCCATTTGAATACGTACTGGTTTTTCCTAGACATCGTATAAAGTCAAGCTTCTTAGAAGTCTCAATCTTAATCCTAGGTAAAGTTTTATTTTATAAATTATAAATAGTTGGTAGTATATCCATAGCATAATATAAATCACTCAAAACTACAATTAGGAATATTGTAGTGAAAATTTAGGTACATTTAAGTAGGTCGCAATTTCATAGTCCTTAATTATTATAAAAATATACTCCCTAAAACCTTTTCCACTGTCACGAGTGAATGAGCAAAGATAAAAATGTAGATAAAGATAAACGACGTCGATTTATCGCGGAGCTTCATTGCCAAAGATCTGAGAGTTTCCAAGACAATTCATCACTCAGTTCCCATGGACTGTGTTTCCAAAGTATGGCATCGCTCTAGATCTAATTAGGCTCAATTTCCTTTCTGACGTTTGGGTGCAGATTAATTAAAAAAAAGTATTAAAAAAATCACTTGTATTGGTTGTTGTTTAAATTGTTTTATTCTTATGCGGCTTTCGGCGGTAAGTCAAGAAATATTAATGTTAATCGATTAAGTTTCGAAGATAAAATCTACGAAACCTTACGAATCCAATTCACGAGATAGGAGTCCTAACTATGAAGATTCGCATGCTATATTTCATTTTTTACGTTTTAACGATGAAGTAAAATTTTACGTGAGATTATACATATGTAATTATGAATAAATCAAATTTCTTTGCCTCATAAATGAAATCTTTAGAGAATTTTTCCGTAACGTGCCAACTCTTTAGAATTTAGATGAAAATGACGTCTGTATCAAATACAATCATTTGACACCTTCATCATCCACAGCGTTATTATTTATTCCACGAAAGTATACTATAACACAAAGGGAAAATTAACCAATAATAAACAAACTTGGACTAAAAGCAACACGAATTGTGGTCAATTTTACAAAATTACAAATTCAACACATTCACGAATAGTGTCAGAACTTTAAAAATATTTAAAAGTTGAAAGGGAATCTGGCCGCAATTTTGCACACCCAACTCTCGTAATTGTTTCACTTGTGATTTAAATGTTTGATTCAATGTTTGGTTACTAACCACATTGAAAATCTTTAGAACGGAAAATCCAATTACAAACTGTATTGTTTCAATGTTATTTCTATAATCCTGAGTGACGAGAAACAATGGCGATTTGCGGGAAGCATTCGCTAAACGAAGGCTAAAAAGCCTTACGCTTTTTAAGTATTTTCTGAACCTCAACATATTTTTTTATTTTCACGACAAAATATATTTCTATGGGAATGGGGAACGTGACATTAACTGGGTTTTGGGACCGTTAGGGTATTATTGTCGTTGCCCTATATTAGGCCAACAAATCTTGTTTTACTTTCACAATGTAACATTAAGATTTTTATTTTCAGAAACTTAAATGATGATTAAAACTATTTCTTACATTTTACACATTGATTGTAATAGCTTGTTATTTTCAAGTGTCTGGGAATCTCTTTTAAAGAAAAACTTGAATTTCATGTAGGTAAATTCATAATCAAAATGGTAAAAAAGGTTACGTCTAAAATAGAAAAGAAGTATGCCACCGGCAATGTTTCAGATTGAATTTCAGAATAATGGCTCCCGTATACCAAATTCGTTATCAGCCGAACTATGCTCAGACGTGGTATGGCCTACCACGCCTGAGCATATTTCGGCTCTTGGCCGATCTAACCAAAAGATTTTGAGCGCAGTACACTGCTACAACCGCTATCGCTCGAAGATACTCAAAAGCCTGAGCGGTGAGCACGGCTGATTTCCAAAATGTTTGTATTAATTCTTCCGACCGTTGACCGACGAATCTGTTTCGTTGTACGCTTGTACGTTAAAGTCGACTCACTTTTTTTAATAACTGAAAAACGGGCCAATGACAATTGACAGTTAATTTCACATTTATTCTTTTTAGTTCTGAGTGCACTGCCAATACGGAACACGTGTTTCCAATTACGGTATATATTAAGGGAAAATTTATAACGGGTCAGTTAGTTGGTCCCAGCTGGTAGCCTATTATTTAGATCTGAGACGCTAAATGAAATTTTACGCCTAGGCTCTCAGTTTCAGAAAATATATGTATATACTAGCTGAGCCGGCAACCGTGGTTTTGCCATACATGTGATTTCAATTTTCAATTAATAGATAAAAAATAGGGATAAAAAAGATAATCGTAAAGGGTTGAAAATTTTGGGTTGTATGTATTTTTGTATGATGTATCATAGAAGAATAAAAAATAAGAAATTTTGTCTAAAAAAAATGTAAAAAATTAGGGGTGGACCACCCTTAACATTTAGGTGGTTGAAAAATAGATGTTGTCCGATTCTCAAACCTACCGAATATGCACACAAAATTTCATGAGAATCGGGAAAGCCGTTTCGGAGGTGTTAAATCACAAACACCGCGACACTTTAAATTTATTTAATGAAAATATGATGGTGATATATGAAAAATAATGAATTCTACGGCATTATGCTACGCGAAACTAAAATTTTAAGTCCTTACAGTTTTTTTGTTTATGTAGTTTAATACCACTGGTATTTTTGTTTTTTCTTCCAGGTAATAAATACCCTTTTTTATTTTAGTTGAATATTTTTGAATAACAAGAAAGTGCGCTTCGAATTCTGGGTTTTTGTGAGTCGATCAAAATTAACAGATGCAATTTGAAGCTCATTATTATTTATCCAAAGGAACTTCAATCTATGTACCGCAAACTTAACTAAATACAATATTTTATTTGCTATTGTTACACGATATCTGTCTACTAATTTTCAATAAACCTTATATACAATGAAGTGATAGTGTCTTGCTTCCTTCAGGCGGCAGTTATGTTCTCGCTGCGCTATTGAGAGGACGTGAAGGTCATTTACATTTTGATTCGTTCGGCAAACTGAAAAGTGAAATTCTTTATTTAATTAACCTGTATTAACTGTTTTAATTTTATAACTAATTCTTTTCTTCATTAAAAAAACCTTTTAATTTGCAGTGATTTGAGTGTTCATTGTTGAGATCAAAAAGTCAGAATCTAAGGAGTTCTTGTAATTTAAAAAGTACGAAAATAATTTAAATATGGAATTAGACAAGCATTTTCTAGTATGTTGTAGTTAATTTTTAAGAAATGACGGGTATAAAATAAGGAGGAATATACTATATTCATCCAACCAAAATGATAATCAATTCTTACTCATTTAATTTAATATCCTGACTTTATCTTGTAAGAGATAAGCCTGTAAGAGATCGCTAATTAGCAATAAGCTTGCTCGTGACCGTGTTTTAAGCGGGCTAACTTTTTAATTACCTTAACTTGAACTTTTTACTGAAATAATAATTGTTAAATATGTCTTTCATAAAGCTCTAGCTATATTTTTTTAGAAATAATTAACTTTATTTATCATGAAAAAAGAGCCGATTCCTGTTTTAAATAATTTTATTTTCCTATTTTGAATGTTGGAAATGTCATCGTGTCCTTTTTTGTTTAACTTTAACTAATAATTTGTATAAATTGTAAAACTACCAACTTATGATAAGAATTTTAATCATTCAAGTGTAAATAAAGCAGTGTGAAATTTGTGAGAAATGGATTCCGAGGAGCATATTCAGACTTTTTTGAATTGCACCAAACAAATCTTAGGAAACGACCTATCATGGGAAAACCTCAATGTGTCTCAGCTACTGGATCTTCTCCCAAAACAACTCCATGAAGATATGTCTTTAAAGTGAGTACCCCCTTGCATAGATAATTTTTGGATTCAAATCAACCTACCATTAAGACTTATGATAGATTCGTTAAATTTGTTTTCTCCATGTGTTTCTTTAATATATATAAATTATAAGGTTATAAACCGATTTCCTAACGAACGTAGCTACTATGTTGCTAAATCAATTTTGTTTAACGAATAAATATAAACATAACTAAAATAAAACGTTATATTATAAACCCATACTAAGAATTCCCTCGTATCGAGGCGCGGGCATTTTTCTAATCTTATTGCAATTCACCCATAATAAAAATATGTTTTACATAACTAATCTTATATACAATTACTTAAATAGGAGTGTTGATCCAGTAATTTGTCGAGTGATTCCCCTGGAGGTCATTCAACGCCTTTTAAACAGTGGCATTTTTATGTGTGCGTGGCAAATAAGTGTAAGCAACTTTCGACGACTAGGGATGTCTACAGAGCTACGATTACCTCCTTATCTATAAAACACCAATATTCAAAGAAATAGATGCCATCTGACCTATGTTTCGTTATAATATATGTTTGTTAGTAAAATAGCACAATACATGCATGTGTCCTATCCTGACATACCGTTATAACCCATTTGCGTTGAGTTCAATAATAGTTTTCGTGTAAATGACAACATCAGTTTGCATGCGTACAGAAATTTAATTCATGTAACTGTGTTTGATCGACACTATACAATATTAATGTCCAATAATTATAGGGTCTGCAATGGTTCGTTGGTATCTTTATATAAATAACACGTAACAGCATTGATAATCGATATATTCTATCGATTTATTTAGTCTGGATTTAGTGGATTTATTTAATACAATCTGTAATGTTTGCTTAAAAAGACATTATTAGTTTTTTCGATTATATGGATAATTGGATCAAAATTATTAACCAATTGCTAAATGCAATTAAATGATCATTTTTTTTAATTAAAAACTTTTAGGACAAAGATTAAAATGATTTTAATTTAAAGTCTTAAGTGATCAAATAATAGCAAGAAAAAATAGGCGTTTCGTAGGCGTTTCTCGTATTAAGTAGTTTTAGCTTTTACAAGATAGCATTGTCGTATGGAAGCATACGAACACTTTTAAACTATATAAATTAAGAGCTAAGGGACACATAGATAGGTAATGTATGTTTAAGATAATCATTGAAATAAATGTAAGTTGAATATTCGCAAATAAATACTGTCGAGTGCTTAGACTTAACTTCCTCACAACATACTCAACATTTTTCTGCCCCATGGGAGGAAAATCTATACGATTTTCATTTCCTTGGATATGGTGTAATTTCCAGATCTATTGTGTACCTTAATCATTTTCCGAATAAGACGTTGCCCTCAATTTCTTGTCGCAATTTTTGTACATAGAATATATTTGACTGAACAAACAAATTTTATTCATTTTTTATTGAACTTTTGTTGAGTTTACACATTTTAACATAAAAGTAAACAATTTGCGATAAATAAATTTCTACTAATATTTGCGTTCAACCACGTAATAATAATAATCTTTATTTCAGACAAAAAATGCACCTATATCCATATATATAAAACTATAAATAAGAATTACATTCCATATTTATTGTTCAGGTTATTTTTTATAATAACCACAATTTAAAAAGCTTTCTCACAATCGTCAATTAACATCTGTCACATTTATTTCTTAAGAAATATTTTGGATGCACACTGCAGCGTTTAGTCTCATATTCATATTTGAAAGCTAAAAAGAGTTATAATCAGTATAGTAATATCAGGACATGGAGCTCCATAGTATGCAATTTATACAGAGCTTGAGGTATGATTTGCTAAAACAACTGATAAATACGTATACTGTTTATAAATACATATTATTGTATGTATAACTTTTAAGTATTACATGATTAGAATATAAAGCACCCTACTTACTCAAATGAGTATTTGCTTTCAACGTTGATTAACATTACTTCTACTCCATTGATTCTGAGCAAACAGTTTACGTTTAATAAGTCTATATAAATGTTAATAGTATTAAATTGTTTCTTCTGAATGCTATTAAAAATTCCTACAGCAATCTGTGGAATCCAGTTATTGTACGGTAGGTATTCTGAAGAAAAATATATTTTATATATGTGTGTAATGGAGAATTGTTTTATATTTAGAGATAGATTTAGAGATTTAGTTCTATAGAGATAGTAAACTACTTCTAAAAGAAAATGAAACGTCGAGTTAAGGTACGGAGAGACATGTTAAAAATCCATGCTCTGCAACTATTCACATTTGCCAGCTTGCTCATTACAAGCAATCTTCAACACTCGTGTTAATGATGGGCACTTTCTCAATAAAGACATTTTTTGCTCTATACCGTGGACAGTTGAGGAATGATAATTTGACAAGCTCAATTTTTGACTCGCCTAGACGTATGATAGTTGTAATGAATCGCGAAGAGTACAGTGCGCGCGCAATTTACTGATACATATATACTTATATTTTCCATATACACCCAAGATCGTGAATGGAATAAATTCACGTTTAAATCTACTATTCAAAAATTGGTAGACACTGATTCTGGAAATACAGCGTTCAATTTCTCAAAGTCGATTACATCTTCATTCATTATAGAGCCGATATACGTATATTGTTATAGTTGTTGACATTAAATGGCCACCCAAATAACGCGTAGACGCGTCGCGTGCTACGGATGTGTTTCAATAGCGCTACAACGTTCGCGTCGTAGTCCGTGTCAGGCAAGTGACGGTCACCTATAATTTTTTACTTAGGAACAGATTCAGAAATATGAAAAATAATGAATAAATTACATTGTTATTTTTATATTTTATATAATTATATATTCGAATCAAGGGCATTTGTGGTATAAAAACTCTACTCAATTCTAATTACAGTCTAAAATGCTGCAGTGCAGCAATACTTTCACTAGGACCTCTAATTTAACAAGATATTAAATTATATTAAAAATATGGATTGGTGTCTCTTTAAATTGGCCATTTTATAACATAAAACACCTAATAAAAAATAACTTATATAGATCGCTCGTTTGTGTTTCATTCAATAAGAATTAAAAAAAGCTAAACATAGCATGTTTCCACTACGTTACAAGATAGCGTCATCCATGTCTGTTATCAACTAGTTTCTCTTTCTCATATGTTAGTTCCTTTTTTCGTTAATAATTAAGTAGCTATCATTGACCTGGATATTGCCAAAGAAAAGTGTTATGGTGTTAAGTCAAACTATATAGTTCATAGCTTAGGAATATTACGGAACTGTAAAAGAAGCGAAGCGTAAAAGAAAGCTAATAGATGCAAAAATAAACATTCCCATATATGCATTAAATCGTACAGAATTTCATATACATTTAAATAAAGCGCCCGATAGTGATTAACACGATTCAGCATAAAAATATTTGAAATCTTTTTGTCCATTTTTATTTCAAAATTCGCTTTCGCCTGTCTTCATTTTGCATAAGCGTCTCAAAATAATTTTATCTTTCACCTAACGTTACTAAAATTATATACGAGTATTTACTCTAAAAATATGAAATGTCTGACGTCCCTACCTCGCCTTTAGAGGTTTAAAAATTCGAAAGTTCCATATTAATAATAATTATTTATTAATAAGAATACATCATCAATAATAAATACAAATTTTTAACTTTTTTTTATGATATTCATACTTAGGATTAAATTGCATGATAAAGTAAAGCGTCAATGTCGCATTAGGTTTTAACCTGTAAGATATTGTACTGCGTGTTAAAATAAATAAATAAATAAATAAATCAGCTCCTCAGCTTGGGTTCCCCCAATCTGTGTTGTTAGTAACGTATAACTACTATAAAAACAAATAAAAAGATCTTCGCAAAGCATTTAACATTAAGTGATAGCAGGTTATACGCTAGCCAGAACGTCACTCGTGTTAGGCCCAGTTCGATGTAGTCCTGACATTTGTATACCTTTTTCTGTAGCGTCCATGATTACGTAATGAACAAAGTAAATAAATTGTTTTTTTTAATAGAACAGGGGGTTATCGGGAAAGATGCCTACCTCATGTAAAGCTCTTTTCTTGAAGGACCCTATGCCGTATTGGTTTTGAAGTACCTCTATTGGCAGCTGATTCACAAAGCCGCGGTGCGCGCTAGAATGTGCCTTCTGAAGCGCTCAATTTTGGAACGGCCCTTTACATTATTAATTTTACCTTTTTAATCTTAAAAGAGCTATATCAATATAAAACACAAGTAGTAAAAATGTATTTTTGTACGTGAATAACATAAAAGTCACAAGCCACAACATTCCTTTTACATTGTTCATATTGTCAAAAAGAACATCCTTTTTCGTTCCATTACTTCTAAAAATTCCAGTCCGTGAGATACAATTTTTAAGTCTTAGTTTGGCTATCTTATATTTGCCAAAGGGGTTTTGGGCATAAGTTATTCAGTGTCAGAGTCAAATGGTTTTATCCGATGGAATTATTGTCACTTAAACTAAAGTTTTCACGACGTTTTCTATTAGCGCTAAGTGTATTTTCTAAAACTTACATAGTCGATTATACTACATATACACTAAAGTAAAAAAAAAATTAGGTTTATTATACAATTTCTTTATGAATTTTCAAATAAAAAAGATATTTTTCTTTTATTACCTATATATAAAAGAAAAATACAATTTCAAAACTAAAAGTCGTGTTTAATTACTTCTTTAACGGATACAAACATTATGGAACACCAATTTAGTCTTTGTATTTTCTCCCAGAATACGCAGTTTACAAGCACAGACTAAAACTTATTTGACGCCCAAATAACATTTCAACATTTCTTAGCTAAAAGCCTGATTTTATATTTTATTTACACCAAAGGACCAAGTGTTAAAATTCCGGTATGTGATCCCAAGCAAAGTAAATAGGATAGCTGTTAAATTTGTAAATTCGTTACGAAATAAATTTTGTTCCGGCATTAAAGTTAGCCGAAGAGCCCCTAAGGTCGTTTGAAGGGTGCATTCTCATCTAAGGGTGCGCTATACATTAAGAGTAAACGTAAAAATGCTCTGGTATAATATATAGTGTTTAAAAATCGACCAATCGATGAATAGACGACAATGTTATTAAACACTTAGATTTATTTAACCGAATTTCTACTAGTCCCATCAACGCTGGCAAGATACAACAATTCTTGTAAGCCTCCCGCAATTTTTTTAATCTCTTGTTAACACCAATATTATTCTCAACTTTCATGAAGTTACTAGAGAATAAAACTTATTTATATAATATAAGCATTTTTACGACATCTTTATAGCACAAAGTGCAAATATTGTGTATATCCTGTATTTATATTCCTAAAAAATGTAGTACTCACAAAAACCAAAGATAACATTAAAATTTATGAGGCTTTAAAATTAACTATGGAATTAGTCGAGTTTCCCAAAAGATGGACGACTGTGAACAAATTCTTAAAAGGGTCGGCCAGTTGCTTTTTAACGGAAGGATGTTCCTAATTAATGTTCTTTGTTTGTTTATGTTGCGCCTCTAAGTTTACGTGACAAGGGCTTAGAATAAATTAATTCATTGTAACCTATGTTTGCTTTATTGTAAAGTTCGCAAAACAGGGTATATTTAATATTTAAACTAACAATTCTAAAAGATAGCTAATTAAAACCGATTCGTAGATTGCAGTTTAAAAAACTGTTAATGTTCTTAATTAAAACACGAGTACGGATTTCAAAAGCATCATAAGATCTGTGATAATGTGATAACGCACCCATAGATCATTATAAATTTTAATATTCTCCTCGGTGAGATAAACTTCATAGAAGTGAAGTGATTGAAATATTGAAAACTTTCCACAATAAAATGAAATATAATTGTTTCGAGAAGAATTGAGAAATATCTTTAAGTTTCTTTTTGTGAAATTCCATGAAAACTAAAATTATTTATATTTCGTAGTAGAGTATATTTCAATTTAATTAAAAGCATAAAATAATATTATTATTTTCCATTGACACCCCAAATCAAATAAACCAAAAAAAATAAAACTCAGTAGTTGGGAAGCTACATAATACAAAAGACTAAACCGGGTGGTTAATGTTTTACCGTCACCCTAACTATTGCTAACACTCCCGAATATTGGTCGTAGCCAAAAAATATGTTTTATTATAGACGTTGACCAAGTACATGTCTTTAAATGATAAGCTATTTATTCAGAATATCTTTATTATTGGCGTAATTCGTCGCATTTTTATCTCTAGTTAAGATGAGTTATTCGTTTTTAAGAAATCAGTCTTACATTGACATAAGAAAACAGATTCAATTAAACACCTGTTTAACAAGATCAAAATAACGGTTGTCAAATGCCATAAATCAACTGTCAAACTTAGCGCGCAACACTTAGCGAAGCTGTGTCAAAATTGAGTGAGTAAATTTTAATTGATTTAATTTAGCGACTTGCGACTCCATTTCATCTTTGTTATTGTTGGTATAAGTGGTATGTGATGAGGACACAATTTCAACAACACGATATAAACAAACTGTTCTATTTCCAGAGTAACCCTCAGCAACTGCATGGGTATGGGCAAGAGACCCTATGTCCCCCCATGGTGGGGGCAGCTTGCCTGGTTTTTCGTCTTTGCTGTTATGTTATTACTTGCGGTACTGGGAAATACTCTTGTCATTTGGATTGTCTTGGGTAAGTTGATTATGAATTCTATAACTATTATGTTTATAATAATATTAAGGATTACTAAGATTATAGTATTACAAATCAGGAGATATTACACATAGTCAGTTAAATTGAAGGTTAGATTTTAATAGCTTTGTGGAGATGTAAAGCGATAAACGCGCTATTAACATACGTAATAAATATACTATAATATAATATCGAGGCCAAAGGCTAGTAAAAGGCTGAAGACTGGCTTTTATGATTAGTTTCCATTAGATTAAACAATACGAGAGGCAAAGCTGTTATCAACTGGTTCTAACGCCATAAACGTAACGACATTGAACAGTTTACTCCTCAAGTAACGATATTAAACTAGAATGTGAGAAGATAAAACGGAAAGAATAAAATGCTTTCTTTACAAGCTCGTGTAAGGAAGTAATTTTGGGATCAGCGTCGAAAAAATTACGCAACGCGTAAATCGAAAGGTAATCGCTTGAGTAGCTTATTTTGGGTATGTTAAAGAAATCGTTTTAAACGGTGTAACTATGTAGATTAATAATGTAAATGCTACGACATTTTAATTAATGTCATCTTTTCATTATAATTTGACAGAAAATTGCGAAGAGTTTTTTTATACACAAAAAATAATTGAATTATCGTTTTAATGAATAAGGGGAAAAATATGTTTAGTTGTAATATCATAGAGTAGCACTCACGTCAGGAATAAGAAGTATGAATGAATTAACTCTAAATTATAACTAGAAACATTAGCCTGACAATCATAAAATTTAATTACACAATTTCCGACATGCTTTGCAAAATCATCCGTTTAAGGTTCCTGTTTCTGCATAAGTTTTCGAAACTATTCATCGTAGCTGTAGTAGATACTTATGTTACTCACATAGTAGCATTTTGTTGCCGAAGGAATTTAGTCCAACGATAAATCATTCATCTGTCATTTGTATAATATTAGTATAAATTAATCAAACCACTTCTGTGGTAAACAAATATGTAACCGGGGAAGATATGGATCTATAATTGTTCTAAACCTCATTGCTAACAAAGATTATTAATAAAGTGGAAGTAATGTGTTGACATTTTAAAATGTCCACAGCTAAATCATTTAAGCGAACTGACATCTTTTATCTTAGCAATTAAACTCAATAGATTTTCTCTAATTTCTCTTACTTGGCACTTTCTCGGAAACTTTGCCGATTCACTCGTGCAGTGAAGAATACTTTATTATCTTCAAAGACACATTTCTCTCTTGTGAGAGTTGTAGCTGAAAATGACAAGGCTCCGCATTAAAAACAATGTGATGGGTGTTAAAAGAGTAATCTAAGTGAAGCGACTTATGATTTCAACATTTAAAATGTATGATAAGTGTTTTGACTAGTAATTATTTTAATATTTAATGTTTTTAATCAATTTTTCCATTTGTCGTTTTGGCGTAGATTTACTCCGTAGATAATTTTTAAGGAATTCACATTTTATTTCCATTCCATCTGATAAGATTCACGTCAGAAACTTTTCAATTAATTTGTATCTTTGGAATAGATTAACGATAACTTATCACTTTAGCCAACTCCATTTAAATCTGAAGGAAGTCTCAGTTCGAGTATTAGTCCCAGAACTCCCAGATAGTGTGCAGTAGTTATTCCTATGCAAATTGCAGACGATAATTATAATAAGCTTATTACACAGTTACTGAATATTTGGAAGATAATTTATAATATTTAAACATTGTAATTTGTAGTAGTTATGAATTCAATGTATTGAAATATCCACTAGTAGAAGTGTACTCATAGTTTGCATGCCTTGTGGCAGAATATGGTTTATGCACTTTGTTATACCTTTGTTAAAACCTTGTTTTTCTTGTACGCATATTCGCAAACAAATAAATGATTTATTATTTATGATTTATGTATTATGTCACATTCTATGCGCAAATAATTATCATACATTCTTACTGGTAAGTTATCAAGATTGTTAGTCATTAAATAACATATTTTATAAACAAAAAAATAACACGTAGCGATACAAACTCTTTCCTTACAGCTTTCTGTGCCTCTCACGTTCTCCGCGTAGTAGAAGAATTACTCGTGCTCATAAAAATAAAATCAATTTTAAACGAGCTACCTGACCGCAATACCTCAAGAATTTGCGAAAATGTAGTCAGCCTTTTATACCTACCAAAAGGTCTATGACGTTTCTTCTCAATATAATCCTTTACTGCAGGATCAACCAAATGAATCCTTTGTCTATGCTAATATCCTTATAACAAAAGTAGATAGATGTAACGATTTCTTGGAATATTTTAATATGAAATATATTATGCTATGGAATTTTATTACAGATTTTAGTTAATTCATTCAACTATTTGGTCCATCACGCTATAAAGTATAGACGGACGTGCGATGCCTATTAAACCTTTTAAACTTCCACCCCTAATACCGCATACCGCGGTTTTAAAACACGAACTAAAACTGAAAAATTATCTTCGTTAAGTGTTACGTGGATTGATCACCTACACGCCTAAAAATCAATTAATTAGTTTAATTAAAGTTTTGTATTATTAAAGATTCGTGTATAAATTATTATGAAGTTTGTTGCAAAATTTAAATATATTTTTTTTCACGTATGTCACGGTAGTCCTACCGTAGACCTACCGTGACCACGCTGTACAACACGCGAAACGTCGGGAATATTTTTAAATAATGTAATTTTATTTAAATTTTGCAAAAAATACATAACAAAAAATCAAATCATCCTGAAAAGTGGCAAATCGCAAGACAGCAAAGCAAAGATTGCACACACGCAAAATAAATATAAAACTAATAATATTCGTAATTAATATTTACACAGTTAATTACTTGGCAATTCTTGAACTTATCATAAATGCATCATGGTCATAAATAAAGCAATGCATGCAAAATTTTTATAGTTAAATCCAGAAGCGTAATGCATTGTTTCTGTAGCTATAATAATTATCTGTATACTGTAGATTTGGTATATGCCAACCTGATGTGCCATCATACATTATATATGGAATATATAATATAATAAAAGACTCCATCCAGCTATAAATCTATTAAACTAATTATTTGTAATGTTCTCAGAAACTCGGTCCTGTATTGTATAAACTTCCAAGTGACGTACTTACTTCTTGGTTGCTTCATTTAAGTCGTGAGTGAATTGAAAATGTAATTCACATATCATGCTTTAAATTCACTTTAATGATACAGTCAAATACTAAAATACCAATAATAACAATATTATTTTAATTAAATAGTAATTCGATAATATAATAAGTCATTCGTAATCATCATGATTATCCTTTAACTATACACCCATTTTTACGCAGCTAGAAACTTATTTCTAGCGCCTTATTAAGAGTTCCTCGAAATCTGAGATTTACCATAATGATTGCAAGTCAAGTTAAACCAATTCTGAAATTATATGAATTTTGTTATGGAGTAAGTTAACTTTTCGACAAATTTGAATGCTATTTTGCAGTAAAGATGATACATTGCTCGACTACGGTAATGTTCGCATTAAAATCCTTTTTTCATTACTTTGAATATAACAGGGTTTTTTACAAATTTTCATTTTCGTGATCTTATTGGTCACACTGAAATTTTAGTAAAAATACTTTATAAATTTCACGGTAAAAATGTAGTACGGACAGAAAAAGTGCATGTTATACGTTTAACATACAACTCAAGATCGAACTATACCTCTACTTGCTCCCTCGACGAATTTTCATAGATAACAAAAAGTCATAAATATGTCATTTATCATTACGAAGGTAGAAATGTTCGTCTAATAAATTGGCAGTCAACGGCATTGAACGTCAAAGAACTTATCGGAATACGTCAAATTTCAATTCAAATGTCAGTGAAAACTGACATCACCCTCTTTTTCGCGAAAACAATTTTCCATTTATAGATTCTTAGTTGCAATAATATTCTAGTGAGAGGTGCAGAATATTTATAACATATAGAAATTTGACATATACATATAAGTTTACTTTCTATGATGTTTTATTTTGGTAGGTAAAGCGAGTCAGATAACCAGACAAATAGTTTTTATCCTATCTATTGAAAAGAAGCTATTTTGAGTTTTTTCCAGTAAAACTATGTTTATCACGGTATACCTTTTTGAAAGATACAATTATTTAAATTTGGTATAGTGTTAATTATGTTTCAATCACCAAAGAGATCGATTCAGAATATTTTATGTTCATAAAGTGTTCTGAATCGATCTCTTGTAATCTATAAAAAGTATTCTGTAATAAACATGACTTAAAAATAAATAAAAAGGTGTAAAGTAAAAATATTAATGATTGTATGTTAATTCATTATATTAGGTAAAACCTAATACAAAGAATTAACATGGTTACGATTTTAGTCGTAACATAACAGATTTACAGTTAATATGTAGATTATTTGACATATAAACATGAAACTAAATTAGACTAATTGCCCTCCTTTGTCTCCTTCTATCATATGAATTCTGTTTACGCTACGGAAAAAGATTTATTTTGTGTTAAAGTTTCATCCATCCTCCTTGGATTGATGAATGATTTTCTTGTTTATTTTCATATAGGGTCATTTTATTATAGGTTATAATTGTCTGAGACTAAAACTAAATAATATTTTCAGCTCACAGGCGTATGCGCACAGTCACAAACTGTTTTCTGGTAAACTTGGCTGTGGCAGATCTTCTTATGGCAACACTGAATGGAGCACCGAACTTCGTGTTCTTAATCACAGCTCATTGGCCCTTTGGTGCCGTAACCTGTACTGCAAGCAACTTCACAGCTAACCTCACCGTTTCGGCTGGGGTCTTCACGCTCGTCGCCATTACTGTTGACAGGTAAGAAATCTTTGAGGTATATTCTATTATTATTTTTTAAAGATCATTTTATTTATCATTTAAAGATTGACAGTATATTACTAGTATATCTATCTATAATATAAAAATGAATCGCAAAATGTGTTGGTAAGCGCAAAACTCAATAACGCCTGGACCAATTTGGCCAATTCTTTTTTTTAAATGTTCGTTGAAGTCCAAAGATGGTTCTTACGGCGAGAAAAAATCGAATCATTGCCGGGAAAACCCTAAAACCAGCCCTTTTCTTTTTCACATACAAACGTTTTCTAACTAAAACGTAGAATCAATTTGAGTTCATATTTAATTACAAGCACTCACTGTTATTTAAGAAATGTAGGTGTGTGTGTTCCTAACGTCAAAAAGTAAATTTGCACATACATAGTTCAAATTCAATCATATCTATCAAAACAGTATGCGTGTGTGCGTTGGAGCACAGAATTCGTCGTTCGAGGATTTAATGTCGCGTTCTAAAATTAAAAAAAAAGTGATCGCAGACCCGACCAAACAATCCACGATGAACGCCAGCTGATGAACTCATCCAAAGTACTTCATTTAAGCAAGAATATGCGTGTTGAGTTGCAAAATGACCAATCTCGAAACATTCTCTAAACAACTCATTGACATTGGTAATGGCAATTTTCCTATTGACATGCATACAGCATTAACTTTCCTCAAAGTTTTTGTCATTTAACTCAATCAAAAGAAAAACTCATTCAGAAGGTATTTCTAGATGTTGCTCAAAATTACAGAAACTATGATTGGTTGAGCGAACAAGCTATAATGGCAGCCAAAAACATTGATGTAAATGAATTAAATTTCAAAATTCAAGAATAAATTACAGGCAAATCGAGGATATATAAATCAGTTGATTCGGCAACTAACCAAGACGATGTAGTTAACTATAGACGGGAATTTTTAAACTCGCTGGATTTGCCAGGATTGCCACCACACAATCTTCAATTAAAGGTTGGATCGGTAATTATAATGTTGCGAAATATCAACCAACCGCGCCTTTGCAACGGCCCACGGTTAACGATAAAAAAACTACTAAACAACGTGATAGAAGCAACTATATTGAAAGGAAAGTGTAAAGGAGAAGATGTTCTCATTTTGAGTTTAAACGACTACAGTTTCCAGTGAGGCTTGCTTTTACTATGACCATAAACAAGTCCCAGGGACAATCATTAAGTGTTTGTGGTATTAATTTGGAAAAACTGTATTGGAAAACCATCAGATTTGTTTGTCTATGCGCCAGGTAATCAAACAAAAAACATCGTTTATCACAAAGCACTACAATGAAAATAGAACTGTTTTGTTTTTTGTTAATAATTATGATTTACATGATTAAAATTGCTTACTTTTGAATGCTTATAGTGTTTTATTTAATTATTTTTAATTCACACCAATTATTACCAGGGTGACGGTACAGAAGTTCAGGATATTTATTTGCAAAAATATAAAAAAGGTAGGAACAAACACTGCCACGTTACAAATTTTTTTGACAGGACGAAGTCTGTCGGGCCAGCTAGTATTAAATATAAGTTTTACCCGTTAAACGAAAAACGGCGTTTGTGTTTAATATTAAGGAAACAGTCTAAATTTGAAATGAACGTAGTTTCCAAATCATATATTATCTTCTGTTAAATAACAATACAATTTAGAGGATATTATCGGTACAAGAACTGCGTTAGCTATCTACGTTTTTCATTAAATTAATTTTCTTTATATTAAGCTTTCCTTCGACAATCGTACAATCCACATTAGAAATTTAGAACAACTTTTTAATTATAGAAAATTCTACTAAATGCCACAAGGAGATTTTATCTTTTAATTACAGTATATTTTAACCGTAAATCTCTTTTTAAACTCCAAGTACGGTAAAAGTCGGCCTTGAGCAGTGTCAGCTAGAGCGATTCTCAACCGTAAGAAAGTTCATTGCAATCTGTAGCTTGAATCCTGGTTGAATGAATCGATTTTCATTCTATTTGCGCGAACACCAGCTCTTACAGCGAAGGCCAATATCGCAGATACTTTAACATTCCCGAAATTGGACATTTGTGACAAATTAACGTTTACAGATTATCATTTATACACAGTTGCGGCTCCAACATTATTTAGTGTGTGCAATAATATCGATTAGTATCGTACAAAATTACCTACTAATGGAATGACGTTGAATGAATGGCGACTCTACCATTTATGTACAGGCAAAAGTCTATCTCAATTTACATTTAGTTATTATAATTCATATGGCTCTCCTTGAATATTATCGCCAATCCCGAATGGTTCTAAAGACGCTTGTTCCCTAGTCAATCTATTACGTCACGATTACTCATTGGATTTATGACAATTAGCTTGTAATAAAATGTTATTTGTATGCGAGGAAAGTTTATTTATACGCATATTTCGTACTTTTGTGTTAGTCCAGATGTGTGTGGGTATGGTGAACGTCTGCCGCTTAAACCAATTCAGCATATGTACTCCAGGATTTGTGGAGATGGGGTTTTGTTAGATGGAGATTTTATAATAATTAGATTATTGGGATAAACATTGAATTAGTTTCCTCTTTCTAACGACTACGACGAAAGGAAATTACACTCTCTTACTTTTTACAGAAAAACTAATGGTTTGTTTTTCATTGTCCTAATTGAGCTAATTCAGATACTTACTCCATTTGTGTAATTTCGCAACATTTATTAAACAATAAATATTTCTATCAAAAGTATATACTTAAATAGTTACCTAGACCACTTATTTTTTATTTTTGTAAATAAAACAAATGAAATATTTCCATGGTATGTGTTGTATTTTAGAAAATTTATATTTTATAAGACATATACATATAAACAAGACATATACATGTAACCACAATATGCTAAGCCTTAGGGACTTAATTAGTTAATTTTATCAATATTAATAAATCCGACTCCTAAAAATTCCTCCATTTTTGTTTTAATTGTCGAATAACATGGAAATATCATCACCATTATTAAAACAATTCTGACTTTTTCGAATGGTTAAATTGGAGTGCAAAATATTTCGAACACCTAACATTAATTATGTATTAGCGATGAAGTACTTTTTGGCATTCAATTTCTTTTTTAAATTTTTATAGTTGATACTACTCGTACTGAGTTGTAAGATGATCTTTAAGCGTTTCACAAGATTTGTTCCTTTTAAGTTTTATAGGTATTTAATAATATATTAAATATGCATTTAGTAATGTAGTCTGGAATTACAGTCCCTGAATCTTCAAAAAGGCTTATCTAAATCGAAAGCAGAGCAACTGCTCGTATGTCTACCTTAAATGACCTCCATATTTCCTCTATCGTTAAAGTTACTCAACAAAAGTCGACTATAAAAAAGTAAGCCCAAATAGATAAAATTTAGACCCTAGATTGTAATTTCACGGCCATGAGAACCCTAATAAAGGTTCCAACATTTTATTGTCCTGATTCATTAGTTTTGATTGTAAAGTCCTAAACTGAGACATGACTTCTACGGCCAATTAAAAGAGATCCGATTACAAAATATTATAATAATTCGCAACACAAAGGATTGTCATGGAGTCAATCGTTAAGGTGACTTTGTTGGTACAGTAACAATACCCGTTTTTGTTCTTTATAAATCTGAAGCCACTTTAATGAAGAATTGAGAACTTAATCATATCTACTTTTTAGTTGATTTATTTTATTTTTCTGAAGGAACTGCTCTCAGCAATACTACCTTATTGTATTTTTTTTGTTAACATTTTCAAAGCATAGTGTAGAACAGAGAGTAGTAGAACAGATCTACTAACTTTTATTTAAATATAAATTTAAAATTTGCAACTATGTTTCCAAATGAATGACAATGTACTTTAAGGTTTAATGGTGTTATTTATTTCTTTATTCATGAATATAGTGATTTACACTTTTGTTCAAATCATCTCTATATGAGTCATGCACACATGATATTTATTATATTTATATACAATACAAATTAATACTATTATTTAAAATACAATACAAATATTACCATAATTGTCAATATTAATCAAAGTTGTTACTGTTACTTTAGTATTGTACATTATTTAATACTACTCGAAACTGATTGAAACTAAATTCAACCTTCATTATGACACCAGATTTTTGCTTCCGCATACTAAAAAGGAAAATTTGGAGATTGATCGATTCGGGACTAGGCTTCTCTACTCCTGGGACTACTCTACTCAAGTATTCAAAGGCGATAAATCTCAGTATATATTCCTCAAAGGAGTAGACTGCTTCAACCAATATCGAAAAAACAGAAGTATTACGTCACATTTTCATTAGAAATTTGACTATAAAATTGCCCAATCAAAATAAATTAAAATTAAATTCCACCAAGGTTAATGTAGCCATTACACGAAAATTGTTATAACGGATACAAATTGCAAACATTCCTCTAATGGTCGGTGAAAATTGAACATAAAATTCTTGCATTTCCATAGTATATACATTTTATGTAATATTTATCCCAGATGCTTCGTAAGAACAGGTGTTGCTTATTTGCAAATTAAAGCATATTGCAATGAATGATGAAAACGATATTCTCATGAATTTTGTTTAGCTGCTACAATCTGCGTTAGGTATTCTGAAACTTAAAGTGCAATGAGGTTAATTAATTAATTAATAGCAATTAAAAATCTAAAGTAATAACAAAATATATACGAAGTGTAATCCTTATGAGATGTTTGTTTCATGTAAACAATAGCCAAGTTTGGCCTGAATAAATTTTTATGTCGGTACTAAAATGCACAGTAACGCCAGAATACGCGTAATATTTCCTGTTTGCTACACACAATGAATTCTTACATTGATATAAGGAATTAAACGTAGCTGCTTTCATGCTCTGACGATGAATTGTGGAGATTTCTTGCAATTCTAATTAATTGCTGATATAAAACTTGAAGATGCGGAGATTGTGATTATGTTGTTGTTGTAATACTCTATATTAAAATTATCTTTATCGGTATTTTAACTCAGAACTGAGGTGGAGAACAGGATAAATACGAAAGCAATTTGCACTTGAAAAACTTGTTAAAACGCGGCAATTGAAAACACACTGTTTTGTGTTTCTTTTTAATCACGGTGTTATTTTCAACTTAGAAAGCATATATTAAATTAACCTGAAAATTTAGTAATAAATTAAAAACAAAACCGTAATAGACACATCTCCAAGCAATATTTGCAAAAACCGCGAAAGAACGAACGCTGGCAACATCCTGAGGATGCTCCGGTGTCGGGGCGAAACGTGCTTCCCAGTGATTTGTGGGTTTTGTACTATGGTCTACTATTGGACGCAAAGTAACGCCTCTATTAATGTTAGTAATAAATTAAGCTTAAGCTAATTTCAGCTTAAACTTTAAGCTCGACTAATTTAACGACTCGACTATTAAGTAAATACCGTTACCTTTTGCAGTCCCAATTTCTCGTGTAAATAAATTGTCACATTATGATTTCCTTTTCACAGATACGTTGCGATCGTCAAACCACTTCAACACAGGTTGAGTCGCCGCGTAGCGAGAGCTGCTCTATTCACTGTGTGGTTTGCGAGTGCATTGTTAGCGATACCCAGTCTACTGTACTCTGACACATACAAGAAAAAGTAAGTAACAGCAATATTTGTTTATCATATACAGAAGTTTAATGAAATGAGTAATTATATATTTAATATGGGTTCCAAACTGCCCGTGGGTGACCTTGTATTACGAAATATTGTACGTTTCGTTAACTTGTATTTCAATAAAAATATTTAATTACATGAAATGTTAGAAATACTATTTTGAAATTGAACTTTCTTCTTGAAGTAGCTTAAGTATTAGAATATATAGTTAGGATAGGTATATCAGCTTTCACGTCGGGACCGGTGTAAGTATCTGTGATAAATTTATGATGTAAATTGAGCAGTGTAATCAATGCACATAACAAATTGATATAAAACGTGATATTGAAATTATTAAAATAGTACATAATTGATAGTTTTATTATATGGGTATGATAGTTAGATATTCCTTCTATAATTGGTCTTTTTAGGTTTGTGCTCTAAATTCCCCCATTTTCGTTGATGCGGCGCCGCAGCCATAATTTTTTGTTATTCCACGGTTCTACGTTTTATCCTTAACGCGAAAATTATAAATATTTCCAAGGCTGCACTCGCTTTCGCGTAGCATTAATTTCAAGAAATGGCTATAAACTCTGTATAAACATGAATGTTGTACCTGGTTTTATGGCATATCCTCCATTTGTTATGAAAAAGTGAGATGAAAGTCTTTTGTCTGTAATAAAACAGCGCAATGAAAAATCCTTTTAGGATTATTTATTTTATCATTTTTGCTTCTTATGCGTTGTTTTTATCGTGCTTAAAATATAATAAATTTTGAACTTAAATAAATAAATTTGTATAATGCAAACAATATGCGAAAATAACCCTGTAACACATTGTGAAATAAATCGTATCTTACCGCGTGGTAATAGAGTTTACTTGATTTTTTTATAAATAATAAATGGAACCTTTTTGATAGTCCTATAAACTGTGTGTTTATACAAAACTATAATACGATAAACAATGCTGGCCAATATCTAGTTCTATTAAATGTTGAATTTTCATGATGAATTTTAAGCAATTTTAAGCGAATTTATGTAAATCTATTTGAAATCCCGGTAAACTTTCTCCTTAAACAATAATATATAAATATCTGTCATAAATGTAGTTTTCATCATTGTGGACATACGAGTCGTTTCTAAATATTTTAAATGAATATATTAAATCTAATTTTAATATGAAACATATTAATACAAATAAAATAGGGCGATCATCAAGGATGTAATTTTTTTTCCTTCTATTTTTTAATTAGCTTTTTTGGTGAATGAAGCAAAATCTACGTAGTTTCAAATTCACCTAACTTCAATTCAAAGAACACACGAGTTTAATTTATAAATCACTTATTTTGACTAATTTTGGTAAAGTATTCATACGCAGGAAGCCGACCGGATCTTCAAAAAATGCATTGTTTATGATAATAGTATGTATTTATTTGGAATACTTTGTCTAGCAAGAAACCTTGAGGTACATATAATTACAAAATGGCCCGATAAAAGTCATGCTAATATCATAAACTGGCACAACTAAAAGTAAAGAACAGACCAATTGTCCAAAACTTTATAGACCACTTAAGAATATAAGTATTTCAAGATGACACGAAATTAAAATTTCTGGAGAACATCTTACTTAAGCTGTAGAGAGTTTTATTTAAAACGCAGCCAAGTAAATTAACCTAAGTACCTGCCAACGTTTTTAAAAGTTCTTGCTGCCAAGTTTTAATGTACTCCTTATCTTATTGGAATGTCAAAAATACAAGTGATTTAGTATTGTCTATGTTATATTGTTTTTTATTCCGTTTTGAAAATTTGATTTTCTGGGAGGCAGACAAAAACTGTACGTTAATCATGATCGATTTGTGATTTTAAACTTAGGCTTATCTATATAATAACGTTAACATTACTACATGTATGGGATTTTCCGTCCCTATAATTTAGAATTGTGCAGGATTAGGCAGGAATAGGGCAGGATTCTCATCTACCAACTGACACCGCCCCCATTTCACAAATAGTTATAGACAAACTCTTAGATTTACCACATTATTGCTTAAAATTAATCGATGCAAATACGATATTTTAAGTTAACCACAGCATAAGCGGCATTAAAATATTATATTCTTACTAAAGTACTCTAGTTAGAATATAAGGCGCTTAGTTTTAATAAATCCATTTTGCAATTGTTAGATTTACATAATATAGAATTTTAGTCTGCGAATCAGAATTTAATTTTTATATATAATATTTTTTTATTTCCTTATTTATCTGAGTATAAACTTGTCCCAAGGTACATAAACGGCGAACGAGAAATATGTTTTATGAAGTGGCCGGATGGGAGCTATCCTACATCTAGAACGGATTATTGGTAAGTCGGTATCTGTTATTTATCTGCTTTTTTATTTATTTATCTTATTTGTTCGTTTGTTTGAGTATTTCTGTCAGCTTTCAAACAGCTAGCACACATCTTCCAATTTATCTATCGTTCTTATTATTAAAAGGAACTAAATATTACCATTTATATATCAAATATACGTTATTCCACACCTCCAAAGATTTTACTGAATAAGTTCCTGACGGTCGGGGATTTGAAAATTGAAAAAAGTCCTAAGGCTTTCTCTAATGATTGAACTTTAATTAAAACTCACTAGCCCGGGTTTAATTTAATAGATAACAAAGATGTGTTTTAAAATTGTTAGATAATGCTAATCGTGTCTGACATTCGTTAGACTGTATGAACTTATATCTTCTGCATAGTTAGTTGTTTTCTCTTGATGATCGTATTAACCTTTGGTGAATATCAACAACTACTATTTAGACTATGGCTAAGGTTATATTATAGTTATATATTTCTAAGGTTGTTTGGCAAAGGTCCCGGAATGATTAATTTTGACATCTGATATCACGACACATTTCACACACGACGAGTTAGTCAACGTTAGCTATTTAGAGTTTGTATTTTATTAATATAGTTTTAAAACCGAATATCCTCATTACGTAAACGTTGGTCGTACTGGGAATCCAACCTTCTATTCAGCACTCCCTGCGTTTATAGAAACTTGCGTGCTAAAGAACTGCTAGCCTTAATGTAATTAAAGTCTTTATAATATGTAAAATAGTCTTTTGTTATTGTCCTAATTTATTTCTTATCTCGATCGTATTGATGACTGTATATCATCCACCCGTATCTATATCGAATACATGTTATTAAAGCATGTTTGATATCTTATTACAAAATTTTGAGATATTACTTTAGGTATGCTATCGATTTTCCCTAAGTTAATTTATAGATTTTTGTGAAGCATTATGTTAATATGTATAAGGTATATTATAGGTATATTAAGCTTTCTCTTGAACGAATTTATGAAGCCAGTTATAGGCAGGGTTTCTAGTTATCTCTCAGGCGGAAATCGTTAACCGATAGTAGAAGCCTTGAAACGGCCTTGAAATCTGTAACAAGAGCTATCTAATTCATGAGTTGTATTATAGTGGTAAACATCAGATATTTTCAGTATAAATTCATTATTTCTTGTTGGTTTTTCTTTAAATTTTACAGTTGTACATAGTGTTAGTATAAAGTCGTACAAAATGCAATGTATTTTATGTAGCAAACATTAAATCAGTATATCAGTAACAAAAATTAATATAATAATTATATTTATTGATTGTAAGTTAAATTGTAAAATGCATGTTTAAAACTATCTCAGTAAAACATTACTTTGATTTTCGGTCACAAAAAATCTAAGGGTATAGAATTTTTTTTTGTAGAAACAAAAAATTATAAGTGATTCTTCACTGACCGATTTTTACTTACCTCTTATTGTTACCATTATTTGATTTTGATTAAAGGACTAGAATTAATCGAGGCCAGATGAATTTAAGGATTAAAATGGACCCGTTATCGCACAAATAATTTATCGATTAAAACAAGATGTAGGTGACGTTAATTCAAAGTGTTTTATAGTCTTTATAGTCCATTAGGTTTGGGTCAAACCTTTTGCATCCGGCGCATAATTTATATAGAGTTCAATTACTAAGATTTTATACTAAATTATTAGTTTTAATCGGTTTAACGGATTTAATAGAAAATAACACATAATAATTTAATTTATGTAATGCTGGAGGAAATCTGTGGTATATATATATAGAGAAAAGAAATTAAAAGATGAGATAAAAATTCTATATATTTATATAATTACCGAGTAATATATTTTTATTCTTGAGGGTACGCCTAAGTTTTGAGACATGAGTCTTGGATCTACTATGCCAACACTGCTATTTTCTTATATTATCGTGTGAATTCACTAAAAACATTTTACGGGCCTTATAATAAAATCTTTACTTAAAATATATATAGGTAACAACTATGTAAAATTTAAAGTTCTACGTAAAACTGGTTACCATGGTAACAAAGATGTTGTTAGTCTATAATAATAGCCTTTCTCACTAGATGGACTGATATTTATAGTAAACTAGACATAACAACGAGTAAGCCTATTGTTAGCCTAATCTTTTCGTTTACAGATAAAAACATTTTCTAATTTCGTGTACTTTGTAGTGGTTAGGATTTGTGAAGGCTTTCATTTTTTTATAGAGAAATTGATCTAAATCATCATATTTCTTTACCTTTCTGAGTTCATTATTATTATTCCTTGGTGAGTTTTGTCAACACTCCTAGCAGTTACGGAATAGCATATGCTGATAATATATGCAAATAATGCAATTCCATACACAGCAAAATATTCCATCCTTGCTAGGAGTGGGATTACGGGAAGTTTTAATGAGTACGGAGTCTTAAGCTAAATACTTTATTAAGTTAAATTAACAATGTTATTTTGAAGTTTCAAGTTTCGAAGCATTCGGTATCTTACTTTTAGTGCTAAATAGAATTCATAAATATAACTTCGTATTTTTAGGATTTTTTTTAATAGGGATGAATTGCCTTCACAGAGACAAATCATTTAAAAAATTACGTTCTAGCCTAGAGAAAGACTAATGAGTAATTTACATCTAACGTAAAGAATATATAATTTATATGTATTTTTAGGAATAGATTGAAAAGTTAAATATCTCTTTAAAGGCATTGGATAGGCTACCATTAAATAAATAATGTTTATCGGTTGTGTTTGTACCCAAAATACTTTTGGGGCTAACTGCTAACTGAACGCGAGTTAAATGTGTCCCGTTACTATATTATATTATTTCGTTTATCCAGAGAAAAGATTTTATGGCAAAGAGTTTAGCCTTGTAAATTTGATTTCACATATATTTTATGTACGTTGTGCAGTTATAATCTGGTCTTCCTTGGAGTGACCTATGTGTTGCCGATGTCGGTGATGGTATGGGCATACGCCAAAATGAGTGCCGTTCTTCGGGGAAGGACTATTGGGGAGTGCACACATCATCAGATGCAAGTCGTCAGAGCGAAGAGAAAGGTAGTAAAAATGTTTCAGAATATTTATGGTTTTCTTACTAATAATATGTTGCTGGTTCAGATCCGGCTCGAAGGTCCAAAAGATTTATGGGTTGAGGAAATTTCCAAATTCACTATCTTTCACGATAACACAAAGACTTAATTTTGAAGAGAGATCTTATGTTATGATATTAAATGGTAACTTGGTGTCTACGCAGAGCACCAAAGCAAAAGTTTCATTAAAGACAAATACATAATTAGTAAACTCGCGTCACTGGGTGCGTATTATAAACATGTTTTTTTTTTAACAAATAGTACAGTTCATTCAAATCTTAAGTAAATATTATATGATGATATATATAGAACTCATGGAACCTATACAAATAAATTCGGTTCAACGAGTTAACACTTTACAAACACTTCCGCTATATCCGGAATAAAATATTTTTGTTTAGATCCCGGTTTTGCGGAATACATTTTTTATATAAATTATCCTATAAATGTTCATCATCCTATGAGACAGACCATATACAATTATTAATTTCTGGTTAGATAGCAGATCAACTATAAATCTTTATCATACATAATTCATTAAGGCAATAACTCTTAAATGAATTTAAACATATGATTGTCATATATCACGGACTTAAAAATCTTGTACTGTACGTAACATGTAAAATTATGGTACTTTATATTTAATACATTTCTTTACCACTTATTAAATTATTGACATTAAATTATATCCTAATTTTATGGATTTGTTTGTATATAACACACACAGAAAATCTTTATACACTTAATAATCTTGTCGTGCAAACAATGTTATTAATTTTTTATAAGTAACGTTTAAAAAAAGAATGTGTAATGAATTCTAATTTTGAAAATTTGAAAACGCCGCTTAAAACTCTTTGATGACGTAGAATGTTGTCTTGGTTTAGAGAATCTATTTCAATTTTCGAATCACACACAGTCGAAACCGAGACGCGGCTTTAGCTTTTATACTCGCACAAGTTCCAAATTCAAATAAGTTTAAGGAAATTAACGATCCGTGAATCAATTACCACAGACGAGAGCATTTATATGCGTCCCATAAAGTAAATAATAGAAGAGATTTTCTTTGTTGAAATAGGTCACGCTAAAATATTCTAAAATCAAACTGATACAAATATGGATAGCAGCATATAATAGTTATGTTTTTAATAGAATCACGTAACTGTATGGAATTCCATACTATACAATTCTATCGCACCAAACTCAAACACTTGACGCATTTATCGCCAGAATACCGGAGCATCCTCAGATACTATACGAACAGCGTACATTGAGTGAACACTGCGAACTAAGCCGCCATTTTTTATATATTACTGTCCACTGTTATAGACTAAGCTACTAAGCGGTCACTCAATGAACGCTGTTCGTAGAAGCCACAAATATAGCGTTGAGACGGCGGTGTTCGGAATAAGAATACTGATTAAAATATCAAATATATTTAAATTAAGAATTGTGCCTTTACAAAAAGTAATTTAGAGTGTTTCTTTTTAGCGTTCTAAATAAATTCAATTGAGTTGTGAAATACTTATTGATTTTTGTCTTATTATACAATTATTTTGTACAGGTAGTCCGTATGTTCGTGCTGGTGGTGCTGGTGTTCGCATTATGCTGGCTTCCATATCACGCCTACTTCGTTCTGGTCTACCACCACCAATCGTTAGCCTCTGCGCCGTTCGCACAGCACACATATCTGGCGTTCTATTGGCTTGCCATGGCCAACTCAATGTTCAATCCACTGATTTACTACTGGATGAGTAATAAGTAAGTGTATACTTTTTTTAAGCGGCATATGCTTATCCGCCCATGAAAATTGCCAGACTTTTACGATATTTCTGTTGCGTATTTTTATTGAATGCATTTCTTATAAAGTTTAAAGAACTTTTATTTGTTACTTGATAACAATTGATAGAGAATAAATATACATGTCTGTATCTGTGACTCGTTCGACAATTAAAGAACCTAAATGACAATATTAAGTAATATTAGGTAATACTAACATTTTTCTCTAGAGTACATTAATCTAAGTTTTGCCATGAAATGTGTTGGTTGGTATTGATAGTGTATTGGTTCGGTAAATAATAAACTAATGAATATATAGTTTTAATATATATGGATACATAATATGGAGAAGGAAAGATTTCAGAGACTGGCTTCCGATCTTCAATAATGAGAGATCCAAAGAAAAGATATATTATATAGCCTATTTATTGCGGAAAACCTTAATAAATGGATTGCTTACAAAGAGCTTCTCAATTCGAACTACTTCCTGAGATTAGTGCGTTCAGCCATACAAACTTCAGCTTCAATAGAGTTAAGTCGCGAGTCGAGGTATTTTATATGCGTAAATAAAGCACACGTGTATTTAGATTTAAAATGTATATATGAAATCTTTATTTATTTATCCTTTGTCATATATAAGCTTAGTCTTAAGCTTTTTATAACTTTGTATTCGTTATATGAATAGTAAATTTATAAGTATAAGCTCGGACGTATTCGTAATTGTTATATTATGTATGTGTTGATAATAATTGCTAAAATACGTTCGACAAGGCCTCGAGTTTTGATAGATTCTGATCGGTAAACCTAGAAAGCTCCACTTTGTTAGCTCACATGACGTATAACTTAAAATCTTATATATAAAATTCTCGTGTCACGGGGTTCGAACTTGAACTCCTGCGAAACGGCTTGACCGATTCTCATAAAACTTTGTGAGCGTATTGACCAGGTCTAGTGAGAATCGGTCAACATCTATTTTTCATCCCCCTAAATGTTAAGGGTAGGCCACCTCTTATATTTTTATTTTTTACAACAACATACAAATACAAAAATACATACAATCCTAAATTTTCACCCTTCTACGATCAACCCTTATTTTTTATTTATTAATTGAAAATTTAAATCACATGAATGGCAAACCAACATTTGCCGGATCAGCTAGTATATATATATAATAAAATTAGATCTGATTAAATAAATCCCAATTTTGTTTGAGACAATAGAACTATATGATGACAGTTAATGATTTACGTTTTGGTTAAAGCAATAAATTTTTATTAGATACGAACAGAAATGTATTGAACAGTCGTAAAGATTTTAATAAAGAGATATTGACAATCACGTAAATCACACAATGCTACTGAGAATTGAGATGAGATTCTTATTTTATGAAACTGTAGGTCTCTATTGGAAACGTTCGAGAGCTAGCTGGAATGGTACTAAGTTTCATTCTACAAACTTATTTGAGTTATTTCGCACCGCGTGAAAATTTTAAAAGGATAAATATTTTCTTATCTTTTTCTTATTGTCAATGGCATATTTCGTTTGAGTCGCGATTCGCGTACTTGCACCATTCTTCGCAATTATTCTAAGCAGGATTTTATGTATTCTTTCCTTAAGTCCCAAACAAATTCGACCTCTGTGTCAACCGCCATTTTGATTTGAAGAAAAAAAGTCGTCCAACATCAGTTTTCTGATCATTTACCGTCGTACGTAGTCTACGCGCCGAGAGCTCTGAAAAAGTAACATTTTATAACCCTCGATAAATTCACTTTGAATCACAAAAGGTTTCTAGTTCTAGATTTCGTTCAACCAAACAAGCTAACGCTTCAACTTCATAATGTTAATATAGATTCATGCCTTGGTTAGTAAAAGAAATCCAATGTTATTGCTTTTATTTCAGTGACAAGTGAGTGATATTCAGAAATATTAAATACTTTTTGAGGGCTGTTGTACGAGTATATTTATTATTAAAGATTAATGCGTCAGGTTGAATGCTAACAAACGCCTGGTAATTAATAAGTGTAGAAATCCATATGTTATTGAATTCGGTGCAAGGTCTAAACCTACTTTTATTTATTTTATTTTACTTGTATAAACCCCATGGTAAAAATTACATTGTTTATTTCTATATTCCTAGTGGCCTACCCTCGGATCAGATTAATAGTTATAATTTATTTGAAATCTATAATTAGAATACACTATTATCCTATACCCTTTGTATGTTAAACTTTAATGAATATCTTGTCTAGTTTTTACTTATACATTGAGTTCATGAAAAAATATTCTCACCGTTGTATTGCAATACATGAATTATTTACTTCAGTACAATCCAAAATAGTTAGTTACAGGTTGTTGTATTACTATACGTCTGAAACTGGTAGAATAAATAGAATCTGAATGTGTATATATCTAGAACTATCTAGCAGATAAGGAAATAGATAAACTCAACTATGAAAGTAAATATTTCCTATAGGTTCAGAATATATTTCCGGTTGGTGCTGTGTTGGTGTCAAACTGTCAAAACTGCGACACCTGATGACCTAAGAAAACAATTGGAGTTGAACAAATCGTTTTCAGGTATGTACTTCTTCGATGTTCATGTTGGTATATTTCTATAAAAACAAATCTTTCTATAAACTAAAACTTCCCTGTAAGAATTGTACGTGAATGTTTTATAACATAATGTATGTTTAGGTTGTCGTTTGAACTGTCATATACTTATATCTTCAATGGATAACTCAGGTTAAAATATGTTCGATGAATTGTTTCAATTTGTTTTATTAAGCTATCTGCCGCAAACCACTACCGTTAATATTTACGAAATAAAATTTGTATGGCGACCCTTCAACATACTGAGAAAGATTGAAGTTCAATATTTGGGGAATGTTGGCACACTCCTATACAATGCTGCTTATTTTTAAAAGCCTTCTTGCGCTCTACCTACTTATTAATTTAAAAAAATAAAAGTATTGTGATATCCTCTAAAACAATAAACAATATAACTGACTCCACTTTGCGAATAACCACAACACTTAAGAGATTAACACTCTAAACATACAAAAAAATATTACAAAGTATTATTAGCCTCCGGGTGTTTAAAATTATCTCATGATACTATTACACAAAATATTATAATAATTTTTCATCTTTTATTTCATATTTTATTTTATTTTAGTAATTTGCAATTTGTGGAAAATTTATCTTCTATGTTCCTCTAAAATGGTTTTACGTTCCAGAAATCATTGTGCCGAATAACATGAACCATGATTTATCCCTTTCGAATGAGAAAAAGTTTCCCCTTCTTTAATATATATAAAGGGAATTTATTATTTCTCCGACCTAACTTATTACTTGCAAATACGCACAATCTGAAACTTTTTTAAGACAAAACATGTGTATTATATTTGTAATCTAAGCTGTTTAAGAGAAATCAAATCTGCCAACTTTGTAATGATAAGCAATAAATACAATTTATTATCTATATATAAATATGTATTTCAAAAGGAATTATTATTCTTTACTAATAAAGGAATTATTAGTAAAGTATAAATCTTTCATAAGATTTAAATTGAAAGAGTATAGAAATTGGAAAAAATTCTCACTCGAAGGAAACAATGCCGTTCATTTTAAAACAGGTCAACAGTCAATTCCAAGAAGTTGGTTTCATTCACCCTTTGTTATTTTTGCTAGGATGGGCGCAATTTCAGCAGTCTATGGCAAAACTTTAATACATATCTCTTGCCTCCATCACTTTGATGAATTTATAATACCATTAAACCTTTTTGAATTGAGAATGAAAGGGTAAACTAAGATATATTTAGGTTTCAATAGTAATGTTGCATCAGCGAATATATTTTTGCGAAAATATCGTGCTCAAATGGCATAAATATTTGTACGAAAAATATCCGAATATGCAAAAACATTTTTAAATTATCGCTATAAAAGATTTTTTAATAGCAGTAATTAAATATCACTGAAAGTGACATCACTGCGACGCTTATACAAAGGAGACCGAGCGTTCTGTATTATGCTGAGTTCCTATCGCTACACGGGCCATTACTTGACAGCGCTTATTTTATTTTGTTAGTTTTTTTATCTTTATAAAAAACTGAACTATACGTATTGTACTGAATAACGACCGTGCAAAATAGGTATTTTCAGCGTTGATAACGTTAACGCAACGTAACTATGTTTAAAGTTTCAGAACTCATCTATATGTATATCTTTGACATTATTGTATGTGTTTGAATATTATGTATTTGTGGTGTTTCTTATAATAAATAAATACGTTATAGTTTAGTCATTATATGTTTATTACAGCGAGCCACAGACATTGCCGCGAAGCGTCGTCGTTTACAAGAGCCTGACACTCGCGACGCCGCAGCAATCCGTCACGCTCCTTCACGCCAAATGGTATGTATTAAAGCTTTTGCTAAATATTAACATCCTACGAATTAATTAGAAATATAAAATATATGGTATGATGATGAGTGCATTTAAAGTTGAAGTTGCCCTAACTCAGCTAACTCGTTTTTTGCTTGCATAGGTTAATAAATACAACCCTTTTTTGTAAAAGCTATTTATAATATTTTAATAGATACATAACAGAATATATAAAATAATTTATTATTTAATAAATAAATATAAAAAAAAACAGCCAAAAGCTTTTCCCTATTTTCATTTCAAGTTTAAACATCATACAGTGCTACAGTTTCTATATTTTCTGGACCCAATCTAATAGTATTCTCTTACAGGGCAGTGTAACTTCACTTCGGCGATGATAAATGGAAAGTCAGTAAAAGCCGGAAAACAGATCGCTGAACAAAAGGAGAGTTTCGTCTGCGATGATATATTATAAATCCTGTTAACATTTATAGAAAATATTTTTCATAATCAAGTTAGTCGTTTGCTCAATTCATTCCCATTTGTAAAAAATATTTTTGTATTTGGACAATACACTACTCATTTAATGTTGAATTGTAACTTATTAATAAAGTGTTAATGTGATGTTGGATTTTACTCGGCTCTCCTAATTAATGCTATTGAATTATGTGTATTTGAGATTTATCCAAAAGACCAATTAAAATATAAGATGTTCTCGTTGGACTTTAATAAATACAGATTGAAAAATTACGTCTATATTGTAGAATACAAAACAACATTATATTTAAGGAATGTCAATAATAAGATACTGCTTCTAATTAAGCTGTAGAAATGAAACGGTTTCTTATCCCCTAAGGAGAAACGAAATTAGCTAAAAGAATATACACATTAATTAAATTTTGTTATTCCACGAGCAACGATAGGATCCACTTTGAAGTCGAACATCAATACGAATTTCGTATTTTTCTTTACATGAAAAAGATTTGTTTGAAGTAAATTCCCAATTATCAGTCACAGAACTGACATGTGATCAAAACGAGCTAAATATTGGCGACTCAAAGGTGGTCAGCGCATTAGGTCTTTCATTTTACAATGAAATCTCATAGTAACAATTATGAGTATTGAATAGTTATATATTACTAAATACTTATATTAGAACAATGTTACTTACATACGAATAACTACTACCGCTAAAAAACTAAAATTAAATGTTTTTAATAATGTATTTTTATCCGTCAGCATCGCATCACACCAATATAATCTCACATAGAAAATCTATTTTATTATGGATAAGTGAGTATTTGATAGATGGTATCGTTAAAAGCTTCGTAAGCGAAACTTTTCGGGCATGGACTAATGTTCCATCAGGCGTGTATATATTCTATATTTCATCAATAATATCCGGGAAAAACGTTGACACGTTGGCTTCTATACAGAGTTTATAACATAAATATTGAATATAATTAATCGAATCAGGCGTTACTTTGCGGAAGTCCATAGTACAAAATCACCGGAGCATCATCAGGAGATGTTGCCTCTACGAACAGCGTTCTCATAGAACGAAACGTGCGTCGAGTGGTTGTGGGTTTTTCGCGGAGTACTGCTCTCATACTGGTCTATTGGGATTTTATAAATATTGAATTCTCTTTTAATATTGAGTTCTGTCGAGCAATACAACATAAATATGGTTCAATTTAGTATTCTAGTAGATGCAAAAAAAAAATGTTTAATGAATGCGTACCATACCACCCTGAAGCAATTATGTGTCCGTGTCATCGGACCTAGGGCCTCACTGTTCAATCAATATTCCATATAAAACCGTAAAATAAACGTCACCTAACCTATTATGTATTGACAATACCCACGGTGAGCAATTAATAATAATTTATTGGTATTTCCGGTATATATCGTAGGTTCAAAGGTCGAGGACAAGATAACATATTTGGTTTGTTGTTCTATGAAGGTATACACGGTAAACAATAACTTTCACCCATAATGTAAATAATATTGTTTGGAAACCGTTAGGGGAACACAAACAGCAATCAAAATAGTAAAAATAATTAAGTGTTTATGTAAATAAAAATATGGTGTAAATAAAAATATAAAGATTTTTTAATACAAAGTTTTCTTTCTATTTGCCTCAAGCGTGCTTTAGATGCAATCTGTCATGTCGGAAGCGTGGCTGGCCCCACTCTCACTCCGTATTTATAAAAAACACTTCCTCGAAAACCTCCTCAACTTCGTATATGACGAATGAATGTAGATTAGTTTGTTGGCTTCAGCGATTTAACTTTATCAATACTACAAAACATAACCACTACTGACTACTACTTTTAAAGTATTTCCACTTAACTACTTTAATGTTTTTGTTAGTAACGCAATACGAGTATCTCTGCTCCAATATATATAAAACTATTAAATAAAATTTAATTCGTATTACGACAAAGTAGTTGGTGGCATGATCTTCGAGCCGGACTACTGAACAGCAGTATTCAATTCACTTTACAGTAAACATATTGTGCGATATAATATTTTGCTAAAACGTACTAAATTTTTACTAAATGAATTGTCACGGTCATTTGTATAATATATGTTATATATATATATATATATATATATATATATATGTTATTCTTGGATAACATGTGTAGAAAATTATAATACAAATTGATGTAAAAAGACAATTAAAAATGTTAAGCTTTTGAACTCACAATACACAAAGAAAAAGTGATACATGAAAAAATACATTTCGGTCGTCATTAATAATGTTCATAATATAAAAAAGCATAATTTTCTCGACTATTATTATCACTCAATAATTTTAATTGTAAGTTTCACAAAAAAATAATAATAATGGCATAAATAACTTTTAATTTCTTAAATAATTATTTTATAAATAATGATGAAACTTTCCAAGAAATCTGTCTGTGTCACCAAGTCGTCCAATTTTGCGAATTTATGTTAAGATACAAATGGATAAGGAAAAAAATAAGGAATGAATGCCGTATTTTTCATTTGCTAAAGAAATCCCCAATCGACCTCATCGCTTGTTAATTTTGCGTTTGATTGCTTTTCTTCGGACACAGAATTCTTAGTAATTGCTTAATTCATTCAATTTAAAACTCGTTTTGTAAGCTGCTGCCATGATCACTAATGATAAATTATAATGAGCTCTATATTGTAGTTGGTCAGAAATTGTTCTTAATACAAACTTTATTTATAAATTACATATAAAAATAGTTATAAGTAACTTTCTCATTTATATTAAATTGAATCTGACGAAATTTAAACTGATTTGAAATTGCCTATTAAATAACATTATTATTTTGAGGTGCATTGTGTAACGGAATGACCTCATACGCAAGCCAATCTTACCAACCATGGACGAAGACGATCTTCTTTCGTATTCCTTTGAAAAACTGAATGTAAATTGAAAAGTTGAATAAAAGCGTTTTCGCCCGTTTGTCCAACACAACGTGACCAGACGATTGATATACACTAAAGAAGAGAGAAAACCCTGTATGATGTTTAATCGATAAGTCTTCAATATAACTTATTTTGGTTACCTCTATTATTAATTTTCAATTACCTTTATTATTATTTTAATTAATTTTAAGCAGCTTAAAATTCGAAATCTCAATAAAAATAATTTATTAATAATATTCGTATCTGGCTGTTGATATTGGAGTAAGATGAGGCCGAGCAACTTTTAAAATAATCCATATGTAGGTATGTCAATGGTTGATAAAACTCATACTGAAGCAGCATTCACGTTATCTTTCGGTTTTTATTTTATTCTTTACGTTATTTAATTATTCTGTTACTTTTTTTAACTGTCTGTATGGAAATCTAATGTATCACGGGAAGAACTGGCTTCTCAAACACAGGTGATACCCAGCTTAGAAGCCAGGGATTCTATTGTATGGTGTAATTGCTTATGGTTAATAAAAGTATTCTTATTATTATTAAAACTCACATAACTTTTTATTAGACAAAAACAATTTCGATCCAGGACTTTCAGTAACCCGAACGCTCATTTGAGTTATGAGGTTAGAAAAGTCGGTATTGAAGTTTGAAGTTTGAACCCATAATTAAGTTATGGATTAAACCTAATGATTTCAAGAACATTTTTAAGTTGAAATTGTCGTCTTGTGGGTGGCTTAGAGAAAATTGGGTGAAAAAGTTTGAGGACCTCTTACCTGAAATTATCCCCGATATCTATCGAAAATTGTCTAATATTTATGGTATAGCAACGAGGAAATTACTATAGATCTGGGAAAGCCGAGGAAAAAGCTACAGCCGTAACTTAAAGTAATTTGGCTAATTTTCGAATGCCTTGTATTTTTTTTTTCGCTTGAAGCTTTCAGAGGCGAATCAATAAATTTGAATGAGTACTTTAGGAGCGATTATACGTTTAATTATATCTCTGGATCCCGAACTTCTCTTACAATAACTGTCAAAGCGATAGCAATATCAAAACTGATTACTATGAAAATTACTTATAACATAGTTGTCAGATAGTTGCTTCATAAAGCATACATAGCCTTAAAAACAGTGGCGTTATCGGGAGAGTCGTGGTGAGGAAGAAATCGGTTCGAATTTCGCATCAGCTGTTGAATATTCTTTTTATGCCCATGGACACTCAGACGGTTAGGTACAGTGAGTACGTAGCCGATTATCAAATATTTCTTTACTTATAACTTATCCCGAAGATGTTGATGCTCTGGTGACGAGCGGCAAATTTTTAGATTTCGTAAACGAAAAAATTGTACACCTTGATAATGGCAAAAAATTATGCGCTGTAGGTGATATAAACGACTTATTTTAGATTATATTTAAGACTAAGAATATCCTGAAGATACTCCGGTGTCGGGGCGAAAGGTGTGTCGAGTGATTAAGGTTGCTTTATCGATGTATTGTACTACTAAATTGTTTTATTACGATTTTTATGCAATGGACTTCCGCAAAGTAACGCCTGATTCTATTAATTATAGTTTTCATTACTTGAATGAAATGAAAAAATGTTATTTTTGATGGGTTTATTTATGGATACAACTACTTAAAATAAGTATTATTCGAAAACTTATACTTTTAATATTGTATATTTGTTGATCAAAATTAAACTTAATTATCAAGTATGTTATGTCTGTATAATATAATTTTTATGATCAATATCGTCCAAAGTGCGCAACCCGTTGCGTATTTTTAAGAATCGAAGCAGCGATTGGACATACAGTGAGCGGAAAGCGTGTGAATATGTGTATATATAAGTGATATCGTCTTAGGCTTTTACGGTAAATTTTTCCCTCAATTTTCTCCCTAAATAAGTCAAAAATGTCTCTCCAAGTTGTGTTGTAGGCGATATTTACTTACATAAAATTACGAATAAAGTGTAAAAACGGGAAGCCTGCTATTGTATGTCCATCTGTCACCAGACTGACTCATGAACCGCGATGGTTAAAATACTACAAATAAAATAAAATACTAAAGCATAGAAAACATAAATATTTAAGGGACAACGTCATTTTTTCGTAAAATACCTAATGGGACTCGATATGCCCGGTTTTACGTTTTCCCGAAACATTAGTATGTTCTTTGCAAAAAAACTTGCACTAAAAAAAATGGATTAAATTCGATTTGTTTAAATTTAGATTTATTAAATATGATCTTATATATTTGTATATGTATTTATAAAACTACACTAGAAAGCGTCTCGAAGCCTTCGAGATGTGGTGCGTGCTTCGCATCAGCAGGATCTAGAAGGTGTCGAATGACAAGGTTCTCCAAGGAATTGGATCGACGCGCAAATTTATGCGTAAAGTCGCTTACCTAGGACATGTTTTGCATCACGACCGTACAATTTGTTGCAACTTATCGATGGGAAAAATACAGGGCGGGAGAGGGGCTGGCAGGAGGAAGAATTCGTTGTTGTGGAATATAAGGGAGTGGATTGAAATAACATCCACCGAGGAACTCTAACGTTTAGCGCAAGATTCGCGACGTTTTAAAATTGTTAACAGCCAACCTTTAGTAATAGAGTGACGCCAGAAGAAGAAGAAGAAGAAGTTGTGTTACGTAGTATTATCAGTTATGTTAGCACCATAATAGAAGCTATAAATAGCTTAGTTAGGTTAACCGACCGTGTGATTCCGTCCTGATTTTTATATTTATTATCTAAATACATTTGATACGGTTTACATGTTTTATCAGTAAACATCCGATGTAATTCTGATAATATTATATCAGGTCAGTTTAAAGCTATATTATTATATCTAATCTATATATACGTAGGTGTAATTTTTATTATTTTCTTATGGATTAGATGTCAAAAATAACCTCGGCTTGCAAGCGAATCGTAAAACAAACGAACCACCAAGTTTATGACTTAGGGTGAAATTTAAATTATATATTTATCAGATAGCGCTATCTGTTTTGGTAGCAGTCGTTTAAGTTAAATTGTTTATACAGATACGACATCCTGGTGCACGTTATACAAAAATTAAACGACTCGTAACCAATCAGCATATAGACACCCAGGACTTTCTAAATGATTACTTTTTCACTCTTAAACAAATTGTATTTGCTGTCAGAACTTTAACGAGTACTAATTTCATAGATTTATTGTTTCGAATTCAGCTAAAGAACTCATAGAGTATTTTTACAGCAATCCGTGTTGTCGCTGACAAGTACAAGGCTCAATATTAAAATCACTATGAGAAGACGAACCCGCCGAATTAGCTCTACAGCTAGACAATTTCGAGGTATATAACCTCAAACTCTTTGTTGTGCACACGTGCAAACAAAAGAGGCTATTAAAAGTTTTAAACAAGTCTGCTCCGTTGTTGATAACACCTCACCATTAACACAGTCCAAGTGTTTGCTGTATATTTTCAGTGAGCAGACACTTTTTATTAATTAAAAATTTCTAACGATTTTCCGCTGCTTTGCCGTCTCGAAGTATGCAAAGAATATATAAAAAAATGAATAATTGTAATGTACAGTCACGTTTCTATTGTCTTATAAAACTATCTTCTTAATTGACATTTGTTTGAAAGGACTTCACCAATAGTAACTAATATTTCGTAATATTTCACCCTCGTCTGTTTACATAAAAATAACAACGGCAAAACACTTAACACGTACAATACACACAATAGAAGAATATGCAATAGAATGTAATTAAGCAGGCGTTACTTTGCGGAAGTCCATAGTACAAAACCCTAATAGACCAATATACAGGCAATCCGGGAAAAAACCCACAACCTGTCGACGTACGTTTCGCCCCGACACCGGAGCATCCTCAGGATGTTGCCTCCACGAACAGCGTTTGATGAGACTGTATAGTTTGTACTGAGTATAGACTATAAATAGAGATATATAATCCGTGGTTTTTATTGACGCTGCCATCAAATTTCCAAACATTTCAGAAGTTAAGAAGTTTACATTTCACAGCGCGAAAATGCTTCCAACTATTATTCATAATATATTTAAATACTTAAAGACGTTATCTGACTTCTGAACACAATTAAACAACAAATAATGCGATATCTAAACCCAATTCAAATATATGGCAGCGTATAAGATTCTATTTATGTGTCTATTGCTATTCGACTGTGGATAACAGGAGCAAATCCCGTAACCATTTGGCGCGTATATTTTCCGTTTTCCTCAGGGAAAATACTTCCTCTCATTGCCGTAAATTAATGTACTTATTGGCCGCTATGTTTCGTCTAAAAATAACAAGCAAAAGTTTATCTTCTCTTAAATTTATTTGTTAAATTTAGTTAATTTCACACCCTCGTGAAAAATTTAAGATTCATAATGGAATTTATCTGGTATTCTTCTTTTATCGAAAATTATAATCTTATTGATAAATATGGTCCGATTATAGATTCCATTAATTTTACATTAAAATTATTAATTATGTGGACAATTAGTCATCTGAGAAATAAATAAAGAACTTACTAACATTTGAATAAGTCCAGCGGCCTATGATAAACTACTTTTTTATCATACTTTTTTTAATCTGACATACATACCTAATGTAATGTTCCATCATTAATATGTTATCGGCAAGACCTAATCTAATCTGGACCAAATTTCACAGATTTCTACTGTGGGTAAACTTTACAGTTTCAATACAATAAAAAAAATCATAGAAGATTGTCTTTTGTCAGACAAAAGCCAGTTGAATTTTGTCGGATCAAAAGTAATCTATAATTTACTAGCTGACCCGGCAAACGTTGTTTTGCCATACATGTTGGCAATAAAATAAAATTGCGACTATAATTAAAGATCTAAGCTATCATCCTATCTCTTTAGTTGGACCAGACTGCCCACGGTGTGCGAATTTAATTTAAAATCGTTTAAGTAGTTTAGGTGTCCATGGCGGACAAACATCGTGACATGAGATTTATATATATAAAGATTTGAACCAGAGACATTAAGACAAATAACGATTTGTTTTTCATTACAATTTGTTTGTAACTCCAATGCTTCTATAACGATGTGTTAACTGGTTTAAAGGAGCTAATATACAAAATAAGAGTGCTCTAATATGCATTGAATATATTGAATATATAATAAATATTTTCAAATTCATTTCACGCACTGAGCAAACATGCAATTAATTCTTAAGCATTCGATAACTGTCGTCGTTTCAGTGCTGAAATCATTAGCCGTATCTACCAGACGCAGTCACGTGATAATAGAAACATAATTAATACATTTCCACACGTATATTGAAAACATTTTTGTTTATTTATTACTATTTACGCATAAAGTAAATAGCAATATTAATAATTTCTATTTTACTTACATGTATTTTTATTTATTTATTTATATTTTACTTACTATATATGTTGTGCGAACACATGGAAATAATCAGAAGCAAAAAGAACTTAAAGCATAGCAGACTCGTCTACAATTAACAAATCCCAATCTAATTAATAGAACCAGGGGTTACCACACACACCACAACCCACAACCACTCGACGTACGTTTCACCGGAGCATCATCAGGATTGCCTCTACGCACAGCGTTCGCTGAGTAGTAGATAGTAGTTTTTAAATCCCAATATATTAATACCTTAGAAGTGGTGAGTTCATTTTCTGCCTAACACTATTTCTTTCGGCACCTTATCAATTCAAAATCTATAATATTGAACAGTGTGTCTCAATTATACAATCAAAATACACATTTTCAAATCTAATTGGATTTCTATGATTAACAATTGTTTAAAATATAAACACAACAAGTAGGCTTGTTAGTTAAAAGTTTTGTGTTTCTAATAAAGTTGTTAACAAGGTATAATACGGCTAAAGTTATTATTGGCAAACCTTCTCATTAAGTCAACACAAACATTTCTAAGTTTTTCTGATCCACTTGTGATTTAACGAGCTAGTATCGTAGTTAGTAGATCTTCCTACAAAGAAACTTGTTTTTTTTTAAATCATTTAAAATAATATACAATTATCCTTACCTTAAATCCTACTAAAAAAATATATAAAGACACAAAATAATGAATTTAAACCATTCTTATCTATACAACGTCTGCACATTTATTCATAAAACTAAACATAATAAACACCACTCAAATATTTCATTTTTAAAGCTTAAAGAAACCACTCACCGTAGACTGCGACGGGCTAGCTATCTTGTTTTACCAAAAGTTAAAACTAACTTTGGAAAAAAAAATGATCACGTTCGATGGGGCACAATTATATAATAAGCTACCTAAATCTCTAAAAAGTGTAAGTTTGCTGTCTGCGTTCAAAAGGGAACTAGTACATTACCTTTTGAACGCAGGCCGTGAGCGGGTGAGCAACAAAAATGATACTGTTAATTCATTTCTCTTGTAAGCGACAGTAGTGCCTTTTTAGAGAAAAATAAATATTTTAAATCTTAAACCTTAAAATCATAAAGGCGGAAGGTTACATAATTTTGTAATATAGGTTTTTTATGAAACTCCAAAAAAATTTATGTATGAAGATATAATTTGGTAGAAGACCAGGTAGTAATCTTATGGTTAGTAATAATTTATTTACTTGAAACCGTAGAAATAGCGTATACGAGTATGATAAAATGATTTGCGTACGAAATATAAATGATTTACCTTTTTATTGGGATCATATCTGATCTCTTTCCTCACTCTATATAATTTTATTATCTGTACTGGTATTTTACGAATAGCACTTATCGTGCTTTTACATTTAAGACAAATATTTTTTTTATAAAAAAAACACGAATTTATAACAGTCTTCTCAATGTAAAATAATATGCAAAGTCACGATCCGACGTCCTGCAGTACTTAATCGATGTCACAATTTCTACATTAGCATATTTGGGGACATCTAACAACTTGTACAAAGTACACAATTCTCTTCTTCATTGTATCTTTTCAAAACGTCTCCGCTTTTTTTCCGCAATATATAATAGATTGAATTTAGTATTTCTTTAATAAACTAAACGATCAACTGCTAGGCTATGTAAACATTCATAGATAGCAATGGTAACAAAGGCAAAACAAAGTTGTATTCCTGTTTTTCAATCATCCCGACTCAATTAGTACGTCTATACTTCATCAACACTGCACTTTAACTGTAGTTTATGAATCAAAATATGTATCAAACGTGTTTATTTAAGTAATTGAAATGTACTGAATGCTCTTCAAGATTTTATGTTCAACTAGCTGTACCAGCGGCTTCGTCCGCATGGATTAGGTATAACAACTTAAAAATACTTATTTTAGAAAACATGTCCTATCTACGTCACTAACTAAATAAACACAAATGTACTTTATTTATAATTATTACTTAAAGACAAAAAAGGAAAGCAGCAAAAATGAATCACAATATTTTGAATTAAGATAACAAGAATTAGGAGAATTATAAAAGATAGGCCCAGTAGAGAGTGGTGGCATGTCTTGTGCGTTACTGGACATTTTATACGTTTTCTATTACGAAATTTTATTTTAGCTTTTTATCGGCGTAGTAATACACATAGAGGTATATTCGTACAAAGTTCCATCATCCTAACACTAACCGTTTCGACGCTAGAGTGAGAACGGGCGAATGAACGGACATGACAAAGGGTTCCTTTACGTGACTCCTTATTACATCAGCTACCAATCAAAAAAAGTCCCGTCAAAATCGGTCCAGCCATTCCAGAGATTAGCCGGAACAAACAGACAGACAAAAATTTTAAAAAATGTCATTTTGGTGTATGTATAGTATATATATTCATATGCATGTAGAAAAAAAACGGTTATTTCAATATTAAAAACAGACACTCCAATTTTATATATTAGTATAGATTTGCGAAATGGAAGCAATACTTAAAAGGCAGTTTTAGTATTTTCCGGCAAACAGTAAATCGCGATTGCCATTGCTGATGTTGTCTCAGGAGGTATCCTTTCCATCCATCCATGTCTGAAATATCCCTTTGGTCAAACGGAAACATGACTTCAAACGATGTCTTTTTAACTTAGTGGAAAAGAAAGAACATTTTTATATTATTTATACTGGCAGTTTGCACATTGTCGCACCAATAAAATTGACGAAAGTAATTTGGAAATGTGAGATTTATGAAATATTAACTTATGTTGAAATATGCTTGTTATACAGAATTGTGTTTAAGGTGCGAGTACTTTTCAATTTCTCAATATTGTTTGCGATTAAAATGTTTAAGTTTAATATCCTAAGTAGTGTGCCTAACAGTCTTCCCAAAACTACGGTAAGGATTTACAAATTTGACAGTAAAGAAATATTATTTTTTTACGATTAGGCTTCGTGATTTTTAAATAGTTTTGCACAATGTATTCCTTAAATTAATACAACATTCAATAGTCAGGCATATTCATTATTACGACTTTACTGATATGATTTTGGATCTAGTGTATATATTTTCTTATGGTGAGAACTATTCGTACTCTAAACTATGTTCACGAAAAAGCTAATTTGATAACATGTCCGTTGGGTGATTTAGCAAAAACCATAATATATTTTATAACCTTAGATACATTGTACATTGTAAAATTAATTAATCGCGCTTTATAAAGGTATTTTGAAGTCTTACAATGATTGAACTTTAGCTTGTTAATTTTAAGGATTTGGATTCATAAAATATTTAATGTAAAGTATTATCACATCATAATGTATTAGATTAATTTAGATTAAGTAGAATTAAGTAAGATGTAGTCGCCTTGGGGCCTGTCCCTGTAATGGCAAAAAATAAATAAATAAATTACTAATTAGTACGGTTAACAGCAAATGGAAAGAACATTAATAGCCGAATTCAATTTAATTTCTTATTAGCGTAAAAACCCTTACACACTCGCGCATGTTTCCCTGACACCGGAGCATTAGGATGCTACCCCTGTTGCATTCAATGAAGGCTGTTCGTATAATATGGTCTTCCGTAAAGCAACGCCACAGTCATCTGAATAGTTCTGACTACATCAGGAGGTTATGATAAATTAATATTATTGATTCCATTGTGTTCTCTTAACAAGAGAACGGTTTAAAGTTTAATCTGTCATCTAAGAAATTAAACACTTAAATTAATGCTATGGAAAATTTTAATATTATTATATCAAAGATTTAGTTACTTAACAGATACTTCTCATCAAATCGTTCTCAGATTTAACATATATCCTATATCTGCAACTGTTATCTTGCAATTTAACGTCAGCTCGATTCTACAGATTTATGGCTTTTAGGAAGAAATTTTTAATCTATGGTGATATTATTGCACCTACATTTACTTAAATAATCTTCATTTAGCGCATTACTCACCCTAGGCAAGTACAGTACGCTAAATGTTTGTCTGATGAGAATATCTTGGCTTTGGTCTGGATGGTAGTACATTATGTATTTAAGAAAATAATGTACGACGTTTTAGTACCAAAACACAAGCTTAACTTATGACTAACTGACCGTGTGTATCGATATTATTATTGGATGATGATTGTAGCTCCTCTGACTATTCTAAGTACATATGCAGTCACTACGCTAACATAAACCCGTTGGAAAATGTTCTATTAAAGCAGTAACCTAAAACATGAGATAATGAGACTCTCATAACTCCGCAACACGTGCGTGGAATCCGCTCGAGAGTGAATGAAGCCTTGAGAATTTCTAGAACTTTACTCAAATTTTCTACGAAACAGGAAATACATTTATTATAACAATAAATTACTACTAAACGATTAAACATTGTATGTTATATACATGTATGTATATAAGGGTATATAGGTAAAATAAAAGACATTTAGAAAAGCAATAAAAAATAGAAAAATAATTAATTGTCAAATTAGAATGTTGATTATTTAGGTTGTTCTGCCATTGTGAAATGAGGCAAGGACAAAGGTGTACCAATTTTCAAGTGGTGAGTCAAACAAATACTTTTTTTCATTTCTCCGTATAGGTTTTCTTTAAAAATTACGAGATATTGAACCATTCATAAATACTAGTCGCAAACAGATTTCTTTTTATTGATAGTTCTTAGTATCGAGGTTGTCAAAGGGTAAAAATCTAAAATAGAATTGTCCCTTGAAAGCTCGTAAACAATGGAAAATCACCACCTTTCAGGTGAATGCTCTTAATGAACGTCACTGTATTGATTTGAATTTGTTATGAACACAACGTCCACGTGATGTTAACGTTTTCGATCCAGTGATTTAAAAGAATATTTGAGGAAACAGATTTTCAAATAATTTTACTAAAGAATGATCTTGATATATAGGTTTATGTATTACCTGATTATGCTAATTGTAACCCTCGACGGAAAAACTTAGTAGTAGTAATTATAGTTATTTGTTGCTGTTTGTTTGAGATTCTATTACGTTAATTATTAAAACAGGCGTTGGGTTTAGATTTTTTATGAATTTCATTTGCAAAAGAGCAGTATATCAGTACCATCCTATAGGAAAAATAATACTCAGGTAGACACCATCCTCGCTCTACCAAAGAATATCTTATTAATCCCTACAATTTGGTTAGTATAGATATCATATACATAGACATCAGATACAGATAAATTTGAATTGTAAGCTTAAAATAATACTACCCAAGAAGAAACACACACAGAAAACGGATGGCGACTTTTCGTTTGAAATTTTCTTCTTTTTTTTTCAATTTTCATTCTTTCGTGAAATCAATATGGTATTGTGACGTATAAATTGATAACATTTATAAATTAATGTTAAAATACTTAATGACACACGTGTATAATAAAATTTTTATTCAGATTCACTCATTATTAAAATATTCTTTATTTCCCTGGTATAAAGTATTTGTGAATATTATATACATGAGAATCAGAAATCGAACATTGCAACTGCGGTACACCACCTCCGTGTGCTCAGTGGTTCGACCAAATAACTGAGAATTACTTTACTAATTAATTAATTATTAATTATTATCGTTTGAATATTAAACACGAATTTAACGGTCTCGATCCAGCAATCAATCTTTTGGATTTTTATAATTTTTAATCGTAATCTCCATAAAGAAATGAAATGAAAAATTACAGGTACATTTTACGGTCGGATATTATACCTAGAAATTAGCTTGAGGCCAGCCTATTGAGTCCAATTGAATTTATTTATCCCAACAAGCTACTTTGTATGCTAGATGCAAGCTTAATTCTACTAACTTAGATATAGAAAAGAGAATTTGAATTTATAAATCAGTATACTGGTAATGCAAATACATTACATTATTCTTAAACCATTGTTGACGGCACATTTTTTCTTTGTTACAAATTTCTTATCTAATCTGCTTCCTACCACCTACATACTGTATAATCAGACACAGTGACTGATATTTAATTTAAAATATTATGTAGGAATACAATCTTTATAAAATTATAGATATACTAGCTGACCCAGCAAACGTTATTTTGCCATACATGTGATTTCAATTTTCAATTAATAAATAAAAAATAAAGGTTGATCGTAGAAGGGTGAAAAATTAGGATTGTATGTATTTTTGTATGTTGTATCATAAATAATTGAAACTAAAATTTTTGTTTAAAAAATAAAAATTTAGGGGTGAACTATCCCTAACATTTAGGGGGATGAATAATAGATGTTATACATATAGACCTACTCAATAACAAAGTTTCTAAAGCTCACAAAGTTTCATGAGAATCGGTCAAGCCATTTCGGAGGAGTATGGGAACGAAAACTGTGACACGAGAATTTTATATATAAGATTTATTAAACCTTATGGAATAGATATATGAACCCTACAATCCTCTTGAGTTCATTGCCAACAATATAAATAAGAGTATAAAAGTCTGGCATGTAAATAAATACAAGTACTTACGTACGTAATCTCAAAATTGATTACGTATCTGCTTTCCGGCTAAGGCAGAGGGTAGGTAGGGAATTTGCTGAATTTGGGAGAAGCCTTCATTTTATGCGTTCCATTTAACATAACTGAAGTTGCGTTTATATACAAATGTCTACTGTGAGATATAATAAGATATGTATTTACTATTTCGATCGGTCACCTCCTATTTTTTATATAAAAGTTTAAAAAATTTGACATTTTCCTTTGAATTGTTTTTAATTAATAAAATACAGAATAAAGTGTCGAGTATAGACATAATATTTTCCCTTTTTATGGTCTATCGCTAAGCTTTTGAACGAGCCTTTCTATGACATATGTCATAGAAAGGTAACAATACCTTAAGTTATTGTTTTTACAAAATATTTTACCCGAACCGTAAACAAATACAAAACAAGTATTCCGCATTCAATTACTGGACCATTGCCATTAGCTTTGGCATTTTGTCAAAAGAATTTAATTTATTATAATACTAACCCTGATACATTTCTGCAACCGTTGTTTTAAGGCTTTAACAATAGTCTTATTGACTTTACATATATCAACAGTTTTTGTTGGTGAGGCCAAGACAGTGAAAATATGAATAAATTCTAAGAGTACTTTTTTAAGTTAAATTAATTGTTAAATAAATTAATTATTTAAGTTAAAATAATTGTTAAATTAAAATTCACTAAAATTAAAATGACAAATATGCGATGATATAAATCGCATCAGCGATCATACCGTAGTCAACTTCCAATATAGCATAGAAGGCGAGCCACTAGAAAGGGTGGTAAAGGTTAAGGAGTTAGGGGTAAATTTTACACAGAAGCTTACGTTTCGTGAACATATTAGAAACATATTTAAGAAAGAGTAAAGGAACTTAGGTTTTGTATTGAAGCAGTCGCAGGGGTTCACAAACATTACTGCTTCAAGAGTGCTATACGATGCACTTGTTAGAAGCCAACTAGAGCATAATGTAACTAGAGCAATCAAATGTGGGCACCTCATGAAACCGAATACATGGTTATGCTGAAGTGAGTTCAGAAAAAAATCATGAGGCACTTGTACTTTAAGCTCTACGGTGTATATCCGTTCTATCCACTGATGTACCCTACATTGTTTGCCCTGGGAATGGTGGCATATAATGAGCTTAAAATACGTCGCGACTTTAGTAGGGTATATGGCAAAGCTACTGCGCGGTATCGGACACAACCCGGGAGTGCTATGGTACCTGAAACTTAGTGTGTCGGATAGGTATGTTTGTCGGAGGCGCCGCCCGCAACTGCTACATTTGCCCGTGGCGAGAACTAACCTGCTCAGTTAGAGGTCTCTCACTAGGGCTATGCATGCAGAGTGGACATCACCTTCTCGTGTTCTTTGAGTGAATTCGCAAGAGTTACGTTATTAGTTTTAAGCAACTAACTAATGCATTAGGATAAGATCAAGTTAGATGTATAAATAAATAAACTAGTCTCTATTAGAATTGTGACTAACAACAATAACATATGACTGTGAAAAGTTCAATAATCATTCAGACTATCTGGTCTGAAAACTACGAAAATGTGCTTTTATAATCTGTGCCAGTTCTTTAAAAACTGTGTAACGATTTATGAACAACACGTACGAAACACGTTATTTTTATACAAACTCACACTTCGTAAACATTATTTGATAAATGATACACTATTCGTATCGTATCGTGTTCGCTCCATAATTTATTTGCGCACTCGAATATAGCGGAAATACTGTTTTTCATACTTTTAGAAGGCCGCTCAGGTTACAGTCTCCGTATTACAAACCAGAAACTGATAGAAAGAAATTTCATGCAACCTTTTATGATGATCTAAGCTGTTAGTAATAAAAAATTCTATTTTAGCTTCTTATTTGAACGTTTGTACCGATCAATTATGATTCTCTTGAGTGTTGAAATTTTGATTTTTGTATGTTACTTTATAGCTTTAACGGACTGTGAATCGTTAATGTAATTTGATAGCAGAGGTTCCCAAAATAAAGCGTCTTAAGAGAGAAGGACAAGGAACAAAATTATCATATAAAGGCTCCGATCTTTTGGCGGTAAATTCCTCTAAAGAAATATCGAATACGCTTGAAACAATACTTTGACGAGCGCAACTAAAGCCAGACATCAATTTTAAGTGTAATTTTATTTCCGACTTTGAACAGTAACAAAAACGTGTGTCATTTAAGTATTAAATTTAAATAACGTATTAAAAATGTCTGAAAATAACATCATGTATAACGATTTGTTCAGTATATGAAGGATGTATGTTTCTTGCCAGTTTTGAATAGATGCCGATTTAATCACGATGCTATCACTAAACTGTAGCGAAGCGGACTTATGTCATGAGAACAAAGGTTTATTTGGACGCACCGAACTCACTACAGATATCGATAGGCCAAATACAACGTTGTTTCGACGCAAAGCAAACCCCCAACTAAATTTATTTCCTTATCATTAATTATGAGTGCTCATCATTAGGACTTAACAATATCTCAATATCTACCTTCTAGTTTATTCGGCAGTTAAAGTTTTGTTATTTTTCTACAATAATCGAATCTTATCGACACTTATAAATTATTTAAGGGTCAAGGATTATTTGTTATCAAAATTTAATTAAGTAAACCTGTATTTATACTGCAATATAAAACAGATTTTATATTACGTAATAAACATATCAAACATTAACAAACGGACTTTTATTGAAGCTTAATATTTTGACCACTGATCAAATGAGTATTTACTTGAAGAAATTCGTATAATATATTAAAGGCTATTATTATTATTATATTACTTACGTTGAAAATATGTCCCAATTTTCGTAAATAGTGTTATAGTTTGTAATAGGGAATTAAATTTAAATTATAAAAATAGCTCAAAGCGAATGTAAACAAACAGAAAGATTTGTTCATTTTCTATTAATGACTTGTTGTACCTTTTCTCATGCCATAGACAAGAAAATATAAAATGTATTCTTAGGTACTATTACTTCTTATTCTTCACGTTAATCCCCAAATTTGGGGCATGTGTGAACAAAACTTTATAATGTTATTGGCCGTAGATAATAAATATTAATCAAAGATAACCGTATCGCATAAGTAATTATAGAAAATTGTAATTAAAATTGTACAAACGAATCAGGTGTCACACACGGACGTTAAGCCTATGTAGATGTAAAACGGTAAGTTCAACTTTTATCATAACAAATTATATAAACAATTATCAACTGCCCTAAGACCTTCAACAGGTTTCATGTTTCTACATGTTTCATAGATCGTAATTGTTCTATAAGAAGTTAGATTAGCTCTTCTTTTGGCTCCACGACCCGATAGATTGTATCGTATCGTTTTGGTGCATATATGAAGATAGATGTGAAAATAGAAAAACAATCCATTTGTTGGTTTTCACACGAATAACTACGGTATTTATCTGATTTCATTATAGTACTTAGTGTTTCGATGTACGTCGTTAATTTACTTTTAGCGAAATGTTTATTATTTATTTCTAACACTAGTAAACACAGGTGAAGGTAACTAATATAATCCATAGATTAAGAATTGCTTAAAACAAGTTTCTATCTAAATGTGAATTTATAAAATTCATTTAATTAATTAAAAGTGATAACGATAATACTACAAGTAACCTAATAAACTATTCATAATTATTTTTATCTTATTTTATTTATTTAAAAAGGTCATCCATACATACGATACACTAACATCAAATCAAATCTTAAAACTACCTTACAAATTATATCCTATAAACATATTATTATTTAATAATTTATTATATGTTACGTTATTAATCTACAGTCCCTAGAATTGGCTTGTTACATTGTTACATCAAAAAAACAACCTCTCCACTTTTGGTAGTAAAGTATTACCTACAATATTACTTATTTCTTGTACAGATTTTAGCTATATTTCTACTAGAAATTTTTAACGACGTAATTTTGGCACATTGAAAAAGATATTACCATCAAAGGCCAATAAACGCTTAAAGGTTCCCCTTGAACGTATGACAATAAACATGGCGCCACTAATTCAGTCTGTTGTTTCTAAATTAAATTACTATCATGAAAGTTTACTTCCATTGTTTGTGCATTGTTCTCAAATTCTTTTTTTCTATTTTTTGTAATATTCAATTAATAAATATATTTTTTTAAATAATTTATGTTCCTTGCTATAGACACGTAAGTAATTAAAATGAGTGAGCAAATACGAGCTCCAAACTCATTATTTCTATTATATTTGGCGAGCGATCCTTTTGCCTGTGTGTCATAATTATTTATTTTTTTAAATATTTCTCCTCCTAAGAAGAAATTGGCAAATTACAATATTATTTTTTCTAATTTTTAAATAGATAATTTGATTATAAAAATAAAAAAACATTCTTCTTCTTTTCCAGTATAGTAAATATGTATTTAAATTTAATTTTCTGATAGTGCAATTCGCGCCATGTACTTAGAATAATTTTAAATTTTATCTGTATAACCTAAATGTATGATTTTAAATAATTTATAGGGTTTTATGAAAAAAAGAAACGTATTAAACTACTGGCGAGTATTATGCACCAAACTGAGTCTCACCGTTTTCTTAAACTTTGAAAAGTTTTCTTGTTAAGTGATAAAATTTTTTTGTTATTTATCAGCCTATTTATTCGCCATACTGAGACCATGGTGGTCTTATCATGGAGACAATTATTATTGTTACTTAGCTACTTAATGCGATCTGATGTGCTTTGTGCACCGGATATAAAATTAAGTGAATTACAGACACAGATGCCTTTTAACTTAACAATTGAAATAATTAAATAGAATTTAGAAACAAAGAGAAAATAACGTGATCAGATCTGAGTGAATTTCTATTTTATTCTATTTTATTTTATTAATTAAGGCATCCTTACATATACGTTAATTGAAATTAATAACATCAATCGTGAAAACTGTTGATGTCATGTTCTATTTTCATATCATTCATTCGCTATCATAATCTTATTATCATGCGTGCTTTTAAAATACTTGATAGCGGTGAATTAATCTCATAATTGATAGTATGTATTAAATGTGTTATTTTCGCAATTAAAAATCACCATTACGTAACAATTATGCATTTTTATGTGACATGATAAACAAACTAAGTGTATTTGAAAAATCTAACGTCTCCCATCTGCTAAACCGCTTTCCATTGTTCTGATCTGTTTCATCCTGGCACGAACTTTGAGAGAACAGAGAGGCATGGAAAACATTCCCAAATGTATTTATACTCTCTAGACAATTTTAGAATATGATGAGTATTTTTTATTATGTTCTATCTCAAATGCGACGGATAATATTCTTTCAAATCATTTTTATTCATGCCATTTATTCACATCATTAACACAAAGTAGGTTCTAGTTGAGTGCGAAAATAAATTTAGAAATTAGAATATCGGCTGCGCACACTATTTTGCCATAATATACTCTTCTTCCTTTGGTTCCACTTTAAAAGGAACTTTAGGAAGGTTGCTAAAGGTTGGCTGTTAACAATTTAAATCGTCGGGAATCTTGCGCTAACCGGAAGAGTCCCTCGGTGGATGTAATTCCGATCCACTCCCTTATGTTCCGCAATCACGACTTCTACCTCCTGCCCTCTATTTTTCCCATATACAAGTTGTACCAAATATGTGAACTTTTTCGTTCGTGAATTTATTAATTAACACTGATATATAATACAAGTTATCTATTCTATTCATGATTATAAACATATTACTATCTTTAAATACCTCGTTAATATTCGGTAAAAAAAACTCTATATAACAAAACGTTTTATTTTCAGAGACCATGTATAAGGTGCTCGTCTTTATAGTTTTCTGTGCATGTGTGGGAGTGGATTATGTATTGACATACCCGGAATACAGTGATCCATCTAAACAATTGCCTGTCATTGGACTTGGGTAAGACAGATTAGTATTTTCGCATATTTCATTTGTTCTGAAGAAGGACCGATACCAAAATACGCAAAATTTGAAACATAAATAAGTAATTGATCGATAAGAAAATTATTTCTCTTATTGTCTGAGACAAAACCAATAAATACATAGTTTATGTATGATTTAAGAAGAATTCTAAAATCAAATGAGGAATAAGCAAGATAATAGAGCCCTTACAGATTCATAGCGTGATGCCCCGAGAGCCTCGAGAGACGTGAATGTGAATGTTTCTCGCTTTCTCGTCCTCATGTTGATGTGAGAAAGAACGTGGTGTGCGTTAGTTCTCATCGTGTGAACAATTCTCATATACCTCTTTATATCTCGGCGTGAGTCTCTAAGGCCCTAATGGGCCTTGCCTATTAACGGCAATCTAATGGTTACCTTTACCCCCCGGAAAGGTGCTACGATGTTTCCATAGCATATGTTCATCTAAAGCTTAAGCTTTTGAAAGAAGTGATACTGACCCTCAGATCAGTATCACTTCTTCTTCTTTATTTCTTCTTCTTTGAAAGTGTGTATATATATATATATATATATATATATATATATATATATATATATATAGTAAAGAGTCGTAGGTAATTGTTTCTAGCTTACTAATGCTCTGATGAATATTTTTAGTACATTCTAAGTCGATATTTTTATCAATAACATCTTTATTTTTTCAGAGAAGTAAAATGTAAATACAGCGGACTTGGAAGCCTGACCAGGTAATTAATAAAATATATTAAATAAATGAATGTATCTAATAGGACGTCACATAATTGTTCTTGTGTACCTATAAATTGAAACAACCGATCGGAATTTATTTTAACTTCAATTTAAATACATTTTCAATCAAATCTTCATGCAATAAAAATCAAGTTTATTCGTTTAGATGAATTCGAAAAGTTCCTTTATTTTAGGGTGGATAAAAATTATCATATATCTAAAAAATATCTAACCATGTAAACATAAATATAAATACATAGAATAAATACATTTATAATATGATAATTTTAAATAAATTAATTTAAATAAAAATATTTTACAGCACACGCTCAGTAAAAAAAATCCGATCGCAAACGTGCGCAGTACCACCCAGTGAATGCATCAGCTCCAAATACAGGTCTTACAATGGCAGCTGCAATAATCTGGACAATCCAGCTTGGGGAATGCCTGATACACCTTACGGAAAACTGCTTCGGGCTAACTACGGAGACGGTGAGCACCACAGCGTGTGCGATTTTAACGAAAATTTGCATATAAAGGATCACCATCGGACGGTGGTGACAAACTATTTGATATGTTCTTCAAAAAGTAATGTCGTTCTTATGTGTAAATAACTAAGATTATGTAGCCCTTTATTATTTAATTTGTGAATATGTTAATCTATTTATGGTCAAGATTCTGCCATGTTTCTGATATCAATTTTTGGAACAAAATCGTTCTAAATGTTTCCTTTCGCCGAACCAAATCAACTACACAAGTGTTTTTTTCACCACTCACGGGTTACACAACACAGACATAACTTAAGTTTTTATGGATAAAATAACACGTTATTTGAAACCAAATCGAAACAACTGCTTCTATTTGATAATTAAAATGATATTTGTATGGATAGGCAGCTTTGAGTATCAATAAAATACGGAGCAAAACGTTTGATAGGCTGCAATTAGGCGAAATAAATCATTGAGCTACATCACCGAAATTGTCTCTTTGACAATCGCATTGGATCATTCGCAGTTACCGATACGATTCAATTATAAATGACTGAAACATTTCAATGGTTTTTAGAATTACAATTTCAATGTTAAGTTGTGCTTCAGTATTTATTCAAATACCATTTTTTGGTCGGGACGAGCTTCTTCCAATTATACGCTTGAGCTGACAATTCGGTAAGACTACGTAAGAGGATAAACATCACATTTACCAATAATACATTATTTCCATTGTTAGTATGATGTTTACACACTTTGTTATGTAAAAATATACGTAGAATTATAAACCTTCGGTTTTCCAACATTAACCAATTTTAACCTCATCTTAGCCTGACACAGGAGAATTGTAAGAAAGCCCTAAAAAGGTATTTTATCGAAAAGTCTGGGATGTGATTGCTTGACTCTTTAAATCAACTATTCTTTATTTGTTATTTATTAATGTCTCAATGTGTTTATAGTATTTCAGTGTTTTTTATTCATATTTATGTTATTCGTACATATTTAAACCTTTTTTTTTAATGTTTATATTCAATATTATTGTTTATTAACCTTTTTTTAATTTTGCTCATACAATCGATCACGGTATGGCTCTGCAGGTGCAAGATTAAGTGGTTTTTTTGGTGCCTGACATTCGCTATTTAGATGTGAAACATGCCAATTTCGTAGTAACTAGTATTAATTGCACGCATAAACAGACAAGCCTTAGTGCACAGGATTTGAACCTTGGAATTCAGAGTCGTACTTTTATTTCAATAAAATTGTAACTGAAAATAAGTAGCTAAGATCACAGTCTTGAAGTACCTCCTGCGGTTATCCTCCAGAGATTTGATTTGGATAACTTTACTTCTTCAAACTATTTTGCCCACGATGTTTCTAAAATTACGGCAGCGCGACACTTTTGTGGTCCCTAGGTCTTCCCTAAAATATAATAGACGAATGTGTCTTTCCACTCCACAGGTATAAGTCAATTGCCAGTATCTGTTGATGGCGGTGATTTACCTAACGTTCGGGAAATTAGTACAGCGGCTTTCCCCGACAAGCTTGTCGTGGATCCCAAATGGAATTTGAACGCTCAGCAGTGGGGCCAATTTGTCGCTCACGATATGTCCCTTACCGCGTCTGGGGATTCATCTGGTGAGTTTCTATGTAATGAAATATATTTAGTTTTTTATCGGTTGAAAGTTTTAAAATCTTAAGCGAAGACATTAGTTTTTTTATTATAACATGTATTTTGAAAGGGCAAGGCGTATATTTAAGGCGAGTGTGGATGGTGAGGGTGGGGCTGGGAGACCTGCCCGAACGTTTTTGGATCAGATTCAGAACGTTCTGGAAAAAGGGCAGGTCAAAAGCACCCATAACCGACGAAAATGTATGATGAATTTAATGAGTGTGGAAGAAGCGAGAGAGGTATGCAAGGATCGTAGCAAGTGGAGGTGTGTGTTCTCTGCCTACCCCAATGGGAAATAGGCGTCACTTTATAGATAGATATAGATGTATTTTGACGCTCTCAATCTTTTATTCCTCATAATATTTCTCTTTCTTCTTGGTATATTTTTGTTAGAGTTTCAGTACGTTGTGTTGAATTATTATATATATGTATGTGTTATTATATATATTATACATATATATATATAAATGAACTGTATAGTTGTTATTGTACAAATATATTGCTGAGGCCTTTGGCCTGAGCATTATTTAATATCAAGGTGCTTAATTGATGTATTAGAGCATTTAACAAGGGCAATAACACTCTATGACTTATTGAATGAACAATATATTATAGCTTAATAAATATTTTTATTACTAAATAAACTTTCAGACGATGAGCCAGCAGTATGTTGTTCAAATGGCGAGTTCGCGCCTGATGCATCCACTAACCCCGTATGCGCCCCAATCAAAGTGCCAGCGAATGACGCGTTCCATTCCAAACATGGAACCCAATGTCTGAACTTCGTCAGAACTGGTTCTACAAGAGACCGAAACTGTACTGGCGCTGACTCACCTGCTATACCCGTATGTCCAAAACAATGTTAATATATTGCAGTACATATAATTAAATTAAATTGTACTGTGTAATTGTTCTGTATACTATAGAATACAATTCATATGTTTTTGAATTTTCTAGATATCAGTGGTTACCGCTTACATGGACCTATCTCTTGTGTATGGAAACTCAGAAAGCGATATTAAGAAACTTCGTTCCTTCCAAGGAGGTAAGATGTTGACGGACTACCGAAGAGGTCAAGAGTGGCCACCTCAAGAACCTAGTGCCACAAAGTCTTGTGCTGGAGCAGAATCGGACAATGAACCTTGCTATATGACCGGTGAGTTTCTTGGTTATATATTGATACGAGTGATAATATAGACACTAATGTCAATAGAGGCACAAGTGACAAATTATACGGACGCTTTGCGTGGAAGTAAAAATATATATTATAGTTGCAGGAATTAAACAATCTGGACTCAACATATACGTATTATAAAGTTTAATTTTAAATCGATAACATATAACATTTATGGAAGTATTGGAAAATATATTTATTTATAGGTGACAGTCGCATGAACCAAAGTCCGCATCTGGCCATCCTTCATATTGTTATGTTGCGAGAACATAACCGTATAGCAGATAAGCTCGGTGAATTGAACCCAGGCTGGAGTGACGAAAAACTCTTCCAAGAAGCAAGAAGAATACACATAGCCCAGTACCAACAAATTAACTACTACGAATACCTACCAATATTCCTTGGTGAGTTCAAAATGATAAGTGCCTTCAACTTTCCGAGTATATTACAATATTAAGCGCTCAATTTTGGAAAAGTTACGCGTAATTAATAAATAAAAAATAAATTGAAAAAAACGAAACGTCGCAATTGTCAATCTCTTCTGGCGTTAAGTTTCAGAATATAAAAAAATAACCATTGCGAAAAATATAAAAATCATAATTAAGAAAAATAAAAAAAGTGTAAACGTTGAAGTGAATATAGCTGGATTAAAAAAAATTATAAACTTTATATAATTTAAATGATAACTATTTTTTTTTAGGTTACAACAATATGGTGAGAAATAGGCTGATATACCCTGATGCTGATGGCTATGTCAATGATTACGATTCCAAAGTAGACCCATCAGTATCTGACGAGCACGCAACGGCCGCCTTCAGACATTTCCACACTTTGATCAGAGGATACTTGCAGTACGTATGAATAAAACAATAACATATTTCATTTTAACTGTATTGGCCATAGAACAACAGTGGTAGACAGTGTCTGTTTTAATGCATAAGTCAACTACTGTGAACATAGAGAGTAACTTAGATAGATTTATATCCTAAATAAGCGAGTTAATTTGATCGAAAATATGTAAGTATAATAATGAAAAGGTCTACGGTTTGAAATCATATCGTTGAAATTAATCCAGTATTATAGAAAGTTAGTTTTTCTTTGTGAATTTCATTCTGTTTTAATGAACCTCTAAGATAATCTTTCCAAACAGCCAAAATTAAATTGTTCAGTTATATTTTAAATAAAAGAATTTTTTTAACAAATAAATGTAATGAAAAATATTTGCAAGTCCTTCAATAAGTCAAATTTTTTACTTGTAGGTAAGGTAATTTAAAAACAAAACTAAAGAACAAAATTTGATTTCAAAACAATTTTGATTTTTTTTTCAAATCATTAGCTGACGTTTGATTTATTTTCAGTCAGGGTTAAATTAAAAGTAGCATAGTAGTTATATATATATACTATGACGGACGATATTTTATCACAGTTTGATGAGAGAGGACAGACAATTAGCAGCGTACACTCGCTTGAGCGATTGGTTCGACCGTCCCATTATGTTGGAAGTGTCAAACTTCTTTGACGAGCTCACTATGGGCTTCACTGCGCAAGCACAATCGGCGAGTGACCAGTTCTGGGATAGCGAAACTGTTAATTACCTGTTCCGGTAAGTGGCACATATATTGTGTTATGAATACTAACAACTGATAAATATTCTATGAATAGGTACATATTTCTAACCAGTTCCAGTTTTCTCATAGATTTAATTTTCTCAAAGCATCTAGCTTTTTAGGATTTTATACTATCTGTTTGGTCCTATTTTAAAGACTTTTTAGTTATCAATTAAAATATATATTAATTTCAAAGTTTAATCAATTAGTATAAAATAACATGTGATTATTGTTACATGTTGTTAGTCGCGCCATCTATTGGCGAACTTTGTAAAGTGCCGTTTGGTAAAGGGAATGAGTAATTCGTGTAATATAAACCATTTGGTATTTATAAAGTTCAATGTTGATTTTTGAATTATATCTTAAAATAATTAATTCTAGATTTCATATACACCTGTTAAAGAAAGTTGCTGAATTGTAAAGCAAACCATTTCATCGACTCATTTTATATTTGTCATTATAGCCACAGCAAGTCTGTTGGAACTGACCTTCGCGCCCTGGACATCCAGCGTGGTCGTGACCACGGTTTGGGTACTTACCTCGAGGCTCGGGCCATTTGTGGCTTACCCGTACCCAGAACTTTTGATGATCTGAAGGAGTACATATCAGAGGATGTAAGTATATAAGATATTTTAAAAATATTGCTTTCCTGTTCTCCGAGAGTTATAGAACTATAGGTAAAAATATTTTTGAATCCATACCAAACAAACAATCTTTTGTCCATTATAATATTAGTAAAATCCTGTTCTAAAAATATAATATATTTGAATCCACTTCTTATTTAATGGATTCGGAGAGTTTTCAGGTTCAGTTTCTCAGAAAAAGCCTGTCTCTATACACTTTTAATATTAATATTTGAAAGTTCACAGTTCACACTGATTTTCAATTTAACTGAAGTATATTTTTAGAATAAATAGTAGACATTGCCTTTTTTAAAACTATTGTGTTAAGGTTTGATTTTATAAACGTATCGAATCGAACCAAACAAACGTTCAGTTTCATCGGGGACCGGAAATTACATTTTAAATATGGACAAAATCTACTTTGACCGAATTTACAATAACTCAGGTATTGTAAATAAATGATTGCTTTTAGCAATATCTAATATATTTAATACAAAAATACGTTTCGCCTCTCATTTCACTATCTGTTTCTTGATAATTTCTTTACTAATAGTCAAGAAGGAATACGCCGTAGATTGGTTGGTCCTCACATTGGTGAAGGATATAGAGTATATAGAAAATACAAATTACCCACAAAATACAATCACCTATTCCTGTATCAGCTTTGTATGTCCCCAGCTCTTCGATATCAACATATGTATTTACACTTACTAAACATGACATCAGTTCTATAATAGTATAGAAGTAATATTTTTACAGAATGTAGAGGTTTTGGCCTCTCTATACAAGGACGTTAGAGATATAGATCTCGTGGTAGGTGGTTCTCTCGAAAACAACGTTGCTGGTGCAGAAGCTGGGCCGACATATCTGTGTCTGCTCACGGAACAGTTTTACAGGACTCGAGTAGGAGATAGATACTTCTACGAAAACGGTGACTCGGAAATAGCTTTTACCCCAAGTAAGTGATAACAATATTTTAATAGCACACTTCAAGTTCTGGCATTCACTCATTCAGTCATTTCTCAGGCTCGTTTGCCCCCGACTACCCTCTAAATTTAATAATAATAAAAAAATTTGGACAATGGAATTACAATTCATACAAAGTATAATTAGGTTCCCATATAAAAAAGTATGAGAAATAATGTTCTTTATTCAAATAATATATCAAGGTTAACTAAGGTTTGCAAAAGTGGACTGTTAATTTAGTTTGATCTGTGTTTTAAAAGCTTAAAAACTTCATAAAACACATATTCCATACGATTTACGTTACTTTACATTGGATCCAAACATTTGAAACTCGTAAAGCCAGGATCTCTAACAAAATGAAACGACCGAAAATGTTCTGAACGAAAAAGTTTTTAAAGTCTTTTTTTTTATTGGGAATCATTATTGTCTTGAATCCACACTAACATTGTGTTTTATTAGATTAAAGATGCATAGCATTACCCGGATGTGTTACGTTTGTTTTACCGATACAGATGGCTATTCATGGTATTGCGGACCGTGAGGCCCTGGGTGGTTACCCATGTTTTCTACAGTACCTACCGTAAAATGAGCCAAAAATCGATATGATTTGCACAATAATCCTAATATGTGTCTTTAGTTAAGTTCGATAAAAATGATTTCTTTAACATCGTGTCTAACAGGTCAACTCCAGTCGATCCGACAAGGATCTTCAATGGCCCGCATTCTGTGTGACAACACAAACATACAGAACATGCAACAAAAAGCCTTCGAATTAATTTCAGACGGGTAATTGTATATTAAATATTTTAAGTAATTCCTCGGGGGAAAGTTTCGCTTTGATAATTGTGTATCATGATACAGGTTTTAAGATTTATTAGTGACAGCATATGAAAACTTAAACTAAGCGTACATAAAATAAAGTTAATTAATAAATTGTGACATTGCCAGTTCAATGCCATTATGTAACGCAATATTAATAAAATCGAAATATTTAAAAATAAAATAGGTATTTAATAATTGAAATTTTTTCAAAGTGACAATTGACATTTATATTTTATGGCGTGATTTATTTTTTCAGTAACCCGCTAGTGCCTTGCAATAGTCTACCTGCAATCGACTTAAGCTTATGGAAAGAAGAAAGTAAATAAATTAGTTATTGTGTTTAATACAATTTGTAAAAAATAAATTTATGAAAAATTATATGTCTTTTTATTTAAGCATCACCAATTTGGTTTTGCAAAATATGTTATTGTATCAAAATACCCTATGATTGTAATAAATATTTATTTTAATTATAATTTAATTCATATAAATTTTGCTTAAGACCAGCATTTCTTTAACGCAAAGATTTCCATGTCCGACTGCCGAAATGAGACGGAATACTATGGGCATAATTGCGAACTAATACTAGATAATAAATGTAATATCTACATAATAATCTACACGAATACACGAAAATATTCTTTACACTTCATTCAGGATAATTAAATTACCACCAATTCGTTAAGCGATAATCTACGAAAGCATTATCAGTACAATCAAATTACTGTGGGTCATCGTTAAAGCGACAATATTGTTATCTGGCAAAATCTTCATTCGAAATTACAATTTATACTGATGTATCTGTTTGTTTACGTGAAAATAAGAAATAAAACTAAATAAATAAAACTTTAGGTTTTTTTTCTAATTGCAAGCCTCAGATCGTAAATATAAATTAACGAAATAAATAAACGAATATTAATTTAGTTTAAGCGTTAAGTAAGCATTGCGTGTAATAGATTGCGAGTTTTAGTACTCGCGATAGGCTTGGAAAACCTTTAATTACTTTCGCTTCAATGTTTCAGTGTTACTGGTTAATGAGTAAGTGTTTTAAGCTAATGCATGTTATCTAAAAGTAAATTGTGCGTTTGCTAACAAAATGTCTTCAGTAACCTTAATTTCATTAGTATTCAATATTTATATTATATTACTATAAGTATTAAACTTATTTTCTAAACTACTCCAAAGTTATGTGTGTATGTTAAATCCATAACAAACTCGAAAGTTATTGTTATTTTCAAGTAGTCAGTAATGTCTACTCAGTTTTGTGCTTTACACCCAGGTAAATTATATGTAGACAAAATAATTATGAGCGAACGTCTCAATTATAATTTAATCTTTCCAGTACTATTTTATCTGACCATTATATCTGCTAAGGACGTGAGGATTCAATTAGATTCTGAGGATCTGTTGAATATACTTAAAGGACTTATCTTGAAAGATGTTCCTGTCCATACAAGGGATGCTATAACTAATCTTCGCTCCCAGTACCGTAATCCTTATCATCCAGAAGATGGTATGGCTAATGAAAATACGCATTCCATAATATTGGAACAAAAAATAGATGCAGAAAATAAATTATTTTTAAATGATCCGAATAAAATAAGTGAAGATGAATTGGAAGAAAATAGTATTGAAATAAATACAAAACCTGATCTACATGGAAGTAATATGAAAGAAACTTCAGGGCCTATGGCTACTAATAACTCCTGAGTAATACAATAGATTTTACTTTTATTAACTATGTATTTACTTATAAATGGTTTCGTTATAAGTTAAACAAAGCAATAATACCAATTTATGCCAACTATTTATAAGAAAATCTTAAGAGCATCCATATGAAGCGGAAATGCGCAAAATTAATTTCAAACCTAAAATGGCTACTTGTAGGTTAAACACTCTTAAACATATTAGTTTACAGTGTACTAACAACTAAATCAAATAAACTTTTACGAAAGCACATTTGGATCATAAATCATATAACTGCAAACCTAAAATTGCCTCTAATTGGGTTCTACTGAGACGAGTCATAAGCAGCAGGCAAGAAAAAATTATCGCTTCGCTTGATTTGTCACTAAGTAATATTAGTTTTTAGTTATTAGCACAACTTTAGTTTTATTACTTTGCAAAATACATTTAAGTACTTATTTAAGTGCTCACTGCAATACCCAGAATGAATTTACTTGAATTTGTAAGCGCAACTCGTTGGGTAATAAATATATTGATTTTTCTTATCAGACTAAAAGAGAATATTTTAGTAGAAATAATAAAATTTATTTGTCTGAATGTCTAAGGTACGTCACAAAGTAGTTCCTTCCCGATTTTCTGTTAGGCATTATAAAAGCAACGCTCTAGAAGAAATAGTAAATATGCATTTTAATCTATTAAACAACATTATTTAGATGACGTATGAATACGTGACGCCAGAGTCTGTAGTTTAATAGTAAAACGAATTATAGATGTACAAGTTCACGACAACTCATGAAGCTGTCGTGTTTTAAGACAAAGCTCTCTCGCTTTGTCTGCTTTAGCTGTCAGGTTTCATTATTCAAATTGGCCATACAGACTCAGAAATAGTACCATAAATGATTTGTTTAATTATTGTGTGATCATTCCGAAGTGTATAACATGAGGGAATGTATGACTTGCAATCCACTAAACTAGGCTAGTCGCCTGTTACATTTTATAATTTAAAAAATATTGTATTGTTATAACGAACCTACTACTAGCTGTAAACCAAGAGTTTAAGGTGTGTGCTTCTGTAAAAGAGCAAGAAAGCTGAAGGCTCTTAATTTAATAATTATTCATCGAGACTGCAGTTTGAGTCGAAAGGGGGCAAGAATGTTAACGAACTGGCAGTCAGCCATTAGAACAATTTCAAAGGAATTAATTTAATTTAAAACTCACTCCATACTTGAAACATTCACTTAATACGAACGGAAAACGTTTTAATCAATTTTACTTTAAAATCCCGAACGAAGAGATAAACAATTGTAAGCGAAAGGTTGTTTTCTGGATGTCCACCGTAATCATGGCTCTGCCGTCTAGACCTATTTTGAGGTATGTAACTAGTTGCTTGCTTGAGAAATGGATACTTATCAAATTATTAGCTATAAGTAAAGCAATGATTTTTATATTTTCGATGAATGAAACGAGTTTATGTTTCGTTAATAGTTTATATTTGGCATTAACATTAACTTAATTCATCTAATTTGAAATCTATATTACTTAAGCAATGGTTAATATATAAACCTAATATTATCCTTCCTTAGTTTATAAATTATTACTCAGTTGAAATATCGAACAGAAAGCGACTCATTGTAATTGTTGCTTTGTACTAGGTGAATTTAATTTAGGGTACAAGGCTTTAGTGTACAAGTATGTAGTGTATATACCTAACCCCGACTTTAACCGCAAACGCATTTAATATCCGTACCACACTCGTCCCCAAACACTCGTGTTAATACCGGTTTCTACCATTCCCTGATACAAAACAAAAGGCGGATGACAATCGGTTAGTAGATTCATAACTTCCAAGGCCACCTGACTTCGGTCTTTTAAATTATCTTTCCCGCCACATTGTGCTAATAACTTATATGGAAGACTCTATAATGTTTATTTGGATGTCGCCATTGTACGTATTAATGACACATTCAGAGAACGTAATATTTTTTTGTTATTGTTAGCAAAAAAAATTAATTTACACAGGAAAATGTGAATTTTCCTGTTACCAAATAATGTAAGCGCTGTCTTCTCAAGAAATTAATTAATTATTAAGGGGTTTGAATATAACCAATTTAAGATCCGAAAATGAAATTCAACATTAAATTAAATATTAAAATACCGTAGTGGATAATATATATTTTTTTTATATTTCAGCTTATTAATGCTGAACCGAAACTCAAAGAAATGTTTACATTTGCAAGAAATATTTATCACTTGGCAACTCCGTTACTATAAAAAAGCTAAATTAAAATTAAAATTAAAATTAAAATTCAATTGTTTATTTTTATAACTTTATTAGTATTTACATTTCTGTGTAATTGAATAGGCTTATAGGCTACGTATGCATTACATTATTAGGTTCAATAATAATATATATAGAAAATTAGACTTATTACTTACTAAACTAACTAAAAAACTTTCACTATTGATAACTAAAATTATGCTCGCTATTCCAATAATACATCATATAACATGAGTAAAATTAACAATCATCCACATATATAACATTAAGGTAAATATTTATACTATAAACAAAGATCTAGTTAGTGACGATCCAAAGATCAAGGGTCATATTAAGAATAAGGTTTAGCCTCGTTTAAATTGTGCTATCTCGTCGTCATAAGATCTTGCTGGTTAAATGGTCGTAGCTTCGTATTAACTTATATTTAAATTAAGGTTTATTTTACGTATAGGGTAAATTTAAACTAATATTGGGATATGGTTATCACCCGAAATTTCTTCTTTCATCTTGCCACAAACTTAAATCGATTGATGGTAAGTGGTTGCAGGGGACAGGTGAATTTCTAGAAAAAAATAAAATGTTACATAAAATAATGTTTTATAAAGTAAAAGTTTTACTAACAAACTAACGATTAAATATATCTCAAGTATCTGAAGTGAATAGACTAACTTAATATTTTATTATAAAGAATTATTTATGATATACATAATGAATTTATTTTTAAATTTATATATAACACCTATAGCATCGCATTCAGATATGGAATGTTATTTATTTATTTATTTATTTAATTACAGCCTATAGCCAAAAACATACTTAAAAACTACCTTAACCTAAACTTACAAATAAAAACTCCTTGCAGTCTTCACTCATTCTTAACAAGCCTGTCACAAATATATCCTGCTCTGGTGCAGATTTAATAACTTTATTAACATAATCAGTTATGTTATGATTAACATATACAAATATTTACCCAGCTGAAATGAGTTGAAAGGCCAGTGGCTGCATAAAATGTATATTATCTGCGTTGTCACAAAGGATGCGAGCCATCGATGCACCTCTGCGAATCGATTGCAGTTGACCTGAGAAAACATATAACATATATTAAATATGAAACAAAATTTTACGGCCAAAGTCGGCAATTGTTTTTTTGATCACAGATGAATATTAATTTTTCATGTCTAAATTTAATTGTAATAATAGTACTTTTGCGCCTCTTCTTTGCGCCTTCTTCTTTTGCCGTCTTGAAGAAATAGCTATCGTAGCTATAAGAACGGAACCGTAAATTTTGCTATTTACGGCACCGTAAATAGCAAAACAAGCGAAATGCATGACATAAATTAAACCAAGATATTAATTTTGATGACACTCTGTGACTGGAGTCGACTCGTTCGGTAAAGATCGACTCGAACAAATATTCAAAATGTATTCGTGCAAACAAGAGAAGCCTCGTCATACCAGATAAGCTGGATAAACTCAATTACACTATTCATCTCTTCTCACGCGAATAGCGCTGCTATATAATATGCTATGATGGAATCCTGTACAATCATTTTGTATGGCACATAAATAATAAAATAGTATATTAGAGATAGAAGAGTATTGCCCTTGTGTTCTGGTTGCTAACACAACTCCGTTTCCGTATATACTACTTTAATGCCAAGCATATAAAAAAAGGAAAATTTTCTAGTTGTATTAAATATTACGTAGCCATGAGCGCTCGGTAATTTATCTGTTGGTTCCAAACTGTAAATCATTGTATACTAAATAATCAAGAAATGAAAATTATCATCATTCATTCCTTCTATACTTACTTAAGGTAAAAGCAACTTCTGGGTCCCCATTTTCGTAGAAGTATCTATCACCCACTCTGGTTCTATAGAACTGTTCGGTGAGGATGCACAGGAATGTCGGTCCAGCTTGCGCTCCGGGTGCGTTCAACTCCAAAGACCCGGCGACGACTACCTCTACGTCTCTTACGTCTCGGTATAATGTCTCGAGGAGAGCTACACTCTAAAACAAAAAGAGTAAGGTTTTACCATTAAAATCCGGTTTAATTAAAACACTATCTGGTATTGGAACAAAGCACACGTATAGGCCAAGTTTCGCGTTACTCGTACTCATTATAATGATTTAACTACAGCAGGGACTAATTATGGCAGATAGATTATTAATGCCCTTAAAATCTTTCTCTTTGAGACAATATTCATGAAGGATAATAAAACAGTTAATATATATATGAGTTTGGCAGGATAATAAATAAAAAGGTTAACATAACTTAAATTAAGTTAATATAATTTTTCTTTTTTTATACATATAAAGTTTATATATTAAGGTTAACTTTATATATTAGTTGATATAAAATAAAACATTTGTTTGAAAATAATGATCCATAATACTAAAATAAATAAAATGAAGTACATAGTTTTCCATATTACTGATTGTATTTAACGATTGCGATGTGATAATTATCGCGATTTTTTTGTAATGTATATGAAAGAATTGTTTAAGTATTCCAGCACATATTGATTCAAAAGTCGTTTGATGCAAGAATTCCTTTTAGTCATCGAGTGTACTTAAAAGCAAGTAATATAGACTATTAATTTAGACGAACGTGAACTTCTGGTCGAGTAAATACTTTTAGAAAAGTGAACAAAGGAAGTCTCAATAAATCTTAGATATAATAGCAAAGACATTCCTCAAGAGACCATTCAGTCGTCTACGTGTGACGAAAAACAATCGGAAAATCTAAATGTAAAAAGAAAATCGTTTCCTTACATCGTTCTATTTGAGTATTTCTGCAGACATTTTGATTTAGTATTCTTAGGCAGTGATACATTTCATTACAATCCAAATAGTAGATAATATTTTTATTTATTACTTTAATATTAGAAGGAGAATTTTAATGTATTTCTTAGTTTATTTCTATACAACGGTATGTATTCTTAGTATAAAGTTATGTTCTAATCTAAACCAACTACTACCTTTGAGAGCATCTGACAACTTTAACATAATAATTGATACCTCTATTCAATTTAATTAAATAAAAAAAACTTACTTCTTTAGGTATGAAATCTGTCATATCTTGGAAGCTTCGGGGTACTGGTAGACCGCAGGCAGCCCTGGTGTCAATATAACTACCCAAGCCGTGATCTCGACCACGTTGTATGTCTGTAGCTCGCAAGTCTCCACCAAACGTTTGGTTACGTCTTAAAGATAATTAAACATATAGTAATAGTTTAAAAAGTTAGGAAACTTTTGGTGCCACAAACAGTAAAAACATACCTTCGAAAGGATAATGTTTTATTTTGGTTAAACGCATACAAATATTTAAAAGATAAATAAACAAAATGAAGAATACCAATGCTTTATTATTTAAAATTATTTGTAACACTATTCACTTAATGCTAATTAATTTTAATAAATGCAATAAATTATTTATTATAATAATATAAAGCTGTAAATACGGATTTACAGGTTCTATGAAAAATATTTCTATTATTAACAAAGAAAAACCCTTGCGAATTTCATGATTAAACACTGAAACTGAAGTACTAATAAATCAAACACCGCTTGTCATAAAAATGATTAATAAACAAGAGAATAAATTAAACGTTAACCACAATCATAATTATGTTGTTTAAGTCTAAATAATTTTACTTATTTTGACTATAAGATTTTATTTTATAGACAGGGTTTGTCTTCACAACCACATATTTTGTCTATAACTGGATTTATATGTCTAGCTTTACTCATACATCTAGTTACTCATTACATCTAGTTTTACTCAGTGGAAAAATTCGTTACGCATACGGCGCTAAGTTTCACCTAAGTAGACTCTCCGAACCGTTAGCGCATTTTAAAAACAAATAAGGTCATTAGTAAGCATTTAGTTATACTGAATTTAGCGCTATTACTAATTTGTAATCCCGTTTTCGACTCGACTTGAGAAAACCTTTAATGAAACTGGAATTATAATTAAACCTATTTGTTGTTCTGATGTAATTTTGTAAGGATATTTAAAGTCCAAACTGTTGAAACTTACCGGAAGAGGAACTGAGTGATTTCGCTATCCCAAAAACGATCGCTATACCCCTGTGGTTGGGTGGTCAGACCCAATGTCAACTTGTCAAAGATGTCGTCCAGCTCCAACAGTAGGGGACGATTAAACCAGTCACTCAAACGAGCGTAGCCAGCCAGTTGTCTATCCTCCGTTATTAAACTATAAAAAACGTTAAAAAAAATATTCAAAAGCAAACATGAGAAACATAATCTCAATAAAAGCACTTCCTGGAAAATATTAGCTGTACAATATTTTCTTAAAAGCATTACATTTTTATTTTTTATTTGCCCCTATCTATCCGACCGTAGCGTGGTTTTATACAGAATATGGCCCTTATGTACTTGTCAAATCGTTACTTTTGATATGTTTCCAACGAATAATGAAAATCTAGTTTTTTTAAACAATTTCGACAGTGATTGAGAAACTTGAATATAAATCGAGGCACGATTTGAGAAGCCTCGGGATTGCAGTGACATAATCCAAATCGTATCTCAAGAAACTTTTATAAACAAATTGTTCGTTAAATAATAAAAGGTACCAAACAAGTAAATTTATGGCTTCCTTTCTGATACAGGCAAAAACGACTATCATAAGCGGTTCAAACAAAATTGTTCGAAATAGATAAAGAAATACCTTATCATATTTGTAAATCCTAAAAGCCTCGGCTTTCCTTGGATTTGAAGGGTAAACTTGTAAGATGAAATTTCTGATATTTTACAGTAATAAGTTTACGAGTTTAAGGGTACGAGTAATTTAATTAAATTTTATATAACACAACAACCTTGACTAAAACAGTGACTAAAATGTGTTATAAATGTTATTATTTATTTTTTACTTTTAAATAGCGTATTTTAATATGTTTCGCTCCAATGTGAAAAGTGTTTTGGCTGCATGGATGCGAAACGTGGAAAAACAGAACACATGCAACAAAGGTCGGCAATCGTTGTCTGCGCTAAATCCAAGGTATCTTCTGGACTGAGACCTTAAATGAACCACTCCAGGAACTATGTAGGGAAGCACTTATTAACCAGACTTTGCGTCACAAATGGAGATAGGCCACACTCTCAGCACCGAGTTTAACCATATCCCTTAAAAGGCACTTGATTTGACAACAGAAAGGGTGGTCGCCCTAAATAATTCTGGCGACGCTGAGTTCTGACTGAAGCGCAAGGAATTGGTTTGACTTGAGTTATATGCGTGGCTGAAAATAGACCGCGAGAACGGACCATTGTGGATGGCCTCTACTATTATATACGTAAGTATATTGCGTATTGCAATTCAGTTTAGGATATAATTGTGCCGGTATTAAACGAGCTTAGACTAATAATTGAGGTAATCATTTTCAACCCCGAGATTTGAAACCGGCGTGTGGGCCAATTAATCTCTCGATGCATATGTAACACTAGCTCGCATACCGAGAGCATAGTGGTGGGTGCTAAACAGCATATTTTAATTTATACCAAATATATAGACTATCAGTTAGCACCAAGCTAAGCTATTAGCTTGTATATGGGTGCTAACATAACAGATAAAGATAGTTACTATCATGCTCATCACACAAATATGTACAATACCGGGAATCGAACTCTCTATTAACTACCCAACGGCATGGTGACTTGCACCAACTGGGTATGTATAACCAAGAATCGATGACTTATGTTAAGAGTTATTTACTTCGTCTTTTGACATACGACTAATAAAGTACTTACTGCAAGTATCCGCGTATCAGCGTATGGAAATGTCTGAAGGCGGCGGTAGCATGTTCGTCCAGGACGGATGGATCTACCCGAGGGTTGTAGTCGTTGACGTATGATTCGACGCCGCGGTACAATAATTTGTTCTTTAGCATGTTCTCCAAACCTGCAATATATAATCCAATTAATACTCAGCTGGCTAGACATCTTTTTAAGCGACATGATCTAAATTTTCTGTTAACCGATCTGAATCATAATGTTTTTAAATTATCTTTGGTTCATTTGTCATTATCGATTCGATTATCGATCGTTTATGTTTATTGTGATTGCTGGAATCGCTTTGTGCATTTAGATGAGTGGTCATTATAATTGAAAATTATCCTACTATGAGGTTGAAGTTTCTAGTCGTTACGAACATGCTAAGTGACATATTAAAATATTTTTTCAATTGAGTCCTATTTGTATTATTCATTATATTTTTTTGGTGATTAGGAACCATTTAAGTAAGAAAGAACCTACAAGAGTGGAGGGGAATAACGAAGTGCGACTATTTTGTAGAAAGCCGTATTTTTATATTCATCAAATACATGCAACTGAATATCGAAAGGAAAGTCTTCATGTTCAGTAAAAACTCTTTGAATATCTAAATATACTCGAAATAATATGACTGACACGCCTATTAGAACTCGCAAATGTTGAAGTTGTGTAAATATGGTGATTATATTAATATTCTATTCCCATCGTCAATGTATGTGGATTTATACTAGTGTAATAATTAGTTGTCAACCGACCACATTGTCAACACACACAGATTTAATTGCTCGTAGAATACTACAACGTCGAGAAAAAATATTGTTTCCGCAAAATTTGTGATAAAATATTTGACGGAATTCGACGAGACACCCTGTAAACGTATTCCAATCAAGGTTTTACTTACCGAGGAAAATGGGTAAATATTCGTTATAGTTAATATGCTGTATTTGAGCTATATTAATTCTCCGCGATTCTTGGAATGTTGTCTCATCACTCCACCACGGATTCATAGCTGCTAGCTTATTTGCGATGCGATTGTGTTCACGAAGCAAAATTACTTGCAGAAGCGTTAATTGTGGATTCTGGTTGACACGTATGTCACCTGAAAAGGGACTTGTTAGTTCATATCAACCTTCAATTATACTGTACATTTCGAGAATATATTTGTTTGATCTAGTTAATTAACTAAATTCTAATTTAATTCATAAATTATAGGTTATTATTATAATAAATAATTTGTTAGCTCCTGCAAATATGATATAAATAAATAGGCATAGTACATACACATATAAAGTACTGACCGTATTTGAACAGCGTGAAAAGAAAAACTGTTTACTAAGAATCAAAGTACGTACGGCTTTGGAGCCATAACATGAAAAGTTTATTTTGGACGTTCAATATATTATTTTTATTTTAAATTAATTAAATTGTGAGACACTGTGCCACGTGGTTTCACTCGTATTAATGCGGCTTTTTCCGTCCTTTTTCATTTCACGAAATTCCTTGAAATTGAAATCAGGACATTTTTATAAATACGATTACTTTATGTAAGGAGCTTAGTGACTTATTCGAACATTAGAAATAATTGGTTCACGGGTACTTTTATAATATTCATTTAAGAAATCCCAATGTTGCTTTTGTTTTATTTCTTAATTTTGTAAACTGTTAGGTCCTGTATGTTCCTATGAATAAGTTGTACTAATGCAAAATGGTTGCATATCTTATAGTATATGACGCCATAAAGTTACCTATGATACATATGATACTTAAGTATGATAGCAATAAGTCTCCAATGTAATATTAATAAATATATTTTAGGTGCTATAATAAGATTGATAAAACGATACTGTATCTATCCTTCATAGACCTAAACACCTCTTAAAGGACATTGCAAGTTGGAAGGTTTAAATTTTTTGGTCATTATATAAAGAAATACCAAAAAGTACACTGAGCTTGCGTACACCTATAATGAATATTGTTGTAACTGAAAGTCAATTTCAAATCGCTACCTTACCAGTCAAATAGCAAGGTTCGTTCGGTGACTGCGCAGATTCGCAGGTTACTGTCACATTTGGGTCCTGTGGGGGCCACTCGCGGCCATTCTTTAGAACTGTTAATAATCTCCCGCCACGTAATTCGCGGATAGACCGCGCTTGACTCTCGCTGTTTCCATAAACTAGGGACAGATCCATGTATGCGGTGACACTTGAAAGCTGTGGACAATTTTATTAATGTACCAGACTGATTTTGCATCCGTTTCAAATATATTATGTCCTAAGGTAGTCAATTTTCCTGGTAATTAAATTAATATAGTAGAATATTGCCTATAATTAACGCCGTATCACACATTTAAATGAAATACTGTAAAAAAATATTGGCTATGACCATGGTTACTGTAAAGTATCCGAAATGCCGGCTTAAATAATATTTCGGATTTATTCCGTTATACATACAGCATTTTATTTAATTCAACTTATTTTAATTTGTTATCAGCTGTATACGTTATCAATCTTGGAGTTTTGACCATTATTGTGTAAATGTGCTTCGTGCTAAATGAAATTATTAAATTTGTACGAGCGAAGGCTGTACATTTCTGCTTATTCAGGAATTCTAAGATTTATAAGCTCGATGCTTTCTTTAATCATCGGAATTACAACCCGAGAGTATTGTACTCTCGCTACTGGCCCTCTATATTTATATTAATACATTCATCTTTTCTATACGCGAATGCAATATATATATATATATAAGTTTTAGTGATATGTTTTTATTACTAGGCACCGTAAAGGTACAAGATTAAAATCAGATCTAGTTTCATTTTTTGCAACAGTCGTAACTTAAATATAATCTTGAATCATTGTTAACACCTACCGTATATAGAAACAAAAAATCTAAGCAATACCCATTTAAATGTAGGTTTATAATTGTGAAATTAAGCCATATTGTATGTTGCAGGGAAGCTGGAAAAATCTGCCAGAATATTGAAGAAGTTTTTTTCATTTTACGTTTAATATTTCATTAGATTCCAAGAGTCCTCCAAACACTTACCGGTTGTGCGGGGGCATTCGGTGGTGTACATCTCCTGTCCCTTGTTGTTCCAGTTCTGACGAAGTTCATACATTGCGTGCCCTGAGGTCCGTGTATTGGATCATTCGGCGGAATGAGAAGTGGCGCACATTTTGGATTTTGCCCATAGTCTGAGGCAAGGCGACCCTCATCATCGCAACATACGATAGGATTTCGATCTATAAAGTTAGATTGAATTAAAATAATACGAGTATAAGTTTACAATAAAATACTTGCATTACATTTTGATTAAAAATAATTATATTTTATGCATTTCGCTTGGCGCAGTTTGTCTGTAATCATCAGCGAATGATTATATAGCTAAATACAACAGTTTAAAGTACATAATAAATATTGTTGTGCATTATTCTACCAAACATCGATTGTTAACTTAATGAATTTCTTTTTAGCTTTGTATAACATTAGTAAATAAGAAGCTTTATAATCGCGTTTATAATAAATTGTATAAAACCTTTAAAAATACAGTACAGTATTTAATAATAAAGTATTATTAAGTATTACTATTAAAAGGTTTCCATCCAATGATGTTATACGTTGCCTACGTCTTGGCTGGTAATCCTTAAGTTAAATTTTTATGCCGATGTTGAATAACCAAATAGTATCAGGAATCGGAATAGCGTTGGGTTCGTAGTTGCATTGGCGAAAGTACGTCTTCAGCGTTATTTATACCTCTATATGATCGAAGCAGAGACTATTTTGACGAAATTTAATTAATAGAAAATTACACAGGTTTTAAGCTAGAATACATGTTAAATCTATGTAATTGTTTAAATATATTTCCAGAAAAAGGAGCCATAAGTCATGTGATGATTTTCTCAGCGAAATCATTACTAAAAGTAGCACGTAGTATTTGCCAATGTTATATCCTCGATAGCAAGGGCATCATCTTCATTTTCTATAACTTTGAGTCTTTAATAATTAAATATTGTGATAAACAATACATGTCAAATGTCGTGAGTTAGTACGGCTAGACGCAAGACTTAATAATCGGTACCACGTAGTTTATTCAGTTAATTTTTAATTAAAATTATATTATAAAACTATCAATTTAGTGTTTATTGTTATAATATTTGACTATAAAGATACACTTGTCGGCGACGTTTTCAAGAAAGTAATTTATTTTATTTCTACTACAAATATAGTTTACTAAGCTATATTAAAATCATAGCGATTTTTTTCATATTCTAGTGATTTGAGGATGAATCAATTTTATATTAATATTGCAACCGAAATAATTACGTATAAAGTAAATGTACAAAATGAAAATTAAACCACTACTAAGTGGTTTTGAAATCTGTTCGATTATTATGGTGAATCGATAGTTACGTAACATCTCAGTATAAATTTCATAATAAAAGTAAAATGAATTTTTAAAGTTTATGCTTTTATAGAAGGAGAAATGAATAAAATAAATATACATATAAGCATTTTACTAACAATTAATATTTTTTAATTCAGTTGTGTTAGCACCCATAATGCAAGCTATAAATAGCTTACTTTGGGGCCAACCAACCGAATGTGTCTCATTTTATTATTATTATTAATCACAATTTATTTAAATTTGTGAAATTTTTATATTTCGTGAAGATTAAACTTCTCGATAACAGCCTCCAACAAAATGGCTTCATTTTGTATGAACGTATATTCAAAAAGGACTAACCGGCCACAAAATGTGAATGTATTGTAAAATAAATTGTAGTCGCTAAAATATCGAAAAGTTCTTACGACTTTGGGGGTTTCCCGCGGTGAGGGACATGTCATGGGTGATGATTTGGCCCCACTGCTGCGCATTTAAGTTCCATTTAGGGTCCACTAGCGGCTTGTCGGGGAAAGCTGTGATACTAATCTCACGTGGATTTGGTAATTCTTCTCCAGTAACCGACCTAGGCAGCTGGCTGATACCTATGAAAATTACATTTTATGAAAAACAATTGCGATGGATATATTATATTCCACCATAGATAAGATATATAATTCGCTATAATAATATGGATAGATACAGATACTGCTTTTTATATTTTGCAAGAACTTGTTGTTATGTTATTTTTTTTACATTACTGATGATATAACTCTTATATGAAAATTCTAAAATTAGAAAGTTTAGAGAACTTACACGACTATAAAAGGATTGCTTATAATAGTACTAACTAATATTACCTATATAAAACTATTTTATTAAAACCTCCTAAGTGAGCAAGGGACCAAAATCAATACATATTCTGTTCCTTCATTTTTCAAGACAGGAAGGTCCTTTATTCCTTGAAGAGACCTTTATTCCTTGAACCACCTAAGCATTTACTGCTTTTGAGCAACCGAATTCAACGCAAAGCGTAAATATAGTTGTAAAGTATGAAATACGGAATTCACTATGTTAGATTTTATTGTGTATTTAATATTAAAACTTTTCAAGCGAAAATAAATATTTATTATGTATTCAATTGACTTTGATTCAACAGTCGATCATTTTGTTTCTTTCTCTTATCTCTCATTCGTAAGGTTTTAAAAGTTAATTTTAAAAACTAAATCTAATAAATCGTACACATGCTGTCACTTACGAGATAATATATGTACTTTCAAAATCGAACAAATATTATACATGTTGTGTTTATTAATAAAATTAGCTAGCAATTAAAAAAATAAAAAAGCATTTTGTAACGCGATAAAATATTGCGGTTGCCCAGTTTCTGATTATTTTTTTTTTCATTCACGAGTATTTTCCTCTGAAAAAATGAATAAAAGAAAAGCACTAAAACGTTAATAAGAAATATTTGAAAAAGCTATCAGTGTGGTGCACTAAAAGTTTTCGGAATTAATAAAGAATATAATTCATCAAGTGCTTCTTAATTTTGGGGAACAGAAAAAGTGTCACAAAATGCGGGATGGCTCATAAGTTCTACTTGAATACCTGGCCGCACTGGAACTAATATTGTCTTAGTGCAAGATGATACGGTTTACTGTATTTTTACGCATTTCATGAATGATTCGTAATTAATAAAACCTTTCACTATTTAAGGTATGAAGAATCTCTAAAACATAAGTAGCCAGTTTTATTAAAACAAGTATCCGCTTAAACTCGTTTTATTTACACTCACGCCGCTTGTCCGGCTCATCTTAATAATCCATACGCTCGATTGCTATTTTGTTTTGGGATCAGGTTTCGTCACACGTAAAAGTCTCGCACCAAATTTTGATGCACCTACGTTTAATGTGCTCAGCATGGCAGTGCAACAAGTGACGCGGTCTGTTGAGATCCACCATGACTGCTTCCTCACACCGAATTGTGAAGGATTGTTTGTATTTGACTCACGTTGTCTTAAGGATCCACGAATCTCATGGTAGGTCACATGCCTGTTTCAATCATACGGCATAGCATTCTTTTTACATATGTTGTAATTACTTTTCAAATAATTTTAATGTTAGCTGCCAGTTCCCGAAACTGACCTATATACGACTATATTCAGTTTATAGTTAGTTAGTTATAATTAGTTGCCTTATTAAAGCCTTACAAAATGGCAAGAGTAAATTTGTTGAGATTACTACTGCATAATTTGATTATTGCAAATAGAATAATGGAACGTAAACTGTTACATTAATTGTCTAGAACACTGCACTGGAGTTTACTTATTTAATTAATTAGATATACTTAGTATAGTACTAATTTTATGTCTGGATCCCAGAGCATGCAAGCCAGCATGTAGCAGATAGCAGCAGACGAAGTTAACTTTCTTAATTAAGCACAATTGATTAATATGAGAATGATAAGACTGAGAATAAGTTCACTGTAAAGTCTGAAACATTCCAGTCATTTTAAAACTATGCAGTATTAAAAGAGGGAGTACTTAGGACGCAGTTATGATGCGATGAAGCTGCAGTTTATGCTTGTTCTCATATTTTAAGATTCATGTAATAAGCTTGAAACAAGAGAACCCTCGTTTTTTTAAAGAATACAACATTTTAAAATATATTTATTATTAATAATGTACACTTATGATATTCTAAAAATTAAAATTAAAATATAGTAACCGTAGTATACTAATACTATGTTTCTAAACATATTAGCTATGAGCAATTATTCATAGAATATAAATTGGTACCATCGCTCCGTTATAACTAAAGTACTGCCGTTTCCTTTCACCATGAGGTAAACACAATTTGACAGAGCGAATCGAAACATTCTTTTAAAATTACATTGATTATAATTTTATATGTCATGACTGACCCAATAAAGACCACCTCTCAAATTGTCGAATTCTACAGTTGCACTCAAGCGCAGTAGCCGAAACACGACTAAAATCGTGAGAAGGTACAAAAAGGTGTAATGTTAATATCAGTACGCATTTCACATACCGTTATCCTCCGGGTAAACGATTTCTTGCTTGTTTTAAGTGTTACGTTTACATTTATAAAGTTCAAACTGAAAACATTAAAAGGTAATTTTCCATAACCTAATTGCTCACGGTAGAGGTCGGTATTGTAGGACTTACTCGTATTTACCAAATTGATGGCGCGTAATTGAATCGTTCTGCCAATGTCAAAGAGACAATTTCGCCTGTTATTTAGTAGGGTGATTTATTATGCGCTTATCTGTCAATGGTAGCCGAGTTTATGGTAAACGATGATTGAGTGGGATGTGGATTTGTATGTATCCCCTCAATTGCTTTTATTAGCCATAAAAGCCTTAAGATGCTTTGTTGCTACAAATAAGTAATTATGATGATATCTAAAGAAATAAATTGAGGTCATTTATTGAAATAATTAAGTCTCATATGTTGTACAGAAAACAATGACTATTTACTATTTAGGTATTATTTGATATTGTGGTATTTTGTACGACTAATTTAATGAAGCTTAGTTTAGAAAGATTTTTACTTTAGTTATCGAGTAGTAGTTTGTTTTTAAATGCTTTTATAATAACTGCGCCATATATTGTAATACAAGCTATTATTATTTAAAGCAAGTCATGTGCCTTATAAAAAATAGACGCGATTTAGTTATAAGGGTTAGATCGAAAAAAACATAATTTAACTGTTTTTATTTTCGTAGTAGAGACATATTTTGATTCATGTCAAAATATATTTCTGAAATTAGGGTTACACAAGGAAGTGCAATAGCAACGGGAAAATAAAAGTAATTTAAACATACCATCAGAATAGGTGAACGGTAGCAACCTCTGGTACGGTGTCTGTGGCATACCAAAGCTAGGATTTACGAGATTGTTGCAACTTCCATCAAGAGTTCGGTAGCGAGATTTACGGCAAAAAGAAGGTGGCACTGCGCATGTTTGCGATGTGGGATCTTGGGTAGAGCCCGGTGGTGGAGGTGGGTTGCTGAAGCTGTCAATTTTGAATAATAATGTTTTATATTCGATAAATTTTGAACAGTTTGTCTTTTTTTATAATCAATGGTAGTTGAGATTGTAAACTTTTTTAAAACACTGCTTGTTTATATTTATATCTAGTAATATTTTTCTACGAACACAAGTAATACCTAAACACCCTAGAATGTTAGGATAATACCCATATTGGTCTATTAGTAGGAGATTTTCTTTGGAAATCAAACCCAGGAAACAAAAACTTTAAATTCTGAAAGTAAGTTTCAAATTTTATGATTAATTATAAATAACAAATTAGGAATAACAATTCCTGAAGACTAACACCCCAACGAAAAATGTTTTAAAAATATTTCATACTAGCGATTTTAATGAATTTTGAATACCTCCACCTTTCTTACAAGAACATAATTTTTGAAATACATTCCTTCTTGAATTAAAAATGAAAAATAAAATCATAAAACCATATAATAGTTACCTCAAATAGTCGTCTGGACCTGTTAATTTACTTTTAATGTCTCTGTTAACAAAGGGTGCAAAGTCATTAGCAATGTAAATGTTAACACATCATGCTAGTATGAAACAATCGATCGATTTTAATTGCAATTTAAATTACTCATGCTCACGTGCTCATATATAATAATATTATAGTCGTAATATTGATATGCAACCTCTAACAGGCACTGACGATTACGCGGCAAATGCGTCTGAATACCTCTTGAATGCCTTATTTAAACAAATAGCTTAAAAATACAGTAGGATTTAATAATTTAATAAAATGCCATGGAAAAAGGGAATATAATGATATAACACTTGGCTTTAAGGTCGGCATAAATTTACTATATTACCATATATAAAGGATAACAAACGAAATACTTATTATTGTATATAGGTAAGGTGGTATGAGGAAATAATAAAAAATGTATTGTTAAGAAAACCATTTAAAAAGGTGAGTGAACACAAAAGTCGAGAAGTCAGTTTAGAGTGTTGCAAATTTGCCGCGCATCGTCATAGCAGAATGGGTAGATTCTTACGAAATACCATCATCGATCAATTGTTATACTCAGAATACTTATTTAATGTTATTTCTATCGACACATAATTTGAAAAGATATTACGTGATACATAAATCGCCATACATACGTTAAGAAGCAAGAAAAACAACTTCGTCTTCGTTTATAAAAATTCCCAAATTAAGTGCCGAGATATATTATTGAATTTAGAAATTTTAGTTTATTGAAGATAATAAGATAGAAATATATCGTTAAGTTAACAAAAAATATGGACAAAGTTAATAATTAAACTGTATTATTTGAAGAACCCAAAGAACATTTATTTCTTATTCAAACAGCACGCAAAATACTATTAATTATTTTTATTATATGTAATTAATTATTAACAAAAGTGTTGAAATGGCACCAAGCTTCATATACTGAGAACTTACATAAATTTTTTTAAGATTTTTTAAAGAAAGTAAGGAGCATGTAATAATTTAATATCATAATCATGTATAGTATAATGATTAATCTGTGAGTTAACGTTTACCGCAAATAAGTGTTTGCGTATATGGTTGAAAATAACGTTTAATTACTTTTTCATAAATCTGAAATTAAACAGATACCATCCTTTAAGATTTTTGATTTACTTGAAGTTACATTACATTATTTTTCGTATAAGAAAATTATGAACGTTAATTTTTATCAAGTTCTTTGTAAATGTAGCTTAACGCCCACTAAAATTGACATTTTTACTTTTTGTTATAAATCATGAATAGTCCCTTAGAAATCTTACCCAAAGCCATTAACTGGCAATCTTTCAGCCTCTATACTACCATCCAAAACCCGGCTATCGACTTGATAGCTCGTGAAATCTTGAAAGGAGGTTGGATTTGTAAAGAGGTTGTAATTTCCTCTCACTATTGCACAGGTAGCAAGAAGCAGAATCGCCTTCGTCATTTCTGAAATAAAGTCCTGAATTGTAAACGCCGAAATAAATTTTATTTACATATTAAGAAAGTATTTATATTTAAAGAAAAACACATTTAAGTTTTGCAAAATTTAAATATTATACATTATTTTAAATTTTTCCGACGTTTCGCGTGCTTAAAACGTGCGTAGTCACGGTAGACTGAAGACAAAAGGTGTTAATTGTCAAAAAAGTGTTACAGCTGCAGAGAGGCAAAAATATATAACTTATATCCGTTAATAAAGTGTTTTTCTTTAAATGAGTAACAGTTATGTTAATAAAAGACAATATAGTATTTATATTTATTAATTCAATGCAGTTTGATATGTTTAATGTAGTAAGAACTTTTTTTATGAAACTGAAGTGAAGATATACAACACGTATTAAAATATTTTTTATTCTTCAGACTTTATTTCAAATGGTAAATTTTACAATTTATATGTATTTAAGCTTATAATGTATATTTTTGGTGTAATTAGGTGGATAAATTATACAAGAAAAGATCTTCTGCTTTGGTAAATCATTTCTAAGATATTACCTAACTGGACTAAATACCAAATACTCTAATGCGGTAGTGTCGCCGAAGATGGCCCACTATTTCAAAATACAAGTATTTAAAACATTTAAATTTTTTGATTAAATTTCGCGGGTTTATCCGACTTTGTTTGTTATTGCAACCAGCTCGTTAACATCCCGTATCGTCGTTTTATTACCGCCATTATCTAAATCCGTTTGAAATTTTAATAATTTTAAGCAAATTTAATTTTTCTGCAAATTGCAATGAGTGTTATTGTTTTATTTATTTATTTTGTACTTAACCCGGGTCTCATGTCATATCATGGCCCATAATATAATTTCCAACACAGACAACACAGCCTTCCAAATAAAAAATATATTAATTGTTATTTGATAACTTATCTTCCAAGTTTATCTCAAACCTAAGTTTTATTATATAATGGTTATATGATATGGTATGTTTTTATTTTTAGTTTGCTGGTTAGTCAGTTGCTTATTGAGAAGTAGATACTGTATGTTCATACCTAAAACACAATTTTACCACTGTCTCTAATGGTGCTGTTATTAAACATGATTATAAAGGTCTTCACGATTATAGTAGATTAGTAGGTAAAACATTATGTTAAAATTCTAAAGGAGGCTCTTCGCATTTTGAACATTTAATTTTTAACGGGTGAATTTTTTAGGCTCTTAACGTATTAATGCTTGAAGGTTATCTTTGACAAAGTGAACTTCATTTTTAGCGATAATTTTTTCCAGGTTCCCATATTCATGAAAGAATATTCGAAATTTAAAATCTTTTAGGTAATGCCATTATTTTATCCTATTGAATAGGCCTACAACATAAAGTTTTGTATCATTACTTGCTTTTTTATCATTAAAAACTTAATGTCCTTTGTGTTGGTATTAGATAATACGCCACATCTTACACATTTTATTAATTATATACAATCTCCTTTTATTTTCCTCCATGGTCTATGTTTTCTCTATATGTACATTTTCTTCTTTTATTAATAAAGTTAGTCTTCTGTCAATCTTGAAAGAAGAAAAACTGTGTTGCAATTTTTTTTCGCTAAATACAATATGTAGCCTTTAGTCGATCAGATAAGATCCAAACCCTCACACATTGTCAGTCGGTAAATGTGATGCCAAAACTTTATATTCAATGTATATTTATTAAAGCAGTTGTGAATGTAACAAAATACATCATGGCAAGTTACCCAAAAGCCTCTAAATTGCGGGTATTTGACTATGGCTAGGATCGAACAGGTAAAGGACATCCGAGGTGTTGCAATGTCATTGAGTGAACGAATAATTTCGAAGGACTCTAGTTAGTATAAATATACTGTTCAATCGTGGACAACACTTAGGCTAAGAAATCATGGAGCGATTCCACGCGATTTTTTCTTAACTCACGAGACCATAATTTTCACGTGTTCAGCCTTACGTCATTCCACCAGCGAGGCCACCAATTTTAACGGGAATCACAACTTCGGGAGCGGGGACTTATCCATGCTTATTATAACTTACAGGTACATACAAAACATATATGTACAAAATAATTAATAAATCTCCCACATTATTGGTAATTCATAAATAATTCATAAATAAGAAGATTTGATAAGCTCATAAATATTAAGCACTTATCACGATTTAGCCTAGAAATTTGCCTACAGAATATTTTCTTATACTTTTTCGATAACATGCCAAAATACTTAACTAGATCATCGCATCTTATTTTAATGTTAATATATCAGGCTTCCGTGAATAATAAAAACGTTCACAAAAAACAAATCTAACTAATGGCACCAAAAGCTGACTAATATCGGTCGTATGTTATAGTTTAATAATACGCTTCTGAATTTTGTAGGTCTAATTATAAATTAAATTTCGATTCATTAACATTTATATTATAAGTACATAATTTTAGTATGTGAATCCCAATAATTTATACAAATTTAATCTCTAGACGCGATGTTATTTTATAATTAGTACCTAACATACAAATACGGTGTGGGCGTCAAGTATTTGCTCCCATTTACTTGTTTCTTACTATAATTAATTAAACATTATTTAACTAGTAGATTATTACGGTATACGAAAGTAACTCTTTAAAATAAAGCCTAACATATATAATACTTTTACTCTAATTAGATACATGTAGATGAAGACGCGGCAAGATATGTGCACGGCATATCAAATAGGAATAGACTAGGGCATATTTCAAATCTATAATAATACTAGCTGAATCGGCAAACGTTGTTTTGCCATAAATGTGATTTTTAGAAATCATTTTTTTAGTTCAATAAAAATAATTATCAGCTTTAAGTGTGCGGGGATATGTTTGTAATCGAAGGTGTTAAAACATATAAAAGTATGCTTTATTTAGATTAATAAATTAATCTTTATATGACACGTTTGTCCGTTTACCATAGCAGTGCCATCTTTTGATTACTTACTCAATACAGTCGAAAAATATCGACATCCGATATAATCTTTTGGAGTTAACAGATAATTGTGGCTGTCAATTAATTATAGACAAGTAATAAAATAAAATTGCGGCTATAATTAAAGATCTAAGCTATCCTATCTCGTTAAGTTGGACCAGACTGCTCATGGTGTGCTAATTTTATTTAAAATCGGTTAAATAGTTTAGAAGTCCATCGCGGACAAACATATGACAGGAGATTTATATATATGTACATATTAAGATATACCTATGAGAACACAAGTATAAGGAGAAAATATTTCTTAGAGCTTAAAATATTCCTTTAACTTGTGTGCAATAATCATATTCAGCTCAGTATTTAGATTTTTTTTTTAAATCTGTCGTAATGCCTCTGCCTTTTGTGATCATTGTGAACTGGCGCTCCACCATTGGCATTTGATGATAATAATAAGCTAGCGAATCTTCCTAAATTTAAGATTTGTTTAATATATACTGAATTTTGTATTACGTGAATCTTTAGTGTGTTTGGTAAAAACTAGCTCACCACATAAAAATATTTTAAATCTGTTATACCTACATCGTAGCTGAGTTACAAAGTTGTAAGTGCCCATAGAGATAAGAGGCCTGCCTACAACTTTTATTCTAACAAACACAGGGCTTAGGATATTAACATTGTATGACTCATATGTTTATTAAATTGAATAGATTACGTCGATTGATGTATATGAAGCTTAGAAATTATCCTTTTCAAAATAGTATCAACTGTAACATTTAATCAGTACACACTTTAATCTCATGTAATTAGTGCGAGACAGTTTCTCCCAAAGGACAACTTGAAGGACGCACTAGCTTAATAGAAAGTTAAAGTAATGCTGGTGGTTATATCCTTCATAGATATGAAATAAAATTCTTTCAATATAAAATTCCCAGATGGGAAGTATTATCGGAGTTATATATTTGTAACTTATGAATCATCAGAGCCTATATGTTGGTGCTTAATTGCAATATTGAAAGAATTTTATGATATAAATCTTTTAAAGACCGAAAAACCGAAGTCTGAAGTCACCGTCTTTATACAAACTTTCTTGCGAATTGAGTCATTTGCGGCTTAAATTCCTACTAAACAATTCAGTTAAGTCTTATACTTGAACTATGCTTTACCGATTTAACGATTTGATGCTTAAAAGTTTATTTACTTGAGAATATAAATATTTTTAGAAGTACGTTCGTTGTGCCTTCACTCATCGGTGTCATTTTAAACACATAAGATTTACGTAGTATTCGTATTATCACAATTACAATTTTACAATCGACAATTTTAAATTTGTATGTAATTATTAGTTATAATATATACATTAAGTTAGCCGTGGGAATAGTAATTAGTAAATCCAAAAAACCGGAATTTTTTTCCCATTATTTGCATAACAAATACAAGTATTGTAGTCAATTTTAATAATTAAACATTATTCAATAATGTTATAAATTCGAGTAGTTTATATCCGGTAAAGAAGTTTATTTTTCATTGGATATATTAATTAGGAGTGGCCCTTCGCGTGCCTGCATACAATTACATGAATTATATCAAAAATAGCTAGTGCTCGCGACTACGTTCGAGTGGATTTCACTTTTGGTAAGGAAAATGAATAGAAGACGTTTTTAATGCTTGTCAAAGTCATACAAAACTCTCTAAGATTTACGAGATTAAATAACTGTCGAATCAATTGTTAAAAACTAACAGCGCCATCTATCGATTTAGATTTAGAGAACTGTTCCAATCCTGAGACAAGGGGCGCATCCCTTATATGAAAATGACTCCGTGATACACAATTCATTTGGTATGAAAGAAGCTATGCTTGACACCAATTTTGTTATGTTTTTATTTCCCGCGGACGTCCATGACTTTTCTCGGCGACTTGACTTTTATAATTATATAATACCTACACATGGATTGTGGAATGTACTCATTTCCTCTTCAACATTTTTCTTGCTTTTTAAGAATATTTTTCAATGTACAGACATTCGAAGTCTACAATTTTATTGTTAGTATTAATATAGATTTAACACTGACCTAGCGCATCAGTGTCTATAACCTTAGGAAAATTCTGTAAATTTTTCCTTCCGTGCATTCGTCACGAGGTTGAGCACAAATTCAATGTCGTTAGAGGGAACAGACTGAAATAAATGTTTTATAACCTAGTTTCACAAATTATATAAGTAAAATAATCTATATTTTACGTTAAAAAATTGATTTTTTGTTTATATTTAGAGGCAAAATATATTCCTGAACTGCTCTTACGAAATATAGCAGAAAATCATAACATTCAAAGTCATACACATACAAACACTCCCAAATATATGACATATGTTTGTAAATACAAAAGTTATGTTTCTTCCTTTTTAATTTTGACAATTCTATGTGTTAATCGTTCTTTTCAAACAATTTCAATAATGTGCTATATGTTCTAAGACTTATTATTAGCTCTTCTCTTATCTTATAGCATTTTACTGTGGAATGGCTGGTCAACGTCAGGCTAGCAAATGCGTTGCCGACCTTTCAGATGAGGACTTTTTTGAAAGCCGAATTGATTTGGAAATATGTACCTCTATTGGCAGCTGAGTCCATATAGCGGTGGTGGGCGGCGAAAATAGCATTCGTGCGCTTCAGAAAGTGCCTTATGAAGCGATCAGTTGTGGAACAACGGATGTCGAGGTTATACAGGAATTTCGTATTCTGCCTCAATGTGATGGAATTCAGCTGCAGGTATCAATCCGCACAACTCCTCCAAACACTCTCCATGATAAATTTTGTTGCAAACGGTGACCCGGTATGGTACACCGTCTCAGCTTTTTGAGCATACCAAGTCTTCAAGAGAACTCCAAATGATCGCGAAACTGAATCTCATTCTATATATCATCAAGGTCCGATGCTGGCTGGTGTCATCGAAGAGAGGACTCACGAGAAAGAGACATTTTTTTTTCGAAAAACGCACGCACATGTGTCTTCGTGAGAATTATTGGGCTAGATTTTCTTATTAATAATCCTAAGATTATCTGTTCTTACTGAGCATCGCGCCCTTATTTTACGCAAATTATATTTTTCGAGGTTTACATATCACTATCATATCCCCTGTAAGATTCCCTGTACATATTGTTTATAATAAAATAAACCTTGGCAACTATTTTGTTTCCTTTTTTATTGAAAACGCCCTATTAAAGATATTACCGTATACCTATTAATATTAATAATTTGTATTTAGAGTTATTATAATTTACACAATGTATATAATGCCTCGGATATGTAGAAAGAGAAAATAAAGCACCTTTTGCATGTGGAAACTAACACTAGGGTTGATAATTGCTTGACACATTACTCTTATCTAATTTATTTCGACTAATCGCGTAAGGAATTCTCATGTGACCCAAATTTGGGCAACCCTCACGTTACAATAATAGACTTTACGACACCGGGAAAATAGGTGAGCTAAATATTATTGTTCCTTTTACGATAATTGAAGGCTACGTGTCATAACCATAACATTTTTTTTATATTTTAACTCATATGTGCTCTGTGATTTTTCTGCTATGACGCACTTTTGCCCAAAGTATTGTTTGGAGTCCCAATGTGGAATGCATGTCTATGCTTTCCCCACAGAGTGGGAGGAGTAATAAAGGCTTAATTAAAACAATAGAGTCAGTGTTTGTCGGAAATTAAAACAGGGCTTCGGTTTAATGTAAAATGCCCTAACCACTACGCCACAGCATGGCGTTGTAATTGTGTATATAGATTATACTCTAATATATATAAATCTCCAGTCACGATGTTTGCCCGCGATGGACAACACTACTTAACCGATTTCAAATTAAATTGGCACACCGTGAGCAGTCTGGTCCAACTTAAGATATAGGATAGCTAAGATTTTTAATTTTAATTTTAATCCTTCATTTTTTTCTTACAATACACCTTTAACAAAGAGGATATACAAGGCCAATTTGTTTTCAAAATATGAAGAAAGTTTTTATGCTATATCTACCTGACACAACACAATTGTGTGGCCATAAATCAATCAACATATAAAAATAAATTCCTTCGTACGAATATTAAATTAATTCAATATTTATATATATTTAAAATATTTTAGAGTTCATTGTGTATTTGGATATTTAAACCTTCAAAATAATAGGTGTTATTTGCATATTAATGCTGTTGCACATTAATGACAATTACGAGTGTATTTATATACTCGTAGCAATTTTGAATCACTATGTTCCTCCTGTTCCTCAGGAAACAAAATTTATATATAAATATTTCGTGTTAGCTTATTCTAGAATAGCTAAAAGAATACATTAATAAACTCTTTCAACTAAGTGACGACAAGCCTAAGTAATATAAGCGACAAACGTTGATTACATTTTAAGGCGCAGTATCGAATCAAAAACCGTAACTTACTGTTAGTAAAATCGTGTGCCGGCGACGATTCAAGCGAAAATGGTATTTAACAGTATGACGATAAGACGAAAAATGGTTCTTTGCGAATTTTACAGACTTTTTCACAAATTCTCAAGGCCCTTTCCTCAATTCATTCATCACACCGTATTTCATGCATCAATTGTGTTGATTTAATCATTCCGAACTGATTATTTACACCAATTATTCTAACATATTATGTTAAACACTCAATCGTAATTTGATTAATTTTATTAGTTAGTTCGTGCGCTCTGCGATTAAAGAAAACAGATTTCCTGTAAATTAATTTCGAGAACAACAAACATGAAATATTTATTATATTCACAATATAATGCTGACGAGATAACCTACAATATTTCCATACCGTTCCATCTTCATGTGTCAGTGATACCGTATCTTACCAACACTTCCAATTGCAAAATGCGTAATTTTAGTCGCCGTGCGTAACTAATAGGCTTAATATATTGTTTTGTAACGTTAAGCCCATTGTTTGAGCATTGGGTAAGATTTTAATAGACGAAAATGAATGCTCGACCTTCAAAGGTTGTCGAGGTATGTAAATAAATACTTATTGGATCACGTTTTTTCTTATGTATCAATAGGTTTTACAAATAAAAATAATATTTTTATTTGCGACGAAAACTAATACTAGCTTAGTCCACAACCGATTCTACGTTGTAGGATTACTAACATCAATAAGAAGACTACTGTCTCTCTTCATAAACGAAATTTAACAGAAAGGGAACCTTATAAAACCTCAATTAAACTGACATTATACAGTTTAGTAAAAAATACGTACAGTAAAAACATTAACCCGTTAAATGCATATTATATATACCTATACGAGTATTTACCCTTGGTATACGCCGAAATTACTTGAATAACTTATGTTTTGGAAAACATTTATTTATATTTTAGTTATCGCACACAATTTATTTGCATTTTAATTGAATATAGTATTTTTGTCAACAAAACGTTATTTATAAATTGGTTTCGTCGATCGAATTTGTGTTACGAATATAAATAACATTATCACATTTGATAAAACCTTATGCAAAATTCAATTTGGAATTTTACAATACAAGTTTAATTTTGAATACCTCAGAATGACTCCATCAACATAATATACATTATTTTATTTGATAAATGTTTCTAAATTTAGAAGCCTTCGCTGTACTCCTTAAGGTTTTTTGTTATTTATTTATAGACCAAGGTTAGTATTATAATTTAGTTTGTCTCGTATCTCGCCCTTCTTACCAAGTCTGGCATGACCAATAATATCAACAATGAAATTGTTATCAATTTATCCACGAACGTATTTCTGTATAAAATACATTTATTTATTCACTTAGTTCTTTCATACATATCTTCATACATTTTATTATATTACTAGCTCAATGAAGAAATATATCTCTATATTTAAAAATTGAAATAAGCAGACTAAAATTACTGATGAACACATTATAGAGGTATATTACGAGCCACGGACGCATTTCCCCGACTCCATGACTACATAAAACTTCGAGGGTTTCATAGAGCTTTACTTATAACTTCCGATATTGGAATATCCCTAATAAGGGTGCCTCGTAAAGGTCAAAATATATTGCTAACTTAATACGAACATTTTGGTAAATTATATATCTATTCTTGCCTGAGAGTTATGCATTACGCGTACATACATAATTAGCCTAGCATTAGAACTTAGTTGTACGGTATAAATAATTGATTTATCGGGCAGTTTTAGCATTAGCTTCCGTTTGACGGCCTATTATCAAATAAGTTATTCAATACCATTATGTCTGACAATTTAGGTCAGAGCAGACAATGCTTAATGTGACTTGGAATAAGTATAGTATAAATTTCTATTGTGTTTACGACGTTCTCTGTAATTCACATATGGAGATGTTCAGATCTTATTAAAATTATGTGAATTACAAATATATACTGCATGTTGGTTTTGTGTATGAAGTACTCATAAAACTGAGGTCGTAGTTTCAATGCTTGTGTTTTTCTCTCAAATCCCTCAATTTTTTTTTCAATTAGTTTTATTTGAATAAATCAGTGTTTTTTTCGGTTGACTTCACTGACGCATTTTTGGTATATAATAGATAATTATGTAGACATATGAGTTGAAATAAATAAAGCTAAATTTAAATAATTATACTATATATTGAGCTAAATTTAAGTTGGAGAAAAGCTGGCAAAACATTCGCCGTCTAACTATTTTCAAAAACCAAGTATGTTTGTTTACAAGAAATCTTGTAGGGGCTGCAATATCAAAAAACTTGATATTTTACTGAAGCTACCTCCAAAAATCGCCCGAATGGGCCTAACGACTATTTCTTATATATAAAATTCTCGTGTCACAGTTTTCGTTCCCATACTCCTCCGAAACGGCTTGACCGATTCTCATGAACCTTTGTGAGCGTATTGAGTACGTTTGAGAATCGGCTAACATCTATTTTTCATCCCCCTAAATGTTAGGGGTAGTTTACCCCTAATTTTTTTAATTTATTTTTTAGACAAAATTTTTAGTTTCTATTTTACTATGATGCAGAATACAAAAATACATACAACCTTACAAAATTACCCCTCTACGATCAACCCCTATTTTTATTTATTAATTGTAAATTGAAGTCACTTGTATGACAAAACAAATAGCTGATAGTTACAGATAAAATAAAACACAATCGTAAAACAATATTCAAATTACATTTATAAACTATACAGCTTTCACTGCTACGCTTAAAATTAAGCTTATCCAAAAACATGGCATAATTTGCTTTTGTTACCAACATTTTCTTATTATGGTACGACGATCGCATATTAAAACATATTTCATAAAAGGTCGATCCAATTCGTGCGAGCCAATGCAAAAAACATATTCTCATTCGTCTCGCAAGACCTATACTGAACTTTGAAATAAATGATCTTTTAATGATTAAATTTCAACTTTATTACGGTGAATAATATTGTTTTTTAACCAATCCAAGGTGAAAGAAGTATGTTTATAATTACTTCGCAATTAAACTTCTCAATGTAGCGGGAAAATAGTGCTAGCATGGGCTGCCAAGGCTTTCCATTTATAGATTTTGTGTATCTAGAACATTTAATAACAAACATCTGAAAAAAAATTGTTGACTTATATTTAAACTTGACAATCCTTTTTGTTTACTAGTCTGAGGTTTTTCAAAAATATGGTCTAAAATAGGCCGCATTTTCAAGTCATTATAAATTTTAATAATAATGTGAATCATCAATTGTAGTTTCATTCTAGTTAGAATTGAATAGAAATAATTTTAATACAATGATATCATTGAGATAATTTGGATTGGCATGAACCCATCATAAAATTCCTTTTTTTAAGATTTTTCGTATCGTTTGTCTAACGTTTGATAACAAATTCCTTTACCTTCCGTTATACTTAATTCGCGAAATGTTATATTTTGTTTAAAAGTTTAAGAATACGAGAACGCATACATTTCTGTGTATTCGTTGTGTGTAGACTTTGGCTATTATATAAAATTTAGGGAAACCGGTGCAATTGGTCCGATTTTTTTATGAATTAAACATTTAGTATTATTAATATATTATTCTTATATATTATATTATTAATATATTAAAGAGGCATGTTTTAAATTAATCATATACCATTATAGACTTTTCCAAAAATTATTTTCTTCTACAATCTACACTGATGACTGATGCAGTGTTTATAATACTCAGAAACCCATTTATAAACACTGCCGCGTATTCACCATTCGAATTAGCTTAAAATTATAACCTTACATTCATGTTACTGTTAACAAGTGTATGCGGCCCAGTATTGTGGCCTTATTTTGTCACGTGTCAGAGAAAGAGCCTTGGGCCACGGCCTAAGATAGTACCGAAAACTGGGTTATTCTTACACAATATTTTTAAGTAGGACAATTATAGATACAACGTCGTTCAAGCGCCGTAACCCCCCCATACGTCTATTTTATCTTAATAGAAAAGTAAATGATCATGCCGACATACATCTCTTTTCTTCGTCTCTATAATTTTGGAAATAAAATATTAGACCAAAGTTGGGCTATTATCAATATCAGTCCACAGATATAATTTAGTATTATACTTTTCCATTAAGACGCAATTAACTGAAACAATTAAAATGACGTCTTTTTTTAGAAATGCATATATAGCAAAAATACAAAAATTCTTTAACATACTTGGTATCTATACTAATATTATAAATCTGAAAAGTTTGTTTATTTGAACGTGATTATCTGGAATTATTGGTTCGAATTCAAAAAAGAGTTTTGACGATGCGACCAATAGAAGCGATGATTTGATTAAATGGAATACATAGTAACATAGTAAATTTCCTTTTCAAAATTTACTACGGGTATTTTAACTAGTGAGGGCGAAACCATAGGATTTATTTATTTACACTTTAGTGCACACCATACATACATGAAATAACAAATGTTTACAATAGAACAGTCACAGAAGATACAATTAGAAAAGATTTTCTGGGTGAAACTAGTGTCCAATAATTAGGTTTAACACATTATAGCCCCAAACAGACTTTTGTATGATAAACAGGAGGCTAAACACAATAAACTACATTCAAAGATCCCTAAATTTCACTTTGTCACGTTCCGCATTTCCTATAATACGTCCAGAGATTCAATGCCATTACAGACTCACTAAATTACACAATTATATTTTCTTATTTATTTATTTATTATATTTTACAAAACCAAGAAGACTTATAAATATAAATGGTAAAAGTCGTAAATCATCACATAATTACGCACACACGCTTACCATAATTTAAAAATTAGTTAAAAATAGTTTTTAAGCATGAGTTACTTTTTGAAATTAGTTTTTAATTATACTTGTCCTATATAGCGTTGATAGCCACCATAGATATATTTACAATGAAAATACAACTATTCTAATATTTATTACCTAATATATAATATATACGAATGATATTCGAATTAAGATAAGCAAAGTTGAATTAGTAAATTAAATGATTATATTAACTATTTAATGAAACAATGCTTATCTGTGGAACCGGAAACAAAATTTTCGTTCTATTAACCGCGTAAATTGAATTTCTAGTAGACAATAGAACTCTATATCCTTTCGCTACTTTGTAACGGAAATTACAGGTGGCGTTGCTTAGTGCTGTTTATACTATGTAATAATTAAATACTATGTAAAAGTTAAATCAAGATTTTAATATTATATTTAGTATATTTTTTTAGATTTGGAAAAATTTTGACAAAATTCATGCCACTCATAAAAATACAATATGAGTTTAAGTTATACAAAGCTGAAGTAAGTTTAAGTTATACTACTTTGTTAGTTGTTCAATTGTATGAATCCGCCATTTACCTATTATTTATTTATTTATTAAGCCACGCCAACAAGGACACAAGTAAGAAAAGTGAAAAAGAAACAACTCACACTCTAACAACTAAAGTGCGGCCTTTATAAAATTATTACTATTATTGTCTATTAACACAGTATCTACAACCTAAATAACTGAAACCGCGGGAAGGTCTAGGCGTATTTATACGGTCGAGTCTAGATCACGCCATGTTAGAATGTTACAAATATGTTCTATGTAGAGAAAACGAAAATATTAAAAAGTAAACATTTGCAGCATAAGCTTCATCACATCGCCATTCGTATTTTATTAATGCGTCATTAATTTTATACTGTTAAGCCCGTGTCTAAATTAATTATAATAAAATATTTACGCACAATTAGTTAAGCATGATATAATTTACCAGAAGTCGTATAAATTTTATTAAACGTAAAACAAAGTGGCAATGTAATCTGTACTAGAAACATAAAATTGATTGCCCAACAGTCAATCACAATGGGCATATTCTTCCGTCAACCAATACGTTAACGATTACAGGGTAAAGTATAAAATGGTATTCAAGCTATAGTTATTGTCCGTACGAAATTATTTTTGTGGAGACAGAGCGTTAGTTAAAACTATACTACTATAGTATATATATACTATACTACTTTCATGGTGTAAGATAATTTATTATATTATATATTTATACTTAGAAAAGCAAAAGGTTCGATTTCACCGTTCATCATCTATATTTTTTCTTCACAGTGTAAAAACAGACAGTCAGAAAGACAAAGTAGATGTTAGGAATTCGTTTGTAGGGCAATGCAATGAAAATGTAAAACGGAAGTCGACACGATTGTCGTGTTGTTATCTGACCGACTTCAATAAACTTCCGAAGTAGTCGATATTGTGATGTGTTTATTTCGAATTATTGTTTATTGCGAATTTTCAAAATCAATCCCAGCCTAGTAACACGATCTGTCCCGTTTTTCTAATCACAATCAAACAAACCGCACAATGGTTTCATCTTTCGTTTAATATTTTCCGCTCATTTTTTCATTCCAGCATACAATTATTATTATTTATTTTGTACTAATTTTCGTTAAGTATATCAAAACAATTGTAATGTCTCTTTAATTTTAGAAATTTAAATTCAAATATTGTTACTACTAACCAATTAAATAGTAAAATTTGATAATTACTCGAACATTAAAAGTGAATTTGTTTTTTTGCCTTTCCTGTTTGTCACGCTAATATTCATTAAATACGTTATCCACGTTAAATAATAATTAAAATGCACATTAAGTACTTTGTCTAGACTAATTCTTGATACTGATAATACCTTGCTACAATTCTTTTTCATGATTATTGATTTTGCCAGGTTCGAATTTCAAATATTTTTTTAGTTTTTAAAACTTGTTAAAATTGCTTATTTTTACATACTTCGGACATAATTGTTATATTGCTTTTTTATATGATGAAAATCCTTATGTACTCTAAAAAGGTATCACGTCTTAAGTAAAAGAAAACATATCCAATTGAGAAACCTTATCAACAACACACGTAGGTTCAAAATTGTATTATCGATATCCACTTATACACAGCTCCGGCAACGCTTACCACTTAAGCCATCGCAAGCTCGTTTGCCCCCCATTTTAATAGATATACCTCTATAGTCGAATAGTCGATATACGTGATAGTTTGCGTTTCGACGAAACATTACTTAAGTATAATAACTTGTGTTGATGCATGTATACTTAATACCCTTCTAATTTCACAACCAAAGTACAATCTATAGTAGACCATCAGGCTCTATTGACAGTCACAATATAGGTACTTTAATATCACTTGGAATATATTAATGTACCTACGTGTAATTTTAGTAGACGATGCCAAATCATAATTGACAGGCAAAAATGTTTCATTCATATGAGACATAATTTTTCTTCTCTTAAATAAAAAATAATAGAGATATATTTAAGTTTCACCAGTATATTCTAGCACCCTTGTATAAATACTTGTTACATATTGTCAAAATAAAGACATTGAATGTTGTATGTGAATGTTTCAGTACGAGAAAACTTATGAAAGCTATTTCTTTAATTTCGCTCGCATGTCTGCATCTTAAGTATCATGTGAAAATACCGTTCTCAATTAAATTTGTATTTGTAAAAACAAATATCTAAAAAGAAAGCAATCAAAAGAGATTATGAAATCCCAATCGTGATTCTCAGTAACAGGGTCCCCTATTTTAAAAATTAACAATATTTATTGGATATGGACAATTAGGAGTTTCTACGATACTCCTATCTATTAATCATGCCCCAAGTATATATATATTCTTGGTTGCCGGTTATTGGCAGAATTTGATTAATTATTATTTATTACTCTTTTATATATACCATCTTTGCCAAAGCTGTATTAAGCCAAAACCTAAAGAACTTCGTTGTCATATAAAGATGAAATATATTTGTGAAACTGTATAGCAAGTTATCTAAGTTGTTATCCTAAGGGCTAAATCGATAAAGTGTTGGTTAATAATAATTAATTGTGCCTTAGGCAATCTACTACTCTAGCCACGTACGCGTTTCAAATACTTTCATTTTATTTTTCGACATTCATAGTTGAATATTAATATTCTTACTTCATACGTTTCAAAGTTATATAAATTAGAATAATTATTCATTTGCTTATATTTCGTTTTGGAGATCGAGGTGAGAATATTTTTATGTGCATTTATAATATTATTTTTATTTAAACAATACTATTGTGTGAAATCGTAATATCGCTAACAAATGACGCTCCGAAATTCTTTCTCATGTTGTCTCGCCTAAATCCTTCTCTCCCAAAATCACCCACAGAGTAGTGTGAATTTTAACGGAACACTACATATTCGTTTGTTATTATTTTTATCCTCAGTACTGGCATCTGTTGTGTTATGTGAGAAACACCATTTTTGAATTAACGAGGATCCTTATCAAGACGCAATTCTGTACGTCGAAGTAAATTTTTATGAATATGACATTACGTCTGTTTAGCCCTCAGTACTGTCAATAACGCTTGTAATATTTTTGTAGATCTAATGTTATTTAGTTTTTCCTTACAGAGAAAATAGTTATAGATATGACGCAAATTTGCGTGTGAAGCAGTCATTTTGATTTGATCTCTGTTAGAGGTTGATCTTTCACAACATTTCCTATCACGTCGAATAACCGTATAATGGTCGAGGAAAAAACGTGCGAACATTTTATAATAATTAGCCATTGTGCCGTACTACATTCGATTATTCGTAATATCTCAAAGAAATTAAAGAATACACTTATCATTGAAGTTGCGTTAAACAGCTTAAAGGTGTTAAACATTTTGGTGCAAATTGTCAAAATGACAGCGTGAGAAACATCCATACTCAAGTACATATTTAATAAGTTTCGATAAGTGACAGTACTCCTGATCAGCAAGAAACAAATATGCATAGATATAAAAATAAGGGCTGAGTGCAATAGACCTTGACACGAGTAAATGTTTGTCGGTCTCAACCGGTAACCGGTCTATAAGAGTGTTGAGAAATGAAGTCTTTATTCTTAATATTTTTTTTCTCTTTGAAACTTAATTTTTGATAGTTTGGTTTGAAATTTGATCAACCTTCTGGGCAGACAAATGAAATGTTTTTTTTTATTATTAAGATTTCTTTAGAATAACGTCATAAAGTAAATTTTATCTTAAAAAGCCCTAAAGGCTATATGTTATACTTAAGTCAAATCTCTGTATCTCATTATAAGTGAACTATTTAGTTTGTATGAGAAATAAAGTTCTTTAAACCTAAGTATTGGAAAATTCAGCTGTATTGTATTGTCTCTAATATCAAAATAATCTTAAAATCTCTTATTACAGTTATTGCATTAAAATGATTTTATATATTTTTTTAATATACATTGTTATAAAAATTCATTATTAAAAAACAATGATTTTTTAAACATATTTATAGGATAATAAAATAAGTAGAGATATAAAAGGTATTTGACAGTATTTCTTAAATGTGTATTATATCTTATGCAAGCATTGATATCCAATTAGGCCTAAATAGCACGTAAATAATTAGAACTTCATATTTATCATATAAGGTTCCTAACAGATGGAATTTATATTATGGTATTTCTTTAGTTGAGGCAGGTTGACACAAATGTTTTAAATGTTGACACTAAAAACCTTGTTTTATTCTAAAATGCATTCTTAATCGTTGTATTAAGAATTATAATACTAGTTTCTAGCCGAGTATTTCAAGACTAGATTACATTTATTCAATGCCACCAAAGAGAGTCTATATTATTTTTAATGGAAGTCATGAAACCCACCATCTTAGCGCAATGATTTATCTCTATGACATGATTTAATTATCTACTGCTATCTGTGGTAATGTCTCCTACAGCATATGCACTATGATGAGATCGGTTTGGCACTATTCGCGCAGTTTGAACTTTAAATGTAATAAAGCTCACACGACGTTCATGTTTTTGTTACAAAATTTGCTCTCATTGATAAATGTCAGTCTTATCATCCAGGTAAATAACTTTTTTCTTTAAAATGTAACAAACATCTTTTTTGTGTTTTTATACAAAATTTTTAACTAAAAATTGTTAAAAATTCCTTCACATCTACTAATACAAATACAAACACGTCTTGAAAGTAATTTCTCTGTATGAATAAATACACTTACAATGTCCTTATCAGTTTAATTTCATGAATGAAACTCTTAGAAAGACGCTGCTTGTTATATAGAAAAGGCGAGCGACGAGTTTTCAAATTAAAGCATTTGTATAACATTTATAAATACAGTGTTCTTATCATGATCGGGGAATATAACGTTATAGTTAGTACTAAAATAATTTAAATACATGGCAATTGATAAATGCTCAAAATAAGACATTTATCATTGCATGCACTACGTATACGTTATTACAACAAAAAATACATATATACTATAATTACTACTATTACAGTTCAGCATAAGATTAAAAAAAGAAAAAAATATACAGTTCCACTAATTAAGCGTTCCACGTGAACTAATTTCAGAAAATTTGTTTAATTTAGGCATAGTACTTTGACTTTAAAAATTGACATTTGTTTTGTGTGTTCAATTCTTTCGATATTTGCTTATAGCTTATTGCGCGTAACGAATTTATAGAGTCACTGACATTGCTTTGATGTCCATCGCATTACATTCGATTCATCGAGTTATCTTCTTATATTCTATTATCTAATTATACATTTTAGTAAATGATGTGTCGAATTGTTTACCTAGCCCTAATCGTAACGCTACGAAAAGCCTGAATTTTCACGATTAATAAGAAGAATATAAATTACTGTTGAAATTACGTTAATTAAATAATTTCATAAATAATAACACTTTTTTAGAATGAACATTATGTGTACACTTGCTTTCCAGCCAAAATACAAAAAAAGGGATCTTTTATGCTGCAACGCCTACGAAACAGTGAAAATGGCACTCTCAATGTTATTGGTGCCAGGCCGGATGCCTCGCTACCCTGGATTGAAGTAGCTTTAGGTTTATTTTAATTTTATTATTCTTATTTTGTTCTTCTAACATTACCTTTAACCCTTAACATTGGACTTATTTTTTGTTTAAAATAAACATATTATTATTATTTCAATTGAAAATTCTAATACTCACCGTATTTAACAATCACTAACACTACACCAGTATCACAGTTGCTACTCACAATAACTAAACCTCGCGAAAGGAAATATTTCAGTTTTATACTAACGGCGGGGATAAACTAAAGGACGTATACATGGTGTATAATCTTATACATATTTTAAAACTAAGCTCTCACAAAATATATTAGTCAGGAAGTCAGTTAAAGACATAGAGAATCTAGGTCTATGAGCAAGTAAGTAAAACATTTGTAGATAACCTTGAGTTATCCCAATGGCTGATCCGAAGGCCCATGTCCTCCACTTTTTGTACATCTTTCTTTTATATTCAGCGGAAGCACTTCAATACCATGATAGCATTGATATTCATAGTTTAAAATAAAATTTTTATTTCAATTTTTTTTTTTACTTTTTGCGACCCAGTTTAGGACCTAAATTTTATTTGCGTCGCAATTTCGTACCTTGACAACTTATAAAATTATAAGTATGACTTTCCACGTAGACTCTGCGATTGTCTAATTTCGTTATTCGATTTGTTTGAAAATGTAAAAAAACGTTTTGTGACGTCATTGCCGAAACTAAATATACGCTTCACCGCCTAACAATATCAAAATAAGCTATTAAGAAAACGTTTTGTTAAACATTTTTGGAGCATAATTATTATTTAAATTCTTTTAAATTCCTCATAATTAAGACAAATAGAATGTATTGTATAAGTCTGTATATGATAGCTATAAATTTTATTATTATTATTTCATGTGTTAACATACAAAAAACTCAAGCCTTGAAAGAAATTGAATTTGCTCAGTAAGGCGAGACGGTAATCATTCTCATTTCTGGGTGGGAGCTCCCCAATACCACTCACCATCCTCTTGACCGCGAATGCAGTTATTGGGAAAGACCAATCACTTTCGAGCGATATATATATTATATAATAGTGGCTTTTTTGGCCGCATTAAGCAGCCATGGAGCATCGAGCTAAAATACGAAATTCGACTGGCAATGTATGCCACATTCGTATTTTAGTAGTGATTTCGTATTTTTCGTATTTTGTACCAGAACAGCGGTATCACTGTCATCCGTAAGTAGAAGCTTCGTTCATCCATCGTTTTATTATATTCTTGTTTCGCCTCACTTCCAATAAATCCTTAAAAGTGGCAGGTTTTAGACATGGGTAGTTTGTATTATAATTGTAGTATTTATTTCACCAATCCCATCAGGATAAGGAGCGCCGCGTGTTTTGGTCTACAAATAATTACAATCTTTTATTTATATTATATACGCCTGAGCAAATTTTCGCACATGATAGATTGCACACGATAAGTGAAATAGGTTTTATGATGTAAATCCTACTAATATTATAAACGCGAATGTTCGTAAGTATGGATGATTGGATGTTTGTAACTTTAAACTTAATAATAATATAGTTTATACATCAGATTAACATACAGACTACAATACCGGTGGAGCTACACAATGTCATATATGATGGAAATGTATATCTTAAATAGTCACAACGCAGCCCACCACAGTATATATCTATATATTGATTGTATTATGTGCATTATAGCCAAAATAGTAAATTATTACAAATGCACATTAAGTTATAAATTGATTCATACAAGGTATAAAAAGTAGATAAAGCATGGGTTTACATTAATAGATTGTTTTATTGTGACTGTAATATATTAGTATTGTCAGGCTGATGTGAAATGTGACCTAAATATTATTTATATACTAATTTTAATGTCGTAATTTCAGTTCTCTCGAAATACTAATACTGACGAAGTGTCATCGACAAGCAAGTAAATTAATAAAATTGTTGTTTTTGAGAAATATTTCAATTTGAAACTTTTTCACTTTATTTTAACGTTAATTAACATATAAAAAACATTAAGATATGTTTCGTATGCGTGAGACCTACTTATTATGTTATCAATTTATATAAGATGTTATTTAAGTATATAACTGTATCTTATAAAAAAAGAACAAATTTAGTTCACGTTATTTATTGTTAATTGTTAAAAAAAATCCTTCGCAGGCGTGGATAACAACCTCCAGTTTAATTAAGAATTGTACCACGCTATTCCAAATAAGCGACATTATAATTACATTATTATAAGAACTATATGAGAATTACATGGTGAAGGTGCTGGATCCAGTGGAGAGAAGTATTTTTTATAGCCTTCTCAATTCAATTCAGATTTCCTGTTAGAAGGGGTTCAGACCGCTGAAATCGTGATACTTGATGTTTTCGCCCTCGACGAATGGCTTGGGCAAACTTGGCCCCACCGATCACGCGGGACGTTACTTACGTGACTTTGCTTTGAAATACGATCTCACACAAATGGTCCCTACGAGTACGCATCATGTGGTAGGTCATAAATCCTCTTTATTATTCCGCTGATATCACGTCCTGAGGACTAAGTCTTTCTCTTCGACGTATTGGTTCGTAAGAGCCCCTGTCGGTTTGCCCCTTGTTTTATGAGAAACAAAATATTCATTTGTATAGGCATCACGCTAAATTGATATTGATATTGTTTTACACACACGATAATTATCAGTAAAACGGACGGAGATATACCCATATATAATAAGTCTTTCATACAGTTCACAATTCTTTTATTTTAGCACTGTTTCCCTTATGAATCTAAACGTTTAATAAACATGTAAACTGTAACCTAACATAGAAAAGAAATGCCAAAAATCAAGTCAAGAATGTAGGAAGAGGAGAAAAACATATCATGGTTTTTTCACTATCTTTGTTTCTCTTATTCTTAAACAACAGTTTTGCGATCAATTTCTTTGCTTGTATTACGTTTATTTTGTACTTGTAATTATGTACTTAGGCTATTGAATAAACATCTGTATTTATACAGACTACTTAACTGAAAATGATTGAAAAATTAAATATTGTAATGTAAATAATTTGGTTTTCTCTCTTTAAACAACATTAACAAAAGCATTTTCTGTAGTTTTGTGTTATAAAACAAATAATTGAAAATTAAATTTTAATTAATGTACTCACAAACGGTGTAAATACCTAGAACGGAAAAGCATATAACACAAACGAATTTCGTATTTAAAGAGTACACGCGAAATATACTCAGAAATTTTAATAATCTATAACTGGATTATAAACTTCGTTCCCTAATGTTCTTTGATGTTTACTAATCGATATTTTACTGAATTCAAGAACTGAATAAAAAGCAGCCGCTCATAGACGCATCATAGCGTTGCGTTTAATCCCGTATTTCATATCATATACGAATTAATTAACCAGAAAAGCTAGAAAGATCCAACCAGCTTACACAGCTAAATAAGACTTATTCAGAATTTATTTTGTAAGTTCAGCTCAGATATTGCGGTGACTGGGAGCGAGTGACACGACGCTCATATCTCGACAAAGGATAAATGAACGCTGTATACTTTTAATTGGAATAGGAAATTACATACTTTGGCTGTTTTATTTATTACAATTTCACTACCTTGATAAAGATTCAAAATAAAACAGTATTTTTAAATATAATAGGGATCAAATGGAGGCTCTTCCGATGTTAAGTGGTACTGTCAAATATTGTACAAATATTTCCAAGAGAACTTGCAAGCGCCTTTCTGGTATTGGTACAATTTTTCTTCACATAGCCTAGTCGTATGTGAAGTAGAAGTTTGAGTTGTTAGCATCTGTACCTAAAATTCAATTTGAAATGTACGAGAGATATACTTCAGAAAACAGGATAATTTTAGCAATCGTTTTGAGACAAGTAAGAATAGTTTTGTAAAAATACTGGAGCTATATTTTCAATATAATACTATACTTTAGGTGCTTTGTAATTTAAGACTTAAGTTAATGTTAAGGTTGCAAAAGGATCTCGTCAAAACCTACAAGTTTCCCTGGTTCTCATATAATATGAATCAGTATTTTATGGACGAAGTTATGTAAGTTACGGATAACGAGCAAAGGTAGATTTTTACGACGGAATTTTATATTTTAGTACGAAGACTGAAAAATAATTGGCGTTACTATATATAATAAAACATAATAACTCAGTAGGCTACATGCAACTGATGCGGCCTCATAGTATTAGGCCGGCAACTTCTCTAGAAAACATATACTAATATTGACCATTAAAAAAATACATATTACAACAGCAAAGACAACAAATTCGCGGAATTTTCGTATTATAATATATCCTACATATTACGGTACGGGTATTGTTGTTTTATAGTTAATGTAACAAAATAACCATAATTTGTTCTTTAGTAATTTAATAATTATTCACAACACATAGCAAATTTATTTAACTTTACATGAGCGAAAGTGCGAAAGTATATATAATAACAATATAATAGCAATAATATTATATAGAATATAATAACATTTTACAACTATATAACACCTTTGTATTTCGTTAATCAACGTTACAATTTTTACTTAAAAAAGATAATTTATTAAAATTGTTAAATATAATAACAAAAAGTTTACATCATAGAGGAAAAGCTCAAACTGAAAGGATGGATCACGTTCTCAAATGTGTAAACCGGCAGAGGGTAAAAGGATCGTGACATCACATTTAGTAGATACCATTATCATTTATAATGAAATATACATCAATTGGAGATATTAGTTGACTTATATTTGAGATAACTGAGTTTCTTGCCGGTCTCAATTAGTTAGTAAGGAAACGATTATTACATATTCAAATAAGACTGAAATTATAGCAAAATCTATAGATTCTTAGTAATTCTATCGGAATTAATCTTGACTAATTTGATATTTGGTTTGTTAGTTATAAACTGTTATGTAAGTAAAATAGTAACAATTATAATTCTTTTAAGCTGGACGAAATGTGTAACAAAATAATTGTCACTTCAGAAATTCTTATTCTTAATTTTTCATTACTTCAATGATAAATTCAAGTAGTGTAAAAGCTCTCCTTACTTGCGCTAACGTATTTAAAATTTAACTTTTATCTAAAAAACCGATTAAACAGTAAAAATAAATTTCCAAGAGATATCTGCTCAAAAAACGAATAATCATAATCGATTAGTACTAGATTAAAGACGTTCGAATTGAGAAAACACTTCCTTCCTTCCTTCGTCATGTCGATTAAAAAATATAATAAATTCTAAACTCTAATCGCCCAATGTCGTTTTTAACAAAAAAGAAAGACTAGTTTGGTCATAAAAATATTATCAACAACAATGTATCGTTACGTAGACAAATAATGATAAAATATGTACACATGCACTTAATGACATCCTCTTTACCGTCATTTTATCTTGAAAAGGAAATTAATTTAGCGTAAGTGTCATAGAAGCCAGACTACTACTGTTATTTATTGCTTGCAGAGAAAAGAAAATGCTATTTTATTACAAGATTTTTAAAACTCAGCAATAAAAGAGGAGTTGCTTGAAGTCCCATAATAGCAACCATTGCATGCAGTTCTTAAATAAAATAAATAAATATCATTTTTATTTTCAGTTATGCCTTAATTATAGTAAACAGCTATTAGGTGAGGCGGATGTCTATAATAGAACTTGAACACACCTTTTTCTGGTCACAAGTAATCAAACTTTATATTATATGCGAAAAAAAGCTTTGCCTGACCTACAGAATTGATTTAATTAAATCCTAGAGTCTGAGAAAGGACATGAGCATTATTTAGCAAAAATCAATACCAAAAGATTTGAAAAATGTAACAAGCGGGACATCTTATTGTCAGAAATATATATATTAATCTATGGCAAGGGGCAATATATTCTTAAATATAAAATCCTAAGCTTCTAATCGATTTAATGAATTTGGCGCGTTGTCGAAGCTCCGGCTCCAAGGTCAGGCTTTTTCACCGGGTATATTAGTCCCTAATGGCTTGATGTACGGGTGGAATATGTAATGTTGCGGAGGCTTATCAAGTCAAGTCAGCACAAAAGATCACCTTGCGCCACCACCGCGCACTTTCACTCGTATAATAGAGCTAGTATAATAAGCAATTAAGATAGAAGAAAATAACTACATATCTACAGCTATAACATTAGTTCAATACTCTCTTAGCAAATGAGAGAAGTACAGAACTTACATACGTACATACTCAGAAAGAACGAATGGTTTCAACCTGACAATTTATTACTATAATGAAATAAAGGTTATTTTGTCTAATAAAAAATTAAATTGAGATTATAAATTATTTTACAGAGAAAATTTGTATTTCTAATTTTATAGAATTGTGATTTTACCATTTAGGCACCTGTACTTCCTACTCGAACTTTTCATATATTTGTCACAAAGAAATGTTTTTTAAAATAAGAATTGAAAACTTAGCGTGAGATATCGTCGACCTTAAGTATGTACATAGGTACTTAGTTGTAAGTATATTTCTGAAATATTAGGTCCGCTTCAAGTTGGTACCGTTTATAACTTCCCTGTTTCGTCGTTTGATGAATTGTTTAGGTATTTGTTTAATTTGAATTAAGGTCGTTAGCTTTTCGGGCTTGTTAGGAACTGGCTATTTCTTTCAAGCCAAATGTTATTATTAAACCGGAATTTGATCCTAGGATGTCAGAATAGAGTTCTAGAAATATACCTTAAGATTAAAAATATTATTTATGTATAGATTGTTATGAATCTACTTACATTAATTAAAGATAAAAGCAAACTAAGAATTATACTAGGTATATCTTAAAGTTAAAATATAAAATGAATTCCTATAAAACTACCTAACTATAATTTTATCAAATTTAATTAAGAAAGAAAGGTATGTAACGAATATATATGACCTAGAACCCCTATTTTACATGACATGCCGAACATATTGAGGCACTCGCGATTCTCAGGGATCACCTATAGCCGGTGGGTACATATAATCGATTTAGGAAAAACACAAATGATATAAAATCAATAAATTACGGGCAGTATTACGTCAATAAAATAAAACTTTATGAAGAGCAGCCAACTTTTATGGCATCTGCCCGTTTTATTTTTTCATAAAACACAAAAATGATTTACGATTTTTTGCTAAGAAAATTTAGGATTCATTAAATACTAACGGTGTTATAAAATATTTATCTTATAAGCTCATCAGAGATTTAATATATCGTATATAGTTCTTATACTGCTTATTGACTGCCAACTGTCTGTGACATTATGGTCATTAAATTTGAATTGATGATTTCGTTTTGAAATAGTAAAATGTAACAGTAATCGAACATAATTCGAAGCTCTTTAAAAACACGTATTGAAACTACATATTACCATACCTAAGTGTCACAAAATTCGACCAAAGGCCACAATTTCACTCCTTTTCAAAAAATATGAATTTCAAGCTTAGTGAACAAAAAAATTGCGACAAATTGCGAACCTGTCGCAGACGCAGTAGTAATATCTAAGTGTCAAAGGGAATGTTGTTTCCATGGTTATATTTTTCTTTTGAATTGAAATATTGCGAGTTAAATTGAAAGGAAACGATAAAGGGTCACGTCCAACTATTGAGTTTCGTGTCCCTTATCTTACGGAGTAAGATATCGTTTTCCATGAAAATATTTCGCGCCTTTGTACCAACTTTATTTATGAAACTCAGTTCAAAGATGTCTTTATTATCGGAGAATATTTCGATGAATTATAAAGGCGGACACAAAACATAATACGGAAAAGAACCCTGTAATATATTAGAACTTCATTATAGTTGAAGCGAAACTTTTCCTACCTCTTCATCTTAACTACTTAATTCAATCAAATTATAAGGTAATAATTAGTGGTTATTACAGTGTTGAACACTGATGAAGGTCTTAAGGGGTCTTATGACCTCCGTTATGCGTCATCTGTTAATCAAAGAGTCAACGACGACTGCGAAAATATATACTTACGATGGATACGTGCACCTTACCCGTGTATACCATTACTTGGCATTGGAAGGAAGTAAACATGTTATTTGGCATTTCCTTACTATATGATTCAAAGTTTTAATGTCAATTCTCTCATTTCGAAGAAATAAGCCACAATATAGTTCCGTATAATACAAACATAAACATTGTTAGAAGTAACAGCGTCTTTATAATGTCGTAAACAACGCGGAGTTGCGCAAAAGTGCTATTAAATTGAAAAACTGCAGAGTTTAAGACTCCATTTTTATATTAAACCCAAAGTTAAGGATTTCATTGTATTGCTATATTTCGAGATGATATATTTGTGAAAATGTGATTCAATTATGTTTCTCCGCATTTGTTTAGCGTTAATTTTTTAAGATCGTGTTCCTTGTCCGGATTTTTTCATGTCTTTCTGTTTATTTTCAGTTTAGGCCATAAAATTTGTAGTCTTCAAAAATAAATTTAACAGTTAACATATTCTCAATATTATGCCATTTCGGGAATATAGAAAGAAGCTGTAGCTTATATCACACGCACTTACGTACGAATGTATGTTTCAATCAGACTTTTTATTTCTGTAGCACACAGAAATTACCAATTAAAAACTTGTAAAACTATTTAATGTTCGTCAAGCTGCAATCTCAAACTAAAAATGAAGTAACTAATTATACTTCGACTGGCCATAAACACTGTTAAAATTAAAAATAAACAAAATAATACAGTTGAATTTGGAATCTGTCATTTTTATTTATTTGTTTCTTAACTTTACTCATTTTGGCGCCAATACATCTAACAATATTTTTGCGATATTAAAATGGAGTGGGGTGATAAAGAGATCTGAATCGCTGTGAGTGCATTACTTAAAGTAGGTATGGAGCCAAATGAAAATTTTAAAACTCTCTATACTCTGCTGTACTGGGCTGTTTGTGACAGAAAAATATAAGAGACGAAGTCGCGAATTTAAAAAGATGACATGCACTGGTCATTTCTGATAATTTAAAAAAGAAAAAGAAATGAAATTTAAACAATTATTGAAACGGTACGCAACGGAAGGTGACAGAAAAATTTTTCAAACAAAGGGTTCAATAACCAGGAATGGTACTTCCAGCAAGACTCGGCGTCGGGTCATAAACCTCTGTTTACGCAGTAACACGGTGGTAGGACACGAACGTTCCGAGCTGAAGACTGATCGTCGTGTAGTTATTAATTAGTAATTCTTAATCCGCTTACATATAATTTATAAGTATAGATCAGTTTTATAAAGTAAGGCTTGCTCTAATATAATTTGGAGTTCCTGAAACAAACTACGATACACAGTGAAGAATTCTCCCACGCGTACTGCTATATAACTGGTATACTTTGAATAATCTTTGTATATTTAAATTGTTATATATTTTTGTATTAAACTAATACATAATAAAAGTAAGAAATGTTGTTTTTTCTTTTGTTTCAGTATTTATGACAAGACTACCTAGTCTTGACATAAAAATGTCTTGTAGTGTTGTATATTGTATTCAGTTTTGGCCATAGGATTTTAAGCGAATTACAAATTAACCATGAAAGTAGACATTCTGCAAGGGGGAATCAATCAAATTAAAAAAAGTAAAAAAGGTGAGATTTTATTGTTTATAAGAAAAACTTAAATTTGATTCTATAAAAATACTTTTTCCGTTAAATGCGTTATGCCAAAATCAACAAACAAATATAACGATATGTTTATATACCTTTTACGTATTTACCAAAGTTTGCTTACTTACACGAAGTCTTGGAATCGAAGTTGTAGTACGGATTTAATCTATATTATTAATATCGAAATTACGTTTATTATTATCCCCTTATTTCGTATTTCACACATTCACTCCATCTTTAGATATGTACGGTATTCTATTCCGACACACGCTTCCTTGCTGGTATTTTTTTTTCAGGTTTATAAATATATACTAAAATTCACGATATTAAAATTGTTATCCCATTTTATAATATACTGTGACAAAAGTATATTTATTCATATAGCTTCACTAATTTACACGAATTTACATTTACTTCCAGTTTACAAATAGGGTATAGCTGACGAGAAACTCTCCGCCACTCTTTTAAATCTACAAAAAATTTCATCCTTAGAATAGTGACTAGCAGAATAAAGAACTCGTATCACCAATGGTTCAGCCAACACCAATAAAAGGTAATAAAGGTTGCCTGAATAAAAAACACTATGTTATAATTAATACTTTATTAATGGCGCGTTTACATCACGAGCTAAAATCTACGAAAGGAAACACCATATAGTATGCGTCTGGATTCAACAGTAAAACTCGTATAGGAATGTAATAATAGCGTTGGGGGAATATAATTTATATATTTTTAACATCGTATTTACATAATTTTCACACTGTCAATAAATATATCGATTGTGGTATGTACAGTGTAGTTGTAACTCTATATAACAATAACAACATTAAATAATTTCTTCTCAACTCAAGCTTTGGCCCCAACCGCAGTTCCGCCAGACTGTTTGTCGATCTCTTTCTCCAGTTGCTTGCCAAGGTATTCCCTGGATTTCATAAATAAAAACATTTTATTAATATTTTACAAGAGTTTTAATATCCAGTTATGAAGTTTAATATATTAATGTGTATTATTCTTAATTTTAAGAATACTGTACATATTAATCTTCAGCCATAATTAGGTAGACTTACGTAAGCGTAAAGCTCGTTTTAATATAAAAATAAATATAAATATCATCAAATTGTAGTTGAATTTTTTACTTAACCTTAGGGATTCTATATAATTGATTGATTAAAAAAATATACAATAATGAAATAAACATGTCAAAAAATTATTAAGCCTAGTATTTAAATATTTTATAGCGTGCTATCAAAACTAGCATAATTCTTGTTTTATTACGTTAGTCTTTTATCAAGCTTGCATTTGTGCTTGTATTATAGCTTCTATTATAATTTCATTATATCCTTGCAACATATATAGCGTATCTTCAATTATACCACGACATTAAATTTAATTTAATTTAACTTATTGAAGTGACGAACTATCATAATACTGGTAAATTGAGCAAACCGACTACTGACCAGTTGTGCACCATAAGCTTTTGTACGGCGAGCAGAGCTTCGTAACGGACGTTGGGGTCTTCGTGGCTGAGGAGGTACATCACCCGCTGCTTGCCTCCGAGCTGCTCCAGGACACTGGGGATACACCAACGGACGATTCATTAAATTATGTACAACACAAGAGACAACTCAATAAATGTGTTATCAAATGTGATGAAACATATGAAGAGCAGATTCAAATGAAATGGTATTATTTTCAAAATTATCAATACAGTAAAATCAGAAACACTAAAACATATTTTGTGTAAATTATCTTATTCTTATCAGTATCAAATGGCCTTTTTATCCTGTGTATAATGTACATAAATAATCAAAAATAAATTGTACAATATTCATAAAAATTCAGTATCATTATAACCGCTTATTAAAAAAGTGTTAGAAATTTCAAACAAATTTCAGGAGCCAATTCCATAGCCAATATTCGGTAATCTGTTTCTATAGTCTACCGCCTGACAATTCAACCCCCAAAGTTATTGAGTTGTCAGGCCATCACTAACGCGCTCTTTAAAAATAACGAGCACCAAGCAGCAAGCTAGTGGATCTTGAACTGTGACTGACCAGTGTGGTACCCTTGAATGCAGTGTTTGAGTATGGGGCGTAGTTTTGAGAATTACAAGTGAAGTGATTATGAGTAAAGTATGTGTGTGAAATGCGACAACCTAACAGTAGTCGATAAGCTATAATATGAAAGTGGAGACGCACTGCTTTCCCCTGGGGTAGTGGCGGACGTACTCGCCCACGTCGTAGCAGGCCACGGCCAGCACCACCGGGTCCTGGCTCTTCTCCAGGAGATGCACCAGGGTGCGCAGCAGCTCTTGGCCGCGCTCGTTCAGCCGCGCCGCGTTCTCGCGCCAGAACTTCGCGGACTTGTGCACCGGGGACCATTCCAGGCTGAAATGGTTAAAGCGGTTTCAGGCATGTCTTTATCCAGCTAACATTACAAACGCGAATGTTTGTATGGACAGATGGATCCATCAGTTATAATTTTACGTAAAAACCACTAAATGGATTTTATTGAAACATTACAATAATATAACTATATACATTACTGTGCAAGGCAATTTATAAAGATATTTTGTGGATGTTCCAAAGTTTCAAGTAAGTATATTATATCTTATGTGTAAGCCTTTGTAGTCAAAATAGTGAACCATAGTTCAAGTAAAAAAATTACATCGATTTCAAATGTACAGGTAGTATTAAACTGATTCCTAAATTAAAATAAGATTTACATCCCTTCTGGTATTAAAAGTAAATAAAATATTGTTGAATATATTATTACATTATTATAGCACAACTCTCAATATTGTCATGCCAAACATTTTTTTTATGACAATTTTAATATTATAATTTTAGTTATTTATATCATGTTTATACAAGCTACTTGAAATACTAATCCACTAAGGAAAATATATTTATAAACTTTTTTTTTTTTTAAGTTTCATTTACCCATTCCATAGATTAAAGATAGATAAAAGAATTACAAATATCAGTAACATATAGTGTTTATAATATTGGACAAAATTTGACCTTATAAAATAATATCTTCGTTTCATACTACTGATGTTTATAAATAAATATTATTCATAAAAAATTGTTCCAATGATACAATTTCAATTAACATACTTTAGTTAATACAACGCTAATAAACTGATTTATTGTGTGAATAATAAATAATTCTTAGTACTATTTCTCTTAAAAAAATTCTTCTGTGAGTTTCTTTCACTATATGAGAAAATATTAAAAGCCTGCTACAAGAACAAGTATATTTAGAAGTAGAAGTATCTCACCGGCCGCTCTTGACTTCGGTGGCGTACTGGTCAAAGGAGCTAAGGTCCTGGACGGAGGCCTGCAGACGCTCGTTGAGGAACTCCACGTCGTTCATGATGTCTTCGTCGTCGGACCTCTTCTGCTCCAGGATGGACAGCTGCTTCAGCACCTTGCATTGCACCATGGCGATGCAGTGCTCTTTCGCCACCTACAAATTTAAACGAAAATTTACTATTATACATACTATTATTCTATACAATTCTATACTATTATTACTATACAATTCAATATATAAATCATTTTCAGTTGGAAGACTGAAGAAACTTTTTCATTTCGAGGTTACATGACAAGGCTCAAGGTACTTGGTTCCCTTCAATCGAATCTATTTAGTTCTAACTAGAGAGATTCAATACCTGTTGGTCTTCAGGTTTCTCAATTAAGTTTCTGAAGACAGCCAAAACGATGCGTGTGACCTTCTCTTTCACGGAGTCACTCAGGATATCGGCCAAAATTGGAATCGCATTGAATTTGTTCATCTTCTCAGCAAGTAATGGGTTGAAAGTCAAAACCCAGAGGCAGAATACTAGTTGGTATTGGACCTGTAAAGGAAGAATGATAAATATAAAAACAACAACGTATGACCTTCTTGCAATACTGTATTTAAAATATCATTGTTTCAGATATCATAATTATTTTAGGCTCATAAATATAACATTTATCTTATAGTCAATCAAAACTGTAGAGGTCATATTTTTAACACTGAAGGAAAATGCTAAAAATCGAAGCTTTATAAGAACAGGATTAGAAGACATTCAGATTTTTTCAAGTTGCTTTTCGTTTCTCTGTTTGTGTAGCTTTTGGGCGATGTACCATTCAAGCAGGTAATTATAAGAGACAATTGTAAAAATTTAAAAACTTCAATAACTTATATTTACACGATAACTTATGCACCAAATATAGTAGAAAATGACTTTCTGATACTTTAGATTGCGTAGCAAACAATGTATACTACATAAACTAATAAAATGAAAGGAAACAAAAAACATTACAAAATGGATGACTAGTATAGCGTCTTTCATACTAAATGAACTGTGTATAATTTTCATGTAAGACTAAGGTATTGAACAGCTCTCTAAATCTTAACCGATGAATGGCGCTGTTTGATTGAATGAATTTTAACATAGTTGATTCGACAATTATTAGATCTACGTGACGTAAATCGTTGAGGGCATCATTAAGTATTTTGAGTCTAGTCTAGCACTAGTTAATTATTTATTTTGTTCACTTTGAAATCCATGTACGCAGAGTCACATGCAAGCATCATGCAGGTAATAATATACATACTTATAAGACTTCAGTTTTACATATTGACATTTAGTGAGCATATGAGATTACCTGGAAGTTCACACGGGAAGCCAAGATGGAGAGCAAAGTAGAGATACCATCTACAGAGAGGAAAGCAAAACGGTATTCGTCCACACGAAGCATCATTTGCAGGCAGCGCGCAACCGATTGAATGTAGTCATTGTTCTGAAAATATTATATGAAAATTGAATTTTTACTCATTAATCATTTAATTAATATTCATGTGCGACACAGAAAATAATGTAAAAAGATGTTAACATTAAATCCGATCATCATTTTAGTAATACATATTATAAAATTAAAGCATATTTCTTACAAGCATAACTTGATATTTATACACATAAGGCTAAGCTCGAAATACTTCTAAATCATATAATTATCCTACATATAGATATACAATGTAATAATATTTTGCACTTGATAATTTTATACAAAATTTACATATGTACAATATTGAACATATTCCTTCGATTATTATTAAGCGAAATTAGCATTTATTAGTATGACAGTTAAAATTGATAATGCAAGCCTAATAAGAGGTTGTTATTACACAAATTAGTAACACAGTTTGCAGCTCAATCTTCATGTTAGTGACTCGTCTTTGTAGTTACTGTACATTCACGTCGGGCGTCAACACAGAATACCTTGTGGAGGCCAGGGGGTAAATCCTCATGCGATTTCAGAACATCAAAAGAGCTGTATAGACTCGAATATTTTTCACTATCAGCTTTGTCCTGTTGTGTACTCCTCTCCTTGTGCTTAGTGTGTTTATCGGAGAAATTTTGCTTTTCGTGCTCCAACATAACCTGCTCAGCATGCGCTAACTCGGCAGACATATTCTCCGCCTTGCCAGAAAACAAACCTCACAGTGATATAATGCAAACCAGTGCCTAAATATCCCAGTGATGAATGATGATGTTCAATTCCAAGTTTGGTGCGAATGTGCTGTTACGTGACTTAGGAAAACGGCGAAGCAGGTAAAAATTAGTAATGTACATATATATTACAGTATACAAATTACTTTGTATTGAACAAGACATTGGAGCTTAAACAACTCATACTATTAAAAAAATATATATCATGCATTTCATCATATTATTTACCATAAATTAAAATATATAATACTGTGATGTAAAGATTATTTTGTATAAAATAACAGTACTTAATACATATATATTTTCACTCTTATGATCTTATCAATAATTATCCTACCTTTTGTAAGAAAATATCTTGCCAAAGCAAATTATAGTAATACATACAATGTTAAAATGTATTGAAAATAAATCATAAAACATTGATGAAAACATATCCAACTAATAAGCATGCTTTAAAAGACAACACTAATAAAAATAATTATAATGAAAACCAAACCCACCATTATTAACATTAATAAATGACAAAATAATAGAAAGAGCTGTTACTGTAGAAATACAGTTATGACACTTATTATAAACAACAAAAGTATTCAGAATTTTCTCTTTCTAAAAATTTTAATCAGTCTTCACACCAATAATAAAATTAAGTTCTCAATAAATTGGATGCCATTTATTTTCAATAATTACTTACATTAGACTTAAGTTGGTCCTTCAGCCAGGAAAGGTAGAAGTGCAGGTCACTCTTCTCCATGAGCTGTGGGTGCCAGCATGCCAACTTTGCAATGATGCGTGCTGTCATGTGCTGCACAAACTCATCCTGACGGTTCAGCAGGTTCAAGAAAGGCTGCCAGACATTACCATGTCTTGATTGACGGAAGATTTTCACTCTAGACTTGTCTTCCTAAAATAAAGATTGTTTATCATTTATATAAAAGCTCAGTAAACTCTGTTATTTCTATCAATATGTAAGGATATTTAGTCGCAGTTAAATAATATTTTTTCAAATACAATAATATGGTTTAATACTTAAATATCAATAAAGTAGACTTGAACTTACAGATAAAATATCGTCAATCAGGACAAGCACATACTGAATGGTGTTGTCTTTACTGATGTGAGTTAAAAGGTTTAAAAAGACATCGGCACAGGCTTCTGGGTTTTTGTCTGGCAAATCTTTTTGCCCACGTTGATCCAAGTTAACAATGAAGTCATGATCGCGCTGAGTAATCATCTGCGACCTAGAAACATAATTTTCAAATTAATATTAGCCTTTTATGTATTGAGATTGAAAAATTGATTTCTTAAAGTACTTACTGCAAATAAGATTGCCAATTAATTTGGCTTTGTCTAATCTCACTAGCTCTAATTTGCAGCACGCTGGTAGCAGCTATCATATCTGGAAATAATAATATGTTTTTAATAAAACTACAAAGCTGCTACTGAGAAATATGGAAATTCGAAGTATGTTAGACGACATAACTTACCAATTTTATCATCACCAAGTGTGGGAATAAGTTTGCTCACATTTTCATGATTAATGTTAGCCATTTTGGCTAATTTATTTTAAAAAGAAAATGCCACCCACGGGAGAATTCAATTTTACGGAAAATAATTTTTCCGAAAACACTTAGGAAAATCGAAAACTCAGCTGAGAGGTCTTGTGACTTTTGAAATGAACTTGTCTATGATTTATTTGTCTATGATTACGCTAAAATATCGCTTACCTTCTCGTACATACACTTTTCGAGCTGCAAAAAAGAGATAGAAATATATAATATAATGTTGTCATCACTGTTTTCTGTGTTTTATCTCAGTGTTGTTAGTTTTAAATAAGTTATTGTCATATTTTAAAAGAATGTGCGTATCAGGCATTTTATCTGTGGATATCTAAAAATAAAAAACCATATCCCAATTCTTTGGTCAGAGCCATCTTGCGTGATAAATAATAATTATTTACTTAAAATAAAAATAATAGGATTTGGAAGTAAAATTTTGAATTGGAATTTTGGGTGTAAAATTGCAGCAACAATAATTACTGAATCTGTATAAATTACTGTAATGAATAAATTTCTTTAACGTTAAATAATAGATGTGACTTCAGTTGTGTTTATAATTGAAAGAATATAATAAATTTCTTTTTTGTGCTACGTGCGACTGATTTTATAACACCTTTTACGTTAATTTTCTATCAATAATTAACGTATTAAAATTGGGCAGGGCATATAGTTAGTATTGTAACAGCTCGCAGCAGGTAGTTAAAGAACGAAATGAAAGGATTACTTACGATTGTATTTCTCGTCCTCCTTTTTGGCTATTTCCATTTTTTTAACTTTAAAATTTTTGGGAACTAAACAAATGCTATAATTTAGTGTCGTAATTCATAATAAAAGTTAAATATTTTTACAAACTTTGACTTTTGTTACAGATTCACATCCATTTGGACCTGTGACACATTGTGCTAAAAATAAAATTTGGGTACTGGCCAGTTTCTTTGTCATGGCTAGTTTGCAAACAGAGGAAAATTGTCAAAGTGATGACCCTCACCCAAATGGACAGATTCCCATAGAAAGTGAGTCATCACTACGATTTCCTTTGGACAGTTCAATGAGGATAATATTTACTGGTCATTACAATGGGTTTGGAGTCGAAGTGAGAGGAATAGAGGAAATGTCAATGTTGTATCATATGGGTTGTTTTGGTAAAGGAACAAAATCACGGTCTAAGCCTAAAGCAATAAAGACAGACAACGGTCCTTCTATTATTAGAAAACGGCAGTACTTAAAAAGAAATTACTGGTATAAGAAATTTGATTCCTCAAATAAAGATCTAGAATCTAATAGATATTTTAAAAATGTTGAAGATTTAAGGAAAAAAATAAAAAAAGATTCTCAACATCTTAAAAAGTCAGTCATCGATTTAGTGTCTAGTGAAGATGAGATTTGTGAAGACAACCAGCAGTTGTTAGGTCCTCAATTTTTCTTCCATGAAAAGCAAGATATTGTAGTTATTGTCCCTAACAGTGATTCTGAGGATGATGACTATTTTGCTAACTTAAAGCCTAAATGCTGTGTCAACAAAATTAAGCTGGAGGAAAAGCTAGTACTCACTAAACAAGAAGCTTTCTTTCTTGTGTATGGTTTGGGCTGCCTTCAAGTGTTCCATGAAAATAAATTACTTACAGTCAAAGATTGCTGGAAGCTCTTTCTTGAAAGTGATACTAACTTCATTTCAAAGTACATTGTATATCATTATTATAGATCTAAAGGATATATTGTAAAACCAGGCATAAAATTTGGAGGAGATTTTTGTAAGTGTTTAAAAAACATAATTGTAGGATTTAATAATTAAAATAATATAAAAGTGTATAATATTCTTAAATTACCATTTCAGTAATATATAAAGAAGGTCCAGGAATTAATCATTCTGATTATATTGTAGTAATAAAACACAACCATGTGGATTATAACACCTGGCTTACAATTTTAGGACATGTAAGAATGGCTGCTACAACTGTTAAGGTATTTCTTTTATTTATCTCATACAAAATGAATTGGATAATAAATTGATTCATTTCTAAATTTGTGGTATGTTATGTACTAACCTAAATATTAATTATTTTCAGGAAATATTGATTATAGAAGTGATTGAGCCACAAAAAGAAAGCCTCAATCTACCTAAGGACCTACATGAATATACTGTTAAGGAATTAATTCTTTCACGAAATCTTCCTGTAACAATAAATGATGTTAAAGACTAATATATTTTATTCTCTTATTTCTATATCTACAATTATTTTATGCCCTTCTAATTGGTTTCTTATTACCAGTTCTTCTATATTCACTTCGCTCTTTTAAATATTCTTCTGTACATATTTTTTTGAACTCTTCATTTTGATACCAATTCCCTAAGCATGTTTTCATTGCACTGTTTTCATTCCTACATTTAAAAACCATAAATATTGAAGAGTTTTTACAACATTCATTAAATTGAGAAACTTCTTCAACACACTTCTCAGCTTTTGCCTTTTCTCTCATAAGTTTTGGTATTAAAACTTCTACCTCTACTTTCCTTAAACTTTTATCATCAGGATCACCTGCAAAAAGTGAACTCTATTAATATTGATATGTTACATAAATGTATTTTTTTCTATAAACACAGCACTTTAGTTACCTAAGCCTTTAGGCCCTGCTGAAAACTTATGTGGTAATACAGAATGGTCTGCTGTAGTTTGCATAACTAAATTTTTGATAATATTTGCCTTAATAGAGAAAAGCCTCCTTCGAACAGTTGTTTATACAATTTTAACCGATATTCTTTAAAAACACTTAATCTTAAAATATATGTATGTAATTATGCATAACATTTGTTAGATGTTGCGGTGATCAGATGTCAAATTCAAAGACTAGGTGATAAAAACTGAAATTGACAAATTTCAATAGTAATTATATGAAAAATGCAGACATTAGAAGACGTTGACGTTAGCCTAAAGCTTACATATAGATACTGAAAAATGTTAAAAGCAATCACACATTCTTGTCTACTGCTTATTCGTAAGCATTCTATTATTATTTTATACAATATGTTTTTCTTAATTAATAAAAACAAGAGACGATATAAAGAGACATCAGTACAATCGCTTTGTGATCTTTTCGATAAATATAAAGCTAAATTACTACAATACATTCACCCAATGATCGCATCATTTCTCGGTTGCCGGTGTAGTGGAAAGTGAGTAATCTTGGACCAAAGCCATTTGGAAAATTCTGTTCTCCAGGAAGTCAAACTGGTTAGGGATTTTAGAGATCGAGATCGTCTAACGGGTGGATCTTTTATATTTTGGAGAGACCGGTATGCAATTGAGAGGGAATGTAAAATTTTGTCGAATTATTTGATACAATCATATAGAGGCTCCCAGACATGAGGATTCCAATAGTGGCAGGTCGAAAGCCTCTCCATCATCACCTCAACCCCCAACGGCCCTAAAACGGATGGGTTGGTGGTTAACACTTAGGGGGTTAGGGTGCTGTTCAACCACACACCTTTTACGCCGTTATCCCCGCAAAAGTGATATTGGAGCGCGTTGTTTAAGAATATAAGTTTTGGTGGTACCTGTGCAAGAGGAATTAAGCAATTACATTGAGATATGGAAAATTAAGTCCATGTTTTCCCAATAATATGTCAGCGGTCTGCGAAAATGTTGAACTATAACTGAGCAGTGTTTGAACAAGTTTTGACCCTGATGACCGTTTTTGCGCCTGATTTGGTATAATTGGCCATTGTAAGCGCATAATGGAACTATCCTTTAAAAATGGCTTCATTCTTGCCGAATAAATTTGCCAATTGCATCTGGTTATATCTGTAGTAGCTGTCAAGTGAATTGTCAATAGTCATGTTTTAATTTTTAATTCATCATCCTGTTAATCTCAATTCTCAATAGTTTTTGTTGAAATATTTTTAAATATTGCTGTGAAAACTTGCAAATTCATACTAAAGTTTCGATATCAAAGCAAGAAGTTAACAGTAAAGTAGGTTATAACCCTTATTTATGTCAATTTATAAGGCAGTGTATTACGAGATGTGCGGCTTTTAAAATGCCAACGTTGTGACTTGCAGTTTTTATTTGTTTTGCTATCATTGCAGTATCATATTGAAATATGGATCGCTTGTTGCGTCTCGGTGGTGGTATGGCTGGCCTCTCTCAAGCACCGCCACCAACTGATGCTCCCGTTGTGGACACTGCTGAACAGGTGTACATTTCTTCATTGGCGCTCCTAAAAATGCTTAAACATGGCCGTGCTGGAGTGCCCATGGAAGTTATGGGTTTAATGCTAGGTAAATAGATAATTTCATTTTTAAGTTCTATAATGTTGTAGTTGTTAGGCAAGTTTGATACATTAGACATGTGTAATTACTCTTACAGGGGAGTTTGTCGATGATTACACGGTGCGCGTAATCGATGTATTTGCCATGCCTCAAACTGGAACTGGTGTGTCTGTAGAAGCAGTAGATCCAGTTTTCCAAGCTAAAATGTTGGATATGTTGAAACAAACTGGTAGACCTGAGATGGTTGTTGGATGGTAAGCTATTTAAATTTGATAAAATATTTTAATGAGTATGAATACAACCAGAAGAAATACATCCTATGATAAATCCAATCCGATTCATCAACTGAAAACTTTTAATAATTAATCCATTGTCACTTTCCCTAAAATATTAATGGATTTTAATTTTTTCTTCCATTTTTTATTTATTAATTTAATGAAATTATAAAATCAAAATAAAAGTAAATTAATTTTAACATATATAGCTTATTATTATAAATGAAATGTTTCACTGTATTACAGTACTTTAGTTGTAAAAGTTCAATAAGTCTTATTTATTTCTATTTTACAGTTATGTTGTGTGAAGTTAGGATGAGAAAATCTAGTTTAGTATAATAGTTTCTGATGGCAGTTGTATAAAATTACAAGAAAAAATCTTTGCTAGTGATTTTTAATTTTTAGTTTCCTCTGGTTCCCAATATTATATCTACAATATGAACACATTGAACAAACTATGTGTTTAGTATATAAATATATTTTTATAAATTAACCCATTAAAAGCATTTTTGTACTGACAAGTATTTTGCTCTTTTAGGTACCATTCTCATCCTGGATTTGGGTGTTGGTTGTCTGGTGTTGATATAAATACACAACAGTCATTTGAAGCTTTGTCAGAGAGAGCTGTAGCTGTTGTTGTTGACCCCATCCAATCAGTAAAGGGCAAGGTGGTCATTGATGCATTCCGTCTTATTAACCCCAACATGATGGTCCTTGGCCAGGAGCCTAGGCAGACAACATCAAATCTTGGGCATTTACAAAAGCCTTCAGTGCAAGCTCTTATCCATGGTCTTAACAGACATTACTACTCAATCAGCATAAACTACAGAAAGAATGAGTTGGAACAAAAAATGCTCTTAAATCTCCACAAAAAGTCTTGGATGGATGGTCTTACTCTTTCAGATTATAAAGAGCACTGCAAAATCAATGAAACAACAGTAACAGATATGTTGGAACTTGCTAAGAACTACAACAAAGCTCTGGAGGATGAAGAAAAGATGACCCCAGAGCAGTTGGCTATCAAGAATGTCGGCAAACAAGACCCTAAGCGACATTTAGAAGAGAAAGTTGATGTATTAATGGCAAACAACATTGTTCAATGCTTAGGCGCCATGCTTGATACTATGGTGTTCAAATGATTATTATAAGAAATTTTGTATTTAAGATCTTAAGGCAAATAATACAGTGGCACAGTAAGGAATACAGCCTCATTTATTTTTATTTCATGAATGTTTTCCACATAATATTTAGTTATGTATTAACACCTAAGAACCTTACAGAAGTAAAATAAATTCAATTTTAATATGCATTTTATTAATAGAAAAGCCTCTGGGGAGATATTTGTTGGGAAATGGCAGCTAATTTTTGTTCCATATTTGGATAGTGACACAAGTTAGTAAAATCTATATCAAAAAGTGGCTTTAAGTGATTCTGGGAGTTGACAATTTCTTTAATAATCCTTTTGGTTTTTGCAAAGGCAGCATCACTGTTGTCCATATTCACCTAGAAAGATATATAATTGTAGAGACTTATGGATAAGCACATTATTTTAGTATTATTTTTTATTAAACACAGAATAAGAAAATAAAATTTTTGATCATAATTTTGGTAAATACAGCCCATTAATCTTGGTAATGGTAAATAAGTAACACAAATTTTTTTTCAAATTAAAAACTTATTTCATTCTCGATCACTTACTGTATCCCAGAAAAGGCCAGGGCATAACCTGTGTATCTCATCATAATCATCTTTCAGTGTAGTTGTAAATGTTTCGATCGGTATCTATAAGGAAACAAAAAATATTAATAATAAGCTGTGTTTATATGAGTCCCTGAAATAATATATGAGAAACTAATCCCGAAATATTAAACAGCTTGCAAGTTCTAGAAAGTTATACTTAAATTTGTGTTTATGTCAGTCATAAATTAAAAAAAATTATTACCTCGTTATTCAGTTGAAATTTAAAGAAATCTGCTTCATCTAACCTACTCTCACGTTTATTTGCGCCATCTGAAATATAATATTTTGAATTCAACAATATTGAAAAGAATTGTGTCCCCAGTTTATTTTGTAACGCTTGGAATATTTTCATAAGCAATTTTAAGCTTTAACAATAGAAATATGAAATCATATATATACCTATAAATAGTTGAAAATTTAAATGGTAGAAAACTCACATGCTTCTGAAAATATCTCGCTCGCCTGTGCCAAACCATTTTCAGCGAGAAATGCAAACCATAAGTCCGACGCTTGTGAATCGTTTCCACCATATGAGCGACCTACTCTTGCACTTATAGATGTCGTTAGTAACACGTTCTCCACTGAAAATGTCCAAGTACCAAGCGAAATGTTGTTAAAGCAAGGTGAACGAAGTAATTTAATTTAGTATTGTTTTAAATCAGGCGTTCATTTTATAGAGAGAATAAATGTGTATACATCCTTCATTAAAACATCTCAAAAAAATAAATCGTTCAACGCTAAGAGAACTATTTTTTAGATAAAATTTACACCAAATTGGCTATTATATCAAGAAAATAATTTGATTAACGTATGTAAATTGAATCTACCTATAGATGTCGCTAAATTACGTTTTATTTATTAAGGCGTGTTTTCGAAATAAGTGTCTTTGATATTTATTTAAATCGTACTTTCTTTCTGGGCCACAGGTTCGATAAATAATCCCGATGGGTCCGATTCTTCCGTCGCGATATCTGTGTTCTCCGGTGATGTAAATGCAACCGACTTTGAAGATTTTCTACTTCCAGCTGAAAGCGTACATTAAATTTTTAGTTACGTTCTAGGGGAGCTTGACAGATAATAATAAATAATATACTCCTTGAATTTCGGCATTCTAAATTAATTTTTAAGTTTTATTTAAAACCAATAGTTTTCATTTTATAAAACGTTTGGCAGACAGGTATTGTTAATAATATACCTTTCCAATTTCTATGATATTTTGTGTTCTCAAAGCTTTTTGGTCTGTTAGACGGTATTTTAGGTCTTCTGAAAAAATAATGTTATAAATAAATTATAAAGCCTTATATCAACGATTTAAGAATTTCTAAAATGTCTTCCTCATTTAATTTTTATGTTTAATAATATTAATATCAAATTTTGTGAAAATTTATTTTAATGATTTTGGGGTTCCGCAACCAGGAAAGCCTATTAATTGAGAATTCGCTGCCCGTCTGTAACCAGGCTGAATCTCATGAACGCGCGGGTGTGAATCTCATGAACAGTTGAAATTTTCACACATAACGTATCTCTGTTACCTTTATGGCAACAAATAAAATAGAGTCAATTAAAACAACTTGATTTTTTCCTAAATTAATGGTATGTTTAAAGTAATTCTTTGAAATATAAAATGTACATTTTCGCATGCCCGCGTTCCGCAGATTGTAAGCCATAGACGTCGCTTGTATACTCATCGATTGGCTGTGATTCCTTATACAAAGAATACAAGCTGGACCCCATAATACTGCTTTTTTCCTGTTCGCTCTTACAGGCCTCTCCTATGGTAGAGCTACTCTGGAATATAATATTGAAATTGTAATTATACCTAAAAATTCTTAATTAAAGTATAAAATAAATCCATTTTTTAATTTGTTCAATAATATAGTTGACGTATGACCTAATTAATACTGTACTGCCAAACAGGGTGTCCCGGGTTAGGTCCCCGGCACAGCTAGTATTTATCAGATGAGCTGTTGTCTGGGTGTTATATATAATGTGTATTATAAAATACCATACCGGCGGAAAAAGGCAACATTGTTGCATGTATTCGGGTCGCCACTCTGTGGTCGCCCCTCTACTACTACTACCCCACTATTGTTGTAATAAAAAGACAAACGCTACAACAGAAGACACATTCGCTGATTTGAACTCGAACAGTGTAGAACTATTATTGTGTTACCCTTTATACAATAAAAGTGATTATATATTATTATTTGATAAAGAAAGTGTTTTTAATGTGTGTGTGTTGTCAAAAAAAGGAATCTTCGAATAACACTGAAGAAAAATGACGTCAGCAAAGCTGACGTCACCTATTTTTAAAAACATACTTCGTTATATATAATTAAGGGGCTAATTCACCATATACAAAAAGTTGGTTTCAACGTATAAATTATATGTAGTTTAAAGTACTGCGATGAGTTGTTAGAAAATTGGTCTTCAACCGCGCCATATTTTATTTCTCTCTAAGCATATATAATATAACAGTTTCTAAAGATTTTGTTTTAAACGAATATTCGCGATAGTGGCCACACTTTCCGTGCTCTAACATAATGAGGTGGTATACTCACTGGCGTCAACACAGTGAGTCTATTGACATTCTTGTTATATTTACGGGCGTGTCTCGACTCGCTTTCCATCAAGAGGGAACATTCTGATTCCATTATGAATTCGCTTTGGCTTTTGTCCTCGGGTATCGCCTGAATTGGAGAAATTTTATCACAAATAACCATATGCATTGTCAGATATAATATCACATTTTAAATGTTGTGGGTGTGAGGTCTAAGGCCCCGGTATACATTTACTATAATGATTGTTCAGACGAAAGATTCATTTTAGAGCCAAAATAAAGTTCTCGGTCGTAATAACACTGGCGTACTTTTCAAATAAGTGTTACTATACATTTTACGTTTCGTAGTTCGATTATAATCCAAATGAATTTATTACGTTTAGATGTTTATATAATTTTAGTTAAATATGTGGAAAAACATAACAAACATACTATTTTTGTGAAGTCTGCCTACATTATTATATTTTAGCTAGAATTTAAACCACGTACTTGTAATATTTCATTGATGACTCCATTAATAATTATTCGTCCAGATAGTAAAACTTGTAAAGTTGATATCTCCATTGCTGATGATAACTTTTCTTCGTTGGCTAAATCTCTGTCTCTAAAAATAATACTATGTTATGGAGCGAAGACATTGGTTTCATACACTTTGATCAATAACTAATTTATAAATGTAAAAATATTAACGTATTTTTAACGAATTCATTTAAAAGATCGTTAATAAATGAAATAAGTCGCTTAATCTGAAAATCATTGTTTCGATGGATATAGAACAGAATAAAATATTTTTATCAAATGTTATACCAAAACGACCCTAACCCTTTAAGTATTATAGATAATATCGTAACTATGGTATATCCTGTGTATAAGCCGGATATAGTATTCATTCGGGAACTGGTGTTAAATTTAAAATATAAAATATTACATACGTTTTCCGTTCAAGTTGCCTTGCAGCCAGCGACCTTTTATCCGAACAAGTCGTTAATATCAAGTAGGGTTGCCATCCTCGCAATTTCAGCATTAAAGCGCCTACGAGGTCCATTGTGACAACCCTAACCTTGCCGTCTCTTACAAATGCCTCTTCGCGAGCTGTACAGGACGTCCCACAATTTTGTGCTTAGTTAAACATTAAGTACGCTATAGCCATAATATACCCAATTTCGTAGTGCCTTTTATATCAGAGGCCTTACAAGAGAATAAAATTAATTTTGTGTTCCAATAGGTATTTAGTAGACTTTATTAAGAGAGTTTTTATACGATATTGGGGATCAGGCGCTAAATTTATTCGTTATAACAATGCAAAGACAATTGACTTCTAGCCATAGCGCACACAAAAAAAATGTAAGTCTCTATTGAAATGAGACGCACGTATAATAATATTTAGTGGTAGTTTATTTGTCAGAATATCTTTATGAATAGTGGTAAATAATCCTAAGATTGTATATAAAAATATTTCATATAGACGTAAGATATATATTGTATACATACGTGCTTTCGTTTATAGCGTGCTATGCCTCCAAATGTCAGAGACGAAAATCAACTAATGATCTCATCAAGATAAAATGAAACTAACATTTAAACAGTCATGCCATTAATTCCAATAATAATTTTAAAGTAAAGGCATTCATTTCCCGGGTCATGCTAGTATAAAATGCAAACTGCATAAAATGGTGATTTACTTAAAAAACGACGCTCAATTCTCGGAAGAGCCGAAGAATTAAGTTATTTGATTAGCTATCAACTTCACTTTAACTTAAACGGTCGTAAAACTCGATTACGGAAATGGTACTAATAAACACAGCGAAAGTGCAGCATTTCAAGTCACTTTTTGCACTTGGTTGGGTTCTATTATATTCTTTTTGATATGAAAACATTTATATTATCTAAGTAAAGAACATTGAATATCAGTGAAGCAGATAATAAAAGTAGAATTTGTAAGGTAAATTTCGCACAATTTTCTACTTAATCTTCACCAAATAGGTTTATCGAATCATGAATAATGATTTACATAAGGGACTTTAAATCGCATTTATTTATACATTTTAAGTCGAATTTAGGATGTAACGTAACCATTTATTGAATTCGTTTAATTATAATATCATCATAATTATCGAAATTTATGGTGAAATTAAGAGTACTGTTTTAAATTAGGATTTTACTTGTGTTTTGTGCTATGTTTAGTCTTCTTGTGTCTGTTTAAATATTTTTTTCAATATTTCTAAGGCTCGTCTAGGGTCGAAAATATAAAATTGATTTAGGAATACGCATAACCTTTTAAACTCATGAACCTCAAAAAATACTTACTCAAACCATATGACTCTCCATCCATTTCGCTGTATGTAAGAAATTGGCCATCCAACAACATATCGTCGAATTGTTTTCTCGTTACTTGCTTGTAATGTTCCTGGGAATGGTAAGATGCTGTCGTATGCTTCACAGATAATTCAACATGCGAACTGCATTCTGATGCTAAGCGACGAGCCAACGAGCCTACGAAATAAGCTTTTGGGAATTAGAACTTGAAATGTTAACAAGTCCTGGAGAGGCGAGTTTCATGTCCTATGTGATTCATTTTAGTCTGGCCATAAATACTGTTTCATAATAACCTTTCCTTTTTTATCTGTCTAAATATTTTGAATTTGGAACACTTACACTACTTTAAAAACTTCTTTGAATTTTGTGCCTATGCACCTATTTTTTCGGGTTGATTAAAAAATTAAAATGTACAATAGGATGTTAAAAGAAAAAGAATTGCAGTGATCGCCTTGCACAAAGTGTTTATGGAACTGTCGGCCATATTTACTTCTTATAACATTTTAACAGCATGATATCAGCTCTATAATAATATATCGTACTAAACAGATAAAACAATATTTCGTCTGTTGAAGACCAGGAAAGATCGGGGACGCCACGTGTTGTTACAACCACAAAGGTTGTTATTGCTTTTAAAACTAGAACTCGTCGAAAATCTATACGGAAGCAAAAATCTTATCGCAAAAAATCGAATCGTTAGGAGACTGCGGCGTATTATCAAACAACTTGAAGCTCGATGTTTACCGTCAGGATATAATAATAAATAAATAAAAATATAAAAAATAAAAAAGCCTTTTATTTCATGCAAAATTACAGTTACAATGAAGATTTATAATGGTTTATTAAATTAATTATATATATGCCACTTATGATTAAAAATTAGCATTTACTATGTCGAATGTCGAAAAATGTTTATCTAAATGACATTTGTATCAATTTTTATGCATGAACCCTCACTGGAGGGTGAAGGCCTCCTCCAAGTGTCTCCATCCTTCTCTATTTTTGGAAGTTTTGAGCCATTCCTTCCCTGCCACTGCCCGATTGTCGTCTTCCCATCTTGCAAGTGGTCTACCTTGCTTTCTCTTACCTAGAGGGCCTTGCCACATTGTGATATGTTGAGTCCAGCGGCTATCTTGCAGTCTTCCCACATGTCCTGCCCATTTCCATTTTAGTTTCAATGCATGTTTTAGGACATCTATTACTTTTGTCTTCTCTCTAATTTTAGTATGGCGGATCTTCTGAATTCTTTTAATATTCAAAATGCTTCTTTCCATTCCTCGTTGGCACATTCGTAATATATTTTTCACTCGGTTTGTATAGGTCCAGGTTTGACACGCGTATGTTAATGATGGGAGCAAGCAAGAGTCCATAACTTTCTTTTTTAATTTTATTGGCAAAGTGCTTTTAAAAACCTTTTTGTATTTCCAATATGTCTTCCACGCAATTATTGTTCGTCGTTGCACTTCAGAGGATATCAACATCCTAAATAAATCACACATAATTCCGACCACTTGAGCACGCTAAAGAAGCTGCTCAGGTGGTCGGAAAAGTACGATATCATCATCACCTTGATTGTTTGGGAGGGCGTATCTGAAGTCACAAAACTGCATTTTTACGAAAAGGAATGAAAACTTCAGCCAAAGTGAATCAAGGAACAATGTTACATCAATTTGTGAAATCTCGAAGTCCACGATTCAAAAATATACAGTCGAATTTTTACCCAAGTCAGCAAGGCTAAGCATGGCCGGAAACCAACGTTCAGTATTTTAATAAGAGCTGAAGACAGGCCCTCTATCATCATCTAATCCAGACCTCTGTTTAAAAGATAATTTTGTCCATTTCGAATATTTTTATATTTTCATATTATTATAATATCATCAAAAATTGTTCTGCATGCAACTGCATGCGGAATATTAATAAACTCAATGCACCATGTCTGTCAAAATTTAGTAGTGCAGTTTAAATATCGTATATCAAAGTTTACTATTCACTACATTGCTTATTGAGTTAAAAGGCAATAAATTATCGTTACGGTCACGATTCAGTGCCAAATACTATCTTAAAACTGTATCAAACTTCGAGTGTCCAAGTGTATTTTTTAATTTTAGTTCCATCCAGGAAATGTTAAATATATTTTACATTTCTGCTTTCGGTGCATAGTGATATTTTTTTAAATAAGAAAACGTTCTTAATAGACTTATTTTAATATTAATTATAAGTACAATAATAAGCCATTTGTCATCCTTCCTATTTATCCTATCAATATCAATTAGCAACGCGACCTATTAAACCAATATATATAAGAAAATTTTTCAAGTTAAAGAATAAATTGTTCTGCCTTACACTACCTTTTCCAACGGCTTCGTAGCCGACCAAGACTATAATAGGGATATCGGTGGTGTCAGCTGGAGGATTGTAAGGTGACACCCGTGACCGAGAGAGCTGTTCTATGTAAAGCAGTCTCAGTAGCCGACGAGAAGCGAAGATAAATACATCTGGATTCATGTTCATCTTGCGTGTCCGCTGAAAATAAATATAAATTAGGTTGGGTACATACAAACACATCACGTTCTGGGCTTCAGATTTATGTATCTGTTTCATGATCTATTCATATAGTTACCACTTATCAACCTAAAATTTTAAATTAACTGATTAATTCTATCTCTTTTTATATTTAAAAAAGAATTGGTGAATTCTCCGCAATTATTTTTAATCGCCTAGTTTTGAATTGCTTGTAGAAGCTGCAATTATTACAACATTCTTTTCTAAAAAAATTAATTAGAAATGGATTTTCCTCTTAAGTACCTGTTCTATTGGGTCAAGTTCTACGTCATCCAAACAAAGCAGAAGTGGAAAAGTGTGTATAACCACATCTTTATACCCAGGTACAACACAGATGGGGTTAGATCGCAAGTCTAGTAGGGTCAGGCGACGCAACTTGTTCATGTATACAGCCAGGTCCAATAAGGAACCGAATCGATTATTTCTCGCGTGGATTTCGCGGAGCCTATGAAAATCATCAACAATTATAAGTCCTGAATTGAATTATTTTAATGATTCGGTATAATGGAAAATATAATGTTATGTTTGAAAGTATTTTTTTAGGAGTTACTAAAAGTCAGTATTAATTATAATGATGTTGTAGGTATGTCATTTATCAATGAAAGATCATTATTCAAGATCAAGATCATATCATTAGTCAAAGAAATACGTCTACCCAATTTTTCACTATCTTGTCCTTCCAATTTACTAACCTGGTACAGCCCGAGAAAAGTTTCATAGATGCAAGGCTATTTTCGTTAATATTCAAATATTCCAAGTGAAGTAAGGTCCAGAGTCCAGAGTTATCGCCGTATTCGAAATCAGTTATATTATTGTAGGAAAGATCGAGCCATAATAATCGAAGATGATTTAAGTTTTCGATTTTCTGAATGTGGTTGAATGATAGATCAAGTCGGCGAAGATATCTATATAAAATAATAAATTAAACTCTTAGCTCTCACAAAAAGTAGTAAATGTATGTATGTGTGTCACATTAATGTACATATACGTCCCTGAAATATATATGGAAGTAAATGTAAAAAAGTGTAAAAGAGCAAAGCCTACATTTTTGCTTACTCAGGATTTATGAGTTCTATAAGGGCGACGACCTCCTAAATATCGGGACACATTTCACACATGGTCGATTAGCCCCAAACTAGTTATAGATTGTGTTATGGGTGCTTTAAGAACTGATAAAGACACACATATATATACGTGTTTATAAAAAGCATGATCACTATGTACTCATAGTTTGCATGCCTTGTGGCAGAATATGGTTTATGCACTTTGTTATACCGTTGTTAAGACCTTATTTTTCTTGTACGCATATTCGCAAACAAATAAATGATTTATGATTTATTGTGCCAAGTGGGTCGTCTACATATATCGTTGTACAATACAATAGTATCTAATGAAAATGCTAAAGTACGTTTCTCATTTATATAATTACTTTGTTTTTATATATTTTATAGTTCAGCTTTATATCTATAATTTAATTCAGCATTTGATTCAGCAATCGTAAATATTCCACGGATTTGACCGCCTTTTTTCGGGCGTAGCATATTATATTGGCTCACCTCTATAAATGGACAATTCGATTTCAAATATTTCCATTTGAATCAGTATAGTTTTTGATATTATACATCCAACCCAATTCCTTTTATATTTTCATTATTATCCAATCTAAATCTAGGGTTTGTTATATTAAAATTATAATTCAGTTTAGATTTCGATTGGCTAGCTTTTAATAAGAATAAACGTAGAAAAGATTGCAAATACGTAACTACTAATGGAGGCGTCATAGAGATAGTTACAATTTTATATCTATATGTAACCTTAGCGTTTCCAATCCATTTATAGATTTAATATTGTTATGGGCTAGGTCTATGACCGTTATAGACCAAAATGCTTCTAGATCACGTATCTTCATTATATAGTTATATCTGTAATGTACTTCAGTTAAAAACCATTGCGCTGAAAAAAATATTGGTTATATATTTGATACAAGGTGAATAAAATACTTCTTGAAATGTTTTTCATTTACATACGTGTCTCATAATCCAATACCGTGTGAAAATTATTATAGTTGACATTCAGATACTGAATGTATGGAAGAAAGGATAGCACGCTGAGATCTTCTAGAAGGTTCGACGATAAATCCAAATACACCAAATATTTGTAGTGTTTCAATACGTCGATGTTTGTTAGAAACTTAAAATGAAAAAAAACATTAAATACACGTTTACGGATATATTTTGTATGAACGGTCACGAAAACACAACTCTTTAAATATTGCATACGGCAAAATAACGCTAATTGATGCGAATTAACATTTATTGATGGCTCTCTCATATCAGTCATTGCATTCTTGCTTGTTTAATATATGGATTGTTTAATACTACGTCGGTTTATACAGATAAGGTTCTTATTGAATTTCTGTCATAAAAACCGCATTTACGCGTCTGACCTTCAGTTGCTTAAAGCGTAGAAACCTCGGAAATAGAGTCTTATATCTAACGCTGTAGAGCGAAAAAATAATTCGTAGAACACGTAGCCGGTGAGAGCACCTTGAGTACTCTTTTGTCTGTCACTATTAATGTGTTTTTTTTATCCGTGCTTTAACTAATTATATATATAAGCTTAAATCGCTTAGTTGTTTTTGGAGCCTCTACCATGGATACATTGTCTTTTGATATATATCTACCTTTTGGAACCTAATCATAGCTTTTAATTCAAACTCAACATCAACAGAAACGCATATCAAGTGTGCAATCGTACACGTAGGGAAATTACATACGTAAAGATATTTAATATTATCCTTTTATAATTATTTCAATAAAACGTCTAAAATAAAATTTACCTTCGACGACAAATCCAATTTAATACACACAAAGTCGCCCAAAATCGGGGATCGTTTTAAATAACTAAGGCAAACGCTAACTAGGTCCCTTGTAAGCACACCACCTTCGGTGTCGGGGATATCATCCATATTCCTCACGCGTACTAAAGGCGAATATATATCGTCATATAACTCGGGAAAGTTGTAGAAGCAACCCCACAGCCTGTCCTCGTTCATAAGCGACGTCACGTTTATTGGCAACTGTGGATATATTGTACACGAGATTGGGAGGTCATTGTTTTTAAATTACTAGCTGCTTTGGTGATTTTGATATTAAAGCTGTTAATTGCAAATTGATACAACGTTGGATATTATTTGCGGATCAAGATTTTGTATAGAGTGCTTTGCTGAACTCGAGGATGCGGTTTCAAATAAACAGATTTGTGAATGTCGAATATACGAAACGAATATTCTGAATATTCTGTTTCATAGAATAGCTGTCTTGATTTTTGATGTATATTTGAGTTTCCAAAACATGGATTATTTTATGAAAAGTCGTCCTTTGACTAAACAATAACTCGAAAAACAATAGAACATTATCAAAACAGATTCTTAATTAAAATATTTTAACGATAAAACTTTGGAAATTTTTCTTACCTGTTCAATTAGTTCACTTCCCTCATCTTTATTCTGAAACTTGGATGGATCAAATACCGGCACTGATATTTTCTTTAATGGCAAAGAAAAACTTTTGAATCTTTGATCTAAAATAAAATCAAAGTTGGTTTAAGATCCGTTGCTTGGTGACTTGCATTGTACGACAATTTTAGAACGTTTTGGATTCTAACAAAACATACTAGACTTGATTATTAAAAAAAAAACGTAAAAAACATAGTATCTTTAGTACTCGTTTTAAAATGGAGTCGTTAAAGTTTTATAGCTACCCTTAAAGAGAGTCAAACTGATTTATCTGGGTAGGGCATCCTACACAGTGATTTTCAAAGAAATTTTTAATTGTAAAGTACGCAATTTTTCGCTTTTTATGGCTAGTGTTGCCAACAAAAACAATTCGATTGTAACATTCCACTTAACATGAACGAATCATAATCTAAGATATATACTTTTTTCTATTTGTATCAGATGTATGGCTTATTACATATAATAATTACATATAATGGTGTGCAGGAGTCTCTTTATTAACGCGAGTAATTAATTAAAAAAGAGTTAGGCGTCACTTTGCGGAAGTCCATATTACAAAACCCTAATAGACCAATCTACGAACAGCGTTCGATGAGTCAACATCCTGAGGATGTTCCGGTGTCGGGGCGAAACGTGCGTCGAGTGGTTATGGGTTTTTTCGCGTAGATAGGTATATTAGGGTTTTATAACGCGAGTAAAGTCGCAACGACAATCTAGTAATAATATAATCTAATCCGAAGCGCTAACACCCCAAAGTAGGGACGTTTCTGCCAATAAGAATAACGGAAAATATAACTTTACTACAGGTTGTGAACGGACGAATAAACATACAAAATTTAATAACGTTCATCTAATTAGTTGAAACTCGATAGCCCGGATGCTGACAAACAGCTTTAATTATATAAACTACTGCGATACGCTATGTCCACGCTATGGATGGCTAATTGCCAAAATTGTACTACAAGTGCCTTCGGTGCTCAGTAATAAACATCGTTTATCTGATACTGTGGTTATTTATAGGAGATAGGGCAGATACATTATATTCCCTAAATGTAATTTTAGTTTTTCTAACAGGACACAAATATCATGACATCACTCCGTCCCAAGTATATGCCTTAGATACGATCTAATTAGTGCCCGTGAGCTAGCAAGTCTCTAAGTCATCTATTTTTGTGGCTAGAGCATAGTTCGAGTCTCATCTTAATTATTTTTATCATTAAACTAAATAAAATAGTGTTTACAACTCCTACTCCATCTGATAACTGTAGTTGAAATGATCTGCGCTAATGATGAGAAGCAACCTGAAATAGCGTATAAGCAAAGCGAAAATGAAAGAGTTTCAACACTGAAACATTTCTACCATTGAGTAGTAGTGAGATGCATTCTTTTCAAAGAGCTCGAAACGAGCTTTGTGAATCTACAATTTAAATTAAAAAAAGTCATCCGACATTATATTTGCTAAAAATATACGCAAGATGACAAGTCATCGAGTTACAGTTACGATCTCAAAGTAGACACACGTAATTTTGATAATTCTGTAAATTACTTCTAATTATATATTTACTAGCGCAATTTTCTGTGTTTTGAGGCAATATATAGTTCTTAAAATTGCTTTTACATAAGTGAATTTTGAAGTGCCTTTAAATCCGTGGAGTTGTAGAAAATATCACGTATAATTATTTCAAATATTTGCTAGAAGTGACGGTGGCAAACGATTACACCTTATCCGCTGTGCAAATGAACACGCAATCGTAATATATATACGGCCTAAAGTGGTATGCACGATCCCGTTGTGCTGTGACTGTTTTAATACCGCCTAACAATACGCTGCAAGTGCTATAAGAAGTGTGTATATGTATAACGTTATCTCTAGATATTTTTGAAACAAACGATGTCCGCGCAAAACTGGGGTTGTTGCTTACAAGAAATAGAAGATGAAGAATGTGTGAAATGCTGTCAATGCAAAACAAAATATCACCTTATGTGCATCTCGGCTATCATGCCTTCGGAAATAACTTCTGCCCGCGACCTTCCTTCGACCTGGAAGTGTTCAAACTGTAAGAAACCAAATAGAGGTAATAATGACGACCTACCTGTACATGTTTCGGAGAAAATTACACAAAGACCACACAAGAGGCCAGCCGTGACTTCTCCCCCTGACTTATCTTCAACAATGGACTATCATGCTGACGAGATACACAGCCAAGTGAAGGAAGTGTGCCTAAGCGAACTTGAAACTTTGTTTTTAAGATTCGAAGGCCGCATGAAAAATATTATCTCTCGCGAATTAGCTCCTATACAACAAGACATCAAGGAATTGCAGGCCTCTTTGGGGTTCATAAGCGAAAAGTATGAAGAGATATGCACAAAACAGGAACTTATAGATAACGAAATTGATATACTGAAAACAGAAAATTTAAAACTTCACGCGGATAACGCGGACCTTGCCCTTAGAATTGAGCAATTGGAACAACAGTCTCGTTCTAATAATATTGAAATCCAATGTGTTCCAGAGAAGAAAAATGAAAATCTGCTGAATATCATTAGGGATATAAGCAAGACGGTGAACTACGAACTAAAAGAGGAATCAGTTGCAAAATTTAGCCGTGTAGCACGCCGCAATGCCGACAAAGCTCGTCCCCGTTCTATCATAGTTCAGTTTAACTCACCCAGAGTGCGGAATGCTTTTCTTGCTGCTGTAATTTCATTTAACAAATCAAACCAAAAAGAAAAGCTAAACACCAAACATATCGGCCTTGCTGGTTCAAAGGAGCCTATATACGTGATGGAGCACTTATCTCCAAAAAATAAATCTCTGCACGCTGCCGCAAGAACGAGGGCTAAAAATGAAGGTTTCAAATTTATCTGGGTAAGAGATGGACGTATATTTATGAGGAAATCGGAAACTTCAAGAATTATTCTTATTAAAGACCTCAAATCACTAGAAAAGTTAGAGTAATCAAATTTAGTCATTACGCTAGATACTAGATCATTTCGTGATTAATATTTTTATTTAACTTAATATTTTATGTTAATATACTATCAAAACGCGAGGGGTCTCCGCACCAAAACTCATACCTTCTATAAAAATGTTAGTACTAATAAATACGATATAATTATTATAACTGAAACATGGCTAAACGATGGTGTATATGATAACGAGCTTTTTGATGATAGGTACGTAGTATATAGAAGAGATAGGCAGAATAGTGGGTTTCATAGTGAAAAAGATGGGGGTTCAGTAGCAGTATTAAAATGCCTAAACTCAAAACGTATGGTACACTGGGAAAGTGATTGTGAGGATTTATGGGTGTTAATTGATTTAAAGCTAGGTAGTACTCGTTACAAACTCGCACTATGCGCTGTGTATCTACCGTCACCTCTTAAAAAGCCTATTTTAGAATGCTTTATAAAAAACTGCATTTCCGTACTTGATGGATATTTTCCTTCGTGTGTCATTGGAGATTTTAATTTAAATTACATAAAGTGGGATATGGTAAATAATAATATTGCATATAAAACCTCCGCAATAGCACATAGTCTAATAGATTTCATTCATTATTTGAATTATAAGCAATTTAATCATATACTTAATCAGCGCAATAATATTTTAGATCTGGTCTTGACGGATTTAGAAACATGTCAGACTTCCCTAGCAACGACTTCACTAAGTAAAGTTGATCCTGAGCATCCCCCTTTAGAAATATCCTTTCCTACCAAGCCGATACGGTATCTCAATATAAATACTGATAGTAATTTACCCAACTACTATAAAGCAGATTATAATATTTTGAATTCACTCTTAGAAAATCTTGATTGGTCCGCAATGGCACTGTTGGAAAATGTTAATGATGTAACGAATTACTTTTATGACAGCTTACGTAATATTATTAGTCTGCATGTACCGGTGAAACAACCGCGAAGACAAAGTCATCCGGTTTGGTTCTCTAAGCAATTAATAAGATTATTAAAGGAAAAAGAAAGGTATAGACGGCGCTACAAGAAGTACAATAACCCGCTTGATAAGGTCTCCCTAAATATCCTCAAAAATAGGTGTCAGAAAGTATCAACTGCTAACTATAACACATACATTCAACGAGTAGAGAAGTCGATAAAAGAAAATCCTAAGTATTTCTGGACGTTCATGAAGAATAAAAGAAATGGTTCCACTAATTTCCCAGCAACTATATCTGATGGATCGACCCATAGAACCCAAGGCATGGATATATGTGATTTATTTGCACAATATTTTGCATCTACATTTACTTGTAACGATGATTTTAACTTGGCTAACACTAATATTGTCGATTTTGTGGGAAGTGATTGCCTTAGTTCTATCTATATAGATCGTGAATCCATATACAAACGTCTAAAAAGTTTAGATATAACTAAGGGTACTGGACCGGATGGCATATCACCATTTTTTATAAAACATTGTGCATCTCAATTAGTTGAACCACTATATATAATTTATAATATATCTTTAAAATCAGGTATATTCCCTAATGTCTGGAAAATGGCAAAGGTGATTCCCATTCTTAAGGATGGTGACGCTGGTCTGGTAAGCAATTACCGTCCCATATCGATTATATCGACATTCGCTAAAATCTTCGAGTCCTTAATTTGCCCAATCATTAAACAGCACCTTAAAAAATGGATATCTCCTTATCAACACGGTTTTGTCTCAGGTCGGTCGACAGCTACCAATCTACTAGATTTCACTGAATACCTAGTCGAAGCAATTGACAATAATGTACAGGTTGATGTGGTTTACTGCGATTTTAGTAAGGCCTTTGACAGAGTTTCTCACTACATACTAGCTTCAAAATTAAAAGCTTATGGCTTCTCTGGACCAATCTTAAAGTGGCTAGAATCTTACTTGTCAAACCGTAATTTCTATGTAGTACAAAATGGTTTCAATTCCAAGGCTTATTCGGTTAAATCTGGGGTTCCACAGGGCTCGCAATTAGGTCCAACGCTGTTCAATATTTATATAAATGATCTCCCTTCCATATTTAAATATGCTAGGCCTTTTCTTTATGCAGATGATCTAAAACTTGCAGCCCCTATTCTTAACACTGATAACATTGTTGCCTTTCAAAACGATTTAAATATGTTATGTCACTGGTGCTGCACTAACAAAATGAGTCTGAATTTAAAAAAATGTTTTCATATAAAATTTACACGAAAACGGCATTTCATCACATCCTCTTACCATATAAACCAATGTCCGCTACAGGAAGTCAGTACTATAAGAGATTTGGGTGTTATGCTTGACAGAAAATTAACATATCAGAATCACTTGAACAATATAGTCAAAAAAACTTCGAAAATGTTAGGTTTTATAATCAGAAATACTAAGTATTTTAAAGAACCTCAATCGAAAAAGATGCTATTTAACACCCTTATTCGGACACATTTTGATTATTGCAGCATAGTCTGGCGACCTCACTTCGCCACACACACATTAAGGTTAGAGAGGGTTCAAAAAAGATTTATCTGGCATCTTTCCCGGATATCCGGTCATACTTCTAAGCAACTCTCTTACATAGATAAACTTGAGTTATTCGGATTATTGCCTCTTAAGAATAGATTTGATTTTAACGACTTTACTTTTTTCGTCAAAATTCTAAATAATAAAATAGATTGCCCCCAACTACTAAACAAACTAAATTTTAACACGCCAAGAAAACACCCTCGACAGCACGTTAAGCCTTTGTCTCCACCTTTCCGACGTAGTGTAATGGGTGCCAACTCATATATACCACGCGTATGTAGACTCGTTAATAAATATAAGACTGACTTTGATATCGCATATCCACCATCCGCAGCTCGACTTCGGCACATTCTTAGCTTGTAGAATATTAATGTAAATAAGTTACCCAGTACAGTTTAATTATCTCTTTCTGCGTTGACCACCGCTTTTGTATACAAGCTTTCTATTGTATGTCTTTTCTTATTTTATTACTGTTTCAAATTTAATCAACATAGTTTTTGTCTACTTTTTTTTTTTTCAAAGCATGTTGTGTTAACTATTAAGGTGTACTATAAGTTTAGATGTTCTTAGTATAAGCTTTAGCCTAATTTAATAATGTATATAGCTAATGCCTGTTGTTAACCATTTAAATAAATAAATAAAAGTCATAATATTTTCGAAGGTTGTTGAAGACCAAAATCAGGTAGCCCATTAAGAGGCCATCTTAGCCTCCTAAAAGGCTGAAATTCTAAATTTCAATCTTTATATTTACTTTTTCATATCGTTTGTCCTTGCCATAATTAATTTATAGTACCTATCTTATAAACTTTTACGCGATTGAATTGCATTTCCAAGAAAGGAAATAATAATTAATCATTTAGTAATTATCCGGAATTATTTCACTCCATTCTATATTAAACCAATACCATTATAATACAAGAGTTTAATAGAAGAAGAATTATAGCAGAAACTATCAATAGAATGTATTCGCTACGTTCAATCGACAGCGTGCTGCTCTCGAAAATATTTTGTATAAATCGCTAGCTCGAGAATAACGTTTGTAGATTTCATTTACCTCTAGATATAACATCATCTATGGCCATCGCAGACATATAATTTATTCTGGAGACATCTGTCCATGTCTGCAGTAAACTACCGAAAGGCACAAATCTCATTGAGCTTGAGGCCTTCCTCTCGTCAAGTGTGCTTTCTGAACTCATTTTTATTTTATTTTATTGATAATGTTGAAATTATACATTTATTAAATGCACAATAATTATATAACATTGAGTTTGACAAAGTCAATAGGTGTCAGATATGTCTTACCGTATTTAATAAGAGGTTGGTGGGAGAGTTTATATAACGTCTAGGTTACGCATCTCCTAATTGTAACAGATATAAAAGCGTTAATTAATAATTCTAATTATTTAATTGGTATCGGACAGTATTTATTGAATTTGTTTATGAGTTTATTTTCTTTACATCTAAAATATATAAATATTATATAATAATAAGTAGAGAAGAAGAAAAGTGGAAGAAGATTACAAGAAGAAGAGAATAATAGGAAGAGAAGATGAAGGGAATAAGAATAATAGGAAAAGAAGAAGAATAATAGGAGAAGAAGAATAAGAGAAGAAGAAGAATTAGAGAAGAAGAAAAGATGAAGAGGAGAGGAAGAAGGTGAGGTGAAGAGGAGAAGAATAAGAGGAGGAGAAGAAGAGGAGAATTTTTCAACTTCTATTCTTCTTCTCTTATTCTCCTTCTCTAATTCTTATTCTCCTCTTCTTCTTCTTTTATTTTTTCTTATCTTATTCTTCTCCTCTAATTATTCTCCTCCACTTCTTCTTCTCCTCTTCTTCTCTTCTTCTTTGTCTTTTATTTTTCTTCTCTTCTTCTTCTCCTCGTCCTCTTCTCCTCTTCTTCTTCAACTCCTCTTTCTCTCCTTTGGCTGATGGACTTAAATCCTCAGCTCGCGTCGGAATTCTTGGCTAAAATAGGCTCCAAAAAGCTTGGTGAGCATACCAAGCTTTTTGGAGGCTTTATAAAGATCGAATTCGATCCAACATGAAATACTGTTCTTATCTCTGGGCGGGAGCTCCCCAGTTCCAGCTCTTTCCTCTTGATTATCACCTCAATGTTCGTTCGTTCCTCGACTGAGCGTTCCAATGGCACTTTCTGCTGCTATGCGGAACCATTTGCCAATAAAGATATTTCCGAACCAATACGACTTAGGGAAAGTTCAAAGAAAAGAGCGTATCGTCATCTAAAAGCCCAGCAACGCACAAGCGCGCCATCCGGTATTGTGACTGTCCATGCGTAGCGGTAACCTCGTTTATTGTAAAATAACGTTTTTAAAACAAATATCTCGGTTTTACATTCTACATTCTTCATTATACAAAATAATTTAAATCTTATTCGTTTTTGTTAAATACTTATCGGTACTGGCTAAGTTAGTATTTAAAATTGCATATTTTTCAAGTTATTACGCTTTAGTTAAGGGTCGTTCCCATCTACTTATGAAAAGCTAATATTAACTTTGAATCATCGCGATAGGACAACATTCTTGACCTTGATAAGTGATAACTTTCCTTAAGCAAATTGCGTAAGAATTTTTTAAATTATTACTTTTATTGAAAAAATGAGTGTGTGTATTCTTTTAAATTTAGGATGTCATCATATTTGTAATTAATTTTGCTATTAAATAAAATGCATTTAACAATAAACTATTTTTATATTAATAAGAATATAACATTACGTATATTAAAAATACTTGGAATAGTTATTAAAATTGACAAGTACTCAGAAAACACGAAATCCATATTCAACAATTAATAAATACATCATATAAATATCGATAAGGTTCTCAAACCAAGGAAATTAAAACTTGATTCTTATTTTTATTTAATGTTAGCTTTGCAACAAGCAAAAACGATGGACGGTCCCGGAATGAAGGCATGCTCTGAATTCAGGTTTGGCACTCGCAGACAAAAGTGCTTTCCTGGTCAGTCATTAAGCGTAGGCACACAAAATTGCTTGATGATTATTCTAAGATTATTGCTTAGTGTATAAGAAGGTTGCGACAAGCGCTAATATGGCTAACGGAGCTGACGCAACGATAGATCCAACGCCATTGCAACGGTACTAATCGCACACACTGCAGTGCTTAATCTGCTTGCTGGGGTCAGATGGAACTGAAAATTATATGAGTCGCTTAAAGCAAGGTTCCGAAGACGGGCGGCGTTCCCCTTTTAATAGGTAGAATAATTCTTTGCATAAGATAAGCCAGCTCTTATTATATGTCCACACCACGTATCGTATTTACAAGTATCCACTTAATCTTTCAACGATACATTACACCAACAAAAAATAGAATAAATGGAAAAATATAAACATTATAAAGTAAAGTAACATTTCAATACTTGATGATTGAGAGATTACGAAAAAAGATATATTATTGAAAACAGTGTTCAAAGTACTATCTATGTTTAACATTACATACTTATCCTTTGTAGCACATATAAAAACTGTTACGTTATTTCTGCGTCAAGCCCTAACCACAACGGGCAAAAGCGTGAAACTTTGACTCTTAAATTCTCGAAAATTCCTCCCATATAAGGCAAAATGAGGTATGAAAAATGTTAAAAACCGACAAACATCTACAGACCCAGTTAAATTCTTGCCTTTAATCACCTTGACTAAGACAATATACACTTACTTAGCAAGCTTAGTAATTAATAGGTTGTATACTTTACGTTGTATGGGAATTAATGACGTAGTTTATACATAACACTAATTTATAAGTGACACGTTTGTAAACGTACGTGATTGATTTAGAGATACCTGTTTAATTAATTAGATTATACTATACATACAAATAACGCTTTGCATGACATGGAAGCGTTAAATATAAATTAATGCCTAATTGAATATGTTTTTCACTATTAGCTTTCGCCATACAGGTCAAAAAGGAACCAACAATTACAAATTTAAGATATTTATTTGTTTCGGATTTATGTTCAACATGGATTTGTAGAGACGTATATATTCACGCGTACTCATAATTATGTCGAGATTCGATGCCGAGGACGCCATATAGACCATAGACGAGAGAAAGTGGGAAGGCTTCTAACATTTAAATTTCATCATGTCGTATTTATTTATTGTATAGGTGTAAGCGTCTCATATAAATTTGTACTATAGAAAATGTTTTATATATATCACATGTACATTTTATATACACTTAGTTTTCGAATTGAGACATAAAAAACATCAGGATTCTTTTTTTAGTATGATGAATAATTTTAGAGAGAGAACTACGTTTGATACGTCAAAACTAAATTTATATTCATACTTAGGTAAAATTAACGGAATGTTTCATTTGTTTGCCTTTAACTTTATCATACATTTTGTGCAGAAGTGTTAATTTTTGCGGTGATAAAAATACAAACATTGCAGATTGTTCTTGTTTATAGCGTGTTTCAGATTGGGGTTGTTTGCTTTCGGACATACCCTTTATTATTCTCCATGTTTATGGCTTTGCTGGAATTGGCAGTGCTTTATGACTTCTATGTTAAGAACGATAAGTGTGCTAAAGATAAGATAGAATTAAGCAAATGTTTATCTATGTTAATGTAAGAAATTCTGCTATTCATAGACTAGATTCTATATTTCTGTGAAAATAAAAACTTTACTGATAATAGACAATGTATATTATGTGTTCTATTATATTATAGTCTAGGCGAAAATATAGTACCTAAATAATAAACATCTTGGTGTGTATAAATTTATATATGTTTAATTGAAGTTTGCCATAGATTAAAATTAAATAAATAAATCATATTTACAACTCAAATTTTGAGCTCATATTCTCAAGCAGGAATATATTTAAATTTCAAATTTCTTAAGTGCAATCGTAAATATAATCATAAAGTCACTAAAAGTTTGTTAACTTTTAACTGATGCTTTCAAAGTAAAATGGTAAAGTTCAGAATTTAAAAATTTGCCATCTTTGTAGTGATTCCATTAAGAAGAATCAATATAAATGACATCGATTGTATTTTCCGAGATCGTAAAAAGTCCGTAGTAGGCAGTTATAACAGAGATATCTCTACAATAGTGAGTTGCATTACAACTGACGTCATTTATTTCTTGATCGGTATTTTTTTCGATTGCCGGTGCGGTAGAGCACTTCAGGAAGCTGGAACTTCAGGAAGTTGAACTGGTCAGGTGGAAGCACTAGGAATCTCTGAGATGGAGGCCATGACACGGATAGGATAGATTTTCGATATTTTGGTTAAAGAAGTTTGCATCTCATAGCGGATGGGCTTGGCGCCTGAAAGCATTTATCAGCTACGGGAATATGTAACTGATTAATATGCCGCGCTCGTCCGTCCTTCCGTCCCATTTAACTACTGACCTATTCGTCTGTAATTTTCATGAATTGGAAAATGAAAAGTTCCCACTTTTATAATAAAAAATGAAACTTCACTAACTTACGTAATATAACTCAAATTAATTAATTATATTTGCAAATATCGGCTGTATTCGATACTCAGAAAGTTCAGAGTATATTGAATGTAACGTGTATTTACACACATGTTTATTTTACACACGTATGCACATGATGATATTGCATTTATTTGTATCGAAAAGCCAGTAAATTCAATTAATTAAAGATATATTATTTTATTAAAGGTATATTTAAGATACATAAGTATCTTGATAAGCGTATAGTGTCGCTATAAGTGTTGAAAGTATCATTGCAATGTATCTGTATGTTGAATTTAAATAAATAAAAATTAAAATAATACTAATTTTTATTTTTGTATATAAGTACAAAATGTCAGCAACATACCCTCCTATTCCCTGGAGACCTTTAAAATTGAGAGATTAACGTAACTAATGTATTCTTATATAGTTAAAGAAATGTGTTTCCAAAGAAACATTTTAACAATAAAATCATTTTAACTTGCTTTAAATAATATATTTTGTATATCTTTATAAACGTAATAATAATATGCCAACAAAACCGACGCTTTCAACTGCCATACGTTTTGGCAACTATGCTGTATAGTATAGTAAGTATTGGTGCTCTACCAAATTATAAGCTTATATCTGCTAGACAATTACGACAACTTTAAAAATGCAGTAGGGAATGAGCTTAATTAAAATAATTCAATGTCTATATATTTAAATTTTAGGAAATTATTATACCATACAAATAATTAAATAAATTATAAATGTATCAAATACAAAGCTGTTACATAATAAAAATATTTGTACGTAAAATATTTCACTGCACAACACACGGAATGGGTAAATACTTTGTAACTGATAAAAAGCGCACTTTATATTTACTACAAGAAATCATGTTACACTGAATGTTGTTGTTATTTATTCTCAAAATTGTACTGTAACTTTAATAAAGACTTTAAAAGATTTGGAGAAGTTTTAGCGGGTTCCGAAAGGCGGTCGCTCAGACGGGAAGTAGTTCTTAACTTCAACAGATTGCAGAAAGGATTTGTGTTGGATGCCGCTCGCTGCCAAGACCATACATCTAAAACGTATGTCGGGTTTAAAAATCTATTACAAAAGATGTTATATATAGGATAAGTTTTATATACGTAACATTACATTTATACAGACTGCTCTAGGAGTCATTTCTAAATTTTAAATAATATTGTCATTTTCGTTAGCTTTTACTAATAATTGCTTACATACATACAACGATTATTAAGTTACTTAGCATTACATGATACTAAACCTCATATTTTTTATAATATGGAACTCCAAATTTATAAATGAGTATAATGGAAATTGTTTATAAAAATATACAACAACGATATGAAGTCTTGACTCGAATTGAGAAACATCAAATCCGTTCTGAAAGCAAGCATCTAATATTATGTAAAGAATCTTATGTTTGAAAAAGACATTTATGAAAGGAAGAAGGAAAATTTTTAGAAAAACAAGATTTTTTTAAATGCGTTTCACAAAGAAACAAAGCATACAAATGCGAAGCAATTTGTGCGAAGGCTGACAAATGAGGTGTCGTGTGGACTGGGACCGAACCGGGGAGTTTCTTTTATCTTTCGAGTGTTAAAACGACCACAATAGATATTTGCAACAAATAAATGGAATTTCTTTTATGTCTCTTTTTTAAAGAATTCTCTCATTAATGTTGGTTTACTGTAATTTGAGAATAAATTAGGTACCGCGTACCTTTTGTTGGTTTTGGTCTTCAGTATCTTCAATGTACCTTTTCCAAAATTGTTTCTATATAGGCATATTATAGACTGAATTCTCTTATAAAACATTTCTTTCGTATATTGTATATTTCTAATTTTACAAATTTTAAACGTCACCACGTGAAAAGGGTTTATTCTAACTACATAGCGAGGTGGGCGTTTACTTTGATACGTTTAAGTAACTGACACATGTCGGTCCGTTGTCGATTTACGTTATAATAGTATAATATAGCTGGTAAGTTTTAAGTTAAGTTATTTTTAAATACTGAAGTATATTTTGTGTACGGTACGATAGTGCAGGTAGGGCTCTTTAAGACAATTTTTTTCTCGCAACAAACTATGGCTGTATCTTACACAATATCTGATAGACTTATTTCACTATATCCTTATTCATGTTATCACCAAGCTTTCTGAGGGTCGAAAAAGTACGAGCCCTCTTGACGGTGTAAATGTCCATGGGCTGTGGTAAAACCTAACATCTAATCAATCACTTTTTGGTAGGTGAAACATTTTCACCGATTTTATATTCTAAATTCATGCCTGACAAAATTAAAAAAAAAACTGATATTAACGTAACAATAAAACAAAAATATATTGATCACATAAAATTCCTTTGAACTAAAACTACCGTCTCTTCAAAGATATAAAATGAGGGTGTTTCCGCTTTCTATTACGATTTTGGCAAGGACTCATGCAAAGTTTATAATTAAATATTTGTTCTTAATATAGTAAAGCAATTTATTATTACGTATCATTGAATGTAAATAAGAAATTCACAAGATTGTATATTTATTTAAATCTTCCAGGTTATGTGTATATTTTCAATTTTTTTAAAGAAATATCAGATATTTGAGAATGTGAGTTTTAGTTACAAACGATTGAGCAATCCAATTCGCATAATTCAAAGCTGGACGCTCAATAAAAAATGTTCGTATAAAAACTGTGCAACCGTGAACAGTGAATGCTTAACCATTTAATCGAACTTCCCGTACTATTTTCGCTTAAATATATTAACTAATATAACATAGCATAGCATAACTTCAAGATGTTGAACGCATGATAACCGTGTTAATCTTAAATCGTGTCAACCAGTCAAAATCTCCTGCGAGGCAGGTCAAGAGACCTGGACTGACTATACTGGAGATTAAGAAATCTCCATTATCTCAATCAAATCAAGTCTCCAATCTTTATAACATATATATACATATATAACATCTTGGTATCTGGGGCTGCAGCAGAAGGTTGTTTTAATTCTGAAAAAGTTTCAATTCTTTAGTATGGAATCGAATTAATTTTCCTAACACTTCAACGCGACCCTTCAAATAATCGAAAAGATGTCATGAAACTTTAATTATTCACACCCTTGGCGATTGAGTACCAGTCAATATAGTAATGAAAACAATCAATAAAGGTAACTTAAGGAAATTAATTGCTACAGTCGAAGTACAGCTACGACGATGTCGAAACCGGAAGTTCGCGTGAATAGCTTTTTTAAAAATCGCTCCTATTGTGTGGATCCAGTTTCAAAATTCTTCATTATAATGAAGATGATTTTGGGCCTCAATTATCTGGCATTATTAGGGAATGTAAAACGAATAATTATTAAACTCGGATACGCCTACTCCGCCGTTCTTTTAGTCTCATTCATTTACATCACGTTCGATAATAGGAGCAGTTTTTTGATTCCTTTAGCTACGTACAACTGTTATTACGGATTTACATTACTAATAGGTATTCTATCGCGGAAACGATTGCGTCAATACTTCACTCAGCTCTCCTTGTTCGATGTAGAAGTCGATTGTGAAATAAACGCACCACGTACGTCAGTGTACAACTTAGTACAGTGCATATTTTCTTTATTGTGTTGTTTAAGTAGTGCAATTATGGAACAAATTATTGATGGTTTTAATTGGTTGGATGCATATTATTTGCCTATGAGGATCCTCAACATTGTACAATTTTATTTTAGCGCCCATCTTCTAAGTCCACTTGTTATTCGTATGAAGTTAATAAATTATTTATTTCAAAACTCCTTCCCAAATGTAGAAACAATTCGACCGCTAGATAAGGCTGTCAAGTTTAATTCAAAAAAAATCGTTGAATTAACAACTCTAATCGAATATTTTAACTTAATTATTAAGGCATATGATACATTGAATCAAGCTATTAAATGGCAGGTATGTTTGTCATATTTTTAAAAAGTTGGAAATGTACATGAACTTGGATGATTTAAAACTTATAATTCACATAGTGAGCCAGCTTTTGTAATGTCTTATGTCGAAATACTTCGCAGAACGAGGAGAGTAAAATAGATACAAGAGGGTACAAAACGTCGGTACCACTATCGCTATTAGAAATGATACTGCAGGAGCTTTGGCTGGCTCCTGTTGAGAATCAATATACCTACACTATTTTCTATACTGTGTAGTAATATCCCTAATTGTTTCAGTTGCTGTCTATTTTTATTAAGGTTTTCCTAATAGCCATAATAGATCTATATCACATCACCTGGCAGTTGTTACAAAAAGAGGTTTGAAAAATTTTTTTTTTTTCATGTGATCGCAAATAATTAAATACTAATTTTAAATTAATCATGCGTATATAATATAAATATACTACAATTTTTTTAAACAAATTTTTTATAAATGCACTTATATTAAAACTAAATTTTAATAAAAGTGAATTTATAGAAACTATACGTATTGTATAGTCTAGCTATAGTCACCATGGAGGACAACATCACGTACGTGCAATATACTGAGTTAATCATATAAAAGGATGACAATATAATGATTGGATTATGCCATTATATTATTATTTTTAAAAATGTTTTATAAGCATGTTATTATATAATATTGTCTTTTATTAACATAACTATCACTCATTTAAAGAAAAACACTTTGTTAACGGATTAAGTTATGTATTTTACAAATTTTAAGTATATTTATTTTATTACATTTTTTAAATTTATATTTTAAAGTCTACCGTGACCACGCACGCTGTAAAGCACGCGAAATGTCGGAAAAATTTAAAATAATGTAATATACTTAAATTTTGTAAAATACATAACTTAATCCGTTAACAAAATGTTTTTTTTTAAATGTTATTATATGTTTCAGTTAAATTTTAACGACATCATTGTACTAGTCGACATTTTGACAGTTCATCTAATCCCAATGTTATCTGTATGTATGATTGGCGATGCTTTAAAGAAGGAGGTGATATGGCTACGAGAGACCCTTGGTTGTAGGATTTATGAAGGTCGATTAGGTTTGTTTTATGTCTTATTAACTGTTGAGGTTTCATTCGGTGCTACTATCACATCGGGCTCACTCAAGGCAATGTAAAGTCCAATGTGAATTGACGCACTACTCAGATGTAAATTATCGCTAAACGAAACATACGTACAATATAATTATAGTTGCATAAAAAATAAATATCACGAATAGCTATAGGTAGATCATAATCTCATAAGATAATAAGCTTTCTTATATTTTGTTACAGAGCAGCAACACCGTCGAGCAGCGCAAGCTTTACTCACTTTGACAGAAGCTCGCGGTCTGTCGTTTTCTCTTTTCCATATGTTCAACATTGACATGTCGCTTCCGTTTAAAATGTTTAATTTACTGATAACCAACATAATTATCATGCTACAATTCCAGAAAATCAAATCCAACACTCCAACATAAGCGTATTTGAGATGGTTTTAAAAATATGAATGTATTTAGCAAATAGTAAAATAAACGCTATGTTGTAATTATAATAAAAAATAATAATGAAGTGTTTATTGTGTATTTAATTTAAATAATTCCTGTATAATTGAAACGTGCACAATAAACTGGGTGTGATACTCTAGAATATGAAAAACAAGATCAGAAATAGTTACTTGAAGTCTTTTTTTACTGCTACTTTTAGGTTTCTTTCTGTGAGCTCATAAGGCACCAAAGTATCGAGCTTATTTGTGTTCCCAGCCGTTTTCATATAAGCCAAAACCATTGTTTCGTGCTTTGTATTATATTTTTACCTTTTTTTATAGTAAAATTTTAAAATGTATCGAACTTCTTAATTAGATTCACTCATTTAAACACTAAGAAAAACAAATGAAAATCACACATTTTTCTAATTTGATATCAGAAAGATCTTCTTTAAAATTAAAACGTTTGAATGTTACCAAAACTAGCCAGATACAAATGGTATAGTCAAACAGATTATATTACAAGTTCATACATAGTATATACAGAAAGCCTTTTCCTCAACTTATGCATAAGAACGTAATGCATTCGTTTTCGTTACTTATAGGAAATTCGGCTTATTATGCGCTAATATCGGCTTATGTATAATAAATAAATCTTTGTAATATATGAATAAAATTATATAAAAAAGGGGCATCTGAATGAATTTGAGAAGATTGATGCCGTTAATTACTCTCTTCTAGAAAGCTTTGAACAATGGAAAAATATTAAAGTGTGGTATTAAAGGGATTTTTTAGTAGGAATCTTTATTGTCTATAGAGAACTGTCTTAATTGATATACACTTTTGTGCATATCAATTACTTACTTAATTTTACAGTACACTAAAACTTTAAACAGCTTCAGTTTTAATATACAGGCATACTAACGGATAGAGAACTTTGTTATATTTCAGGTCAATGACAATATTATAAAGAATTTATGATTTCTTTGGTTGAACACTCTAATCTCTAAACTACTGGTGCGAATTGGGAAAGTCCATTTACCGCGAAAGGTTGTGAAAAAAAATGTTGTGAAAACGGCAAAACATTTTCCTTTTTTCGCATATTAATTAAATGTGGCTATAACCACAGCGATCTGTAAGTGTATAATATATGTAACAAATACTGGCAGTTTAAATCCAATATAATCTTGATGGATTGATTACATGAATATTCAAAATCGTACCAATATCGAGTCACATTTTCTTCTAATACCTTAACATGTTAAACTTCGTGATTCAAGGCTTAGCTATACTAAAGATTTGTCTTCTTTACAGTGGAAATAAATAAATTGTGCTAAATATTAATTTTCATGAAACTAACTATAGTAAAACTTATGAACTACTACTCGTCGGACACTAAATTAAATAGAATTAGTTGATTTAACTCAAACATAATTATACAAATTCGTTGTAGTAGAAACGAAGTAAATTACGTTCGACTACGGCGTATTAATTTAGCTCACATGTCTGTCAAATATATTTAAGTTAAATGAAATTGAGGTTTCAGCAAAGAAATTATTATTTACTATAATAATACTTTTAATTATTATTTATTTATTTCGACCTATTTCTTTAGATAGTTACACTTCTGTTTGTTTCTATTATATCTATGAATAAATAAATGAAATGTTGTGATAGTCACATCGTTAAGCCGATAACGGCTTGGAGCTCCGCCAAATCATTTGTAAAAAGTTCATCAATCATTACGCTCTGAAAATTGATTCGTATGATATATGATATGTTTGTATTACGCACTCTCCTAATTAATTGGTAATATTATGCGTCGATGAACTAATTTTATAATGTTTTAGCGTTCATTTGTTTAATATCAATAGTTCAGAATTTGGATTTAGTTTAAATAGTTTTAAGTATTTTGTCCATTCATGCATTCGTAAAGAAGCTAAATGAATGATAATTTAAGCATTTTTATATTAATATTTCATTGTGTGTTGAAAGAATTAATCTGTTATATTGTTTAATATAAGAAATGAAAACGAACGAAGTAATGAAACTTATAAAATGTTGTAATGTTAAAATATATATTCTATATATTTTCACTGCAACGTTTAGATAAAGAAAACATTTATTTATTTCATATTATGTACATTGTTTATTCGAATGTTTGAATCACATAAAGTTTGATATGTAATCCCTTAATTATCAGAGTTTATATCAATTGATCTAATTACAGTGGAATTAAGCTTAACAAGATCTAAAGTAATGTATTTATGCATATCAGCCAGGAAATACCTACAGAAAGTTACTATCATATTTTGACAAGTCATTGGTAGGCAGTTTTATAGAAATATTCGGCCCGGCTTCGCACGGGTGCAATGCTGATACTAAATACACTACAGAAAAATAAACGCGTCCCATCGCTGCTAAATTCAAAGTGTGTGTAAAACCTGTAATATCTTTGAAAATATTCACTTAAATCACACGGTGTAATGGGCCATATAGATCTATATTAAATTAACAATGTATTCAAGGTATTTAATTGGTTTAGGATTAATGCTGTATTGGTTAAAATCGCTTCGAAAATTAGCCATTATTTGTCGTAAAAAGTAAATGAAAAAAAAGGTATTGTGGGTTATCCATAAGAGATAGACATATACCATCACGGACTTTTCTGTAGACCGTTCCAATGTGTACAATACTTAGTACATACTTACAATACTTAATACATTATTACTACTTACAATACATCAGCCTGCGTTTGCAATGTAAGCGGAAAAAATGTAATTATTTACGACATCACATTAGAAACCTCAAAAATACAACAGTACTTCTGTACTATTTAATGGATGTTATTATACATATAAACCTTCCTCTTGAATCACTCTATCTATTAAAAAAAACCACATCAAAATCCGTTGCGTAGTTTCAAAGATTTAAGCATACAAAGGGACAGAGAAAGCGACTTTGTTTTACCTATACTATGTAGTGATGATATTTTTTCCATTAATTGATTTCTTTCAATATAAAAATATTTTTTATATATTTATTTTATAAAGAATTTTTTTTTTATAAATTATTTTTCCTAGTATAAATACTTAGTATTTATAATATTCCTGTTTGTATTGTATCTTGTGATTTCTATGTTCTGCTGGTAACCTCACTTACACATAATATCATTCACGTTCTTTGTGAAGCGTTAAGGAAATATCATATGTTTTCTTATCATATTATTGTTAACTTTGTTTAGTTTTTAGTTTGATATTTCTGTGAGACTTCCTATAAATTAATAAATAAATAATTTCTGATTCATTAGAAGAAGAATGATATTGATATTCTATAGCATCCGTTTACGCCAACTGCTCATTTATGTATTATATTTTGTAGGGATTTGACTTAAAAGATGACCTTTAGTTCCTATAGTCATCCATTCTTATACTTTGATTTAAAATAACTGATTGAATCATTTCGATCCATAAGTGACCATAACCACTCGACGTTTCATTCCGACACCGGAGCCTGCTCAGGATGTTGCCTCTACGAACATCGTTCGATGAGTTAAGTTTAAACAGTTTGAAGTAAGTTGCTTGTGCATAAGGGCGGTGAAACTTAAGTTAGATTAGCGTATACACTGAATTGACCACCGAAAACCAACACATACTAAATTTAAGCTAATTTTCCAAGCAATTTTCAAAGTACAGATATCTCAGTGAAAACCATATTCAATAATGTACCTATTTCACAAGCGTAATAAATTTGTAATTAAAATATTCATAGACACGCAGAGCGCCAGAAAATTATCAACCAAATGGATATGGGAACACATAATATTAAATGTAAAAAAAAACTTTAAATTTACTTATAGCTTTAATTTTCATACCTCGGCAACAATCACCATTCTGGACTGTCGGACAGGAGGAGCAAGTTTGATTCACGTACAACATTTGATGATAATATGTATGACATTTATCAGTTTTGTACCCGAGCTTTTAATGCTTATCTTGGCTTACCCATGTTGTGTGTCCTGATACTTATAATTTTAGATACACAATGTTTTATTTTTAATAACTATAAAATCGAGTCCGTAGCCTAAATATTCATAAACACATCTATTACCCATCTAATTTAATATTCATTAAGTGTGTTTATTATCGTTTTCCAATCACCAAATGCTCCACTGCAAATGTTTCTCTTTCTAATAGCAACGATTTAGCGAGAATTCGGACATATACGAGAATAAATTGCTGTAATCGGGCTGGATTTCGTATCGTGCAGTCTCCTGAATTGAATCGTTCGAAAGGGTAATCAAAGATGGCCTCATAATAAAATAGACCCTTGCTTCAATACTGATTTTCTAAAATAAAACTAAATCAGTTAATCATTCTAACCCTTTTGGCTAAGATGTCTGCAGTAGGCTAACACGGGTACAAAGTTAATTTCACAAAACTTACGGAAGTCCCAGCTGTGGTTTAACGGTCGAAGTTTTAAGATAGAACCGACTTTGTTATTATGTAGCTTGATTGCTAACGTCCATTTGCATTCAATCAAAAGAAATAGCACTGTTCTAAATAAATAAAATAATCGGCTATGGGATATTCTGTAAGGAATTTTTATTTGTAAGCATTGTGAAGTGTAATTCCTTGTGACAACTTGCTGTAAAAAACATAAGAATAACAAAAAATTCCGAGCGCTCGGTGACTTTAACTTTACTATCTAGACAACCAGAATAGCAATAGTAATAATAATAATCAAGATTTTTTTATTTACTCTAAATAACATTTTTACAATTATACTATTTTATTGTTTAGTTGGGGTAAATAGAGTAAAAAATTACTTAAATTAGGTTAGTAGTGTTAATTACTGTTAAAGAAAATCCCATATTGGGTGAAAGCCTAATTCGTTGCTCACCGTCCTTTGTGAGTTCCATCCACGATTTAACAGCTATATCTACGATATCGTCTGCCCACCTTCGTAGCGGTCTAGACCAGAATACTACGAAAGTTAATTCGATCACTGGGGTAAAAAATAAATAGCTTAGAAGCAGATGTTCTACAAAAAATGATCAGAGAAGTGCCCCGTTTTCATTGATCTGCCATTAAAGTTTGAATTCTTTAACGTGACTCCCGATGGAAAGCAAATCTTGGCTCAGGTGGCATAACGAATATGTGAGGGATTGCATTGTTTGCTGCAGGGAATTCAGGTTTTCAAATAGATACGATATGTTTGTCAAAGCATTTATTTGACCTTTAAAAACTAGTTACATTTCTGTATACCATGAACCAATTATCGTGAACTAAATTGTTACTACATTTTCTCCCGCTATGCTATTTTCCCCTAGTAGTGTTTGTAAAGTTAAATTAGCTCTAATGATCGCCAACCTTCAAAAGGAGACGGCACCATAAGAAGAAGTGTTTGTAAAAACCAAACGATAGAAGAAAAGGAAAAATTTCGCAACTGTTCAAAATTTTTATATTAACTTTATAGTATGATCTTATTTTATCATTCACCATTATTATTATGTTTGTTAATGAAAACTCTTCACTCAAACCTTCCATTTCTTTCTTCTTTATAAATTTAGTTTACCTGTACTAGAGACTTGTTTACATATAAAATATTTCATGCCTTTATTTAAATTCAACGTGTCCAAGCTTTTGGCAATACCTTTGGGTTTATAGAGTTACACAGATAGTTAACATTTTGGTCTAATATGACAGCGATAAACCTTTAATCCTGCTCGTAGCTGCTGTCCCCAGCGATAGAAGGGTCAGTCACAATGGGAACGTAATAAGTTCCCATTTATCGACTATTTATATCATAATGTATAATAAATATTTCATCAACGCGTTCATAGCATTATTATGGATCTTGTTCATACAATGTCCCAAATGTTGTTTCATACATTTTTTTATATACAACAAGGATCTGATTATGAATTTTAATGTTACCAGTTGCTCTAGTATTTTGGGATTAGTTTCTTAATCAGAAAATATTGTTAGAAATACAGAGCCTATGAATAAAATAATTGCATTAATTGAATTAAATTAATTTAAACGTAAATATAACGCTATAGAGGGACGCTCTTATCCAACTCAAACACTCTTATATCTGAAGAGTTCAGGTTTGATTTCTTATTACAGTTTGATAATGAAATTAAACTATAGTTAATAACATTGTTCATATAACATGATAAAAAATTACAAAATAAAAGATATTCACATCATGAACTCATCTTCATTCGAATAACAAAACACTTAATTTTTTAAATTATCTCAGTAAACCTTGAATATCCACATCACGTTTATTTAAAGTAAATAAAATTAAGAAGGATAAAATCGATATCGTTACTATTATTAGATTTGATAGAGTTTTAGTTTAGCCGCTCTCTATTTTTTTTAAATACAAATTTTTGAAATGTCAATCATATTTAATAATAACGGAATGAAAATTGTTTTTAATGTATAACTATATTTTTATCCAATCTTAAAATAGCATCTCTTTTGTACGCTCTCAACAAATGATCCAGTTATCACAATACCAACTTACATTTACATACAATCCATCAGTGGTTCAGGGAACCACGATTTGTATTCATTCCCTCATTTGACAGCCAGGCTACGTGAGATTGAACAGGTTTCAAGAATATATGTATAATTTAGACGAGTCGTATATTTTCAATCAGATATCAAATCAAATGCGCTATTATATAAAAACTATTGCTGTATTACCGGTAAGATTTTTTTAAATATAAGCAAATAATTGGTTTAACTTAGCTTAGGTTATAACTTAAAATCATAGACAATAAAAAATTTAATATATTGGTGACATACATTATTAAAACGAGTAGGCAAAATCTTAACACAAAATTTTAAGTGTGTTTCCCTGTACTTGGATTTAGTAAAGATATAAAATAATACTTTACATCATGACTTAACTTAGATCGCGAGAAGTATTAATAAAATAATAAATATAATTCTTATTTTAATGCACATATCGAAGTGGACCTTGCTAATTGGAATATGTTGGATGGAATCCAAGTGGCATTCTGCTTCTAGCAACTGTAATATTTGCTGGTTAACTATAGTAGTTTCGGTATAAAACAAAGCAAAACAACTTCCCAAAGTTAAAGTATATTATGACTATAAAGATGGATATAATATTTGTTTAAACGTGCTGCTACAGGAACTAGTTGCTTGAATTCATAGCTATCAATATAAACTTCAATAATAATAATTTTTTATAAGCAAGGTAGCAATAGAAAATCTAATAATTAATACATAATGCATCTAGATTTTATCACTGCTTTGCTTTGCTATATATGATTACTATGAATGATCGCTGGCACTTTTAAGTAAAATACATAGTAATAAATACATACACACACAACATAGTAATAATAAATTGTAAGTAAATCGAATGTATGATATAGATATGCTTGTTTGAACACTAGCAGTCCTATTCCTACCTACCTAATTCCTACCGTCCTACCTAATTCGGGACTATTGCTATAGTCCCGAATTAAGTTCGATAATAGCTTAAAACCTGGTATTCTTACAACTCAGAAAAGAACATGACTGGAGGATTTAAATTTTATTTTTTTATGAAGTACAGATGCGGGTTAGATATGAAAAGTGAGCAGAAATGATCCAAATACGAAAATCGGTGACAGCGGTAGTATTGTGTGCCCATTCCGCTTGTAACGATCTTTTTGCATTTACAAGAGTCTCGAACGAACATTGCCTTTACCTACTTGATTTTACCTACTTTAACTGGAACTAAGAAAATTGAATTCTCTTTTTAAAATTTCACGACTTTTGCTTATTCATATTTTACGATGATCAAAACCTTTTCCTTCGTAAACGGTATGAAAGTTACCCGTATATAATATGACAGATTAAATTTTCAAGAAATGGTATTCATAAAACATCGAAGTATTTGTATTAAGCAGTAAATTGTTCTTTATATATAACCTATTTTGTAGATTTATATACTCAGATCATTAAGTCTCATTTTGTCAATTTAAAAATATACAGATTGGGTTACACATGTCTAGAGCTACATTTAGAGATTTCAATAAAACCCGGATACAATATAAAAGTCGTGGAATAATGTAATATTTAATAAGTTGTGGCTAAATTTAACAAAATATTTAGGAGGCGATCTTCGTACGTGAGCCTTACTAAACAATTTAAACGTATTTATGGAGGTAATTTACGCTAAGCCCAGCTTTCATGTTCAGAGATCATTTAATTTAACCCGTAGTAGTATAAGTTGCTAGTTAAATATCGCATACATTCACTGTTACGATTATGTTATGAACTTAGTTATAAATCAGAGTTCGCATCATTCATCGCGTATGGTATGTGTAATTTATCTATGACATGTCATTGTTTCAGTATTCAATTGTTATAAAATATATTTGAAAAACGGGTGAGAACATCACGTAAGCATATTCATTTAATTTTAATAAATAGTTCGCGATACATCTGGAAGAATTCTTCTCTTCTACACGGGCATTTTAGTAATGAAATACTACTTAGGTTTATGTAAATATATTCAAGTTATAATACCAAATGCGTCAAATATTAGAAAAGAATATGAGCGATTACGTTTATAATAAACCTGAGTTCCTTCAGAGTTATCCCAAAATTTAAGATGGTGCACTTTTTCTAAGTTAGTTTCGTAAGTAATAGCATCAAACAGGAAAATAAAGTGCATGTATTGGCATTTATTTATTTTATGCCTTTGTTGTCAATTATTGAGTTTCAATGGAAATTTACTTTTTTACTTAAATTATATTTATTTTATAAATTGGAGGCAAGCGGGCTGAAGTGATAGACACTCATAGTTCGAGAGGACTCGCAAGTGCGTTGCCGGACTGCTCAGAGCCAGAGGAATTTTTTTCTTGTCTCATTACTTAATGATTTTGTAATTTTTAATGTAATAAAAATTGTGGTAAAGATCATTTCACTTCATTTAACTTTTAATGTATAGATGTTATATGGTTTCGCGTATTGAGTACCACGTATATAAAACTAGGTGACCCAGCAAACGTTGTTTTGCCATACATGTGATTTCAATGTTCAAAAAATAAATAAAAAATAGGGGTTGATCGTAGAGGGGTATATATTTTTGTATGCTGTATAATAAAAAAATAGAAACCAAAAATTTTGTCTAAAAAATAAATAATAAAATTTGGGGGTGGACTACCCTTAAAATTTAGGGGGATGAATAATAGATCAACATCTGGTGTACAGTGATGAAGAGCAGACGTCATCACTGTGCACCTGATGGTGAGTTTAAGCAGTTGATGGCGAGGGTAATTACCAGCGCTTTAGAAGAGAGATGTAGATAGTGCATTGGAAAAGGGCTCAATGATTAAGTATAATAGTAGTGAATCAGTTACATACATTTCAAGTTTAGTTTGTTTGATCGTGGCCAACTGCGTGTAACATAATGAGTTTGAAAATCATTTAGCAAAAAATAATATTTCATCATTCGGGGGAGAAATAACAAGTGGCTAAAGGGCAATGAATAGGAGTATGATGAATGAATTATAATCAATTTTTCGAAAAATTGTCCTTATATCGTTTATAGAGACCATCAATCATATTCGATGACACTTAGTATCCTTTGTCCCGTAAATATTTACAAAGGGTCTCCCATTTTGCGTGGAATTCTTATAAAAATGCCGCCTTTACGATTTGTGTATTCCTGTAGTCCTAAAATGGGACTTGGGACAGAAGAAACGTCTTTATATAGTATGCTTTCCAAAACTATTGTTTTAAAGGAAGATTCTTGAATGCAACTTCTTGAATGAGAAGATCATTCTACAGAATTTAATTAATTTCATTTATAGATTAGGATAAGCAGGAGACATCACTATTAGGATAAGTTTTTTTTGTTGTATATATCAATGCTAATGTTTACTTTATGGAATATCTTTATTATACATATTTGCAGACAATACGTTTTAGATTTTTTGCCGGAACAAAAACCATCGTTGTCCGAGAGCGGGTGGCAATGAAAATTAATTTTTAACAACGAGTTAGAAAATTATAAAACGATGATTATTGAGCGAATTTCTATATTGTTTATTATTCACACTATTAGAATCGATATTGAACATTCGATTTCATTATTTATATTGAAAAATTTTAACCTTTGTCAGAATCCGTTACTACATCCCTTTATTAAAACAAACACATGTTACATTTTGTAATCTATTAGTAAATCCACATTCATTGTACTTGATGAGAAATTACTTTAACATTTTCAGTGCTTAATAGAGCAGCTATGTCTATGGTACAAAAGGGAACAGAATTACTCAAGGAATACACAATAAACATACATTTTACAATGTGAAGTCTCAAACGAGTTTGCGTTACTTTAATCTGTTTCTGAGTGGAAAACTACGCTCATATTTTCGCCTGGCTGAATTGCAATTGATTTTCATGATCCAATTGAAGCAGGTTTTTAAGGTTTCTGTAAATTTGTAGTTGTCATATATTTTATTTTAAACATTGGCAATCGTTTTGTTATTTAGTCACAACGTTGTCTATTAAATGTTTATTTTGGTTTGTAAAAATAAATATAATAAGGTAATAAAATAAATAATAATATAATATAATTTTAATAAAAATGAAAAGTCTTTGTGCTATTCTGCAAAGTTGCGATCTAAAAATTTTTCTCATTCAACTTAATGTAACTTGTCGAAATCAATTGTAACTTGTAAATAACATAATAATCTTTTTAATAGTAACCGTATTTTACATAATTTGAGTTTAGAGTCTAGAGAGAATTTCTAGACTACACTGCACAGCTAGCGAGAAAACGAATCAACAATAAGCAACGAGAATGTTATGAATATGACTAAAATAATAAAAAAAAATCGAAGTCAAGGCTAAATTAGACTCCAAAAAGCTTGGTGTACTTAACAGGGCAAGACAGTACTTCACTCCGGAACACTATTTTCCCACCTCTACGCAGGGGCTCCCCAATACCAGCTCCTTCCATTTGATCGGATCCATATCCATGGGCGGCGGTTGGAACAAATGGTTGCACCAGAACTGTACAAGAGTGGTGGCATGTAGATGTTGTGATTTATTGGTAAATAGATGTTAAATACATTAAAGCGATTTATTTTAATAAGTATTTAGAGTTTTGGAATAAGTTCATTGCTTAAACATCTTTATCTATAATTACTACTCCATTATTCTCTTTTTATTAAACTTAATTTTATTCTATACGTATATCTTATACTTAAAAACGCTGTGCTGTGTAAATGAACATGTGTTAAATTTTCGTGAAAATGTTAAAAACGTGTCAACAAAGCTTTTGAAACTTTGTCGTATGTAATTGGAGGCCCAAACAAAGGCGAGATGTCAGCGTTAAAGGATAATTCTTTAACGGGATTGAAGCCGACAGTTATTTACGAGGTTTTAACAGATGATTATTTGAAAGTGTGAAAATCATTTTCCATAATATTTTAAGCATACAATTTCAGACTGAAACTCGAATATCCTGTTGAGTGTTGGGCAGTGACCAGTCACATGAGTCTCTTTTATTGATGTATATAATATGATTATATTTTAATGTAAACACAATTAACTGTAAACTACTGCGCATCGAGTGAAGATAATTATTGGTAATGTAAGCACATATTTTCAATGTATTGTGAAGCTAGAATGAAAGCATGCCAGCCCCGAGGCGACCGCCTTACATCCTGTTCTCATCAACATCTCGCTTTTGTTCTACAATTCGACTTCAGAATTCCACTTCTTATGTTTTCATACATTGTCTTTTATTATCTTGGAATTTGGCTATAAAATTTATAAAACCACAAAACTCTATTACTTTTTCTGTCATCCTAACTTTTTTGCTTCGCTCTGGCTACACAAACTGATGTTTGCCATACAAACAATATATTTTTTAATTTCTTTATGTAAAGTTTGTCATCATTATGAAGTTTGAAATTCGAATTAAGTTAACATAGGAGAATATTATAATAGACATTCCAATTTTGAATTGTTATACTTGTTTAAAATGTTTGAGCATTTTACATTCTTCACTAATGTGTTGATAATTATAATTCCAAGTTGTAGGTGTATCTTTTAAAATGCCACATAATGCCATGCCACTCTGTTTTATAGCATTTTAATATAAAATCTTTAAAACTGGCAAACATATAAACTAATCTCCGTAAAAACGCCGTAACAATATAAATTAATGGGAACCGTTTTATGACTTAAGTAATTTAAAGGAGCATTTGCGCGCAATAACCATATAAATTGCTCCATAAGTTATAAACGTGAGTACATAACGATCTAACATATGTTATTCCATTCCCGATAAGAGCCTTCGTAAAAGACCGAGACAACATTATATCCCCATTCACAACCTAAAGGCTGTGTTAAGGTTTCATGTTGATAGCTACTAAATGTTCTAAATGTACATTTATGATGTTTATGATGCTTCTTGCGGCTAGTTTAGGTTTGGAAAAGTATTATTGAGATATACCCTCATCACAGTTGTCCCTTTTTCGACCGACTTGAATAGAGAACAATCCACTCTTTTATTAGTTATGTGAAATGTACAGTTCCGATTAGGTACTTGCAGACGTTTGGTTCGTATTTTTATTGTTTGAATAAGTTTACTTGTAACGAAAGTATACTAAATCTGTTGGGGTTTTGGATAAATCGAAGTATTATCTGATTTTGCTTATTTTTGACCTGCGGATGGTACATTCAATTTTTATACTCGATTTGAACTAACGCCTATTTTATCTTGGATAACTCTTATGATTAAATTTTGTAATTAATAATCACAATATGAAAATAATAACTGTAATAAATAAATATATGATAGGAAGAAACTCACACACATAAATAGAGCTCCACCTAGTTATTAAAATATAGCGGGCATAAATTGTATATGTAACCTAAACCTCTCGACAAGATAGCAGCGGCATCATTAATGGACAACCATCAACATTTTAACAAATTTAAAGAAAAATAATGTTGAGTGAATCATATCACAGAACATTCGATTATCTTTTATCTTTTTAACAGGACTTTCTTCAGATTCAGATTTAAATGTTTATTATACATAAGTTCTTTGAAATTAATAAATTTTTAAAAATTCCGTTTTCGTAAGTATTTTAAAATGTTCTTTGTCGTCACTTAAAACCTGTCAGTTCACCAAAAGCTAAAGTAAGAAGAGAAGAGATTACTGTATGTTAACTCTATGTTTTTTTTAGAATTGATGTCTAATAAAAATGTATATAGATCACGATCAAAATACATAAACGCATGAAAAAGTCAGAACTGATTTTAACATTTGACGTTTTAAAGTTCCCGCAAAAAATCAGCTCATACCGTATGGGCGTTCCACTGTGGATCCACTTCCCTAATTCTATTATAAAAAACGTACCATTTTTGTTTTCATTACTTAGCTATTAATGTAACACAATAGTTAGCCCCGCCCAATCCAACGCTAAACCGCAAATGCTTTCATTAAAACTTAATTTGAATAATTTAAATTGAAAATTAACACCGGATTATACGCAGTATCCGTCATTATATAATTATGTCAATTTATTTTGTTATATCAAATATAATGTTATATTATATATAGTATATATATAATAATTATATGTTATAATATAATATTATATCCTTAGTACATAACATCAGTACTTATTTGTATCTTTACTTCTTTATTAAGACATACTATAAAAGTCAAATAACACGATGATTAAGACTTATTGATATTTATTATAAATTTACTTATTGATATGATTGTGACCGTGAAAGTGAGGAAGTAAAACTAAAACGAACTCCTTGAGAGGATTACGAGCCCTACGGCAAGGAGAAGATCTCAGGGTCTATATCGCATTGGCCAGTATAGACTATAAGAATGGAGGAAAATAAAGTATTCAATCCCCAAAAACAAGTAACTTTAAAACTTATAAACTAAGTACTACCTATTCTTTAGTCTCTTTTTGTCAAAATATGACGAATATAGGCAAACGACTAGGTAAATTTACATTTTTATAGATAGAAAACATACTTCTTCAGAGTTTAAAGAAACTGAGAGTTTTAGAAAACAGAGTTTCTACAAAGTGGAATATTGAATATTGTTAATGACCTTCATTATTGAAATAGTCGCAACAACTTGTTGGGACAAAACTCAGAGTGCGTTCACACTGTGGTCCATTGAACAGACCCATTTATGTTGCATTTCGGATTAAAGAATATCGATCCAGCAAAAAACACGCCTTCCGATGACTGTGCGGTTTGAAGATATAGTAGCTACTTAGGTATTTTTAGTAACTATTTCGATAACTGTTTTAGTTAATAAATAGATACTTATCCATTTGAAATGTTACTAATAATAATAGTGTCTGTGTGCACGCACCGTCGGTAACATTGCATAGGCTATCATTTATCGCTGTCGCAGCCTTGAATTCCTGATTACTCTTGTCTTGTAACTTGAAATATAATAGAGTTGGCAGTTGATATATCATCTCACTCATATTTCATGAAACATGCCCGCCCCAAAGGTTTGGTATGAATCATAATTGCAGAGGCAAAGAAGATTGGAAGACGTAGATTAATCAAGTTCCTTTTCACGTCTAGATCGAATCGAATTTAGATTATGAAAATCTTAAGTCTTTTCGGTTTGCACCAAATAGGTTGTCACTACTAAGACTTTCTCTTTATAAATGAAAAACCCTGCATCCTACAGCCGAGCTTTCAACGTACGGCCCCAAGTTTTAAGGTTTAGTTGCATTTACGTTCCGTGAAATATTGGAAAACAGTACGCGTTAAGTCTCAATTCTGGAAGCCGCACATCTAGCTACTATACAAGTTAAAATAATTCTTAGCCAAACTGTTAAGACAATTTTTTATATTTAAAGTCTTTTTGCTCTGGTAGTTAGCCATTGATTGCCTCAACGTAGTTTTCGTTTACCTGAAACGTTTGCAAGCCAAATTAAAAAATATTTTTTGAAAACGATTCTGTCACCAACATGTTCTATATGCATGAAAGCAAAATCCTTTTAAAAATGTTTGCCAAAATGTTTAACGCACGTGTTTCATAAACCTCGACATTTCACGTTCTAAAAGATGAAAGTTTTTATAAAAAATAAACGCGAATACGTATATTTTAATTTCTTTAAGTTAATAGGATTTCACATGCCTCTGGCGTTATAGTCTATTTACGGCTTCATGAACTACGACCGTAACGTCGAGTCAAGAGGTCTCATAATTTTCGGAAGGAGAGTAAATAGTAGGTAGAGGAATTAGTCACATGGATGGACTTAGTAGCCTTTTCCACTTGCCAAAGAAGTTCAATTGCCGTACAATTATCGGAGGAAATCCATTGCAAAATACTAATCAATTCCTTTTTTGTACTCCTAGAGTTCTATAAGGGAGTAGGTAACATAATATACGCATTGAATAACGGTTATAATGGGTTTGTTGCTTAAGCTTTTTACTTTGTGAAGTAGAATAAAAACAAACAATAATTATCCATTTTAGGAGATATAAAAATCGTTTAATGTCTCAAAGCCAATGTTATTACAGGTATAGAAGAGTTCTTCGCAATTTATGTTCAATTAAGCTGCCATTACGGCAATGCTCTTATTTCAATGGAAAATTAAACAACGGAAAATCCATTTCGGGTTTGTGGGCTGAAAATTTTTATTGTTATTATTTAAGCATTTAACCGTCTTTGTCCGCACATCACTTCTGTCCTGGGTTACCAGGCGAAAATTATATTTATATAATTCGAAATTGTATGGTGGAAGAAGATAGTATAAAAATTATAAATAAACTATTGTATATAACTGAGGTATGATTTGGTTATTATTGTGTAACGTAACGTGAACAAAGTACGTTATTTTGTAATCTTAATTATTTTCACAATTCCTATGAGATTGGCTAAGCTTTTTTTCAGGACAATTACCCTTTAAGGCTTCTAGTTTGCTTGCCATGCTTCAAATACAATTTCTATAGCTATGAGAACCACTGAGGAATGTAATAAAGAAACGAGAAGGCTTAAGGAATTCACACAAAGTTAGTGAGGGACGTTGAGAAAATTTTAATTAGAAATTTATGCAAATATTTGACAAAGATTAGTTATTAAATGTTCTTATCACGAAATTCCAAAAGTGGTTTTCCCGGTGGTTTTGTCATTATGAATTTTTTACAAGTTAGTAGATGATAGTAGATCCATAAACACATTTGAAGTTTGTACATTTTTTGTAGGTACATATGGACCAAATGGTCCGTATGGAAAAATCGTGTCTTTTTATGTGTGTCGATTTGGATACTCGGGATTTTTATTTGTACAAGACATTATTTTAGCTGGAGCACTTTTTTAAATTTTTTACTGAAAAATTGCGTCAACGCTACAATGAAATGAGATAGATTATCAATAGTTTTATGCTTCTCAAAAACACTATCCATACTTATGTAGTGTTTAGTCTTAAGTCATAATCAGTTATCATTAAGTATAGAAAAGTATATTCCATATATTTAAAGCGTCCAAAGTAGAGCCAAAATTATTAGAGATTATAAAGCTTTGGATCCTGCTCAACTGAATTGCACAAAAATTAAGAATATAAGATATGAATATTAATCTGATAAGACAAAAAATTAACTATTACAGCAATTAGAAAAAGCCGTTTTTTAATAGGCAATTGTAATCGCAGTGAATTTAACGCTACACTAAAGAGTAATAACAGAAACCGCATCCATTCCATTGCAACCGCAATTATTCCCAGCACATTTGCATTATTAATTTGAAATTTTGTTTTGGTGTTTTAAGTTAATTAAATCATTTCACGGTCATTTTCAGTATCAATTAATATAATTTAATGTGTAAACGATAAAATCAAAAATACACACTTCCCTTTATATTGATTGAAATGAAGTTGGACGGAAGTGCTCAGCTGGAATAAAATTTCTTTAAACATCTTATCACTACATAGTATTAAACAAAGTCGCTTTCTCTGTCCCTTTTTACGCTTAAATCATTGAAACTACGCAACGGACTTTGTTGCGGTTTTTTTATTAGATAGAGTGATTCAAGAGGAAGGTTTATATACATCCATTAAATAGTAGAGAAGTACTGTCGTATTTTTGAGGATTCTAATGTGCAACATTACATTTTTTCCGCTTACATTGCGAGTCTTATCAAAATTATGTACTAAGTATTGTACACATTAAAAAGGTCTACAGACAAGTCCGTGATGGTATATGTCTATCTCTTACCCAAAATATTTTTTTTGTCATTTACTTTTTACGACAAATATTCGAAGCGTTTTTACCCAATACAGCATTAATCCTTAACCAATTAAATACCTTGAATGCATTGTTCATTTAATATAGATCTATATGGCCCTTTACACCGTATGATTTAAGTGAATATTTTCGATATTAGTCGCTAATTGTATACAATAATAAATAAAAATAAATCTAATTATTACAAATACCTAATACGTTTTCTTTTCATGTCCTTGTTGAGGTAGAATAAGCAACAGTTTGAAGATAGGAAAATGATATCTTTTAAGCTTGTGTTATGATTGAATTGACATGTATCTAATAAATTAGTGGACTTGAAATGCAATATTTTATTTTATAAGTTACTTTGTCAATTATATATTTTTTTAAATATTAAACCTATGACATCAAAGTAAATTTGCTTGTCAAGTAAATGCGTACCATGTAGACATGTAAAACCCACAGAATTCACGACTCCTGATCGTAAACAACGCGAACATGATTCAGGAAGTTTTCTGTCCACGAAAGGACATCATCTGTCTTCGTTACGCGGAATTCGGAGTCACATTCATCAACCCTCAACACCTTGCAGACATCTGAAAAATGGAGTGAGCTGAATCTCACGAACTGCTATAAGTATGAGAAATTATAAGCCGAGATGCGCTGGCTATCAAGGTAATTACTTCGTTAGATTACGTTTAAAACCTTTCCGGCTTTCCTTAACGTTAAAACATATAAGTATGTGTCTGTAGTCTCTTGGTAAATATGTAAGAAGTAAGCATTCTGTAATATGAATGATTATAGAAATGTTCCAGGTTTGGAATGTGTCGAATATTAGGCGATTAGGCCATTTTTTTTTCATGCAATCTTAAAATATGAAGCAATTTGCGCCTTTTCATTTCACATTTATTTAAATAAAGCGTGGTTTGAAGTAACTATGCATATGCGTATGTAGCCTACAGAATTACATTTCTACACGACAATTCGTACGATTCCAATTAAATGTTTGGGCCATGATTTCATGATATAAGTTTGATGCTAGTTACAAATGATGCTCGTTGTAATAAAATTCCTGTTTTGTATTTTTGTATGTTTTAAAAGTATACAATTGCAATAGTCTCGTTATTATTAATTTATATTTACATGATGCTGAAAAAATTCTTTATTGCGACCAATTCATTTTTAATAATATATGTTTATATCCAATTGTTAAATCACGTCTTCGGTTAAAATCGATTAATTTGCACTGGTATCATTTGTAGATAAGGCGTACGTTATATACGTATGTACGCAACAGATCAATCAGCGAGTCACCTGAACTGTTTCAAATGGCTTCGAGATGATTTATTATGAAAACATCGCTTTGTCAAGCGAGCACAGTTTAACTCAAGTTTGTATATTATAAATTGTACGAAGGGGACATGTGAAGTAGTAATACTTGAGACGATTGCATGACTGTTTTAGTCATGTAATCAGTTGTATAAAAAGGTTTCGCGTCCTCTCGAACTATACTTATGTATTATTAAAACTGTACCTCAATGCTAAGTGGTTTTTTACTACTAACTATCCTGGGAGGTGAGGTAAAAAGATATTGTTTTCCTTTGAAATCTTAAAATGTAATACGAAGTAATATATCAGGACATCTTTATCACACGATCGGTTAGCTGCAGGTAAGCTAATATACATCTAGCTTGTGTTTTGTCTATTAACGCAACTGAAGAACACATACTTACAGATACACTTTTCTTTTAATAAATATTATTACACCCTTACCTTATTACTTGGCTACTTGCTTGCTTGCTCATACCGATATGTGGAACAATGTTCACATGGCTAAGTGTTTTAAATATTCAGATGCAAGATTTCCTTTACTTTGTGGGTTCGTAATATTTTCATGTTTCATGACAGCCCCAGCGACTAACAAAACAATCATATATTTAACTGGACTTGATGACCATTGATGACCACAATAAGGCACCAGCGTGAATAGTGTAATACTTCGAGCTATCCGCAAAGCTCTCCCCACCTTGAACATCCATAATTCGAGCGGGCCTCATGGCCCTACTAAAGAGTTTCCCGTTATGTAAAGGTATAAGATTACTGCGGTGATACTGAAAATACCTACTTGTATTGTTTTCGACTGTCTTGATATACAATTTTTCTTTTTATGTGAAAGCTCATAAAATATTTAAAAAAGGGCGTGGTATTAACTCAATAGACATAGAACATACAATGTCACTTCTCTCCTTTATAACTAACCTTATTAGGAAAACAAAAGAAAAAATGGGGTTAAGTGGATCCTCTTATTAATTAAGTGGTCCACGTAATAAGGGGTTCGAATAGTTAGGAAAGCGCGATATAAACATTAACAACGACGTATTTATGTAACTTCAAAATAATTTACTTTGCGACAATCGGTAAGGGTTCCTTCAGACATGTTTTGTTGCGTTATGCTGCGAATGTGTGTGCATGTTATGTTATGCTGCGAAGATAAACTACGAATCTAAATGACCGATTCTACTAAGGCCACGATGGACGATTTGCGAAATATAAATGATATATTGCATTATTTATATAAGACGCTTACATTACGAGCTTATTGTTGGTACTTTAAAGCTATACCACTCATTATCATGTATTTTAGGACATGTATGGTTAAGAAATATAGCTTCTTAAAATTTCAACAACAATTAGTATGATTTGTCAATCAAACCATAACAGTGTAGCATAGCAATTCTGGGGTGAAAATTTTATGGTTTTTATAACAGCTTTTTGCCCGTTTCAGATGTGTTATTAGTTTATGCGTATATGCCTGTTCGATAAAATTTGCTCAACGAACGTAAATGAGAAATAATCGAAGCCAATCAAACTCGCACTTACCGTTCCTACTTGTTCGATATAACACTTTAGTAAAGGATAATTAGAGATTTTTTTGGATATATATATAAAATAGATGTTATTTTGTATTGAGTAAACAACTTTATATGTTTATAACGTTGAATACGTCCTAGTTGCATGCAATATAAAAATATATGTTTACACATTACATTTCATAGAAATATTTTCTTTTTTCTGTATATTATATCCTATAATAACATTTGAAGGTCCAAGCCATAGTGATCGAACACCGCTTTTTCTTGAGCTAGATAAGAACATAGTTTTGATCTTATATTCCTGTATCTATTTTTCACTTGATTTGAAGGAAATTTATTATAATAGGTCATGCTGATTGACTCTTTAATTTTGACAAAGCGAATATTAAATGGGCTTGATCAAAAAAGTATATAACAAATATGATTATTGATTACAATACCAAGTTAAGTTGAAGCTCAAACATAAGAATAAAACAACCAAAGACAAGAACACTGCTCCTTAAAGAATTAGATACGTTTTAGAAACAGCTTAAAAAATATATGCGATTTCCACATAGAAGTCGTGAAAATAAATTTGGGAAGTGCAGATTGATTGACCCGTAAATTGTTTGTAGAACGTCTATTTATAAAATTTATTGTTCCCTTTGTTGCGATGAATGGCCACTTTACCGTATCCGGTGCTCGTAATGTTTTGATATTTTTAGAGTTTAAAAAGTTAAAAACATTTCGTTTACACAAAAAATAATTGTGTCCACTTGTGTCCAGTTTCATATTATAACACATGTAACATGTGGAATTTATTATTTTTTCTAATGGGCAGGATTAAGGTACAAGTTCGATTTATTTCAGAGTTCAGAACAAAGTCAATATTCTTCTGTCGTTTGTACTCTATCTATTCAAATTACTTAAAGTTCAGGTTCAAGTGGCTTGAGAAAAAGGCCTTTAATATAAAAGCTGTTAGAATCGAGAAATAATTCAATAGAATTACTAACCCATGTGGTCGTGAAGCATCTATTTTTTTAATTTCTAAAATACGACCAGTTTGTTACTAATCATATTCGTATATATAAAATATTTGAATTTAAAACTTTATATAAAAATAAATTTCTTAATTTTTCAGTCGCATCAAATTTTTGGTCTAGTTTCTTTTTACTGTCTTAGGTAATGCTTGTTAACCTTTAAAATAAATAAAATTTCTAAACGAAGTCAAAGGCGTCCGATTATTATAAATAAGCTAACTGTTAAGAGACAGAGAATTCTCCCGTTGGTCTAATTCCCTGATTCGCTTTAACTAGAATAATCCAATTATTGGAAATATTCAAGCGATAGGAGGGAATGCAATACAATCCTCGCAGAAGCTTAAATGCTTTTTTCTTGCTTGAAGACATTTTATACATTAAAAAAATTCCAATGTTGTAGACTTTTTACAAACTTTCTTAACACTTATTAGTTTCCATCTGATCATGATGGTTCATAAAACTCAGTTGAAAGATGCATATATTTATTGAACTAACCTATAAATATAACTATTCAAAATGAAAAGTAACGATTCTTAACAAACTGGGTACTTTGAGTTGGGGTTTTTTAACCGGTTGGATTCCTAAATTTAAGCAGCCAAAAAACCAGACTCACAAGGTTCAAGTTGTATGTTTTTACATATTCACTTGATTTAAATATACATGAAAGCGTTAGCTTTACACAAGCTTTCGAATGATTTCACTTTCTTTCCCACTTTCTATATAATTCACAAATTATGACGCTTAAGCAGAGTGAACCATTTAATCACCTTTTAATGAACTTCCATTTTTTTTATAGAAATAAGGATGGGAGCTAACAGTAAAAGGTCTTACAAGGATATTTACTACTATTTACACTAAGCGTAAAGGAATTTACAGATAGGTTAATCGTATTAAAACTGAAACGTTTGTAATTCTTTCCACGTTCCGTCCGTTCGTCCTTTTCAGATTGCACACGATGATAAAATGAATGTTCGAAGCGGAAATAGAAAGTGACTGCGTTTAAATCACAGTAAGTGATGTTAGAGAATAAGTGCACTTTTTAATGAACTTTACTTTTTAGAACTTTATTCAAATTAACTTTGGGTAATAAAAATGGTTATTTAAAATGGTTATAAACACTGATGCTATCCATTTAAAGGTAGATTAGTCAAAGAACGTCATTGTGACGTTAAATTAAAATATATAAGACAATCCTTCTAAATCGATACAGACGGACTTCTCAAGCTAAGCAGCTGAAAAATGTCCCCAAAATGTCGTTTCTATATTCAACCAATATGAAAGATCAACTAAGATTTTCATACGTTAGCAGTCACACTAGACCAGTCCGAAATGTTCTTCGTCATTATGCAGTAATGGACACTGTTAACGGCGATTCCAGCACGTTAACCGCTCGTTAACAATAGGGTGACTCCCAAAATAAGCAGTTGAGGCCACACTATACGTATACCCTAGCATAAAAGTTCAGAACTGTGCGAGTGTGAGTGAGGTCTTTGATATAAAATATTTTCTCTTGAATGAATTCTGCTATCGTAGTACATTCGCCTATTCAACACTTATTGTGGACTAGCGGTTTCGCAGGTTAGCTTAGAACATATTATAACATGCTTTATACATTTTGCATACGATGAAATTAATACACGATGACTATTTGCAGCTTACTGACTACGCTTTATTAATATACCTTGTAAAATCTTTGGTTTACTAATAATACGTGCACATAATAAAACATCAAGGAAACATGTCTTCCGATTCAAAAGTAAAATATTAATCGAAATTAGAATCCCATTGTTAGAGTTTTGCAATCTTTCATGGGATTGGATTGAATTTAAATTACACTTTACGGATATACTCGTATGCTTTGCCCGGCTCTCACACTTAATGCGAGTGAAATCAGAAGCAACCTGTAAACAATAATCAGAGCATGATTATTACTATTTGTTATGAAGAATAGGTGGTAGAATGGTATACACATGACATTCAATTATTCAATGAGCTTTATTGTATACAGTAGCACGGTTTTATTAACTACTATCAAGTGTAAACTATCGATTGATTTGTTTTCGATTGAACGATTAACATACAAAATCGCAATATCCTATACACGTAAAGTGTATATATATTAAATTAATATAAGTGTTTTTTTTTTATATAATTATTTAGGTCAAGTAATCAGCAATTACAAAAGGAGTTTTAATTGTAAAAAAAATCCAATTGTATACAAATATATTTAAATTCACATAACACAATATTAAGTTTGCCTTGCAAAAATTTGATTACTTCAGTATTAGACAAATATATGTGTGTGTAACGCGTACACATTATTTTTCTATTTGTATAATTCATTCCTTTATCCCAAAGGTAATTTATGGAAAAGTAAATCGTAGGTACCAATCGGGAAGACGAATGTACCCAACTATCTTTCAAAGAAATCTTTAGTTTTCTTTTGTTCAGGGTGCAATTTACCGACTTAAGTTTTAATGAAAAGCGCCAATAGTCTTTAATAATTGCAAATATATGACGATCTATCTCAGCTAACAATGATTGTTGAAAATAAACATTTCTAATAAACAGAATGATCAAAGGGTAGATGCTTCTGTCTTCACGCGTGTCGAGAGAATATCAATTTATTAAATTTAGTTCTATACAAAATTTTCCAACAGAACGAACTCACAGCTGCGCAAGTTCAAATTGTTTGTGATTCGACTGAAATTGAAAGGTTATGCGAACGCAACCAACGCACATTAACTCCATTTATATCTAAGGAATACGTGATGCGAATTTCTGTAAACAAAGGACGAACCTGTGCAGAACGTGACTCCAATATCCAATATTCATTTATCTAAAAAGCGAGTTAATTCAGCTAATTCAATTGTTTTTCAATTATCAATTAAGATTTTTGCTTGCTATATACAAAAAGACATTTCTTAGTATTCAATACATCAAACAACTTTATAAATAACACGCAATTAAATAGACGTAAATACGATTGCGCGAATAGACATCGATCGTTGTAGTATTACTGATCTTTAAAAACAAACGTAGATCAGAAGTTTAGGCTTTCTTGTTACACGGCCATGGTTAAAACAGTTACCCCATTTTACTGAATATTAATAAATTATTTGAGGCTAATAAATTAAGTATCGGGCTGGATGAGATTGGATAAACATATTTATGACTAACTGTAAGGTTCCTTTAGGACGCAGGACACGTACCCTCAATATACCAAACGGATTCATTTAACGTTTTCCTTAGCATCGAACCTAAAACTTACTAACGCGGCAATGGTATAAGCGACGGAGGTCGAAACGTAATATATAAAAATAAACCAATAAAGATGTTCCGGAGACGAACAAACGTGGTGTTCCCTAAAGAATCAAATAACATTCCACTTTAGCGCGAAAGCCTACTTTTAGGTGTTTACATAGTTTATTGCCTGTAACCTTATATTGAATTTCTCCTCTATCTACATACCATAATAGATTTTTCCGCGTGCTCGGTTTCATGGTGTCTAGTATTTTTATCTATGCAGTAAAATCTAAATTTCGCTAAAGGAATTCCTTTTAATTTTCTTTTCATTACTACTGTTTTGAGAATAGATTCGATTGTATTTTTATAATTGTAAGTTCGTTTGACCCACGATTTTATTTTCATTGAGTCATTTAGTTCACAGTGTTCAAACATACGGTTTAGAATTGCACACTTATGTGATATATATTTACTATGCGTAAAGATTTCTTTAAAAGTTGAAAATGTCTGTAATCTAAATACCTTATATGCCTGCCTGTGAAGCCTGTGAAGTTTTACGATGCTTATCAAGAATTTGGGAAGAGGACAATGAAATGTTTCAAAAGTCGACACGACAGAATCGAGCAATAGGAACACCATTTCCCTAATATGAATTGTTCGTAAGATTGTTTTCGTATTTTTTGTTTCGTATTTCTTGTTGTCTTTACATTTTATACTATAGGATAACCTCACCCTAGCTATTAAAAGTACACATAAAAATATTACTTAATAATAATAATCAAAAATTCTACCTAGAGTGTATGTAAGATTTTTGATTTTAAGTGATTATTTGACCCGTGACTTCATAGAATATAAGATTCTAACGCAAGCAAAATAAGACATATTCACGGTGATGCGGTTTTTAAAAACTAATCATTAACTATTCATTAAATTATTGTACAGAATCGAATGAATGCATCGAACCTGACTACACCTAGATAAGTTTTCGGGATGATTATGAAACATTCAGAATCATAAACATAGTAAAATTTAAGTAGCAGTGAGATTGTCCGCGTGAAATTTGTCATGTGAGTAAAGGAATTACTCACATGACAAATTGAAATGCACAAAGATGTTTGCTGCAAATAGTGAGATAATTTAAGTTCACATGAATCAGTGGCAGAAGGTTTATTTACATAATTTTATTTCATTTCTGTTGATTGCTGCTATAAACTTTCCGCTGTGTTTTTCCTGTTAAATAGGACACAATTGATCCTTTTTTCTATCTTGGTTATTAAAATCGAATATTATTGCTATAGGGTAAGTATTCACCGTAGTATTGAAGTACAAGTAAAGAGAAGGAATCTAGAATATTTCGGTCATGTATTGTGTTACTCCAAAAATACGGGCAACTAATTATACAAGGTACCTTGATTCAAAGGTACATCTTGGTTAAAGTATCTTCGGCAATGGTTTGGTCATAACACTAAATCATTGTTTAGAGCGGCATCAAAAATCCGAGTAGCCATGATGATCGCCAACATAAGCAGACGGCACCATAAGAAGAAGATGGCAAGTACTCGTTAAATATTGGCCACTTGGAACTTTGCCTTTTATCTGCTCATGATAATATGTTGACGAATATAAGATCTAATTAAATTTTGAACAGTCCTAAAGATATTATGATATTATTATTTTAGGAAAGAGCTTTATGAAAAGTTAAAATTATTACAATACAAATAGAATATTAAAACATATTTAATGGATTAAAAAAATAATACTATAATTATAATTTCTAGGTATATTCGTTTTCCTACGAAGCATATAACGCCTACTATTCCAGATCAACCAGGCTTGCTCTGTTATAAAATGCGAAGCAGCAAAGCCAGAATAAGTTTTCATTCTGGCTTTGCTGCTTCGCGCAAAATTCTACAAATATATGACCAGAAAAAGCAATTTGAACACCGGAAAGTAAGCATGCAACTTACAGAATTCTTGATATTGATACATATTTGAGTGCGTGGGACGAAGCTGCATCGGGTGTTACATAATTCAGAAATGTCACATCCGACATGATACAATTATTTATATGAAGCGGTTACATTTTGTTGAGGACATTTTTACAGCGCCTCACACACCACGCGTATACGGTAAAATATCTGCAACGGAGCATAAATATGGCTCCCTATATTATAAAATGAACCATTCACGTCGGAGATAAGTCTTTATCTTTCTTTCTGTTTTCTTACTTGCGATTTCTACGTACTGGAACAGATAGATTAGTTCCTATTATGACACTCATTATGCCTTCACGGTTAATAATCTCTAGTGAAAATCTCAAAACCCTATATGTACCCCATCTTTATCAAATTATTTATATACTTTATTTTAAATGTATTCAAATATTACAGTTTTTTTTAATACATTCATTAAGTAATCATGTACGGTGTCCTATCTGTTATATGATCGATCCTTATAAATATTAAATTCACCCGGTTCCTTTTAAGCTGTGGTTTAAGATGTGGTTCTATTCAAATTTAATTCACTGTATGTGCAACATATTATGGGCACATATACGCCTACTTGTAACACCCTGTTTACATAGCCCGGTCGATCAAACAGGTCTTGTTATGTGGAAAGATTTTGTGTGTATGAATAATTTTGTGTGTCATGTATACGTAGCATGTAATACCTTAATGATATATATAGCCTAATGTTTATGAATCGCAGGAGGTATTTTGAACAGCCTGGGATATGATTGCGTGGCTCCACAAATGCAAGGTTTCTACTATTATTTAATTATGTCTTGTCTGTGTTTATTAACTTATGTTTTATTGTATTGGTAAGTAAATGTATTGTGATATGGCTCTACGGTTTTGTTTTACTGTGTAACATAAATTAATGTTTTTCTGCCTTTACGAGTTCATTTATTGAGCAGTGTTGCTGCTTTCAATGCGAGCTTTAATATTAATTGAAAAAAAAAATAGAAAAAAGTTTTCGCATGACAATGTAAACGAGTCTGTTAATTAACGCGAGTAATGCCCTAGGGAACAGCTAGCTAGTATATAGATTTATTTCTTTATATAAATTAAAACAATTGCAAATTAAAGAACTAGACTCAAATTATTGAATATTCAAATTTAGTACATTAAGAATGGCTCGAATTCAAAATCGATTTTATGGCCTTTTGACATTTAATTAATTGAAAGTTGTGATATTTTTTAAATAATTAATTACATATACTTATAAGCAATAAGTAAGAAAAACTTTATTTTTATAATAGGAAATAATATTTAAAAAATAATTTAATTAAACATTATTCCTAGGTAAGATTAATATTTTACATCTGTAGGAAAAGTAATAAAATATATAATAAGAAGAAGAAGTTAAAATAAAGAAGTTTGATGCGGTGCTTATAGCTGTGCTCAGCCAAAAAGCAGCAGCCCTGGTGCCACTGGTACTGCCTCTACCAGGTGCCACCGAGGTTTTTCGTTATAAGCGCCTAACCACTTGAACTACAAGTCCCAACATATGTTTCATATGGTAGACGTTTCCACGAATTTTCCTGTTTGCCGATTCAAATTACTATTTACATAGACTGTGTTTGATGTAATAATTGCCTGTTTAACCAAAGTGAAAGCTAAATCATTCTATTCAGTAATGAAAGTGTTTCATAATATAAATATTTGAATGAGTTTGTATTTTATATAAATATTATAACAACCTATTTTGTTTTTGTTATACTTTAATTTAAATTTACTTCACATTCGTGTGGGATAATTATTTTGCTCTTGTACATTGTAATTGTAATATACATTAACGGATATATTTATTTTGAATTTGCATACACACAACCTAAAGTATTAGTATGACGAACTGGCCCAAGCATAATTTATTTAGAAAACGAAAGAAAATGCCTTCACTGATAAATGAATTATTTAGATACATTGTTCAAATTAGTGACATATTTTACAAAATGTTAAACTAAATTACTTACATATAAATTATAAGATAATGTATATCTTTATTGCAGAAAAACATCTGACTGTTAGTACTTGTTTGCAAGTGAAAAAGCTAAAGTACCAACTGTGTCCCATTGTTACCAGGGTATTTTGAGCTCATTATTGCGCCATAATAGATACAAAATCAGTCTCACAACAAAGACTATAACGATTCGAAGTAATCCTTGCCAATTATTGGTGAATATCTTCATTGTCCTACAGTTGGCACGTCCATTTATAATCCATTTGGAACGTCTTAGATCACGAGGAACATTAATCATCCTTTCAATAAGGTTCATTGCAAGCGACAATTGTAATGGTTTACAAAGAAATAGAACCTCTTACTAGCAATTGAAGTTGTCCACAGTATTTTAAGTAGGCAACTGTTATTTAAAATATCAACAATCAAATATAGCATTGGATAGCTTATCCAATGTTATATTTATATAAATGACCCTTTTTCGCGTAACGAAGTATATGTATGTATATAAAAAGAGTATTGTTTATTTATGTATGATTTATGCAAAATAATAAAACAAAGCTTTATATTGATAAGGCTCTTTAAAAGAAGTATAATTCATTTACTTTCGGGATTTATTCCGTGAGTGAATTTATTTACATTCTCATACTCACTTAAATCTCATTTGTAAAAGTCTATCATCAAATATCTAGCCGACAATCATTCAGAACTCTAGAACAGTGGGAAGGCGTGATATTTATTACCGGAATTTCCGTTCTCAACCTTCGCGTGAGGCATGCCGAATGCCTATGTTCCTCATAAATTTTGTGGTTAAACGCTGTGGTTGAACTAGCAACGTATAGGATGAGTCTCATATATATCACCGCAGAATTCTAAATACGTTATAATCTGTCCTATTGCGCCGAAAATTCTGTTGCCTGTCTTCTGTTGCCAGGTATTGTTTAGTCGGGAGTCTAGGCTCATAAGATTTATTAGTAAAACTATTTTTTTTTCTAAAACTTTAATATTTAAATAATAACGTGAACAGTATTGTAGAAAACAATTCGCACCATAATCACATAACTCTCTGTACATATAAAATTAATACATAATATATCGTTAATATGGCAACAATCACATAATAGAAATAAATATTACAATACTTCTGTAACAAACTTTTAAATTGACAATGTTCCTTAAGAAATACGTACGTTACTATATTCACAATAATTTTACTACAAGTTTTGAACGATTTGATAAAAATTACGATAGATTTTAACTACGAAGGTAAATTTTTTACAAATATACTATGAAAGGTCCCACAGTACTCAGAAATGGGAGATGTAACATTTGTACGAGACGTATTTCAAACACCGAAATAGTCTTTTCGAAATAATAAGTTCGTTACATAACATCGTACTACGAATAAAACGAACACCAAATCAAATAAAATGACGGAAAGACCGCCTTCCTGTTTATCTACGACGCGTCATTTGAACAGACAGGATATAACAAGGAAGGGTACTCCAAATAGGGCAATAAATTTAAAATATACATAAATACTATGTATATATTAAACGGAAGTGGTGATTTGTTCTATTAAATGATGTTCACGGCGATGACAAGACGCCCGACAGGAGCCATTACGGCTCCATACCCCACGGCGGGCTAAACCTTCGGGAACACTACGCGAAGGTCGTAATGGAACGCGCCGGCAGCATTCCGGATACGGCGTCATGCAGCAGGGCCTATTAAGTGGTGCCCCATAGGACAATGATTTTGGAAGACGAGACATACTGCAGGAATTTCCTGTCCACGCGCAATAAGTGGTCGCTCCACCAGCGCTGCAAGCGCACCAAGCTGGCTCGCAACGCGGTGGTGTCAAACAAAGACAAGCCTCAGAAACCGCAGGTACTATGGGCGGGTCAGGCTCTCGCTTAGAAAACCCAACGAAGAACAACAAAATAGCCCCTAAAAGTGTGGAAGCTGTCGAAAAGTAAAATCCAGCGCGAGGCACTTGCTGGTTTATATAACCCGTCACAGGCACTCCAACTATTACCGGAATCGCCTCCGCGCCCTGAACGAAACCTGTTAAGAGAATACCCGATTAAGTTTCAAAGTTTTAACTAGACATTGGGAACAATTGAACTAAGTACTCACTCCAAACTTTGGTGAAGTGCCGACCTCTAACTCGTTCCATTGTGAGCATTTTCATGGAATAAAGGAATCCTCCTAAGCAGAGCCCGTACATCCACGCGAATAGAACATAGCCGTGGTAACCTTCAACGCTGCTTAGAGCTAGCATTGATATTCCTGAAACAATGTTTTTTACTGACAATTATTTATTTTTTAAAAATAGTAATTCACCTCATTTTATCCAAATCCAGAGAAATAAAGAAATCAAAGGTTTTTTTTAAATAAATATTTAAAAAATATGTCTATACGAAACAAACATAAATTCAATTTTACAAACGCACCAAAAAACGATACAAACCGGCTGAGGCATTCAAATGTAACGTGTGTTTTAAGCCGAGTCTTATAATATTGAAACGTCAGATAAATAAAGTGTTCACTTTTTTCGCAGTTTCAATATTTTTTAAACGTATTCTGCAGTTATTGTTTATGAAAATTTTATAGAGATTTATCGCATTTTTAAAAGCGCAATATAGATCTCAGATGTATATTATGGCTCGGCCATTATCAGATACGATAGTACCCATAGCATTAGCTGTAAATAGCTTGCATAGCAGTTAACCGACCGCGTGTTAAATACCGAGTCTTCATAGTGCTCACAATATTCACGTATTCAATAATCGGTGATGTATGCTTAATGTAATAATAATTTTCGAAGCATTACCTATTCCTAACATAGCCGTCTGACAAAGATATTGCTTGGAGACCAGGCACTGTGCAGAAGGCCTCACCAGAACCAGTCCGAAGCCTGCGCAGCCAAGCACTGCGGCGAAGCCTAGAAATGTCTGCAACAATACTAGGGCGCTCTCTTCTAATCCCTCTTGGAAGCCTTGAAGAGCCTGAAAGTTTGATACCTGTTTAGGTTCTATCTTATGTTTAATCATTTACCAAGTGATTTACCAAGTTTTACTCGTAATCAAAAACATGAAATCTCATTACATATGACAAAACTTACTGCAATTATCTCAAATAATCGTGCTCTTCTTGTATTTCATTATTTTTGTAAGTAAACACTTGGTTCTTCGGGACAAACACTACAATAATATTATTTTAATAAAAATATCTTGAGGAATAACTTCACGCAATATCACTTACCAGGAAAAATACGGGCGTATATAGACCAAAGGCCGCCAAGCCGGCTGCTAATAGCAAAACTTTCGCAGGACGCGATTGTAGCGGGCTCAGATCGATGAACTGAGGCTTTTTCAGGCCTTTCTCTTTTACCTATTGTCAAAGTGAAATATCAAATACCAGCGGTGATTAATTAAAACTAAAGTATTATTCATGATATATACTGTATTTAGTGAGTGATATTGTGTCTATTTATTTTAAATATTTCACTAATGTTTACAGGCTCTATATACAACGTTATTCACAAATTTATTGCTGCTGCTTTTTCAAGTCAAAACTGGCTCTTGAGTCTTTAAACAAATATTAAGATGATCCATTATAATATGCTACAGATCGAATTTGGTCATGGATAAAGACATGATTTTGTTATTTCTGTTAAGAAATCGCTCAGTTTCGGTTTTTTTATTGTATTCATATCGAGCAATTATCGTAGTAAAATCTCACCTTTTTCCGTTGGTTCTTCAGATGTAAAATGGCCCTGCGCTGTGGATGATAGAGTGAAGCACTTCGATACACAGCACTTAGGAAGAATGCCAATATTAGGAAGCCTGTGATTGCTTGCAGACCTAGCCTCCAGCCCAGTTTACTGTGAAATATAGTTATTTTTTCGTATTATAAATAACAATTCTTCATTAACGCGATACTTTAAAAAAGTTACACTATTTGATTTTATAAACTGTCGTATAATCTATAATATGGTTAAACGATAGGGTGACCTTTTAAAAATTAATCAAATGTTGTTTATCGTTCTTTTAGGTTCTCGTAAGTCCAGTAGAATTTTTAAAATTCGAATATTGGTAATGTTTGGTTAATCTTTATTCAAGTCTTTATCCCCCATATACATAAAACAACCTAATTACAACATTTTAACTCAGCTCATCTGTATTAGGTACATCTTCCAACTCTTTGACAGAAATAATTGAAACAGTACTTAACCTGGAATGAGACCTACACTTGACTATGTATTTATTTCGTCCATATTAAATATACATAACATCAAGAAATATAAAGTAAGCTGCGTTATTTCAGTGTTTGGTCGAGTAAATCGCCAACCGCGACAGCTGAAATTCGCTTCTCCAATACGGAGAGCAGCTTTCGATGCATGCTATTGAATAGTTTCTGATTTAAGCGATATACATTGGAATATTTTTGGTTTAAAGTTATTTTATATAAGAATTGTAAAATTTTAAAATAGTTCGGCATATACAGCACAATAATATACTCAATATTATTGTGCTGTATATTATTATAAATAGTTGTACCAATGAATTTAAGACTGGTCAATCTTTGACCAGTTAACACCAGTCGAGATATCTATTGTTTCCTGTAGACCTTTGATTTGAATTGCTCTCGGTTTGTCTATTGGATGAAACTCATAATCGTTTCAAATTTAGTTTCCATGCTCACCCGATAATCATTCAAAAGTTTACCGAGGACACTGTGTTTTGTTTGAACGACTATTATTTCAAGAGCTCTAGTTTTGCAACAGAAGTTACTCACCCTACAGCCTCCTTATAGGCGACGCTAAATAGAGCGATACCCACACCTCCCCCTGCATGAGCCACCAACTCCACGAACTGCCTTCGTCTTCTGAAGTATGTCCCCAGGACAAGACCTGCCGCTTCGCGAACTAAACCACATCCGATACCAAGGACTATACCTAAAATATTTTTTTTTTTTCATTTTAGTATTAAAGAACTATAACAAAGTATCACTTTTTTCTGATGTCCATGTCCATTGTCCAACGCAATTAACTAGAGCTTTATATATAAAAAATACTTTACCCAAGTTAGTTAAGAGAATTAAAAAAAATAGATGTTGTGCAGGAACTTATTTTAAGCTAATGCATTATAGGGCTATACAAAAAAAGGAAACAATAAAGAGTTAAATATAATAGAATTTCATTTTAAATTGTAAAATTATTTTTAATTTCATTGATGACATAACAAAATGCACTTCGATAAAATAGGAACAATATATACCAACATCAAAATAAACGCTTTGTACTCGACGGAAGTTCCATTTTCTTGCATTTTGATTGGGTCCTATTTGCATATTCTTAGCTATTAAAACTTTTTGTGCAGCGAATCTACGTGATGTACTTGCTCCGTAAGTTAGTTTTGAAATATTGAGCTATAAATTGGATGGACTGATGAAACTGTGCTTATTTCATTTTTAAACTAAGATAAATTATTGCAACTAGTAAAGTTTAAGACTATTTTATCCACACGATTTTAATAATTTAACATTTGCCCTTGAATCTTTATCTAATTGCCTCTTTCAGAAGGTTCCAAATAAAAGCTGCTTTAAAGGTGTACACTGAGGATTTAGAACGCCTGCGTAGGTAGCCGTAGTCAACTACGCGATACGATGTTTTTTTCTTTTTTCCACCATTGAATACAAACATAAAATTATATATAAAAAATGTTAAAAAGAGTCTATAACACTAGTAACAGAGAAAGCATTTTATGCCGCATATGAGTGTGACAAATTCGCTATTAGTTTGTCTATCACATATAATAAATTTACCGTAGCTTAAAAGTGTTTGATGGAGCTGAGTGGCAAATGACGTGAAGAGACAAGCCAGTGGTAGCAAAATTCCACCCAGCAGAGCTGCCAATCTGGGTGACCTTCGACGTGCGGTAACTATGGCACCGGCAGCACGTGACACCCCTACACAGACTGCACCTGCCCAGACTGAAAAACAATAAGTTGTTAGACGTCTCAATTTGGCATGAGATTAGAAAATTCATCGCAATTTCCACTTAATCGAAATGATTGTGGACATAATGTTAGATTCAGTTAAAATTCAAAGTTAGAATTCAATAAAATATACTGCATACTTAGAAATAGGTTTGAGATTTAGCTGCTAACAAGCTGATTTCTTAAATCACTTAAAACACAATTTCATCTGGCCCAATTATTCGCCGTAGCTCTGATGAGAATTTGTTTTTCAAACAAGATACGACCCTCATTATTCAGATTCGATATTATTTCAAACAAAAAGTTTGGCAGAGACGTTTTGATTAAAAGTATAAATCATGGTTGCTTTGCTTTTCTTCTAAATATACTGTTTCATTGGCATTCGTCTCATAAATATTTCTCTTGTCACCAAAAAAATCGAAGCGTGTTAGGAATGGATTCTTAAGTTGAAGCTTCTTCTTTAATCGTGTCACTAATCAATTCTCATTAGTTTTGCTTTACTACCAGCTGGACAATTATGAACGGTAAGTTTTTGACTAATTTCACTAACCGAACTTTTTTTTACCAAGTCCTGCTTTCAAATCATGTCATTAAAAGAGTATTTTAGTTAAAACGGAGAATTCAGTCTTCAATTCAAGAACTCAGTCAGCTTCAGAGCTGTCAGTCACCAGTCAGCCTCAGATTTGGCTTTCAAATACGGTAATTCATAAATGTTAGGTAAACACGAATAAATCATGAGAGTCGGCACAAAAACATAGCCATTAACAATAATAAACAATTATCAAACAAAATACGTCATTAGGGATAGTCCAATTACTTTCATATTATATAAAAGTATCAAATTATTAGTTTTACTGTTATACAGATATTGTTGAAAGGTACAAAGGAAATTACTAAAAATGTATTAATGCTATTCAATTTTCGGCATATTTTGTGTGATGCTTAAACTGTAATATGTATTCATGAGTTAAACAAGATTAATGTGCGAAAATATTAATTTTGTAATATAAGATCACATATTCATTAGATTGACTCGGATGTATTATGTTTAACCTGAACTTATTAAAATATATAAATTGATATAATAGTAATATCAAGACAAACTTCACGCATCGTCAGTTAACCCCATGGTAAGTTGTTAACTTATTATATTCTTACTTGTATACACATTTATGAGACTAATATAGAAAATACAAGCTTCGTTTTAATTATTGAAATTTAATAGCTCTCTATCCAGACCCAACCGTACTATATGTGTGTGTGAAACAAACATTAGCCCTAACGTATAAGGTAAAAACACTTCGAGCAAATGTACCTTATAAATCGCAAAACGGTCTCTCCATTAACGCCAGGCGCACTAACTTTTTTTGACGTAGCTCGTTAATAAAACCCAGCTGGGTGTATTATACTATTAATGATATAACTACACACGTGATTGTCACTTGTTAATTATATAATAAATATCGTTGTTGTATAGGTCTTCAATCTTTTTCATAATATGACAAATAGGATCCGTAAGGATAAGCGGCAGACATATACCTAGCAATGTGAACCGTAAGATGTCATGCCATTAATATACAATGTGGAGAGGACAATGCGACAATAAATGAAAACACAAACAGTAATAGCCCCTAGTATAATTTTGAAACTATGAAATGAATCCTAACAACAAAATAAAAAAAATAAAAATTTCTAACAAACTAAATACAATATAAATCGAAACAAAATGTAACACCATTTGGAAATAGAGGTTCACTAACCTGTGGTAAGAAGAGCGGCAACAGCGCGGCGCGCTTTTACAATCGCCCGACGAATAAACACAATTAGATACCTAAACCTACACTGAATACGATCGTATTTCACCTCGAGTAGTTCAGTCAATCCCATTAATCAAATTTTTATTTCGCATCGCCTTATAAATTCCGTAAATTAAAATCATGTCCATGTACTCTGATGCTGTATATCGGTAATGAGGCATTGTAAATAAAAAAAACAAAAGAAACTTAAATCTAACACAAATAATAAGCGTCTATTTTCGCACAATTCACCAAGTCACAAAGTAGGCACTTTATTACGTGTCGTATCACTAAATTAAATAACCGTCCAATTTGCTGATAAAATAAAACAAACGTAAGTCTAATACTAATAATAAATAAGCGTCCAATTTCGCACGATTCATACACAAAACAAAAGAGCGGCCGCTCTTCAAAGGCGGCGCTTCAAAGGCGGCGCGAACGCAAACGAAATTATTAGCAGTGACGCGAGCGACGTCACAGGATAATGGCGAGACCTTGACACACTGTCGCAAACATGAAATAGAAACAATCAAATTCTCCCTTTCCCACATTGTTTATTTTCTGTTTAACTGAGTGTGTAGAACTATCTACTTTTAAATTTTTGCTAATATGCTTTATGACTTACGTAATGGGCATAAGGTATAAAATGAATTTGGACTAATTTGACAAGATTATTGACATGGCGAGTTGAGAACATGTGATTTGTAAGCGGTCATTAACCTGATAGTGATGGCGTAGTAAACAAATACGGCATGTTGTAAATGTTCAAAACAAAAAATGATGTCCAATGACTAAACTGTTAAACTATTTGTAATGAATATTTGTATACTGGCTAGGGACATGATGACTTATCCGGTGTTTAATTTATTGTCGCATTGTCCTCTCCACATTGTATATCACAAAATCAATCAATTTTAATGCAATTACAATAATACTATACTGATTGTAGTATAGTTACGAATGTAAAAAGTGTAATGTTAGACTAGGTGAATTAACATGTATGTACAATAAGTTTAAGGTCTGTCGTCGCAGCATCATCGTGTCATCAATAATAATTAAGTATTGCAAATAGATGATAATTTTATTGAATACTGCAAAATGTTATCATCAATTATAATATGATCAGTAGAGCCGCGCATCATGAATGACATTAAGGCCGTTCACTTAGCAGAATTATCTTGGGCGCATTAAGCTTTCAAAATCTCGTTTTGTTGAGGTAATCACCAACAACAATTTACGTATATCCTTAGTCTGAATATAAAATAAGTCCCCATTGTGCCGCTTAACGCGTTCATTTAATTTACAATACAATGTCGGCATTTCCGCCTCCCCTAATTATCAAGTTATGTGTTGGTGAGCTGTTTGAATGTCGATAACATAGTAAACGATACATTTGGAATGTTTTAACACTTTATTCTCGACAATTAGTAATTAATTAATTACTTGATTTTTACGGATAAGGCGCATTTACTTCCCGCTGTTCGTACTTTACTGGTATCGATCGATATAGTTATTTTTAATATTTTCAACAGGAATTACAAAGTAAATCGTAACTTATTTTAATCTAATACTAGTGATATTGTTAAGTACAAGTAGTTTTAAATAAAAAAACGACAAACAGAAAGCACGTCATCAGATCCTGGATTCCGCATCACGCTTAGGCGGCAAGAATATATGTGGGCCCTTTTTTGAAGTCGGCTAATATTGCAACTAATGTCGTGAGCGTCTTAATTGTCGTCATTGAAATTTCTAAGAAACGTTTGAAAACATACTATATAACGAATTAAAATGACATTTATTTAACTAGTATTTATGTCGACGTTTCGGCTGCTTTTCACCGTGGTCACGGCCAGACTAATTGGGCGTGGTGACACATTATTTTATTTTAATTGTGATTTTCCCGTTCGTAAAAGGTAAAAATACTAAGAAACTCAACAACGTTGAAGAACATTCCGATATAAAAAGTGAGAAATGTTTTTGACATTTTTAACTAAGAACGTCGAAATTTACGCAAAAAATCTCATCAAAGTCGAGTGCCGTGAAATGACTACGACGTTTTGAATATCTAGATAAGCCAAATTTTAATGAAAGCCTACATTTTCCCCTTACTTAATTTAATAAAAACCTTGGGACCCCTTCTTGATGAATGTTTAGTATATGAGGATTCTTATAACCTCCTTGAAGGAGGACTTTCTTTACGTTTTTGGAATAAATTAACGAACTGCTACGATATCTTTTATTTCTTTATTCATGTTAGAGTATAGTGATTTACAGTTTTGCCCAAATCATCAGTACATCAGTCATGCACACATAATATTAATTACATTTATATACAATACAAATTAACAATATTATTTAAAATACAATACAATACACATAAAATGTAAATCACTACCACTATACTCTAACATACAGGGACGATCACGTGTCATGGGAATTATAATTTTTTTTAATATTTATTCTATTAATTTTCTACAAAATAGAATTGTTATATTATTCAAAATATAGGCAACGAAACTCACTTATATTATAGTTACAATATAAAGTATTTAATTTACTGTCCGAGCCCAAAATCGAGGCGACGGCGTTTTTTCAAATATTTTTTAAGTTTTGCAATAAATAAAGTATTGTTAAAAGATTTTAAAAGTAGACAGGAACGATGCAATACATGAGATGCCTTGTCCTTATCAGCGAAGGTGAAACAATAAAACGAAACATTAAATTTGAAACCCAAAAGAATCTCTTCCTAACCGAATAACGCTCACAGCTTAGCTCATTAGTCGAAGTTTCGAATCAAAGGCAAACTCTATGAGTAATGGTTCCGTATCCGCCCTGCTGACAAAGACCGCTATAAACGGAATTACTTCCACCTCTTAATATTCAGACCAGGTCGTGAATCCCGGAAAATTAATTTAATAAATCACCCCGACCACAAATAACGGTTACTGAAAACTTTGTTTAAATGTAATTTAAGATGTCGCTTATCGTAATTTGGTTTGTCTCAGGTTCTCGGTACTAATTTCATGGAATTCCAATTTACTTGTTTATCCAGTTACAAAGGACACGAAATTAATTAGTTTCAAATAAATTACTTTTTAAAGTAAAGTTAAATGTTACATTAAATCGTGTATACGTGAGGCGCACTAAACGTTTCCAAAAAGGTCAAATATGAATTTATTGTTTCACAAAATATTGTCTTTGCGTAAATGCAATTAAAGAAAAACACTTTGTTAACAAATTAGATTATGGAGTTTCGGCTCCGGAGCAATCCGGAGCAACCACGCACGCTGTAAAGCACGCGAAACGTCAAGTAAGTCTACTGATTATATTTCAAAACAAACAGATATAGCTGTTTAACTAAACAAAAGAATTGTCTCAATCAAGACAAAAAGTATTTATTTAGATAAGGTCGTTAAACGCCCCAGTATCGATATAACGTTTATTTATTTCCTCTGGGTCTTATTGACAGATTAAGTCTTGAAGCAAATTCAAATTTCTAAATGGAACATTGAATCATGGCAATCAACTTCCTGTTTTTATTCGATTGAAAATATCGGGAAAACCAAAATTTTATATCTGTTGGTGTATATGCGTTGGGTATTACAATTAAAAGCTACATGAATGGGTATATATATAGGATCATAGTCAAACATTTAAACAAAATTAAAATAAAAATTAGCTTTCGTCGGTGCATTTCACATTTATAAATATATATTTTACAAGAGTTGATACAAATGATAGCTCGATAAGAATATTCGCTGACCATGCTTGGAATATTTCTGTACTTGTATTGACATCCGATTGTATCGGTACAACGTTGACAGCTTTTATCAGAGAAAATATTTCAAGAGATTTTCCATCGCATTGATATTTTCCAGCTCTAATATGATTCTATTATTGAATATATGAGATATTATATGGGTACAAATAATAACTATGCTTAGTATTTCTTTACTACAAAGTTACGACCACAGATAGGCAAGTCTTTGTTAGGACAGATTAGGCTCCTACACAAACATAAAACAAACATTATCAGTAGGTTAAGAAAATACATTAGAGTTATAACTTATTTCTGTGCTATTGTTTACAGTGTTAATATTTTGTTTTTCTACACTCTTAGTAAAAGTTTTAAATAAGAGTTTTTGTCATTATGATTGTAGTCAACTTATTGTTTGGAGTAAATAAATGGACCTTCGTAAACAGAACAAACCTGCGTGGTCAGCAGCCGATCCCAGGTGACGTAAAGCGTAGACGTGGAGAGCGCCATACGCTAGCTGTAGTCCAGTCGACAGCAAGTGAGCCAAGAACGCGGCTCCACAAACAATCCACCTAAAATATATATTTGATCATTATCTATGTAATATTGTTACGAAGCATTGTTTTTGCAAACTTTTGTTCCTTTGTCTTCCAAACATTAAAGCCAATAATATAGATGTCAATGGCGGGACTTATAAATCGTATTTATGATTTATGGCTTATGAGCAAAAATAGGTTTGTCATCGAAGTTTTTATTGGCGTTCATTTATTATAGTACTTCTTGCAGATGTATCTTGTTGCTGTAAAACATATATGTAATTTAGAGGTAAACTCTTTAAAAACATCAACAAACCCAACACCTTAAGATCTCTCTATTTCTGACGACTACATTTATAAGTAATTGACTATAAATATTGTGATTGTTACGCAAGTTATTTTAAATGAGTAGTGCATTCAATTATCATATATATATCAATCAAATATATCAATCTATAAATATATAATAGATTGGGGATATAATTATCAGAGAGGTACTGGTCTACCAGCTACTGACCTATTTCATCAGTTGTATTAAGTTATGGTTATACAAGATTAAATTAACTTAACTTATTTACAAATCATAACTAATCTAAATCAGAATCAGTGTTAAATTGTATCTGACATATAATTACAACGTTGAAACAGGGGCTTATAATTTTTTATGTATATAAAGTAGATATTGTTAAGTCACGGAAACTGAGACGGAAATCTATTTCATTTACAATTTGTCTAGTTCAACATTATTCAACGCCTTCCCCGGAAATTGAGGAAGCCTCCGGGCCTAGACGTAGACGTACGAGCTCGTGAATAATATTATTTTCATTGAATTTATTTGTTAATTGACTTCCTCGCCATATTTTCTTAATCATAGCTTGGCAAATTATGTTACGCTCCAGATATGCCAAAAGATGGTCCTTCGATTTTAATAGGGAATTTTAATACAAGACTTATAATAATAACTTCAGACATATGCAACAAAAGAAAATTCTCATTTCTTTCATTTATGACAAACAATTCCGATCTTGTATCATTACATCCAAAAAGAAAATAATAACAAATCCTCATCTCATCTATTTGATCACTGTTTGATTAAGATACGCTATAATTATTGTGGGCTATATATTTCTAAATATAAATTCAGTAATATATTTCTAAATGAAGGTCAGAACGTGATCCGAAGGCTGGTAATCCCTTGACAGATAATTTGTTGAAAGAATCTTCAGTTTATCCGCTTCGAGATTGAGCCGTTTCCCAAATGAATTGTTAGAGAAATTAATGTAATGATAATATTCATGTATCTTGAAAAATGTTAATTTATAGACGTAAGTCGTGAAATTATAAGAATAGTTACATAAATTGAGTTAATCAATTTGTAATGAGCAATATAAAACTATTATTATGACTTCGAACTGTCAATCAACAATTTCGACCGACTTCTAAAATAGAAGAGGTATACATACATACATCATTCGATATGAAAGTATTTCAATGTACGGCCAATTTTGCTGAGGTGTCGAACGATTTAGCTTACTTGAAAAATGGTCCATAAATAGGGTTTTGAGAATGTTAATAAGACATTAATACTCAATAAATTATTTATTTTTTATAATTATTTTCACATATTAACTGGAGGAGGAATTCCTCTTATATGGTTAAACAAAAATCTTCAAATTTAAAGACGCACTAACAAAGTTATCACGGCCACAAAACTTTGCGCTTAATAATTTATATTTTAATAAAAGTTTCACTCTTATTCACTTAAAACTTAGTTTTTCTCAACAATTTTCTAAGATATAACAAAAGTTTCTGAATATATTAAAACTACATGCGGCATTGTCAGCAAAAGTAATTTTTAATAGTTTAGGTGTCTAATTCTTATAAAAGTTCTAGTTTACGGTACGCTGACATTATGTGGATCTGTGATTGATGAATTAAATTATATAACAACAATGATTTAAATTAATGTTTTCTTTTATAAAAAAGGGCGCAAACAGGTATCGCTCACCTGATGTTAAGTGGCACCGCCTGTGTGGTCATAGGATTTGCACGTACCTTTACCGTACCTATTTTTTTGAAGGCCCCTTGAAGGAAGTCGTAATATAGGTACATCGTCTGTGTTAAAGCAAAGGCGTGTAGGGCAGCTGTTCTCAATTAAAAAAGTTGTGAGTACACAAACTGACAAAAATAAATTAAAACGGGATTCAAAAGCAAAGTTTTAATTTATCACCACAACTATACTGAAATCAAAATGTTTAACTAACTGATTGTGAGTTCTTGCATAAATATCATTATCGTATATCTGATGGCCGAGCTGATCAATCAGTATTGTGGCTCAGTATTGACAGCGGAAATACAATTGTCATTTCAACGTCCTACTGTACAGGGCTTCTAAGATACGAATTACGTTTTTTATTGAGCCTCCTATTTAAACTGACGTTAAGAATCAAAAGCATTCGAAGAAGTCATCCGAACACTCTATTCGTATATTAAAGTCTGAGTTATTGGTTGAGTAAATAATCCAAAAAACAAAATGAATGCGTTCGAGCTACCAAAATGGGACATTTTGAAGTAGACATTATGTGGGAATATTATTATAAAGTATCTATTACAAGACTTCTACAAATTTTTAGATTGTAGATTTTGGTAACAAAATAGACGATGATATTAACGTAAAACTATTGTTTATCGGTACATACTTGAATTGTCTACGAAACCAAAATTGTATAGCAATCACTCGCTTAATTGATCGCAGATAACTAAGCAAAATAGATTTTATAATTAAGAACGTTTAATCCTGTTATAAGTGTTAGCAATTAACGGGTTACTTGGAAGTTGCTGAATAGCAATTTGCGATCCCCATTAATTCGTGCCTAAATTTAATCTTTGCAAATTTCACAAAATATAACGAAGTGTTATCTAGCTGTTCTTCACAATTATTTAGTTAAGACTTTGGTAAAACAGGACGAATATAAATAGGGTTTATATTTATGGTAATTTTACGAAAATTAGGTTTAGCTTAGTTTACATTCATCAATATTCATCAGTACATAACAGTACAGATTATGTGAATATAATAATAATGTAACCAAATATCTCTTTAATCACAATATGTTGATTTATAATATTAAAATTGATTTATAATTAAATATGAACCTATTCGGGAAAATGACGCGCTCATTACTTATTTAAAGAAATTCAACGACCTAGCTGATAAAACTCTTTAACTTAATAAGAAACAAAATTTCCAGTATAATCTTTTCGAGCCAGTACTTTGCACTTTTTAAAAGTGCAAAGTACTGGCTCGTAAGTACTAATCAAAGTACTAATCAAATTGCAAATAAACGTCAGATCGAGCGGGCAACTGCTTGTAAATAATATACTATTATATATTAAAACTAAGTTCGTAGTTTGTGGATTAAAATAAAAAAATAACCGAAAGGAACTCAAGAGATGTCTCAGGTTCGCTATAAAAAGAAAGAGATTTTTGCCTGCTTTAGTTGCGTACAATTGCCTGACAAAAGACAATGCAATTTAATGAATTATATACTGGGTAAAGAAACTTACCCCCATCCTCCTTCCGGGTAGAAGTGGTGTTTGATGGTGCGTGTATCAAGCTCCCGTCTCCGTAGAGCAGGTACAGTGCGGTGAAGGGATCGTAGCTCACGTTCTCGGAGCGCACCACCTGTCGACTCGTCTTCAAGGTCAGGCCATCCATCTAAAGATATAAAGTTACAATTATTAATAAAATGTAGTAAAAAAATTATTCTGTTGTAAAAACTTCGTTACTTCCTGTCAAACTTGTTAGTTTTTACCATACTAGGATGGAACGTGTTTAAATGCTTCTCAGGAATACATGTTTCATATGTGTTATGCTTTATAATAAAAGTTATTAAACAACAACCTAAAATAAAGAATAGGACCAATCTGTACAATTCGATACTTAAGGTAGCTTAGAAACTTTTCGTAAAAACTTGAAGAGCGCTCCTGGGACGCATTTCGAACTAAAACAGAAGTACGAATAAATATAAGGTTTGCTTTCAAATACTATTCGTATATAAGAAATACTTTCATTTTGTTAGTGGAAGCGTGGCGAAATGACCACGAGTAGGAATGTATACTTTAACGATAATCATCTAAATGCCGTTTTAAGAGCTATTAATTTTTTTCTATAAAAAGTTTTAAAATGACTTCTAGTCGCACCGAGATTGTAACTTGAAATATGAATTGAAATGTTCGTATGTATGTCACCAGCCTTCTGTGCTAGATTTCGGATGTATTAGACCGGAAAATAATCGAAAAATGGAAAATTCTATATTCCATGAATACGCTCATCAATCAGAAGTGCGTCCTAAATCTTAGGATTACAAATCACTTGCCTTAGCAATGGCGCCACGGTACAATGCTCCTAATAATGATTTAGAAATTAAATATTCTTATTTTATACATTATTAATTTAAAAACAACTTCTTTGTGTAAAATTACGATTAATAATTTAAATGTATACTGCATCTGTAGACTGCAGACTGTAGATATTTATACATGGAATATACGCAGGATGAACTAAAAGTTTTCGCTCCGACACCTTATCCTTAGGATGTTGCCTCTACGAATGGCGCGGTTCATTGAGCATTCGCTTTGGTTGGTTTTGATTATATATTCGATTGCTGCTTTATTTTGGGATACTAGAAATAAATTCATGGTTAGACATGTGTTACTAAATGACAAAAACACACTTCACACACATCAATGCAATTTGATGCAGCTTTGCTAAATCTGGTAAGTATGGCACTACACCGAGTAATGTGGTTCGTTTGCTGAGTCTTGGTCAAATTATGCAGGTTTATTCAGTCACTTGCACACTATAGAGTTGTGTGTTATATATCCTTTTTCAATAAAATCATGTGTAACAATAACTCATTCAACCAAACAAATAGACAAAAGTCACTCCAGCTTTATAATATTAACAGCTAAGAAGAAACACGTAGCCTAATATCTGGTGCATTGCGGATTACCGATCACCGTTTTCTAATCTAGACGTATAGCAATAAGTTCTGAAGCAAAAGCATGCCAAAAGATAAAATTACTTTGTTACAACCGCAATATATTGTTTATTTTTGATTGTCTAAAATAACACGGCATTAAAGTAGCCTCGTTACTTTTTTCACACGGTGTAAAGAAGGGAAAATAATACTATACTACATTACTATATATATGATTATAATTAAATAAAATGTGTTATTTTATTGATATAATTATTGAATAGAAACCTGTGGAGTCGAGGTTATGTTATGACAACTGTTCAGATGTCATTGAACATGGAGCAACCGCTGACACTACTGACACGGTTGTTCTAAATATTATTGCTGAAGATGCGCGATACACCATCAACTCACATGTGAAATATTGTATATGTGTGTATATGTGTGATTTATATTTAAAGTGTATCTTCAGGTCAATAAATTAGATTTGAATACGGCTTTGGCTCATTCATTTCTCACGTCCGCTCAAAGTATTATATCGTGGTGACGCTGCCCGATTACTTTGAGATACTCCCGTCATCCTGAACCTCTGATTCTGTACGGTGCCACTTGCTCAACAACTTTATATATGTATATCATACAGAGTTTGGTACTACAATGCACTCCAGTAGTCGTAAAGGTCTACAGCATGCTACCGATAGCTCTTGACTTGACAATTGACAGATTAAGTATCACTTTGTAACAAAACCATGAAGGCACTTGAAACTCAAAATCATATGATCATATATATGTTGTAATCGTCAGCGATACTAGGTATATATGATCACTTGTTACTCTGTATATTTACGGACTAGACAAACGAATATACTATATATGGTAAGGTCATACATAATACCACTAAATATTATAAAAGGTTATATTGTACATAGAAAAGATGATTAAATAAAACTTTATTTTTATCTCTTGGTATAGAACACAAATAAAAAAGGATTTTCTCAGCGAAGTGCTCCCCTGTTTTTAAATTTTCCAGTCACTGATTTCATATTCAAACCCTCCCTTGACAACCAAACAAAGTTATAAACACTAATCGAAATCCACGAAGTTATTAAGCTAAAATACCACTCATAATCGCGTGCAGTACTGAAACGTCTGCGATCTAAAGTTTTAATAAGTTCAATTTCTACATATTCTGGTTTATTTTCGAAACTCGACGAAGTGTAGAAAAAGTAATTAATGCAGATGGTGTTGTGGTTTCTGAAGGCAACTTTTTTATTTTACATAATCGAAGACAAGGCATCGAACACAAGGACTTGTTGTAGAGAAAAGTCTAGTCTCCTGGCAATGCATATATAAAAATGACTATTGCATCCGATTTCAAACTACGTTTGTCTATAATGCGGTGGAGTCATCCGTGGCATGATTTAATATTTCTTGTATAATATAGTACAAGCAAATATAATCGTAAAGTGTCTTATGTTTGCCTAAATAACAAGAAATCAACCATGAAAGTTCGATATATGTTTGTTGTTCAACAGCTTTCAAAGTATATCTAACAACGGCTAAATATGAAAATATAAAGTTGTTGTAAATAAAATATATTATAGTAGTACAGTACAGAAAACTGATTAAATAATACAGTCATATCTGCCAATTAAGCATTCATATATCAAATAAACCCAATAAAACAAAGCAAATATTTAATACCAGTTTTGGATGCGAAAACATCGAAATCGTTAAGCTACTGGTTGTAAATTTTGTGAAACTTCATATAAATTATATGAAAAATCGCCAGACCCTATATTCATAATCCGCCTTATTATTTGTAAAAAGCTACAGAGCTACAAAGCTACAAAGAATGTAGCTTTGCTACGCTAGAAGTAGACGACTACATAGAGTATTTTGTTAAATTATTAATCTGAAAACTTTTTGTTTTTTTCAGGCACTTTATGTTACCTACTTTACAAAGTCTCGCACGGCCATTGTTTTAAATTATTTGTTTTAAGTAATGTATCTGGCGTAAGTGACATACAAAAACTAAAACTTATAGTTAAATGTATATTTTGTTATATTTATATATATTAAATGTATAAACTTATAGTTAAATATGCCTTACAACTGATTCACAATTTTTTTCTTTTGTTTCTTTTTAAAGAATAGCACATCTGTAAATTAGCTGAGCGTATCCGATCGGTTGCATGGGACCGTTTAAATAGTGATAATATTTAATGTCTAATTTTTTTAATGAACATTATCATTATTAATATTTAATATGAATATTGGATGCAGCCCTGCAAATACTTGTCCTTCCAAATATAACAAGTAATCCAAGATTTTGTGTAAGTCATCTCCATATATATTTAGTAGAGAAAAACCTATAATTAATAACAAATACTGTAATTATATTAAAAATTGGCCATTGTCGTTACTTCATTTTTCTAGAAGTAAACCTTTAAACAAAAACCGGTCGTTCACGTGACCTATTGAACTAACCATAGTGTGGTAGGCAGTTGTAGCTGGTGGAAAGCGCGCAGCGGCAGCGTGGCGCGGCGCGGGGCGGCGGCGGCGGCGACGCAGAGGAGGGAGACCAACCGCCCTCCATTCCCCGCACATGCCGGCACCCGCACCCGCGCCCGCGCTACCTAAACACAGAAAATAATTATACACGCCTGTTTGTACAAACTATTATTGATTAAGCAGCCTAATGGCTATCAAAGACACGGTGGAAGCGGGCTGATCACCGATACTGTTTAGTTTTCGTATCACGTAATTGCAGGCGATATTATATATTGATTGAACGATTGGGTTTAACGTAAGATGACGCCTAAGTAGTCCCACTAGAATACGATCAGTGTTATGTTTACAAGTTAGGTAGGATCCGAATTGAATCCTCATACAATATGTATTATTTCAAACATGATTCCCCTAATTAATATGCGCGTTGTTCCCACTATAACGTAAGTGTGTACTTCTACTTCGCCAACTAGTTTTGTTAGCGTTTTTTTGATTTTGTAATTATCATTAATTACTTCGTGTTGTTAAAAATTGGCAAGAGTGTTAGAAAATGTATTGCCAGTTTTTCTCATCCGCTTCAAGCCAAAACGTAAAATTTAACTAATTCAAGGAGACCCAGACTGTACTCTTTAAATGAGTTCTAACTATACTAACTATATCTACGGGGAAACAATGTCTACGGGGAGAGAACAACCACGTTGATAGTTCCGCGCCTTATTAACTGTTTACCCCCTAATCTTAGCCTGACACGGGAGAATTGTAAGAAAGCCCTAAAAAGGTATTTTATCGAAAAGTCTGGGTGTGATTGCTTGACTCTTTAAACTATTACAACTATTCTTTATTTGTTATTTATTAATCTCTCAATGTGTTTAGTGTATTTAAGTGTTTTTATTATCCATGTTATCCATGTTTATATTATTTGTACAAACCTTTTTTTTTAATGTTTATATAATAACCTATTTTTAATTTTGCTCATACAATCGATCACGGTATGGCTCTGCAGGTGCAAGGTTAAACCCCATAGTGGTTATTTGGTGCCTGAAATATGTATTTGTTTATTTTTTATAAATGTATTGAATAGTAATTTAAAAAAAATCTAGAACTAATGTACTAATCAATACCATAATAATAATAACGATAAAATCTAAAGATAAAATATAGTTATAAGTTTAATCTAAACGAACGTGGTAATAAAAGTCCGGAATAAAAATGATACAACGGAATGTACTCTTCATGTTAGTATGAATTATGGTAATGGATGATTGTTTTTCTTGCAATAGAGATTCGAGTACAAAAGCAAGTAAATAATTAACCTACATTTTTAAACCTAAATATACTAATAGCTGGAAACAATATACTTTTTAATATTAGCTTCCCACAGACAAAGGAGTAGTTTTGTGATTCCGCCTCTAATAGCAGAGAAAGAATTTGTTATGAAAAAATAACTTTCAAGGTTTAAGAATTCTTCGGCATTTTATAGTTCGAATAAAGAATATTAATTTCAGTTGCATTTTTCCGCGCTGTCGCTATTTTAGTCTAGGTTTGTTAGTTTTAACACTTATTTGCACTCTGGCATCAAGATTTTTACACTGTTTTTTTGCTTGGTCTCATCTTTTTTTTATTGTTTTTTTAATATCAAAAAGGACAGTCTAGTAAATGTGGATACTTTATTATCCATATTTAAATTTCTATTAACATAATATCGCAATTAAGAAGGAAGGAAGAATTATTAACACAAAGCAAAGAATAACGGATAACGAAGGACCATATCATTTCATATGTGACATGCGTGTGCAATGTAATTGTGTTGTGTTGTTTTATTTAGTTTATTTATATATGTTGTTAACAATACTGAGTGTTGCTAATATTTACCTGGCACAGGTGCACCGCTCCACGCTCTCACTCACGCTATACACGCTCCCGCGACGCATTCGAACTGCGTCACACAGCCCACATGGTCACATATGCATCGTGAACATGGCTGAAACCTCAGGCCTACTGCTTTCACCTAACCAACGTAGGCGATACTCGTAACATTGTAGAAATCTGAAACAATTATTTTATAATCTTAATGACAACTCCATGGAAATATACCAATATTCTTAGTAGTTCAAAAGTTTGATTTTGCTGCCTTGTCTGAATGTCAATTTTTAAATTAAAACAGAATGCAAAATGACTATGACTGCAGAAAATATTATTTTAACATTGACGTCAACGACTAAAATTTTTTTTCGCATTTTTAAATAAGAACACTTTTTATTAATTTTTGTGAACTTAAAAGTTGTGGCTCTATAATAAAAAAATATTTATTTAGAGTTTATTTTTTTCAAAAATAATTTATTTATAACTACAAATTAAATTAGATAAATACAATTAACTAAATTACTCATTACCTAATATTCCAATTACAAAAATACGATAACTTCCCGTGTATTTAAAATAAGAACCATTTAAAGATTTTTCTTTATCTATAGAAGTAGACGGCTTAGACACTATCAACTTGAAGTTAAAGCTTAAAGAAAAGAAGTTTCATTGTTCCAATGATCGTTAAGCTTTCACGATTTTGTCATACCTCATGTTGAAACGTTATTTAGGCTTTAATCGTAAAATTGCGGCCTATACATACATTGTCGCCTTATTGCTTCTGAAGCACCTGTTTGTGACACGAGGCCATATTAATACGTGCACTGCAGGATAAGTGGATATTAACGTTAAGCTTTTTCTAATATATTGTTTACCTGAGTTTTAGATTTGTTTTCTTTTTATTATGTTATATACATCACAATAATTCCCTGTTATATTTTCAAATAAAAGTAGCATTGTAAGAAAATCTTAAATCTTAAACAGCCATAGAAAAATTCAGTGATCTTTACCACCGCATGGAATCTTTACTAAATATACGTTCATTACTGGCTCTCTACTACACCACTAGGATCTGCCAAGCGTAAGTAGCTAAGTTCCACTCGCTCCGCATCTAACAACATATTACCTGATCAGAGGACCGCGACGATGACAGCTTACACCCTGTCTCGAGGTACAGGACTAACTTGACTGTATTATATCTACTAGTAGGTACTTATATGATAGTAAGGTCTTGTTACTTAGAAATATTTGTAGTGTGGAAAATTCGACGTATATTTATTATTAAAACGTAACTAATAAAATAGACTAGATTTCATAAACAGTACAACCTAATATATCAAACATACCTTCTGGTCTTTCTCGACACGTGGTAGTTAATTTATCTATTCTATAACTCAGACGAGTGACAGCGACGCCTCGAGTCGTGAGTAATGGCATAACGACTATACGTTGATAATTAGTCGGACATATTTATACCTACTTTCTCTAATCATTGGGAGCGCTGTCTAAACCACTAATAGAGTAATGGGAGAAAAGAATTATGAGAATAAAATTCAACGAAATATCAAAACCCGTATTCTCAAACTCAAACAAAAAGATATCAACTTATTTGAATATGTCGTCATTGTAGTCTACTGCAGCTGATTAGCTTTTGAATGCGCATATACATGTACGTGGAAGGTCATAAACCTTGACTGACTGACTTTTTGTCGGCTCTCCGGATGTCACTGCTGTCTCCGTCACCGAAGTCCTGTGGGGCATAAAACTACTTATTCCATTCTCCGCGGTACTCATCAGTTGCAAGTCGCAGTCCTGTTCTTTAACCGCTCTTGCAAAGCGGCATTGAGTTGAATGAAAATACTTTCAAGCATGTAATGTAATGTCATCTCGCCATTCCCTAGTATTTGTAATACTAGGGAATTTGAAAAAGCATCGACTATGCCTATAGGGCTCTAAAGACAGAATGAGAGATTGCTAGGGCAAAGTCAAAGTACATTGCCAGTTTTGGTGAGAAACTAGCTGGCCTCTCGCCAAACCTGTCCTAGGGAATTTGTGTCAGGGAGGATTGTACAGGAAGGACGACTGGCTCGTACCCCGAAAAACAGGGCTAATCTCATCCAACTCAACTTTGGCTGATAAAGCTAAGGCACCAACGACAATCCCGCGGTATTCAATTCGGAAAATTATTGCCAAGTGAACCCGATAGTAAATTCCCATTTCTCTATTTAGAACCAGCTGCCACAGGTTTTTGCGAACGAATACGAATTAGGTACTTAGGGAGCTAGTTTTAAAACAATGAGTGTATGGGCCGAGGACAACACTACCCAAAGTTCGCATTTGTAAGGGTGAGCATTATTTTTTTGTCATTTCGTTCCCCTATGCTGTTAGCTATAGCAAACTAGTGATAAACAATTATCGTGGGGAGCGTGATTCCATGATACAGAGTACAGTTTCCGAATTCTTGGGTCCATGATTATTGCTTATTTGCGGTTTATGTTGTTTCTTATAAGTAGATTCTGTGGTCATATATGATTATCCAAATAGATGAATACTTCATAAACCTAAGCGATCTTGAAAAGATGTGCCGAGTTTCCGAATTTATATTAAAAATCCAGCCATAAAGGAAATTAATTAAATTTACCTAAGAAAATTAAAGCCCATAAATATGCTTTTGCTGAGTGGCAGAAAATATCCGGTGCTAATCTCTAGGGACTACGCTCGCTTACAATAATATCAGTTTATTAATTTTGCTTTTTAAAATATTAAAATGATTATTTATACTTTAAAACGTACATGCCTGGATTGTTGGGTCCAGGTTCCATTAAGAACACACATTTAACTTTTAACTCCAGACGCTTTCTGGTATAGTATGGATGAGCGTAAGTTGCGATCCATTTTATATAGACTAAGTTATACAACTTAACGTTAAACAACTGCAACTTCCGTTACATGTTATGTTTGCAGTTAAATAATCAACATAAATATTATAATGAATTTTACATTATACGACGCGAAATGATTCTTTAACAAACTCAATTACCAGACGTGACTTTACAAAATTCGTCACTAGATGGCGCCAACAATGAGATGACGAAAAGACATAATCATATGATATAAAAAGATAAAAATAGAAAAGTAAACACTACAGTAAACTACTCCGTATTATAATGCTATTTCATAAAGGCCGTGGACACCAACATATATAAAACATATTTTACTATTATAACCACGATTATAAGATGGATTATCCATTTTGACTACGATTGATATATGAAGATATTACAATAACTAATATTTCGATCGGGATTTACGATTATGAAACAAAATGTAGGTTAAGTATGGAACTAGCAAGGGATCTTGATGGCTCATAACGTTGTATTATTAAAATTCATTACATTCATTGCTACTCCAGATTTTGTAACAGATAGTTAACAGATGTCTGTCATTAAAAGTAACTATTTTTCGGGCATGTTAAGCATGCAATAAAGGAATGAGATAGAGTTATTGTATGTCTACTAATAAGAGTAATAACTATTTTTTTTTTCTTATACGATTGTAGTCGCTGACTAACTAATATCAGCCTAACATAAACAATCTATTCTTAGGATTATCGCGCTTACCTCAGGAAGTAGTGATTGTAATTGAAACATTATTTATGTCTGTATATATCTATACCTATATATATCTAACTTCTATTATATATGATGTAACATTATGTTAGTAACACTATATGTATTTGCATCTATTTTCTTTTGTCTTTTACGTTTGCCCGCATTTTACGAAAAGTAGTTATGTGTATTACTTTCTTTCTACATTTGTTAATGAACTAAACTCTGACTTTGTATTGTAAATTCGGTGCTTAAATGAGTAATAAATAAAGAACAAACGGATCGAACTAGTAAAACCTACTTCATTCGAGTTGATTTTAGGCATTAGGTTATATTAATTTGTGCGAAGGTGTTTGTTATATTGTTTCCATTATACAGTATATTTTTAAAAAACACGCCTTATTAATGGATTAAACGTATTTTCATCACCGTACTTTAAAAGCTGCCCGTTATTTTTTAGCGTTCATATCACAAATTGAATGGATGCCTATTTTATTAGGACATTTTAAATAGCGGGCGTGGCTAGCACGCCCCGTCCGCGCTTAATTCATGGAAGCCTGTACTTACATTAGAATATTTAATAGTATTATATATATTACATTGAATTTATAATACATTAGAATTTTTAGACAACAATGTAGACATCAATTTTTTTGCAAAGTTGGTAATGATATTAATTTTAATTTCAACTCTATGCTGATTTTGGTACTCTAAACTTGATTGCATTAAATGCCTACAATGTTATATGCGTCTAAAATAAAACTGTAGGCTATGGTCTTATCTAAAATACATAATAACTTCTCGTGACCGCCCGTTATCTGGCATTACGTGCCGAGACTTAAATTAGCATAGTTTTTAATAAACAAATACGAAACCAACGCTCGTTACTAGAGAAAGAAATTTAAAACTCGTTGCATATTCATATTTGCTCGATCAATATTAAACTTTTCAATATATTCCTTATCACGTTTCTACGTGCATGCTTTTACAAAATCTCTCAGCTCCGTATCACTACAAACTTCGCAACTTTACATAAAATACGCCATTTTAGTTAAAAACGCGATGATAACTTTTAAACTATCATTTGCAGATGTATTTTTGGAACACGTGCAAGGCTTAAAAATGCTCAGGTATATAATGTATACAAGACTATGGGTAGCTGCTTGTTTTAGGGGATAAAAAGTTTACGTATGAAACGGAATATTTTTACGTGTGTTCCAAATTTAAACGTTGTATTTGAATTTTAATAAGTTGAGACAATTATGCTATGTTTTGTATTAAAATGTGGTTTGCGAACTAAAATGAATTAAAGTCAGCGATAATATGAACTGAAATAGTCCGTAGAAGTAAAATATGACAAACAAGTTTTAATGCAATAAACATTATTTACATTTCATTACAAGTTTCCCATTTAACTATGTTAATGAAGAAGCAAGTTATTAGAACTCGCGTATAGTTTGCTAATTGCTGAAGATTATTTTTTATTTCGTTTGTGACATAGTTATTGAAGTAACCAGTGTACGAGAAGTGGCTGCTATACAAATTAAAGACATCCTTATTACAATATTAATAAAAGAGTTAAAATAATCGTGGACAAAATAATTTACTAGCAAATATTAGTGCCAAGTATAATGGCGGCTTAATATATAAATAAAATTTACGAATTTCTGTTGAGCGTTGCCTAAATATGGCTTCAAACGTTTTGTGAGGTGTAACAACTTACGCATGACCAAGCGTAATTTCCTTGACGCGTACAATGGTATTTAAATATTAAATAGATATATATGAAAAATGTCTTGCTTCTGAATTATTCGTAAATGAATTTTCCGGGCCTACGCACATTGAAAACACCCATCATGAATTCAAAATCGTATTAACATTGACTGATTACAGTTTATGGTTTTCACGGATATGGGATAAAAAACACTCCAAAAAGGGATCTTTGGTAGATAGACGATAGATAGATAGAATCTTATATAATAATGTGATTTTATTCAAAAATTCTTAAAGTTGGACACATTTCGATGCACATGCATAATGGCAATGGTGGTCACTAAGTAGAACTACGAAGTAGACAATTATATACTAATTAGAATAGAATAGGATAGAATAGAAGAATCTTTTATTGCCCTTATTAACATACTGATTATCTTAATAATCTTATAATAAGTATTTATTTAATCTTAAAACTAGACTTAATCAACAATCATAAAGTGGAAACTACATAATAATGAAAAAAAGAAACAAATTTATAAAAAAAGAAAGATAAAACATTAATAAATATTATTAAGAATTATTACATTACAAATTAAAAATTAGAAAACAAATTTAATACTAATTAATAATATTGATTTTTGTTTTCTTTGGTGTAGCGAATCTTAGGCCCTGGGTTTTAAGTGCTAATAAAAGACCTTAATCAGTCGTATTGTCGACACTACTGGTGACCCTAAAGCTGGTGCTTGGTGGTGGTCCTTCAGCGTAAAAGCATCACAATGCAAGGAGGAAAGTCACATTTTTTTAATATGATTTAGTGTATATTTTATAAATACATTTAACTTATTTATAAATACATACATTTAAATACATTTCAAATCTCATAGATTATATAAAACTAGGCTGCTAGAGATGTTACAAAAACATTATTCTGGGTTAAGCGTAAGCAGCTGTCACGTTTGAAGATTCAAAACCCCACTTATGTGTCATGCAAGATAACCATTACATTGTTCTATCTGCATATATTATTTGCATGACAGGCGGAAAACAGCTAAATAATTGTTATTTACGAGGTTCGTTTGCACGCCAATTTATTTCACCGGGATTTACTTTAATTAGTTTATTTTTCGCATTTATTAGAGCGTTATATTTGAAGTATTTATTCTAAGAGGCTTTTTCCTCTGATCATTTTCTTTCATGCGATGAACAGAGTGATATCAATCCCTCTTTTGCTGTTCATATTTATAAATTGATTTTCGCCTTACGCCTTATTTTTGGGTACAAGTTTAGTATCACAGACTATATCTCTCTCCATTTTAAGATAGATACATTTTTGTTAACAAATAGAAGTCAGAGCGACGAATGACATATTTCTAGACTAGACATATTTATTGACTAGACTCTGAAAAAATTGTTATCATAGTACGATAGCCGTCGCTGTTGCTACGAAAAAGTCGTTCTACACATAATTTAGATCTGTTTAAAAAGTATTTTAGCTACAGCTACAATTCAATAATATATACATAATTTTATATATTTTGTAGTAGTAGGATATTTGCTTTTTGTTGTTGTTTGAAGTAAATACTAAGTAGTTATTAGGGTAGTCTAGCTACCCACGGAATCCTAGTGTGGGGGCTAATGCACTATTAACTATCACGTACATATTAATCTTATTCCGAATAAATTATTTCTTTCTTTATCTTTTCTACAATTATGTGTGGGAACACCAGTCCTGAGGTACATTCTGTGAGCACTATATCTCTCACGATTATGACTTCTTCAAAATCGACGAGTATCAGAAAGTCAGGCATACAGGGTGGAATCTCAAATCATTTTGTTACATTTTACATTGGTACCAATATTTATTTACAATGGTGACTCTTAAATAGATGTTTAAGAGTCCCATAGAAAGTTATACTAAAACAACTGTTTACCAAAGTGAATTTTATATATAATACTAGCTGACTCGGCAAACGTTGTTTTGCCATACATATGATTTCTAGCAATATTTTTTTAGGTTCAAGAAAAATAATTATCCACTTTAGGTGTGCAGGGATACGGTAATAATCGAAAGCGTAAATAATAAAAGTATGCTTTATTACGGCTAATAAATTAATCGTTATTCGGACGTTTGTCGGATAACCATAACAGTGCCATCTATTTATTACTTACTCAATCCAGTCGAAAAGTATCGACATCTGTTAGAATCTGAAATTTTGGAGTTAACACAGAATTGTGACTGCCAATTAATTATAGACAAATAATTTGCAATAAAATAAAATTACGACTATAATGAAAGATCTAAACTCTCCTATCTCTTAAGTTGGACCAGACTGCTCACGGTATGCCAATTCAATTTAAAATCAGTTAAATAGTTTAGGAGTCCATCGCGGACAAACATCGTGACAGGAGATTTATATATATTAAGATATGTACGCCATCAATAACACCCTACGTATCATTTGTTCAATCATTTATTTATACATTGGCATATTTATAAAACCGATTAAATAGCACGAAACATTTCAAAGAGATGAGTAATCGCAAACGTCGTAGTCATGTATGAATTTAGGCCGCAAATATTTTTCAAACCATAACAAACGTATTTTATCTCTGCATTGACGTTTCGAACGATCACTGTTAAAATGGAATGCAAGACTACTGAGATTGGCTATTTGATACTGTCATCAACAGTATCTTATAAAGGTTACGTAACTTTGACTTCTAACGGTTTTCATTTTTGCCGAAACATGGCAACCATTATCAGGATACGTCCTAGAATTTTGGTTTCCTGAAAACTGATCTTCAAATAGCATACTTGCCTTAATAGCAGTAGAAGTTTGAGGCTATTGTTGTTCTATCGCTTGATTTATGTGATGAGAAAACACTTTTAAGCAAAATGGTTACTGTAATTTGGCGCTCGGGAATTCATAAAACAGGGCAATCGTGGCTGGATAGTTGGTCGCACCTTAGTGTGCGTGTGTGTGTGTGTTAGTGATTATTTAAAACAGATGACAACTGAGATACAAAATAGCTCTGCTGGAAATGGCATGCATCCAACGACCATATAATAGCAATTTATATAAAATACGAAAATACAGTAGCAATTTAATGATTGTCATGCCTGAATTAAGTCTAGTGCGTAGTCTTATTTTGCGTTCATTTCGCCCACAACGCCCATTACGAAAATAACACAAATATGAACAACACTTATGAAGGGATTTATATTGTTAATAATTTATTTTGACGCTCAAATGCGTCATGGTGAAATATGTAAGATCATTTTATTATCTCGAGTGTATAAAAGCGTTTTGAAAAATATTCTTAGAATATATTACGACTGCCTAACTAAATAATTGTCACCGCCACCCAAGGACAATCACACTGGTAGAGGCCTCGCAAGTGGGTCTCCGACCTCTCAGGTAATTAGTACCCACTATTCGTATGGAGTTATAATTAGTTCAGAATCATCTATTCATATATCACTTCGCCAATTTTACTAGATTTGAGACATAAATAATAAAAATATGCAACAAAACAGGAATACCGGAAAACCGGAACACATAAGGTTTAGTTATGGTTATCTATAAAGATATATGATGTAGATTGTGGCAAATGGAGGCCTTAATTAATAATTCGTCGTCTACGTATTCTAAAGTGCCGGTACATTTTGCTATTCAGATGTATTTCCACTTAATAAAGCTCAAATGAACCGAACAAAATGTTTATTCCAGAAAATCTATATTGGAAATTGTATTCCGAGAACAATTTTGTTTTCGTGTAACGGCATTTTGTTACTAACCGAACTAGTAAATTGCTCATATTTTTGTCATCATTGATACATATTAGGTGTTAAAAAGTTAAGGCAGCCTAAACGAGCCTGATTCTCACAGCACTTTTCGATACTGTCCGATTACAAGTGAGCCCATATATACTTAATGTATACAGTTTGGAAAATACAGTACGTTAAACAATATACACAGACTATTCTAAAGATTCAATCATGATAACGTATGTGATATGTGTGCCACAATGTGTCATAAGTTTACCACTAGATGAGGGAAAAATACGCAAAGAGAATAGTAATGCAACCGGTAAGCCGCGGTGTTAACTTGGTGTTGCCATTTTTTTTTTTAATTCCCGTAATGCGGATGATATTGATAAATATTTATTTTTATGTTTTCACAGAAAACAATTAATATGTATTACACTGTGTAGGCCACTGCTAAATTTAAGAGCTCTTAGATAAGAATTGAGTTTGAGTCTGAAAAGAGTGTGTATCAAATACTATTTATGTAAAACACTTATAGTAATAATAATAAGTAAACTTATTCCCTTAAATAAATTTGTCGCTATGGGAAAGTGATTTCCGGCTGCGTTTCCTCGCTTTATTATGATGCTTATAGGCTGATATATTTTAATGCATAGCTAGATTTAAGATTACATAGTAAATTATTAATTGAATTAATTATAGTAAGTCAAATAATAATTCATTACATGATACTTGGTCAACAAATAATTCTCTCGCCAATTTGGTCACTATATTTAATTACTAATATAGGTATTGGATATACCTCTGCGAACGGAGTTTCATTTTGACTTTAGGCATGGCAACCCAGCTAAATATGTGTCACAGAGAATGACGCACCAAAATTACGCCTGCCACTCGCACAATAAACACTAGAACCATTCTCTTGATCATTACTATGCTAACGATGGCTTAACAAGCTTTTGTCTAAACTTAGCAATTCAGCACATTTGAACTTTACATGAATGCGAAGGGTTCAACTTGCTGTAACAATTAATGAGTCAAATCCTAGATGGTGTTGGTGTCTTATAAGAAACCGTAGACGCACATTATTAATAGTCCTAATAGATACTGGGAGATTTAAGTTTGTTCGTTTAGAATATTTACAAATATGTCACATAGCACTTACTTTTAGGCTTAGGAGTGCTGATAAAAACTCTAAGCAAACAACAAAAAGTAAATCTCTTTAAAATAGAAGCTCACTTATTACAAACATATATATTTTATAATATTTATCGTTATAAACTTCACCTATCCTAGATAAGAATTTTTTTGTGTTCAAAAAATGAATCAGACTCTAAAATGCCCAAAAGAATAATAAAAATGTTAATTTAATTTTTTTATTATATTGATTCGTGTTGTATTACGAGGTCAAATCAATGTACTACTAATATTTCCTCCATAAAACTTGCAACACTAAAAACTTCGCAACATCACGTATTTGAGGCTATTTGTATAATTATACATAATTTAAAGTCTCGTTAATTGAATTTACACACCTAGCCCTTAATTAGTGGAGGTCGATTTGAGTCGCGGCGACCCCGTTCTTGAGTGCTCAAGATGCTGCACCAAACCTTGAAATGATGACTGACTTAAGAGCACTCTCTGCGAATGCTATCAGCTGATTATTCTCTGAATTATATTCTATTAATAATCTTATTTTTATAAGTAAATTAATAATTATTTTTAATGATGTCACGTATCATTTTGTTTACCAGGATGGAAATTACGCATACACTCTACTACTCTACCCGCCACATCTTGGTCATACGCGGACGTATCAAAGAGGCTTTCTACCGGGACACATAACACGTGAATAAAAATAAATTTTACGGGGCTAGAGGGAAATCCGCTGTCACCATAGCGGATTTCTATCTATAACCTTTCTGAATATACAAACTGGCTATATTATTTTTACACTATGTATAAACGTACCCCAAATAAATCCACCGACAAGTTTCTTGCTTACTTATTAAATAAATATGATTACTAATCATCATGTCTTAATATATGATAATAAGTGTCTTTTTACTCACGGTTCATCCTTTTAAAGTCACAATTGGCTGTAAAGGAAGCAAAAAACTGTGATATTCTATAAAAACATTACGCAAATCACAGGTTGTGAAACAATTTGCAATTTGCACTTTTAACCGGATTGCTTTTTGAATTTAGCTGAATGGTTTTCAATAAAACACCTATGCATTGAAAATTCTCCAATTTATAGCGAACTAGCGCCGATAGAGGTGCTTTTGAATAGTTAAAACCGCTTTGGAAATGCTATGCTAATGCCCTAATGGCTAACATGGTATAACTGTCGATAATTCATTAATCGATACTTAGACTGCACAGAATCATAGCTTTCTAAATTATGTATCTAAAATATTCTAAATTATTAATTATTTATAATTATCACATATAAATAAATAAATAAATCACATTATTTGGGCTCTTTATTTAATAACTCAGTTGGACGATTCTTTAGACGTTATATCAACAATTGAATTGAATATATATCAAGGATTTTAGATTATATACAATAATAATTAAAACCGATAAAATACTGTATTTTCCTTTATGAATCAATTTGTAAAGTTTTGTAAATTATTAAAATCCATTCAGTAGTTTTTACGAATAACAAACATCCATCTTGCAAACTTTTAAATGTCCGTAGTTAAAAGTGATTTTGGCAAATCGCTTGCATTGTTAAGACTATAACTAAACCTGATTCGTTTGAAGCAACTAAAACAGCAATAAAATTCATATTAATTGAACATTATAGCTATGGTGACGGCATTTTATGTCCCATAACATTGTATCACCCCACTAGTTCCTATATATTAACGTTCTGCATTGAATTGAATAAAAATGTAGGTATTTTGAGGATTTTGGTAACAACATTTGGTTTTGAGAATCTTACATAGTTCTATGGTCGAGTCCGAGGTTTTTTTGTATGACCGATATATATATTAAAAAACACTTACCGCACAATATTTAAAAAGATACAAGAATTAATTAACAAAAAAATTAAAGACCTAAAGCAAAAATATAACTTCCTAGTTTGTGTGTCTGTTTATCTCGCAGTGACTCGTGACCGGGTTTTTGAGAATGAAGTCTTTAAAATCTGTGGTTAATTTGATATTTAAATTTCATTTATTGTCAAACTCAAAATCCTTTTTTATATTTTAACCACTTAAATATAAAATAATTTAAAAACAAAACATCTAAATATACGTTTACCTCCACTTTCCAACGTAAAAGCGTAGGCCGACGATACGAATGAACTACGACAGTACCTAAAACGAAGTGTCTACGACTTACTACAGATATTAAATATTTATTTCCGCTATTGAATAAATATACCACTCATCGCACTCATCATGACTCATAAAGTACCGAAGCATCAAGTAAATGTTGTAAGTCTCAGGATACACGTTCTTCTTTTATTATCCTTCATTTTATTTTCAGTCCTTTGGGTTCATTCGACCTCTATAATACCAAACCACGCAAGAATTGTATTTTATATTGCTGATAAATCATTTCTTTGTTGTGTAAGATATTTTATGGGATGAGCTTTGGTTTTCTCTCTTGAGGTGTTTTAATACCTTAAATCCGAAATATAACGATAAATTTCTTAAATTTGTTGAAAGTTAAATGTTACCACTATTCGTACGATGAAGCATTCTTAGAAAACCGATGAAACCTTAGATCAAAGACAACGATCCCAACATCTTATGATCAGCGAAACAGACGCAGAAATGCTCTGCTCTTCTATGTGTATCGGGGGTACAACTTCAGCGAGTTTTATTAAACTTCGGAAACAACAATCAAGTAATTCGGTAAAGCTAGATAAGCCTGGGACAAAGTAAATAGTGAGTTTTCTGTCAACTTTCACTCTATTTCCTGAAACTTCATATAACTTTCTAAACGCTACAATATATTGTATATTGCAACAATGGCTTCAATCTACGCAAACTTCAGGTGAGGTAGATATTGTGTTTAGCATAAGCTGCAAGGAACTTCATATTACTCAGTGTAAATGGTTTTGATAAACAGGCAGAATATAAAAGTGGAAAATAAATTTTCAAATATAACAAATATAAGTGTAATTTTGGTTAGGTTATAGTCACCCGGTAAGTAAGTAAAAGTTAAAATGATTATATCAGCCTCATGGTATCGCAAACCAGTGAACAATATTCACAACAAAAATATGACGTAAAAGTATTTGTCAATTTTAGTTCAAGATAAGAACCAGACAATTCACTGAATATTATCCGGTAAAATATTTTAAGAAAAGATCTACGTCGAAACTTTGTTGAAAAATCACATTTCCTTTATTTTGTTGACATAGTCCAGTTAATCATTGTTACAAGCTACGAAGTGGGTCGGTGTTTATTTTTCGCCAAACAATTTTTTTGCCCCAGAAAATATAGAATTATTCACCTGTTTATGTCCTTTACGGCACAAATGCGCTGAAGGAGGATAATTGTTTGTGAACTTTTATTTATTATTTATATTTTATTAACTTTTATTATTTATATTTAAATTTATATTCGGAGATTGCACAGCGATCACTGAGCACAGGCTTGTTCATATTTTATATATCTATGTTATATAATGGTACAGACCTCATCACAGCCATGAATTTGATTGAATGTGTTAAGTGTTCAATCTGTATGAAACAATATATAGCTCGTTACTACATATTTTCATATTACAGTAATATTTTACGCATTTACAGCATTTCATACTGTCGTATAAGATGGTAATAGACATTGCCATATGTACGCCCACATAAAGCTTACGGGTTATTATAAATTATATTGAGACCTATGTCTCAATATACTTTTTTTTATACATAGACTCGATTATTTAGATATCTTTACTTATGATGATATCGTCAATAAATTTTATCTCCAAAATACAATTAACAGACAAGTGACAACAGTATGTAGAATTGTTTTTAAATATTTAAGAATTATAAATTACTGAGCCTGTATCTTGAATTATAAAACCTTTGTTAAACATTTCTTAAGGATTTGATCAAACGAGTTTTATCCAAGAATTATTTTTAACGCGTTCGTATTTCCTTTATACAATCTAACAACAGGACAAGGTGCGTGACAATTTTGTCTTATCTAACATTTCCAGTCGGCTACGCAAATTGAATTCGTTCTGAATGATTTTTTAAACGATTCAACTTTGCTTCGACCCATTTATTTTATTGTCTTTAATGTGAATCCTTTGTATAACCGTTTACGTATATTATGTTATTGGAATGCAATTGAATTATTTGTAATGAGGCTCTATTCGGGTCGAAGAAACATCTTAATATCTGAATGTATATAAATCTCCTGTCACGATGTTTGTCCGCGATGGATTGCTAAACTACTTAACCGATTTTAAATTAAATTGGCACACCGTGAGCAGTCTGGTCCAACTTAAGAGATAGGATACGACTTAGATCGTTAATTATAGTAACAATTTTATTTTAATGCAAATTATTTGTCTATAATTAATTGACAATCACAATTTTCTGTTAACTGCAAAATATTCTAACAGACGTCTATACTTTTTGACTGGATTGAGTAAAAAATGAATAGATGGCACTGCTATGGTCAACCGACAAACTTATCATATAAAGATTAATTTATTAACCTAAATAAAACATACTTTTATTGTTTAAAACGCTTTCCATTATAAACACATCCCCGCACATTTAAAAATGATAATTTATTTTTATTGAACTAAGAAATGATTGAATTGAATCACATTTATTACAACGTTTTCCGGATCAGCTAGTGTTGTATACGACGAATGTTAAAAGTACACTAACATAAACGAGTTGGAACACGACCTCAGTATTCATGATCGAAAATGATACATCACCAACATTATTATTAATCAGGTGACACATTCACTTATTTTACTTACGCGTCAAGTACATGAGATTCACAAATTTCCCTTTCTTTTCAAATATCACCTTCATATCATTAGCATTTTTATAGGCAATTCGAGGCGCCGTTATCACAACGCTGCGATGAAGCCTCAGAACAACTTGCCTACTTATACGGGGATTGTATTTCTTGAAACAATAATTCCCAACTTTTACTTAAAGACTAAAAGTGTTTTTTAATCTACTTCACGTTAAAGCTTTTAAACTTTTCCTCACTGCTTCTACTTAGTATACCTTATTAAGGTAAAAAGGAATAAATTGCATCCGATGTTATGCCACTGACCGTGGATACTAACAATGCCAGAGGAATTAAGCTTATAATTCTAAATAATAAAGCAACGTTTGAAGCCTTATTATTTTACCAAAAGACTCACAAGTTCGTATTGCGACATTACGATAATAACAAATTTCATACAAAAAATTATGTAAAATAAACACTCTGTAACTCATCTCATGAAATCTATCTCTCATATTTTTTACTACTACGCTATGGGAAAAATAAATGAATTTGAAATGTTCGTTTTGCTAGATACAAAACGCTGCTGAGCACAAAAAATTTATAACAGAATACGTTGGTAATAGGCGATGAGATCGGTTAAAACCATTTTACTATAAGCGTATTTATAGTATGAAATGGTTGAAATAAAATATGCAAATACGAATTTGAATTTGTTTTCTATAAACCTATGTAAAACATCATACCCTGAATTCGAAAACACCAATTAACAACTCAATTACAACGTATTTGGGTTAATATTTCATGTTTATTGCGGGTGAAGAGGAAAACGAAGGAATCAAAATAAATTTTTAACACACGCAAACCCATATCACAATCCAGTTGGGAAATTCAAGGATTACTTTATATTCTATGTCCGAGGGCGTCGAAGATAGCGACTAGCTGGATTTTAAGCGGAAAGGGAAAGGGATGAGCGCGATCCAAGTTTTGACAGGTCTACTTCCGGTTTTTTTAGTACGTAATCATTTCACTTTAAGACGTGGTACGTGACATGCCATTTATCTATTGTAATACGAAAATGTATATATAGCAAGAAAACCTTGCGTATCCCGTATAAAATAGGTTTAGAAATCAACATTCCCTTGTTATTCCGATCCCTTATCTGTGATTCAAATGACAGTATCAGTTTCCCTTTACGCAGGGCGTACTTCACCATTTTTATCCAGCAAAGCGATGCTTCACCATTACGACGAAAAAGTAAAACGTTAAACTGAATAAAACACCTCTAAAGTGGGACGTTTGTTAGAGTATTTTTTTTAAAATATGTGATAATTTTTTCCACATTTTCAACGTGTGAAAATATTTTTTCTATTCTCGTTAATTCATATATCGCACGAGCAGGTTTAAAGCTGCGTTAACGAACCCACTGAGTAATAAATGGGACACAAGCCGGCACTTTTTTCCCTCGCCCTAGAGAATTTATTAATTATCTTACCCGCATAATTTCACGTTTATGTGTCAAAAGTTCGCATTCCGTCTATACCCTTGTGTGTTTGGTTGTTCATTTACTTAATTCTTAATAAACGGATGAGTTACAGAGTGTAAAATTTATTTTACATAATTTTTTGTATGAAATTTGTTATCACCGTAATCTCGCAATACGTACTTGTGAGTCTCTAAGTGAAATAATAATGCCTAAAACGTCGCTTTATCATAAATTACTTAAGTGGGTAAAAAAATAATAATGTTAAATTTGACTACATTTTTACAAATCTTTAGTAGCTTTGAAACATCTGCATAGCTTCAAGTATTACAGAGGTATTAAATTCAAAATGTTAATATATCAACACTTCTTGTCACACTGAAATAAAGTTTCTTTTTCGACAAACGCACAGAGTGGACTCGGTAATAGCCTTCATAAGATACTTAGGACTGCGTCATCATCCTGTCAAGAGCTACCATGGCTATGGGAACCTCAAATTGTAGGACAAATCAACAAGGGACTTAATGGATTGCAATTTCTTTCGCCCAACATCTTATTTTCATCATCATATTCTTCGTCAAACCAAGCCGATATTTGACCCGCATTACCACGCCTATAAGATTTTAGTGCATCTGATGTTTTGATATTGTTTATTTATTGACGTTAATTAAATATTACATAATAGTTTAAATTATATATATTGTAGACTATTTTTGACCGAACGGCTGAATTTCGGGCGAACCACCATAATTTATGTATATTAACCATAACAAATGTAATCACATTACGCATAATTTAGTTATCTTAAAATTTTCTAGCTAACTTATATTTACACATTTTATTCGAGTTCTTAAATTCACCCTGACCCAAAATTTACATCCAAAATAAGGGTCAAATGTACAAGTAAAAGCCATTGAAAATAAATTTCGCTGATGCCTCGACGCTATCTTTGTAAAAGGATCTATTGTTAAGGAAAATACTTGATGAAGAATTAGACCTACTTGAAAGAATGTATGCTATCTCGTGACGCAAGCTCCTTTAAGAGTGTTAGAACACTCAAACTCTCCATTAAATAATCTTTAATTGTGTATGCTTTAATAATTACACAGTTTAAAGACTCTTAAAACAGCGTGGAAGCGTAATCCCATTTCGTTATCTTGCTAAAGGGAGGCAGAGGGCAGTGAATACTTTTAACATTGGATCTTTGGTAAATTAAGTTTAAAACATAATTTAATATTCCTGTGATAATTCTTTAAGAGCCAGTTGGTGATCAGGCTTCCGTAGCTGACACTGACTTTGTTATGTTGCTGTTAAAAGTGTAAGCATGTGTTAAATTAACATAGAAATATACACATAAGTTGGCATTTGAATGCACCGCCTAAGGGTTAACTGATCAACCTATTTACAACGTAGAGATTATCACAATTAAAGTTTCCATCTCTTAATATTTATATAATAAAATCAGCATATTATACATGGAAATTAAAACAATTTTCATTGTTGGATCATGTTTGCCTTTTTCCATTTATATATTGGTGTATAATAACTTAGCCTAGGTTCCCAGTATTAAGAAACTTGCCAATTACTAATATTTCAATTAAAATGCTAACCACGATTTCGCCAGTGAAATTCTTATTAAAACAAAAAATGCTTTAGGCTGACCTCGGAAGCTTGCGTAGGAGTCACCTACACAAAATATAAGTACGTTTATTTATATATTACATTGTATTTCTCTTATAATGAGACACCTGCGTCTCATTTATGAGTTAATTCATTGTGAATTTTATGTCTGCAGCTCTAACATAATTTGAAGTATATAATTTAAAGTTCGTCTTGGAACGCGGAGACGAATGGATAAAAGTGAAAGAAGCTCTTACAAACGGGTGACGTACCTATATAATTGATTCAATTCAGTCAAAATCTGAACAATTTCATATACATGGCTAGGTTTTTTAAATAAGTATAATTTTAACAACATAAAATCCTAATAAGATCGTACAGACGCGCAAGCATAAAATGTCATTTCCATTCATAGTAGGTATATCTAGTTTACTACGTGACGTTTCAATATTATTTAATAGCCTTAAACGTCCAGCCTAAAGTCCACCTAGGACTGCATTTCCGCTTCAGTAGCACTCCTTCACTATACAAACGTGTAAGACCTGCATGTGCTAGATACTTTTACTGGTGAAACACCACTCTAGCTTCTTCACTTGTCTTTGTTGTGAGATTGAAGTGTTTGATTAAATTAACAGAAATAGTGAATATACACTAAAACTATATTTGTTTATAAATTTTGTAATGAATTAACTATCACTATTGAACGTATCATAGCAAACGATTTATAGAAATCAATATCAAGCATTTCTTGATATATACAGCTCTGAATTCTATGTCTATTCCTTTATTTTATATTGAACTATTTTTAGCCAATGCCGAAAATCCACTGCCGCTGTGAAGGACGATGTACTGCGAGGTGCGTAAATACAACGTTAATTTTATACTAGAATTAATGAGGTACAAAATGGAATATTTATTGTATTTGTATTTCTGCGTTCTCTTTTTTTATTACTTCAGATTTTCAGGCGCTCTTCAAAAAATCCAATTCAAATTACTAGATTTAAAAACATTGTAACAGCAAATAAAGTTAAATTCATTCCACGTCGCAGGGCTGAAATTAAACAAATGGGTGATTGAAAATGGACCCCAATATACGGATGACTTGATTGTCTAATTTGTAGAAACGTAGAGCCTCGTAGCCAACCATTTTTTGATTTTTTCTATATACAGCAACTATGATAACTTATTAAATATAAAATGAAAATATTAATAATAAAACGGCACTTCTGTTACAAAGTAATTTCTAAGCGATAACTATTGATAAAGGTTTAATTTATAAGGAAGGATAAACTAACAATGTTAAATATATTATAATTTAAAATTACTTACATTTATCTTTTAATAAAAAAAATATTTTTCACGTCACAAAGCACACTATTCACGTGTTCGAAAGAATTCAATTCGCGCGGAATTAAGATGGCCGACAACGTACTACCATCGCATTGGAACGATGACGCTAGACTGAGCCCCGGGCTGACAGTCACCCCGCAGCTTTCAGCCTTGTGCCTAAATAGGGCTACTCCTATTCTATGGTCTTGTGACCGCATTTTGACCATTTTTGGCGTCTTGTAAGACTATTTTTCCTTATGAATAGACGCTGAAAGAATATCTTTGTGTAAATTCTAAAAAATGTATTAAACGTGGCATATTGTATGCATATTTCATCAGAATATGTACTTATGACAAATTCGGAATGGTAGCCTCACCCATATTTACCTACATAGGAATATATTAAAACCTAAGATTGTCATCCCTAAAGTTGTATGTTGTGAAACTGATATTTCCTATAAATAATTATCAATGGAGCGGAAGCAGAATTCTAGGCTTCGTACCATTAAGATTGTTGCACCGCTGAAACATGAAATACGAGCCATTCACATGCATACTGACTAAGCAAAGATAAATTCATTTAATATAAATATATTTAAAAATTTCCTAAAAAATAGGTTTATTTATCTTAAAAGAGCACACATTTTTATAATAATATTTGAAGTTTTCACTGTACAAACCTAAGTTTGTTAGATTAAATAGCATACCTAGGCGGGAAATAATAAAATATGATTTTAATGGAAGTTTTTTGAAATAATACCATAAAATAACGTTGATACTATAATAATTAAGGAAAATAATTATTTACTCATTAAATTCTGATTTCTTGTCAATAGACCAGTGTCAGTTTAGGGAAAGAGTCCTTATTTACACATGTTATTTTCATAACTTAAATTATATTAAAATATTTATAATACATCAATTTATATTAATGACTATATTGACAGTCTTACTGCATTTTTTAATTAATTTGTGTCAGTTCAGATAGAGGTTCATGATAGGATATTTTTCTTGATTCCAATACTAGGTTTATTGATATCCTACCAGCCGCCACCTCACTAGAAGCGGTGGCTGGTGACTGGCTGACTGTGAGTTACTATGTACGGCAGCCCTTTAATATCCCTTTTTGGCCTCTACCAAGGCTATGTTTAGGGACATAGCTCGACCTGGATTTTAAATATCACGCTAATATAGCATGTAATATTATATTTCATGAGCTACTGGAAATAGTTCATGAGATGTGGAAGATATATATAATAAAGATAAACTAATTGTTTTCAAAAGTAAAGGTAATGTATATCATAACTCACTTGAAAACTTCGAAGGCTTGAAATACGGCTGGTGTTTGTACTGAACGTAATGACTCAAACATATGAAGTATATTTTAACTCAATTGTTGAAATTTCACTAAAGATGGAGGGTGATTTGTCAATTTTGCGTGTGTGACCTTAATACGATCATTACGATGGTAAACATCAATACGATACGATAATCGTATTTTCCAAAAGAAATTTCATACATATTCAAACACGTCTACCAGTTTTGAGTCTAGTTTACAAAATTATACAATTATATAAGTATATAAGAGTATGGAAGTTTCATATTTATTCCCATTTTATATAAATAGGTATAGGTTGGCGAAATTGTAAAGACAGCAGGAGAAAGGTGATTAACAAAAGATAAAAAAATCTGTATTCTTTTACCCGGGAAGGGTTCATATAATACTGACATATATTTATTAATTTTGTATATTGTTAAATGATCAGGTCGTACATATTTGTTTGTTATTTATGGAATGAATTAAAGTTATTATTATTATTTAAAATAAAATATATAATACATTCATATTATGTGTAGTCAATATTTAATCACCGGAAAACTCATAAAATAATACATAATAAAAGAGGGTTAGTTGCTTTGAGAAAACTTTTTTAATTATCTCCAGATCCCGATAGCCCTTTTCTTGTCCTTAACGGACCACAAGAATTAATAAATGGAAAACAGTTTCGCTTAATCTATTATATAAATTGTGTGCGTAAAATATATTCTGTATCTTTGAATTTCAATTATTGAGTTAGTATTATTTATAATTCTATAATATAATTAAGTATTTATATTTTCAGTTTCAGTAATAAACGTGACAAAACTTGATTGATTCTCGTAAAACCAAATCTACGATCTCCAGGGTTGCATTTAGGGCGGCTTATAAAATATAAAAGAAAATGTTCATCCTGTTCGAAACATATACAGTTATAAATCCCTTATAAAAAAGTCAATATGAAACCTTAAACGTGGTTATAGGCAAAATTAAATGTCCGGTGCAGGTAAGTTTAAAGACTCCATAATTATATAGCGTCTTCTTATAAACGAAATAAGAATTAATTTGAGAAGAGGCCTAAATTTCTTAGTACAGTTATTCTTAAGATCATTATTTCCTTAAAAGTTAAATATTATAACTGTTATTTAAGACATACTATAAAAGGAATTGTTAGACACAGTATTGCAATTTCGCTAATGCAAAAGTTTTGTTTCCTCTCTCACTTCTTTTAAGGCGCCTGCACTTTGTTGCATAACCCGAATGCATTGTTTTCGTAATTAAAACCGCTTGAAAAGAGCCTCAATTAAATATTGATGCTAAAGTAAATTGGCTTTTACGTAGGCTTTTAATCTCGTTGTAGGCTTCTGATATAATACCTTGCATACAAGGTGAGGCTTAGTTTAATACTCTATAATATATTCCTTATATCTGAGATGGCGTTTATCCCTAAGCGACTCAAATACACCAGGTAAACCTTCTGATGCTGGTAGCGCTGGTAGAGCAATATCTAGGTACTCCAGGAACTTCTCCAGATCAGTTTAAAGTTTTATGTATATTTTCAATTTTTATTTTTATTTATTTATAACAAGAATTAATTAGGGGCAGAAAACTGGAGTTACTGAGGAATTCATGATTTACTAATTGGAACACCTAGTATGTGAGGTAAATGAACAGAGTCAGACCGCTGTGAGATCATTATGCTGTCATTTTGGCCGCATTAGCTCTCTCGTAGCTTGTTAATATCATCACTGCCACCTGCATTAGACATTAAAATGGTAAGTTTCCTAGTCCAAATCCTTTTATTATGCGATATAAAATTTATATTATCGTAACAAATTTTAAATAAACGGTTTTTTTGCGTAATATATAATACCAATTTAGGTTGTAGGTATGTTTTCAAAGTGTGTTTTCGCTTCGGGAATTCTAGATTTTTTTGTAAGGTAATTCGATATTTATCTTTATTGAAGCAGACATGACTGAAGCCTTCGATAAGGCTACATCCTTCCGGCGTACGACTTTTGTAAATCAAACAAAATCTACATAAACTCGAATTTCGGGAAAAAAACAAGCGTAAACGAAGACTTAAAAGAAAACATATTTTTTTCGTCGCTTTAAATGACTTTCACTAACATTTATACGCCGTGGAAAAACATTTCAGTAATAATTTATAATACTTTGTATTCCTTTCTGTTTTTGTTTGGTATCAACCAGACGTACTATTTGAATAATATTTATAAGAATTAATATGTTGTTTCTGTATATTATTTTTAATGAATAATATCTTTTCATATTATTTCACTTTGATTAAAATTATTCCGAACATTTCAAGAATTCTAGGCACTTTTAGCACTAATAAACAATTTTCAATTATAATACATCTTACGAATATGGTCTAGCCAGAGTCTATTAAAACTTACATAAAATCTCATTATAACGCATACCATTCCACCTTTATTATATTTTTACTGTCATAAGAAATCTTCTTCTTGATACAATATATTGATAGTTTATTAAACAGCAATATCACCGAAGACTCGCTTCATTACTACCCAACAATATGAAGTAATCTGTTACAATATTATTGAATATATATTATATATCCTATCAGCAACCTAATAGCATAACCACTGTATTATTTGGCATAAATACCGTTATAGGATACGAAATTTAATCGTACGAGACCTATGATAATATATGATGATAGATTTATAAGTCATGATGACTTAAACATTCTAAATTAATAAGACTAAATACACCACCTTACTTCTATCAAAATGTGTGCGAAGTTCATGAGTGTCTTTCTTAAATTGCATTATAATTTTTTTGCAGTAGTATAAATATTAATATATAATCACCTTGTACAACCCACATACAATGTATCCAATCCAATAGTAAATTACTAAGCGAAGGAACAATTTGCATAGAGAAACATTAATTAAATCAGGTTATTGCTGAGGTGTACAAAATATACCGTAACCTAGATAGACGTAATCCTCTTGGGTCCAGTCCGCGATTATAAATATGGATTTACTATTTTAACAGCTAATATCGGCGCCGGGTATACGACTAAAATTCTATAAATAATAATTTGGTGATACCACCGACCAAAGTTACCATTACCTGTCAGAACCATTTGCACTCAATTCGAAGTAGAATTTATGTATTCAGTGTCGCTTTTAAGTCTTACTTATTGATCATTTTCCTTTTTGGGTCTTTCTAATTAATTTCTGCTTATTTATATAAATACTTTACATACAAATATATAATGGATTAAAATGTTATTTATTATTGCTATTATTTATGCGTGTTTATCTGTGACCATGGTTGCTGAAAGTAATCATCGGTCATAAACGTAAAATAAAGTTGATACTCGCGTTAATAAAATAATATATTATGAGTGTATTACCTCGGATTCCTCATAAAAGTACAAAAGCATATTCTATTAGTTTCAATATTAGTTAATCACTAATATTTCTCCCTATAGGTTTCTAAATATCACCTCAATATTCAAAGTTAAAATCCCTTCTTCAAACTCCTAGCCTGTCGTTTTTCATAGTAGCTTAGTGTTTTATATCAAAGTTTTATGTTCGCAACGTAAAATTTTAAATTAAATTTTTAAGGTACAACAGATCTTGTACCATCTTTATATATATAATTCTTCTGTGAGTGTGTATGTCACTGAACTTCTCTCAAACGACTGGACCGATTTTGATGAAATTTTTTGTGTGTGTTCAAGGGGATCTGGGAATGGTTTAGATTCACAATATTATATAAAATTCTCGTGTCACGGGATTCGAACTTGAACTCCTCCGAAACGGCTTGACCGATTCTCATGAAACTTTGTGAGCGTATTGACTGAGAATCGGCCAACATCTGTTTTTCATCCCCCTAAATATTAAGGGTAAATATTAAATTTAAACCCCTAAATTTTATTTTTTATATTTTACACAAAATTTGTAGTTTCTATTTTTTTATGATACAACATACAAAAACACATACAATCCTAAATTTTCACCCTTCTACGATCAACCCTTATTTTTTATTGTTAATTGAAATCACATGTTTGGCAAAACAACGTTTACCGGATCAGCTAGTTTTCTTATAAAGTTGTCAATTCGGTCAGATGTTGACTGTTCTACATTCCGTTTGATTTAATGACCCTCGGTCTCCTCCACGTTTCGATAGGCTCTCACAGCTGGTGTCCATCTTCGCTACACGCGCATCGGGAATATTCTAGTCATTCTAAAAAATGTACATAGTTTCTTCTTACGCTCATCTTATTATCAGTCTTATTATAATTAGATCGAATTTTGATTTATAACGTTAAAACTGATCAGCATAATCGAAGTAAATATAACATTACTCTCGACTTAAAAGCACGCTTCCTAAGTGATCTTAAAGCAGAGAAGGAGTGGAAATGCTTGCTCTCTTCTATACTTCCTTCTATATAATGAAATATTATTACATGCATTCTTACATAAACGTCTGGTCAATGTTGTTTTAATTTCAATAAAATAACCTCTATACTCTATAAATTTTTATTTTTAGAAGTTAATAGTTATGTTATTGCGTCATCCGACATCGCGAGCATACTGTAAATTACTTTTTACTTTTTAAAAAATATTACTTTTAAATTCTTTTTCATTTCTATCTATTTGGATTATAAATTATCGGAAATTAATCGTAAGCTCACAATTGAATGCTTTATAATGTTAGACAATTTTATAATGACATCCCGATATAAGTTTAAGGTCTTTTCAGTGATTACAATGCAATTGGCGTTTAAAACGTTATGAATAAATTACCTTCATTTCCTCACCTTGAATAAATTATTCCCGTTTTAGCATTCGTAAATCGGACTAGAGGGAATTATGAAAATGACGCTACTTTTACACTAATTTTCAGTTCGTCATAGTCTAGATTTATCGAAATTTTGGATTTTTCTTTTTAGAAATTAACGCTTCGTAAATTGAATGGATGTATTCTATAACTCATAAGTCAGTTACCTATTTATTGCTATACGCTGGAATCCAGGACTTCACTGAGTAAAACAAGGATATGTTGCTAAACATAGCTATTAATTAATAAAACTATATCGGCACCCTAAGATTAAGATGATCTATATGTAATAATAGCAATTGAAACGTTGTCAACGTGTTTCAAAATTCAATCTATCTAGACCTCTCTCTACCGCAGAATGTTAGACTTAGCAAGGTATAAAAAAGTACGTAAATGTACCATATATACTATTTTTACTTGGCAAAGCCAGAAGGTAAGATTGAGATTTTCACGGATTTTCACAGACTTAGTGAAAATGAAGAGGTTTCCACTCTTTGCCTTAGATGTAAATGACTTCTGAAAGAGAGAATATATTAATTTTGCCGCCACTTTTACTATTATTTTATACTGTACATTATGAGCATCATAAGACATCAATTTGCCATATTTTATTAAATAAAGGCCATAACTTGTTGTGTTTTAACTGTAACTATATTTTAAATATCCCACGGGAATACTTCTATTTTCCGCGACGAATAAGTAACCCAGGGAAGTACCACCATTTTATTTATTTCGGTATAACGTTAACGTAAGAGCAGACAAATGCAAATAAAGACAAATAGGCAGGGAAACAAACATAATAAAAAAATGGTTGTCTTCTATTTCAATTTTTACATCTGACTTTATTGTGAGCATTAGTTTTCTATGATCACAGATATCTGTGATCAGTAAAGAAGATTCTTAAAAAACAATCGAGGGAGTTTCGATTGTCACTACTGTTTTGAGGCTTTACGTATTTTTAAATATTAGGCTGCATACCATACAAAATAGTTAGTTATATTCAAGAGAATATACTAAAGATTTAAACCACTATTCAATTTCTTTTCATAGTTTATACCAACCATTAGTACTTATTATGAAAGCAAAGCACCTACTGCATTACGAAAGTACCTAAAAGCTTTCCCCGCTGCAAATTACTTTGTATGCATTTACCTTCCTGTTATGCGAGGTCTTCTGTGTAACAATGATAAGTCGAAAATAATTTTTCATGTGATCTTAAATATCTTAATATTGATATGTTTCATATGTCATTTGTCTTTAGATACCTCATAGATTAAACCTTTTTATAAACTATAAAAGCAAACAAAGGGAGAGTGCCACCTCAAGTTGACAGCTGACTATTTGATAATATCACACAGACTACGACCAGGAGTAAGACAATAAACCTATTGAAATGTGTTGCAATATTTATTTTACAACAGCAAGTACAAATATTATATGGATATCGCTTCTTATATAACACGATATAAATATAACTTAAGGATAAACGAACAAAATATTCATAGTAACATTACATTGTGCTTAAAATGTATGAGACTATTCAAATTGAAAGGAGAATTATATTACCACATATCATTTCCGAGCAAGGTGTGGCTTTTAATGTACAACATAAATGGTGCTTATCATTTAGACGCTCGCGTCTCAGTATTCGTGGCCCGGTTGTAAAACTTTTCAATTAAAGCAGCATGATAGAAATATGTGGAGGCTAAATAAAAAGTAAACTCGTGTCGTGAATTAAAAACACTATTTTTTTCATTTAAATTGCAACTTTAATCTCTATCTATCTTAAATCTGATTTTGTTTAGATTAGCTTAGTTTTTTTCCGGTTCATATATTAAAACGATAAACAGTCATTGCAGTGGCTAGAAGAGGTGTCTTGAGATAAAAATCGTATTACTGGATCGTGTTTCGCCTATTTTCAATAATAATCTTAAATTCTCATGGTGTGTACTGAGTATTTAAACTACGTCAAACTTATTAATTCATGAGGAAGTCCCAAACCTTTTACACTTTCTTAGGGATCTAAACATGCTTTTAACCTAGTTTAACCAACATTATTGTTAAATATTAATAAATACTTTTGCTAACGGTACAACATATTGCCACTTGCTATTCGGCATCATTCGACTGCTTTTATTGAGCACTACAGCTAGATCGATTCTCACAAACGAAATTTGAAATTGGAATCGCTACATTTCAGTACAGTCAAGTTTTCGTCATCGTCGAACGTTTAGGATATATTTGAATTTTGAAATATAGATTACATAAACAATTTATCCTTATAGTACAAATCTAATTTTTTTTTTGTTATGTATAGTCAAATAATACCTTGAGTTAATAATAGTATTTCTGTAACTATTAAAAAAGCAGTCTGAATACAGAAGAACATATTTTTGTATATGCCTATTGTAGTATTGGACTATATTAGATATCAATCATAAAACCTGCCTGTCCATTAAATTAATTTAAATATATTGTATTAATTACATTAAATGGGCTATTATATGGATGATTTTATAGATTCTTTGTGTTCGTGTATGAAATATACCGCTAATAAATTAAAACGCTTAAGTTCGTTATGATACCAATGGACGAAAACCTTTAAAAGCACAATTTTCACAAGAAATTATTACAATGTAAAATGAGGCTACAATGCTATCAGCAGAGTGGAGGGTGGAGGCTGTATTTCCGGAGTGCACTCACATAAACGAGAACTTTAAAATGTTCTAGTATTTAATACGTATTTTTACTATTGCACGCCCGTTATATTTCATTATCAGAATATAACCTTAGTGTGTTATGTTTCAGAATACAAATATGTAGCTATTTTATTTGTCCTGCATTAACAATTATCATATAGTCATTAGACTTTTTACCTAAATAATAGTTTTTTTTATTGACCGCTATATAACTTGACGCTATCGAAAAGGTAATATATATATATAACTATTTCCATTTTAGTTATGCATAAAGGATGAGTAAATCCTTTAATAAATAAAAAATATCAATGTAACGCAAAAATGTTTTATAGAATTTGGTTCAATAAAGTTTTGAATTGCATAAAACTAAATTAAAAAAATAAATATTTTTGTTATTTTTTTAACTAATCACTTTGTATGCCTGCATTCGCAATAATCTGTGTTTTTATGTCTTTTCTCTGTTATTAGATTTTTTCTAAAATCTATTGTTTAGATTATGAAGAGATTGTAGATTTCGTTACATTAATCAAATAAAAAAGACATTATAATCGTCGTTAAGTTTTGAACACTAAATATTATATAAATATTTAATGAATTAATGGTGTTTTATACTCCGTCATTAAAAAATTTAATAGAACTTTCTTGAATGTCAATACAGATTTCCATATATGCCAACCGTCACAACTTAATTTTTAACATTTAAAGAATGTATTTTACGATTGTGACCCGAACTTGTTATTTTTAATTTAAGGGCTGGCTTTGGCAATAAGGTTTTACTGATATTTGTATACTTCGATTCCCGCTGATTTAATGTCTGGATATTTTTTTAAAGTACTTATGAAGCTTTTGTATCACAAAGCCAATATATTCTCAGATTAGAACTTTTTGCAAGATTTTATCCTGGTCCTGCAAATTCGAATATCGCGTATGTTATTAAAAGAAAATAAATATTCGAATTTCTATGTATTCCCCTTCATTTCTAGAAAGTACCACATAATTACATGTAGTAGGTACTGCTACGGTTAGCCGTAAGCACGGATCGCACTAAATCACAGTTAAAAGGCTTCATTGTGGCCGTCTCTGACAAAGGATCCGGTGTCGTAATGGGACGTAGGGCTAGTTTTCTTCTCCTATTAAACCCAACCATACCCATTTCTCTGTATTTATATATTAGAAACCACATATCTCGCAAAATTGTAAATTTTTCGTCGAATAGGTTTTTCATCTGTCATGATCGATATTCAACATACAACAATAACAGGTGTCACTTACGTAATAAAAATAATAATAAAAATAAATAATAAATCTTTATTTATTCCAAATAAATTTACATTTTGTTTTTATGAGTTATGTTATTTATTTATTATTTTTTATAAGTATGTTAGTTGTTAGTTATATTTATTTATTTTAGTGATTGAAATTGATATCGGACTCCATTTGCTGGGACCTCCTCCATTTTCTATTTCCCTGTCCTGGCTAACTTTCATCTAGTCTTTTCCTGTAATTTCCACTACATCGTCTTCCCACCTTTTTTTTGGTCTGCCTACTCGCCTCTTTCCTGGGTGACTTACATACGTAGTTTGAAACTTATTTATAAAAATGAAAACACATATTCAATAAAGTTTTAAATATTACCTTAAAAAGACTTCTTATTAAAAGTTCATAAATAATTTATACAATGTAGGAACTTACATTGTCGACTATTGTAGAGTATTAGTTAGTGTTGACCTCCTTATAAATACATTAACTTATGCGCTATTTGTCTAATCACTATGTGTATCTTTCTGTCAAATTGTACTTTGCTGTAAGGAAAACAGACTCTTTAACAAGCGAAATTAAAAATATATCAGTTTAATCATCGCTGTTAAAGTGATGATAATAATTCACATAAAAATTTCGTATTTGTAAAAATAACATTTATTCGAATGTAATACTTATGTATAAAACTCTTTGAACTGTTTGATGAAAATCCTCTTCAGTCCACTGAATTCGCAGCATCGATACTATAAAATTTATCAGCAAATCAATACCCTTAAAAAAACGCTTATTCTACCAGGGACTTATAATTACGAGTATAATAAATTATAATTTTGAAGGTGTATATGATATATATATGCTAATAGCTCTCAGTAGTCATACAATCAAAACATATTTAACTGATCTAAATATATATAAACGGGTATATATAAGTATATATACGTCTTTAGTATAGTATAGTATAACAAAAGATGACGACATCGCTTCCTTTCTTGAGCTGCATTCAGAAGTATTGAGTTAAGAAAGACAGCAAAACGGACTTTTATAACTCCAATTTGAAAAATTTTAGCTCCAAAAAAGACTTATAAGACCAAGCTCAATATTGAAGTATAAGCTTATGAAAGCTACAAAAAATGCAATACAATGGGTCGAACGCTACCCACTCGACATAGATGTCGAGAATGAGATGCAAAATTCGTTAGTCCATTATGACACGAAGCTCTGCGAACATTGGTTGAATGGCTTTTTAGTTTACTAATTCTCAAAGGAGTTTGTAGCTCATTCCTGACGAGATTGTAACACAAATGTTTTAAGATAAAGATGTTATGAATAAAACCATATATTTTCAATGTGTTTAAATTTATTTATAACGAGGAAACATCACAAATACATATTTAAAAAATACAAGATATAAACGAAGACGCGTCGTGAAAGAAGTTCAACAATTCTAATTAAAACAGAGTAATAGTGAAAGGAAAATTGACAAATTTACACAAAAATATATAAAGAAACTAACAATATGTACTTAAAATTTAATATGAATAAATAGGTCGGCGCACTCTGCGTAACATCTATTATATTCCTTTGTGCAGGTAGTACATGCTCGTATGGGGATAACTAAACCAGGAAACCGTAACTGTGAGTACGCACATGTTCGATAAGTCTTTCCTCTCGATTTGTTCTCGATTTTTGCTTTGCTTCGAGCACTTCTATTGAGATTTGTATGGCATACACGCTTCATTTCGAGCATGTATGTACGTATGTAGTCACTTTAGACCAGATCCACGACGTGTGTCGAAACAAAAACTCCTACATTTGAAAAAAAATAACAAATACAATGTGGTCAAGACCTATAAAGAAACAGTATAGCACAGCTGGGATGGATTTCAGTCATCCGAAACCTCCAATCAGGTACCAAATTGAGAGGACATGGAGTGCACATAAATGGGCAGGTTTGAGTGCAAATCACATAGTAGGATACGTACCCTCAAACGAGAGAGCAGGTCACATATCCTTTACTTAGGAATGCGTTCATTCGTCGGTTTAATATAATACATATTTTCTTCAGAAAAGGAGGTTCATTATGATGATGAAGTATTATAATTTAAGAGAGAAAGAAGAAATAATTAGATAATTATTATTTATAGATTTCCAATAATAGACTACAGTGGAATTCTGACCTCCATAGGTTGATGGCTGACGCACTTAAGACTGATTATTACCGGCAACAATAATTGGTCTAAAAAACTAATGTCTGTAGTTTGCGTAGTTGATAATAAAAGCTTAAGACTACTTACAATTACAGACTATTCCCACAATTGCTAAAAAGTACTAAAAATTATTGTACGAAAATAAATAAATAAAGTATATAATATCTTTAAGAAGTGAACTCACACTAAAATTCAATTACTATTCAAATAATCTGTTTAATAATTAAATACAAACCCAATTCTTAGTTTCAATCAATATTTAATTAAACGGTCAGACTTAATTTATATCCGTAATTTAATAAACCCTTCTCAGTGGTTTCAAGTTAGCCTAAGGTTGATTATCAATTCTTCAAATTCAGATCATGTCTTGCCATATTTAAGATCATGTTACATGCCCATTGTATGCCCACGCATTAAACACTACACGCGATAGCCAACAAATAATACAATACAAGTTTATATATTAAATAAATTTCAAAATTTATACTCGAAGCATAGTGTTATAAATTTAAAATCTATATACCAGCCTCGATACATGGACAAGCATTACAAAAATAGTTATTTTATACCAAATTTAAAAATTTTGTTCAACTCACTTATCATAGATTTCGGATAAAGATTTTTATCGCCGATTTCCAATTGTATTAATTTAAGTGTTATCCAATACATACGCCTACTAATTAGTTAATTAAACCAAAGATAAATAGCATCTTCAAAGAATTCACAAAACCAAGGAACAACTTTGTACAAAACAATTATCTTAATTGAGAATAATACCACACCAATTTAATTTTTACCATAAATCTTTTTGAAGAAAGAAAATAAAAGATTCAGCAAATTATTTCTCGTAGCCCTAGTGATTAATGATTCTGTAAAAATCGGACATTATAATATTACAGGAATAGCTTAATGTTGACTTTCCTAAAAATAGTTAAACGTTACAATACGAAACATAATTTGGTTTTTTAATACAGAAGACCTCGGGTGTCTGTCTGGCTTAATAGCAGTGATAGTTATGGTCATAGTGGTGAAGTTTATGTAGTTGTACTGCTGCAGAAATAATTGATATCTAAAGTATAGCTAGATTGACCTCCGGCGGCCCCTACGAACGGTAAGTAAGGTATATAGAATAATTTCTATATACCTTACCTAACTTTGGCGTAATATCTTCAAGTGTAGCATTGATGTTAGATTGGTATACATAAGTAATACAATTGGTATACATGGTATACTCGTTCACACTTACTCGCGAGATTGAGCTAGTTTTAAAGAACATGTAAGTACGGGTGTACCCCCATTAAAGCCTTCTTGGTACTCATTTTTACAGCGTAAATATATATTTATAGATTAAGACGTTTAATTTTGTGATAGACCGTGTATTAACTTTACTTTAATACAATATTGACAAAACAGACCTTCGTCAGGCTGACAATTTGTTCGAGCTGAAACGTGAACGCGATTCCAATTAGTTGAATGTGGCTGTTTCTCATTTACGCACGTTCTACCACATTTATATTAAAATTTAAATCAATTAAAAAATTAAAAGTGATTTATATTACGCGATCCTGCGATTGACAATAATATCAATATAAGAAAGTTTATTATTCGAACACGTCAATCGCTCGCGCTGATTCAAGTTAGATTTTTTTTCGTATATACTATAAATACAACACCGTTCTTCAAAATTAATACCACGGGCGAAACTCTTACCTATATATTCGCTCTTTTCACATTTACATTATATTAATTTAAAATAGAATTGGTAAGTACATTAATTATAAAAGATTACTTAAAGGACTATTCTTACCTCGGGATTCAAACTCTAACAATAAACGCGTCCCGAGCTTAGTCCAACTTAAGAACGTAAGAAAATACTTAGGAAACCAGTTCCGATTAGAACATTGAAATTCACTTAACCAAAACGGCTATTGTTCTCTTCAAATACCTTTCCACGATGCCAATCCACAATACAACGATATCGCTTTACAGCTTTTAGTGATAAAAATTATGCCTTCTACATTTTTATTCGTACGAATGTGTCTCATTCTCTTCTGAAAATCCAGTTTATTAACACGACTGTTAAAAATGTCCGTCAATTGTATACTATTTTTATTAACAACAATATTACTTTTAGGTGCCTGCCTATATTTATAATTATATTAGTTATTAACATATTCGACTGTAACTCTCTAACAAAATTTATATTACAGGGCAAATACCCAAAACTGGAGGAGACTTATATGCAGGAGCATACGAAGATCTAGGGGATGAAAATAATACAAATAAAGGCCTAAAGCATACTATTCATTCATTAAAAGGGCATTATAAGGAAGAAGCAAAAATACTCTTGAGATGTGGTAGCATTGATAAAAAGGAAAAGGAAATTCACTTAACTACCATACCTTCGGAAACACAGGACAAGGTCGCCACTACTGAAAAACTAATCATAACTGAAAAAACAAGCACAACCCAAAGTGCAAGCACAACTGAAAGTGCAAGTAGAACGGAAAAAACAAGCACAACTGAAAATGCAATCACAGCTGAAAATTCAGACAGAACTGAAAATGAAGGCAGAACGGAAAATGCAAGCGAAACTGAAAAAGCAGAAACAACTGAAAACACCAGCGATGAATTAAAAACAACTGAAAACCCACCAGCAATGACACAATCAAGAACGGAAGAAACAGTAACAGCAGAAAATGTAAGGACTCTACTGTTGCCAACATCGGAAAATCTAGATGAGCCTAAAAATAATACAACTGTAAACGATACTGAGATATTAGATTTACAGCAGGCAGATTTAAAAGCTCTATTAGAAATATTACAAGATTTGCAAAATGACTCGTTACCTTCACGACGTTTAAATGATGAAGAACCTATTATTAACACCAATACAGAAACAGACAGCCATCCAGCTCTAGAAGTAAACCAAGATACTGTACTCGATAGCACACAAAAGCATTTCGAATTTGAATCATTTGTAATAAAAAATGAAGCTGACAAAGATATAACAAATAGAATGCACCACTTTGATCAAGACAGAAATGCCGTTTTCAATATTGAACAAAATAATACTAGAAGAGATATTCCTTCAATCTTCTATGAAGGACAATTTCCTATTAATCATTACAACCCTTTTGCAAATCCAATACCAAGGAGTTACGTCGCACCGACAAGCCCAAACATATATAAAGTAGAGGGTAATAATTCAAATAAATTAAACCAATACAATCCCATATCCAATAACCAAATTGAGAAGATATTAACACGAAATCATAGTACTTTCAACTCGAGTGAATATAGAGACTCTAACAAAGTAGAACAAGTTGACGAATCTGATACAGAATTATTATTTAAAGACCCATATATTTCCGATGAAGATTTAAACAGAGTAGCAAGTCATCCAACTAAAGGTTTTGGTATTTCAGACATGGACAAATCGAATTTGATGTTGATTGAACATCCGCGCGTCTGTTATGCTTGCAGTAGCACAAACAACCCCTCGTGCTGGTCACCAGATATAAGGACCCCAGCGAAATACTGCCGCAAAGGCCACAACGCTTGTGTGGCCAAAACTTACAAGCACAGAGGTAATTTTTTGCAAATATAATTACAAAGCACGGAATTGCTATACTACTTCTCTTTTGTAATAGTTAATAATTTATAGGATTGTAATCCAATTATATATTAGCTTACAATTTCCAAACTGATCGTTCTCACAATGTTCTTCTAAGAATTACAACAGTCCATAGTTATAATTCACCGTTTAAATGATGAAAATGATATTTTCAAAATCAAAATGTTTAAAGCTTCAACCATTAGGTGCAATATATGGTATATTCTATAAAACTAATTATGACCTATTAATATTATAAAACTTAAGCATTTTATAATAAACCAATGGTTTTAAATAACTTCAAAAACAGATAATAATTAAGTACCACTCGCAAATTTATATGCGGGTCTCAAATTAAAACAGGCGTCTGCTTTCTTTAGAAACAATAACCTAAATAAATACAATAGACTCAGCAGTGAGCAGATAACATATGTCAGTTATCTAAATGCCATTTCAAACATCAGCAGACATTAAAATATAAATATTTCACTGCGAACTCACAGTTAAAAGTAAGTTAACCAATAGTTAGATCAACATTTTATATTGATTTTATATTACCATGGTTAAAAATCTCAGCAATTCGGCGCCACTAAAGGGAAAGACTGCCCGGCAATCCCGGTTAACTTTTTTTACATTTTCTTCTGTACGTAAAGACTCATTGGCAGGTTACGGGTAAAAGTAAATATTGTCTTAACTTGTTCCAGGTTACGCCTTCATCGTCCGTGACTGCGGCACCGCTTGTATAAACAAAGGTTTGGGTGATCTTGGCCTACATTATCGGTCGTGCACAATTTGCCACTCCGATCTTTGCAACGGCACTCACTCGGCTTCGTTTTCTCTGAAAACAATTATTGTGCTTCTGTTTACAATCTGGTTTAAGTACACATAATTTGAATACGAAGGCCTGGTTGCTTGTTTTTCAATAAGAAAATCACTTTTAAATTTTTGGGGTGCATATAAGTTTCTGATTTTACTTTTTAAAGTTGATTTGTATTTATATTAAAGTGATATTGATTAATGTTTATAATTAGTTTTTACATCAGTGTACATTACAGCAAGCAGAGACTAAGCCTTATTTTAAAAATGTGCTGAATCATTCCTCATTTTAAATAAATAGCATTTTATTTATATCATTGAATTGAATTTATTATTTAATAAATCATATTCTTAATGAAAACATATACAGATCATACGCAAAGAACTAAAAACTGGTAGATAAGTTCGAGATTGTATAAAGTAAGATCAAAGCATACTTAAAAAAACATTTAAACTTTCAAAAGTTTGTTGATAGACTAATAAACATAAAACAATGCTTCATAATTACCAAAAAATAAAGAAGAAGAAACAAGAAAGAGGTATATAATTAATTGATATATTCAGACATCTACTTTATCATAAGTTGGTTAAATTAAAATATTATATTTTATAAATATTAATATTTCCACGAGACAAGTAATTTATTATAATAGCGTATGTATGTACATATTTACAAATTTTTTATTTAACATTTAAAATTGTGATTAGCGTCTTCAAAAAAAGAAAACAATCTTTTCAGCTTTATCATATAAATAATATTAAATTTCATATTTTGATGATTTCTTGAATAAAATATTTAATTGACCTTTAATTTAAAACCATGCTGTACAATTTTATATCCTTCGTCATTATTTTTCTAAGCGCCATCTACTGATACCATTGTTTTGAATTGAAAATGAAACATAAAATATACTTTATATAGAAGCGAGTATAGTATGATGTAAATAGATGTCGCTATTGAAAAGAATGGAACAGTTAGTAAATAAAAAATACAAGGCCGTTACCGTAACGCTAATAAATTTTAAAGTGTGCCTCTAATTCATGTTAAGTATTGAATACTTTTTTGTGATGCATTACTCATATGAGTTCGAGTTTGAACTTTGAATTCAAATTTAATTTTGCCGACACCTTATATATTTGTTTTTGTTTCCAGTTTATGGTTCACAATGACTGGCATATTACTTAACCGCCAGATAATTAGTTGTTTAAGGAAATTGATTGAAAAAAAGACTATCCATTAATCACGTGTTAATAACGTTAATTATAATTGGGAATCATATTTAAAATAAAGCGAAAACGAAAATAACTTTTAAGTGGTTGCTATGTAGGTATCAAATATACTAATTTTTAATCGCGCCCTTGTGTGTAATCTAACCCTCGTATCAAATTGCATCATACTTATGTGTATACATGAGATTCCCATTATATTCATGCTATTTATATACCACAGAGTACCATACAAGCATACCAAAAAAAAACATATTTGAACTTAAAAATCTTTATTAATTGTAATTTTAATACAAACTAATAATTGGTAACAAATTATGGAACTATAAAACATGTATATCCATAATGTGAGGACATTTTCACAAATAAAATACTAATGACATCTAATAATAATTTAATAACATCAAAAACATTCACAACTGTTATGCTACAATGTTGTCATACATTATCTTTCCACACACAATATGTCCAATGACAGATTGAAAATATCCTATTGTTTGATGAATAAATGTACAATAAATACATAATTAATGATACTGATTGGGCTAAGAAATAAGAAGAGTTTTGCAAAAACTTTCCATTTCTATGATTTATCCTAGATTGATTAGAGTTACTTTGTTGCGTCCTTAAGATACGCAATTAGATCCGCACGTTCATTGGCTTTCTTTAATCCAGCGAAGACCATCTTGGTTCCAGGGATGTACTTCTTTGGATTCTCCAAGTATTCAAAGAGAGTGTCATCGTTCCAGGTGATGCCTGTAACAAATTAACAGAATATGAAAATCTGGTCCATTATAATTAGATGTCATTCTGCCTAAGCAAATCCCTCAATATTTTGAGTCATATGTGTAGAATTCATTTATGTAGAAATCATTAAGACTTCAATATGTGACTTCTATTGCATTTGAGCAAACCCTATCTTTAACCAATAAAGAATTCTGAAGAAAGATGATGAAATAATTCTTTAAATAGCTTCAAGTTCTCTGTGTAATGCTTATAAATAACAAACCCCCTGTTTGTTTGTTTATTGAATCTTTAATACAATTTTTTGTCTAAAATGTTGTATTAAATTGTCCAAGCACAAAAGACATTATTCAGGAACACTATGGAGGAAAAAACGGTTGAGAAGAATTCAATCTTTTTTTTTTCTATTTATTTGGTTGGACACATGAAAGACAAAAGCAATTTTAAATCAATGCAAGCCATCTTGTAAATGCAATATCTATATGTATTCATTGAAAAATTATTGGGCAGTGGGCACATGAAAACATTTTCATCTGATATTTTGTACTATGCATTAAGTTTTTACAAGGAAAACAAACTGAATCTGATCAGCCTTTGTCTATTATTTAGATTCTAACCCTGTAGACCTCCATATTATCAGTATGACATGGTTATCACAGTCAAGGTTATGTAAATTCTTATCAGCTAATCAAGTATTTTTTATCTATTATAGAATAGTAATTACATTATTCATCTATTGAAAATTTAATACCTTTTTCAATAAAATTATCTGTATTCTTAATTCCTTATTTATTATATAATAAATAATGAAAATCTGGCTATTTTCTTTAGCCAGAAAAATAAAGTTAAATACAAATTACTACAATACTTTAACACATAAGTGGTACCTTTAGCTTTGTTGGCTTCGGAGTATGAGAACCCTGGAGCCTGGCCAGTTTTGCGCCCAAAGAATCCATGAAGGTTGGGTCCTACTTTGTGTTTACCACCCGCCTCAACCTGTTACAAATTAAGAATTAAAATAATGTTTTTTAGATATTAAGAATGCAAGGAAACTGTAATTTTATCAACTCACTTTGATATAATTACAATTAAAGTATTGTGGAATACTCACAGTGTGGCATTGGGCACATCTTTGAACAAAGATTTTCTTTCCATTTTCAGAGTTACCAGCTGGTACACCCATTATGATTCTGAAATAAGAATTTTAAGAGCATAATTATACTATGGAAACAAAGCATGACGTACGTAGGCTTACTTAATCACGTATATTATATCATCATCGCATATTCCTAGAACTAAATTACATAATACAAAGGTCAATGACGAAATCCTCAATGGTATTTTCAGATATCTCTGTTATCACTTTCGATCCGGGAAAATATATTCTATACTGGACTTGGCACTAGTTTTCATAGAAACTGTGTCACGATCACATGGAGATCAATGTCAGATCAGCTAGGGCGGGATGAGGTTATTACGTAAGGACAAAAATGGTAAAAATTTATAAATTACGAATAATAGCATTCAACAATAAATTAAACCGTATCAAAATATCCTCGAGAAAATGTTTAACCGATTTAGAATCATAAATGTCATTTCACAATACGTAAGGTTATTTCATAAAAAGCACTCCATTATACTCGATGAATCGTAAAAAAATATAAAAATATATTCAGTGAAAAATCAAGAAAAAATACTTACTTTTTTGTATTTAGTAAAGGAAAATACTAAAACAATTTCTCCTATGAATTGTAAAATTCAAACGCCAAAATTACGTCCTCTACCAGCGCCAAATTTACACGACTGATCACTGAGCGCGATAAATGAAAAGACGAAAAATCCAATAACCAATACTTGAGCAATCCACAGACTAGGGTTTAGGGATATGAGCTGAATCGTATAAAACTAAGTTGTAGTCTGTGATTGCTGTGTGTAGAGGTTACAAGAAGGTCGTAAAAAATAAGGGCTTTAAAAAAATAGAATTCGAGGAAAATGTTTTCTTTTTAACTCAAGTATTTTAATTTTTTTATATGCACATTTTATTAGTAAACTACTAATTATAGTAAATTATTTTTTTGGAGCAATTGTAGTCATGACGAAAAATAAAATTATTTGAACTTCGCTCTTCTGTTTTATATAGTGCGTCATTAATTTTCCGAAAGAAAATGCATTAAATCTTCAGTCGGCTTCGAGTGACCTATATAGACTAAAAAAAACATATAGAAAGAAAAGTATAGATCAACATATCCATAGGGATTTTAAGCATTTAGGTAGCATTTTAACACGCTTACTGAGGAGAGGTCTAATTCACCTCTCGGCTTTAAAATCTGAGCGTCTATTGTCTAATCTGTGGTCATAATAGCCTAAATTCTATTGTATGACATATGAATATTTAAAGTACATCTGCCTTTGACGGAATAAATAATTACAGTATTTATTGCTTTGTAAATCCATTATAGAATAATTGCAAAAATTATGTGAGAAAATCTGAAGAGGACAGAATAATATAAGGTTAAACTGGTGTTTTTGTATTTATAAAAAAATATTTGAATGAAACTGTGACTTGAAGTTAGACTCAGACTAATATTATTGGATGTGGACAGTGGACACTGTACTGATGAAATGTGAATGCTTAGGAAGTAAGACTAGTTTTTTCATAAAGTGAAATTGAACAGAAGTGTTCTTATTAAATTAACTTACAACATAAGGAACTTTAAATATATGGGTAAGTAATTAGGTATAAAAGTTGTAGTGACTGATGTTTTTAAAATGTTACTTTAGTTAAATATTATTTTTGCCAGATAATATCGAGATATATATGTTCAGTCAAACAACTAATAAATTATGGCTAAGACATATGTGGTGCTCAGCTTTCATGAAACATTGTTACATCAATCTGACGTTGATCTTTTGAATGGTCCATACTGGCTAAATGATACCATAATATCATTTTATTTTGAATACTTGGAGAAGGTGATATTTAGAGATGTCAGTGACATTCTTTTTATATCATCTGAAGTGACTCAATGTATAAAAATGGTTACAACTGAAGAAATCAAAATTTTCTTGGAACCTTTGAACATAGATTCAAAGAAATTTGTGTTCTTTGCTTTGAATGATAATAGTTCACCTGACACTGCTGGTGGAATGCATTGGAGCTTGCTAATATACTCTAAATTAGAAAATTGTTTCTTTCACCTTGATTCATCATCTGGTACAAATCATAATGTTGCTTGGGATTTTGCAAGTCATTTAATGACATACTTTTGTAGAGGAGGTAAGATGTTTAATATTCTAATATATTGTATTTTTAAATAATGTTGTATAGTCACACTTAGAGGATATCACACATATTATAAGATATTATGTTGAGGGAATTATTCCAAAAAAAAGTGCTTGAACTTCTTACTAAAGTACTATATTGTACTGTACATTATGTTTTGTGAAATGAGATGGATGAGCTCATATGAGTAGTTAAATGTCTGCAATTGGAAATTTCTAAAATAAACTAATATTATTTGTTGTTTATAGTGTTATATTATATAAAATGTCATATAATTTATTTTATAAAGCACTAGGTATTCTTTCAGATACTATTAACTTTGTGGATAAAGAATGTGTACAACAAACTAATGGCTATGACTGCGGTGTGCATGTTCTATGTAACACAGAACGCCTGGCAGAGTATGCTAGATCTCATAGAGAGATTTCATCATGTGATATGATGATCAGTATTAATACATCTACCAAAAGGAAAGAAATTATCAGGATTATACAGAATCTTGCCAGTTGATGACAATTTATGTACATTTCACATTAAATGGTTTCATAATTGTACCAATTATTATTATTTTCTTTAAAAAATATTTTAGAAAAATTTGTTCTGTAGAGAAATAATTTTAAATATGAATAAATAACAAATTGAAAGTTATTTTATTAGACACCTTTATTCCAGTATGTTGTTAACAATTACAACACAGTAGCCATAAAATATTACAATTTCAATTTCAAGAAGGTAATATAACAACCTTCTTGAAAATGAAAATAGCACAAAATATTAACACTCTATTCTTGCCTATAATTAATACCACTTATTAACACATAAAACTTTGTCATGTAAATCACATTCAATTGAATAAAAATATGAACTCTATCAAAGTAAAAAGGTGAAGCTTAACCCAGTAGAATTTTTTTTCTTTCTCATTTTGTTAATTATTTTGATTTTTGAGGTTCAATCCAGCCCCCAAATGCCTTGTCTAGTTCTTCAGCAAAAGCAAGGCATAGTCTATCATTATTATGATTAGCTATCACCTGAATACCAATTGGCAAGCCTTCTCTGCTTAATCCTAAGGGGACATTAGTTGCTGGGAAACCTAAGCTGTTGAAAATAGCTGTATATGCAAAGTTCATGGATCGCAATAAGGGCTCATTATGATACAAGGCTGGAGTAGGGTGAGTTGGAAACAAAAACACTCCATTATCTCCTAACATATCTGCAAAAATCTTTTCCAATTCATCTCTAAGCTTCAGATAGTCTTTATACCTTTCCCCCTCAAACTTAACCCCTCTCTTATCAAACAATGCTGTAAATAGGGCAATTAAAGTGTTTTCAGAGCATCCAATAAGATTTTTGAAAATTTCCTTTATTACAGACAAAACTCCATAATTTTTCATAATGAGTGAGCCAAATTCATTTGGACTTTTCATATTGGCAAACCAGATTGCCAATGATTTTCTCAAGAGTGATATTTTCTTTTCTTCTGCAACAACTTTGTGTTTCACATTCATGTATTCTACAACTTTAAGCATTGCTGTTTCTATGTCTGGATCCACTGGATCAGTGAGTGGGGCATTATTATTAATCTGATAATAAACTTTAAGTTTACCCACACTCACTGGCTCATTTAATTTAAGTTTATTGGCGTTATCTGCTGCCATAATTTCCAGAAGTGGTTTTAAATCTACTGCATGCCGTGTCATTGGGCCAACACCTGGAATACAAAGTATATGAATACGTATTGTATTTTTTTCATTTTTAAGACACATCATTAAGATTTTAACATTCTCATATATGAGAACATTTAAAGTATCTTGAGCTATTTTTTACCAATCATAACTAAGGAATGTAAAATAGGTTCAATAAGTTGATAGGTATATCTATAACTTGAATCAATAATAATAATTATTATATAATAATAATAATGTATCTAATATATAAAATTCTCGTGTCACAGGGTTCGAACTTGAACCCCTCCGAAATTGCTTGACCGATTCTCATGAAACTTTGTGAGCGTATTGAGTAGGTCTGAGAATAGGCCAACATCTATTTTTCATCCCCCTAAATGTTAAGAGTAGTCCACCCCTAAATTTTTTATTTTATCTTTTAGACAAAATTTTTAGTTTCTATTTTTTTATGATACAACATACAATCCTAAATTTTCACCCTTCTACGATCAACCCTTATTTTTAATTTATTTATTGAAAATTGAAATCACATGTATGGCAAAACAATGTTTGCCGGATTAGCTGGTAATAATATATAATAATTATTATATAAATATCACGACACATTTTAACACACATGGTGGGTTAGGCCAAAGGTATTTATGGCTTGTGTTATGGGTGCTAACACAACTGATTAACATATGCTTACAAAGATACTTTTTTAAATAAATATATTACACCCAGATCAGTTTAGCCAATAGCTATGCTCATCACAAAATATATAGTTATATTTAATAAATCGTGAAGAGCTTTTACTTTATGAAATTATTAATAATTATAAATATTTGGAATTAGAACATACTTAAAAAGGAATTGAGGAAATCTGAACCCGCCATTGGGTACTGGCCAAGGTTAGATACGATGTTACGTGACGGCTTATGGCCAAAAATGCCATTGAAAAATGATGGCATACGTATTGAACCTCCGATATCAGAACCTGTAAATCAAAGGAAATTATATTAAAAAGACTAATAGTAGTAGACTGTAGAATAATACACTTATTAGATTTGTGAAAAGAACTACTTAGTTCTTCATTTTTGTATCTCCCATTGGTCTGAATAAATTAAGAGATCCTTGAAAAAATTTGTTCCTATCATCATGATCACTGGCTCATATCAGAACCATGTGTAATTGTAATAATAGTCCATGGTTGCAAGTAGACATATAAATTTACATATATATTATGATTTCCAAGATCTTATAGGTATAGATTAAGTTTTAAAAGACTAGTCAGATACAAGTTACTTACCGATTCCAAAAATACTACCAGCAGCTGCTTGCAATGCTCCCTCACCGCCCGATGAGCCACCGACAATCCGTGTTGTATCATAAGGATTGCTGGTCCTACCAAAAATATGGTTGTGGCTCTCCCACCTGTAATTACCGTGTTTTATAAGAGGATATAACCAGCTCAATTTTTTGTTTTTCACCACACCGTCCACACTCGCCTTTTATATTCACACTTCGTATTTCCCTATTTCTTATCTTATACCGAAATCTTACCTCACACATACTTCATTTTATGTTTATTTCTATGGCTTTTTTACTTTCATTCTTATGACACACCCAACATTCGCTACCATACATTAACATCAGTATATGCACTCCGTTATAAACAGCCAGTCAGGATTCATTTGATTACCACTTCGTTATTCATGAAGGAAGGCAAATCCCCATTCACTCCGGTTAATACATTCACTTGTTTTTCAATATCATTATTACATTTTTCAGTGACCGTGTGTGATACACGGTTCTTACTACACTCCTTTCAAAATTCATATATTTTGTTTTACTGATATTCAGCCCATTCCTTATTAGAGTTTAATTCATAATTGTCACCAAATTCCTGCAATTATTCTGCCGAAGACGCAAGTATCATCTGGTCATCAGTGTAAAGAAGGCATCCATTGCTTAATCCACACTCACTCTTCACTTTTTCAGATAACTCAGACAATTGTCCATGAACAAATTGAACATCTACGGAGAAGGCACAGATCCTTGTCGTACACCTGTATTTATACTCGCTTTGTGTTCTTTCACGCAATTCAATCATAATATAGGTATTTCAATACTTGAATCAGATTATTGCCCAAGCCGTACAAAGCAATATGGACCATAGTTTATTTCCATCACTCGATTATAAGCCTTTTTCAAGTCCACAAAAACGATTCCGTTAAAAAAAAACTTTTAAGTAAGTCAGTCGGTACTGAACCCATACTGCAGCACATATTTAAAAAGTAGCACAACCTGTTTAACACATACTTGTGTAGCATCTGTCTCAAAAATACTTTCAAAATATTTTCCTTCTTTCTAACATACATTCATCTTTCATAATATTTCCATTTTGGTCTTTCCTAAGTTCTGTGGTGGATTATTTACCTTTCCTTATGATTTTAATATAAGATTTAATTATAAGGTTTCATTGAGATAGATACAAATACGTGTTGATGGTTTATACGTGAAAGCGCCACATAATGACTGTCGGATTTCGCAAAGCCAACCTATGTATACGATACTCTTATGTTTCTTGGTCTTGCATTTGCAAGAAATCTAAGCTATTATTGTTGTGGTTAGAGGTTATATAGGTCCATAGGTCTTGTTTTACCAAATCCATTCCCTTTCATATATAGAACACTGATACTTTTTAAATGTCACCATACATATGATGAAATAATTTTGCACAAAAATTTTCACGTTCCGCCCATATCTCAATTTTCGATACTAATATTTATTCTTAAACCTTAGTACGTAATTAGTAGTAACAAATGAAATGTATAAAAGTATCCGTCTTACTTTCACTATACAAATAGAAAAAGAGAAATATTCAGTAATACCGGTTTAACATATGCGTTAAAGTATTAAGCTGTATTTTGATAATAAAATATGCAGGTTTTTCCAGTTTCAATACCTATGCTTTTACGTCAGCTTAAACGACGACTAGTGTCAAAAATCTTTATAAAATTTAATAATAATAAATTCACCATAAATAGAACGTGGAATTCCTTCTCTTGGATCACTATAGAAGCATAAATAAACTTTCTTCAATTCCAATATTAATTGCGTCACTACACTTAGCAGTTGATAGTCCTAGAAAAATCATCTCGTTTTAATTAGAACGTATTTCCTTACCACATGCAAACTTCAGGTACGTTTGTGAGACCAATTATGATGGCACCTTTGCTACGTAATAGTCGGATGACGTCAGCGTCTTCTTCGGCAACGTAATTCTGCCTCGACACTAATCCAGAAGTTTGGTGTAAACCTGAACACGAAGAGAATAAACTTATTTTCTCTTTAGGAAACTCTTAAAGTGATACGTTAGCGGTAAGTCAATAATATTGATGGTGAAGTGTTTTATCTTAATTGTTATTAAAACATTTGCAAAATTATAAAAATATGGATATTGTGTTGTAAATCAGAAACTGGATAGTCTGTGGCAATGGCATTGACATTTAAATAAACACGTCTCATTGTACGAGCTGACATATGGCTCAATGAATTTTGATTTTAGCTCAGGGCACAGAGGTTGAAAATTTAAACTTTGCAAAAAATGTTCATAACAATATGTATTTGAAATAACTTTGTAGTGATGTTTCAAATGTGGTTTCTATGTACGTATATTTTAATAGGCAATGGTTCAGTTAATATATCCACTTCCGTCAAATAAAATGATAGTAGATGTATAGAAATAAATATGCTGTAATAATATCCTGATTCTTATACTGACCATACATGTCTTAATTAAATACATAATTATTAACGAGGAGCACACAAATAATCAGTGTTCTCTTCAAACATAAACTGAAATAAAGCTGCTTACTTGTTTTTACTTTGTATATTTGGTAATTACCTGTCTGAACTGGTTTGTATAGTAGTATATTATAAATCAATTTATTACCTTTTACCCCTATGCAGTCTTTAGTAGTAAAGGGGACGCCCAAAAACGGCTTCTCTTGGAGCAATTGATCCGGGGTTTTATTTCCGCTGCGCACGAGTTCGTCGGCCGCTTTTGCTTCTTTAAATGCTTCATCAAATCTATTTTCTACGAAGCAGTTGAGTTGTGAATTGACGTCATTTATTCTCTTAATACATTCTTCCAATACTTGCACGCTTGTAATCTGTTAAGGCATATTAAAAACACATTCAGTGTATATTTGTAATAGTTTACTAGCTGATGCCAGCTACTTTGTTTGCGTAGAACCAGAGTAACAATAACCTATTACACCCATATATATTATTATGTGATTCATTAAAATTTGTTAAGAGGGATATAGGATTAAAAAAATGGAACAATGCATCAGAGTTCGTAGTTTTTTCATAACGACCGCATATAAGGAAAAGGATGTTATGACGTCATATCCAAGTTTGATATCCAACATTCTGTACTGACTTCTTGTGACTTTATAGTGGAAGTGCGTACTTGAAAGGCTTCTTAGCCTATGAAGAAAGTATAATGAATTAAGCGTAATTAGCATAAAAAATTAATCTAAAGCCTCTATTTAGTTTGTGAAATGAAACATTAAACTGTATATAGTATATTGATAAGTATCATTTGTTGGTCTGTTGAATCGCTTCAAAACACTATAAAAAATGTTTACTCAGAGATTATGAAAAGAGAGATTAGAAAAGGAACAACGAATAAAAATTATCTGATAACTATGTAGCCTGCCATGATTTATTTTCTGCAACTGATTTCTTAAATCGTTAGTTCGTTCGTTAATCGTTCGCTTTTTTGTTGTTTGTGGATGAATATTATAAATTTAAGAAACGGTGATGCAGTAATTTTTTGTTAGTGTTTGCATTGTTATTAAATTATACAACGTTCTCTGTGTGTTCGGATAACGCGATAACGTATAACAAATCATCATTATTATTTTGAAATGTTAAATGTTTTAATAGATAACTATTAATTAAACTGTGACTGGGCATTACTTGTATGATGTATCTTATTTAGTGATTTATTATGAATATTTTTATTGAAACCACTAAATTGTATATTGTTAAAGTAGGTAGGGTGATCCTTCACGATCACTTACTAGTAGCCGCGTTGTCTTTAAACTTGTACAATTTCGTTAATATAAGTTTTATTAAAGAGAAGCTAATTATTTTCGTACATAAAGCTTTTATGTAACTTATGAAAGTATTTTTATTATTTATTTTGTAGATGTTGTGAAATCAACAAAAATAAAAAAGTATGATAGATCTAGATATAAGATCTTTTCAATTTACGATCAGTCAGTTTTCTCCACACATTTTGTTCCTTAACGATTATGCTACTTGGAGGAAAATAAAATTTAAGGTTATATTGATGAAATCCGAATTCAGTCGATACAACAATGTGTTCAATAACACTTTATATAAAAAATATTTATTAAATTTCAATCATAAACATCTAACTGTTATAGATCTGGAACGATTTAGATGCAGTATATGCAGTATTTAACACGATCGTCGATAGAATATACGGGTGACGCATTAGCAAGGGTAGATTTAACGTTTCTAATGAAAATATTCCAATTGATTTATTACGGTACTTTTATATTCAAAGTCAAATCATTGCTTTAACTTATTAATACCGATTTTAAACAACACTGAGAAAAATATCAAAGCTATGTATAAAAACTAGTATGACTAAGGATGCACACTAAAATTTTAGTATTAAAGCCGGTGGGTCATATTATGTTCCCTTTGTCTGGCATTCTGCATATAAATCGTACATTATCTTTTTGCTTTTAAGTAGGTATGTAAACCATTATATTTACCTCTCTGTGTCTGATTTTTCGGGCAACCTCAACGGCCGGATCTTTCAAAATATCGTTTGTTATGGGCGGTATATTCTTACTATCATTGTAATAGTATAAACTAAAGAAGAATCTAGCCACTTTAGCAATGAATAATCTCATGAAATGCAACACTTTTAACGTCAGTGGAGTACGTTTATCCAACTCCATATTTGCACTCGAAACTTTCCACTGTTTAATATCACTAAAAATAAGTTGCTGTTATATTGAAAAAGGTATGTAAGGTCAATGTATAAAAATTACGTGCGACCACACCAAGTCGCGCTCAGCGTCTGGCTTCAAGTCGCAATTTACGGTAGATAGTTTAAACATGAACGTGTTTTGTTAGTCATCTTTAATGCTTCCAGAACAAAAGTTACCGTAATTTCTTAAAAATGTGTACATTTCAAGCAATACCGCTTTTATCACAGATTTCAATTCAAATATTTGTATTATGCAGCGGCATATGTATTCAACCCTATTTTAATCCAAAGTAACTTATTATTACATAATCTTTCGATATTATTCATTTAACTTCTCTGTATAATAAGATTTTGATTTAAGATCCGTATTTTATTATTTTTCTTCGTAGTATTTTTTTATATTTCATTGATAATATTTATAATTTTATATTGTTTGTAGTTATGAATTAAATGTAATGTAATATCCACTTATAGAAAAATTCTCATAGTTTGCATGCCTTGTGGTAGAATATGGTTTATGCACTTTGTTAAGACCTTGTTTTTCTTGTATTCGCAAACAAATAAATGATTTGTATGTATATAATAATCGTAATCAGTTCAAATACCAATTATGACTATATTTTAACACTGAAATTACTGTAGTTCTACTGCATTAATTGTGAGCATGCACTGGCTGAACGTGTTCTCCTCGTCATCTGCAACCGTCTCTTTCTGACGCCGGGCGGCGTGGTCGACTGTTTCCCTACACATTTGTAGATATTGGTTATAATAATGTACTTATTGTTGTCTCATTGAAAATTTTACTGCGAACGTCACTCTTACTTGGAATAAGATCGAATTTGGTAAGTATTCGTCTGTTTTGCGATAAAATTTATTGCATCGTAATAGTTGAACAACAATTCATTTATACCATTATAACTATACAATCGCAAGCTTCGCACGTTGACCCCAAGGTTAGCTTAAGCTAAGAATTATGTCTGTTCATAATAATTGTTTAAAAAAATTATCATTTACTATGCCATAGCGATAGTCGGTTGACCTTCACTCGGAATAATTGAGCAATATATTTTCAACTCATTTACCTTAATATCAAATCGATAAGGAGCACGTTGGGGTAACGACTAATTATCTTATCGGAGAGAATCGTGGAATATGTATTTATCTGTATAATAATCAATACTAAAATTATTCAACAATAGTACAAAGTCCAAGTTCAAATTTATGGGAAAGTACTAAGAAAAATGTTGAGTTCTATAAACTTTATTTATTTTAGTTAAGTTTTGCGTTATATTTTCGTAATCCAACCCTTAGTATTTTCGTAACGCCAGCTTACTCCACAAGTCAAGCGTGCGTAAAGAAGTTTCAGTTCAATAACATATTTCTATTGTAGTGTTATTCGCAGGTACGTGTGTACTTACAGTTAAAATCATACTAAAACAACACACAATCAGTCATTTATTTTTATTTATATAAAGTGAGACATAGTCATGGCATCCTTCTCTGCGGTTCCGTCCATCCACCGAAAGCCTTCTCTAACTCCTCAGCCACCGCAAGACATAACCTATCGTTATAATGATTTGCAACGACCTGAATACCAATTGGCAGTCCATTGCGGTTCAAACCCAACGGCACACTAGTCGTAGGGAGACCGAGACTATTAAAAACAGCAGTGTATGAAAAATTAAAAGTCCTAAACAGAGACTCATTGTGATACAAAGCGGCCGTTGGATGTGCGGGAAACAAAAATATCCCATCATCGCCCAGCATATTCTTAAATATACTCTCCAATCTCACTCCGAGTTCTCTGAACGTTCTGTATTCTTCGCTCTTCAGATCGATGTCCTTGGATAGACCCAGGAGAAGTGGTATTATAGTATTCTTCGAGCATCCAAACATGTTCTTGATAACTTCTCCGAACACTTTACACTTATTAGCGTCTTCCAGTATAAGTGACACTGGCGAATTTTCTGTCGCTATACTTGCGAACCAAATATTTGTCGATTGTTTCAGGAGTTTTATGTCCCTTTGTTGAGCTCTCGTTTTGTGTTTCAAATAGAAGTAGTCAACGACTTTCATCAATGCCGCTTCGATTTCTGGATCGACAGCGTCTGTGAGTGGTGCGTTGCTATTTACTTGGTAGTATACGCTTAGTTTGCCAATGTCCACTGGCTGGTCCAGTTTCAAGTCTTTGGGGTTTTTGCATATGATTTCAAGGATTGGTTTTAAGTCTACAGCGAATCTTGTTAGCGGACCAATTCCTGTAACATATATGGATTAATTTGGTAGTTTGTTGAGGGTAGTTACAAAAGAAAATGTATTGCTTCCTTATCTAAATGTATTATTCTTAATCTGCCCCAGCATTATATCTTTTTTAATTGAATATGTGTTGAGAGTTATAAGCTCTTTCATAAATTTATTCATTCGTTGTTTATTTGCGAAATTAATGATTGACCTTCAGACTTATTACGTTATAATTAGTCAAAAAAATTAACAATACGCTCAATAGCCGGCGTGGTGTTTTTGCTTCTCGTTTTATGGCTATTGAATTTATAACAATGACATTTTTACTCAATAACATTTGATTTGAACATGTCATGTTATGAAAGAATTGAATTGCATAGAAATTTGTGGAAAGACACAGCGATTTTGCCTATTGCCGATCTAAGCTAGATTCATCCTGGGAATGAAGTGAAAATGAGTACGACCGGTTCGAACGAATTGTGAGGCGTACGAAAAATTTGTTAAAATCTACCAATTTCAAAAATCCTTTCACAATTGTGATACTATATCTAGGAGATCTACCATATTATGTAACATCACACTATGATTGAAATTATTATATTTAATAATATATTATTATGAAAATGTATGAAAATTCGTCTTGAGTTATGAATAAAGTTGCTTAAAATTGTCATATCCTCCACCTGCGTAAATTTCCTCTCCGAACGTCGATTAATATATTTTAATCGACATTGAGAAAGTAGGGGTAAGTTAGATCATACATGAGGATTTTATAATGCACGTATGTAAGGAATTTTATTAAAAAACAATAAAACTGTAAACTAAACACGAACCTAAGCATGCCTCTTCTGCTTCTTCAGTTATGGGAGGGAAGTTCCCTTCAACAGAAACTACCTTCCTGGTAGCTTTATGTCCGAAAACGCCATTAAAATACGCTGGCATACGGATTGAGCCTCCTATATCAGAACCTGGAATTTCAAGAAGACGGCTTAAAATTAGCAAACACCTGGAATCCAATAATATCTAACTTAAAATCTCATGAAAAACAATCCGGGAAAATGAACACCGTGAGCCAGTTTTGTAAAAATCCTTCCGGTTTTAGTCGATACCAACTCCGGGGCTATAAATACAGATAATACACAACCTCTCTGCAGCTGTGACACTTTTTGACAATTAACACCTTTTGTCTTCAGTCTACCGTGACCACGCACGCTGTAAAGCACGCGAAACGTCGGAAAATTTAAAATAATGTAAATATATTTAAATTTTGCAAAAATACATAACTTAAATCCGTTACTAAAGTGCTTGTCTTTAAATGAGTAACAGTTATGTTAATAAAAGACAATATCAACCTGGAATTATTTAATATATTTAAAAATAGTCTGTATAGTCAGAAAGAGATGAAGTAAGTGTGCTTGGCCACTAATTTATAAAAACTAAATCAGTCAGCTAAAGTAAGTACTCTTCTTGTCCAGCGTGTTTATAAAGATTTTTATTATTGGTTAGTACTGTAATGAAATAGGTTCAATTATACAAATTATATTATAATATATGAAGCTAAAGGCATTAGAAGTTCATCATAAATACAATGACAAATGGAGAACTAAAGAAGCAATAATAATTATTCGTTAAGTTACTTAAAAGTCTTAGTATGTGAAATAAAGTTGAAGTATCGACACTGAGTTATCAATAAGTAAAATTCGTATTTAAAACTAATTTGCCTTACTAATGCTTATGTAGAACTTACCGATGCCAAAAATACTCCCAGCAGCGCTCTGCAAAGCCCCTTCTCCGCCTGAGGAGCCTCCCACCATCCTTGCAGTGTCATATGGGTTGTTTGTCCCACCATATATGGTGTTGTACGTCTCCCACCTGGAATATTTTCATTTATATGTATTTTTTTATTGATTTATTTATTTTGGTTCCTCTAGTGCATTGTTTTTCAACCTGTGGGTCGCGACACCCTGGGGGGTCGCGAAGCTTCTGTAGCGGGGTCGCCGGAGGTAGAAAAAAATGGGTACTTTAGTAAAAAAAACAAAATTAAAGACAATTAATATTGTTAATGGTAATACTGTAACATACACCTACATACATGATAAAAAACCGAAGGTCAAGGGGGGTCGCGAAATATTTTTTTATACCAGGGGGGGTCGCATCATGAAAAAGGTTGAAAAACACTGCTCTAGTGTATTAACTATACACAAGAGGAACCAATTTTAACCAAAACTAGAGATTAAAATACATGATATTATATTAAGGCGCTGAATTGCTTTATTTGAGTGATAGTTATTGTAATTGCAAATGCAGTTAAGTTCTTTAATAAATTAGGTATAGTGCTTTTCCAGGATTTATACGAGTAGTGTATATAATGTTACGTTATTCACACTATTAACTAACTTAAAAAACCCTGAAAGAGATATTTTTGATAGTATAGTAGTTTTTAGATACTACTATAGGGATTTTAATTACATTTAAAATGGATTTAATTCAGCCATATTTCGCCGACACGGCTCTTAATGTCGAGATTAAATGCTTTTATAATTTTTACAATTCCGAAATGATTGTATAGCAAGTATTAAATTCGTAATTTACATAGTTTATTAAGTGGCATTCATTCCAAAGGGATAATGAATATAAGGTAAAATGTTGCAAAACTTCCTAAATGGAAACGCGAATTTATTAAAAAAATTTGTGAACGTTTCAAATTTATACTAGCTTAGCAAAATACTCAATTTACTAAAGCTTTATTTACCAAAATCAAAGGCAGGGGAATTGATTCTATACAAAAATTAGAATATATTTATCTTAGTTAATTTAAACTTGTCTATTCTGCTTAGAAATTATTTTAGATGTATAACCACCTCGAAAGACGGCGGTGTAATATATTTAACTCGGGATGGGCATACAAAAGTATACGGTATTTCTAATCACTAACACATAGATTTTATTTTAATTTAGAGAGTTGTATACACTTACGTTTATTAATAAAATTTAGCCTAGAATCGATATATCTTTCGATTATCTTGTCTTAAAAGATAAAGTTCGTACTTAGTAAATAATCAAAAAACTAAATTTGATTTTACCTTCATAACTGTATTAAAAATAGTGAGTTATATTTTGTTGTAAATTATATATATCTCGAGAGACACATGAAGTATCAAATGCCAACGTTATATACAAGTCACAAGAGACGAAAATTACAAATATCATTTTCATTAAGTACTCTGTAGTGATAATTATAAATTGTTTTATGGTTTTAGAATCATTAATTTTCGTGACGATAACAACTTATCGAATAAAATTATTATTGAATTTTCCTAATATTAGCGCTTTTTTAAAGCGACTAATAAAACTTTATTAACAAAGAATAGAATCTCCGTAATCTAGCTAGGAATTATATATATTTGAGAAGCCAGTTCATCCCTTTATACGATGGAAAAAGAAGATAAACCTAGTATCCTTAGTTGATTTTTGAAAAAAGTAGCCTATATATTTGATGAAAGCTATATTTAAAGTTTCATTATATTTTCATTAATTTTTAAAGCCTATAAAATATGAAATAGTAATAAACATTGTCTATAATCATAGATTACTAATCTAACCACAAATCTTACCACATACATAATTCCGGTACATTTGTCAGGCCAATGATGATAGCGCCCTTTTCATGTAGTAATCTTATTACCTCCGCATCTTCAGTTGCTATGTTATTTCTTTTCGAATATATCCCACATGTTGCAGGTAGTCCTGGAAAGAGAACGGGAAAAATATTAATTTTACGTATCAATATGAAACGTATTGTAATATTAGATTCTAACCTTATACTACAGAATACAGTCGTTTTTTAAAACGGATGGATCCTAATGACTTTAATATATTGTATTTAATTTGTATAGTGTGGTAAAACTTCAATATATAACTTGTCTTCTTGAAAGTACTAGAACATATAGTATTTTACGGCATAAGACGCAAATCAAGCACGAACACTTAGTTTTCATACATCACATGTGTATCAAAAAATAATTAGTATTTTACTGAATTCTTTACTAGTTACTACTATATAATACTAATAAACTTTTCTAGTAGCTATCATGACTACAGTCGTAACAATAATACATAGATTGACAGTAATAATATTAACAGGCTGTTAAGGTACGTCTTTGAAATAATTCATTTCAGGAGCTCAATCCCAGAGAGGCTTGACCTCTATATTTAGGGACCTATGTCAAACTCACAATTCTAAAAAAACATTTTCCAGTTCGAGCCACGGCTTAAAGAGCACTACGAGTATAGCAGAATTCCAGTGTCAAGTGTTCGTTCGAATTCGGTTGATTGTAGTCAAAAGTGTCGGCAACACTATTAAATCGTTATATCTAGCACAGTTTTTGGGAAATCTAATTAAATATTACCTATATTCTCGTTTCACCGAACGTTCCCGAAGTAATTATTACCTTGAACACAAATGCTGTCTTTTGTTGTAAATGGGACACCAAGCAACGGCTTCTCCACTTGTAACTCGTCAGCAGATTTAATCCCTCTTTGTATAAGGGCATCGATTTCAGATGCCTCTTTTAGAGCCAACTCGAAACGGTCACATACAAAACAGTTGAGTATTGGATTCACTTCTCCGATTCTTTTTATACACGCACGCACCACCTCCACACTTGTGATCTACAACAATTTTAATAGTAACTCAGTAGTAAACTTTGATGATTTTTCCTACTAATAACCGTTAATATGTTCTCATCTCAATCAACATCAAAAACACATAAGCTTTCGAATTAGTTTTATGCAGGACATTTATTTATTAATGTTGCTTTAATAAAGTGTGAACTCAATCCAAAACCTTGAAATATCGTCTTCCAGCGGAGGTCTTCCCCACGGGATACGACCTGCATTTCTTTAAAAAGAGAGCGTACTCTTTCCTCAAGGGCCGGCAACGCATCCATTGATGGGTGCTTATGGGCTGCGGCTGTTCCCGCTTGGGCCACTCGCAAGCTCGTTTGCCCCCCTATTTTATAAAAAAAAAAAAAAAAAAAAAAAATATCTTCTTTCCCGCCAAAAACAGACATGTTAAGATGGCGACTCGATGCCGCTCGAAAAGCTTCCTTCGTTTGGTCTTAATGATGTTCATACTTTTATTTCTAATTTAGCTAACATATATATCAAGATTTTCAAAACACATGGAGACTGTTTAGTATTTACGATACCTTTCTATTGATTATTAATATAATTTAAACGAATTCTTATTCGTAACATAAAGTTATATTTTATATATTTGGCCATGTATGGAAAAAATAATAGTCGTTTGAATCTTTTAAAATTTTATAAATGACGTTCGTGTTGATCAGGGAATACCATTTTATACAGACTGAAAATTTGCCTCGTTAAGTTCGCGCTTTTCGGTTTTATTTAATGCGATACCACGTCTTAAATTATAAGTCTGATTTTAGTATAATATATTGATAGTAGAAACAATTTTTTATTGAGATAAAATAACTTTATATTGACTAATTTCATTACAATCTAGGTACATGTCATATCTTCAACGTACTCAATGCATTATGTCTATAGTACTACAAATAATAAATATATATAAATGTATTAGGATAATTATTTATGTATGAATAATGCTCAATTATTTTACTATCTATCACTACTATAACTTATTAAGTTACTTTTATCAGTAGTCGAAGGTTTTTAACAATTAAATGGAAAATTAATCATCAAAATTTCAAATTCGTGGATCATGTAGATTACGTACGCTACAGTGGACTATTTGATTGCACATTTCCCAACCGTACTTACCTCCCTATATCGAATTTTTCTTGCAACTTCAATCACTGGCACCTTCAAAATATCATCAGTTATGACAGGGATTCTCTTTCTTCGACAAATTGCGAATAAGCTGGAGAAAATAACCACAGTACCAGCTAAACTTTTTCTTATAACATTTAGTACTTTAGCGGAAAATGGAGTTGCGATATCAACATCCATTGTAGAGTTCATTTTAAATTACTTTTGCACGAAACTACCGGCCCTGCTAACGTTTTATCTGATACTGAATAAACACACAGATAATAGTATCATTTTGGAGAATAGTTAAGTTATCACCGCACATTAGTGAGATTCCAGATTAACGATTACTCGAGAAACAATAGGATGTATGTAATAAAGTCTATTAACGCATGACGTCACTTAATTGTCAATACGAATCGTTTTATATAGTCGGTGCAGGATTTGACGATTTTTAACTCTGATTGACGACGAATTCTAGCCATCCATAAATCAATCTACTAGCAGTGTTTACCTAAGTATTTAAGCGACTCTAAACCTTTTAAAGTTACACGTACGGATGCGAGGAAGTTTGAGACAAATATGTCCTATGTCACACGTACCTGTTTTACGTAAAAAAAATTGAAGCAGATGTAGAACTGTGTCTATATGGTCTTGATTTTGCGATATTAAAAATATAACTTCAAATTTATTACGAAATAATGATGTTCCAACCTCACAACATTTTCTTTAATTACAGGTAAACATGTCGGAGACGTCAAAGGACGACGAAGACAATTCAAAACAAAACAATGTGAAAATATCTCTTCCAACTGTTCTTTGCACCGATACAGAGACTGAAGTACCGCAACCAATAATTTCAGATTCTAAACTATCCCTACCTACGGCCTTGGGAACCCCCACCTCTCCCCTTTTAGTTAACAGCCCATTGTCCTTGCCAAATTCACCGACTCCATTCACAAAGGTCCTTCAAACACGACCCAATAGCTTTCAGAAGCCTGATCAGCCAACACTGAAACACGTTGATATGAATAAAAAAGGGGATACGGCATCAGCAACCGGTAAGTAAATTTTATAGTTCATATCGCTAATTACATTATTTTTACTTCTTTGAAGTCTTTAATCGGAAAAATAGTTAATACCACTTGACAAATGTAAGAGAAAATTTATGTTTTCGACTTTTAACTACGTCGCAGTTAGTTCTCATGTAACCTTATTATGTTAGGATTATAATACACACTTAAACTTTACTTACGCCCTCTACGGGTGCTCATTTGCGAGATAATTTTCTCATTCAATATAACTGTGTACGAGTATTAGCTTAATTAAACAATTTTGGGACCTTTATTGTCTCGACCTTCAAATTAAGAATTTGCCGTTATAAAAGTAAAGCCTGTTTTAAATAAAGTATATCATAAATTTTCATTACGGTACGCAATGACATAGAGAAAGAAAAACTTAGTGAAAGAAAAACACTGAATTCATTTAAGGGGACTAATGGTTATATTATCATGACATCGCTTGTTTATAAATCTATTCCACAGAGCGTTGCTGTGAACAAATGACTAAGTATTCCTTATTTATTTTAACCAAACAGATTTAAAATTAATGTGACTACTGGAAGAATAATTTGTTTACACTTTACTAAAACTACATTTTTAAATTTCTTAATATTAAGTTTCTCAGCGTCATAGATTGTTATAAAACTTTAATTTTTAAATAACAGATTTAAGCACGATAATCCGATAAATAAATTGGACAAGTTCAGTTTTCCTCATAAATAACGAAGTGGCTGGAAATGGAAAACGTTACAGTTAGCGAAATGCGAATATCCCGCAGTCGACCGCCAACAGCGAACACTGCTAGTCGTGTTATAGCTGTTCTATACACTTTAAAAAATACGTAAATAAAATATTTAAGACAAAGCAAATGTTTGAAAACCGTAGCTTACGTAATTCATTCGCGAATGCTCATTCGAATAAAAAGATTCGGAATTTAAATTCGTTTGCATTGGAAATGCAAAAATTGGAATATGTGCATGGTATATACTGAGAGTGGGATTAAGTGATGGTTTATTGCGTACAATGCCTTGCTGTGGTTGTTGGTGGAACGGCAGACAAAGGCATCGACCTCCTGACACCGCTGCAGGTAAAATCAAATTTACCCGAAATATAATACAAACATTTTTTATTTATTTACAGTAAATTGCATTTGATTTTGCTTTAATAACATTAAAAGCTTTCGTTTTTATCTAATTCATTCATGAACTATATTCCAAGTAAGTACGAAGTGACTGAACGCATGTATGACGATAATAAATTATAGTTAAATGTCGTAGAACAAGAGAAAGTAAGAAGAAAAGTTATTTTGATAAAAGTGCAACTTAAGTTATCTTATCTAATCAATAATTTACATAACCAGCGAGTTTATTTGACGATGAGGCTGTTAACTGAAATGTTGACATTGGTTTAACAAGCAACATCGGAATTAGAATAGTTTACTTCTCAATATTGCTAGTCCTTATATGTATGAAGATTTTTATACACGTTTTCAACTTAATGTGTCGATGCCGTTTTCATAATATTCATCATTTTGGCTCCGCTCATATTGAAACCAACGCTATAGCCTAAACACTTCGATAAATGGACTATCCAACACAAAAATTTCTCGCACTAGTAATTCTTGAGAATAACGCTTTTAACCAAACATACCTTTATGATATTGGTAAAGATTTTCCATGGTTGACCGGTGTTTAAAATAAAAATGCGTCATTAAGTTTGATAGGTTGATTGTTTGGAAGATTTAAATCGATACACCTGTTTTAAAATGGCTAATTACTCATCTTTTATAATTTCTGTTTAGATTATATGAATCAATACTACGTCACCATCTGAGTGATCAAAATCGAAATTGAAAAAAGCAATAAATCGTAATCAGCCTGTAATTAATATTAGTTGTAATAATAATATTGTAATATTAATTGTAATTGTAGAACAATACTTTGATTTATAAGGGGCACAATTGACACTGACGTCATACCATACCTTTAAGGAAGGCTTTTGGTGATGTCAAATGTTTATTATTCATTGCCATTAGCCATTGAGGTCCCTTGTGAAGATGTTCTGTTGTATTAGTAGCGGTAAAAGTGACGTGTCGCTGCAATCAGGTATATTTAAACATTATTAAAAAGTAATAAAAGTGTGCATAAATAAATTAATTAAAACTTTAGACTTGGTGTTACGCAAACAAAAAAATAGGTAAAATTGAGTTGGGTAAAATTCTTGTTAATATTCTGGACTCGTGCGTAACAAAGTTTGGGTGATAAACACCTCCAGTACTAAAGTTATATAGTGTAGTCGTCTATGGATTTCCAATTTCCGCAACATATGGAAACTAAATTAAGTCACGTAGCGCACACTAAGCTTTGTGTAATTGTTAAAGGTTTGGTGTAAAATCCACAGCTCCCAAAGCTAGAATGCTTTGAAAAGTCTACAACGGTGGTGATTCTGATGTACACTCTCTAAACTAAAAATGTCTGTTTTAGACCTGTCAAACATGTGTAACCTATTCTATTTATTTCTACATTGACAATTTAAACCTTATTGCTATCAATTTAGAAATAATCATCTCTAAAGCATGTTTGACAGGTCTAAAGCTAAATTTAGAGATTTTTAGTTTAGAGAGTGTATATCAGAATCGCCACCATTGAATATAATTTAATTGAACGTGATAATCTCAGGAACTACGCGTGTGAATTGTAACAATGTATTGCATAGTCCGTTTTTCGATGTCCAGAGCGTACATAAAAAATGTGGAGAAAAATTTATTATCTTCAAAGCGTAATCTCAATTTGAGAGATATGATAGAGTGCAAATTGATTTATGATACATTAAATACCTTTTTATCCGTACTAGTGAGCAAAGTTTCCGATAAAATCAATAATAGTGTCAGAGAATTAATGGAGAATAACTTCGAAGGGCTCCGCCGAGCCAAACTTAATTATTACATGTTATATTGGTGACGATATATCAGACACTTAAATTATACACAATATCCTGTAGGTATGTTATTTTTTATTGTTGATATAATTACTTTTTACGTGAAAAATTGGTGTATTAATTTAAAACAATTGAACTAAACGAAAAAAATATATTTGTGTTCTTGTTACTAGATATATTATGATGTGTTGAGCTGGACCTATTTCGTTGTAGCCTGACGGAATTTACAATAGTGACTATGTATATACTTAGTTATAAGATGTAAATTTTATAAAATAAAATAAATGTATTTTTAGCGATAAGTGTAAATAAGTTCTATCGTATTAGCAATGCTGTCAAGATACTTGTGTATGGAAAATATAAATAAATAATAGAGTTTCAATGAGACCCATTTTTCTATGAATCTAATCTATTTGGTTATTTGGATTCAGTGATGTCAATATGTATATGTAGTTTATGATGTATGGAGCAACCCTTAGAGCATTAAGCCTTAGATGGTTATAAATTGCGGAAAGGGAAACATATTTAGCGGAAAGCATATATAAGGCGTGGCATAAATTTAAGTATTTTCTTACTACTTTATATTTCCATAATTTGAATAAAATGAATATTTAAAAGTGCTCTCATACAACATCGTAAGTTTTTCCCTTATGTTAACCAGAATGGTACTGTACCCGTACTTTTTTGGCTTTATGATTTGATTTGAGACAGCTAAGGTGTGCATGCATAAATTCACTTTGATTTCATTTTATAATATATGCACATATGAAATAAGACCATGGTATGTAAATGTTTCTAGGTATACGAGCACGTTGAAGGGCGGCTACGCCTGACCGAGTTAGTTATTATATCAGCTTTCCCATTTTTGTGTATTATTTTAAATACATAGGCTATAAAGGCGTTTAATCATCGAAATGTCATATTTTTGCCATTTAAATTGGTATAAAGGAGAGATATAGTTTTTTTTTAATAAAATAATTGCTATTTGGAGTGTACAGCCGTAAAATCCCTATCTTCGTGTAATTAAACGCTTAAATAATATTTATTCTGTAACATACGTTATGGTTCTACAAGCAAACAGTTATGAAAATACTCGTACAAAATGTTTACATTAGTTTCGCGCTGTAAGATTTTTCATACGAATGCGAAACTTGCGGTTTTAATTTGGTACATGAAGTTGTATAAATACATTTTTCTAGCTGTCACTGACAGTAATACAGTTAGTAAAACTAAATACTAACTAAGACTAGAGATCACTCAATTTGGTCAAACTATACGACGATAACGCCTTATATTTATGAATTAAAAATTATGTATTTCATGGCAACGCGAGATTAATCTCGCCAGTACAATACAATATTATTTAATTATATTTATTTACGACTATATGATTCTAAAATTATAGGCTCAAACTAAACGTATTATCGAAATAACGAAATAATAGGCCATCTTAAAGTTCATGCATATTTGTACATGTATCGTACATTATATTTTTTTTTATATAAAAAAGGGGGGAGCAAACGAGCTTGCGGGTGACTGGAAGTTGATTCCACAGTTGTTCGCAATAGTAAATGCCTTGTAAAACGAACTCTGGAAGACTTCCAAGCATCTCAATATGAGTTTAACGTTTATATGATATGAGAAATCTGATTACAAAGAATTGTGTTGACACTTTACCGGATGAAAACTCTTATTTGCTTTGAATATAAAAAATAAGCCTGCATGAAACGTTGATTTTAATATTAAAACGTGTTTTATTAATGTTCAGTATTGGAATATATATATGTATATATTCCACAGGTTTACTTTTATTCGATTACAATGTTTCCTATATAAATAAGGTTCTTGTGTTTTAACAGTTTGTTCATTAAAAGAAAAAAAAAACTTAACCAAAAAAAATATTCTGATCTCAGCTCAGCCTAAACACAATTTGATAGAAGTTCTGATATATAACAATAAATTTATTATCTTCCTCCATTTTCTCGCGCATTAGTTTGATTGAGAAAACTTTTTGGAAAATATAGGAGTGTTTTTGATATTCAGTAAGCGTTGCTACTCCTTGTCATTTTCAGTTCTTTACTAAAATATTGAGAAACGGCCGTACGTGATCGGAAAAATGTGTTCTTTGAAATGCCGTCTTTTTTATATGATTATCCTTGTCCTAAACATATAAAATGACAAATTGGACGTTAATTTATTTATTTATTACAAGGAAACATAACAAACACATCACAGGAACAGACGAGATACAATTATATATATAAGACGAGATACAATTTATAAATATAGATATACCATCTTAGGAAGTAAAATGGAGTAGCTAAAATTATTTTTCCCTGTCATTTTCTCCATTCAATATATTATTTGAGGCATTAAACCATTGACACTATTAATAGATAAAACATTTTTTTAATCCATTATGAAAAGCTTTACATAGAATGAAACTTTAAACACCAATTTCTTATACGTTGAAAACAACTATTTCTTTATGAGACAGCGGGCAAACTGCAGCCAATGGAACCTGCAAAACCAGGAGGCTTACAGGCGTGTTGCCGGCCTCATTATTCATTTTTCCTTAATCATTACAAATAATATTTACTAATATTTCCGGAAAATCAGTTGTGTGTTGTGAAGTTATCGATTTTGAAATGTCAATTCAATTATCGTGGTTATCCATTAACCGTTGTTGTTGAGACGACTGTAGCTGTACTAGGATTTTTATAGAAAATATTAATATTATATAGTATAAATCGTAAAATATTTTAAAAAATGCATAAAAGTTCATATCAGTAACACGTAATTGTAATTTATAGCGATTAACGTGATTGAATAATTGGTGGATAATCCGGTCGTTCCAAGTTTAACTAGAATAGACAATATTTATTATTAATATCAAAGCATACTATAGCTTTGATTCGCATAAATATTTATGATCGTTCGTAAAGCAATCGTAAAAATTTCAACATCAGTTCAACATTTATCCGAAACAGTTATTTTTATTTGTTATCATTATTTTATAAAATGCTTCAAACTATCAACACAGGTATATTTTTTAAATGTTATATTATTTAACAGTACTCTAACGCTTAATTATCAGTCTATCAAGTCTAATATTATGAATTAGGATTAACAAATGGCGCCAAAATCGCAAAGCGTTCGCGGCCACAGATTAGTTGATTTCGAATATGACAGACTATAAACGCGTCCTTTGTAAAAATAGAAAATCTCTTTGGTGATCCTATTCATACATTGTTACTTTTGTAAGCTTAAAACCTTTATGTCGTTCTGAATTTACTTTCACGTATAACACATAGATAATATATTGAATTACAAAGCTATTTTAAAACATCGTGATAATAAAATTCTTGAACAAATCTCTCTTAACGTTCTGTGCATTAAAGATATTTATGGAACGCTATGAATAAAATTATCATAGTTCATATTTGCGCAGGTGTAAGTGTGAGGGTGAAGATAAATATGTATGAGTTCAAAGTATAATATAATGTGCAATGATGGTTTGCCAAAAAATTTATTTGTAACTGAATTTAAAAAGGTTTACAATTCTGCGCGCAATGCTCCAGACAATGTCTGCGTTGTATATGTCGGCGTCAAGCCGGGGATATCGGGTCCAGGTTCCATTAAAACACACACAATAACTTGATTTTAATTAAAGACGATTTCTCTTACAAAATGCATGAGCGTAGGTTAGTTGCGATTCGTTTTTTATATAGACCAACCGCTATCCAAAGTAACGTTTTAGAACTGCAACTTCCTTTACATGAAATTCTACAATTAATTAAACTATAAATTAAATATAAAGTTAAATAAACAGCAATAATATTATAGTGAATTTTACATTATACAACACCAAATAATTTCTTTTTAACAAATTGTACAGATTTATTATAACTTCAATAGCCTAACGCCACTTTACAAAATTCATCAACAGATGGCGCTAACAATTAGATGATAAAGTGAAGATATGTTTTACAAACAGTTAAGGAGTCAATACAGTGTCTTATATTGTTTAGAATATAAAAGTTTAAACCTGATGATCACCAATGGTTATATTAATATTACATATCATTAATATAATAGTAAAAATAATATAATTCTAATACATTAATTTGCGCCCATATATACTTTCCATCCAGAGGAAAATTAAGTCGTCCAAAATCGAACTCAAAAGTAATCCACTTTAAATAAAATCAATTTTAAATAAATAAATAAATAATATATTTAGAATACCCTCCCTTAGGGGAGGAACACAAACAGGAGATGAAAGTTGTAAGGTACTTAATAAAACCACGAACAGCTAGTCAATCATATATATTTAGTCAGCTAAGAGAATATATTATTAAATTTAAAATTATAAAGCTTAGGCTTTTGATACTTGAAGCGAAAACGCTATATCAGATAATTGCTGAAGTCATAATTTCTTTTGTCCAGGCCCTTTGTGTACGTAACGGCTGATTTATACAAAAATAAACCGAAAAGTGTCGGATTCAATTTGCAAACTTTGAATTTCTGGTCATAACGAGTTTTATACTCACTTCTCTTAAGCATTTATTAAAATCTTGATTTATTTTTCGGTAGAGCTTTAATTCTGATGCTTGAATGGACTCAGCGCAGTGAAACCAAGTTTTTTTTTAATTAAGGTATGAATAATATTTATTTCCACTGCAGCTGGAAAGAAGGCCACCTTTTGTTGCGTGTAGCTGTTGTAACTTCATTTTGTCACCTTTTATTATGTATTGAGTGCTTATATTTAACTTGTGTTTTATTTTAAATACATTTTATTTATTTTCCTATGAAAAAAATACATTATTCTGTTGAAATAAATAGGTACGTACTAATTCAGCGCATTGACTCGTCACGTTGGGCAAAGTTGATAAAGTCTTCTACAGGGTGGGCCAGAAAGGCGTACGATTTTAAAAACACTCTTGCGCTTGAACGATATGAGAGGGGGCCGCGCGGGTGGTGGTGGAGAAGCTCGGTTCTCGGAAATTTAGTCGCGATGGATAACTTCACCGGAGCGCAACGTGCATTCTGCGTTAAACATTATTACAAAAATGGCGATTCGTGCGCTATTGTTCGGCGTTTATTTCGGCGTGAGTTTGGATTACATGACCTAAATCAGTGTCCGAAGGAAAGTGTGATTAGATCGTGGGTCAGAAAGTTCGAAAATACTGGTTCGACTCTCAAACAAAAGCCTGCGGGACGTCCAAGGTCAACAAGAACGAAAGACACAATTGAACAAGTTAGAGCTTCAGTTCAACGTAATCCTGGTCTATCGACTCGCAAGCGTTCAGCTGAACTTACGGTATCCAGAACATCTTTGCGTCGCATTTTGTTAAAAGATCTGAAATTGCACCCGTATAAAATTCAACTTGTGCAGGAATTACAGCCAAATGATCCAATTTTAAGACGAGCTTTTGTTAAAACAATGCTGGAACGTTTTCGGAGTTTCAACAATATTCTGTTCTCCGACGAAGCCCATTTTCACATAAATGGGCATGTCAATAAACAGAATTGTCATTACTGGGCTGCAGAGAACCCACGTGCAAAACATGAAAAGCCTCTGCATTCGCCGAAAGTAACCGTTTGGGCGGCCATATCAGCGCACGGAATTATCGGACCCTATTTCTTTGAAAATGAACAAGGGCAATCTGTCACTGTAAACTCTGACCGATACATAGCCATGCTAAGGGATTATTTCTTTCCGCAACTGCAACAATTTGAAGCCTATAATCGTACAACGTGGTTTCAACAAGATGGCGCGACATGCCATACATCTAATGCCTCTTTGGCGGTCGTAAACGAGATGTTTGCTGGGAAACTGATATCGCGCCGAGGTGACATTGCATGGCCGCCTCGAAGTCCAGATCTAACGCCACCGGACTTTTTTATGTGGGGATACCTAAAAAGTAAAGTGTATTCCAATAATCCAGCAACAATTAATCAGTTGAAGACCAATATCAGAAAAGAAATGACAGCTATTCCCCGCGCAATGTGCGAGCGAGTTTTTACCAATTTGAGATTCAGATTCGAGGAATGTTTGCAGCGCGATGGTGCACACCTCAATGATGTTATTTTTAAGAAATGAATTTCCCGGATGTCTTCTTTTAATTGAAATAAAAATTGTATGTGAACTGTATTTAGTTTTTTTATTATATTTTTTTCAAATTCGCAATTCTTTCTGGCCCACCCTGTATATAAACCATATTGTACGCTTTGCGAATACTTAATTGTGTTGAGATCGAAAGAATATTTTGCTCTCGTCATACAAATTTAATACAGGGTATTTTTTCCTAATCCTAAAAATATTTCAATTTTTTGCGTTTATATCGATCAAAGAAGTGTTATCCATTAATTAAAGACAACATTGAAAACCTTATAACGTATTAATTTTCGCCCAAGCCTCAGTTTGACCTAATTTTATTATTTCAACAATTAATAAATTTGGTCTCATATTTTTTAATCTAATAAGCCATCTTGGGACTCCATGTTTAGGTGAGCAAAAACGGTAAGGTCCTTATTAGGGTTAAAGCGTGTTGTATGTAATACGCAGTAAGCCTTATGAGAAGTTAATCTTAGGAAAAAGCTTTTCATGGAAGAAACACTTTGAAGAGGTTTCATTAAGCTGAATAACATATTTGTTTTCATTATGTATCTAAAACAACCATAGATACTGCAACTCGTGTCATATTTCTTTACTTGATTATTTTATCTTAATAGGCAAGTAGTGATTTTGAATACACCCTCGATGGGTAAACGTCTTTACTATATTCATCACGATACCCAAGTGTTAATTGCATATAAATATACATACATACCTTTGTTGTCAGACGGGTCTTGAACACTTGCTGTGAGTACATACGAGTACGTACGTTCATAAGGAAGAACAACAAGACTTCATTCGGTTTTTGGTTGACTTCGAGCATGTAATGGTATTACGCATATTGCAAATTTTACCGAACATGTTCCCACACAATCGTTTATTGTACTGTAACTACTAGGCTTACAATATATTATTAAGTAGATAACTTGCGCGTTCTCAGTCAATATTGTAACTAGTTTTGTGTGTGAGTGATTCATTGTGAACAATTCATCTCATGAAGCTCGGCATAATACCTCAATATTACGTTTGCTTGAATTAGATGGAATAATATGGATCCCATTTCAACGGATGTAAATCTCTCTGGGAGCTTCTATAATGAACCTAATATTGATGCTATGATAACTTTCGCTTAATTTAACCGGCTTCGAGGCGATGGCTTTAATTTTTAAGAACGTTTTTATGTTCCCCGATAACTTTAAATCGTCTGAGCTGAGTAGGAACATTTTCGCTTGATTAGAGAAGCGCGGGGTATTCTTATATTCAGATTTTGAATATTTTGATTCAATATAAGAAATGCTTATTCAAATCCTTTAGGAATTTATTTTTGAAAATAGAAATATCATCGTGAGGCATGATTGACCCTGACCTGACACTATCTTCGTGCAATTTGTCATCAAAATTTACATCATGTAGGGATTGTAGGTACATGTAGGGATCGAAATTTAAAGCCTCCTTTCTCAGACTATAATATCTCTGTACGTTTCAATTAAAGACGAGTATAGAATTTAGTTTTTAAGGTATTTTAAACTTATGCTTTATACTTTGAAACAAAAGCAACCCACAAACTGTTGACAGTGTATTGAATATGAGTCATCGATCACCACCACTGTGTACTAACTTTGGCGATCTATAACGACAGTAATGAAAATATTATTAATTTCCCCTTTTGTATGAGTAATTGGCACACGTATATTTGCTCACTGTAACGTATTGATTTCCACGACACCACCGAAATGCGTCCTTCGCTATTTACTCTTCGTTCTTATAAAAGAAGCATGTTAATTTTATGTTATTTAAATTTAATTTTAATTTCATATAGAATATTTTTGATGATATTGAACATTATCTGGCCAACCTGTTTCCATTGCGATCCAGTACATTTATTCATATTAGTAACTCGACACATTTGTTAAGGTCTGTTTTGACCTTAACAAAAGTGTTGAGTTAATTCTGCGCCTCAATTGACACTACCAGTTCTCAAATCGAATTTGAAACTGTTAAGGAAAACTTTGATATATTTAACTTTTCATACTTCTCTTTAAGTAATAGGTAAAGTTTTATTGTTTGTGCTTTACTTAGAGACGTGAGCGTTGAATAGTATTTAATAGAACGGGTGTTCACACGTTGGCTTTCAACAAAGCTTTCACGTAAATTAAAACGCTTAAAGAAATTAAATAGTTTTATTTTAAAGAAAAACACTTTGTTAACGGATTAAGTTATGTATTTTTACAAAGTTTTTTTAGTTTTATTTTATTTCACATATATTAGAAATAAAGCTTGGTTTATTTGATGCTTTGGAAAGGCGGTTTTGTTCTCAGGGGAAGAGGTTCCGGTTCCACAGAGGTTTATCACTTATAATATAATGCTACTGAGGCATTTTTTGTCACCGTTGTAGTGCTTTACAAAAGAATATATTCATGGTATTCCTACAGCTAATCTAATCATTACTCACATTCGAGTAGTAGGGATTCACGGTTTCTGCCTCAAGAGGCACCAACCATGAACCCCCGCGTGGGTGGCCAATATCAGCGTCACGATATGACACGAAACTAAAAAAAAAAAAAAAAAAAAGTTTGGACTCTTTTCCGACTAAAGCACCCCCCATTTAAAGCGTTTGCACTCACTCCCGAAGCGATATCTCTACTCCTTTCAAAGTTAGCTTTTACCGTACATCATAGCCTAGTTCAGATCATTAGTTAATTACCCAGCTTCAACGTAATAGTGATAAGAAGGAGGCTGAGTCATAATATCATTAAAAAGAAATTAGTATTACCCAAGACTGCAGTACAACTTTAGATCATTAGTTAATTACCCAGCTTCAACGTAATAGTGATAAGAAGGAGGCTGAGTCATAATATCATTAAAAAGAAATTAGTTTAGTATAAAAGCAGTTTACAATCTTCATAACACAATACTACTATTCTAGTCCACAAGGAAGTGATCAAGTGTTTTATTCTACAATGGAGGTAAGTTTATGGTTAGTAACTATTTATATTTAAATGTATTTTTGTTGTTTCTGGTGTATTGTACTGATTATTCGCGTATTTGCTTTGTTACAGACATATAATGTCAACGATGTCGAGTCCTACAAACTCTATAATTACTATACGAACATGTTAGACGACGATGAAGAGAAAAGTTCCTCATCTCTTAATAACAAAAGAGCTCACAAGTTAGATGAAATTTTCAAGCAGCAACCTGAGCAGAAGAAAAGAAAGATTAAATTATCTTCAACTGCAGCACATTCAATGCAGGATGGAAAAATGGCTTACATGACAACTGATAAGAATGATGGTGAGGAAGCCGATACATTAGTGAAGATTGAAATATACAGTTTAAAGAAGTTGAGTGGAATCCCATCAGATCAACATTGGAAACATGTAAATACAAGATTGAAATATTACACTAACATTAACAGTGTAATATCGAAAGAACTCAATAAAACTGTATATAATATTACTAAGGAAATATCATCCGGAGAATGTACTGAAATATAGTTTCTTTAATTGAATTAAGAAATACGTCAGGAGTTTCAAATTCTAAACTTACTTCCTTTTCAGATGTTATTCTATAAGTGTGTATTCTTTTACCAAAAGCTGTGTCAATAATTTTTACATTAGATCTACCTAGATGCGGGGTAATGTTTAAATTGTTTTTATGTATGTTACTTCTAATATGATTGGCAAAATATTTCTTCGATACAAAGATATTACAAACATTACAATATTTGGTGTCAGAAGAAATACCTTTATTTCTTGAAGTTGACGCTTCTGGTGAGGTAGATCGGAGCTTCTTTGTATTTCCACTGTGAATGTTAACCTCCGCTTTCCTTTTACTCTCCTTGCACTCAAACTCCCTTCACTTTCTTCTTGGATTTCACAAACATTCTTTAAATGCTCCATAGTGTTTATCGTTCACAAAATAATGTTATAATGATCTATAGTTAGCAATGTCGAATAGTATTTATAGTACTTAATTAAGAAGATCGTACAGTTATTACTTAATAATGACCTATCTTTATTTAATAATAACCTAATCACCGAACAGTTATCTAATTCTTGAAATTAAAATGTTTAGTACATTCTCCGGATGATATTTCCTTAGTAATATTATATACAGTTTTATTGAGTTCTTTCGATATTACACTGTTAATGTTAGTGTAATATTTCAATCTTGTATTTACATGTTTCCAATGTTGATCTGATGGGATTCCACTCAACTTCTTTAAACTGTATATTTCAATCTTCACTAATGTATCGGCTTCCTCACCATCATTCTTATCAGTTGTCATGTAAGCCATTTTTCCATCCTGCATTGAATGTGCTGCAGTTGAAGATAATTTAATCTTTCTTTTCTTCTGCTCAGGTTGCTGCTTGAAAATTTCATCTAACTTGTGAGCTCTTTTGTTATTAAGAGATGAGGAACTTTTCTCTTCATCGTCGTCTAACATGTTCGTATAGTAATTATAGAGTTTGTAGGACTCGACATCGTTGACATTATATGTCTGTAACAAAGCAAATACGCGAATAATCAGTACAATACACCAGAAACAACAAAAATACATTTAAATATAAATAGTTACTAACCATAAACTTACCTCCATTGTAGAATAAAACACTTGATCACTTCCTTGTGGACTAGAATAGTAGTATTGTGTTATGAAGATTGTAAACTGCTTTTATACTAAACTAATTTCTTTTTAATGATATTATGACTCAGCCTCCTTCTTATCACTATTACGTTGAAGCTGGGTAATTAACTAATGATCTAAAGTTGTACTGCAGTCTTGGGTAATACTAATTTCTTTTTAATGATATTATGACTCAGCCTCCTTCTTATCACTATTACGTTGAAGCTGGGTAATTAACTAATGATCTGAACTAGGCTATGATGTACGGTAAAAGCTAACTTTGAAAGGAGTAGAGATATCGCTTCGGGAGTGAGTGCAAACGCTTTAAATGGGGGTGCTTTAGTCGGAAAAGAGTCCAAACTTTTTTTTTTTTTTTTTAGTTTCGTGTCATATCGTGACGCTGATATTGGCCACCCACGCGGGGATTCACGGTTTCTGCCTCTTGAGGCAGAAACCGTGAATCCTACTACTACTACTAATCCTACTACTACTACTCATTCGTTACAAAGTTTAACATAAGCCAACTTAGGAATACACATTTAAACACAAGCAAAACACAGTTAACAGCATTAAAGTTGTTTACGTGATCTCAAATCCATTTAAATTTTTGTTCACAACTTTCATTTAACGAATATCTAATAAAAGTACCATGAAATAATATATATATATATATGTCACGAAATCTACGAATCGCATATATATATATATATATATATATATATATATATATATATATATATAAAAACACGTTCGAATGCCTAATATTTATATAGATATATTAATTCTGATGGAACATTATATAAACTTTTGCTTTTTTGGAATGGTGATAGATTTAATAGATAAGGTATGTCGTAAAATCTTATAGGTGGAATTCGTAAGCGGGTCACAAGTAATACAATAATTATATTGAAGATTTGACCGTACTAGCATTTCTAAAGGAACCTATCGACAGACGATCGGGTCACGGTGAATTCCTAAGAATAGGAAAGGAAATGTATTGCCATGAACCCTACATAAATACATTTTTTCTTGATACAGTGTATACATATTACATAAATCATTACTTTGTTAATATCATCCCAACTTGATTGTAATAATATTAGGATCACTTTAATATTCGATGAATATTGGATTTAAAAAAAACGAACACTAAAAGCACCACACAAAAAAATGCGCATTTTTTGTAATATAATAATAATATAATTTTTTTTATTACTTGACGACATTTGCATCGCATTGCTTGTACTTTTTTATATAGAGAGTAATTGTACTAAAATATATATAAAACTCATTAAACTTTTTTACATTTTTTATTTAATATATTGTATCGATTCTATATAAACTGTTTCTATACAGCTTCTTTTACAGCTTCCTTGTAAACAAAGGAAATTATTAAGGGCCAATAATTCATATCCATCGTTGGAAAAGTCTATTTCCCGTTATAATACATAAAAACATTATGAGATCCTCGCGTTATAAGGGATTACAGTTATGACCGAGGATTATGAGGCTATTGGAAAATTTGCCGAAAATGTTATCGAACTTTTCGGGTATTTTTCCAGTTAGAAAAATCCTAAGCATCACGAAAGTATTTTTTATCTTTTTAACTATATTATTATACTGCAATTATGATATTTAAAGAAATGCTAGTGTATTTTATAGGTATTTTATATTTTATATATCACAACAGAATAATACATATTATTATTAGCATTATACAAATTATATAAAATTCATAAATGGAGTCAAAAAATATATCGTTTGTGTTATAATTTATTTGTTATTGTTATTAGGCTATAGTTTTTGCCCTTCCAACGTGATATATCACATACTCGTATGTTGTAGGTAAGAACTGAAGAAAATGTAAACGTCTTTACCGACCAGATATTTACTAAAGCAACCATTGTTTTGTCGCAGTTGTTTTCCAAAGAAACATAATATAGAAACATAATCTATAACATAACATAACATAAGGTAACATAATTGTTGTTGCGTCAACAAAACCTTAATGTTTCCAATGGGAAAAACTGCCAATTTGCAATCACTTTAATAAATCCAACTGGAGTCAAATTAATTTAATTGTATTTGAAACGCTGTATTCTGGGACAGCGTAATTGGGTAAAACTTATCAGTATAAACTTGAGAACTTTGGCGTTTTATATTGCGGCCCTGAAAGAAAATTAAGCTATTTATTGTCCGAGAGCGGAAATTTCTTTTAAGTACTTTTATTTTGTAAACCTTTTTTTGTGAGTTAATAATTTAAAATTTATATAATACAACTTTCTTGTATGGTTCTTTGATGATTACAATTTCCCTTATCATTTTAGTAGATAACATCTAACAACCGATCTAAATAGAACTAATTAAATTAAAGCTATCAAAATTTATATTTTTTTATACAATTATAGATAGTATAAAGTGTCTTGAACGTGTTATTTAAGCGGTCATACCTTGTATTGATAAAGGTGTTAAATACACTTACACTTAAATACAATCTTAAAGCGGTCCTATTTTTTTTAATAAATCAATCCTACCGCTGGGCATCGATTAATTTTATTATTTTTGTTTCAGGCAACCCTCGAAACAAATGTGCTTTGCAACCAGGCCACAGTCTTATGGATTGGATTCGTTTAGGGAATTCAGGAAAGGATTTGACAGGTGTAGGTGGACGTATGAGACCTGTTTCACCTTCGGAGTTGTCTTTGCATAACTCTCAAAGTAAGTTTTAAATATTACAATTATAATTTCAGTCCTCGCCAAACTAGGATTAAGATTCGCTTGTATCTTAATTAATTTTTGACATATATGTGTCATACTTGCAGTCTTGACTGAATACCTTTGATATCAACCATAGGATCGACACTAAATTTTCATGTGACTTGTTGTTGAGGATTGTATTCTATTTCAGGTGATGCTTGGTTAGCAATACGTGGACGTGTATATAACATAACTTACTACTTGCCATATCACCCTGGAGGTATGTGTCTTATATGAAAATTCATCGGCCTAAGGATGCCATTGGTGATCGTCATTTTTTTTTAGGTCCCGAAGAGCTAATGCGTGGAGCTGGTATGGACGCAACAGAGCTCTTCGACAAAGTCCACCCGTGGGTCAATTACGACTCCCTATTAGCAAAATGTTTGGTCGGCCCCCTATCTTACGATAGGCCAGATGCGGACGAGGTGTTCTCGTCACTAACACGACCCGATAAGTTACGAGAGCCATCGAAAGCCCAGGAACTAGTTAGAAAATCGATGGAGAATTTAGCTAATTGCATAACGCCGGTACGGAAAAAGATCACGGCGAAGAGCGAAGAAAATGTCAAGGGAAGTCCGCCGAGCAAAATTATGCAGAGCTTAATACAGTCGAGCGATTTGCCAGTATCGATTAGCCGGAGAGCAGCGAGCAGCAAGGCAGATAAATCTGAGGACGCTCCACCTCAGCTACGGTTCGATTGGATACAGACGTCGACGAAACTCATTATATCTATATATACAGGGCATTTAACAAATCCCGGTGGGTGTGCGAAGTTATTAAATGGTATACTATCCGTCGAAGTGGCCACAGATAGTTGGCTTAGAATATTTAGGCTAGTCCCTGAGGGAAGTTTAAAAGATCCCCTACAGCTAAAAATTTATTCAGAGAGCGGGAAAATTGAGGTAAATATAAGTTGTTTTAGATTCACTGGTGTATGAATTTTACATAATATAAAGAAAAGAAAAGTTTGCATGTTGATATATTATTAAAGAGGGAACAAATTGTAAATTGTGAACACTACTAACGTATAAAAAGATTATATAACATTGTCTTTTATTGACATAGATAGCTATTACTCATTTAAAGAAAAACACTTAAAACATTATTTTAGATTTTCCCGACGTTTCGCGTACTTTACAGTGTGCGTGGTCACGGTAGACAGAGGTCTACCGTTAATTTTAAAATAAAAAAAACTTAAAATAATATAAAATATATTTAAATTTTGTAAAAATATATAGCTTAATCCGTTATTAAAGTGTTTTTCTTTAAAGTATATAACATGTATATATATAATGAAAAAAATATTTAGCTACGATTTTTCTCCTCAACCTTATCACTTGATTATCACTTGGAAACTACTACGCCCTTCAAAAACCTCCAAGTGTTCGTCGTCGCTTGTTACCATGGTTACCATTGTTTGGTGTAATGAACACTATTAAAAACACGGCAGTTTTGTTTATCCATATTTGATAACAATCGTTATTTATACCGGTCAAGATTCAATCAATATTTCCATACTTATGAATCGCATTCCCCCTAGGTGATAGCATTAAAATCCGAGTGCAAAGTATGGAAAGGGTGTGGCGAAACGTCTTTCAATGATGCGATAAGGTTTACGACGCCAATGAAGGTGGACTGCCGAGTGATGAATGTCGCTCGGGTGACACATGACACAAGTCTGATAACGCTCGCCCCAATTACTGGCCCGGTGATCGTGCCGTTGGGGCACCATGTCAGAGTACATCATAAACAGTCAGGTTAATTGCTATAATTATTAATGTTTAATAAAGATTTTAGCTTCTTAATTTATCCGTAAACAAAATATTTTTATTGTGAAACACTAATTAAAATTATAACCGTCAAAGAACTTTAAGATAGCGGAAAAAGTATTATTATGAAGTTTAAAAAGTATACAGTAAAATTGAGAAAATTTATGTACAACAAATGTTTTTTTATTTACTATTGAAAGTATTTGTCTACACTTATCAGTATATTCAATTAATATATAAGTATAGCATCTAGCTACGAAGTAAATATAAACTCTATTGTACAAAACACCTTATATAAAACAAATTTTTTTAAGCAAGCGCAACTTAATTCTTTTTAATATTCCTAGATTCCGAATGTATCCGATCGTACACCCCTATTGGAGACGGGTGGGACAATTCAAGCAATGAATTCAGCTGTCTGAAGTTGGCAGTCAAGCGATACCAGTCAGGTAGCCTCTCCCCGTATCTGACGTCGTTAGAGCTTGGTGACGTCATCACTCTGTCGGGCTCCTACGGGAATTTCAAGTTACAGCAGGTACATTTTTATCAAATTTTAACATTCATTTTCACAATTCCCAAAGGACGCTGTTGTTTGAAAATGTGGACCTATTTTTTTCTGACGAGAGAGAAAACGAATGCGTGCTGCATTCGTATTTATTATAACTTACGTACTAAATAAAATAGATAGAAAAAAATACATTAATAAGTTTATTATATTTAATTTAGATAATTTTTTTTATAAATGGAGAGTTAAGTATAATTTCTTCTAAACTAACTATAATGTAATAGAAATAGAATACATATGGACAATTTTTTTTTCATATTATTTTACCTACATATATCTACATATATTTTCACTATATCCTGCAATCATTATTTACGAAAAAATATCTCTTTATTTTGTATTGAAGATATGATGTACTCTCAACGATCATCAATCACAATTTCGAGGCGGCACCTGCCTTCCACTATAGATAGAATATAACTCATTAATTTGTATATGCTTCCTATTCTTTTATAGATAATACAAAGATAACATAATTCCTATATTTTTATGACGTTTAACGAACTTGTATTCAAAATTTACAGTGGTCAATTTACGGATGCTGCTATTTTTCATTTCGAATTTAAAAAATAAAAAAAATTCTTATAACTGATTAGCTAAAGTTAAATAAATAAAATGATCTTCGATTCAATGGTTCGATTTATCATATAGCTTATTATTATTATCATACAGCGAATATTTATATATAGTAAGTCTGTATAGAAAGTGAATTCATAATTCGTAATTTAATACCTTGTCTCTTGGTAGTAGATCTATTTAAAACTAATATACATTCCTCAATACTAGTGAGTCTCTAACAGTATTTTCCTACTTTCAGTTAAAACCTGTGAAAACATTGTACCTAATAGCGGCTGGCACGGGCATTACTCCGATGTTGTCATTAATACGTTTTGCTTTGTCAAGGTCTAATCCCAGATGGTAAGTCATGTTTGAACATTATTATTAAATACTTAAAACCGTTTAAACCATCCAACCAACCAACTAATATGACTTTTTCTCATATATATAACAAAAAATAAATCTGAAGAAATTTTTTTTGTATATTATACACATATAATGAACAGGCTATTTGGTTTAATAGTTGGAATTTACAGTTCATGATTCGGAGTTCAGTTCTAGTGATGTAAAAATATAGAATTACAATAACAGTAAATTGTACTACAAAATTTCAGTGATAGTTAGATAGATAGATGGCCAGTTTTACTAAAGAGCCACCGACAATATAAAGCTATTTAAAAGATTTATGTACTAAGAATAGTCTGTAAGAGATTTTTCATTAAATATACAACCTTAAGTACGTAATAAAAGTCTCGCGTCTCTCGCAATTGCCTTTAATCTCTGATGCACGAAATTAAATTTCATTAACGTTTACAGTGAACGTGTACATTTAATATTTTTCAACAAGACAGAAGACGACATACTTTTCAAGGCGAAATTAGATGAAATTGTTCAGCAGGATGACAGGTAAATATTATATGTAGATACGACTGGCTTCGTATGTACCTGCTTCGATCCGCTAGACTTTTTCCTTGGACTAATTTGTTTTAAAACAAAATAAGTATATACTGATTCAAATGTTTTTTCTTTATTCACAGATTACAAATACTACACGTTCTGTCAAATGCAAGTTCTACATGGACTGGTCTAACAGGTAGAATTAGTATAGACATACTAAGTAAAGTAATTCCAAAAGATTGTGCAAACGCTCATTTTGCATGTCTCTGTGGACCTACGGAATTTACTCACACTGGCATAGATTTGTTAAAGAAAATCGGTGTAAAAGAGAACTTCATGCACGCGTTTATTGGATAAACCCTATCAACAAAAAATAATACTGTGTTAACCTTTCCAAAACAAAAACTTGAAAACGGGTTTTGATTTTATCTGTATAGAATAATCAATTAAAAAAGACAAAAATTGTGACATTTATTAAATATAGTGCACTTATTTTTAAATGCCGGAAAAGATAGGGATGGATCTAGGTTGATTCTGTACATTTTACTTCTCAATTATAGAAAATCTATGAAATGTGATTCTTTGATGACATATTTCGCCTTATAAATTAGCGGTGACGATCCATACCTATATTTTCCGTGTACAAAACCAGTTTGGACGTCCCATGAGTGAGACAAGTCTAGTCGAAAATATATTGATGTAAATATGTAAATCAAACAAACATCTATGAATTTCTTATGGTTGTTGTAGGTTTCTTTATTGAATTAATATATTATTAGAAAAAGCCTTGTGAATAAAATAAAAATTATTCAATCTATTAGCTTCTGGAAATTTATATTTTTACTAATTACTAGGAAAGTACTCGTATAGCACGGTCGTATACGTATAAATTTTCAGGTGAATAAACATTTCTGAATTGTTGAATTGTGTATTACATGTTAATTTTTGGAATAATGTATCTTATTTTGTAAACACGTAACTTATGTTTGACAGCTTAGCAAAGTTCCATAGTGTCGATAATTATAAGTACAAATATTTCACCATTAATAGTATGAGTGAAAACCTCAATATTTCTATGTTATTTTCATGAAAAATATACGTACCTAGGCTAAGTAGCTTAGTTCCTAGTAAATAATTAATTTTCCATCCAAATTTGTCCTAAAAATTTAATTTAAGAATTTTAAATCGTAACTGCTGTATAATTGCTTTAAACTTATCATCTATTTTCTCAAAACTTAGCAATTATTGAGTAGTTTCGAAGAGGCAAACAAAATTGTTTAAACACAACACAACAGTACAAATTTGACTAAAATAAACATGTATCTGAGTGTACATCAAATATAATGTTAATTCATTTTTATACTTCCGAATTTAAATGGATTATTCAATTAAATTATCATTTTTGTGAACACTTAACAAAGTAGATGACACTGCAGACTGAAATTCTTATAAGGTTTTGGTAGTATATGTTCGTAAATTAGCAAGAATTTGAATTAGGGAGTTTGCACCCGAATGAGTAATTAAATTCGAAGTAAGAAGATAGCTAATTTCATCGCACAAGAGTGATCACGTGCCGAGAACTGTTTAAACAAGTGAAGGCAACACAAACAAGTTAAGGAAATAAAAGGCTATAGAAATCAAGTAATTCTAATTTACGGGGACAGGCACTCATAGTATAAAACGGCACGTATAATTTGCATAGCAAACCTAGGTTTATTGTTACCATAATACTTAATATTGTGTAGTAGCACAGTTTTTGATGTAAAATATTCTAAAAGTGCCTACATTCCATTTGTGTTAAGTATTTACATTGTATTTTTTGGTATGTGATTAATTTTTAAATAAATGAATGTTATAATAAATTGTTGATTCTGTTTCCCTAACCAAAACACTAAAACAAATTACCATGGACGTCAGCTTCACTATTCAAGTCAAGTCCTTATATATCCTATATATTGCAAGCAAGCGAGTATGTTAATTCTATCGCCGTGTTTTTTTAGTAGGAGGTATGTGAAGCCAAGATTCTCATTGGGTTGCAGATCCACAGAGTAATCTGTCCTCCTTATCAATGGAAAGCATAGATGCAAAAAGATTATGATTTGGAAGGGGATGCTTACAAGAGCAATAATAATGATTAAAATTTAAAAAAGGAGAACACATCTTAATTATATTAATGAATCTTCATTTATTAAAAGATAATAGGCTCGAATTAAAACACATTTTCAAAGGAACGTATTTTATTAAAACGAAAGATATAATTAAATGCTTGTAGTCGTTCAGCACCATTGGTACTATCGTATACCATACAAGAATCCCGATTCTCTCAAACTATAAAGCAAAGAAATGCAAAAAGCGACGTGTGAATTCTGTTCTACAATTTGCTATATCAATATTACTTTATATTTTATTTATTTGCAAAATATTTTTGGCTTCACTATAAAAAATAAAAGGTAATAATAATAGCATACAAGATCTTTTGTGAAACAGAAATAAATAAACAGAATTCCCACCGTGAAAATGTGCAATAATTTCAATATTTTTAGCTATAAGTATAATAAAGTATTTTGTTGAAACTCTTACAAATATTGACAAATATTTTTTCATGATAATATTGTCTATTAAAACAAACAGACTTTTCTCACTACAAATCTGACACTACAACGAAATCTACTCAACTTAGACTATAAGCCGGTCTCAGAGATAATAGTAAGTACTCAGCCATTGGAGCATCTAGGGTGTGGATTTCCTTGCTCATGATGTTCACAATTGTAGATTGGAAAACAGTTCAAGACCGGGAGCCACAATATCATACCGTCAATAACAGAACCGATAAAAGAATTTGAATGGACATATGATCAAGAGTGAGATGTCCGCAAAGGTGGTCGCAAAATGTCTGTCGAGGGCTTCTGGCCTCTCCTGTATAGTTCACTCCGTAATCCACGGAAGCTCCATTGCAGTACCAGTTAATCTTTATTATTTTAGCTATCGTATCTGAATCAATTTAATTTCCTTGATAATCTGCAAGCTTAATTTAATGGAAAACTCTGAGTACGGTTGTTAATCATAACTCCTAAGGCTGCATATCTGCGATCCGGATCGGACCACGCGGATTTTGATCCTTCCGTTGAGGCAATCATTGGAAACGACATTGGACGCTCTATTATTTGAACGCTTTGTGAAAAAGTAAGAAGACGAACTGTCGCGTTCGATTTTGATTGGACGAACGCACTTGACAAACCTTTGTAATGGCTATCTCATAAAATATTTCTCTAAATCAATCGATTTTTTTTTTCTTTTTCTTTTTACATTACCCCATGGCCAGTTTGTGTATTCAGCTTCGTCTTACCAGGACCGATTGGGTGACACAAAATCCGCGTACCGAGACAAAGAAGCGTCAACAAACGAATATAACTATTGAAACATTTAATGACATAACTTATCTCAACAAACCTACTTAAATACGTATACTAGCCTAGATTAAGAAAATTAAACCAATCGTTTCACGAAATTAACAATTTATAAATACAAATAAACATTTCCAAAATTTAACAACGCATGCTTTAGTAGTAACCTCAGTAGAAATCACTTATTTCGAACATATGAGGACTCTGGGTGAGGGCTCACATTTCAGTGTAAGTTATTTAAATGATAAAACAAATTTAAAACTACCCAAACTTTCAAAATTACCGAACATGGAATTTACAACAATTAAATTAAACTCATAATAAAAGACTCGAATGATTTTCACATTAATAAACTATTTACAAACTACTGTACAATTACCAAATTCACTGTATTTTACATTGAATTACATTCGACGATTGAACATGACCAATTTTGTCCTTTAATAACCAATACAATATTTATATCAATATTATAAAGCTACTATAAATATCAATAATTGCGAAGCATAAATGAAAAATGTGGAAAACGGGGAAATATTTTTCCTTTTCGTGCGTCACGATAATCTGCACATCAATTAAAACTTTTGAATTGAATTAAAATATAAGTTAACATAACCTACCTTCAATAAAATAAACACAATTGCAGCTGCAACTGAAATCAGTCACTTTTCTAAAAATGTTGTTGGTATCGGCTTATATTTTTAGACTTTTTATTTTAATTTAAACAGTAAATTCAGAATATACATTTTCAGAGACAACACGAATGTGTAAAGGCTAAAGCAGATGTTATTGAAATAATCAGTGACGGCTTCTTTTAACGATATTTTACGTTCTCATCAAAGCTAAATAACGTTAACGATTTTTAAAATGTACCTAAAATCTGTGTCCGGATAAAAAACCTTCAAATTAAAAACAGGAGACAAGTTGAGCCATAAAACAAGTTTCAAAATTCGCCACATGTCAGCTGTACACGCGGTAAGTACAATCATGTAGAACATAGATTTTTAGATATTGAAATGCAATACTATGTGAATTTTTATGTTGTCTTTTCTACTTTTTCTTCATATGTCTGAAACTACAATGTAAATGAAAGCTTAGAAATTGTAAAATGGCGCTAATTCTGATAACTTGTAAGATGTTGGGCAGATCCGACGGCAGAAAAGAATGTCAAGAATTAGCTTCCTTGTATTATGCAGTAAAACTAAAATCCTATGGATTGTCTTTCTTTTGTATCCTATATTTACAAATGTTATGCATACGTCTCATTTTAATGAATACATACATTACCACTACTGCTAAAAGAAAAATTTACTGTTTTCAAAACAAGTTTAGTAAGATAAAAATTTTGTTCAAAGTACGCAGAACCTATAGAGAATGTGTGACATTTACAAATTAATGTTAATAAATATTTCTACCTGTCTATTTTATATGTATTAAAACTAAGAATTTTAACATTTAATTAATATTCTTTTAGACATAAATATTATAGACGACTTTTTTAAAATAATAACACAGACAGGTAAAAATAATTTATTTACATTAAAAATATCTATGGTGACAAAGACAAGTTGTTGTCTATGCATTGACATCGTTTACAAATAGAACGTCGCGATCCTTTAAGCCCACATCAATAAGTTTTGAGGGGCCACGAAAAATGGAACGTTTTGGAAAGTTTGTCGTTATTTCAAATTCTTCGGGCGCCTGTGGATGACTGAACACGAAGTCGTATAGATCCTGAAATCATGTGTTTAGATATGAATCAAATAAAAGAAAAAGATTGACTGGTTCAAATCTAAGAAAAAATAAATCATGTGTTGTTCATTAATACAGAAATTTGGTTGTAGAATCAGTTCGTTTCATTTGACTGTCAATTAGGTATACTTATATATATTTAAAAAATTGGGTCCCTACATTAACATGGGAATTTTTGAAGTTGATTTTATACAATTTTAAGCGTAATTTAACAGCAACAGAGCGTCGCTAGGCGTCAAACTGCTTTTGGCGATCTATAGTTAGTTTGCGTTTCAAGCGCGATCGTGTCAATCACGCCCGTCCATCGCTATGAAAAAAACAACGATGTGCGCCGTATAAGCATACGGCACGTGACCAATTATGAGATTCGCGCAACCTTTGACACATATGAGGCATGAGTCAATCAAAGTCAATCCTACACAAACATTTTCAAAAAACGGACTATGTCAATGAGTACCAGATTCTAGGAAAGTTCAAATTTTTTATGGTAAGTGAAGAAACATGAACTGACTGCTACAATCCGAAAACAAAGCAGAAACAGAGTGTATGGGTTATTTCAGGATGAGCCGGAACCAAAAAAAAAGACGAGTAGGAAAAGTGCATCAAAGCGGATGCTTTTTTTCATGTGGACACATATATATCGGTGCAAATATAATGCAAACTGCAATTCATCGTCCGATTACGTCATCGTCACACGTGTTCCGATTGGTCGCTCCCCACTACTGTCAAAAGCGGGTTTGCAACGAGCACGCGCTATTTGACCGCCGACGTCTGGCGACCGGGTACTGGAATACGAAGCACCCGGCGTGGAATTGCCGAACGCAGAATTCCAGGGGCCTAAGACTCTTCCATGATCGGAGGCCCTGGACTTCTGCGTGTCGGGGCCTGATGTACCCACGCGGTGCCCGGACCAGGCTTATCATCGCCCCGACACCCTGGACATTGTGGTGCACCAAAGGCTGACTTTTCAGCTGGTTCAGGACGTGATCATCGACGAGTTCCTGTCAGACCACCTCCCGGTGATCGTCACGTTCCTGGGCCCGGCCCCTGATGCTACTCCAACCACGCCGCTTCGTAGGAGATGTACCGACTGGAGGGTCTTCGCGCGCGCCCTCAGTGAGGCCCCCAGCCTCGGCCCCCGGACATTCCCACGGCTATTGACCAGTTGGCGACTGCTTTTACCACGCCGCTCAACAAAAAGGAGAGCGTCGCTGCGGTATTCCTCGACATGGAAAAGGCTCGTGCGCAGGAATCCAGCATCCCGCGGCGAGTGGTGGCCCCATCATCCGCTCCTTCCTTCTCGACCGGCGTTTCCACGTCTCCGTCGAGGGGGTGAAGTCGAGCAGCCGCCCATTCGCCGCCGGAGTAGCCCAAGGTAGCTGTCTCTCAACGGTGCTGTACACCATTTAGACCGACGATGTGTCTGTCGCGACGGGTAGCTCTGTCGCGCTGTACGCCGACGATATCGCCTTCGTCGCTTGTTAACTTAACCCCAGCCACGCAGCTACCAAACCCCAGAGGGCGCTGGATGCCCTAACCGCCTGATCAAGAAGCAGTAGACTGGGTGTGCCCCCGACACCCTCCGCAAGTCTTCGGGCGTAACACCTTAGAGTGCGCGCGGAAGATAGCGACAGACCCACGCGCTATTCGCTTATCAGCACTCGAGCTAGACGGACCTCTATTAATATTTTGTTCATTTTCTTTGCGAATTTATTTTAATTATTAATTGGCACAGGACTATTTGTTTGCCAGAAATTATTGACGAACTCCGTAATAACCGTAAACGCAAGGTGATACTACAACGGTAGTTCCTACGCGGCCAGTCAGACGAATGTTTTCAAGTTAGTTTACGCAAAGGAGAACATTTTGAGAAATAATTCATTTTTGACCTGTAATTATTAGTATTTTTCCTCATTCATTCCGGGAACCTTTAGTACGTCCCGTGTATATGAAATGTTACCAACATATTATATTCTTTCTTATGTTGATTCGTAAGAAAATCTTTTTGGTACTAAATGTACGTTATTTATGAATAAATAAAGCCAACTAAAAATATAACGTGTCACGTTTTGTATATAACAATATTTAGAAACAATTTCATTTCCACTTTAACATTTTTTTCTATTCATAAATTATTTTTTTTCCTGAATATATATTTAATAATATATGATATATTTTATGTATGCATGGTAAAAAAATTAAAACCTGAGTAGTGTGAGCGTATAGGAATCGCCGAGTAAGCCTCTCGCCCGTGGGCAGCCTTATGAGAAGGGCAATAGCTTCGGGACCTGCTTTCGGCTCCTCGGGCAGACGAGCAGCCATTGCTTCACGAGCCTCTACCACCTGAAACATTGAACTTTAATTTCCTATTCTTGAATTTTCTAATCATTTAATTCCTGTTTTTATTAAAAACTAACATGTGATAAACATTCACCATTGGTGAAAATTTACAATTTATGAGCCTTGAGCTTTAATGAAACTATTAAATATGTTTTATGTTCACAATCTTATAAACTTGAAAATATTTTTTTAAGAATCTAAAATTTTCAAATTTTTCTTCCCTTGTCTCTTCTTTATCCTCTATATTATATACTCATAACTCAAACTCAAAAACCTTTAATTACATAGGTATAACAATTTAAAAAAATCTAAATTGATATTTATCAGCAGTGAAGTGAAGAGCATATAGCAGATGAGAAAAATTACCAAGAATAATCAAATATTATTTTTAAAAGCTCCATTCGTCATTATTACATCGTCATTACATACAAATACCAATAAAAACCAGCGGGTCTAGCGCAAACCAACATTACAAAAAAGAGCAACATTAAAATATTCAATATTAGTATCAGCACCGCATTCCCAAATCCAAGCTCCACCAGGCACCACATAGCACGACGCATAGCCACCATAAGCACTATGACACTATAGTGAACATGGCTTAGCATAAATATTCACAACAATGTCATTGTATGTTATAGCAGCAATTGTCACGGTCAGAAATATATCCTCTTGGTAGCGTCCCTAACTAGGCCTACACCCACCTCCTGCTGCCGTCTCTCCTCCGCCTGCCTCTTGTGCAAGTCGTCCTGTTCCCTCTGCGCCCTGGCCTCTCTCTCAGCCGCTCGCCGTCTCTCTTTCTCTTGATCAGCCGCCAACGACTCCGCATATGCTTCGTCTTGGGCGGCACGCAGCCTCGCTGTCACTTCGCGTTCCACTCTGAAGACATTGCAAAAAAATTATATGCTATGGGCATCAATATGGTTTGTAAAAATGAATAAATAATAATTCAATTACATAGCTTGAGGGAATACAATGAAGATTATATATCAGAAGATGTGTATGAAATTTGAAATTTGTTACTGAATTACACTTTTTAATTTTATGATGTAAAACTCTATTATACCTATATTAAATGAAGTATAGTTAAAGAAAATGAATCTCTAAACCAGATTTCTAGTCTAGGGTGAAAAATATTGGAGTAAAACAGTGAAATGCCATTGGTTGGATGTGCCTGAACTAAGAGGTGTTACAATCCCACAATGAAAATTCCTGCTCGGCTGAAAATGCCTGTTCATCCAGTGATACAAGAAAGAAATCAAAATATGTAAATAATGGCGCATAGTTCTTGAGCCGGTTTATAGATAATTTGACAAAAAATGCTTGTATAAAGAGAAGACAAATAGATATGTTGCTTAAGGCTAAAAATAGAAACTCACCTATCTGCTCTTGCCGCATTTAAATAAGGCTCATTCTCCGATACAATTCTTTGTAATCTATTGATCAGTTGCTGTGGTGAGCAAGAGCCTTCACTTCTTGCAACAACTGTCATCCTGTGCTCCCGAACGCAAACCACACATAACAGTGGGTAGCGTCGCCCGCCCACCGATTGGGCAACTCTCCATCCTTCTGATGTATCTACAGAACATCCCCAAAACAGAGCATGTGTGTTTATGAAGCTGATCACATCAGGGTCTGACAGCGTATTCCTGAAAAATCAAGATCATTTTCTAAAAATCTTGCATAATCTGTTGACAGTCTATTAAGTATTTTGGCATAAGGCCTTTACCTTCAACTAGGTGGTCAATATACAATGACGATAAATAACAACAGAATTGAAATATGATTTAATGGGTGAACATACTACCTTATAACAAATAACACTCACTAATAATATTGTACCTGCAAAAGTTCTGTGTCTCTGGTGCTGACTCTGAATGAAGGTATACAATGAGGAACCTTAACTCATTTTTGGCATCATTAAGAGCCTGAGCATATGTGCCTTGGTAAAAGACGGGATGGGAGTTAAATTTGCTTGTGTAGTTGGTGATAAAACCCATAACATCACCAAGTGGATCTGTTACCACTGAAACACAAGATTTATGAATATGGAGGTTGTTTTTGGTTAGTAGGCAGAGAATGCTGATCAAGTGGCTAATGAAAAGTATACACAAATTTGACCATTCAATATCAAAATGTAGGTAACATTTTGTTATGTTTACAAAATTATTGCAATATATATCTTTCTTTACAATCAATTTCTGTATAACCAATTATAAATTATTTTTAATCTATAATAATATTTTATAAAGTTCAACATACTTATATTTTTGCACACACATATTGCAGCATATGAATGTTAATTGGAATGCTTACAGACAATTCATATAATATGTAATAAACCTAATTATAAAGTACTTACATCTTCTATCATCATTCCTTATGAAACTTAACAATAAGTTCAAAACAGAGGATATTGTACTATAACACACAGATACAACTAGATTGACTACATAGCGGAAGAGCCCTGTAACTCCACCAGGCCCTTCTGGTGAGTCATCTGTGAACACTTGTTGTGCTATGTGGTCGTGGACTACTGGTGGTGCCCGTGCCTCAGTTGCAAACACAGAAGGTCTGCCTTCTCTTATATTTAGCTGCTCTTGTATGGCCACCTATAACAAGTTAAGGGAGTGTAATTGTATAGTGCGAAATCTGGAAAATATTAGACTTTAATCACAACTAATATTATTGTGAAACAGCAGCCAACAAAAAATTTGTCACATTTCTATTTGTAAATTGTTATAAGTTACATTTTTAGTTTAATGTTATAATTGACAATCTCAATGCAAGAAGTGTGTTGTATATAGATATTTTAAGATAAAGTGCATGGCTAGTGTATTGCAGAGATTAAAGCACAATTGTGTTACTTCTTAACAAAATAACCATAGCAAAAGCTGCTGTAGCAGAATCTCTCATGGGGTGAGTGGGAGTGGGAGTGTGGGAGTGGGGTTCAGTCAACAACAAGTAACAAGATATAATTTGACTTGGTCAATAGTACATAGCGCATATAAACAATCTGATTTTGTAAAATTTGGGAGGTATATGTAGCAAATAATAATAGATTTGAGAGCAACTTCCAAACCCAGGTGGGTTTTTTTTTTGTAGGTCACTATAAATATTGGGGAGCTTACATTGATACTTTGACGTCAAATATGAACGAAATCTTACCTCCAAATCCCACTGATGTCTTTGCAAGACATCTCTACATATTGACATATCTTCAATACCTGTTAAATCTTGAAACTGCAATATTTTGTCAGTTTGTTCAGTAGTTAAACCCATAGCATTATCTTCTAGATTCATTTTCGTGTAAAAAATAAACAACAATATCGAATAAAAACACAAAACCTACATACGTATCGCGAAGCTTAGAATTAGAATGTATGAAGTAATATGAATGTATTTTTTTAATATATAATTTTCAAATTAAAGTTATTAAAAAGGAATAAATAATCTAAAACTTAGTTAATCTTTCTAAATCCGACACCATTATTTTTAGTAATAAAAAATGGACATGTCATTCTCCAATCTCCATCAATGACATTATGGTTCGACGTCAATTGTCAAATCTAATAGAGCTAGGTGTAACTCGAAACCTTACCACAAAATATCTAAGCTCGATTGCCTATCGATAATTATATTCAAAGAAGTAACGATACATTTTCAAACCTTGGAACGCTCGCTACTTGCATAACTGAAATGGAATACTTTATTATGTGGCCGTAATGGTTGTATGGTTAATTTTTGTGGTGTCCTTTATCCGTAATTTTCTTTCGTAGTTTTTATAAATGTTATTCCAAGTACCGGATTAATGATGACTAATTAGATTAAATTATAATAGTGTTATCTAGGTGTGAATTGTTGTATCCTCACACTTGTTTGTTGATCACATAGGCCATTAGGAATAAATGTTAGGTAATGTAATGTTAAATAAATCGGATCTCCGCTCGAGCTTAAGGATTAAATGACAAAAACGACCAGTGTCACTGTTCATTTTTATTCTCTCAGTTGCCGCAAATGTCATATTGTATACTATACTTAATGAATTATTCTTAAATGAATCATCATTCGTTTACTGAAAGCATAAGAATGTAAAATAACTTATTATTGATAACTGTATAAAAAATAATTAAAAGCAACTGTCATATGTCAACAACATACGTTATACGGTTACACAATAGCGTTCAAACATTAACAAATTTATTTTTATAAAAAAATTCTTAGGCATTTCGTCACTTTTTGTTTTCTTTCTTTTTATCTGTCGCAGGCTTCTTTGGAGTGGATTGTTCTGTTGCGGTGGGGGCAGATTGTCCCTCAGTTATATTTTGCACCGGGGTTGCAACTACTTCTTCAATAACAGGTTCAGGAAGAACACTTGGATCTTCTTCAGGGTCTTCATATAAATACTCTGCCTTGAAGAGTTTCAAAATTATACTGATAACTTTTCCATCTGTTTCTATTCCAATAAATACTAGTAACAATCAAGAGATACAAATTGTAAATATACCTTAATTTCTTTAAGCTCTGGTGCTAAACTGAAAAGGCTATCAACGAAATTGTTATAATAAACATTTCCGTTTCCAGATATATTCGCGTCTCGGAGCATTTCTATAATTTCATATTCATTGAATACTTCACCATATCCAGTAACAATCATCTTTATTTCTTCAATATCCAAAAAATCTCTACTTTCTGTATCAAATACCTACAAAATGTATTGTTTAAGATTTTACATACCATACAATAAAAAAATAATAAAAAAAGGACAGAAACCTTGAAAGCCAGCTGTAATTCATGCTTTAAATCAGGCAACAATGTCCATTTATTTAACATATATACTACTTGATCATACATTAACATTCTCGTTATTCCCGCTTTTAATTTTTCAGCTTCCTCCATAATTTCTCCATAGGAAGGGTAGTGAAAACTCCTTCGATGAAATCTAAAAAAATACTGTATGTGTAACAATTTTTTCCTATATAACTTGATTCATGATTATAATCTATATCACAATCAAGTCGACTAGAATATTACAGCTTGGACTCTAGTATAATGAGCAGGATCTAATATGAATCTTCCGCAGTTCAATAATATAAGTAGATAAAAATCCTAATCACTTGTATTTGTGGCGTTTTACACATTTCTATTTTCGTAATACTTATTAGATTATAATTATTAAATTAATGGCTACACTACACAAGTATATCGATTCTACTATGATAGATCAGTCATATTTTGGTCTATTGCGTAGCATTGCGATTGCGCAATGTTAGGTGCGTCAGTGAAAGCTTTACCTACTTTTTTTGTCCTAAAAAGTTTTTAAATTCTTCTATTGTTACAACATTTATTGGATTTCCTTCGTTTATTGTTAGTCTTGGTTTTGCACTTGTCTCAAACCACTCTTTTATTTGTGATAATTGATCTTCTGTAAAATTAATAGTTACATTTTGCAGAGGATCAAATGCATCGAAAGCCATTTACATAAACTGATCAATTTTATAAAAAAAGTCATCAACTTATCTTTAAAAACAAATTAAATTCAAAATGACAGTGACATGTTTATTGTAATTTGTCTACAACAATTATTATAAAATTGTTTTCTTGTGCTGGCAACCGATTAGGCCACATTCCATTCGGCGACAAATTGACTGCTTAAACAAATCTTATGAGTTTTTAATATACATCTCAAATTTTATTCATTTTTTATTTATATCACGTCACGCATGATTCCCATTGGGATAGGCAGAGAACACTGCCCTGCTCTTGCATACGACCCTTGCATGCCTCTCTCGCGTCTTCCACTTTCCTTATGTTCATCATACATTCTCGTTTGTTATATAGAACGTACTGAATCTGATCGAAAAAAGTTCGGGCAGGTCTCCCGGTGAGACACCATCACCATCCATACTGGCATTGTCAGTCTTTTCTCGTTCATTCTTTCTGTGTGTCCAAACCAACTGAGCATAGCTTTTCGTATAGTTATCACTATATTCTCTTTCACTCTACATCACTTTCGTATTTCACTATTATTCCGCAAATTTACTCGGCTTACCCCTTGCAAATTTTAGCGGTGCATTTAACTAAAATGAACTTATCATTCTATATTAACGGATGATGGTTTTAGTAGGATGTTTAATTTAATTTTTGAATAAATTCAATTAAGAAGAAATATTTGTTTAAAATTAAGAAACAAATAAACAAAACTTTTTATTATTTTATTTTATAAAACCTCTTGCCTTATTTTAATTGTAATAATGAAAGAGCAAGTAAAGCTTAAACAATAATTTGTTCATTTAAATCCAAATCGTTGTCTATGGCTAGTGGCTAGTGCTTAGGACAAATTCATCTGTGGACTGTGACAGGAAAAACCTAGGCGGCCCGTCTGGGCTATGTATTTTGTTTACCATTTTTTATTCAATTTTAAGCGGTATCAGCCACATTACGAATTAACTGAATAAATTACAATTTCCTTTTCAGATTTGAATCAATTCGTTGATTAAAAAGTTTTTTACTATGTTCGAATCTGATGATTATGATGAGGTAAACTCATAACAAAAATGTAAACACATAAGAATATTTATGATTTAACAAACTTTTTTACTCCTATAGATACTATCGCAACTAGACTTTAAAGAAGCCATTGATACACAAAAACTTATCTCGTTGCCTGAAGATTCTTCACAAGTGGGAAATAATGAAAATATAGATGTTCAAGTAAAATCTTCCTTAATTGATAATAATTCATCACCCAAATATTCTAAAAGGAAACTTATTGATTCCCATTTCCATCAAAAGAATAAAAGAAAATTTCCAGGACCTGCTGGATTGCTTATAGGAACCTTGGAGGAAACAAAAGATGATGCTATATGCCAAATTGAACTTTTATCGCAGGTGAGTATTATATTTTATAAAGACAATTTTACATATGTAGATTTAACCACCGGTCCATCTAACATCCTTCGAAATAAGTGTGGTGTGTGTGAATTGATTCAATAAAAATTCTGCAGGATATAAATACATCACAGAATCATTTTGATAGAGGAGTTTTTGAGACACCACTATGGAAGAGGCTTTTAGAAGACACAAGTGATTTTAGTTGTAATACAATAAAAGTAATTAAGGAACAAGCAGTGGCTGGAAATCTGAAAAAAAGAAAAGCAGATATTGTAAGAGGATTTATTGAATCAATTGATAGATCTGCTATGGACCCTCTAATAATTTTAAAAGATTCAACAGGTAAATGTTTAATATAATGCAATAGAACATTTTAATGAATTCATATGACTTTATGTAGCCTTCCCTTTTTCAAGCACAAAACATCTATCAGACTACAGCTTTTATTAGTTAATTTTTTTTAGGACACATAAAATGTACACTACATAGAGATGCATGGTCATATTTTTCACCTTACATTGTCTCCGAGTACTGTGCTCTAGTGTTACGTAAACCTACAGTTCTTACAACAGGTAGTGCATTTAAGAAACACTACCTCAATATTACAGTAAGGAATATTTCTCATATATACAGTAATAATATTTTGGAAGACACTGATGAATTACCTGATGGATTTGTGAAGGTAATTGATGAGGACTTAACAGTGATTAAATGTGAAAAGCAAAATACAGGTGAGATAATTCAATGTGCATTTCAATTGTTATTGTTTTTCAATTTGTGCTATATTCTTATCAAATAACCATTGTATCTATTTAAATTGATTATAAGTGCATTTACTGCCATAATATAATGTATGTGATTGATTTGGATAAAAATCAGTTCAATGGCATGAATTTGTGTCCTACAAACTTTCTAATTTACAATGTATAATACATTTAAATATTTAAAAACGTAATTTCCTTTATTTTGAATTTGTCCTTAGAGTGATAAGTCCTCAAATAAAACGAAAATTAGAGGGCATTAGTACTTAAAAATAATTCATAATTTTTTTCAGGAATAAATTTCTCAGCAAGTAATGAAATAAATGACTCTGACATACTTGAAGATTTGGATGGTGCCTTTTCAGATATCTTTTGATTTATTTATATAGTCAGTATTTCAAAATAAAAGTATTTAATAAAACATTTATTTTAAATTATCTATTTTTATTGATTTACATTTACAAGAGAACATTAAATTACTTGACCTGAGATGGTCTAGTATACTTGGTGTTCTGGTGAAAACCCAGAAACCTTTTGTTCACTGTTATGAAGCTCTGGATAACATGAATAAATTAAAAACTACTATGTTTCAATAACTTTAATATGTGAAGATACAATATGTTTCAAAAGTGATGTTGCATTAGTAAAACTATCGGAGCACAATTTACAACTATATTTCTCATCTACTATATCCTTAGGCTTTTCAGTACCCTTTATGAGACTACTAAAATGAGATTTTATATGTCTATGAATTATACTCTGTGTTGATGTTTGGAACTGAAACAAAGTAAAACTTGTGTAAATAGGATAGGTACTTGGTTTTCTAACCTGAAGCATTCTTTATACACTTAAAAAATTACAAGAGATGTTGCGTTTTAATGTAAAACAATATTTGGCACTAAATATATTTATACTGTCTTAGTATAAAAAAAATATAAGATATTTTAAAAAGCATTCGCTTTGTTTGTACTCAAAAATAAATTTATTTCAATATATACCTGACATTGATTACATTTAAAGGTTTTGTTCAAACCCAAATTTGTTGTAGTATACATTGCATCTGGTCTAACCGTCTTCAAGTTATCAGCCACACTGTGTAACTGCGAACAAAAACCTAGATTTATTTCGATACATTGTTTTCATACAAAAATACAATTACAATGGAAAAAACATTAACCATTAAATAATATCCTATATCAGAGCCTGTTCTCAATGTGCAATTATTACCTTTTTATTTATCCGTAATTAATTTGCCTGACTGATTAAATGTGCATAAGTATTGTCTTTGGTAAGCGATGTACACATTATAATAAAGCTTTTATAAACGCAATTCAACTCAATTTCGAGATATGTAAACATAATAAATTGGAATTTGTCTGTTAGGAAATTTTATAATACTTAAACAAGCTTTACCTCCTTATGTTGCAAAAGCTTGCATTCGTTTTTGAAAATGGCAGCGCAGATGTCGCACGAGTATACGCGCGGTTTGTCAGTATCACGATTGTCAGCCCCTCTCTTACATTTTACTAATATTACTATAACAAAAAATGTTAACCACTCAATTAATAAGCTTCAACGCCATAGTCAAATAATATAAATATATTTGATAAAGACAGGTCATACATGGTAGACCTCCTGGTACATTACCATGAGTTTGTATAGTATTTGCATACTAAAAATACTAAATAGAAGCTGAAAATATTGATTTCACCAATTTCAGAAAACAGTGCTGAACTAAACATTATTTTAGTTTTAAATATTCCATTTATATTATACATTAAGCGTTATAAAAGCTCTAAGAGTAGACAGCGGCCGTAAGCAACAGCTAGTTTTATAAAAATTCGTTTGAATGTTATAGCTAACATATACTTTCCATGATTTTACAGTAGTTCGAGATTACAGTAATCGACCAATCAAAACACCTTATGATTGTGCTGATTTGATCAAAGAGTACCTCTCCGGTTCAGTGTTATGGACCACCTGGCACATCCGTCGGGACCAATTACTTCCTGTATGTGTATTTGTAGGAAATTTACATCTACATCGCGATTCCCTTTGTTTCTCCGAGTTTCTTTGGATCCTGGGAAATTAAGATTGTCATTTATATTAGAGCTTTGTCATGTATATGGGAAATATTTTTGACCTAGATTGCGCTCATCAATTTGGACTGTCAATCTCGGATTCGATCGACAGAACTGACCGTATTGTTATGTATACAAGACTTATATGTAAGTATTTATTTATTTAACAATAATATTTATTTGTTTGGACACAGCTAAAATTACCTTACTTTGAGGCGAATATATGTGAATCGTGGACAAGAGTAATAATACAGCACATTGTTTAATTTATTTTGTTTGATAACTATAATAATCTTGAAATAATATTGTCTTTTATTAACATAACTATTACTCATTTAAGGAAAAACACTTTATGAACGAATAAAGTTATATATTTTTACAAAATTTAAGTATTATATTAATAATTATACTACCGTGACCACGCTCGCTGTAAAGCACGCGAAACGTCGGAAAAACTTTTTAAAAATTGTGAAAATTGAGCGCAGCGGTTTTCATCAGACTGTCTGTTCAGTTACGTAAAGAATATATTAAATTCCTATTTATTAACATATCATATAGAAGTCTTCATATACAGGATACCGCTGAACATTTTTAATTATATGAAATATAAATTTTGTATAGCATAGGTAAATACTTCAAGTGATACCTTCCTCACAGCCGCCATTTTCTTTTATCCTCTGAAGCATATCCGGTATATACAGGAAGCTCCACTTATCGTCTCCCTTATTAACAACTCGTCCTGTAATCAAAATTGGACCACTTTCTTTCGGATTCTGCTCGTCGTCTTCCGTTAACGAAATCTGAAATATGGCGTGAATATATATTGGTACAATTCAATAATATTTATCAAAAAAAAGAAATCCTGAAAGGAAAGTATAGTCTAAATAAAAGAAAACAATACGACGCCGACGTAATAAACAATTTAATTAAGAAGGGAAAAATTAAGTTAAGTACGAACGGTAATATTATACAGCCGTTATGTATAATATTACCATTCGTACTTGTTCGAGCAATTTTATCTAACGTTTGTGTGTACTCTTATGAAAATAATAGGGAAAGACTATGAAGAGGCGGTAGCAGAAAATGAGCCGAGACAGGCAAAGTGGAAGAAAATAGAGGACAACAACGTTCAACGTTGAGGTTGCGACATAGACCTCAATTTGCAATTTAGATATATTTATAAAACTTGAAAACAACAAAGATATAGATTTTTATAAAATTTTACACATTATATAAATCTATATTTTTTCGAAATCAATAAATTTCATACTAATGAGTTTATTTAATCAATAATAGGAATACAATATATAATTATTGCTTTTATCGTTGTAATTTTCCTATCTGAAAGGCCGGCAACCCAATTACGATCCTTCTGTGAGTTTCATTGGACTACGGTGTCACTTAACATCATATAAGCCTCCTGGCCGTTTGACACCTATCTTAAAATAGACATACTAGTGGATAGGTAAACTTGCGAAAAATAATATACTTTTTTTTTTAAATTGTACTTGACTATAATTGTGCTAAAATGTACTTGATGAGCTGCGAAATCAGAGTCGCGTAAATGAAAGATTAAAAATACCTTAGTAATGATAAGTCGCTTCTCAATGACAGCCGGTTTAAATGCTGGCACTCGTAATAACTGCTGAATGAGGCGATCCGCGTTGTCAATCACATTTTGGTCAGTAACCGGAGGTATTGCACCGCAAACAGCTTGCTGTATCAACCTCTCGATATTTTGGTCGAACGCGTTTGTTTCAGCTGTAGATTACAATTATTTCAAAATGTTTTAGCCAAAACGGATCTAAATTGTTTTGCTCTTTAAAAAGAACGAGGCGTTAGTGATATGAAAAATAAAATGGTAGTGCGCAGTGCTCTATAATAGGTAATAAATTGTAATATTTTGGTTTTCCTTGTATCTTTAACACAATTAGATGTCGATTGTAAGGCCGTATAACTTGTGAACGGATTAACGAAAGAATGAAAGAAAAAATGCGAAAAATTAAAAAAAAAAATTAGACACTATTGATTTAGTATACTAATTTGAAGTCTGCTACTATTCAACGAAAACATAAGACATTCAAAATCAAACCAAATCGTTAATAATGGCCTAGTTTACTCAACTATCCTAATTTATAATCTGGGACATATGTAAAAATTAAATATCAAATTCAGCAAAATCTCCATTTTAAAAATTAAGTAAATTTCATAATTTAGTTTTTACAATAAAGTAAGATCCATGAATAACACAAATATTTAAAAAAAATATAATTATAATACTCGTTTTAATTGTGACTTGTTATAGGCACATATACATTTAAGTGGAATAATTAAGTACCAGATTTTCAGTATTATATATAAACAAAATATCATCTAACTATCTCCTTAATATAATCTTCAATTAATATATTTTATAGAAGGAGACAATTATCCTTATCCAATACAACTTACACCGTCTAAGATCCTTTCTTTGCGAATCGATATGCGATTTGGAAGCGTCGCGTCGTTTCCTGTTCGTCACTCGCGCTATAAGCCTTTTGCCGTTCACAGTCTTGCCTAAAACTAGTTCTGATGGGATGTCTACAATAAAAAAGTACTGTTTAACTTTGTGTATTTCATATTGTTAAAGATAAGGTTCAAATTATATTTTCATATTAAAAAAAATCTTGTTCATATTTTAAAAAAAATCACTCGCGAAAATTTGTTACATTTAAACGTAGAAACTACTGAATCGATTTAATGAAAATTGGAACGAAAAATAATAAAGCTAACACAATAACTGATTAACTATTATTATAATTGCTTATTCAGACACAATTCACCTTTTTATTAATTCCTACATTTATATTGTGCCTGACAATCAAGTGTGACTGTGAAAAAAAACATACGGATTTATTCGTAACTGAATTTGCATTTTACATTTGTAAAACAAAATGTCAACCAAAGTTTTTTACCTTTTAACGAAAATTTCGTTTTAATTTTTATTGTGTTATTATTTATCCTTGGGTCGCTATTTTCGTATTTCTCCGACAGCTCGTTAACGGTCGTTTCGAGGAATTCCCTTTCCGATGGCATCAAGTCTGGGACCTCGTTTGCTTTCTTCTGTGGCTTAGGCAAAATTTTAACTATAAAAAAAAATATTTTTCAAATAATAAACGCTACAATACAATTTTTTATATAAAATTGACACGTTATAAAAAAAGATTGTTATTAATTTTTACGAATTTCAATAAGTAAACCTCATTATATAAATCTCCTCGCCGCGATGGCCTCCTAAACTATTTCACCGATTTTAAATTAAACTGGCACACCGTGAGCAGTCTGGTCAAACTTAAGAGATAGGATAGCTTAGATCTCTAATTATAGTCGCAATTTTATTTTATTGCAAATTTTTCGTCTATAATTAATCGAAAGTCACAATTATCTGTTAACTCCAAAATATTCTAACAGATGTCGATACTTTTCGACTAGATTGAGTAAGTAATCAATAGATGGAACTGCTAAATAAAGCATACTTTTATTGTTTAAAACGCTTTCGGTTATAAACATATCCCTACACACTTAAAGCTGATAATTATTTTTATTGAACTAAAAAAATGATTGATATAAATCACATTTATGGCAAAACAACGTTTGTCAGGTCAGATAGTGTGTATATAGATTTAGATATTTTGTTTAGAATGAAAAAAAAAACATTTTAAACTATATAATAAACAAATGACTATCATTACAAATTGAAGAAACGGCCCCTTGGTAGCCTATTTTTGCGTTATGGGACACAATTGATAAAATCTGCTCATGAATTAAATTTTGACCGTTTCGAGACCCCACCAAGACACACATATGTAAATAATTAGATTTTACTAGTTGTACTTTATGAGAAAACTAAATTAAGAAATAAGTAGAAATTTTAGAAGTAGTTATTTAAAAAATACAATATAGAAGCTTTTACGCGAGAAAAATTACAAAAACAACTTACTAGGAGTAAGCTTCGGAATTTCAGCTTCTTCTTTCTTCTCTTTCTTTTCTTCTATAAAAGGTATACTCGGTTCAATTTCGTTATTTTCGAAATGTTCCTCAAATATAATGGTTTCTGTGATATTACTGAAAACCACAGCTTTGTACAATATTGAGTTTTAAAATACCATTTATGCTTGCGTGTTTAAATTGAATTTGATTAGCGAATTGTATTTCTTTATTAATATTAAGTATTTATATCAGTAAATTTATTTTTATTAAACAAAAATTCCTTGAATATAAAAACTGGCCGTTAAAATAAAATAAAGAAATGCTTACCTAGTGTCGTTGTCTAAACAGGACTCATTAATGTATCTCATCTTCTCTTTTAAATCTTGGATTAATTCTGTAAAATAATAGTTACACAAAATATTATTTTATTACCCATTTTAAATAAATTGATCTCATACCACACTCATGTATCACTTTTCATTTTTGGTAGACACAATTTTATATATAGAGGAGAGAAGTCAATTCGACTGGTTTTTTGGACATTTAAATCTTATAGTATTTTATTTCAATGCCTATAACGACACAACCGCAACCCATTTTATTAATGATTGTATAAAGGTATTCTTTCTACAATTTCGAAGTTATTTTTAAAATTATTAGTTCTTCAAACCTAAGGGAACAATTATTTTGTATTGTACTTAAGCTACATTAGCTTAAGTACTATCGAGGAAAGCTATTCGCTATCCAACAACTCACTTCTATCAATAACAGCAAAGCGACACATTCACAATGTTAAGACAGTACAATAGTAAATAACCGTGGTATTATAATTAGTACGGCAGAAGCCATGCTAATATAGAAGTGATCGCTAAATGGGAGGTTACAAAAAGCTCAACAGATCAGACATGTGAATTTGAAGTGATAAAATATATATATTTTTTTTATTTTTATTTTTTTATTTACTATTTAATACATTTATAAAAAATAAACAAATACATTTGTCAGGCACCAAAAAACCACTAGGGGGTTTAACCTTGCACCTGCAGAGCCATACCGTAAAAATAGGTTAATAATCAATAACATTGAATATGAACATTAAAATAAAAAAAAAAGGTTTAAATATGTACGAATAATATAAACATGGATGAAATAAAAAAAAAACATTTAAATACAATAAACACAATGAGAGATTAATAAATCATAACTAAATAATAGTTGATTTATAGAGTCAAGCAATCACATCCCAGAATTTTCGAAATAAATTAGTAAATTTAATTACGAATCACCTATACATACGATCATTATTTGTGATGTTATGAAGTCCCAATCCATCAATGAAAAATATATTTTCATTACTTTCAACTAATGTCCAACCCCTCTGTTCTAAAAATTTATACTGTTCATCTGATAGCATTACCTGAAAATAAAATATTTTTTAACAAGGCTTCTTGGAAATTTCACAACTGCGTTTATATTTTGTTCCTATATATAGGAATTTTTAATTTGACATTCATGGTTCTTTATAATAAAAGATTTTTAAGTTTGTCAAAATCAGAAGCAGCATCACATCCAAGTACTTTGTTATACTACTTCTATATTATATACCAGGTAATCCTTTGGAATTTATTTGCAGAAATAGATACTCATATTTAATTTATATGTTAATTCTTTTATCAATATGAATGATATTTATATTTTAACATTTACTTAAACACATAATTCAGACAATGTACTTAGAGCCTGTTGTTACATTCCTCAATTATTATTTAATATCTTTTAGCCCAATAAATATAATACATGGTGACGACTAAATTATTTGTTGGCACTTCACTAAATTTATTTCTATGAGATAACTTTTTCCTAAATATTTGCTTACCTCAGTTAAGTTACTGGGAGTGGTATCCATTTCTATGTTAATTTCTGCATTAGATGGTTCTTTCTTTATAAACTGTTCAACTATATTTTCTGGTATTTGTGCAACTGTTTGCTGTTAAGAGGGAAGATTTAAACTATTATATTGTATGTGACAAAAAAAATTGTGATTACTAGGTAGATTAAACAATCAGGGTAAGTCACAGTCTAAACTGTTGTGAAGAATAAAAAAACCTGTTCAATAGCCACTATAGAAAAAGCATAAGATTTTTTTCTTGATTACATTTATTTATGATAACTCTTGAAAAAAGCAATATTACTCTGCTTTCCAGAAAATCCAAAAATTTAAGGAAATATGAAAATATTACTTGCATATTTGAAGAGCTGGATTCATGGAGCATAATATTATTTTCATACATATGTTCTTCATTATGAAGTTCATTACTAAGTACAAATTGTTCTGAAACAAAAATATCAATATTTACAAATACAAATGGTAATAATAATGATCTTTAAAAGTAAAAATTATATTGCCTTTAATTTTTAAAAACACATTTAAGGACAATACTTCATACATCAACAAAAGCCTGGATGTGATCCGTATCTAAAACATAAATAGTAGTAAAATTAAATCACATTTTATTTCATTATTAAAATTCTTATGTATTTTAAGCATTCATTTTGATTGTACCTGATACTGTGATAATCTCTTGGGAACCATCAACATCAATATAAAACTGCTCAGGAGAGACATCATAAACTGGCTGTACTTCTTCCAATAGCTCTACATTCTGAACTTGACTTAGATCAACACTTCTATCAACTGTAATTATTTTATAGAACTTTAAGAATGTGTAAAATATTTCATTGTCTTAAGACTTAGGTTAAAAACTTAAATATAAGACTTAAGAGTATTAAGGACCGAAATACTTAAATATTAGATTTTCCAGACATGCAGCTTTTTCATTTTTGTAATATTTTATTTTATATTAGTTTTTTTAGAAATATTTTTGAACTCACATGAAAGATAGGTTCCATTATCTTGAAGTACAAATAGTCTTTTGGAAATAGTCTCTTCATTATTTGGTTGGAGATATTCAAATGTCTCATATTCATTTGTATTCATATTGAGCTTTGATTAGATTAATAGTGGGATCATTAAAATTATTTTCTGAAGATCTTCTATAAATTCATTTTTAGACTGGTTTAGTTGGAATTCTATTTACCGTACAAGGATTTAATGATATGCCTAAAGGAACAAGCCTTTCATATTTTAGTGTAAACAAAATAAATTAAAACAGTATTTCGATTTTCGATCAACTGCATAGTAGTCATACTGGTGAGTGGTGACAGAACATATTTTATCTATAGCTATTGTTGTCATTTGACAAACGAACGAATTCGAAAAAACAAATCTTGTAAGTTGCAGAGTGCTCTCAGCTCTGTTCAGTGTTTTCTTAATTTCTGTCAAGTTTGAAAGAGACAAAAATAAAGTTACAGAGGCAAATTTGCATAAATTTAACCAAATCAGTTTCTCTCTTATCTCATTTTCATTTTAATCTTCATTTAATTCTACAAGAAATTCCCGATATGGAGAAATAAGATACTAAAAGTATTATTTGTATATAACTTGCTGTCTAGATTACAAGTAAAAAAACCAAAATGAAGTTCATGACCGTATTATCTAAATCAGCCTGGTTAATCCTGAAACCCGAGCAAACTATTCGACATGCCCCTATTTGTAATCAGCAGCAACGAAATCTTATGTCTAGACAACTGGTTTACAATGAATTTGGAGACCCTTTACATGTTGTAAAATATCGGGAATGCGAAGTGCCGCCTCTTGGAAAGCAAGAAGTACTAGTTAGAATGTTGGCTGCACCAGTTAATCCTGCTGATATAAATACTATACAAGGTAATTTAAATATTTATGAAAAGCATTACAAATATATATTCAAATACATTTGTAATGCTTTGTATGTACAATTATTTAAAGAAAGAAAATGGTGCATGTTCTACTTTACTGCTTTTAAACATTTGAAGAAAACATATGGTGTAGCTCTGTTTTTTATGTGCATGCATTACTGCATGACATTTGTAATGCTTTTCAGAATTATTTAAAGAGAGAAAATGGTGCATGTTTTATTTAACCGCTTTTAAACATTTGAAGAAAACAAGGTATAGCTCAGTTTTTTTATGTGCATGCATTATTTATTATAGTCATTTATAAGATTGTTTTATCTTTCAGGAAAATATCCAGTTAAAGTAAACCTTCCATCAATCCCTGGAAATGAAGGTGTAGGCCTAGTAGAACAGGTGGGTTCAGAAATTGCTGATTTAAAGAAAGGCAACAAAGTTATTTTAACAACTTCACTACAAGGAACATGGAGAGATGTTGGAGTGTTCCAAAGGTCTTCACTTACAGTTGTACCTGACAGTTTAGGAACTGTGGAAGCTGCTACATTAACAGTGAACCCTTGCACAGCATTTAGAATGCTCTGTGATTTTGTGTGTTTGAAGAAAGATGATGTTGTTATTCAAAATGGGGGAAACAGTGCATGTGGTCAAAATGTCATTCAAATTTGTAAAGCCTGGGGTGTTAAAACTGTAAATATAGTCAGAAACAGACCTGAAATTAATGATTTAAAAGCATACTTAACAAGTTTAGGAGCAACTTATGTTTTTACAGAAGAAGAACTACGTAGTGTTGAAATCTTTAAAGGCAAAGTCAAGAAGCCATTGCTAGCATTAAACTGTGTTGGTGGAAAAAGTGGAGCTCAATTATTTAGGTATATGGACAAAGGTGGTACTATGGTAACCTATGGTGGTATGTCTAGAGAACCAGTGATTGTTCCTACATCTGCATTCATATTTAAGGATATGTCATGTAGAGGCTTTTGGATGACCGAATGGAATAAGAATGCTCCAGCAGAGGCTCGAGAGCAAATGCTAGGAGAGATTATAAAACTAATGTTATCTAAGGAATTAAAAGCTCCTATACATAAATTGATAAAGTTTAAAGATTATCCAGAGGTGTTAAAAAATGCACTTGCTCCTCAGGGATTTGCTGGTTGTAAATATCTCTTAGATTTTACAGAGTAGGTAGGTTGGAAAAAGACTAGGAGTCTTTCTTGATAAGAATGTAGGAATATGAAATAATTGTATATTAAAATGTTTATTGTAAATATTAGGCGAGCTTAAAGCTCGCTTAATATTTAAAGAAATGAAAAGAGCATTTATTATTTTAAATGTATAATTATGTAATGTAATTATTATTTTTATGCAAATAAATGTTAAATAATGTTTTGTGTTTTCTTAATACTATAATATTTTTATTTATTGAAATAAGAAATAATTGGCATTTTAGTTCTTGTTTAACTATTTTTCAATTTGTAAATAAAGCTAATTTAATTTTATTTTCAGGAAGATATAAAAAATTACCAAAGCTACCGACTGTCCCCGGAGATGAAGGAGTAGGTGATGTTGTTGAAATAGGAAGTCATGTTTGTACAGTAGAACCTGGAGAACGGGTAGTACTTACCTCAAGAATGTTAGGAACATGGCGCTACTATGGCATCTATAATGAGAGAGATGTACATGTTATATCATCTAAATTAGGTCTCCCTGAAGCGTCTATGCTTACAATAGCTCCATGTATGGCCTATAGAATGTTAAGAGACTTTAGGCGTCTCAAACCAGGAGATACAATTATCCAAAATGCTGCAAATAGTCCCTGTGGCCAAAGTGTCATACAGTTATGCAAGGCATGGGGCTTACAAACATTCAATATAGTTGCAAATCATTGTGGATATGATGCCGTCAAGAAAAACTTAATGAGTCTAGGAGCGACTGCTGTATACACCATTGAAGAAGCAGAGACAATCACAAGTTTCAATACGTCTTTAACAAGGCCTGTTATAGCGTTCAATTGTTTGGGTGGAAGATTTGAAGATATCATGCTAAGACTATTGGAGCGCAACGGTACAATCGTTTACTACGGATGTGCCTACGATTTGCCTATGGTAAAATCATGCTTACGACCGGATGTAAGTTTCAACGTATTTCACTTAGGTGATTGGAATTCCCGGGCTACTCCTGTAGAAATTGATCTCATGATGAATAACATTGTTAAGACAATGGTGACTGGAGAGTTCAAAGCACCAACATACCAGGCAATAGAATTGAAAAATTTTGTACACGCCTTGAGACATACGATGCCATGTGAAGCTTTTTCCACCGTTAATTATGTATTCGATTTAACCATGCCTTAAGGATTGTAATATTACGAGATTTTTATAGAAATTATACAATGTATTTAAATTTTTAATTATTTTTGTTCATATTAAAACTACAAAATCACATTTATTTTTTATTTATATCAATATGTTACAAATGATAATCTCAATACTTTTTATCTGGTAATTGATTAGGTATTTTAGTACGTAAAAAATCAAATGGGTTCTAAAGTTTTTTATCCTACCTAATACCAAAAGATTTAATATTGCTTAGCAAGAAAGCGATTGACGCGCAGATCTAAGTCTTTTTTAGCCGTTGGGGCAGTAGAACTGATTGGAGCTAAGGCTTCTGGTGGTGGTTGACGAGGCTTTGGTATACGAAATTTTCTGGCCCGAGTGAACTGCCATGTATTGTTCTTAAAACCGCCTAGTACAGGGCCGGCGTTCCTATCTTGTACTGCTGGAATAGGTCGCGGTATGCTGAAAAACAATTAATCAATCAAATTTCCTTTGTTGTTTCATTTAGTAGTAGTGCAGTTACGCAAAGAGAGAATTTTTTAAGAAATAAATCTATTCCTTTTTCAAACTTAATTTTCTTATTCATTCCGGAAACTTTTAATGAGGCCTGCGTATCCATGTGTCATAAATTTTAAATACGTACTATCCGGCTGTTGCTGCTGTTCTTAGGCGTGCTGGAGCTATTACCGATGGTAGATCGTTCGTAAGGTTTCTTTTTAGTCCTGGAAAGAAAAATTGAGCATATTAAGCAGACCTGAACAAACGGGTATGTTTGTTTTCCATTTCAAATCCTCACTTACAAATACTTTAGGGTTTTACAATACGACGCCGGATTTTTATTAAGACAACACTAAATTGTATACCACGTTTGCACCTCTCTTCCCTCGAAGTTGTTAAAGGATTAACGAAATTTAATTTAAAACAAATTATGTATAAGTATTAGTGCTTAATTTTATAAAAGATCAATTATTTATTAGTTTTTATGTACCTGAAGATCTTATATTCTTAAGAGAGCTGCGGTCTCGCCATTTTTGTGAGCAGACAGGGCATACGGAACGTCGAATCGACCATTTTGGCATCTCTTCTTTTTCGGGGTTTGCTGGCTTTTGGAACGCCGGTATTTCTACAGGTGCCTAAGAAACATATAAGGTAAGACCCCAGGTGCTTGTGTTGTTTTTTTTATAATTTGACAATAGACAAAACTAAAAAAGAATAAAACCTTTTTTGGTTGAGGTACGTCAATTACTATTGGGCTATAGATTAAAGAAAGCGTATGACAAAAAGTAATTATACTTAAATATGTTCTATATCTTACCGGTGCTTCATCAGAAGCGCTAAATGCCAATATAGATGGTATATCCATGTCGCGACGTGTGGAAATTCGAGAAAAACGTGATCGCGACACACTGCGTTCCATCATGCGCAGACCCAACCCGTGGATGCATGGTTCGTTAAACGGTCTATTAATATGAGAATGTTAAGAATTTCAAAAGTTACTCGTTGATTTATGAAGTTATTATACATATAGTAGAATACTACGAACTAGATATATAATTTAGTAGTAAATGTACGTGATTTATAATAATTACTCTTGTATAAAGTTTTCACTTGGTAGAGCGGGTGTTGTATCGTGCACTTCATCTTGAATTTCTTGGCTTTGAGATCGCACCATGTTTAGAAGCATTGTGTCCAATGCCGGGTTTTCCGATCTGAAGAAGAATGACGATTGAAGAGTTAACGAACGAAATAAGTTATATGCTTATATAAAATTATATAAAACTATATAGTTTATTCAATAGTGAGTTATTCTTTTTTTAGTGAAAGTTTAATTATGAGTGTCATTCTGTCCCTAATTACGGTAACCATAGAGCCACTTTATGAATAAGTGTGTTTATTAATTATTTAATATAGATAGACTACACAATAGACTCGTGCTGGCTAACATAAATATTAGACTAAGACACATCTCCGACGGCTCTTTCTTCGTGATAGATAACGATTGAAAAGCTTCAAAACAAATATTTGTTAGCAAAATAATTTTGTCTCTTTGTGTGATATAAACTGATGAGTTGACAAATCAACATTCTCTTAGCCTCAAGTTAATAATTTTATAATTTTGGAAATATTTAGACATTAATAGTGTGTAATATCTTACATATGATTGTGATGTCATCATTGTGTATTGACTCTATCTTAACGTAATTGTAATTTAGAGAATGCTTTTCCATTTTTATTAAAAACCTAAGATCTAGAAAGAAGAGTCGCTTTGCCTATTTTTTCTAATTGTTTCTAACTTCCTCCAATGTTAAGGTAGGATAGCTAAACGATCCACACGAATCATCGATCGGTAGCTTCTCAGTGAACTATTCCCGGCGAATTTGACACAGTTTCAAGAAGTTGTTTGTTTTTCGCTACCAATTTCACCAAATCATGTCGATACCATATCATTCAAATATTGTAGTGAAATCGCACTTCCGCCACATCCATTTACATTATATAATGACACTTACTGACTTCGGCTACTTTCACTTTGCTGTGACATTAGGGATCTGAAGTATGGTGGGGTTGGTATTGTTGAGGTCATGGATCCTTCGGTGCTCGCGCGTAACTTCATAAGCAGAGAGGCATATGGGGACGTCTCGTTGTTCATGAATGATATACGACGAGGCGGGTCATCCTTTTGGCTGAAATTGAAATGTGATTGCGCTTTATCTCCGATGTTTTATCATCGGCGTTTGGTACATCGACGGCTGGACAAATATATTTTTGTAAGCAATATAACTCGTACATGATTTACATCAGAGAAGTTTATGAGGCAAACCCCATAAGATTGTAGTTGTTTTATGTCAAAATGATGTTTCAGATATACACACAGTCAATAGAAATATGACGTAAGCGGTTTTCTTAGAATTAAAGCCCGATTGTATATTAGGGAATATTAAACATCTTTAACATTTGACTTAATATATATGAATCACTCGTGAGTCATGAAAGAGGTTATTTGTTGAGACAACTTGTGGACAAATGGCCTTGGTGTCCGGCTACATGAACTAAATAATTGGCATAAAACAGGTAGGTACTGCTAAATGTCATCTGAACCTGAAAGACCTTGGTACAAAGCGCAAACATTATAGCACTCTCCTATGGTTGTTTAAGACGGGTCAATAATACGAAAAAATAAATATATTTTTAAGTAATAACTTAGAACTGCTATAATATTGACGTGTCTCGTCATCGAAATTAAAACTTTTGGTCAAATTTAGCTATTAGAACTTATATATTGGTGTAAATATTACATGATACATTTATTCAAAACATGTGCGCTTGGATATTAATCAATTATATATTCTATGTTTGTCTATGTTCTAATTTTCACAATAATTTTAATATAACAGAGCTTAAAAATAAAAATAAAAATAAAAACACTTACATAGACAGACCGCGGGATGAGTATAATTTATAATATCTTGATTTCCAATCACTATCACTCTTCCAAACTGATTGAGATTCCCTGCAAATCATTCGATTATAGAAGATATTTCAAATAATAACAACCATTTAATTTTTTTTTAATATTAACTTTCTGTCCATCTTCTATTGATTCATCTGAATTGATTATGTTGTATATATTTCCGAACATTGTATATTTTATCAAGATAAGATTTTCTCGTATTTTCTTTAAAAGAGATCGCCTTACTTAAATCACAGTGTGCATTTGGGCTAATGCTGTCTCGTATAACTTGGTGCTATAAATAATTTTACGTATAAAAATGCAATCGTTCATGATGATTTAAAATTTTAGGAATAAATGAATAACAAATAGTTACTTATACATATAAGCTCAATTACACCTCATTATTAGAGTATAATATAAAAGATTAAGAAATTGGTTTGTTTTATGGTAGTATAATTATGAAATGACCCATGACTTCGGCTTCGAATATGCATATTTTTGTGAAGCTCTTTCTTTATGTAACAAGGATGATAATCAAAATTTGAATTATCATCCTTTTAATATCACCAAACTTCTTGAATTATACTGACATATCAAGATATACTTAGGCAAATAAGTCTCACAAAACAAAAATTATCCTCTACAAATCATAAAAAAATAGAAGTGATAGATGATCTGCCTATTGTCCCTTTCTCTTTGTCGATTATAAGGTCTAACAAATCACGGTTGCCTAAAGAGCCTAAAGACCATCACCGTACGAGCAATTTAATAGCATAAATAACATTAAAGTTGGAATACAGACTTGAATGTAGGGTTTCCAACCCCCATCTGTGTTTCAATTATGTACGCTGAAACCACTATAAACTTGGCTAATACAGGTCAATAGTTTAATTATAATCAAATTAAAAGCTACTGAATTTAAAAACTAATGTCGTTATTTCTTATGAATAATCTACCAATATCACTATAAATTCAAAATAATTAAATTTTAAGTAACCGCCTACTTATTCTCGTTACTAAGATTATATTGTTTGAAAGTTGCTAGAATTAATTCAATGTGCAAAGTCGAAGGTCGGAGTATCGTGTCGCAAACCGCATGCAATTTATTTGTATACTTAGTGAAAACAATACATTTAAGATGTTCTGTGGTTACGAATAATTACGAAAGTAAACTAATCTAATCATTGCGGTTACATTTTTATTTAGATTCGCAGTTAGAAAGCTTTAATCGGGGTCATTCAAGGTTAAGATCCTAATTAAGCTTGTGAATTAATTCTTTAAGCTCTTACTTATTCGGTACGAAAGAATTTTGTGCATTTAAGTAACCAACACTTATTGGCATGAAATTTCGCCCACCTAGAAATATTTCTAAGTTATAAAACCAATTGTTCGAGTGATAATACAATCAAATATATTTTTAAATTGCTTCTACAGCTTGAATGGTCTTCGATTGCATGAAAACGAGCTAAATATTCATTGAAATGTTAACTTGTAACTGCAAGGTAAGTGACGTCAGTGTAACCTCGTTTAGTACTTGAACTGTTTTCTCAGCTATACTTACTGCATTTTAACTATATCGGATAACAATTTAAAAATAAAATATAAAAAAATACGTTTTATATAATCACGGTTAGGTTAGTTGGAGCGAGACAACTTGTCAAAATTCCCACGTTATTTGTCAGTTAGCAAAAAGGTTATCTATTATACTTTGTTACATAATTGTATAGTAAGCACAATAGCCACTACAAGGCAACAGCATATACCTAGTATTCTTGCTTGAAACTCCTCAACCCTTATAAGGTGTTTATTTAATATTCTATCATTTATTATTCTATTCTGCTTTATTGATTGTTAAAATAAATGTTTCAGCACCGTGAACCGATGCCAAGAAATCTGGAGATAGACTTGAGACTCAATAACTTATACATTAGAAACCTTATGATAGGATTTTTTATGAACGCAAACACTTTCTCGTACGATGAAGGAAAATATTCCGAATAAACATACTAATAATATATACAATTTATATTGCTAGCTGTTTCAAAGAAACAAAATTTTCAGATTCATAATATTGGTGGAATATAATAAACTCAAAACCACCTAAGTATCCGTACTATATATAAGGTTATGTACCGGTAATATATAAAAAATAGAGTTGTGAGAGCAACACCTCTGTTGTTCCTTAATAATCCCATTATGTATAAAAAGTATATCGGTCTAAATTTATAATTAAGTTAAAAATACACATTGGTTTAGAATTTTTATGATTTTTTATTCGTATAATAAAATTGCATTTCCAAATAAACTGTGCATGAGAAAATTGCAGAAGTAACGTAGAGTGTAATATTATATTATCATTTTACTACATGTAAGTACGAGTGAGAAAAAGATATAATGCCGGTACAGGATCACCTTGAAAATGATATGTTAAGAATATTATGGCAACAATAGCTACGTTAAATAACCCAGGTATGATGTAAACTTTAATAAAGCTAGATGACAGTAAGTTATGAAATTAAAAAAATACCAAATTCGCTCCATGGCTAAAATATAATTATCATTAGTAAGACTTGACCTACTAAATGTATAATCGTCTTTAAAAAACACGAAGGAGAAGATTTACAGTTTGATTTATAGGCCCTTATTTTGACGCATATGTGATGAACTTAGAGATGGCAAATGTTCATAAGTGACTAGATATAAATTATTTGTTAGTAAAATGCGGGGATCAACATTTTTTTAAATGTAATCATGTATTATCTATATGACACATTGTCTGTGGCAAAACTACCAAAAATGTATAAATCATTTTCATAGACTGTTTAAAGCCTTAAAACATCCCGTTAACTGGATTGAGAACATCCTGAATCAATGTCAAAAATCTCGTGGGAGCGTTTATTGTGAAGACAAACGAAACATTAGTTAAGTGTCATAGCGTTGATACAGTAACATTCGATAATAGGATTCTATTTTGTTTTGGTTACAACTTACAGTGGAGGCGATCTCTTTTTAACACTAATAAGCGCTTTTAGCGCTGAATCATGACTACTTATTTAATGCTAAAATAGACAAGAGACTTTTCTGCGTGTTTGTTGATTGCCCATAATAGATCAACCTATGCTTATGTACGTCAAACAATTATTGTTTTGCCGGGAAGTGAACCTCCACCGATAAATGTACGCGTTACTTAATCTGAAGATATTAAGGGTTTTTACTAAACAGAAATACGGTATTCACTATTTCTTATCTCCTCTTACTGATAAAACAGTTTTAAGTTTTTAAACAAAAACACCATTTGATGATGGTTCTGAAATCTGATGACATCTGAACACCGAGAGTCAAATGGACCTACCTTTTGGTGTTCAGATTTTTCGGTAGTCTATGTAAGTTAATCACACAAGAACAATCACAATTAAATGTAAAGATATAAATTAAATGGTATTCATATCTAGATATAAAAACCTACTTTTCATTTTGTTTCAATACATTTAGTTTTTTTATAGACTTAAATGTGTAATATTTGTTCAATATATGCTATATTTAACAAAATAGTATATTTGCAAAATGCAGCGCATTCTCTACTATATGAGTGGGCAGCACTCGATGCGCTTACTTCGCGTTTCGCTTCTAGTCAGTATTCAGTAGGTACTCGGAAGTGAGTAGTCGCCGTTCGCGAAGTTTTGCTCGCGCCGCTCACACAACACGATAACGCGCCCTATTTAAACGTAACATACGCAGCATAATCGGTTATTTATATTTTCGAACGTAGTCCAGTTATGTTTTGTAAAACGATTGAATTTTATTAGCCGTTAAATCTGGGATAGTTCGGACGTAAACCGGCTTCGTGACCATATGATCCGCCGTGCCCTCGCGGATATCGGCGCACAGTTACGATGCGGATTAACAATTTAAAAGTGCAATTGTGAAAGACGGATATTGTGAATCGGTGAACTTTCTCAAGTGTCAAGTTTGTGTGATTGATGACACCGTGAAACTTGTGACAGTGCGATGGCTGGCTCTGAGGAGAGCGCGGAGGCTCCCGAAGTCCGAAAGCGTGGGATTAGCGGGTCCATGTCACTGCGGACGCGAAAATTGGGACGAAGGTTGTCCCGTAGCATGTCGATAGTGGCTATGAAGTTGCCTGAGAAAGCCCAAAGCATCACCAGAACGTCTAAGCTTATGCGTTCAGGCAGCCGTGATAAGAAAAATAGATCTTTCGAACTCTCCGTCATATTACCGGATAAATCTCAGAGACAGGTAAATAGCACTGCAAAACTTTGCCTTATCTATAGTAAATATCGGTAGAAAATTACAAAAACTACAACCTTAAACGTATATCATATGTATGTCACATGACGTGTAGTAGAAAGAGTGTGAATAGTTGTTTATCCAACCATTTCTGGCTGCTATCTTTTTAAACTACATATTTTTTTAGATTAACAAAAATAAATTATTGTTGTATCATGTGTTTACCCGTAGTAAGTGCAAAAAGTCGTAATGCTTACTAAAAACTTGATGTGTAGATTGCTTAGAAAATAAACTAAACAATTTTGCAATCTTACAATGTAATCATTGAATTCAGTCACAACACGTATGAAAAGCATAAAGGCGCATACAAAACGCGTCATTTAGTGTCCCCTCGGTAGAAGATTTCTCCAATAACCTAGGATTATAATAATGATCAATAACATACAGTATCTAACACAGGCATTGTTACATGTAGATCGTTGTCATTGGACTGGGGAAATGCGCACATATTATTTGAGTGCCGTCCAATTGGCAACAATAATCAAATATGATTTCCTATCACTTAGAGATTGATGTTATTTGATTTTTTTTAACAATTCAAAGAAAAATGTCTTTAAATCATGGCCATTAATCGGTTGGAAAAAATTTAATCAATTATTGTTTAAGTTGGCTGTAATAATCGATTGATGATGAATCGCAGTGAAAAATTAGTCTCACTTCAATTCAGTTTAGTTAAATTTAGAGCTAGTACTTATTCAAAATCTCATTACGCCATGTTTCAAATAATTATAAAGAAAATAAGTCCACTAATAATTTCTCACTGGTTAATTGTACTTGTTAACAAAGAGCATATCCTTTGACAAAGACGAGGCAGTCTGACGACGACGACATATTACGTTTTGTATTAAGTATGTTAAATAAAAAGATTCAAGATGTACTTAATAAAATCAAGGAGTTAATTTAAGTTCCGTATTTAATAATTTCCTTTCAAAATTCCATCAAAAGTAAAGGACGACTTTGATTCCGGTTGACGGAATCGTAATTACTTTATCGCGAACTAATTATACGCTTTAAAAACAAAGGTCAAGACATTCTTTTCTTATGCTTATTTAAGGTATGTTTATTAGTACAAGGATTAAGATTGAATGAATGTATAAGAATCAATGGATTAAGTTCCTTTCAAATGCCAGAATCTATAAATATAGTTCGCTTCATTTCTCTTAACAATAACTGAAACAAAATTTCTTGCGACAACCTTATTACAAAATTTTGTTCATCTAAACGCGATCATGCCGAAATAATATTGCAATCAAATATTATTGAAACAGTTACTGAACTATGTAGCGATTGAGACAACTAAATGTGCAATCATGCAATTCTTGTACTTAATGAGGAAGACGCCTACATCTGAATTCTGTAAAATCAGGAAATTACAAATCAACTCACTGGACACATTCAATACAATTCATAGACTCTTGGATACAATACGCCTTATATTCTCCAGTCCACCTTAAATAGAATAAAACATGCATACAATCACATTAATACTGTAACATGAACCCCTTATACATGGTGTTATAGTAAGGGCTCCTAATAAGCATTGTGTAATAAAACTAGTTCTCTACAAGATCTTAGGTTTATTGAACTAATTCTCCAAAATAATACAATTAGAGAGAACGGTAACTAAGAACTCTCTATATAAATGTATTATTATACAATGATACATTTTTCCTCTTATTATTCTCATTCTCTATACACTTTTGTATTTGGGAACTGGCATTAAATGTAAATAAATTTACATTGATAAACAATCATTAGGCTTTTATTTGGTTCAAAACAGTAGTAATGAGACTTAGATTGGCATTGCTTAATGAGTGAAAGTGATGTCGCAAGCGCACCGTGCGGCGTGTGCGCATGTCATGCAATGGCAGGTAGCTTGCATGTTATTTTTTGATTCCCATAGGAAGTAGAATAAATTCACTTTGGATTGATAGATTTATATTAAAATTTTATATACTATCAAATTGATTGTATCTACGTTTAGGGATCAGACTGTATATCTTTTCTAGATCATTCCTTACGTATATAGTCAAATGAATCTTTATGCCGGTTTCGTCCACGTTTTCACCGTACTTGTACGTGTCAAAAGGACGTACAAGAAAAACCATTTTATGCTTGAAACTGAATGGTTATGAATCGCAATTTGAACAAATTATATTCCTAGTGTTTGTGATTACGTGTATTCAATGATACATAATTCACCTATACAAACGGAGAAATGTACGGAAAATTAGACAGCTATTAAATTTAGCGTTACATTTTGGCGCGTGTTTTGTTTGGCAATGTTACATGACAAAGTGTTAAATATATGTTCAATATTGTTCTTCTTCATTCTACTCCAAATTTTATTACACTTCAACAGCTATAATAGATTATATAAATATGAGTTTTAGAATTATTATAGGAACATACTTTTCCAAGTTATTTTCGTATACCTATTATTTATAGTCAAATTCACTTAGACTGGTAATGTGTATATTTCGCGATTATAATAATACAATTTATATACTATAGAAGTCAAACATGTTGAGTTGGTACAACATTTATTTTAAATTAAATGCGTGTTTTCCAGTTAACGAAAAATTATGTTCCATAAAAATACTAATATTTCGCAAACCTGCAGTAAGAGTATATATTTTTTAACATTATAAACCTTATATGCTAATAATTTATTTGTGATCACTTCCGTAAAATTTTACATAATTATTACATCATACAATCACAGTTTGGTGTCGTCTCTTAGGTGTATTCATCACCAGTCTAAAGTCAGACAAAAAGATTCTCATTCCCAACCCCCGGGTCAGAGAAACCAAGCGGGGTTTACTTTATTTCCATCATGAATATTTGAAATGCTTAGGTTGTACCTAAGCATTTCAAATATTCATTAACATTTTACTCTTAGGAATAATGACGACGGGAAACTGATGCAATTTGAACTAATAATTGTGAGAACATATGCACCAACTAATTGTTAGACAATGTTTTGTTATAATAATAGATGTGTCAACATTTTATACTTTCATTCAATGTTTGTAAACATTATTGCGTTTGCAGATTTGCTTTCGTTGATTAAACTTCACTAGATCAGATCAACTACTTTACATTTTATCGTTGTAAGCAAATAAATAATTTAATTCTGTCAATTTAAAATAAATTATAAATTGACAGATTTTAATGAACAGAAATTTCCCATATCAGCGCCATCTATTGACGCGAATTGTAAGTACGTCATAGTATAATTACGAAAAGAAATTAGACATTAAAGCACGCATAAAGTCGTTTTATTTATGTGTAAACCAGACTATGAATTGCGTGATGGGAACTACTTTAAATCTCAATCATTGGGGCATAGCTTGAATTATATTCTAGTACAGCTCATTGCCAATAACTAATCACTGTAATTATCAGAACCAGTAAATGAACATACTGATTTTACGTAAAGGTTTTGCAAGACCCGCATAGACCGAGCTGTTACATCAGATTTCAGTGAATTTCTAAATCTACGATTAGTAGTATATCTACGTATTTATAACCTATATCGTTACCGTTACACTTAACAGATTAAATTAAAAGTTTTAAAAACTCAATTAGGTTTAATAACTTTTCTCTCCTTATGAAGTCAATCGCTATTGAATGATTCGCCATCAATATATAGAGAAGAAACATATACTTCTTTATAATAACACTTACTAGTGTTAACTTAAGCGTTTTATTTGTTTGATGACCTCAGAGTTTGTTAGTTTAAATGAAATCCTAAAGGAGCGAATTATCTATGAAAAAATTTTTAAAAATGTGAAAATTATTGATTATACGTTTACCAGTTGTGCATCCATAATAGAAGCTATAAATAGCTGTCTATGATCTTCCGATTGTGTGACTTGTGCCCTAGTATTATTATGTGAATAAATTCAATAGATTTCGGTATCCAAATCTCTACTGAATGGTTACTATGAAATTGTTACCTTAAATTGGTGCTCGAGGCATGCCTTATTTAAGAACAGTCAAGGCTAGGCTTTTGATGATGACTATCACTTTTTCTGTTTCGCGAAAACCGGTTCTGTGGTCAATAGCTGGCGGAGGTTGTGTTTAACTATAGGCGTAAACACAATGCTTTCTGTTATTGGCAAGAAATTATTTCGAGAATAAATGTCAAATATGTAAAACATATTGTCATCTTGCTATTTTTCCTCATTTGTGTAAAACATAGTAATTGTCTGCTTCGAATTATCATACAAAATAATGCACTGTCGTCGTAACAATGGACGGTACAAAACAATTTTATAACAGTTACGTGAGTCGATTTATAATTTGAGAAATAAAGTAATATTTATTTTGTGTAAAGACTAAAATTATTTTGGTACTTTGCTGAACAACAAATATTGTATTGTTTTCTAACCTTACCACTAAACTAAGTCTTTGTTCTTATATGATGACAAAAAAACACTTTTTCAACGTGAAATGGTTTATTATTATTAATTTATCGAATATTGTGTAAAATAACGCACATAATTGCAGTATTCACACTGATAACGCTTTCATTATATATTATATTGTCAAGTGTTCACTTGGTAATTGACTTATTTGACAATAATTACATTAATTAATGTGTTAATTTAATTACATGGAGTAATTAAAAACATTTATTGAATGTAATATAAATATTTTAATACAAACAAAATTAATTGTATATGAGACGATGTGATAATAATTACTCCTATCGATTAAAAATTTAAAAGTATTTGTATGGTGATTGATGGTCGGGCCAACGACTGGTTAAGTAAATAAACATTTTTTCTATTGTAAATGATGTCTAATGCAAATGAAAATTTCAAAAGTCTTCATTAATAGAATTTGCCTTTATGTGACCTGTCCATTATGTGAAATTGCCCTTGAAATCTATATCGTAATACTTAGTATAATATCACTATAAATATAGTAATATAAAAATATGAAGGCAATTGGGTGATGAAGTGTGAACTCTTTGATGTTCAACGAGACATGTAATCAGTGTTGGCGATTCAGCGATTTTCAGGGACAGAGCGGGGTTACAACTGATTATCTACAATCCCATATAAATTATAGTACCTCAATGCTACTCATATTGGTTGTAGCCATTTTTTTGTCAATAAACATCAATGGAAGAATAAACAAACGATCAATGGTTTTGTTTGACAAATGTCTTGCTTTAAGTAATCGTACATCATTTGTATTATGCACATTTCGTTTAATACAATACAGACAAGAAAAATCAGTCTAATTGCACTGATTTTAGTGAAGTACTCTCTGTGTCTTCAAATAATAATACAATAATTCAATAGTAATATTAATACAATAATTCATATATTCAAGTCTTGAAAATCACTAGTATAAAGAAACCTTGTCAAATCTAATAAGGGAATGAGATGTGTATATAAAAGATATTCTTCTAGAATAACAAAACTAATATATATTTTTAAACTGTGCTATGACAAATGACAATCAAATTGACGCAATAAACCTAGAATATCCTGGAGTATCGCGTAATCATATCCTGTTTTTTATGTTTAATAAATGCTCGTCCAAACACTATAACGTTAATAAATGTTATATATAACGACTGACTTATACAAATACATAACCTCTGTAAAACTGAGCAGTGTTTATATGGCTTTGCTCAGTGTCAAATTAAATTGCATCTCAAATCCCTAAGCTAAGACAGAAATAGATACCCCACGGGAGAAAGTTACAAATTATTTCGTTCACATTTTTGGGTCAAACACAATTCAAACATTTTAAATATTCGGGCCATTATGTCACCTTGGTCTGTCTGTGTTGTTTGTCATGTCAAAATTTCACTAATCAACAGTCTTTTGTGCGAATTTCAAATATTAAATAAAGAAATATAATTTTATCTATACAAAAACGTTTATTTTGTATCTAAAGGAATTTCTTTCATTCAATCGCATTCGACCATAGACGATATAAAAGACAACATATTTTAAAGAGGTTTACTAGGTGAATTACTGTGTTTATATTATCAAATTTGCTGAACGCTATGGAGAGATGATAATCGGATGATGCAAATTTATCAGAATCTTGAAGGTTTTCAAAAACTTGTGTACTTCTTTCTATTCGCAGTTAATTTCATAGTTATTAAAAATAGTGAATCTAAAACTAGGATTGATATCGAATTTAGTAATCTTTTCACAAACATCACGTATGTCTGTGATATCTTTAAACAGTCGGTATTTATTAGATATGACAACGTTTATAGTCAGTTTTCGATGCGAGTTTTTCCATAACTGTATCACTGATGTCAATGTAAGATGTTTCTATTATTTAACTTTGAGTTTGTTTATAGAAATAGGCAAATATTTTTTCGGCAAGAGCAGTTTACTAGTTCTGGTTATACATATCAAACAAGATTTCTTACAGAATGGTATTAGTGTTAGGTAAAGTAGCGTAAAATTACCTACATATCACAAAGGATTCTTTTGAAATTTGCATAAGAAACGATTCGAGGCGAAGTCAATTCAGGCCACGGGTGTTTGCACTCGGCAGAAATTGTAATATTCTTGTACGTTTTATTGATAACGTGTTCTGCTAAAGTAAAAAAAAAAGTGCTAACCTGTATTTCATATTACCATAATAGGCTTTTTTATTAATAGGAAGGTCTATTGTAAGAAACAATTTGACTAAAGCTTAAGAAATACTACTGATTCGAATAGAAAAAGTTGGTTAGTTCATTTATCCAGGGCAGCTATAGCCTAATGCATCATAACTGAGAGGAATAGCTAGTAAATATCACATCATGCAACCAATTTTACAAATTATTGGATTCCAATTAGGATAGTTATGGTTACAGTTTCGTCTAGTACAGTTTTTAAAGAATGTACGTAGAGTCGCATGCCGTAATATAGCGGCACCCTATTCACTTTTACAAATCAATTGGGGTTTACTTACAAATATATCTACATATTAAATGTTTGTTTTTAACATTTTGTTGTATATTACTGATTATTCCAGATACTGTCCGCGTTAGTTTATGACTAAGATTCAGATAATATAATTTGTAAATTATTATTATATATTCAAGTATTTTAGAAACATACTTAAACTCAAGAACAGAAAGTGTCGGCATTCCAATGTTATAAACTATGTTTCCGTTAGTAAATAGAGTTGAATAAATTTAATAGACGTGAAAAATATTTATATGTAGTTTAAGCTAGTTAAAGTCATAACGGTTTGTTCTAAATGTGGGTGGATGTTTTGAATGCGTTTTGCGACATTACTTTTAACCGTTCATACTCGTAGTATCGCGAATTAACACTTTCTTTTTGTATATCTGGGCGTCGTGAACTATCCTAACTGTTCGTTTCGAAAGTTAAACCTCTGAACTGAAAGTAAAAATGTATGCTCATTTGAAAACTAAGATTTACTACGATTTCGTTAAATATAATCAAACTATTACTTAGAATCTAGAATCTTAGAAAACTATTAAATAGAATTAGACAATCACTAGTTAGAAGATGTTGAGAATCGATGCTGTAATACTCAGGCGATTGGAAAAGACGCGTTCCCTGGGTTTCTCCTGGAACACGGTCTTATCGACCTATAACAATTTTTACCTACGGGTGAAACAACAACTCTTACAGATCGGTAGGCACATCAAACGCAATTTCTAATATATATGAAACTCTTCGCCCAAATTATTCCTTCATATCCTGATTCTCAATGTATAAAACTCTATTCATTAGCTTCATTCCGTTGTACCATAAACTGAGGTTTGTAATGTAATAATGGTATGTAACCTTGTATTACCGCAGTGTTGTATTATTTTTCAATAATAAGCGATTATTATCTGTTGCGTGATTAACGGCTAGAGTACATCTTATTTACACATAGCAATGTTTACACTTATTTTAAGTGTAAATGAAAAAATAATCTTATACTAATAACTGATTTGTATGTAATTACAAAAAACTCTTTTTGAAGAAAGAAAAAAGTCAGTCGGATAACTCAAGTACCTCATGCGGACAATTTTACAATACTAAACTTATATTTCTTTTCCTTATTATTCCGTAAGGAAAGAAGACAATTTCTAATATAAATCGAAATATTTTCCTTTACGATGATAGAGTGTGAAAATTTCATGTTTATTATTATGTCGTATTTTTACAAGAATTGAAATTATTAACTTACATAATATATAATTCTATATTAAATTAAAATATTAGAATAAATATATTAAATTAAAAGATGCAAATAAACTTTCAAAAACTAGATTTTGATCTTAATTGAGATCAATACTATGATAGCGATAACGAATCCGATATTTTTAATCGAAAGATATTTTTGAAATCCAGGTATGTGACAATCGTAACAAATTATGTCTAGTATCTTGATAATAGAAAATTTAATTTTTACCTCTGTAAAAAGCACGTCCATCCTGACGTCGCGTCGGCGTCGTGAAGTAATCAGTTTTATCTTAGTTACTGTATTATCTGTCAGTATCCTTTATTTTGTCTACACTATGAGTTGTCTAATGACAATAATGAATTCAAAAATCCATTACATACACATATGTGTTGTATTGCAAATTAGAACTACAATATCTCGTATTCCGACAATATAGATTTCATAAACATAGTTTTATTTGGGTCATTTCTTTTTCTGTTGTACAAATTTACCTGATCCCACTACATACCGCTAATTATACAAAATGAATAAGTGGCGCCAAATCGAACGTCACCGCACATGTGCTACAATGTCCGTTGCTACAGATCAGTAAAAAATTTAATAGACCATAGAGACGGCGTGCCAAGCTATGGTTATTTACTTTTAGTTAATTTAAGTAATCATAATTCGTTTACAATCAGCAAAATATTTTCTAGGCCAGTAATTCCTTTAATTTGTTCTAATTAAGCATTGTGAAAGATCTTGTACTTTCTATAGGCATTTATTAATTTGACACTGGGGTTAAAGACACATTTGAAGCACAAGGAATCTTATCATTGTATTCGTATAGAGACGAATAGTGTCCAGCCACGGGAAATGATGGCATTTAGTAATTTATATTAAAAAAAAAGTTATAGTTGTTAGCAATATGCCTTTTTCATCGCAAAATAATAATTAAGAAAGTACCTGAACATTTTCATAAAACTGTATATCTTGTATGAGTTATTTTACACAATTCCTCATTACGAATAAATTTTAAATTTGTTTTTTTATTATTATTATTGACGCTAATGTTCATTTTATTTCTTATTATTTATTATGTACCAGCTAGTGTAGTAAATTATTATTTTATGACGACTCAATGTCCCTCCCAACGGATTCATCTGTATAATTATAATACCCGTGCGTATCTCGTTGGTTACAACTTTTTGTTTTTCCCGGGGAAAACTTTCCCCTCTTTTCACAACACTTTTAATAAATCTCGGCTCTGTTCGAGGGCGAGCGGAAGCGAGAACAACACAAAATGCGTTCATGCAAACAACAAAACATACAAAAATATCAACTATTTATTGGTTGGCCTTGAAAATTCGTGTTATTTTATACTTGGATTAAATTTTAGATTGATAATGCATAATGAATAACGTTACTCTATTTTGTGACTTTGACATACTTTTATGATTTTTTTATATTCCGCCGTTTATCGATTTCTTTATAAATTATTTTTACTTTATTTTACTTTATATATTCAAGAGGAAAGCAACGTCTATACAGAATTCTTCGTATAATTCAATAAATAAAACTAATTGAACTGTGTATAAATACCAAATTGATGACACAGAAATGTGAATTTCTATATTCCCACAGAAATTGGTTGGTATTTATGCTTAACTCACTGAATCGCAGTATTGTTTGGTTTTTTAGTTTGCGTACAATGACAGTACAATACACCAATCGCTCAATGTACAGATTCTTTAATAGTTCAGATGATAACGATCTCTATATGCATGCAATTACGGCTATTATTCTGTGAACTGTTTAGATATAGCTTATACTTTGATGATGTGTTCTCATTACGTAAAATTTTACAGAACAATTATTGAACAATGGATACTAAGGTGTTTAGGAGTAATATCAACCATATGCTAGTTAAACGGATAAACTGTGTCATAAAAGAACATTAAATAGAATAATAATATTTTTGAGTAGCAAATATTTTCCTTTAATGTACAAAGAGTTAAGACATATAAAGAAAAACATTCATCTATAGCCGGACTGCAAGGACCGCTCGGCCATGGAGCCAGAACCGCTGTATACCTACATAGAATAGAATAGTTATAAGAAACAAAAATAATTGAATTTTAAGTTTTTAGTTATTCCGTTGACCTAGTAAACCACTTGAAACAAATTAACGTCACATATGTTAGTCATCTGCATAATATCACTCTTTTTTATTATACATACATAATATGCTTTAGAAATACAACATACTAAAATAAAATACAAAATCTGCGGACATTACAAAGTGGGGACTATTAAAAGTTGAATTCATATTAAGAAAAGTTACTCTTCGCACACCTCCGGGTATTTTAAAGGTTACAAATAAAATCGTGCGATTGTTATGAATTCAACACAGTGCAATAACATGAATTAATATGTTAAATGACAGTAATTATTTAAATGAAATAAAAATATTATGTCAGAGCTGCCAATTATGTAATTCCGTGTTCCACTAGTTAAGTGTAGCTTTATCGTTACGTTAATTATTAATTATATAATCTACACTTTAGTTTCGTAAATAAGTATAAAATCTATGAACGAAATTACATAGTAATCTATAATTCAGCTTAGTATTTTTTAACTAAATATAATATTAGTCTTGAATATACAAATGTCTTGACAATCTTAACTATTATTTCTTTGATAGCAGAACACGTGTTAGATGGTAAATAGAAAATACGCGTGTAATTTGGTTATATATAGAATTTATATTGGTTTTGGTTATATTTAGAGTGTCTCTACCAAAATTATAAAACTGTTTGTCGTTGTGTTGAGTGAAATGTCCAAATGTCAAGAATTCCAAAATTGCGATTTGTGTCATTATTTGTGTGTCGAATATAATTTAATAAAGAAATATTATTTAATCGACGTTACATGCCTATATATGACAACGGGGAAATTATTATTAGTTTTTAGTGGATCGACGAATATATTTTTAATTCATAATTATGTTGATATATCACCAAGCTTTTTGTACCAGGAACTTATATTTTCCGTAGAATTAGAACGTAAAGTATCGTGTCATGTATCACGCTATATACAAAGTCAAGGAAATGTAGAAATTCTTTCACGCAATCGCAGGACTGTTTGCACAGCATTATCAAACTTTTGTGGATAACAGAAAAAATCGGTATTGACCCCAATCAAATGTAGAACGCAACGATTTCTATGAGTTATCGAATGTTATTCGTCTGTGTGTTCGATCTTTTGCGATTCATTCGTTTGGAATACAAAATGCGCTATTATTAGATATTGTTGTAATAAATACCACAGAAAAGTGATAGTTAACAAGTGTGAGCCGGACCAGTGTTTTCTTACTCGTTCATACATATTTTAGCCCCGCGAAATATTAATTTAAATGTTTTGCAGTATCTGCAACAGAAATACATAATCTGTGAAAATTTTAAGTAAGTAGTTATCATGGTTCATGAGTTGTAAGAGTTCACGTTTTTATCACTTGGATACGGATTACAGTACTGTACAAAATTTGGGATATTGTCTCAATTGTATTTATCCCATCAATATGCGCTAATATCAAAAAGTGCTGGACTATAAAAATCGTATTTTATAATTTTTTGGGTGGATTTAAATCTTTTGTAAATGAGCAAAGTATAAAGCAATATCACTTTCGCCTTTCGTATGGTGTCACAACGGTTTTGGATCTTCTTGCATTTCCTGTATTCAGATTTGGGGCCATAACATACACACGTATGGCTTAAGTATTTCAAGTTTGATTTACGAATATCCGCATTACATAATATACTAATAACTTGATTTCCATTGAGATTATGACATACATAAGAAATAATATTACCGAATGCAACATTGAAATATGATAAAAAAAATAACACAGTTGACTCATACTCAGAGTGTTCGATAAAGTTAACGATTAGTTTAGATCACCTTAGTTTCTATGTCCTATGGTATCACTTTTAATTACAATTAAATGGTCGTCCCCTAATATGTAACGATAAACAATTGCTTGAATTGTGAACTTGATAAAACAACCTTGAATGACAATTTTTTTAATCAAATAGAAGGCAAGGTTAGAATCTAAACTGATGCTTTTTTACGAAATTTATACTGTAAATGTCAGAAGGCTGTGGCCACCTCTTTGTTTTTATACAATGATCACTGAAACGGGAAATTAATCGAACGAGATTGTCACTTAATGATTTCTCACTAGGAGATCTGGATCCTTGTAGTGTCTCCTCGTCTGTTTGTATTGACTGCGTAAAAAACTTATTTAAGCGAGATTTCGCGTGTTCGACAATCATGGTAAGCAACAGGCAGGTCGCTATAAATTCACAGGATTTCTCCGAATTATCGAAATTTAGATATAGCACACCCTGATGACTCACGATGACAGTGATTAGCACGTTAAACCAAATAGATACTACAGCAATATGATACAGTTATATATTTTAGCGATTTTAGTAGATTTTATATGCATGCACGCATATTTGCATATATGCACGCATATGCGCATATATGCATATATGCTCGCATATGCGCATATATGCATATATGCAATCACGTCGATCCCCAATAACTTATTTGTTCGGTGTTCGTGAAATCGGACACTAAAGCTAGTATAGAATAACCATCAGACTTATCATATAACCTTTAATGGCATCTCATTAGAACGATGGTCCTATTTAAATACATTATCTCTATGTGACAAGTTCCAGCGGCGACCGTACAAATTCACCCGTGCTGTTATACCGTCCATTTAGTTGTATTTAAGTTAAATACTGACGAATGACGCAGACGCGGTTTGAAAGTTGCGTCTATTAAAGGATATACACGCCTCTTGACCAACTTAACATACACTGATTCTACACAAAAGGCTTAATACTTGAATATTTGCATCTGGGTGACCGACATGAATCGACGTAGGCGTGATATATGTACCTACATTAATGAGCAAAAAATTAAATGGATTTTGGCAAGTTGACCTAAATTATTTTTAATAAGGAATGTGTTTTTGAAATATGTTTGAAAGCGTGAATGGGCCTATATTGGGCTGCCAACCGCTGGAACGACCTTTTAATACATTAATGAAAACAACGTGTGACTACTAATTACATTATTTATAATATAAAGCTGAAGAGGTTATTCGTTGAACGCGCTTATGTCTAAACTACTGGTGCGATTTGAAAAGACTGTGTAGAAGACTCGCTACTATCGAGAGCGGAACATAAATGAAAAAACTCATGAAAAGCGGCAAAATTATTACATCTCGAGCAAGTAATCAATATTCTTATAAGATGTTAACGTGGAAGTAAGATGTCAGCTTTGTTCAACTTTTTCGCATGTGCGATTCTCTATTTTGGTTTCCATGGTTACCAAATTTTTTCCATGGTACATTATAGTCCACATTTTACAATGAGCTCGTCTTATGAACGAAGGAGTTTAGTGCTGTTAAGTGCTTACAGTGAAAGTGTTAGAACGATAGAGGTTTAAGGTTGAGGCCCAACCTATTCAATCTTTACAAAATTATTTCTCCTTGTAACTGAATTAGTACTCTAAAACGTAAACATACATAACAAATATTAATAGCGTAAACCTTGTTCGTATAGAATTAGTGGCGTTTCAAGGAATGTTGTTACATTTCAATATATTTTCGTTATAGACATGCAATCTGTACGTCTTATAACGTATACGTAATTGACAAGTTCTACACGATTCTTTTCGCTTGATTAGTCAATACATTGTTATCATAGTAAATTATGTCATCGTTTCTACTTCAATGTTTGATAAGGGACATAACAGGACATGACAGGGGATAGAGACTTTGTCATGGCGTCTGTTCGATCCTAGTTGGAACACAAATTGTAAATGCTGCACCTATCGGGGACTGAGGAAACAGATCAATCCACTATTCCACCATTATCCACCTACAGGAAATTTTACTGTTAATTCAAAAACGATATGTGATAGAGTGACGTCAGCATGCCAAAGCTTCCATTTTTAAGAGTTTCATTCGCAACCTAACCACTTACTAAGAGTATGAGTACTGTGTCGAAATCAGGTTCTCCTAAAACTCTGAAACTCAATCATTTTAGTAAATACCTTAATAAATAATTACTTTAAGAACAAATGAAATGTTTTAAAACTTAAAAACATCAAACTTCTGTCGTGTAAATATTTTAAATTTTTAAAAATAAATTGGTTCGTTAACGGAATATCAAACAACCAATTCGTCACTTGAAAAAAATCGATTAAGAATTTGTCCCACTTTCAGATATTGTTTTGTCGATTTGATAATTGATGCGTAATCGATCGGTTTAATTGGGGTTTCATGTGTCAAACCGGTTACATGCATTCTTAACGATTGTCATCTACTTTTGGATTACTAACGAATTTTTTTCATATACGTCCGTAAGAGGGATAAAAATATCGAAACTTGGAAGTATGTTATACATCAAATAATTCCGGGGCGTTCGAACCTTGTCCTGTGTCACTGGATATTTTGTCTTAATAATCTTGAAATCCAAGAATGAACCAGACAAAATATAAATAATATATAAATATAATATTATAATATAATTAACAATTTTAATAATAAAGAATAATGAAACAGATGCATACATAAAGGAACCATAAAAGGTAGCGCCGGACAGAATCGAAATGAAATTTATTGACGGTGGTAAAATATAGGACTCACATACATTGAGACTGAAACAACCAATTAAATTAAACTAAAATGGCATCAACACTTATACAAGCAGTAAAACTATCCAATTGATTTCTATTGTACCATACAAGAGTCATTGTGCGTCATTTGGTGAGGCTAATAAAAATGCAAGGCAACAGTCTACCTTCAATGGTATGGAAAGGTTGAGTAATACTACAATTGACAATTGTATCGGCGGAATTTTTGGGCGTTCCTTATCAACAGCGCATGGTAAATACAGTCTTTAGGGTTTTTTGCTCGAATAATGATAGGAGACATCGTCCGCACTTGTGATCATTTTTGTTTGGTCCTATCTGCTGAAGGTCAAGAGTATACAGGCACTAAATTGTTTTGTAAAATTTAAAATAGCATCCCACTACTTAAAATATAAAGATGTTCAAGTCGCGAATGGGATTTATATAATTGTTTATACGTAATACAAACACACAAAAATAGGCGTGTTTGCATAGCAATTTTCCTGTTATATTATTATCAGCTTCTTCTTATTACTCTTACTAGAAATATGAGAAATAAAACAGTAAATTACTAGGTGCGCGATAAATTGCGTTTTCAACTTTTGTGCTGATCACGAGATACAAAAAAATATTCCTTGTATGGCCATCTTTTTTAGAATTCTTTGTAGTGAAAGAGAAAGGATGAGGATAAAAAAGTTGTTAAATATTTGTTTATATGCTTCTAGTGGCTATTAACAAGTATAAAAAATGAACAATAGGTGGTAAAATTTTGAAAAGAATATACAAATGTAACTTATATGCACAATTTATTATATTATTATATAAAGAACAATATTGAAATTTTACAATAAAATTTAGCGAAAAGTAACAGATTTCCAAACTCCTTCTGTGATTTTGACCTTAAGAAATTTTCTTAATTTCACTTATTCTTATGTGAATCGAATTGTATAGAATTATTTCAACTCGATAGAAGTAACACGCGCCTAATCTCTTTTGATAATGTCTAATAGCAGAAACGGAGAAAAAGACCCATAGGTTCATCAGTCAGTTCAGCGGGACCAGCTGACCGTGGTCGTAAGCTCACATGAGTTACAACTATCATAAGATACAATAAATCAAGTAATAAATTGAAATTTATGTGAACCATAAATGCCATTCAATTTCAATCTATATTTAACAAGTCATTGATCTCTTATCTCTTAGGAATTTCTTCAATAAGAGAGCTTCGGTATGCGGTATGAATTCTGCAATAAGTCATAACATAGACTCATCAAGAAAATTCCAACGGATATGATTTCAATATGCATATTTTAAATTTGCTTTATTCTCGAGATTTTCATATTATGTTTATTTTTCTTGGTGAAATCCATTCTAAATTTGACTATATTTACATAAATGACCTATTTTGATCGATTTAAGAAGAAATCTTAGTTCATGCTTCTAATTTGTTTGAGAGTAAAGATTTTGCGAGGCGTTCAAGGTTTCGACTCCTTTCTATAAGGATCTATATCTTTATAGTGTATAGCCTAGAAATGCCTACACAGCCTGCGAATACCTGAGGCGGGTCCCAACAGGTTTGTTGGACTTGAACGATACTGTCTATACATATAGAGCTATTTCTGATTCAACCACTGGCAGCCCGTTTATTATAAAAATTTCACAGACGTAAACATTAACCATGGAAATATTTCTATGGTGCACCAATGCGTAAGTAAGCTAGCTAGGCAAAGGTTTTGTTATTGACATAAGTAAAGTCAAAGGGCTGACTAGTTTACGAACAGAACAGGACCTAAGTACCTGGAAATAACAGGCGCACGTGATTCATTCAGGCAACGGTCATTGTGGACTGTTTATTACTCAACCTCCATTTTATACATATACTTAATATCACTCATATGATGAGAATTTCATTGTTTATAAATTATAACAAAAGTAACAATTACCTAGGAAGTTTATAGTTTGTCAATAAATTACTCGATATTCAATTGCGTTGATGTAATGTTGGCATAGGAATACCTAATAAAGTGTAGTAATTTCAATATATTGTCAAATCTGATTTTGACAAAGCTTTAATATATATTAGCTAAATATAAAGATCCGTACTCCATGCGTACGTTTGTGATAACGAACTTGATATCTCTATCAGCTATTTTCTAGACTGTAGAGTCTAAAGGAACCGAAAATTTTACAAAATTTTACAAAAATTTTACAAGAAGAACTTATATTACATACATTGCTATTATTTACTAGGTAAGACCATCGCGTCGGTTGTATGTGTAATTCTAGTTTCCATTGTTCAAGACAAATTTTGCTTTCGAATAAAATAAAAAAAGAAATTGTAGAAAAAAAAGAAACTGGTAATGCGTAAATGCTTGTTTGTTAAAGAGACCGTGTCATTTCCGTTGTAGAGTTCGTGCAGTATGTCGTAGAAAGCTGGTAGCGAAGGGTTGACAAAGATCGGATCCAATTTTCCACCTTTGCTTAACGAGGCTTGAACTACGAATCGTTTTACAAACGAAAGTGTTACACTTCTTGTCCATTGATGCATACTAAATATCTTACTATTTTTACCTTGATATGATGATAAAGCGGAAATTTGTGTTTGGTTATTACTTCACGCGCTAACGGCTGGACCAATTTATAAAAGAATTGGTATTCAGGAAGCTCTCACCTTGGATTAACACATAATCTACTTTATACATTATATAAATAGTCGCTACTAATTATATATAAATAGAATGCATTAAATACAACATTATACATGTGAATTTATACGTAATGATGTCCTCTGGGTCTTAATTACCGCGGGTGTAACCGCGGGAAATGGCTAGTTTATGTTCTATTCAATTGAAGAACACGAAATGTAGTAATGATAATATAATATTAATTATAATTGTCACAATTAAAATAAATTATTGTGATAAAACTCATTTGAATCTTATAAAGTAAATAAACAAAAAAATATATTTTGTTACATGTTAATAGCGATCTAATTACTTAATATTGAATTTAAAAACCTTTCATTTATTTCATAATCACTATATATTAAAATTTTTGTTCAATATTTTATTTCGATGGTCTCAAATGTAGGTACTATTAAAACGCCGAAATCGCACTCGCCTTTTGCCAGTGTCTACCAGAATAAATACAGACTAAAGCTTTTTTTAAATGACACGGCCGAGTCTTCATCAATTTTTATAATAGGTAATCGTTTTATTTCTAACCCCTGGTCTCATAAACATACAAAAAAATCAATTTTTTTTTCAAACGATTCATATTACTTGTATTATTACGTATTTACTCTGTACTGCGCTCTACTGAGAATTATTTTCTTGACGACCTTTAAATAATGTAATAAAATAATGGCAGTTCGAATGCTTGACATCTGCGTTAACATTTTAATACAAAATGCCAGACGTGACAGTAAAGTTACCAGAAAACTTAAAAAAAAAATATTATGTAGAAAAAAGTAGCGATTATTTAAATCTTGACAATTTAGTCATAAAATATATATAAAAGTGAAAACACATTATAAAATGTTCGCTTCTAGTAATGCGTCCACATATGTTTTTGTATTGATAAAATTTAATTATACACCACAAAAAGTATGTCAGTCGGTGACCTGTCGCTGGTTACATTTCAACGCACAAGTGAAAGAAGTTGATTTTAACGAAATTTGCATCCTAATTAATGTTTCGAATTTCTAAATTGTTATTGAAGAGAATGAAAAATAACACAGAGATATCGTTTCGTCTTTTATGGTGAAAAATCGCATTATAAACATATTGTAACATTTAACAGAATCTGATCACCATTGTAGAATAAGTTATCTATAAACGTTATTACCTTAATATTCTTAGTTTAATATTTTGTATGACCTATTTTTTTTTAATAAACATATTTTGCATTAAAGCATTTTAATGTCAACTTTGAAAAGTTAAATACAAAAAAATCATTACAGTAGCTTGATGCTTCTCAATTATTATGATTAAGAAAATTTATACAATAAATATACATCTGATGTGCAAGTATTATTTCTATCGCGGCAATAATAAAAAGTTATAACCGATGTCGAAAATTGGTCACATGAAATTTGTGTCAGTAAATTGTAAATGACTTTGAATATTTATGAAGTAAGTATATTAAAGATCAAATAAGTAGCCAACCACATAATTAGTAAATTCTTAACATGAATCATGCTTCATTTCTTAAGTTGTTGATCTCAATTCATATTTTATCCGCGAATGTTATGAAACATATTATTGCGACACGCATACGGCCTATGTACGTCTGATTTTATTAAGATTTATTCGATGTCTGGTTGCTGGTTGCAATTTATTAAAATTAATGTTATTAAACTAAATTTAGTTTAATGTATTGTTTTGTTAAAGGTGTGAGAAAGAGTTGTCTCTGGATACTCAGCAATTTACTTATGAAATTGATAGAAGCTTATCTAAATTTTATATAATAAAAAAACAAATTTATTTATGCGCCATCTTCTTTACCGTGATGCTATTAATATAATTAGTATATCCGTGTTGCTTATTATATCTCAGTTTTAATGTCTTGTCACAGATGGCGCTTTCTTAAATAAAATTTGCTTTATGTTTCGTACAAGATGGCGTTAAGCGTTCTTTTTATAGGTAAGCAATGGAAATACAAAATATTATTTTACTTTACAACAATATGTTTTTTTATATCCAGACAACACAACACACGTTTTTAATTATTATTATTTTTTTAAATATAAACCCTTATCAAATATGCACTACAAAATTTTATTTAATGTTTAACAAAATAGATATTTTTAATATAATCGTAGATACCATAACAAATAAGTTTTAAAATTTTCCGCCTACCGTTCTACGCGAACATTCTGCATTTTTGATTTCCAGGTAACGAATAAATTGCTTGTCCGTTGCATGATTAACGCGTATAATGCATGGTCAATACCCATATTCATCAACCAGAAGAGCGGGAGATAATTAAATTTGACGATGTTAAATCGCAGCGCAAAATAAAAGCCGAATCGAGTTGAGCGTAAATTGAATTTTATAGCTCTATATTTAGAGTTTTTAACAGCTTGTACGGACAGGTTCAGTAATATGATTGACGATACTTATGTAAAAAACTTGTAATATGTTCAAAAGAAAAGACTATATAGTAAAAATTATATATATAAGTTCCTTAATAAGCCCAGGTGTCCACAAAACAGTTGCTCACGATTAAAAACTTTAAATAGATTATAGAAATGTCTGAAGAGAACTTTGTATGAATCTTCAGATAGTTTTTTCAAGTAATCTTTTACCAATATATACTTTTAGTAAAGTTAGCAAAAGAACAAGATTCCTAGATGTATGTTTGAATGCAACATATAATATAGAAAATATTTGAAACAGAATATCAACGTTGAAGAGGAAAAATAACTTTATACTTACTGCAATTAAAGCGAAGTCTTGTATAGAAATCCACGCTGTAATGTAATTATAAAGGCGTTATCCCGTAGGCTTCGTTTTGGGTGCGGCGCGGGCGCATAACTCCAGCGTGACGTCACCGGTAAAAACTCCTTGAACCCAGTCAAGGTCCTTTTGAGCTTTAAGATGCCTTCAGACAGAACTGTGATATTAACAAATACATTAAAGTGTAGTAATTCTTAATACTTTTGACAAATTTACTCGTTCTGTAAAGAGGTCAAGGTAATTGTTTGATTTCATTGTGGCCTTAATTTGTTTTATAAATAATTAAAATAGAAAATTTGTTTGTTCCCTATAGCTAAAATTATTACACTCATAAGGATTTTTCAACACTAATAAAAAGTTTCTCACCTGCTCTTCCAATTTTCAGTAAAAATATCCTAGCTTTCCTGCTGTAATGAAAAAGTCAGAAGTTTTTAAATTATATGTTTAATAATATTAGTTACATTTTATATTGAGTCATTAATAATAATAATATAAAATATAGATAATATTAATCAGATTTATAATTATTATTTGACTAAGCAATATTCAAGCAAATTTATTTCTCTGTATAAAATCGTAAGTATTAACCAGTGTACATTAAATTCGATCGCTCGGTATCTTTTGGTAATGTATACGCATTCCCTTTGTCCAATTTTCATTCCTGAATTTAAATTTACGCCATTTTAGGGAATCAACTTCAAGTGGAATTCGACGCACGTGATTTTCATGTTCAATTAATTTTCGTAATGTTTAATTTATTTATACGCTGTCTACTATAACAAAATAGTGACTTCGTGTATGATAGAATAAAAAATGTGTTTCATTGTATGAAGATAATATATCGCTTTACCACAAAATAAGAATAAACTCTGTATAGTTACAGATGTTATCGTCTTTGGACCTTAAATAAGATATTAAATAATCTTTAACTAATCAGTTATTCAAATTCTTGACACTCGTACACCGCTGCATACGAGTACGATTGCTAATTATTAATTACACTTAAAATCAAAGGTCAAAAGAAAATTTCTACTTACTCCCTTATAATTTAAGAGTTGTATCTCAAATTGAGCCGAACAAAGCTGCTCTTTAAGCTCTGAATTTAAATGGGCTAAGTTCATTAAAGTAATTACATTTGATTAACTAAGCGAAGACGAGCTTCTAATTATTATATTCTATTCTTTAGTATCTGTTGTTTTAGCGATTACGAAAATGCATCATCTGTGAATTTCACTGTCGAACTATCACGCTTTATTGTATAAAGTCTGGTGACAGACGGATAGATAGATGGATAGCGAAGTCTCAGTAATCGTTTAGATACGGAACTCTAACACATGTAACATAATCATATCTCCGGTCATTCGTTTAGTAGAAACTTTTTTGTATATACAGCTACGCTATCAGATATATATCTAGTTTATATTTACTTAGTAAACTTATGCAATATACGCAAATAACTCAGATCTAATCATAAAACATCATGCATACTTTCATAATTTTAAAAATCGTGTATCTGAAGAGTTAATCTCGCCTCACACCTACATAACGAGTTATTTTTACAGTTTAATATACTATAATATAAACATAAACGATAATGACACTATGAATAATATTTATAAAATCTCAGTAGCTGGTTATACAATTTTAACGGTTGAGCTTAGTTTCTAAGAAGTATCAGATATCTCTAATGGCGAAGCTTTTATTTTTATCTCGAAAATGACAAGCTTGATTAGCGTTGCGTATGCAATGAACATTATGGAGGCTCAAAAAATTCATAAATGAATACAATTTTTTAGACATTTAGCTATTTGCATTTTGCGTTTTTTTATGCATAAAACTTTTATAATAAAGCTATATTGCCTATATTTAATCGTTCCAGGTGACAGTATGGGGAAATAGTACAGTTGCAGAGGTCGTGTGCGAACTATTACAAGAAGCTGGGATGTCACTAGCTGGCTTACCCACGGGACCACTATCTCCCCCTTTCGCTCTACCCATAGCTGGACCTCTACCACCGCCCGAGGAAGCTGTTCCTCCCCCAACGGCCCTTCTGTTTCTCGGAGGATCTAAAGCGCCAGTGGAACCCAGGTCACCGGCAGTGTACATGGAGGGCGAAGTCCTCGTTGTTGAATATGAACCACCGCAATGGGATGGAAAAGATTTAGAAGTCTTTCTAGCCTGGGAGAAAATGTATGGTAAGAACATTGACTGTTTCGTTCATAGTTATATAACATATCGGTTTACCTACCAAGATGCATAGCTCAGCATTAAAGTTTTGTTTCTGTGTCGTGCTAAATAAGAATATAATATTTTTTGTTGAATTACCTCAGGAACTTAATTAAAACATTGAATTAACGATATCGGAGACACTCATAAAACTTCAATTATTTACTTTTGAATTGGCTGAACTTTCTAATTATATCCTCATTCAATCTGAAGAGAACTGAACGAGTGTGCGTTCATTGACTTAAGCTTGGCAGCAAGTCATATCTCAAAGCATTTCCGTTGTAAACTGTGCCCGTCCCTTGTGCTCGATAATACAAGCCTAGTATAAGGTATTCCGTTTGCAAACTGTATGTTTGTAGAAAGCGGTTTGGCAATATAGAAACGTGGACACACGCCGATGCTATTGTCCGGTAATCTTTCGCAGAAGCGACTCGTATGCAAAGCTAATGCAAGCGCCGTGACGACCATACGAATTGATCGAGCAAGCACATGATCCTTGTTTTCTTGGAATAACAATTTAAAACCAAAAGCTAACCAACAAAAACTTATCTTGGAATCCCTGATTGTATGCACGATCAAGTTTCGTCACTTTAATCGCCAAGATACCTTAATAGTCGGGCTGCGTTTATGGCCATACGGCTTTGGTTTTTATCCTAAAGCATTTGAAAGTTAAACGTTGCTTTTTTTTGAATAATTTACAAGAAAACGAAACGCTTTCTAAATCACTATAAATAAACAATTTTTATTTCAGCGTCGTTGTTATTCTCCGCTGTTGAGCTGTACGGAAAGCCTCTTCTTCGTGCATCAGCAATAACCAAAGAAGAATATCACTTGCTCTTCTACTACTTGGAATCTGTATCTGAAGCAAGCGAAGCATTAACGCAACGTATGAGGAAGTATATTGACTCCGGGCTATTATCGAGTAATTGTCAAAACGATGCGGGGAAAAACAGTGAACCTGTCTCATTAAATACACAGTTACTTAACAATGATCTCAGTTGTGACCTCGAATCAAAGAGCCTTTTAACTGAACTAATTCAAGAAGGTATTTTGTCCCAACGTGACGTAGACACCGCTTCTGAAATGAATACTTCAGTATATAACGAACAAGTAAATGAAAGTAAAAAAATAGAAGATGATAATATATCTAATTCGTCCTCCCTTTGTATTTCCCTTAGGAAGGTAATAGTTGACATACCTGTAGAAAATCCTGAGTCTGTTGTTGACAGTTCCTTTGTGGAAAATACAGACAACATAACAACAGTCACGATAAAAAGCGGCCAATGTTGTGCAGATCATAGAATATCCGCTGATATTACGGAGAATGTTTGGTCTAATGTAAGATGGGATTTTTTAAATCCTACCGATTTTGGATATGACCAAGTACCTAATGTTAAAAGGAGTCGATCAGATTCCGCGCTAACACCAATGACGACAAGACGTAACGAAGAAATCTATGAGACATTACGAGATGGAGATTCCTGTGGCAGTATGACACCTTACGAATCTATAGAAGACTTATACGATTGTATAAAAAACTCTGCATACAACAACGTTATCACAGAATCGTCTCCGTCAACGGAGAGCCAATCGGAGCCACAATATCCGGACTTCGATGAAAAGTCGAGCACAACACGTCAGAGTTCCGTCAGTAGCGAAAAAAGCGGAACCTCGTCCGCTTTTCCATTTTCGAAGTGCGGTTCGGGTGATTCAACTGGTGCGTATACGTCTTGCGAGTCCACGAGCGGGATAAGCACTTACGCCACAAAGAGCATTCCGGAGTTGATAAAATGTAGAGAATTACCACCGCCGCCTGCGGAAGTCGAAACGAATGAGAGTACTATTCTATTGAGGCAATTATTTATGGGCGAATTAATGGACGCATATGGTGAATATCTGTCCGCGTATCCGTATGCACGTGCATTGCTGCGCCGGAAGGTGAGACGAGACGAACATTTCACTGCCCTCGCCGACATCAGACGCGGTGCCGCCAAGCACACCATAGCAGATTACTTGGAACTACCGGTAAGTGCTTTCTATATTTTATATGACCGCTATTATCCACATGCAATCGGATCCATATATCACGATACCTTTTCCTCAAAGTAATTATATGACCTTTTGTGTGACGTGTGTGGTTTTTATTTGAATTCACCGTGGAATGGAGAACAATACGGATGGTATCGGAGGTATCTTGGTCTGGTGTAGATTTGATGGCGGTCGTGTGACAATGATATTGGCTCGGGCACGCTTGCCCATTCAATGCTAATGGACCGGAAGAGAGCACATGTAACTCTCTCTCAGTGATTATAGGCATTGTCTCTTTGCTCCTTACACGCCGCTTCAGTACTTACTGGCGTGTATTGATTGCTGTAATACCGAAACGTTTATTTTGCGATCAAATCTCGCCTAAAAATAAATTTGATGTTGGTTTAGGAATATCCGAATAGAAAATATATGATTGTCCACTAACGAATGACAATATGATTAAAATACGATGAAAATGTAAATATTAAAACACTGTTTTAAAATTTTATGTGAACTCATAAATGACTATGTCAGAACCCTGATGAAAATAAAGAGGAGTATTTTGATATGAATTCAGCTCTCAAAAAGGAGAGAAAGTTGTGGACAGTATAAATAAATATAAATATTCATAAATTTAGCAATTATCAAATTCCATCTGGAAGGTCAACTTGACGACCTCCTTTTTTGAAATCAGAATCATAAACCTAAAATGCTAAATAATCTAAATTAGCCTATAGCAATGTCATAATAACAAAATCTGATATAATTAGTGCCACTCCACAGGGGTGTTCGCCTACGCGTTTTCATCCCACGTTTTTATTCCAGATCATAGGTTGGGTCTTGAATTGCCAAATCAATACTGCGAAGGTCACATTATCCATTGTTATAAAATTGCAATTACGATTAACCCGCTTTTTGCTGTGCCAGAGGCGTGACTCAGTAAAACAATTCAGGTCCTCTTCATAATTATTATCGTGCTAATATAAACCTCTAATTAAATGTCAGCCACGTTAAGATAGCAACCTCCTTTTTGTGTTAATGCTATAGCTAACACAAAAAAATAGAAATCTTTCTAATATTAAATAAATAAAGCCTTTATTTACTGACCATAAAAAAAAATGTTACATTTTGTTTCAGCTATGTATCTATTTTATTATCTGGTTGTCTTCTGCATGTGCATTCCCTGAAATTGTTCTCTCTTTTCTGTACACAGCTCGCCTCCTCCATCTTTTTGCAAAATAGACCCATCATTTTACTGGACGCCGTCTCATTCTTGTGCCTTATGATATGATTCTTTAATGTACTTGCCCGTTACTCATTCTTTGGTTTTATAAAGAACTCATTTAATTTGTTTGCTTAAGTATAAGTACTTACAAAACTTTGCTCACATTCATAAAAAATATAGAAATATAGATTTCGCTAGTCTCAAACGTTGTTGTAACATTACATTTATTTTGGAAAATATAATTAGCATAAATCAATTTTATATATTTATTAAAAAGTATAGATTGCTATTTCAAGTTATTATTAGCACTTAATAACCGTTTTAACTCAAGGTCGTATTTTTTATTATGAAATGAATGGGCCATATAGAAAATTTATATCTACAACAATTCAACAAAAAATAGCTGCTGTAATTTTTGTTCAATTAGAAGACATATATTTTGTAAGAGACTTTAGTTACGTTAATTAGTTAGTTAAATTTATGTAGTTAGTCTTTTACTACTAAAAGCTATCAGGTTTTAGCTAAGTTAGTTGTGTTGATACCCCTTTATAGACATATCGTTACGATAGCACTGCGGATAATTTACCAACTGATACATCCCCGTTTTGTGCGTTTATGTATGAAATCTATAAACCTTAAAACCTACTTTGTGTAAAAATAAAATTTACCGAATTGAAAATCAGGACACGTTTAACGTCGTGTTTAGTGACAATATATGGAAGAGTCGACGCCAGTACTCGTAAAGAATGTTGAGCATGATTTTATTATAACAAATAAAAAAAGAACTAAAAACAAAAGAGCTAAAATCTCAAATAGACTATAGAATATTAAATTTTATTATTGTATATTCGGTTTATGTATTCTATGCTATTCTGTTTACATGGTATCTTAGTTACCAATTCTACATGATTTACGAATCTCCTTTCTTTTTTTATTATGACAAAGAAATGTTAAACAAAATAATTGTAAACACATTAAGATCGTAAATAAGGAGTGCAGTTTACACGAGAGAAAATTTTAATAAATATATTTTAAAATATTCCAATTTGCAATAAGATACTGTAAAATTCTATTACCAAAGGATATATTATAGGTACAAATCATGACGATTTATACGCAGGTGAAGCTCTGTGTTACCAAACATAAAAACGGCAGCACATTCAGGACATTCCTCGTATTAAATATACAAACATGCCGTTTACAGTTTTGTATGGAATTAATATTTAAAGATAATTGAAAAAGTAACCTATCTTTTCAATTTTACCATTTTAAATAAAGTCCCATCCCTTTTCACTACAAAATAAAAAGAAACAGTACCTTAGTTAAGAATATAAAAAGACTTATTAATTAAAGTTTGAACAACACGCCTTCGTGATAATTTTTTTAAAACTTTTTAATTTATCACTAACTTAATAATTATAAAAATAATGGGCGACTTGATAGTATTTGTAGAGCTATTATCGCTTACGTGAAAAACGTGGTACGAGAACTCAATCGAAATGGCTACAGGAAGTACTTTGGTCTTTTAGAAATTCCTCGGACCTTGGAATAGCTTATTTTTATTCTAATTCTACGCGGATGACGAAAATACTAGTGAAATAAGTCACGCTTTGCTACTATATAGTTGCAGGTGGATTTGCAAATTAGATTATTAACATGCTGGTCGTGTCCCTATTAGTATCTTTAAATTCTGAATTATCCCTGTGTTCTGTGTTTAAAATTACTATTTATTTGTATAATACTACTTTATTCATGTTTATCTGTGTTTATAGGTATTGACAGTTTTAAAAAACAAATAATTCACTTAACTGTTATAGACTTGCGCTCAGGTTCAACACAAAATTATTAATTTGTGTCATCTCAAATCACACATATTTATTTAATAGATAATGCATGTTCTTCTTGCTATATCATATTTGTGTTTCATAAAAGAAAACGTTCGCATTTTCCATTTGCAATCACGTAATATTTGACCGTAGTTATTTATCTACTGTAAATTGGTTTCCACACATCATTAAATTGCAAAAGAAGGGTCTGACCCTAATTAAATGCACACACTTAAACAGCTCTGAGAAAAGATAAAAAGTTAAGTCTTAATTTGAAATTGTAATTATTTGTTTACAAATCGAATTGACTTGAATAGTACTCATTTGAACGATGTATTTGAATTAAAATGTGTATTAGTAAATGTGATTAAAACGCGTTTTATTTTTACTATGATTTGAGGTGTTCCAACACCTGGGGCCCAATTATTAAAAATCTAACAAATAAGAGGACACTGTTAGCTGCCCGTAACCACGGTTGCTGAAAAGCATCCGGAAACTCGGCATGAATAATAATAGAAATGAATCGCGTTTTCAAATATTATACCGTACTTTTAAAAATTGTGACACTCGTTAAAAAGAGAGTATTATGTATGATATATGGCAATTATATATACTACCCTGCGAATATCATGGATGCGTAAAGTAATACGTCAAAGTCGCGCGTGCACCGATTCATTTTTCTATCAATAGCGTCTAAGTATCATATAAAAAAAATAATATGTTATTGCTAAACTAATAGAGGAAGGGTATTTTTATGAAGTTGCTCTGACTAAACGTGAGTCAGCAAGGAGAGTTACAAAGTGGCATTCTTATGCGCACTGAAACAACCAAAGAATCCTATTGTAAGCGCCGAACAATTTATAACCTTATCTAGCAATACTACATTGTTAAAGAACCATGAATCATACAAATAAAATATTTGGATATTGTATAATTTATATATATTGAGACTTCTGTAATCACTTTTCTTGTTAAACGAGAGAAAGTTATTGAATTTACATAAGAACTTAACGATGGTGTGAAGTACCGAAAGGTGTTATGTCGAAAGATGTGTGTTAGAAATATCAATAGCCTACAACAAATATATTTATCATAAGGTAAATTAATATTGTTAATAATTTTTATTTCTTGATCCTACAAGAAAAGAGAGAGAACGGTTTCTCAATCAAAGTACTTTGCAATGGACTTACTTGCTTATACAAAGAAATACAGAAGTAGGAAGCTCATTTCTATTTATTCATACGTAGTTAACTAGAGGACAATCTGTATATATATATAATATCGTCGTTTGAAATGTGTTTCAAATTATATCTTGTGTTTAAAATCTAAGGTCTATTTAACAGTGAAATGTAGTTTATCTTATTCTGCTAATTTTACTGCATACTTTTTTACTTTTAAAACTTCGCATACATAAGAGGCGATACCAGTTATAGCTGATAGACTGGCTAAGCCGCAATCAGTGAAAACGTAGAAAGCTAAGTTGGAGCCACAGTACATACATCATTACATTAGTAATCATGATCTGTCCCACTGAAGGGCAAAGGTTTTCTATAAAGCCGTATGAAACTTGAATTGCCACTTCTTAGCTTTCGTTTTTAACCGATTCTTTAAATGGAAGTGTCATGTTCCCGTTTCGTTCGAAATTGGACGTAACGAACATAGTGCTATAAAAATTAATTATTATAATTAAGCAAATGTGTCTTATGAAATATGTATTTAGATTATCTTTATTAGACTTTTACGCAACGCCAATGATGTAAGAAAGTCAAACATTGAGGATGCAAGTCACAACATAAACAGCCTAAAAGAAACTAACCCAGTTTAAATGTCTTTTTCTAGACGCTTGATGTTTTTGTAAAGATTAAACATAAGATAATAACCATTTCAAATTTTCAAGTCCCGTAACTGTCATGTTATGAGGCTCGTAAGTTCCTGTTTTATTGATAACACTTATGACGGAGTCTAGTTTAATTACTGCGATGTTTCAATCCCATTGCGGTTGAATTCAATATGTTCACCAAAACATCTATGTTTACATTTGCACGTGGAAATAAGATCTCATGAAGAAAATGCGTGCAAAAACCTGATGCATATATTAGAGGTTTCATTGGTTACACGAACGCAAAGTGATAAAAAGGACTTTCTTATGTTGATGTAGTGAACCATAAAACATGCTTAGTTTGAACAATTATTTTATGTTGTACGAAGTGTTGAAAGTTTCATCATTAGAGGCAAAAGGAAGTGAAATGAATTTATAATTTTCATGATTATAAACTTTCCAAGAACTTGTTTGTTATAGATATACAAGCTTGAAGTAACAGCTCTTACTTGCAATGATTACAAATAAACACACATTTGAATAATTTAGATTTTTTATGTAAAAACTCCATTTTTGGATGAGTGTCTACTATTAGCGAAAAAATATTGTCATATATATTTTGATGGAATTAAATCTCAATTCGGGTTACAGACAATATGAGCAACTAACACTAATCGTAATCACGTATTCATGTATTTGTATTTGTTAAATCTTAAAAAATCTCCTATACAAAATAACTTTATATTTTTTAACTATTAAATCAAAGTAAAATAGGACGAATTAATCTCCGATTGTTTAAGGAGGTTGCATTGCAAATAACCCGTCGGCAAAGGAAATAATAAAAACTCATTTATCGTCATCTGCATAATTTTTAATATTATATAAAATAGTAAATTAATAAAGTCAGTGTAGTAATGAACAAACGGTAATTCGTGTCGGTTGATTAAAATTGGTATTTCGCTAAGCTAGATGTTTTGAAATGAAATGTAACATTATATTGTAACTTGATAAGTATGAGCTCACCAAATCAATAGACACGATAGATAATTCATATTAATAGTAATAACTAAGTCTTGTATATAATCTATAATTAGCCACTTTCTATGGTCTAGGACTCTAATGTCTTTCAACCTGATGAAATCGAATGACAATTACTAAACCACGAATACCACGCTTTGTAGTTTCTTAATGTCAAAAATACCATTCGAAATTTTATTCTTGTATTTTAAACGTTAATGAGTACACTAAGTTAAAGTAAAAAATATAATCATAAACATAAATAATTCCACATTCTTTTGTAAAATTAAAAAGATGGATACATGATAATTATATGAATTAAATAACAACATATTACAGATAATATATATCATATACGGAAATCGAATAACAATTATCTAACACAATTAATGTGTTACGTAATAAACATATTCAAAATTTTAAATCTTCCAACTTACACGATTAAATTTATTATGTTGTTCTATAAGCAATAAATAATATCTATTTCCATCCGATTAAAATACACATACAAGACGATAAAGTTTACTACTAAATTGTAAACAGTGATAATTTTTAGGAGATTTAATTTAATATTTTAATCTTATTCATAGTTAGTATAAGGTAATGTCACAGGTGGTACTTGCCACAAAAAGTAGTTAAGATGAAGGTCTCTAAACAGGTTATAGGCAAGATAGTCACGTTGTAGAGTCAGATTGCACATTTAATAGTCATGGCCTTGCTCATGAGCATGATAATATTACATCCAAGTAGTGTACGCTAAAATAATTCTTTAAGGAAATCTCTTTCACGAGATCATGTAGCCGTGTGTTTACCAGAATCCATCAGGGGGAGAGTAAAATGAGAGGGAGAACGAATTGAATCGAAACCGATTGCTCCAGGAAAATTCCAACTTTCGCTAAGTGAAAAATTCATAAAAATAACGTTTCGTCTCTTTTTGTCAAATTATGTTAACGATAGGATGAAAAGAGATCGAGTACTTTAGTTAAAAGGGTATTTGACGCGCATTATACTTACGCTTTTCGAAGATTAATATTTACTAAGATACTTTAAGCAAAATTGGATCAGATCAGAATCTGATATTTAATTATATGCACAAAGTGCGCCTTTACTATCTATTTCTAAGTAGATTATTGTGTGCGCAACATTTTTTACTATTTTCTATGTAAGTACAATAATTGTATTACATGCAACGGAAGTTCACCTGGCCTGATTATACCCGTTCTGTCCACGCAACATCCGTCCTATTGTACTTGTTTAATCCCATTGCAAAGCCATTATGTTTTATATTAACCAAGAACATTTCTTTAGGTCACCTCAAGTGAGGTCATCGAAGAATCAAAAGTTCGAACCAAAGATAAAAAATAACTTCAAAAGATTGGTTTTTAGGCAATTTGAGCTTAAACTAACATTTCAACGTCGCAGATCCTACAAAGGGCCGACGCACGTGCCTACAAACATTTTTGGATGGTTTTTTGTTTATTTAACACGGCCTTGTTTTAGTATAATATTTGCTACCACGGACGAACGCTATTTATTCTTAAGCCGATTACACTCGTGTCTGAAATTCCAGTTTCTTTTGTAATCTTTATTTGAATCTCAGTTAATTCAGGCATGAATTTTGGCTTTTCGAAGAGTCTTTTAATCAGGATTTGAGTGGGCGGAGCTGCGTCAATGACCCGTAAAAGTTGTGGATCCGCATTCAGCAGGTAACATCGGTGCAAAATTTTGACAACGGTCCAAATCGAACTAGCCGTTTCAAATGAATTAATTTTTAACAAGGCACAAAAAGAATAAACATTTCAATTGTGATTACATTAACACATTCTGGATAGCATACTAAGCATATTATTTGAGAAGAAGTGTGTTCTTCTTTGAGAGACATGTCATTTACAACTAGTTCCGTGACCTCGCTCACGCATTCCCGCGCCTGCACCTAACAGTACTTTCCAGTTAACTTCATGCTTACTTTAGACATAACCCGATCTTAGCCAAGTGTGTAATAGCAATCATTGCAATTTAATTATTTTCGACTATGTGAGGCCAAGCAAAAGCCACGTTAAATCCCGCCGCCGAACTATAGTCTTTCGTTGAGCTTGCGTTCCTCGCATTCCATTCGAATGAAGCCGACGATGGCCGATGATAGCCGACGGCTGGACTTTTCTGCGGCCGACTTCACACTAGTGTATGCGCGAGCGCGGTGTGAACGTCTCGTTTGTAATTGTTTGTAGAGCGTAGTCAACCTGTCAACAAACTTAAACGTATCGAACTTATAAGACTAATTTATTATGGTACTTGTTCATGAATACCATATAATGTTTTAGTGGATATTTTAAACCATAACTATCGTTCTACATAGACTACGGCGAGAGCAAGAACCGTGTTATTTTTTGTTTTGGATTGCGTGCAACGTTCGCAGTGAGCTGATTGCTTTAGTGTGTGAGTGACTATTTTGCCCGTGAATAAATAACGTCTAAAGCAGCTGGTTTATTCATCATTGGAAATGTTGTATACCATATGGTAAATATTATAGATCTATCCATACAATTTAATATGGGTGAAGTCTAACCTCGACTGTCCACGTTGTAGTTATTTCCGTTGAATCTTCAAATTGCCAAGCAATAAGTTGTTAGATTTTCGTAATTTAGAGCATATTTGAAGTGGTTTACAAACTAGTTTATAGTTAACTACAAAGCAACAAAGTTATAAACACCATCTATTAGTATTTTTACCATACTTGAACGCATAATAGATTGTTAATTAATGTCCATCTAATCATCTCTTCGTAATATACTATTTTCCTATCTTTGTATAGTTGTAACGCTTGCTTGATTTTCCAGGCCAAATAAGAATACTTTAAAACCTATCAACGTTTGCAAAAACGACCAAAAAACTGTGAAACAGTAATGATAAATAAAAAAGCACTAGATTTCTATGTCAAACGAGGCGAGAGCGCCATAAACGGAAAATCAAAAGCGTTTAATCAATTCTTTGAATATAACGTCATCAGAAATCTACACAACATATTAGACAGGTTTCTATCCAACGAACCGTCAAAAACAAAATAAGAAAATGATGGACGTACGCGATCTAAACGAAACAGGTATGGTTGAGGTTGCCCGCATATTTCTGCATTTCGTCAAGATAATTTCAATATTCCAATATAGTACGTTAAATAATTTTAATAACATCAAACAATGTGATTTTGATATCAAATCTAATAAAAGCAAGATGCCTTTGTTCCTGAGGTATTCTTTTAAATATCTTTACTTGATCCGGATACCTATTGAATACATCTGTCCCGCAAATGTAAAACAGAGTTAAACAAGACAGTTACGTAGGTAAATAAAACGTTTTATGATCACAGTTGTTCATCTGTAGAAAGGAAAATTTTAACACCTCTTTGTGATAGTTGTTTATTGATCTATTGAGAAGCTGTTGTTGAAAAGTTTGTATATTTATGAAAAGGGCATTTTAATACGTTAAACCAATTTATTTAGTGGAGATATTTTAAAAGTTTCTCCCCTTTGAGTCAAAGGATAAACACATACCGAAATTACTTTACATAAACACGTTAGTCTATAAAAATTACGTAAGATTCTCTACTCTGTCAAAGTATTTTATGAATCCGTGCTTAATAATACTTCATTACCGCAAAAATCGAGAATTTATTACGTTATTTAGGGAACTCAAAGTTTCTAGTGCTGTCCAATATTTAAGAGAATAGATATAGCCTCTAAAACCGTTAAAGATCTATCTTTAAATGTGTGATACGCATAAACCAAAGACAAGTCTCTCGGTTCTTTTATTAAATGTACCGTATTTCAAATTCGAATCTCACGTCACAATCTCGTCTTGGCCCTGTCAAACTTGACATTGTATAAAAAGTTGATGTGTAGAATACGGGTTTCTCTGTCTCTTACCTCAAATATCACTAATATTTTAATGAGTGTGACTAAATTGTCACAAATTTCTCACACTTGGACTATTGATGGTGATATTGCTCTTCGTACACCGGATGCGGCGCCGGAAGGCCTGATTACAGTCTCATTACCACCTTGACACTTGCTCCATACACGTTTCGCTTTCGTTAAAGCTTCTAAATAGATTAGAGACGTACTAAAATGTAAGAGAGTGGCTTAGTCACCGGCAAACCCGCTTTGACTACGTCCGAAGTATTAGCAAAGCACTGCCTCATGAAAATTTCTAACCTTATCATTGTTTTATATATCGCGAACAATACACTTATTAAAAAAAACATGAGTTAATTTTTAATATTAATCCATCTTGTTTTTAATGAAGTTTATTGATATCGAATAAATGCCTTGAGAAATGGGTATTACAAATTTTACATAACCACATTTCATAGCGCACAATAAATCACATTGAGGCCGAAACTCCAATGCACAGGCGTACACATCCACATTATAAGTTTCATAAATCTATTTTTAACCAACGAGCGCTACTTGCCTCAACGAATGTTTGAATAATCAAACCCAGAACCGAGGTTTATTTTTAATTGACAGTATCTTGCACTATTATCTATTTATTATAGAGTCATCTAAGTAAACATTTCCGATGTGCACTTGGCATTTTTGGTCTATAAATACATACGTAACCGAGGCTATTGCACTGCAAATAATTCTATTACATAACGTCTGTATGGCTAAGCTTATTAAAATAGGTCGTAAAGGTTTACTGAAACGAGGCAAGAATGAATGGACTTAGCAACTAGTGTAAATAGGGTTATTGCATACTATGGCTTCCCAAGTTTATGCATTGTCCGTTTGCCACTGGATTTACGCGAGACCTTCCTATAGACGAAATGGAATGGAACACTTATAGCCAACGCTCACTATTTGAAACTCATTAGCTGCAACTGAATGTGTTTTGTGAATGGAAAATGACGACAATTCCATACGTTGAATGGACAAATTAAAATCGAATCATTACTTGTCAAATTCGTAAGAATAGCTCAATTTGTAACTTTCACTTAGGAATAATCGACGCATAATTAATACTTATCAGAAAGTCTGACAACTTTACGTAACGCAACCTACTTAAGAATAAATCAATTAAAATATTTACGCAATCATTTATACTAGAACTTTGGAAGCAATGGAGTGAATTGTCATTGACCTATCGACCCCTAATTGCGGTTAAGTTCAATTTATATATCTTAAAAGTGACATTCTTAATTTATTTTTTTATCACTATAGTAAAGAGTTAAAAAATTATTGTTTGTGAAGTTCTAAATTTAAAATTTGAAAACGTCCCGATATGTTTTTAAACGCTCCTGCCAAAAGAAATATATATAGGCAATTTAATCACATGTCTTTGACTCTGGCATAATAGCAGTCACATTTTATATATGCTTGCCAAGAAAACCAAGGTATAAAGTATCACGTCACGGGCAATAATTTTCTTACGTTGATTCAATACTTGTTTCTAGTCTCTCGTTTAATTTAAATAGATACTTTGACTTTTGAGTCTTTCAGCGAGAAACAAAAATTATCATCGTAAAAGTTACATACACATATGTCTTCACCCATTCAAATTTTCTCTTTGTATCGGGAAAATAGATGAGCAGTAAATTTTGATTTTTATGACAGGTCTTAGGAGAAGAAAACTTCTGATATTTAATATTGAAATAGAAGTTCACATAAACCCCGTAAAGACCTGTGTCTTAGTTTAAAAACTTTTGTTACACAATATTAACAATTATCTTAACAAAATGTAGTTTAGTTAATGAGGTACTTAAAAATGACCCAAAATCCAAATGCTGCAAGTGGGTGGAGTTAATGGAGCGAGATAAGATAAATGTTCCTAGTAATTATAAAATTTCACGCATCTCTTATCTGGGAACAAATGTTGTTTTTACTCTATCATTGTTTAGAACATGGAGCTGCGTTTTAGTGAGATTCTATTTTGTCTTCAATTACATATTTCATAAAATTCTAATATAATAAAAAATAAATCTTGGGTTCTGATGATCGTTAGATCACCAGTTATGGTGATACCCGTCGTTTCACCCGCGTTAGTAAACCAGTGCCCATCATTACATAGCAGCCGTTTGCACGAACAAATAACAAATAAAACTATTTTTGATTTAATAATTGAGGTAATTTCTATTAATTTACTAAGATATGCTTACCATGATTTAATCAAGGTTTTATACTCGATTATCAGTGGAATAATAAAAGAAACCCTAAACATAAAATGGTTTACAGATTTTGAACTATTCAATTCAATTCTTAGAACTTTAAAAGCTTCGGGCATTGTTTATGATGTTTTGGTGGCTTCTAAAGGATTAACATCTAGCATAGTTGACTTATTTTAGTACGCAGTTAAAAGGAAAGAATTTTTATGGCTTTCAAAAGGGAACGTAACATTTTATTCGGTGCGTCCGAGAGTAAAAAAATATTTATCGTTGTTATATTAATAATTAATGTAGATAGTTTATTAACCCGATAGTTTATTCGACGTTAGGGCAGTTTTATAATCACGAAATTGTAATTCATAGCGCTTTGGTTCATTGTTTTTGTTAACAAAAACTAAGAAAATAGCAGTTACAGAAATGTTGCCGCTATATGGGCACGACTGAAAGCCAAAATAAAAATAATGTACATTAATATAATTCAGCACACCCTATTTATGTGGCTAAGCTAGAAGTAGTAGGTTGATTAATTTTGTGAACGACATTGAAAACAAACCTTGAAATTTGAAATTTAATAGCACAGATAATGAGATTTAAACACAGTGACAAACAAATACGAGGTTAATTGTTCGACGATTTCCCACCTAAAGCCCACCGTTTACGCAGGCCGTTGACATACTTTTTTGGAAACCAGACCTTAGATCTCGTGGCATCAATATTTTTTTTTCATGGAAACTCGCAGAAAAAGCTTAAAGCTTGTTTAGCGAAGTTGTTTGCATTAAGATTTCGCTTAATGATCGTAATATATTATGAATCCTAAAATACTTAACTAAGAAAACGCTTCTAATCGTATAGAGAAAGCAACTCAGTGTGTTGTGTTAATAAAAACGTCTTGTAAGTGTTGTCTATGTAAATATTCGGTTATGTAACGAAATTTGTTTACATACCTATTAGCACTATGTGACGAAATACGCAACCTTAATTTATACTAAAATCAACCTTAAGGCGATGTTTTTATTTCACTGAACAGCTATGATTACCGTCACCGTTTTGATCACTTAATAGTTAATACACTTCTTACAATATAAATATTAAACACAAAAGTAGCTGTAATCTATAAGATTTATAATATTTTCATTTACGATTTTATGAATAAAATTGAATCTTGATAGCTTACCACATATCAACAGCGAAATTGACTAAACGATTTCATAATTATGTACTACGAGTACGGATCTAAAAAATAATTCTAATTAAACCATATTATATCGAAACTTGCGATCGAAATAGATTTTGAACTTATATGGTAAGCTTTCTGTTTCTACTCAACAGTCAGTATTTGTGGCCTACTTGCTGAGGACTGGTTTGAGGTAGGCTCGGCTATTGTTTTCTAAAACCGCTATAAGTGTTAATTGTTAATAGCATCGCATATTACAAAATCCTACCTATGAATGCGAAAGTGGCGTGGCGAAACTGCTGAATCTACAAAAAACATTTTTTCGACTACTTGAGTCAATATATTTTAGGATTCATAAGATGCAGTTTAGTAGTTTTGGCCGAAAACAGTAACAAACATCCATGGATACAAATTTCCATATTCATAAAGTTAGCCACGTGACATGATCCACCTTTTCTTCCACATACATATTCTTATAATGGTGTTACAATTATGATGTCTCTCGAAATTCCATGTTTTATATATTAGGTTGAAAGAGAGTTTAATTTATTTTTAAGATTATTTCAGGAACCACTGAAAGCGCTCAAAGCGCTACCATTTATCTCAATCACCAGGCATAACTTTTATAATATATTTATATAAATAGAAATTCCATTAGTTTAATTCATGTTTTGCCATGCCTATTTCACACAACACTGGATTTTAGAAACTTAAAACCTTACACGGCCTACTAAGTCGGTTAATGAAACCGAATCGAATCCGAAGGAATCATTCGACGCGTATTTTTAAATAATCTGAGCAAAGCCTAAAAACAAATGCCCTCTGTAGCACGAGGACTTTTACAATAATATTAAATATCCTGTCAAGTTTGCAGAGACATGAATAATTGCTCTGAGTATTTCTAATGCGATGTCATTTATTTTACGTGTAAATAATGTATTTGCAAAGATAGTGCTTTTAAAATTATTAAGACCTGCTCTGGTAGCCATCTCGAGAGAAATACTTTGCATACCTAGTAACAGTTACACCAAAACATACAATAGTGATACAATCGTCCTATATAATAAATTATATTACTAAATTATGGCATAGTACATCTACAGATGGCAAATAATATTATGAACTTTAAATTATCAGCCGTATGTGAACACAGCTTAGAAAAGCCATATTATATTGTATATATATTATTAATAAATCGCGTTTTAATCCGTGGTACGTTCTTACATACGTATTTTATTTAAATCATGAAGTTGACTTAAAAATTGTTAACCTATATAAAATTTATCAATGTGTATTATCATTATTAGTATTATTGTGTCAGAAAATGTACGCAATCAGAAGCACACTAACATTTTGTTTATAAATAACTGCTTAGTTGAAACACAAACACACTCTAGATGAATTAAATATTTAAGGTGCTTTTTCTGCTTCGCTTTGAGGTCGTTTACCCTTCTGAGGTAGCTCACAGGAGGATTATGGTGGGTATCGCTTACTCTCTAAATAGAGCCCGTTGGACGAACTAGAAGTTGGTAATTTTCTCGTTCTAACGATGTTTAGAAGGACGAAGAAAAAGTATTATTTTGTTTCATATCAAATATATTAAAATATTGTTAACATTACAATTTATATTTAAATTAATATTCGAATTCTCTTGCGTCAATCAATCTATATTTAGGCCTTTTATCTTTGAACATACCTAATTTAATACGACGGTCACATATTTTTAATAAAGCTCTATACAAGCTATAAAAAGCCTACCTTAATATAACCGAACGTTTGTGAAACGTTCTGTTATTATTCTGTAATATATTTGAAAATTTCACCAAGGATTTTACAAGCCAATAGTGAAAAGCCGATGAGAGAATAGTATTGCAACAGACGCATCACGCACACCTGTCTTGAGTTCTCAATGTCTATTGAGCGTGTGCTATTAATATGTTAATGGTGGACACGAAACGATATTGTATTTTTCAATTTAAATAATATATTCACTCCCTTATGAATATATTGGAATAACATCTAAACCCGTATGCAGCATCATAAAATAAATGTTTTCAATATTTATATCTTGATTGTAAATCGTCTATCAAAAATCTAGTTTGTATAACCAGGCTTCTCAAGGTCAAAAATACACAAAATAATTATATAATCTAATATATAAAATTCTCGTGTTACGGGGTTTTCGAACTTGAACTCCTCCGGCCTCTGCTTGGCCGATTCTTATGAAAATTTGTGATCGTAGTGAATAGGTCTGAAAATTGGCCAACATCTATTTTTCATCCCACTAAATGTCAAGGGTAGTCCACGCTTATTTTTTTTTTTCATTTTCATACAACATACAAAAATACATACAATCCTAAATTTTCACCCTTCTACGAGATCAACCTTTATTTTTTATTTATTAATTGAAAATTGAAATCACATGTATGGCAGAACAACGTTTGCCGGATCAGCTAGTAGCTATATATAAATTGAGATAAAAGAGCTGGATGTTACTGTGAAAGATTGTATTGTTCAGTATTTTTTGAGACTTCTATCCTGATACATAGGTTAACTTGAATTCTAGCGTGAATGATTCATTGTGTTGTGTGCTAAAATTAAAAGTATAGGAGCTGTAACGCTCAAATGCTTATTTCCCGGGCGTGCGTGATCATCGATCGAGACGGCGCGGGTCCCGGCTCGAGCGTGACGTCTGCGCAGTGACATCCGATAGCCCATCTCACGACCGACCCACTTACTATCCAAGGTCACCGCGTGCCCTCCTAATGCTTCCGTATCGATCGGGACAAATTCAGCTAAATTTTTCGTTATAATTTTATCAAAACACTCTAGCTAAAGTCCAAAGACCTACAGGGGAATAACATTAATCTCGTTAGACCAAAGAAATGGCGCCTATAAAATGAATACACAGCCTTTGATGTTTTCTCGGCTCTATCAAAAAGCGTTGAACATAGCGACGCTTTTAGCAAGGAACGGAATTTCTTGTAGTTGACGTGGTTTATTCACGGTGCTGAGCGGTACTGTTGTGTCATGGTCGTGAATGCGACAGATTTACAGATAGGGCGGCAATCAGAGCGTGTGCGCAACGTATCAAGCCTCTCTGATACACACTACTTTCTAATCTACGGCTTTGTCACTTGGCTATTGGTAAAGTTGTTTTACAAGACTTTCGCCAATTGTTTTCACGGTACATTAGTTTTCTTAATAATACAATTGCATCATTACAGTTGCTCCATGTAATGTTAAGACCATGTTTTCAACGCGGTTAGGGGAGCGTGTATCGAATTGCCTGTTTAGCCGGAGTTTGCTCCTAACATTGAATTTGATATGTGTTATCTGAAGTACAAGTGGCCTGTGAAATAGGAGAGCGGATGAGCAAGCTAAGCCGCAATGACTGTAGGTATGGTGATGCACACTTCAGAAGCGCGGGGACCGGTCTTTGTACCGGTTTACGTCCCCATCGTATGGCTTTAGACTAACAGTTTTATTAACTTAGATACGCTCCACTAACAATTGCTATCAACCGTAGCTAAAGCCCCTAAGGCAGTCTTCATTTTATAAAACTTGACATAATATCTGATAATTGATTGAGATTCATATCGAACTAAAACCGAGTTATCGTCTATGTTAACAACATTGTAAGTATAATTAGTTATTTTGTAATAATTTTATTCACTAAAAGCCAGTTACTAAATTGACATCAATTGTTTCTCTCAACATCTACATGAAAATTAAATTAAATAGCGTAGCGAAAATTGTAATGAAACATCAGCACATACTATGTTTTGACTTGCATAAACATTTATGTATGTTAATGCTGGATCATCAAATACACATTGTTACACAAATGGATATGTAGGGCAATGTAGGCTATAATCTGTTTGGACATGTTGATTTTGCAAGAAGAGCAACGTGGCTAATCAGATCACGAAATTAACACAATTCGTTTTAGTGTACAATACACGAGATTTGAAAAGTTGGCACTCTTCACGACGAGTGCGTTATTTCTATTTTCACTATCAGTGAATTGGCCTTGCTTCTATTTTTACCCGAAACCCACCGGTATCACAATGTTGTGAACGACGGCACACTTTCCAAGATTCAGCTTTAAGACGTTTCGAACTTAATTATAAAGAAAACTTAACCAGGTTAACTTTCAGAGCATTATATAAAACGTGTGAAAAATAACACAGATTTAGAACTTTCATTTTTCAATAAATACACACAAAACGTTGGTGTTACAACTAACTTCCGGATGAGGTACGCAACCTTCGGTCACGGTGTGCACGCTGTGTGAAAATATACATCAAACAAACCATTTCAAATGTGCTCAACATACAGTTCAATGACAATAGCGTCATACGGTCAACGATCCAAATAGACGCGAATCGAGGTTAGATTACCCGGCTTAAAACAAATCGTCATATTCATTCTCTTATTGTAGGCGCCCTTGTGCTAAGGCACACAACACTAATGGACTCACAGAAAGAGTTATATGAAGCACCCATTGATACAATTGCGGCTAAACCATGTTCGAATCTATCGTATCAAGATTGACGTCACCGCCTGTCTCCCGGCGGCGGCATACAGTACATGCGACGCGCGAAGTTTGCAGCGAGCCTGAGGAGGAGGTCGCACCAGTTCAGCGGAGGTCCAGAACCGCTAAACAGCTCCTTGACAAGCGGCGTAAGGCCCGCCTATCTTGCGCTGATCTGACAGCTGTCACAAATGCAGAACCAGAGCGCACATCGCGCATGGACGCAATAAAAGCATTCCTGCCATTACGACAATCCAAGTCATTAGGAAGGCTCGACGGTCTCAAAGAGGTGAGTTTAATTGAGTATACTTTTAAAAATAGAACTCGTTTTATATGATACCCATTGAGAATCGGATATAATTGTTGAAAAAAATAGTCTAACCAGTTTAACATTTTTGCCCTAGCTGATACATTGTGTTTGTTCTGACAAAATGATAAATTAGGTTTACTAACGAAACTGATCAATGTCACGCTGTTACCATCGTTAATTACGCGCAACTATATAATATTTTTCCTATTGCATATTGTATGAAACAATCAAGACTGAATGCTATAGGACTTATAGAGGTATATTACATAACCAAAACCACTTAGCTTTCAATGAACTTTATGATAAGAATTCACTTGCTCCAAAATTACTGGCTATTTAAGGTCACTTGACCCCTGAGTAGCATCAATCAAATTGCGAAACAAACCTGTAGACGTTCCCTTGGGCTATGACATCACACTGGTTATAAAGCCTGTATTACAAGGGTCCACCATTTTGACAGCGTGACTAGCACATTTGTATAGCAGATATAAATTAGGTGCATTGATCAGTACAATCACGTTTAAGTCTTGCGTTTATTTCGGATAAGTGTTACTTATATTGTAGCTTTTCATCTCAATAATAGATTTCGTAAGTATAGTCTAACAATTCTCATTTTTACGAGACTACTACTTACTTTGAATGACACATTTGTCATTATGGTAGAAATTCATTATGGTAGAAAGAGAGATTCCTTAAAGAGATCTTTATGATTTTGATATCATTTCTAAGAAATCGACTTAGTTTTATTTTTGAATTGAATTATTCTAAATGAGTCATTATTTACGCTTACATGCCAAGTCGAGTAAAAGGTACGGCCATAACATACTTGTCTTGGGTATCAATTTTGACAAAGTTTTGCCTTACATAAAAAAACTTAATCTAAATCGAGTAGGTTACGATTTAGATTAAGTTTCATAATGTTTATCGTCTGAAGAAAAAACTAAACCCTAACTAACGCTGCGAAACTTACGTTTTTATGTTATGTTTTGGTGAGATTATGTATTCAAAAGCGTTCGCATGAATAAAGCGAAATCGGAAATGACCAAAATTTGCATTAGTAATTTATTCGGCCTCTCAGGTAGTACACCGTGGCTTACATTTATATTTGTTTTTGATATTATTGGAATCTGAGCGACTAAACGGGTTTTCCTTCTATGCAAGAGCTTTTGAATGTTCTAAGAACTATTCATATAAACTATTCGTTTTCAATATTATATTGGATTAGATTTAATAAATATAAATTATTCAAAATTGTTTATTCCTGTGGCAATTTGAAATTGGGTGTTTCAGTCTTAATATGTATTAAGTTACAATTTATGTAACTAATATTAATTTAAGATTTACGGAAATATTTAAACAGCGAGAAAAATTAAAGTCTTTATTAACAAAATACAGTTATTATATTAATCTTACATTCTAGTTTAAGAATCAAGTTTGACCCTCGCATACCATGAATACTAGGCTACACAAGAAATTCATAAGAATTAAGATGATTTATCTCCTCCGGCATGAATTCGAGAGTACTTCGAACGTTATAAAAAGGTTATTTATGAACAAGTTTTCTGCATTTATAATTACATTGTCAATCACCGTGTAATCGACAGTTTGATTTGCAAGCCTGAGAGGTTGAACCGTTACTGCTTACGACACACGATTCTGCAGATAGTACAAGAATGCGATAGGCAGGTAGGGGCAGGTACAACCTTGAACCGCACACAGGCACATTTGTGTGTGTGCTATTTGCGCATGTGATTTACAGACAAATGCCACGTCGCCTGCGTATCTGTCCGCTTTGTGAGCATCTCCTCGCCTTAACGCCTTTGTATCCACATCTTTTTAATAATAGTATTAGCTACCAGCCGAGACCGGGTTAATAGTTTCGCTGGATGACCTTTGTCTATTTTGAATATCTCCCAATAGCATCCTAAAGATTATATGTGAAATTTTAAAAGACTTCTGCTGTATATCGCTATAAAACCGCTATAATTCAATGTCCAACACAAAACGGCATACGTCTAAAATATCTCAAGGTAATTATCTAAATTCTGAGCTATTAAGGTGGAATGCTTCTAAGAAATAGTTTATTCCATTCGTTTTTTGCAAGCAAAACAGTACTAGGTAGCGATTTGTAGTCTGACTCATGTAACGGCACTCGAAGTACTACGTCACAGAGATCAATTAGTAGATTGCGACGCGCAGATCGCTGGGACATCAAGCATCTGATACGGCTTCTTGAATAGGGGATCGTAGAGACAGAGTTGGTCAGAGAAGAGGTGCATAAATACCACAAATTAAAAATATGTTGTACAAATAAACAGCAATAGATAAAATTATAGTAAGATAATAACTAAATTTAATTTAATTTAACTTTGTATTCCCATTTTGTGCGTGCGCTGTATGGCAGAAATCTCATTCTTTGCTCATCCCTTCCATACCATGGATTTCTACAACAGGTGTCTGTGAAATGTGATATGTTTTTTAGTCGGTCATCTTTTGGGTTGTCATTCCCGTTTCTAATCTAATGTAAGGTAATAAAAGACCTTCTATACGAGTACTACACAAATATATGTATGCCTGGAATCGAAGTTTGCTTGAAGACGATAGAATATCGTATCATATTCCTGGTATTCAACAACAGTTAATATTTAAATAATTATATATGATATGAAATACATCTTGACATAAATTTGTATATTAATTAAGATATTAAGCAATAACCATTGTTTTAACTTCCGTGTTTACAAATAATAATAAAAACTGCATTCACACATTAGATGAGTCACGAAGCTTTGTGACCTTTATTCAAAAGATCACGATCAAGTTTTCTGCAGGTTGTTAAACAAATGTTATTGATTTTTTTGTACAGATTCTGTATTTGGGCTTTGTTTGAGGACATTTTTATATACTAGCTGATTAACTTTACCATATAATCTACCTTCTTTGAGTCAGGGGCTGATATTATAAAAAAAGTAATACGGTATGCTATCCACCAACTGTGATAACTATATTACATTTTGCTGAACAAAAAATACTAATCGGCCCTTCATATAGTTTCACTCAGGCACTTCAGACCTTTCAAATTTAATCCAATGTTGCTACTTCATGCAGTCTGATAATATTGGTCTGGATTTTTACATCTTCCTAACTCTTAAAACAATGTATACTTTTTCAATAAATGAGGTTGAACCTGAGCCCAATGAAGTCCTTCATTGGACTCAAGTTCGAATCGTATCGAATGGTAACGCCGTAAATATATATCCGTTATATGGAAATATACGCATTATTTTTAATCATAAAGGGAAAATTTCTGAAAAATAACCATTTTGAATTGCTGCTATGTGACCCTCGGCTAACTAAAATAAGCTCAATCGTAGAGACCTTCGATAGACCGTCGTTTTAAATCTGTTGGCAACGTTAAAGACGTACGTCTTTAGTACTACGTGAAGTGCAATCAGAACATTTAACCTTACATATATTTTAATTTAGTTCTATAATTGCGTTTGAAGGTGAAACTAAAACTTTGATTTATTTTATACACGAATAATCTCTGGATATATTGAGACTAATCTACATGCATAGGAATATATATACGATACATACACCAAAATGACATTTTTTTTTAAATTTTGTCTGTCTGTTCTCTGGAATGGCTGGACCGATTTTGACGGCACTTTTTTTGATTGGTAGCTGATGTAATAAGGAGTCACTTAGGCACTTTTATAAGGGTTCCGCAGTCTACGTAAAGGAACCCTTCGTCATATCCGTTCATACGCCCGTTCTAACTCTAAACGGTTAGTGTTAGAAAGATGGAACGTTAAGTTGTTATACCTAATCCATGCGGACGAAGTCGCTGGTACAGCTAGTAGTTTATAAGATTGGTGGCAGAGGTTACTCTATCCCGAGATGAGATTTATAACAAAAGCGACTGCTTTTATTTTTCATTAAAGATTTCCATGACTATGGAAATCTTTAATAGAATTAAATTTAATAGAACTTCTTGAAGGATTTAGTGACAATTTATTACACACTGTTTTTGCAATCATAATGGGGATAGTGCGGAGTTAAAATGCCTATCAATTTCTATTCCTGATCAGAGCCGTTCCAAATCTAAGGCTTTCTATTTGTTTAAAAACCCGTTGTGAATCACTATAAAAAGGTGAAATATTTAACGCTGTCAAAACCTAATGACGGTAGCTTATCTCCGTTTAGCAATAACAATCGATGTCAGTTGTCTGGCATTTATCACTATCCAAACGTATCTCTAAACATCTTGTCAAAATGACAAGTTGCCGTGGTTTGACAGTTCTTGATACTTCTACGCGTTTGTGGCGATAGCAGGCATAGTAATTTTAAACATTTCGAGGCATTGGTGAAATCCATATCTTACATACACATAATACGAGAAGAACAGGAAAAGGTAAGGAGAGGAAGGCTGGTAGTCTATATAGGAGGCACTCAACTATCCCAGTCTTATTAACAGCAACTCAATCCTTTTCAAAAGTAAAAAATCTTTTATTATTGCCCTTACATAGACATAGATAGTGATTAATATTTGGGTTAGCCCGTGCAAGGTGAATGAAATATTTTCGAACAATGTACAAATGATTGATGTAAGATTGAATTGTGTTAGTCTGTCGGTTCAAAGAAGTTGTTTCAATACTGTGTCAATAATTAATTTCCACGTCCTACTTTGCTGCAGTTAAATAATTTTAAAATTTCGCAACAGTTAACTTTAAGTACACACGTGCGTACACATTCGAAAAATTCGTTCGGTTTTTTATTAGCGTCGAGTATTTTGATTGATAGTACTCATATTAGTACTCACTCGAGATAGAGCAAGTTTAAAAATCCCAATAGACCAGTATGAAAGCCTCATCGAACGCTGTTCGTAGAGGCAACATTTCCTGATGATGCTCCGGTGTCGGAGCGAAACGTGCGTCGAGTGGTTGTGGGTTTTTCGCGGAGTACTGCTTTCATACTGGTCTATTGGGATTTTGAACTATGGACTTCCGCAAAGTAACGCCTGATTCAATTAATTATAGAGCAAGTTTAATCAAATACACGTAAGTGTATAACGAACGATAAAATATAAGGAAGATTCAATTCATACTACGTGTTTAAAAATAAAACAACTTAAAGATTTGTTTAGGATCAATTACAAATAAACTCTGCAAATGAAATTTTTCAAAGGTAAACGTGAGTAGAATTCATATTTACCCAATGTCCGCTTACTATATTATGAACGGTTTAAACAAGTTAAAAAAATACCTTTTACAATGGTATTTGCAATTGTGGGAATTGCAAACAATGGGTGCAGGGACCCGCGGATAGTACTTTAATGTATTAAGCCTCAATTAGCCTTAAATGGTGATCAAGAATATTGCGAAGTTATATGTTAGACGTCCGATTCTGAATTCATTTGTAAATTTTACATAACACTTTTATAAATCATCAAAAAAAAATCAAACAGTAAAAACGTTAAACTAAAAACTCATTATTTTTTATTATGGTTGGCGTGCCTTCTCTTATTACTTGTACGTTACTATTTATTTCTTTGAACGTGCTAACAAGACTACCTAGATTTTTATGAGATATTCTTGAGTATTGTATCGCGCGAACTACGGAGTATATCGGTCGTAATTCATAACAGAGAACGAAAAATCTCGTAAACTTCACCCTATTTTGATGTCATTATATATTGATATATGAACTCCATTCATTAACTTCATTTCTGTTGCACAAGTTCGAGAGAAAATTTTAATTACCAAATATTTCAATAAAAGGTCAGTTGTAACTTTCCAATCAGCCCAGGGCCTGGTCATTTTGTTAAAGTAAGGTCAGATCGTCCTTAAATAACCACTTTCGCTATTTAACATTCAATGGTGCACGTTGATAGAGTGCAAAGAAAAACTGAAGTACAACTTTATTTGCATAGTCTTGAGACAATTGAAAGAAATCGTGCTGTTTACTCGAATTCTAGATGCGAAATTAACACTCGTTTATAGGAAATATCGACACCATAAGTGAGGCATAGAATAACATTTTTGAAATGTCATAAACGTTTACGATAACTTAGAATGCTTCTAAGCATATTGGCTTTACTCCGGTCTCTGAGTAAAAAAAATCATAGAGTAAAACTAAAAGTCGAACTTTGCAATTCGTTTTTTAAAATTCATAGTATAAATATTTTAAAGCAATTAATATTTATTGAATGCAAATTTAAATACGCGATAAATTGCAATATGCGTGAGATAAATACGATAATTCACGTCGAGCAGCTTCAATATTGTTCGCTAATGCAAGTTATGTGACTTCTCAATACTCCATCAGACATTAACACGGTCGTATATTACTATATGGGTCTTAACCAGTATCGAAGCATCCACACAAACAACATCTCTGATGCCGTTTTGTTGAACATCTATTCGTGGTATAATAAAAAGGAAATAAGTTCGTTTAGTTGAATAAGTTATAAACATTGTTCTATTTAATATTAAATATTTATTTTGCTATTTATTGTCTAAGTCTCTTATATATACGATATGGTTTTGGATAATTCTTTACTATGAGCAGCAGCTTTAAATAGGTGTTAGTTTTGGAGTTATTATAATGTTTACAATGGTTTTAATAACAAAATATCTTATAATACAGTCTTCTTTGTTTTGCTTAAATCTTAACGCACACTAATAATTTAAGAAATTATAATTCATAATACAATTTGGATTAAAGCACAAATGATAACAGTTCTACAAAAACTAGAACTATATATTTAATATTTTAAATGAAATCATATGAAAAGTAGCTTCAACGTGTATGTTTGGGCTGAATTTGATGTTTGTTTACATGAGCCTAACAACTTACGTACTCATTGTATGTAGCTTAAGTTTATAATGCTTGACAGTGTTAAGATTACCTGTTATCAAAGGTTAAACATGACTAAGCATCACCCCATTCATAGTACACGCTATCAAGTGTATCAACCCTGTGTTAAGTGGCAGCACGTGTGTTGCGACACACTTCAATGTAAACGACGGTCAGTTGCAACACGTTTTTCCTAGGGTTGTCGTAAGTATGTAAGAACAAAACACCTGTTGTTATTAGTCTCACACATTCCTCCCATGTTCCTCCTGCGTTCCTCCTGTGTTCCTATTGCTTACTAACTCCCAAAAACCTGGAGGTTGACGTACTACTTTGGCTTGTCTGTTTGAGAAAGGGCCCTGAAAAACGTTAGAATTTTTCGTCGCCCCGCCGTAGTTATTTCCTTACTAGTCGACTTATTATTTCTAGACTAAACTTTCAGTGTGTGCTCATTTTACAAGTTTAATAACGAATTTAGTATTTACAGATTCATCAAATCTATTTTATATTACTGAGTTTATATTAAATAAGAAAAGTAATTACAGAACTTTATAATTTTGTGGGCATCCTTAACACCAACCCCATAGTGTACCCAAGTATTTAAGCCTTCTGTGTATGTGATATATGTACGGTTATTTAGAGATATTGTTTGAACAACAATGAAGATGTTACAATAACCGGTTCATGTGTTTGAATTGATTGATCGTTGTTTCAATAGTTTGAATAAAAACTACATCTGGAAATTACAAGGAGATCTTTTGTTGGTTTTCCGTATTAGTCAAACACAACTGAGTATTTGGGATCTTGGCAGAATCAAATTGCATTAGACGTGCCATGACTGGTACAGCAATTACCATTAATGATGTAGTGTAACTTGTTTGTCTTAAAATATCACGTAAAGTGCATACTGAATCCAATCTTCATTGAATAATAAACGCTAAAAATAATTTTGGCATCATTACTTAATTCGCCTTATGCAATACCGTATTAATTGCCAATTTACCGCTTTCTCAAAAACTATATTGATATGAAATACATGTTGCATCATAAAATGAAATTTGACTGCATTTATGAGCCGATTCTTAAGTGGTTAGTAAAGCGTGCAACTTTCAGCGCTGAAGTTGTGTTTTCGAACTGGTTACAAATTTTAGACCTAGAATACCTTCCAAGAAGACCTTAAATATTAAAGACGTACGTCTGATATAAGCTACGAAGGCTGAAAATCATGAAACGTGTGCAGGTTACCGATATATTTAGGTATTTATGGGCACATATGTGATAAATATACAGCTTAAAAAAAACTACGCTGACCATGATTGCAACAAAACATGCAAATGTCGAGTTAGGGTAAAATAATAGTGTTGAATTCATAAACAAAATACATTAAACCGGTGATACTGGTAAACCATGGAGTTTGTAATGAATACATATATTTTATACATTTACCGGAGTTTAAGTGTATATATAGAATGTTTTGTCTTTTCCAAACGCGCACGTGAATTGCAGAAATGGAATTTGAGGTTTATGTTTTTAAATTACAAAAAGCTTTTTATTTGAACATTAAATAATTCCCAAGAGATAAAAACCGTTATTTTTTTTATTCTTCGATGACTTAGTTATGACGTTTATTAATATTTTTTGCTTGACTTTGACAGCTGACAGTATTGATGATTGGACGTGATCCCCAGTGACCTTTCAAGTTTATTCACGGTTAAACATTTATTTTCATACAAATCGAGATATTGCAAAAGGCCTTTATGAAGGAATATATCTTGACTTACGAATTTGTTAGCTCTAGTTTAACGTTAACGAAAATGATTAAGATTTAACAAGGTTTACTGCAAACATGCCTAAAGTTCAATTTATACGACTTTTCAGGCTTTGTTTTATTTTAACTCAAATATAAATATAGTTGGCACAAAATGGATTCGGAGAATTCGAAACTGTGTATATATTTAAATATTCTCAACGGATAAAGAGATTTGGTATTCCCGACCTTCAATAATTGGAATGCCACCGCAAAAGAGCTCTCTCTTATATCTATCTAAACGTATTAAAGATGTCAATCAGTGCCAGAATATTAAACTCATTACATACGCACTTTCACAGACCAATACATGCGACTGCATCCAACCGTTAACGTCATTGCCATTTTAAAATAATCGTAGCCAATTACGCAGAGAAAGTGTTTTTATTTATCTCACGTCCATCTAAACAGATCTAATTATGAACGATAACGCTTTAGATAATCCTATTTGCTAACAAGCCTTGTAACTCGTGACTATTAAAATTGATTAGATGCTGTATTTTTGGGTCTGCGAATTATATAAGTTTGTTATGTAAGCATTAATCGAATGAGAGGATTTGGCAAAATAGGTTTCAAAATTGGGCATTAGCATTTGGCGGTTATAAAGTTTGTCTAACTTTAATTTTACGTCCCTTTAATTTATTGGTTGTATAGTAATGTAAAATTACACGAAACTCGATTTTACGGATCATTCTTGCTAAGAACGTTTATACAAATATACATACAGAGCTTAAAATCATTTGCATTAATATACCTATAATGGACCTATAATGTAATGTAAAATACCTATATCCTATCCTAATAGAGCTTATATTTTATCTACTGTAAAATAACAATCTACCGCGTGATAGCGCCTAGATTTAATACGAATACTAAGATGATCCTCAGATCATAGGATAATGTTTGTAATCCCACTGATTGCTTGGGATGGCCTGCAGATTGCACTTAGCTTCCGCCTCAACGGGACTAGCATTCCTTTATACCATGACTAGCGCGGCACAATTTACTGGGTAACAAAGTTGTGAAGTACATGAATGAACGCCCCAATGAAGCAGTGTTTGTATTTATTTCCTAGTAAAGTTTATAATATGAGTTCCGATTAAAAACAATTGATATTTCAATAAGTCTAATCCAGAAAAACTACTTGATAAAGCTCGCAGTTTATTCGTGTGTGATAAATCCTGAGCATGTAGAACTCGTACGAGTGGTTCTCAGTACTTATAGTAATTTGCAAGATGTAAAATCGTATATACTATAAACAGTTTGTTTTGCAAGAGAATAAAGGATCGTAATACGTATGGAAATTTATTTCGGTGTTTGACCTCTGATATGCATTTCAGCTTCGGAATTTTTATTGTATGTGAGTGTTCGTCGAGATGAATTCATTTGTTGCGATGATGGATTACTTCTTTGTATATCAACTATAATTACACAGCACGCAGAACAATTACGTTTAGCCAAATACAGTATAACAATCCGACATTAAGACATTTTTTTATTATTATGCTCAAACTTCTTAAAACCTCTTGGCACTACTTTTCACTGTTTATAAATCTAAGTCAAAACAATGACACAGTAAAAAAACATGAAATACAACTGTTAAATATAAAAATAAATTGACAAACGACTCATATCTACAATCGGATTCTTTTATATAATTGATTGAGGCAAACACGTACGAATGTTTATGATATTTTATTCTTTTGTGAGGATTTATCTTCGCTTAGAATCTTGTATTTGCATGTTTTCGCACGGTAGGAGGTCTGCCGCGATTTGTTCTGCTGAACTGATGGTCTATGAGAGCAAACTGGTCATCATTAGTCCTCTATTGTCGGCTTTAACAAATATCTAACCTGTAAACATATGTCAACGAACTTTATGAAGTTTTTAATGTAACTATGGAAATGAATGAATAGAAAAGTTGATGTCCAATATTTAAGATATAGACTCTTAATGCCGCTAGTATCAAAATTACTAAAATTTATTATACACATCTTTGAACGACTGAAGGGTTGTTAATTCTCCATAGACAGACCAGGTACAATTTCATTGTATAAATTATCTAACGTCAACTTATCTTTCCGCCATCATTTAACTGAAATATGATACATATTTTATCGCACTATCTGATGCTTTAATGGCGATTATAACTTTGATTTTCTTTAATATTCATAGCTAAGGGCAGTGTTAAGCAAAGAATTTTAATCGATCGCGTTGTGTGTTCTTTGTAAAGTGTTACGTCTTCCTTTATAAAAATATTTATATTTTGAATGATACATACTATTCGAAATGGGGAATTGAAAATAAATGATAAATATTATAAATTTCATCTTTTATTTCACAAAAATAGATTTTTTTAAATAAAATAAATTAATTGCACAGATTTGACTTAAAGTATCTCCTCTTTTTTCGTCTGAATACAGTTTGAAAGAAAGAGACCAAACGGGAGTTAGAAGGGTACAATTAGACTGATTTGTTTTATGATGATATACTTAATATTTAACTCGACGCTCATAAACCATTATTTGGGTGTAATTAATAAGTTATTTTCTGATCGTCTACATTCAAATAAATACCTGCCTAAGAATTCTTCATATGCCAAACGTATTAGAATGTTGCGTGTCTAAGTTCAAAGGTCATTGCATCTGCACTTTCGATTAGAGTAAGTGAAAGGTGCATCTTTACAGGTGGCTCTTTGCAATATTCAACCGTTATGCGGTTTGCAATAATGCTTTTGAACCGCAAGTACCGAGGTTCGACGATTCTGAGTGCGTTCTAAATTTAAAATTTGTATGAAAATCTAACACTGCATTCTATATTTAAAATTTTGCCAAGAGGCTTCATTAAATATTACTCAGAAATACTCAATTAATAGTCCTAGAAAGTTTAAATTTTCTAATTGATGGCGTTACTATCAAACAAAACAGAGTTCCAAGGCTCGTTTTATACGCAGTTACACATTTACAAGCATATCATGCTTTTACTATTAAGGAATCCTTAAAAGCATTATACGTTTTTATACATTACAGTGTTTATTTTATTCGTGACGGAAGCGGTCGGGTCCCAGGAAGAGATTTCAATTTAATAGTTAATAGCTTCATGCATTAATGGAACATTTTATTTATGTTCTAACTGCCCAATAACAGTTTCTCTTTATAACGAAGGGTGCGTTAGTTGTAATGAGTTTTCAAAGTTTATTTTTTATCAAATATGTAACGCTTTAGAAATGTATTTTTCGGGACATAGAAATGTGTTTGCTTATACGCCTCAAACACACTTCGTGTAAAGATAACGACAATATTTCCACTGTTATTACGGGTCTAAATTGTCATTGGTGAATGCGGCTATAACGGGAAGCATTGCGCCAATTATCCCTGCACATCCTACTTTCTAAGTTATGCTTGGATGCTCAGCAATCGTATGCATTTTTCTTGGCTCTGGAATTCTGTTTGCATTTCGTCCTAGAGCCACATTATTAAAAATAGTGAAGCTTTATGGAATTGTACGCATTTTTAAAGTACTCGGAGATCGGAAGGTTTGCTATATCCTGTAAATAAATTTCAATTGATATAATATATAAAGGTATGGCGTGATACGGATAAAGTAAATACATTAATTCGTGTTATAAAGCAAGACTAAAAGGTTTTACCAACATCGAGGTTTATATAAAAAACAAATTTTTTAACGTGGCAACACAAAATACAGTGTCACCATTTTGTTGCCCTTATTAAATCTTACATAACAATTCATCAACTAGTCAACAATGAGGGGTTAAACTGTCAAATGTGACCTTAGATTGTCCGATAAGCTGAGATCACTGTACCATACACAATGTCGCTTCTGTTCATAGAGCATAGAGTATTCGGAAGATGCCACAGATGGAGATAGCGAATCTAGTCTTCGATAACTTGTTATCGCAGCAGGTTCCCGATTATGGCAATTTATACGCTTGCCTTCGCAATTTTTCACTTTAAATTGTATTTCTAAATGTCATGAGTATTTTTTATGTATCGAAACCGGTGCGGACTTGAATGATCCAGTGAAACACTATTAAATGAAACATGATTCCGCTCATTATTAAGAGATTTTGACGTAGAGATTTATGTTTACTTACAACAATCAAGACTATTACTACTGAAAACAATTAAGTAATGTTAATAATTGATTGCTAGTATATTTAGCCTATTGTTTATTTGTTCTACGGATTTTATGCATGCTGTTTTTCCTTTGAACGTCTATTCGTATTCTATATTCTATAAAAGTTTTCACATAAAATCATACCTTCGTAGTATAGTCGTCGTATTTTCAAATGTTGTTGTTGATCGTATAATAAATCGCTCTCGTTAGCGATAGATATAATTTTGCATATTTCAGATAACATTAAAGTGTCAGTAGAAAGCCATCGCCACAATTGAAAATCACATGAAGGATAAATATGTGTATAATCTAGCGATCACTCCACTTTCTCGCATCTAGTCACAGTAGTTTATGTTTGATTGTAGGTTTATAGAGATTGTTGACATATTTCGATTTAATTTTTATACAAATAGGTTGGATTGGTACAAAATGGAAATTCGGCTCCCTCTTTTTATAAAATAAAGCAATTATTTAAATTTTCATATATTAGAATGATATAAGATATATAATAGAATAATTTATATAAGTAATTAAGAAAGTAATCAAATTATTTTATTGCCCATGCCAGTGAATAAAAAATTAAAACTGATGATGGTTTCGCCCAACTATTTAACTACTTAATTATTTATTATTTTTGATGTCTATCAAAAGTTCATAGATGAGGTTTCCTTTTTAAAATCAACTTGAAGTGAAACTTATTTTGTATTCTCCCAATAATATTTCTTATATTTGATCCCACCAAACTGACTAACCACACCTAAAAATTAACTTCAGTCACTAAAAGAAAACTCACTAGGTTGCATTCTCGAGCATATGAAATTGCCTATTGCATAGTTATTAGTAGAAAGTAATGATTGCAGTGTATGTTAAGTACGACAATGTAATTGGATCGTCTGTGACATGTTGTGCGTGAGCTCCGATTACAGATCTTACCCTGCAAAATTACACGTATTATTCTTATTCAGACCATAGAGGTCATTGCTCTGTAATTTTTAGGTTCACACAACAAAACCGCAACGAAAACCCCTATGAGAATCCTTAAGTGAACTCTGACTCATCACCAAATATTGAACAGCTGTAGTAACGCGGCGACAACAAATGAACACGAAGAAAACAAAACATGACCGCGAAAGACGCAAACAGGAGGAACAAATTCATTTCACAATATCACATAAATCATTTTATACCTACGCTTATCTAAGCTGTGTACACGATGCAATTTATCAGCCCGGGGTTTCGACGGCCAATAATTAGCGGTAATCGATCTTGCGGATTCGCTTGTATGGGGCGTTGCAGTGCGAATGCAACACATTCCAGTCTCGCTGTGATTACGGTAGACTTGCTGTATTCAATCTCATTTTACTGTGATATGCTGTAAATGCAACGGAATGTCCAAGAATATATTGAAAAGATCCAAGGTGAAAACCACCAAGATGTAAAAGAATATTGCAATGTGATATCAATGTACTCCTCTTAACAAGGAGCCGAACTATTACAAAGAATTTGAAAAGACCAAGTAGGTAATAAACACATACTTTTGGACAAAATACACAAAGTTGCCATCCTGGTATCACCATTCAAATCATATGCCTGTCATCTCTCAGTGTGGTTGTAACTGTTGTGAATAATAAAGGCGTAAATTATTTTATTATAATGTGTGATACTCGCAGAAATGAATTACAATACTATAACAAACTTCAAAATTACTTATAACACCTTAAGAGTAAATCCTTTCATCGTGATAGTCTACTGTGCTGTAGTCTACTGACTGGTACATCCCTCGCTAATTTCTCTATCTTTAGCCCGCGGTGTAACTGACCGCTACTGACTAAAGAGTGTCCGGTTTGCACACATCAAACAAAACTTCCTTTTAACATATTCTGTTTTACCGTGTAAGACTCAAACACACACACATACATTTATTAAACTGTAACGTTATTATTGTTACAACAAGCACTTGCATCCGGGCGTTGAACATATTTCTAAACACGTATGTAGTTCTGAACTTCGGAAACTAAACCTTTCCAGTTCTATATATATTTACTAAAAATAGTAATAGGTAAATACCCAAATATAATAGCATGAAAAATTAAAAACAATACTAATTCTAATAATACACATTGATATTGAAAATCTCAAATCTTTGTTACGCACTTAATATGGCCGGACATCTCCACAACTTAGCCTCTATAAATTCTCTTGAAATTATTGAAGCGACTTTATAATGGCAGAGTATAGCACCATTCTTTAACTATTACAACCAACTTAACGTAGGTACAAATAGCCATTAACTTGTATTAACTGGTGACTTCTACGCCCTGTAAGTAGTTCTCATCTTATAATTCCATGCCAAGTCATGTCATATAATCAATATAAACCGATACATTTCACAGCCTGATCTCGTTTCGTATCTATTGAGATCGAGAAAATGTGAGCTTGAAAGTTGCGAATTGATTGCTTGCTAGAATCTTGAATCTTGCTAATTTTAACATTTCGCATAACGAGTTTTCACATATTATAGGATACATGCGAACATTTATTGATTAACCTCATTCGTAATACCTCTATCTCAATATCTGTATTCTGTCTCTGTTTGTCACAGCTTAATTTGAGAAATATAGAAAAAAATGTTTTAATTAATTATGAAAGAAATTTTTTTTTTTTCATAAATAGTTCTTATTTGTAAAACATAGCTATAGAAACTTGTTTATGCTGCTAGACAAAACATTTAAAATAATTTAAAAATAGAATTCGACGTTTGAATTTGTTTTTATGTCAACGCTTTCGCTACTGCAGTGAGAGTGTTCGAGCCACAGATACAAAGCTGTTTGGCGTCTCATAAACACGTTATGTTCATTATATTTTTACAATTCACTACAAACCATATACCGTATCTATAAATGTTCATTTGCTTAGTGTTCAGGACATATGCCGTACACGAAGTCGATTCTTACGCAGTTACTCATTAATTATTGCTACTTATTATTGTACAATTGCAAAAGGCTCCTTAACCTTAACACTGATTATTACAACTTAAGGCTACAAACGTCCAAACATGCTCAAGAGAAGAACTAAAATGTAATTTTAAGAAAAAGACCCCGTTGACTTGATTATATTAAACTCTTGTTGTAACAACTTTTTCTCTTGGCAAATGTTCATTTGTTAGTTTTTTAGTGTTCACTTTATGACGCCGTAAATGTGAAGTAGAAATTTTCCGAGGTGATAAAATTACGGACAGAAGAAGTATGAAAGCTCTAATGTTAACTTCTTTAGATTTAAAAGTGTTATATGCTTTAAAAATTCACTTGATATTAGGAGTACATATTTAATTGTCACCTAAGTGCTAACAGTTTGCAAAAAATAATTAAATACACACTCGTAAGTCAAGCAAAATTGCGCAAAAAAAACTGATAAGTATATATTTTTAAAACAAATTATTATTTTATATAAATCTAAGTATTTCTAGCTATTGTTAATATTGTTTAATATGTTGGAAGACTTTTTATATTTGCGAGTATGATTCTATCGAAATTACATTTTTAACTACGTTCATTCATTCATTTCCCATTTAATATGGTCATAAAAGTTCATATTAAATAAATTTTACACGGTCCGAAAATTTTACAATTTTAAAAGTTTAGCTGAACATTGTTTACGTTTTTCTAGCTAGTGAATATTAACCTTGACGTAATGCCTCTAAAATCTGTTTTAAATTAGGTCCACCTCCCACGCTAATGACTGAATATAACTCAATTTTCTCATATTCATAATATTAAATCAGTGTTGCTATACTAGTTTACGAATTTTACTTACATTATGATTAGGATAGGGACAGCTTTGGCTGATCACTACACTACTGTTCCCGTTGTACATAGACCTGGAAAAGCCTTTAGTCGATATCTATACAAAACCGATGTGATCGCTTTAACTAATTCAGTTTACTTATCATATTCCATGGTTTTAGTTAAACGTGTAAATTACTCCAAACTTGCAGTATTCCTAAATTATCCTTCCATCATTTGTCGAGTATCGCGAGAATGTATCCACACCACACACAGGGAAGTTACGAAATATCCCTACTACTACGGTCGATTGAAAAACTAAATAATAACATGGAGGCGTGTTTTAATAAGCTTTCAATTAGCTTATGCAAAAGGAAAATTACTATAAACACGTGCAATATACGTATGTCACGTTGATCGGTGTTGCACCATTTTGAAATGATTAAATTGAGTGACCACCATCTTGATGTGATTCTTAACATAATTATTTTAATATATTGTTTCTTGTTTCAGGTAAGCTTCGGAAATGGGTCGTTCGTTAGTTTTATGATAGAGACGTTGCTTTATATATTAAAAATAAAATACACAAACATTTATTGAAATATTTCGAAATAAAAATGTAAGTATTATACTTTATATTTAGTATGACACTATATAATCAAAAAGATGGCGCCTATTCTCTATATATCAATATATACACAGCCTTTGTCTAGATTATTAAATCTTATCAACACTTGAAAGTTGAAATATTCTATTTAGTTTTCCTACCAGCTGAAAATTTAAACATTTTCATGATTTTCTTGTCAGAAATCATTTTTTCTATCTTCGAATTGAGCCTCAGTTATAATACAAACCATTATGCATATGTATAGTTCCGAGATATTCTCGACATTTCACAAGCCTATCGTAATGACATGAGAAGTCGTTGATCTTAGCCTTGTCTCGTTACCCATCTGTTGGAAACCTACAGTACTTTATCAACATGGAAAAGTAATTATTGATAGTGTAGAGCGTGTAATGACCCTCCATATGATTATTAGAGAAAGTTCAAACATAGTTCCTTAAGTGCCCATAACATTGAAACATAGATCTTCTTAATCGCTGCGCTCTTGACAGAACGTCGTTGACACTGTGGCGTCATTATTCTCCATACAACGGATAGCCGCTTTTATAGAGAGCATATCATAGGTAACGCGACGGGCTTGGGAGGCGCAGGCTTAAGCAAAATAAATTATTTGGAGACAACCAAGACAAACTTAAATAAATATCTTACCACTTAAACATAAATATAAGCATAAGCTTTCATTAATACATATAAATTATCTATCAGCATATTAAATAGTAAAGAAACAGAATCATTTTTCGTCTACTGGATGTGGTCTACCCATAACATTGTCAAGACAGCGTAGAAACGTGTAATGACAAAATATAAGAAGCAGTTGTTATTAACAATGTTGCCATAAGTGAGGTAATAAAAGTAACATTTAAACATAAAATTCTACTGAGATTAAAAGTGTAATTAAAGTGACTTTATAATAGCGAGAGTGCAAACACGTTTTGCGTCAGCGCACTACTCAGGCAAATATGCCGCCAATTAGTCGCATAAACAAACTTAAAAAAATATATATCCTCTTTTAGATTCCCTGAACTTCTAGTGTGCTAAAATCATATATGAAATCGCCTATCTACACAAACTCATCTCTCTTTAAGACACGGGTCACTAGCTACTACACTAGCTCTAATATTTTAGTCTTATATCAGTGTGAGGCTTATTATATAGATTCAAATTATATTTCCCAATTGCCAAAGCTTGAGACTTAAAAAAATCAATTAAACAAAGAAATAAAAAGTTTGATATAATCCATAATCCTCTAATAATACCTTCAATCTTTAATAATCACTTTGAATTAACCTTTAAATGTCCTGTGAAGATACCATCAAAGTCCTATTTAAAAAAGTTGCACTGTTGCGACATACGCCCTAGTGAAAGTTCTGATCAGTTATCGCCACACTCAATCATTAGCGATGTATCAGTGAGTACCTAATACATTATAAATATCATTAGTCATTAGCCATTATCTATTACGTGCGTTACATAATCATGGAAGTGCACGATACCCTCCGGCTATCATTCATAAGCTTGGCTGTTACGCACGGACAATGCTCTGTGTTAACAATACATAATATAGATAACAGCTCTCCAGGCCAATTTCGAGGCGGTTTATTGACATTAGTTATACTAACCAAACACATAACACGGTACATTGGTTAGACTTAATTAGTATGGAAACACATTCAGAACAGACAGTTCAAAGTAGCTATCCGTGCATCGAAGTAACAAAGACCTATTTAGTCCTATCCTATATACTATAATATTAATTCCAATACATAAATAAGAAAGATAATCGTTGGTTTCCGGCTAATAAAGTAAATGGGGATATCCGAGAATTGTAAGGCAGGTGTTGTTTGCGTAAGCATAATTAATTTATACAAGACATTCCATTTTATGAAGGTAATGCCATGGTTGCAAATACAAAGCAAATCGTTGGCTTTGAACTATCAATATCTCACAAAACAATATTGATGTAGCTAAAAAAGTCATAATTAAAGTTATATTACATCAAGATAACATAATAAACGCTAGAGTACAAACAACAATATCAAAACTAAATATCACTCGATTAAAGTTTGCTTGATTGAATATATAGATAGGGTTCATTAATTTCAATTTCGATTTCGTTCGCTCATTACAAAGAGAAAGTGATCCCTTTGAGTTGATTTACGCAGCCCATTACATTTCATAAGATAGGTCATTTCAAAAGTTCCCCGTCATTATTTCTGGATAGCATGACGTAAGCAGGGATTGATTGCCTCCATCTTTATGAGATACCATAATAACTAATGAAGATATTTTATCAAATTGATGGTAAATTACGAGGTTTTTGAAGGTTAAGTGTGAGGTATTTTGAGTGGTCTTTCGATCAACAAATGATCGTAGGGAGGTATTTAGTCGTGCTCAAATGTTCTTCGATTTATTTAATCAGACAATACTACGAACAATTATTCACGTATGCTAATATATTTTAATCCGGTTTTCATAAATACGCAGTCGAGTTGTCCATAACTAAAAATTATTAAGTTCCCATATTCATAAATTTATCTTATACTGTGTTAAAAAACTTTTAAAAAGTTGCAATATTAAGTACTTGAACATTCTGCGCGTAAAAAGCCGGTAATGAAAATGACCTTTAGAAATTCAAAATATGTATTGCGCTTTATCAGTTAAAGATTATCTACTATTGTGTTCGTTGAAAATGATTTCGTATTCTTAAAGGCGTTAAGTAATATACGGTAGAGGGCAGGGCTCGTGACATGAATTGTCAACTCATTGTCCTATATACTTAACATATACCAGTTTGAGTTATGAAGCGCACGGTCTGAAATCCGAATATAAAATATACAAGGTTCATGAAATTGTCCGTTTTAATATTGAAGATCGTTTTCTTATATTGTATAACATTCTTCGTTCTTATACATTTCGATATTTAAAAAACACAGTCTAGATAACTAACTTACAAAACTAGATAATCATTCACCGGTGCCTCATTCATAAACGTTCTATAATCTATATCACAAATAGATGTTGAATCACACTGCAAATAAAACGTGACACAACATTTCTGTTCATTGATAAATCTTTTGTAATATATTTTCTTTCGCGCGCGTTTTGTATTCTATTTAATTTATTTATGTACCTACCATACAAATATTTAATGAGGCTGTTTATACCTATTTCAACGTCATAACCGTCGGTCGATATTCAAACAAAATACATGCGCATGAGTGCGTAAGGTCGTGATTAAACTCCTAAAATGGCGTCGTATTTATAGTCATGAACATGGGTGGTGTTTACAATAGGAAAATATGGTACATCATCGCGTTGCGTGGCTTCGTCTGCATTGTTTGCACAAATACAAATAAATCATTATTTCGATTTTATCACGTAAAAATATTTGTTGAATATTTACGCGCAAGTGCAAAAAACCCCTCACAGCTTTATAAAACGTGAAATAAAGTTACATTAATTGTAACCGACATTACATTATTATACCATGTCAATTTGCCTCTAGTCCACATTTTATTAGTGTTAGTTTTTTAATATATACTAGCTTGAATCTAAAAAATTAAATATACTAGGACAGATTTACTTTCGCATATATCAAGTATAGATGTGTGGGTGTAAACAATTGCTGGTGCGACTCTATGCGCATGGCTAATGCGCGCGCAAGTTGCATGACAATGAGCTTACATCAAAAGCTCTATCAATAATTTCGTCACTTTCACAGCTTACATTTTTTATTGTAGAGGATCTCGAGTTAGGAATGTAACCGGTATTATTGTATTTATTATAAAATTACGACTTAATTTCCAAGTGTACTAAACCTATATATAAAAACCCCTATGTCTGTTTATCGGTTTATTCAATTACCAAATATTTATATTAATTTTATTATTACTTTAGAAATACATATAGAAATGTAAATTTTTCAGTTACTTTATATATTGTATATGATTTTTTATTGCACATGAACTCCATCTGATTTATACATATATAATGTATCCGCCTTTGGCTACTCACACTGCCAGCGGGTGCGTTACCGGCTTCTTTTAATAAATTCCAGTTACATAACATGAATCAAATCAAACAGGAACAGAAAATATATTTATTATTCTGTAAGTCAATCGCGCTTGCTTCATCTTTTAAATATATTCCACTTATAAGCCTAATCTCAATATATTTATCATATCTGTCTGTATTAATGTAATTTGGAATAATTCCAACTTACGTATGTAATGTGACATAAATGTATGTGTAGAACTTTCGTAATATGGTCTTATATGACAGCATTATTAAACTCGCCAAGGCTTTTCTTAAATTTATAAGACCTTGAATTTGTAAGTATTAACAGATACTAATAAAATGCGCTTATACATATTTTTTAATAAACTTGATGTACTTACATTAACAATTAGGTCTTTGATATAAGGACAGGTGTATGTGCTCTTTTATTATTGCTCCCAATCGGACAGCTTAACTAAGATGATTGTCAATCGTATAAAAAATTAAATTGCTAAAAATAGAAATATGTATTGCGGTGCTCCTTTAAACTATTACTATACTATTATTAAATAAAATCTCGATCACAATAATCGAGAAAGTTAGCTTTAAGGTATTTCATTATGAAAACAAAAGAATTAAATCGAACAAATAAGGTTAGTGGAACAAACTTAGATTACTTTGTACTAATAAGTACATATTGAATTTAATATCATGACTTGCAAGTTTAAGCTTATTGGGCAAACAATAGAAGATAGATGCTCACTGACTATACCAGACGATAAGTATTCAAAGGAATTAATTTAGAATCAAAATATACGTTTTGCACGGTCCATATTTCGTTACGAAAGTCCAAATTCCTGTGTATTTTTGTCTTCTCTAGGCCTTCTGCAATGTATATATATATATCTTATTTGTCTTATATGATGAAGAAAACCAGTGTATAAAAGCAAAATGAATCTATTTCATTCTTCAATATATGACAGTGCTTGCTACGTAAATTTAAAATATTAGCGTTTATTTATCACAATTACTTCATACCTCTATGATACACGAAGAGGTAAAAAATATGTTATAAAGTACCCTTAATAGAGCATGCGTGCAGCCTTCTCATATTGGGTCACGCATGCCTCTATGAGATCAGAAAATTGGATAATAATATAAATAACAGCAGCTATTAAACCTACAGACCTATTTTCTAGAATCCAGTTTTTATAATTAGTTATTGAGAATCAGGTGTTAATATTAAATGAATTCAGCTTTCTTGTATTTTAATTAAATACAAATTTCATAAATTAGTATTTACTGGTAGACTTTTATTTGGAAAGTTTTGTAAAAATTAAAACAATTTAAGAGCCGTTTAACTTTGTATGTACAAAAACAAAAAGAAAGACGTCACCATTTCTCTTGAGTTGAGTTGTTTACGGTTATGAACTAATATCGGTGAAACTATAGTTTGCATTTGATATAGATCTATAGAATGAAAAATTACAAAACATTGCAACGAAAAGTGCACAATAATTATTTCTCATTTCAGCTTTCGCAAATTTCGTGAGTCTATCACGACTCTGCGGTTCTAGTGCCATGGCAATAATACCTAATTCATTGTTAATGCAAATCCCGTAGTAAATTCTAAGACATTACTTAAAATAATTTGATCGTTCAAATCGTTTCTTATAAAAAAATCCTATTATTTATATGTTATGCATTCTAATATTGGCTATACACCAACCAAGCTTTTCTTGGGAGGCACGTAACAAATACTGTTCCCCTTGCATATAGCGATAGCTAGATAGATAGCTAGATAGCTCATATAGGTTCATAAATCTTGTAACTGACACGATCTGCTGTTGCTAAACAAAATCTAAAACGGATACAGAAATTCAGCGGCCACACGAGGGTTTGTATCGTGGATTTTGTTGATAGTATACAAGGAACTTAATTCGTTATTAAAATAATTAGAATAATTTCAATGCAACACAATAAGCTGCTGAAATAATGAAGTAATTTTTTATTAGCAACCTATTGTAAATTCTGCACGTACTCGCCTACTTATAACCAGTTTGGTTATGACATGTGTTGTGCTTTGTAGGGATAGACAATTTGCTCACTGAATATTAACGAGACTGTATTCTTCTTTATACTATAAGTAATGTAGACATCGCAAACGCCTGCCGTGTGATAATATTCCTTAATTACGACCGGCGATGTCATTTACCTTAAATCTTCGCCATTCACAACGATTTCGTCTAATCTAATAGTCCATATCAATCAGTTTTCATATGTGTTCCATCAATACACTTTAATGAAAACTGATTAAGACATTTCTTCGTGACGTGCTTTTGCAGATTTAAATTATTACAAATTGTTTTGTATGCCTTTTGTAAAAACATTCATCATTACTTCACCTCGCAGATTTCAATAATCATTAAATAAATTAAAGCATGAATTTCTATCAATTAACGCATTGCATAATACTTTTGAACTGCATTCATTACTCCAAATAAGCAATTTAAGCATGCCTTTAATTGAATCAGACCAATGATATAACTTGTTGAATTCAATCTGGCGCTGTCATGGCCACGAAACTGGGTTACGTAAATCTGTATTTATACGAAATTTTCTCATCTTATGCCGTAATTAGACAATGTTGTATTTGCTCAAGTGTTTCACAAGAAAATGGTTTAATTATAATAGTTGAGAATTATAAATAATCCAATGTCTTGACAAATGAATTATTAAAAAAAAATCGAAGGCGAGTTTAATTGTCACAGCTGTGTCAAACTTAAGCTATGACAACATTAATAACGCGAAAAGTTTGTAACCGTTACCAGATAAATACGAATAAGTACTCAGTAATTGAATTCGAGTCTAAAAGTACAGAATAAGTATTCGAACTATGTGTATACTTGACATTTAACCACACAGAAAAATGGAAAATGAAAATCACATGTTTTTTATTAACACCTTATTGAAACCGTTCCAGTGTCATTGGTCTCATATATCTAATGACAATATGGCATTAATAAATATTTATAAGATTACATAAATGTTATTCAACTGACATGGTTGTCAAATAAGATCGACTTAGTTGTCGAAAGGTGTCGGAAGTTTCGACACTGCATCTCGAATCATGGACACCAAATTATGCAAATGGATTCGGTAGATTTGATTTAATTAGCGGCGGGCGAATATAATAAATTCAATATTAATTTCACGTAATATCTTTTTGATTATCGTAATCAATTTCAAAGCTTAGATAATTTGATTTGAAAAATAATTTACTTAAGCCATACATATGGCATAGTCGGAATTTGGATAAAACAAATGCTTCTCAATTCAACCAATCACTCCATTCCGCAGTGACACTAACTGAAAAGTGTTTTTTTTTGTAAACGAAATGGAGGATTATGATGCTCTTATTTGTAAAACTTCGAAAAAAGTTATATTTTCTTGCCATACTTTTGCTATCATAATGAATAACACTTTATATGATGGGTATGAAATCTGTATAAGAAGCTTTAATAAAACCCATATTGCCACAAAATAAATATAAGAATAAATAAGTTATAATGTAAGTTATAGTGCTTTAATTTTCGTAATCTATATCAATTCATTCATTAGTAAACTGTGTCGTAAGCTCGTGCGTGAGCTTTTTTTGCTTGCATCCGTCGTGATTGCCAATAACGTATCATTGTATGTTATTAAACTCGATATAAACTGTGCAATATTTCATTTACGTTACGTTATTATTCTTTTTTATTCTAAAAACTGTGAATTAATTTTTCAAGACGTTTAATATTATTTGATAAATTTATATTAATTTGTAATGACGGACTTTATAAACAAACCTGAAACCATGCATTAAGTTATTATATATGTATTTATAGAAACGTTTGTGCAAGCCGGCCTTTGTTCAGTAATCAAAGTATAATACGTACAAAAAATATATTTTATAAAAAGTATTCGGAATCCGAAAAAAGGCGAATATTTACTTTTAAATTTTAATAAATTGAATTTTTTGTCATTTAAATCACATACTTATCGATTATGCAGAACATGTAGCGATGGAATACGAGAATACAAACTTTTGCACGTTTTCAGAATGATCCAGAATTAAACCTATCATCGTATCTAGTTTATTTCAATTGTGGATATTTTTTCATATGTATTTTATATCTTCTCAAACTAGAACGTCTTAAAATAACCTGTGGCAGCCAGTGTAAGCACCTGTCTATCTAATAGACCCCAAAAAACACCAGTTACAATTAGTCCAGATGCGATTCAGCAGCTGATGGCAGAGTTGTCCATCTGTCACATAACACAACTAAATACTAAATGGACAGTTATAATATTGTGGTACTGCCTACAAGTACTTACGAACTGGGACATATGACACTAGAGACTAAACTTTTATTAAATTTGTCTTAAAGTAGAATTATTTCATCATCGATTTTGTTAATATAGTGTTAAAAACGGTCTTTTTTGTTAATATAGAGAATTGATTTTAGCAAACATAATTTTAGGTTCTTTAAAGATTTAAAGGAAACTTCGCCAAGTGTATATTTTCGGCGTTAAAAACACACCAAAATGTTTGTAATATGTAATATTCCTTAGTAATTTAAAAAGTTACAATACACTTACTAAATCGTATTTACAGGACTACGTACATAAGGTTTATTAGCGGCATTACAGCGCGTTGCGTATACGCATCTATATTCTATGCACCTAGTTGCGCTGCAAGGCAGGCAAGGCTAGGGCCGCGTTCAGTCTGTCGACACCTTTCACAGCGTGCGCGTGTACTGTGCCCCGTGCCTAGGGTGGGTCGATCCCACAACTTATCATGTGCTAGTGTTTTATGAAATTGCTTATAAGCTATTTTCGAGGAAATGCATGTAAGTTTTTCAATGCCTTATCATTCGTATTTTTGTAAGCTTTGTAGTTTGACAATTATCCGTGTGTTGTTAAACAAATACTGATTTAAATTAATATACTTCCTTATTTCTGTATGGCGAGTATAAATTAATTAAATGTACATAATTATAATTATAAACAATATGATGGTCGAAATTAAAATAATATCTAATAGCTTATATTCATTTGTTTTTGCATTTATTGAATACTAGAATATTAAAAATGACTGCCTATTTTGGGAGTATTATTAATTAACAAGACAATTTGTACACACTGTAAAAGACAATGTATTGCAAGTACTTAAAACAATGTACAGTTAGAATAAAGAATGAAAAGATATTATAGTATTGGATAAGCTCAAAAAACGTTATATTTTTGCATTTGTATGCACAGAATGTAGGTACTTGTTTAAAAGGTTGCTAGTCCTTGTAAAAAGTTGACAAGCATAACTCGCTACCCGCTACTCAAATAATTATACATGCTTTTTGTTTTCAAATTAGTAAGTAATGAGGCTAAATTCCAGTAATAAACGGCTAGATGCACCTTGATATATTTATATGAGTTCGCTTTGACATTTTTCTTATTTATAGCGAACTCGTGTGTATTTTTAATAATATGGCAACTTAGACTGTCTCAGTTTTGGAACTTAAAAGTAAAACTGAACAATTAATGCAATAAAAATTATTTGGAATGTTTTTAATTTCATATCGAAATATACAGATGAAAACAATTTGTGACCGGTACAATGTTAATGCAATCTTAAAACTAGGCCGACAAATTGAGAGATAGCTATTAAAAGCTAAGAAATGCGTTGTTGATGTTACAACAGACTATAAAGTGACTCTGTTTATTCACAGAATTTTTGAATTGGACAAAATAAACGGACATAAAATTTAATAGCTGAAAGGGTTGATGGCACACATGACATAGGCGTAAGAAAGAAATCTCTCTCTGTTTAAAATATCTCTTAAATATAGTACACTAAAACATTACTCTTTAATAAAAATAAGTTTATATTAAGTGGAAACATAATTTTTTTCAATAATTTGTCACTTTAAACTAAAATTATGGTTTAATGTTGTTTCATATTATTTACATTATTATCCTGTATGTTCTATAATATAAGAACATCTTCAAGTATATCATTAGGTTATTTTGCGATTGTCACTCGATACGAAACAATTACCATCTCATGATCTCAACGTACAACCATTCTAAGTATGTTACGTGACACGCTTACCATATAATGCTTTGGTATCTTGGAAGGCGGTAATATGAGTGTGTTGTTTAATTGGAGTTTAAATCTAAAGCTTTAGTTTTTTTTAATACTGTTTATGCCTAGGAATTTGATATTTGAATAAAGAACATTGCATGTGTCAATTGTCAGTGGTTGGTTTAGTGAGAGTTAAATATTTCAAGGACCAAAACGTCTGAATTATGAGCACATATTGAAAGAACTTTGACCTTTCAATAACTGCGGGTACACTGTCTGCAAAACCGAGAAGAGTAGATTACTTAACGCTACAGATACTTAATAGCATTGAAATAAAAAAAAATACTAACATATTATATATTTGGAATGAAAAACATAGACGTACAAAAATATATAAAAGGTGGGTTTTTAGTTTGTATGAAAACACCTTCATGTCTTATTAACTGATTTCAAAAACCTGGAGAGGTTTATACAATTCTCTACGACCTCTCTTTTGTCTCCAAACATTTTAATCCGTAGATGATATGGTTTTGGACTACAGGTACTCTACGAAGATAAACGTTCTTTGTTTTTTATAAACAAAAACATCGTTTCAAAGAACATCTTTCTCATTATTACCTGGAGGCATAATTACATAATAGTAGCTTAGCCCTGTGGTAAACAGGAAGCTTTGAAATGCGTATTTTATCACAATCCAGCCTTAACCGAGGTTCAGTTATATCAAAATAGTCGTTTTGGTATCTACCGTTTTCTGGGTAATATTTATGTTTAAAATTCATAGAGACTACAATCAATCTTTATAGATATTAATAAGTGCACACAGAAAAAACAGGACATTAACAGGAAAAATATATACACATTGTCATAAGTCCGGGATTTTTTTATTCGGTTAAAAATATAAAAAATCAAGAAAACATAGAAATTTGGTTAAGGGTGCCATTGTTATCTATATATTATCTATTTATACTGACATTATTATGAAGAGATTTTTGCATAGTGCATTTATCGAGGTAGGCTTTTATATTGTCTGACGCTCGTAACAGCTAGGATTATATGAGTAATATACACATTTAAATACCAGCCATATTATATTAATGTTGCAACAGTCCCCACGAAGATTCGACTGATTGGATTCACTTTCGTAATTGAATCGTAATTTTTAATCACGAAAACTAGATTTGTATTCGTAACCCAGTATCGAAAACTTGTTTTCGTTATTCAACAATGAGAGTTACTTTAATCCAATACATAAAACTAGTGTACAACGCGGTTCCACCCGTAGACGATAAGTTTTAGTTTCCTGATTTACGTTTTTGTCGCTCTCTCTCTGTGGATATTCGTATAGATTCTCTTGTTATTATACCTTTTCGTATTTAACATTCAACCTTACCCAATTAAAGTTTAAACATTCCTAAAATTTTGTATTAGTTATGCTTAATTTTTTAAGTTGTACGAATATTTTAAAGATTTTTTGCGATATTTCAAATTTTCTACAACAGTTTGAATAATAATGTATAACATACAACGTATTTATTCGATCATAAATGCAATAAATTGAAATACAATTGTGGTAAATTGGGTTTAAGTATCGAAGTGCCGACTTTTAATTGCCTTTATTGGATATTTCTCTAATCGAAGGCAATAACTGAAGATTATTTAGTGAATCGTTTTACGTTTAATTAAATAGAGGAATTCTGGGTCAATTTTATTCCTCATTTATTTGACAAAACAGTTGTTGTATAAATGAAATCTTAATCAAAAAATAACCCTTGGTTAAAGTTTACAATATTGTAATAAATATAAAGTATAAAAATTAATCCAGCGTAAAATGGAAACAATTCAAGTGAACTTTGAATTATTAGTATTTGCTTCATAATTATAACAATACGTTTTTATCTTTTAATACTAATTACTGTATAAAATATTATTGTGGTCAAATTAATTACTACAATAATTAAATTTTTCTCCATACTTTTATACAGACTACTTTTCAGTGAGACTTCTGTTTATTCAGATTTGTATTACCGCTATGGTTCAGAATCGGGGTGCAAAATCTTATCCTAACGGGCATAAGTTAGAGAAATCTATAGGAAAATGACACACATCTTATTTCTTAATATGTATGGGGGCAATACCATTACGTTCCTTTTTACGGCTGATAAGATAAAAAAGCAAAAGAAAAAACATTTTAAACTACCAATTCTATGTCTTTTGCATAAGTATATGTAGTATGATTCATAATTATACTACGAAAAAGTCACCTTGGTGAGTCACAAAGTTCATTCTTAAGTATGCAGATTACGAATAAAATAAGAAAAAATATCATCACTGTTGTTTAATTTCGGTAAGATATTAAGGTAATTAATTAAACTATTGCGCCTTAATTTCAATTTGAAGTATTATTTTGATATATTTTTATATAGAACAATGAGATAATAATACTATTACTGTGCCAAATATATACCCGATACCATATTCATCTTCATGGATGAGAGTCCACGCTGGATTTCTCTTATAACATCTAGAAGTTCTCCTCACGTTAACGTCTATTACGTCTTATTTTTGAAGTGAAGTTTCGACCTAAGTAGTTACTTCCACCCAAATTAATTATCCTAAAATCGCAGTCTGTATATATTGCTAAAATAAACGCAACCTTGTATGAACAATAACGTGAACTGTAGTAAACTGCAAAGCAGTTTGCGTCATATGTAAAGTAATAGTACATTACAAAACATACTATTGTTTCTTACGCGGAAACCTGCTTCGGCCCTAATAGAGAATCTCCATTCCCACAGATGAAGAAATGATGGTGTTGTGACGCGAAGCCCATCCCGGAAAATAGCTTTTTAGCATAATCTGTGGTTAGAAATGGATGATAAAAAATTAAATTGCTACAGACTACAAATACCCGGAACACCGCAATTTTTCCGCACATCTCTATGTAATTTAACCTGATAGATGTAAAACATAATTAATGTGAGGAATTCCAAGTGTCTGTTCGGATAAAATAGAACAATAATAACAAAGCTTCACCTGCTCTATTTGCAATTATCAAATAATACTGTATATTGTCTGTATAAGAAAAATAAAGAAAAACCATAATGAAACGCAGCTGTCAATTTTTTCCCGCTGTTTTGCTATAATTTAATATGGTATATTCAGTTAGTCACCTGTGACGGTGACTGCTGACAAGTGACACGTGATACTTAGTTTCTTAATTCAAAATCTTAAAGAAAAAAACATGTACAGTTCGTCGGCCAGGGTATAAAACGGATTGAAGCTAGAACCTCACCATGGTTACCATCATTTCTTTATGGAAACGTAATGTTTTCATTTCTTTATCACGATACTTAACGAACACTGTACTAATTTTAATTCATATTTATATTAAGTTAGAGTTTATGAACTAAACTTGAGTTATATTGTAACCAAATCGTTCTATTTATTCCGACGTACGAACAAAGGTAAAAAAGTGTAAAATAATTTGAACGCGAAAAAAGAAAAGGAGTTTTGAAAAAAGGAACTTTTTGAGTTTTAAGTCACGTTTTGGCACATTAAAAAGTATGTCTATGCAAAGAGATCTTATAGTCTGTTCTGTTTCTTCCGACTAGAAGATTTAAAATCTGTTACATCACATTACCGCCGATCACAAAACACTGATTGAATTGTTTCATAACACGTTTTATAGTCATTAGTCCATGTCCCTTTTGAGTTTTACCCTCCACAGCGGTTCATTTGTCTTCGGACGTGAGCTGATGACAAAAGACAGAAGTCACAATTGTATTTTGTTCAGGAAACGTGACCAATTGAAATGATCACACAAAAAATTCGTGTAATTAATATGTTGACTAGCTTTACATACTTTCAAGGTCTGTGTATTGTCTTAATATGTATTTCCTACTTGGCATTTGATTAAATATGGAGCAGTACAACAATCTGTATCTTTTTATTATAGTCGTAGGTCTTTTTTTTTAAATCCCTAATCGGCCTACCTACCCCGGCTTTGTCACCGGGGCCGTGGTCTAATGTGTATAGTCGTACGTTGGGACGGTTTATTAATATATTTTGAATATATATAATTAAAGAAATTAGTATAGTTTTTCGAATTGAGGACTTAATGTTTGATAGCTCATTTATCTAGAAGTACGCGGGTAACCCGCTGTCACCGGTTAATGTTAATCCGATTAAAGAATACGCACAGTCTTAGAATACCGCTAATGACTGTAAACTAAACTGTTGTTAAAAAACAACGTTATTTTAAGCGTAGTAAATTCACAATTTTATGGCCTACTTTATATAGTTTTAGTCAAGGCCCTAAACTTAAAATTATGGTAAGCTAATTTCGAAATGACATTTCTTGGGTTTTTTTTATATATTTTAAATGTGTCTGATATGCGTTGCTGCAGAAGGCTTTATGCAGTTCTTGTATATTCGATAGTATTCATTCACTATTATATTCAAACTTATATTATTCTGGCTGTTAGTGTTGCTGAAAAGCATCCGAAACGTCGCCATAAATAATAGTAATAATAAGTCGCGTTTACATAGTTTAAAAGACAATATTAAAATTGCGGAATCTACTTCCTATACAAAATCGGCGTTTCTAAGTAAAACGGTCGATAACATCTTACGTAACCATGAAAAGTGGGACGATAGTAACATACTATTTGAAATCTTTCTCCATAACACCTAAACATATGGAATTTCCGTATCTTTCTTACCAATAACTATTAAATAAAATAAGTAACTGTTGATTTCGGACCATTTGTCCATATTTGGTTAGTAACATTTGATCTTAACAACTATGTTAGTAAAATTAAAAGCTAAAAAATTACATTAAATTAATTTAATTTGGCATTAGGTACACAATAAACAATAACTTTGTCCACTATGCACCACCAATGCATGTTAAAGTTAATTGTATCATTTCAAAATTTGTGTAGGAAAGTACCAGGAGATGATCACTGGTAGGAAGTTTTAATATTTACGACTTTCCTTTATTGGCGATTAACATTTGAAGATAGTCGTGACCAATTACATTGTCAGAGATGTCAAACGCGACCTCCTTTTGGCTAATGTGTGGTATTTAAATGTATTCAACTTACAATATCTAATTATGTAATTTCTATTGAATGTATGCTTATTACACTAGCGACCCTGGCTTCTTACTCTGAATATGATGGTAAATTGACCTGTGGCATTATGAAACTTGTTCTAACTAAACAAACACTTCCACCAGAATCTTTATTAAAGATTATCCTTCTAATATACTTTTAATGTATGGGTTTTTTCTTAGACACTGAAAATCATATTCATGGATCGGGTTCTCGACGAAACTACTTAAGATTGTGTTTTTTTAAGTAATTTACTAGTAAATTTACGTTTCCATTAACACATTATTTGTATCCAAGTCACATACTTTCTGTTTATTACATTTTAAAAGGACAAATCCCGGCATTTAAAGCAGATGGCTTTTTTTTGATGGTATAATTTTCTCGTTGCTGGCTATTAACGTTTATTCAAATATAAAAATGAACAAGAAAGTTGTAGAAACATTCTAAAAACTCAAACTCATAAAAGTAAAAAACTACTTATCAATATCCATTATTAATCTTAAGTATTTCTTAAAAAGTCCTCATGAAAACGTAAGCCGACTTTAATTCGAAGTCAATCATTGGAAAAATATGATTACGTAAAGAGAAAACAGGCGACTTACCGCATAAACGGCTTTCAACGACAGATTAAAAATCCGAATAAGGCATGAAAAAGTGATAGACGTGGAAAGATTTCAGGAAGCTGAAACCTGATTATTACCTAACGTTGACTGAATTGGGGTTAGTCACGATACATTCGTTTTATTTATAAATTTATATGTCCATTTAATTTATTTACTTTTTATTTATTTATTTTATTTCATTGTATACATAAATAAAATACATCGAAAAATACACATCAATAAGTCTCCCCATTTAAATTCAGATTTTTATAACGTTTGTCACGTACGAGCATTCTGTACTCCATCAATTCCATTTTCAAAAAGTTGTTACATTATATGGTTTTGTCTTAATATAAATAATGTATATATTTGTCTACAAACTTATTTAATCTCAGTATCTAAATCACATCGTGACACAAATCCGCTTACGTTTTTAACGATTTTTAAATTCCGGTTGTCACTGTCTTTGTAAAGGATGGTTAAAATCCGTTGTTCAATAGACATTTATAACCAAAAATGGCCGTTAGATATGGCTTATCGAACTATCGTTGCGCAATTTATACAAGTTCTCAACAAAAGTAGACAATTCATTAATTAAGCCGTATTCATATGTTGTGTAAGTAATTTTTACGACAGGCTTTACTAAATCACGCTATTGCAGTGTTGAGTATGTAATGCGTTTTAAATGTGATTGACCTGAGCGGTCTATTTGTAATAGCCACACAATATTGCCTGATGTTGCTATAACATTGAAATTATTAGGTCGCGATATACTAGCTGTACAGCTTTGATTGCCAATTTCATTTGTTTAATCACGGTTGCAATGATACCTTGTCGGATGTCCGATAGCTTAGATGCATTAAAATAATAATTTCAAACATACGAGTACATTTTTTGAATACCATCTAGTTTATGTAAGTTAACAATATTTTTATAATACTGTTCAGAGAGTTTGGGACAATCGCAGCTAACTCGGGGCTCTGAACTCGCCTCAATCACATCAATGAGTTCATGCAACCCCGCCCTGAAATGCACTTTCTCCGATAGGCTTACTTAAAATCGTCTCCAATGATTGACGGCCATTGTTAACCGTTACATAATGTGAGACGTCACTCAGAACTTTAAAGCTAATCATGGTTCCTTTGCTGTTTGAGCGTTGCTTCACTGCAATAAGCCTCCAGTCATATGTTAGAAACGCAACGCATTTTTATTTAAAATGGCAGGTTTGGACTTTTTGGAGGTTAGACTCCTACAAATCTTTACGTAGAGACTAATGCTTTGATAAATAATATGGGAGCTACCGACCCTCTAAAAATTCCATGGGTATCATTCCAAAGCATTCCAAACGAAGTATTTCCGAACAAATACGATTTACCTTAAGAAAAGAGCGTATAAGCATCTTGAATGCCGGCAACGCATTAGTGAGGCCTCTAACATTGGGAGTGTCCATGGGCGGCGTTATCACTGTACAACAGATGAGCCTCCTGCCCGTGTGCCTCCTACTTTGTAAAAAAATCAACCCGGGGAAGGTCCTCAAGTTAGCACAACTTACAAGGGGTCAAAGCTTATCACACAATGACATTATGACAGTCATTCTAATGTCATCTGTTGAATTTTTAAAGTGGTCACCCTAATATGTTAAATTATTTATTTTTCTCTTTCCTCATCTTTACCGCTCATATGGTATGTGCATTAAGAAAAAAAATATCCTCCACCAATAATTGCGATTTGCAAATTCTGCTCGTGATGCTTATAAAAAAAAACAGTTGAAAATGTAAATAAACGGAAGCTTCAATCTTAGGCTTAGATAAAGTAGGTCGTAGTACAAATAGAGGCTACATTAGCACGTTTGCATTGATAACAAGGCTTGAATGAGGCTCTGTGTTATAAAATTAACACGCACAAACACATCATTTGGCATACATTGTCTGGCATAAACGGATAGTTTACAAATTACTTTGTATACGGAATGGCCTGAAAAAATAGGATGAATACTTATTATAATCAGAGGTTAAATACTATAAATTCAAACAGTAATTAATCTACCTAACATGATCACTAAAACGTTATTAATAACCACACCTTACTTATTCAATGTTTTAATAATGTCGTATAAGAATTGTAGTTTTTACATATTGCAATCATTTCAAGTCTAAATAAATTCAGAATACAATCCATAGCGACAATTAAAGATCAAAAGAAAAATATTTATTATATTTGGGATTTGTATAACAGAATGTATACTGATACCCCTATCCATTCTCTGACATCACTCTCATTGTCAGCGAATTAGTAGGTACACCAGTATATTTATCCTGGCGCATGTTTTACGATCGCATCTGATGCGTTCAGAATGTCCTCAGTAATGCCATCATTACTTTACGGTAATGCTGATATAAACAACACGCGAGATGTATCGGAAAATTACCGAGTACAACGAAAAGAAATGTTTGAAATTTAAAATACCTCGTTTTTATTGCGTCTTCGCTCAAGGGTTAGGGTCAATGACTGCATCCGCGTCCAGAATTATTTCGATTGGTCCCAGCATCATCCCAATTGGAAATTCCACGCTTGATATCGCCTTTTTGATTTATGACCGTTGTAATTGCTTCATGTTACTTAACTTGATGTAAGTATATTTTAAAAGTATTTTTAATATAAAACATTTAGCGATTACGTTAAAGGACCTTATGGAAGGCCTATGGTATATACAGCACATATTTTTGAAATGAAATAGAAGTTGGCAGTAGTTCAAATACGCGTGTAACCTGATCGATTGTATGGTTGTAACCAGTGGTTATAAGACTATATGCGATCGATGAAACAATGGAAGTTAAAAAAAAAATAGTTCTCTAAATTGCCTAAGTCTGAAAATAATTTCAAACGAACGAACAATGATGCATTGCTGTTGATTGTCATTTGTCAATCTCCAGTCCAATCCAATTCACGCGATACGTCAAAAGAAAACATCTTTTGATTTTGACAGTCTTACGATTGACATGCTTATCCCGCGATTGATATTTTCGAGCCCATTCATACGGAACCCGGAAGAGCCTTACTTTCATATGTAATATTACGATGGAGGCGTGTACAATGCGTGAAAGGTCATTATTTCCTATATATATCAACGATCGGTTTTCACTGGGATGAATCGACAACTTAGTGTATTTGGCGTCAGTACAATGGCGAAAGATGTCTCTCCGATAAGGAATAAATATTTTTCTGTTCAGATAAGTCCCATTGTTTTCTGGTTTTGTTTATTGACACAAAAATGAGGCTTCAATGCTCAACATAACGGTGGTTTTATCTTGACCTTTTTTGTTTATGATACTATGGAATACCTTTAAGGAATTTTAATAAATATTAAAAGATATAAATTTATTAAGTACTTATGCTATCCCAATGAGTTCATGGAGCTAGCGTACAGCTTGAAGAATGCAGGAGGGAAATTAAGAGCTTAGTTTCGATTCTATATTTTACCTTGTTCAAATTGATTTTGTATTGTTTTCCGGTTTGTGTTAGTTCTTCGACTAACAAATTACATTCTCTCACATTCCTTATGAATCATGCCCCAATTACTCCTTTCTGCGAACATGGATATAAATTTGGTACAGTTAAAAATAATCAAATAATTTCGATGTCCTACTTAACATAATTAACATACACTTTTTTATATGATGACGCTACATAATATCCTATGTCTGATTTCTTGGAGGAGATTTGTAATTGCAATTCTCTATATACCTTTTTTTTATATTTCATGCATTTGGAATAATTTATCATTCTTAATAAAGTGTTGTGTAAAGAGACGAGAATGTAGATCCTATAAAATTTTTGTTTCCAATCGACGTCAAAAGCTTGCATCGAAGTATCACGAGTCATTTAAAATCAATTTTCAGGTTTATTGAAATGTGTACGGTGAATGTAATTTATATGACTATGTTTTTTACTTTATAAGTGCGAAAACTATGACGCTCTTTCTGTCAAATGTAAGCATACCTTATTCCACTTCAACAAGCCACAATAATAGGAATTGATTATTTACTCTTATGTTTAAATCTTACGTTCTTCTTAGTTGTGGGAATAAAAATCTCTCAGAACAAGTACGAATGGTACTATAGAAACAGTGTCTTAGATTATATGAATGACGCAACAATGAAAGAACAGCGAAAAGTTGATTACGTCACAGTAGAATTCGGCGGTAATGATCATGTCAAATAAAGATTGTTGACGAAGGGCGAAAACTTGAGTTACGAAAGTGAAAGGCAGCTAGTCAAACATATTTTATTGCCTCTATGTTACATGAACTGGTAAAGGTATTTCCGATCTAGTGGTTAGCAAGGAATTCTTTCTGGTCCTAAGAATGTTATATGCGAATTTCACATCGTAAACCGGGTAAGTTTTTATATAGATTTGGTTTGAAATAGTTGTCGTTGAGTAATGCTGAATTAAACCGATTATAATCTCAATTAGCCCAGTATTATAGAATATCGAAAGACTTTGCAGCCGAAGCTTAAATTACCATTAGTTTTCATGTGAATATTCCAAGTTAAAGTAACGGGATATTTTAGGCCGTAAATGCCTTAGGAGTGGCCAGTAAAAAGAGTGATAAAGATAATTTGTAAAAAGCACAGCTATAAAGCACGGGCGACGCATCAGTTATCTTTTGGGACAGTACGTTATCTTTAAACTTAACGTGCCCACATTGAAGTAAACATTTGACTTAGAAAGTGCAGTTCCGTGTAACTCCACAAGAGATAAATCGTATTTGTTACGGCTGGAATTCTTAGTACTAAGGTTTGGGAGCCTTTAAACACGCAAACAATAACTTATATCTATCCTACGATCGCAATAGAAGGATTATAGAGAATCCTTATCAGAAGCGTTCTATTTGCTCCCAAATATTTATCGTAATTGCCTAAATTAGGCAACGCTTAAGTAGTTGATAAGTGATAGTAATTTCAAAAGTAAGGTAAATATTGCAATATCGGCCTATAAAGCCTTATCGTATGGTTGATGTAATCGTGTTACAAATTGGATCGCGTAACGGGGTTGTCAATATGTCTGCTCAAATAAGTATCACGAGTGTCAGCCCGCGGTTATGTGCACTTACAATTACTTACACCACAGTAAATTCGTGTCAGGCGCCCACTTTACCCTTAATACCAATAAAATCGGCCGCCTCTCATTTTTTGTGCCGTCAGCCGTCAATCCATCGGACCCGAATTCGAGACCACAAATTAAAGTCTCATTCCACTATAAAAACGTTAACACACTCGTGTAAATGATGTTTTAAATGGAAATTTTAGCACCCGGTAATGTTCGTATGTGTTCCTTAATGGTTCATAAGGATATCTCACTGATTGCATTTTAAACGTTTCGTAAGTATTTATATTTCTCAGAATTAGAATTAGTAGGCATGCCGCTGTCAATATACTCTTTTATGAGCGATCTAAGCAAGGAAATATTGAAATTAAAACGCATTGTAGTTACGTGAGTAAATTAAATGTGCATACAATGGATATCTTCTCACGGTCCCTTCATTATACAGAAGCATTGTCGTCGCCACGGTAGAGTGAGTCGAGGATGCCTCCCTCAGGAGTGCGTATGCCATTAGAATTTAGATTACTATCCATACTCGACAATAGTGCTGCTTAATGAAGCATAATCTTATGTTTAAATTATGAATGAATAGCATTATAAATGAAATACAGTTGAAATAGATCAGCACACAGATGCCTTCATTATTCAAAGCATTCGCTGCAGGGGCAGCAGCAAACGTCTTCATACATCATCTGGTGCCGCTGGCGATGCGTTAGAATATATTGCGCATTTTACAACTATGATGTAAATGCATCGTAATGGTCTATTACGCGATGGTTCCTTATTTTGCTTCAGTATGTTGCAGTGATATAATCATAGGTGTGTAATTTCTATGGACCTGATTTATTTTGTTCCTAATAGGCCGTCTTGGCCGTCTATCGGTGCGTTCTTTAATCTTTTACTATTCGGCTATTATTTACTTTAAATAAAGATATTTATTTTGAACCATGGTTTATATTTTTAGCTGATACAATTAGTTAAACTTATATAAAATATTTGTCAACAGATCGAACGTCTTGCCCAGTATGAACGACTGGTCGGTGGTGGGTGCGCACGACGCCGCGCCTCGCGTCTATCAGACCTCGAGCGAGTTCAGGACCTGTTCCCTCATGACTACTTGGCTCTTCACGATGCTGATGCTCTTGCCTCGCATCACACTCAGGTAAATATTAATAATATTTGCTTTTAGTCATACATCTGGGATGTCTGAAAGAAACTGCTCTTAGCAAACTGCCCTTATGTAGAACATGAATGACATACACAGTATACACATGCACTCATAAGGTATGGAGCAACTACACCAGCTGATGAAGTCCTCAAGTGTTATCTTGATTATTAATTTATTATCGTTAAAAGAATTTGGGACGTAATGCTTTTGTTCTATATATTACTTTGTGACTCTGCAATTTCATACTCTGTGGACAGCTTTAAAAGGTCGCATGACATAACAGGAAAGCACTAATTGCGGCTTCTGCAAGTTTTCCACTACGTCTGCCGTGCAGTGAACCATGCCAAACAAAACATTCACCTCCATTTTGTTCAAAATAACTTTTCAATCCATTTATCATTCTTCATTTTCAAATATTCGCTGTATGATTTTGGCGTTTTCTTTGGTTACGAACTTGAATTTGAGATTAAATTACGATTTTGTACATTTTATACCATCTTTTTCAAAACGTATAAGTAATATTGTGGTTTCTGTTATATCTGTCAAGCAATTGTTTATATAATATAAAGTTATTACTATTTTATACATATGTATACAGTCGAACTGTATAGGGTTTTCCACCTTCAAAATCACCATATCTATAACATAAATTTAAAATTTCAGAAATCGAAGAGTCTTCGTAAACGACCGAGTCTGGACATCACCGGAACAGTCGCCGCCAATAGCTCGCTACTGCCGCGCACCTTTATCATGGAAGCACCCGCCCAATTAACCCTTATGGGTTCAACCTCCCCACCGTTAGATAGGCATTTGTTTCTCTTTAACGATCTGCTTCTAGTAGGAAAATCTAGAGGGACGAATTGCTTCAAGTTGAAAGAGAGTGTGAGGCTGGCGGAGTTGTGGATATCTTTGCCGGAGAGTGATGACACCGGATTTCTCATTGGATGGCCGACACTGAGTGGAGTTATTAACTACCTCGCGACTTATCCCACCCAAGCTGCAAGGGATACGTGGTACAGGTAATTGTTTTTCAGCTAAGATATAGACGGGTTGTCCTTAATTCAAATAAAACAAATTTGTAATGAGACTTTATTTAACCCCTCTCCAGTAGCCTCTGTCCATATTAATTCAAAAGAATTAAAAAGAGTACCTTTCGAAAGAGAATATCAACATGATTTTCACTGCTGTTGACTCCTCGTTTTCTAATGGATTAAATGAAACTTAAACTTTAAATTATCTTATTCAATTTAAGCCAAGTGATTAAATTGATATGAATTTTTCAGGAAAATCCAAACTGCCTTAAACACTCAACTGACGAATGAACCAAAGTCGACCAATATCCAAATATTTTACAAAGATGTAACGAGCTCAATCGAATTCGTAAGTTTTCACAGTTTCACTTATTATAATGCAATTTTTCGACGTCGTCGGTGGGAAAACTAAAACTTTCATTTGTTTTACTTTCATTTCACATATCCTGAGATCGTTGCAAAGCGGATCACGTACAGAAATGAACGTTACACCGAAATAGCTTCCAGTACAATCGTTTTAGTAATCCGCTTTCAAGTGGCTCACTGACAAGTAGTTTTATTGGCATTATGAAAAGAAATTGATTTTCATTTAGCATATTATCACTATGCCTAGGCAAACTGGGTCCTTGAGATTGTATTTCACACTGGATCACGATGCAAAGGATGCAGATATTTATTGTTAGAAAGTCTATACACAACTTTTCTTGTAGCTAAACAATAAGGCGCACTTTCAATTGCAGTGTAAGACGGTGTCAGTAAATCCAGACATGAGCGCTCGATGCGTGGTCCGCCAGGCTCTCCATGTGCTGCAAGCTGGCGCTGAAGGTGACCACGACGAAGGGGAAGATGACCGCTGGGGAGCTGCTAATGACTTTAACCTTTGGGTTCGACCTGGGCGAGATGCCCCACCCACACCTCTTCAAGGGAATGAAAGACCGCATGCGATACAGGTAAATATATTATATTCATCATTACCTGACTATAGAATATTAGCAATAGCTGGTTTTTAATTTGTACTGAAGAATGCTGACAAAAATGTCAGTATAACAAGTAAAAAATCTAAAACCTTATAGAAGCTTAAAGTAACGCCAAATATTTCATAGCTGTTGTTTTAACTTATGTTTTTATAGATGTCCCGGATACGACAAACATTGTCGAATGAAGACGGCTTCGATCTGGAGCACGTTAATGCAAAGAATAATCCGTGCGGCCTCGTGTTTGAGCTGAGGAAAAAGAATCAAACTTTGAAAAGGTATTTTATTTTTAAATCCTCCGGCTTTTCCAATACTACTTCCTTAGTCACATTTACTTAGATTAACTCGGTTTCATTCTGTTTTGTTTTCTTTTCCAATGAATGATGTCTTCCTTTGAAGATCAAGTTGAACATATTACAGATTCTAATGTCAATAATTCACTTGTCACAATTCTTGCGCACATAGAACGATTGATTGGGGCATAGCCGGGAATTAATCACACGACCACAATTTCCTATATTGAAGCCACAAGGGCAATATTAGCAAAAAATAAATTTTAGTAAAGTTTAGAAAAAATGAGAATTTCTTTTAGACAGGATTGAATGACTCTGCGCACGGGGTAATTGTTATAAAACTCAGATAATTTCAATCGAAGTTTATCCTCATATTAATGGTAAACAATATCGTTTATAGTACTTCCGGCACCGGTCGGGGCCTACGCCTGTTACGCCGCGGTGGACGACTGTTCGGCGTGTCTCTCACGCGGCTGTGCAATGGGTCAGCTCCGCCTGCTCTCTTGCAAGTCCTTAAGAGGCTTCGGGCGCTCGCCCCGCACACGCACGGCGTATTCCGCCGCAGTGCGAACGCTAAGGCTCTAAGATTGCTTAGAGATAAGGTAAGTGTTGACGCAAAGTCTATAATATTTTTGAAATGTTAAGAAAAGGTTAATAACAGTCAAAGACGCTGCTTGTGGGATTGCTTAACTCAAGTCCATTTGTTACAGCTGGATACGCTGGGCCCGTGGGCGCCCGGCTGCCCCGAGCTGGACCGAGCACCTGTCCTTCTCCTAGCAGCGCTTGTCAAGGAGTTCTTCAGGGCTTTGCCCCAACCTTTACTTCTCACCGAACTGTATCCCGCTTGGCTACAAGTATTAAGTGAGTATTTACTAAATCCATTCGCGTTATTATTTTGTACGCGTTATTTTTCTTGGATCTGAGACTTGATATTGATTTTTTAGATTATGTATCACACAGAAGGAACGTCCATTGTTTTAGAATTATGATTATTAAGAAATATGTTGTATGGTTGCTGAGTCAGGGGGATATCTTTAACTTCATATATATTATAACCACTCGCGTGTATTAAAAGTGAATGTAAATAAAAACATAGAGTCGTAAATAAATACAAACGTGCCAACAGCGGACGATACTCTCAATTCAATCTCTCAAAATCTCTGTAATTCCAATGATTAAAGGAAGCAATAAATCGCTTATAAATCTTAGAATGCCTGTATAAGCAAATGCCCGTACTTGGCTCAGATATAGCAAGAGTAAACAAAAGTAGTAAATTTATCTTTTGTTTCTTTCAGATTTACCTCAAACGGAAAAAGTGTCAGCCGTCCGCTCGTTACTGCTCAAGCTGCCGAAACCGCACTATACTATGCTCACGTACTTTGTATGTTTGTTGCAAGCTATAGCCAAGAAATCCAACATAAACCTAATGTGCCCTATGAACTTGGGCGTATGTGTAGGCCCTAGCCTGCTTTGGCCCACCGTCCCCTGCGACAAAGCACCAAAAGCGGTTCCCATAATAGTAGAATTACTTATTGTCAAAGCTGAAGCGCTCTTCGGACCACAAATAGCGGGTTTACTGGGCAATGGGTCCCCAGAATCCTCTAACGCATTACTAGACTCCGGCGCTGAAGAGAGCGACAGTCTTCATTCTGTCGGCATATCTTTGGACTCCATGGAATTATCAACTCCACGAAAAGAGAAGCTGTCCCTCAGCAGAGATTCGGGCTTGACTCTCTCGGAGGACGACTCCAATAGCAACGGTGGTAACAGTCCCGCCCCTCGTAATATTCTTCACAGCCTATCTGCTCCCACCATGCAGCAAGACAAGCTGGGTAACCGTTATAACGCCGATAATCATAACGTAAACGGTCTCCCGCCAATTAATCAACGACAGCAGAGTATTTACACTAATAAGGCAGAAATATACAGTACGGTTAATGAGGAACTCTACACGATGCCTTATATGGGTGAACGATATGTACATAATTCTATAAACATCGGTATCTCTAACGGCATCGACGATAGAAATTACGTATCCAAGTCATCTGTCCAACGATCGACGGCCGATGTGTATGGCCAGGGTCCAGCGCAATATATTACGGGCTTGGAACCTCAAAAGCCACCGCGAAGTAATGTCTCGAAGACAGCTCGTATGTCAAAAGTGTACAGCATGTATGATTCACAAGGAGACAACAGCAATTCCAACAAGAGTTTTAATCGCGCCAAAAGTTCTGACAATTTATTAGAAACAAAACAGGACACGATCAATAAAAATCGTGATCTAGTTTCTAGTCAAGAGAACATCGTTTATAGTAATATACACGACCTCGCCATGTTCACTGAAAATATCCAGCGACAGAATCAGTACCAAACGCACTCAGAATCGCTATCTAACATGAACACAAATTATTCTCGGGTCTATACTGGTTGGGAAAAGAGGAGTCCTAACTACCAAAGTAATGCGAATGAAAAGATATATGGGCAAGTGAATAATAAAGGAGAAACCTCGCAAAACATAGAAGGGAAATCGTCACCGGCAGCCACCATTTTTACTAGAAATGACTGGTCTCGTCAAGCAGCAAGGACGAAAAGCTTGGAGGTTAACGATGAAGGTCAAAATGTCTCCACACGCAATGGCAACTACGACATGAATATCGTCAACTGTTGCCGAAAGAGACGCTTTGATCCGGCCCATATGTGTACGAAGAATTGCATTACTCTCTCCATGCTCAACGGGAGAGAAAAGGAGAAACCAGCCATGAACCCATTGCAGAACTCGTATTCATACATCGAAGACATCCGAAACAATTCGGAAGAAAGCAAGAAGTCAAGAATGAGAACGTATAATAATAACAAACTGAATCAGTCAAAATCGCTTGCAAATATAATTCTACAAAGCGACTCGAGCAGCAACGACACTCTGTACCAGCCCCAAGGCTCATTCAACAGTCGATCGACCGAATCGCCAGCGAGTGAGAACTCTTTTGAAAATTGTTACACCACGCAATACATCGAGCCTTTATACACGTCTGTCTACAACCGGAGGAGAGACATTTTCCACGAAGACAAAAATATGTTCTCGTCAGATATCTACAAAGCTACGCCCACATCTGTCCAACCAGATTACTCAACGGAAAATGAACCAAACAATAATAAGAAGCCACCGCTCATGCCACCTCCAGTCCCGCCAAGAAAAATGGTATATCAAAGGGTGTTGAAGAAATTTCAACCGGTCCACGTGAGCAAGGACGATAAAAGTTCACGATCCAAATCAGTACCACCTGTGTACAGGGACCCGCCAAATGGGACCGAGAAAAACGAAAACGGAATCGCGTTAGATGCGTCGGAATCAGACACGGAATCAGAATCATATGTTTAATAAATGCACAATTGTTGTAACAATGCAATGTTAACCTAAAATCTGAGCAGCAAGTATGTCAGCAGCTCAGCTATCCTATATTAATGCGTACAACTGATGTTTTATACCTTTTTAGATTTTATAGAGTACGACATAATTATGACGTAAGTTTATGAAATTGCCTGTAAGTTCGGATTGTAATTTTTATTATAGTTATATCTTCCATATTATTAGCATTGTGATCCCGCCTTAGAATTTTTAGAATGTGACCATAACCTGAACTATTCCGGTGATGAGTTTCCAAAGACGTTTAAATAGTTTTCAAACTATGTACAGAATATTTGATTTTCAATAGAAAATAAACTTTAATGTAAATTAGCAACAGCTTTTGTTATGAGAGTTCTACTTAAAATTTATAGTTTATAGTATTACGTAAAGCTATCGACTGTGTCATTTTTGTGTATTTTTACAAGATAAATAATATATGTATCTGTATTGTGTAGGTTCTAGAGATGTGTATAAACTGTATAAAATGTACCTACATTGTAATAAATATCATTTTATAACAACTTTGTTTCTTTTTCTAATACTATGATTTAAGATGATACCCAACATTGGAAACAAACTAATTGTTGGCTCATAGAACAGAATAAATTTAGAAGTCTGCTTTTGTCCTAATAAGCGATCTATTTCGCAGCCTATATGCAATCAGTTATAGGTTTCATCTTCTGAATGACCCTCACATTGTGCCTTGAAGTTTTATCAAATGTTAAATTTGGTCTTCTCACGTGGTAAGATTCGAAACTTATATGTTCCTTATGTCATATCTAAAACCATTTTGATATACGGAAGTCATAACGAATATCGAGAACGCTCGGAGCGTATTCCCCATTAGCACATGATCACTTACAGAAATAATACACGAAATAAAATATTGTAATTGCTTTTCCTATGAAGCCCGTTAATAATTATCAAAGCTGTGTCTGAACTTTCACCTGCTAAATTTAATAAATGTAATTTAAATAAAATACATTTGGATTATTTATTACAAATGTTCTATTCAGACTTAAAAAATAAAAGAATTCTTACATCAGTCACTACCTACAATAAAATATACAAATTGCTTAATTATTTTTTAATAATTATTAATACTTAAAGTTATAAAACAGGTTTGATCTATAAAATTCCAAAAGAATGAATGTTTACCATCGTCTATACATACAAACAGTAAATACGAACACTAATAAGTTTGTTAGCCATTCAACCGCCCCATCAGTTCGGGAACTTATTCTCATAGTGTGGAACAAGAGTGGCTCATCAGTTCAATTAAAAAACAGCTATTGACAAAATATGAAAGAACCAGCTCAAGCGAGAAAACGTCAAGATTTTTGTTCTAAAAATTTAAGAATTCCTGGCTAAGCGTAAATTGAGGACGAAAAACGGACTTGTCGAAATAATGTATTAAACCTTGACAACAAATATCTTGACAATTAGTAAAATATAAAAAATATCTATCTATCTTTTGAATGTATTGAGCGGTATTGATTGAATTTAAACTCGTCTACAGGTGTAATCAACGTTTAAACAAAATGACATTTAGGTAAGTAGTTCATCATCATAAATATTATTGTCATGTTACTACCACTTTAGGATCTAAATTACTTGGTCAAAAAGTCCACTTTCGTATGACACAGTTTTATACGGGATGCCATGTAAAAACTGAGTGGAATCTTCTTTAGTTAGGATATATATAAGTAATAAAATTGCATTCGACAACAATTAAGCAATGTGTTAGACATTCTCTACTATATTTACATTTGATTACGGCACGAAATAGTAAATGGTTTAGGCTTTGTGATAAAAACTATAGTTTCACAAAAAGCTATGAAATCGTCATTTTATAACACAACATTTGTTTCGTCGATATGTTTAAATATATTTCATTTTTATTAATTTATGCATATTCTTATTCCATTCCAAAAATGTTACTAGTTTAGATATTCAATAGATAAGCCATCAAGACCTTACTTTATGTTTGATATTTGCATTACTATATTTTTACATAACAAACAGTAATTTACTAACGAAGATTACATTGATTGATGGAAATAAGAGTGCTCCATAAATATTGCAAAATTAAAATAACAGCTAAAATTTACAAATCTCAAACACATTTATCACAAAATTTACACATTTCTTGTCATGGCTATAAATAACTCTAAGACATTGTGCTTTGTAATCGTGGCTCACAACGTTACATAAATAATGCCTATGCATATTATAGCTTTTAATTTGGTCTCTCACTTTAGTTTGCAGTGTTAATTTTTAATCTGCAATGTAACTGTAGTGTCGTTGGAGCTTGCACTAGGTCGTTTGTCCTCTTCTGGCTCAATATAATTCCATTTCTGCGTCTCACCCGTTCCAAAGATAATAAAGTATACCGCAGATACGATATACAGTGAGGCACCGGTGAAGAACACTGGCCGCCATTCCGCAAAACCGTTCTGACAAGTAAAACAATTATTAAAACACGCAAACAACGGCTAATACAAGTGAAAATACCCTAGGACAAGTACTTTTATTACAAAAAGCAAAGGCTAAAATTATACTCGGAATTAGTTTTTAGTACCATAATTTTTTTTCATATAGAAAAGACGAATATATCTCTTCCCAATTGTATGTATTAATGTATAGTATTTAGCTCAGTATAAGACTTACTCCGTTTTTGGTGAAATATGCAGTGACTAGAGGTGTTACGAAACCCGCAGTGTTTCCAATTCCGTTAGCAATTCCGTACAAAGTACCCGCAAAGTTAGGCCCCAAATCTTGATGGTTCACGAGATTCGTCAGCGTTGCCGCTCCATTCGAACCCATAGAGAACGTAATTAGGGCTATTGAGAGAATTGGTGCGCAACCAGTATAACCAAGAGCGATTAGAAGCAGCCCTGGCAGGACGTGAGAAAAGAGACTGAAGAACTTTCTCATAAATGTCGTAGACACCATGTTCCGTTTAACGATTCTGGAAACACATCAATATATTCATAGAAAAGCCCTATATTTAACAGTATTAAATTAAGTATGTAAAATAATTGGTGTGGTAATTTATGTATGGGTGAATGATAACAACAATGAATGTTACAACTTTTACTAACAAATGTAACTTTTTCATTAAATAAATTCTTTTTACTTGTTAGTTTGCCTAAACTCTCTGATAAAAAACGATCGAAAAGAATGGCAGAGAGTTTCTTGTCAGTTCTATCCGTCGTGATAAATGTGTTCAGCTTGTATTTATTTAACTTTCATGTTTGAGACATCAGAATAATCGAGTTATCAAGAAGAAATCAAAATTCATAACACCTACCTGTCACCAATAGCACCAAATATAAGTGAGAAGATCATTCTTGCCAAATATGGCAAAGAAGAGATAGTACCGGTCGACGTCAGGTTGAAGCCCAAAGCGCTTGATACGTATTTAGGTGCTGCGGTCATCACAAAATAAATCCCCCAGTTGTTACCATAATGAAGGACGATCATGGCCAAGAATGGCAGAGATGTGAATATCTTTTTGAAGGGTGGAACAACCTGAAACACGGAACATAATTTTCAATTAGTTGTATGAAAAATTAATGTCTAAAATAGAAACATAACGCTGTGAACGACTGGTATATACTTAATTAGGTTGCTCAATTGATTTGTAATCGAGTTAAGTTCATATACAATACTCATCTAAATTATAATCACAATACAAAGTTACACTAACCTTTGTGCTACTTGTACTATGAACTTTATCGCCAATAGCTTCTAATATATAGGCCTTTTCCGCTTCCGATATTCTTGGGTGTAAAACGGGCGAGTCATATACGAGGAACCACCACGCCACGCACCACAACGCCGCGATTATTCCTATAACGCAATGTTTTAATCAAATAAGCTCTGATGAAAGCGATTCGTTCATAATAAATCATATAATAGTTTACAATGGGACACATACACACACAATGTGCATAAAAAGTAAAGGTCGGTCGGTCGGTCGATCGGTCGAGAATCTATCTACCAATAAAGCGACACGTCTTATTTTTATCACGCGATTTTTGTTTAAAAGTAACAGTAATCATATGTTTGGATTACAAATCTAAAGAAAACATTGTTTAAAAAATCAATAATTCAGGGTTTAGGAATACGAATCAAACATTTCGTAAAGTTTAATTGTAATTACTTATGAAAAGAATAAAGTTATGTGTCGATTGTCACCTAGCAATTCACAGTCTCATTCAATCGTGCGAAACGGATTGGTTTGTTTCGAGACAATGATTTTATTTTAACGAATACTTGAATGATATATGACAGAGAATAAAATAAATATCATCGGTAGGTACCTGGAACGTAAAATGCAAAATCCCAACCGAAGCTCTCTATAATGGGTCCAGTGAGTGACCACGTGACGACAGTACCGATCGCGCCGCCCAAAAGGGCGCTCACGAATCGCCCTTTTTCAGTGGGTGGAGCCCAGTGTGCCACTAGGGCGTGTAGCGCCGGAAACAGGAAACCCTGAAAACAAACACTTCATGGTTAATGAAGAATTTTAGTATTATTTTTTATATTCAACTTTTTGTGGTCTATCACTTTAATTACACACTTAGAACATACTTAATTAATATTATACTACATTATGTTACATGCTATTGTTACATTTTGCTAACAATGAAATGGTTTTTTCTATGTAAACATTGACAAACCAAAAGAGCTAAGTAGAGACTTCATCTAAGAAACTGATAGTTAATAATATTCAAATTGTACTGATTAATGCAAAAATCAAGGTAGTACGACCTCGTTTTAATGATAAACCGTTCAATTAGAATACAATCTTATTTTTAAACTTGTATATAAATAAGTTACTAGGAGCTTATCGATTTTAGAAAGAAATTAATCTTATAATAAACAAAATTATAAGCTGTAAAGACACAAAATATTTTTCTGTTTCCTCAGGTTTTCATTTTAAATATTTATCTCCCACAGATCACACAAAAAGAAAGACGTAGACTTAATATATAAACTGAATAATAGCATGAATGACTAGCAATCATTTCAGAAGTAAACCTATTTAAATATAAATATAATAAAGTCATAGACCGACGACACTTATCTTTATTGGTCCTCAGTAGCAGAGCTCAATAATAAGATGATAAAATAAGTTAACTCAATGTCAATATAACAATGGTTCTCTTGAACAAATATTTCAACTCGTTTATGTGGAAATTTGAATACAGATAAGAAATACATTGTTTACCTCTTTAAATACCGCAGAATCGTTTGTATTATTTTATCAGTTTGACGTAAATCTTGTTAGTTTCCAACTTTTTTACATTTCAAAAGCGATAAAAACCAAATTGCATTAGATAATGGGAAACATAAAAAGTACAAATTCACGATTTAACTTCGACGATTTAAACCAAACGATCTTACGTAGATGCAATTATCTGTAAGGCCTTTGTCGGTTTCCACAGACGGAGTACTAAGTTGTATCTTTTATTATAAATATCTTTTGTAATGAAAAAAAGCTATTATTATTTTAATAATTAAGAACAATGTAACTCAGGCCGGAAAATTAATCTTAATATTTTCTTTGTCAAATTAGTTGTAAGAATACCTCTTTTAGTCCAATTAGATATCTACAACATTCGCCTAACGTTTCTCAAACAGGTTGAAAAAAAAACTATTTCTGAGAACAGCAATGAGTGTATGTTAGTCGCATCATCAAAATTTTGGACTTACTTCTTTAAACGCTATCACCAAAGGGTTGTATCATTAATTGTGTATTGAGATTAGACATAAGGAATAAAAAAATGAGGACAAAGAATACTCATTGAAATGCTTTTTAAAACTCACCGCCGCCAATCCAATCAAAAATCGCACAGTCACAAGAACCATGTAGTGAAGTCTTGCGGCTTGTGGGCTGATGATTGTTAAAACTGCGCTAATGAACATCGTCACAAAGACAACTCTTCTTGGACCCCATAGCTCAGCTGCCGTTCCACTGATTAGACTTGTAATTGCATAACCCCAGAAGTACCCAGAAAGGACGTAAGCCTGCTCTTGAGTCGTCCATGGGAAGATCGCAACCCCGTCTGGCTGAAAATTGTTTAATGTAATATAACTATATGTGTTACAGTCTGAAAGTATATCTAAGACATGTCAATGGCGATTCCTCATTTTTAGAATCACCTTTCTTGTACTTTCGCTTGTTTTAATTATAATCTACTTTAACAATGCCTTTATGAAAGCGGTTGACCCTCAAAAACTGGACCCTTGAATTGCCTAATTACTTCACATATAAAATGATAATTAATGATAATTTATTAAAAATGCAGATAAAAAAAAGGTGTTTTATACTTATATATATCTAGTTGGTCAGATATGTAAGACTCGAACGCAGCTTTCAGTTTTATTTGTTACGATTTTATTATTTAAAATAGACGATTAATGTAAATAATGGTCTTTATTATTTGTATATACGGTACGACCAATGCAAAATCATGCCTCTGGCTTATAATATATATATACATTTAATTTCCAATAAAAAAGTGTTGACGAAATAAATGATTCTTGGGAAAACTATTCTTGTGTGCACATACCAATGGCTGTGCCACATTTAAAGAATACAAAAACTATGTCAATTTGTACCTGTCGTAACTGCTTTGTGATATCTGTATCATTATGTAATGTAATGTCGTTTGCTACGGCCTTGCACTCGCTTTCCACCCTGTGAATAACAATAGGCGGTTTTATTATATATATTAAATTATCTTTTGCGCTGTTACAAAAATATAGTACACAGTATGCTTATAAAGTCAGTTCAATAGCATGCAGAGACATTAAGAGGATGATTAAATTGAATCATGATCAACGAAGATATTGAAATACAATTAATTGTCATCGGGTAAAATAGTTTTATAGAACCTGGACTAGATAGCTAGTTCTTAATTTGTGCCTAATTACATTTTTTTTATGTAAGTAGTAATTTTCATAACAAACACGGAACTACAAATTTAATATACTATATATTACCGAATTAACACATTAGTATTATTTTGAGAACATACTCAATGTATTCATATTTGTGTTTTATATTATTATCAAGCAGTACCTAGTGACTAATTGTCACGCATTGTGGAAAATTATTCACCTTTTAGTTATTTGACATTGAATCTTATCAAAACAGTGTAACATTAACGATGCAGGTTGCACGTCGTATTGGAAACAAATCTTTACAAAATTCACCAGATAAACCACGATTTCGCGGTTGAGGGCGATCGCCGATTTTCTCTTCCACTACCGATAGCGCCACACGTTGATACGTTCGTTATTCCTAGATGTCGCGAAACCATTAGCACTATCTAAGTAAACGAATGAGGTTTTTTCGCTTATTTAACCCAAGGATTGATTGTTAAATCATACTCTATCTTAATCATACTCTATAGTGTTTTTATAAAAGATACAAGAACGCAAATTTATAACACTACAGTTTAACTCAACGTTGAAGAAATATTTTTTGTTAATTCGCGTGTTTAAACATTCACGAATACACTTTTTAATGTTAAAATAATATTGAAACTGGCTGGTGGAATATAAAAAGAAAACATTATATTATAAATGCACATGCCGGTTTTGTTACGATGTTCGCCTTTGCACATGTTTTAATTGCGCGCAAAAAAAAAAACTTTGAATGTTCATTAGGGTTGAAACTGGAACGCTGTATATTTAAACCACAGAGAACTTAAAATATTTGTATTTCTAAAAACAAAGTTTATAATCACAGCTAGAAGAAAGCAAACATTATTTAGATGGGGGAGTGAAAGGCGACCGATGTTTATTTATTCGATTACATTCATAAAATGCAAAATGGAAAGAACGAAACGGTTCATAATTGAGCTGGTTCACACTATGATAATACAAGGTAATGTTAGGGTCAACAATTACTAGATCCAAGGTCTAAAATCGGCTAAAACTGGTTAGTGTTTAAGGATGCATCTGCCTTCAATAAAACTTCGCGGAATTTATATTTCGTTGTTTTGCCTTGAAGCTAATGTGTAAATTTTTAGATATATTTCAAGGTTATCAATACGTATTATCGTAAAAAACAGTGGCAACTTTTAAAGCTGATGATCAAGAAAGGAGAAATCTTCGATAATTTTCGTACTGGAGCAAGTAAGTGCTCAAATCTCCTGACACTATTCATTATATGTTATAGACTGCATCGTAAAAAACTGTAAAACTATTATAATAAATAGTTTGCTATATAATAACTTAAAAATAAGCGTTAAAAATACAGTTAATAAACAAGGCCCAGAAGCCTTCAGTTTGGACGAAATATTGATGACTATTTACTTTCAATAATTATTTTTCATAGGGATTACCCCTATGAAAAATAATTGTTAAATGGTATTGAATATGCTATAAGGTTTACAATTCCGTGACGAAAAGAAACTTAGAAAAGAGAACTTATAGTTTATAGTATAAGCCAGTTAATAAAGCAATTGTTTTTAATATTTCATTACATATAAGTATCATAATTTAACGAAAACATCAATAACGGCTTTATCTGAATAATCTGAAATTCATACATTTCTTTGAATATTCATTAGCGAATATTGTTAGCCAAAGACTGAATATTAATATCCTACTTACGTTTTTGTAGTCTTATCCTCAGGAACCATGGCTATGATATTCACGCTCATATTAACACGAAGCATATAGTTGATCCAACAGGCAAAAAACAACATAACTGCTACGATTAATCGTGCTGGGATCGCATCTGTAACAAAATAGTCAAATAGGTTATATAATTTATTAAAATAATATTAAAGGCTAGCAGTATTTTCTTTTCAGAAGTCTACATGCCACATATGTTGAGGAGTAAGGAAACATTATGAATACAATTGAGCAATCGACTAAAACCGGATACCAACTCCGGGGCAATAGATACAGATAACACATAACCTCTCTGCAGCTGTGACACTTATTTTGACAATTAACACCTTTTGTCTTCAGTCTACAGTGACCACGCACCAAAGAGACCACGCACGCTGTGAAGCACGCGAAACGTCGGAAAATTTTAAAATAATGTAATATACTTAAATTTTGTAAAACTACATAACTTAATCCGTTAACAAAGTGTTTTTCTTTAAATGACTAATAGTTGTGTTAATGCAAGACAATAATCCCTTTGATTATACATAAACGTTAAAGGTATTCCGACCATCTTTATAATAAGTTATTATTAAATTAAACATGATACGAGTATTTGTAATAACAGTATATGATGGTATACATTCGCGTAAGAGGCTTAAAATGCACCGTACTTTTCATCACAAATAGTATAGTTATGAAGGTTATTGTAATCACCACGATTCGCTCCAAAACACCAAAACATATATTATATTTTATATTATAGCATTGCGACTGAAAAGTTTTACTTTGTGATAATTTTATAGATTTTGAGATTCCATTCACGCATATTTGATAATATAGCCATGTTGATTTACTGTCCGCAAGTTAAATAATCCTAATACGGAAATGTTTTCTAAGTGTCTCGCATTGAAGTCAAGTGTACGACCTCGTACAAACCAGAAAGCGCACGGAAGATTACTTTCGAATAAGTCAATAGCAGGACAATGCTACCTTTAAATTAATTACCAATCGCTATAACTGTTTTTGCCTTTCTATAGCCCGGCAGATTTACATTCGAATACAATTTATTTATAGAAATATAATTTACTACGTTTTATTAGTACAGATTATTTTTTCTATTAACTAACTTTGACACTACGGGCTGGAACCAAATGATGGCAACTAAATGATAATAGGTAATAATGTAATAACCAAGATTGGTGTTAAATTATTTAACCGCAAAGTAATATAAAATAATAACACAAAACTTATATATAAGTATATGTATATAAGTTTTGTTTGCACAAATCGCTGTTCGGTATCGCAGTAAAACATCTTAAATACAATTAATTGAGGTTGCAAGCAATCGAAAGCGATCAAAATTGCTCTAAATCAGATATCAAAACATGTTAACATTTGACGGTTTAAGTTGAAATTTAATTTAAAATTGACAGAAACTTTCTCTGAATAATGTTTGGCAATTGATTTATGACCGCGTGCTTGTATAATTAAAATCCTTTTTTCAAATACTACATTAAACTTTATATATAATATAAAATCAGATTTGGACTAGGCTAGATTCAAATCCCATCATTATCTCTAGCCTGTACATAGATAGCTCTTTAACTTGGTTTCCATGAGACCATTATAGAGTAAATCTACCTCACAGGTTAATTATATATATAACAAACGTAAGACTAGGAGAGAAAAGAGAAATATAACACAAGGTGGTATGGTCGAAAGTCTTAAGCCTACCCATGCGAATAAAAAAAAATTGTTTTCCAAGATTTCATCAAGGAAAAATATTCCTTCACCTGCTATTGTATTCTCGGCACCAATTGAATACTTTTTTGTTCCACTTTTCTGCCTTTTACTATGAGGTCCACCACTTTAGTTTATTTTCATGTATATCTGAACTCATATTTATAGTTTCATTAAAAGCAATAAAACTACAAAGCTACGTACCGCATAAGCGACATTGTTAACAGACGTTAAAATTATCAGTGCATTTAATAATAACATTATGACAAACGAACAGAGAAGGCTGTAGATTATCTATGTATTAAGTTTTTTTGTTTGTTTGTTGTTGTTTTGTTAGTAATATCGGTATTCGTTCAAGCGAGAGTTCTTGTTTGACGCCATTTTCGTTGATTTAATGAACCGTGTCATATTTTACTCATTCCGTGAGCAATATCTTGTGATTGTGGTTTTTTCACGGCCCTGGCCCGCATTTGTGATAGTACCATCATTTCATAACACTATTTAAATCTAATTTAAATATTTAAGCGAATTATTGAGATATCACAATGGATTTGTAACAAAAACACTACGCCGTGAGTTTATAGTTATTGACAAATGATACCATTTTAGAATTAGACTTCCATTAGATTAGAAATTAAGTCTGTATAATTAATATAAGTGTCAAAAATTGCTTATATGGCTCTAGAAATTAGATGATCTAACAAATAGGACGCAAATAAAGTCGTAAAGTTTCTTATGAAGACTAAATTTTCTGTAACGATAATGGCAGAACGCTAAGCGAGAAATAAACGTTACATTACTAAAGCAATTACGTTGGGATGAGAAAATTCTATTTCTAGTTTTAAAACCCGTTCGTTCGGACCTTACCCTTTATAAACGAATATTTTCCTCTTAGACCTTAATAAATTTTATGTCTCAACATAATGTTTTAGAATTATAGATAATATAGATAAGGTTTGTTAATTTGTTTGAAGGCCCCCGGCGACTTTTTTCATCTTAAGTGTGTAATGATTTTTAATTGCTTAAAGACGGTCGTATTTACGTCGTTACGTTATGACGTCAGAGTAACATACATCGGTTTTAAAGAAAATAACAGTGGAATTGATAGGGCCTACTCTGAAAAACTAAAATCTGTTTTAGCAATCAATTATAACATAATTGCATCTCTTGATACTCTTTAACATTGTAAGACGTAGGTAACCTTTAAAACCAATTTTTAGAATAAAAATTTTAAAATGTAATAAATAAAAAAATAATGTAAAAATGATTAAGGAGTTCCGATATCAAGTGCTCTACCATTTAGAAAAGGATGCAGGACGTAAACAGTATTTTGAATTTAGAATACAATTCATTGTAGAAAATACCTTTTTGAAAGAAATAACAATTTCTTTATATCCATGACCTGCTGGTGGGTACAATGTGTCATGTTCGAATGTGAAATACGACGCACTAAATTATTGATGAGCAACAAACATTTGCGTAACGGATTCTCTAAAGCCTCCAACTTACGGTCCTATTCTTGACAGAGCCTTGAAACACGCTTGCATTAATTATTTTTGTTCTCATTCTTTAATTCAGTAAAAAAATTATTATTTATATTATTATTATTATTTTGATTATTAAACTAGCTCACCACAACTGTAAAAGTTATGATAATGCAGATGTTCCTCAAATGGAAGATGGTCTAAATTCATGAATAATAAAGTTATAATTTTTTTCTCTTCACAAATAAATAATATTTGAATATTATGATGCATAATCTTATTTCAAGTACTGTATGATAAAATGAAATACTAATAGTGATATTATTCCTCGTCAATATAAGTAATTTATTTTATGCCTAACTTTTTAAAATGCAGGCATTTTCCTACAGGTTTTCAAACTGTTTCAACTGACTGAGAATCTTATGTAAGTATGTAGTTCAAAACTAACGAATGTAGGAAATATATAAAAACTCCGTAACAAAAAAGTTTACTTATAGTCTTTTCTTGCCTCTTATAAACTAGTTTATTATTTAATTTCTTATGTATATGCGTATAAATATAAGAAAGTAAAAATGTTTGTAGAGCATAAATTCTATAAAACAAGAATTTTTAATGCACTATAACCATTTTCTCGTAGGTTTTACTAGACCAGACTCTAAGTATGCTACTTATTTTGAATCAAATACGTAGAATCTGTTATAGTTTGACGTGTATTAACTAGAAAGATTTCTGAAGGCTTTGTCCTTTCATATATTAAAGACCTGATAAGCGGCTGTGAAAGTGTTAAGCAGAATGTCGCGACGTCGCGCGTCGCGTCGGTTTGACGCCATTGCTTCCTACTTACCTGACAGAAATTGAACACATGACCAGTCAGGAACGACTAATTAAATTAACGGTGAGTCCTACTTACGATGAAAAATTATTTATTGTTTATCAATGAGCAAATATAAGATAATTAAAACTTTATTTACGACTTGAGGACTGAGATGTCATCAAAAGTAATACGTCAAAAATTGTATCCAAGATGTGACCGCGTGTACGCTAGCGTAAGCTTTGTCAATTCATGGATAAATTACATAAATATGAAATACGAGTCAATCCACACATATCTTTCTAGAATTCACAGCAAAAACATAATAAATAATGCTCTGGAGAAGAATAGTAGAGCAGTGTTCAGTATTCTGCTTTTTTTGCCTGTATTGTGTTTTTTTTATTTGATTGTTAAAGATCGGAATGGGAACTAGGACTTTGACGACAAAGTTAACGAACTACGAAACGGAAATTTTAATATCAATATTATATTAAGGTAAAATCTTACACATGTATGTTTAAATTCCTTTTGTCATATAAAAGTAGGTATCAGGTAGACCTTATCAACGGTGATTTAACACGGTGTAGTGAAACAATAATATTGTTGTAATTTCTAATGGCATATTATTCTTATTTTAAATTAAATTGTATTTACATTTTTATTTCTTAATTATTATGAGGATTTATTTCACGTCAATAATTGTAATAGGATTTAATTAAATGTCAATAATTAGTCCAGTCGCAAGATTCTATAACACACATTTTGTGTCTGAAATAGGCATAGGCCTACGGTGATTAGTGGTGCTTAAGGTTACACGTTTGAATGAACGTATTGTTTTAAGAATTTTTTATATGTAGGTTAAGGATAAAGAATTTAATACGAGCATATAAAAATGTAAAATCATAAATTCTCTATTATATGCGGACAAGGGGCATTCCAGCACGGCATCTTCGATTACGTACACCCATTTCATCATCACTCCAATCAAGTCTTCATTCTTTGCACTTCGCTTCGCTCTTTCATTCTTAAACACTATGTAATCCCAGGTCTCAATCAATGTATTTCATTTTCAAGCTGCATACTCCAAACTTCCTTAATTTTTTTTATGGAATGGAAGACTCAAGTTTCTACGCTAGCTCGTTTAAGTTATATATTAAGAAAGTATACACTGATAATAAGTTTATGTTCATTGAACCAATCGCAATTTCTAAAGTGTTCTAGAGATATGCAAGAGCTTATTCGTAAAACAGGTTTTAATATAATTAAAACCTCGCACTTAAGACCCACTAAATCGGTCTAATTGTACACTCTCAGCTAATGATACTACTGTTGTCAACCTCTATATATGAATACGGCCAGTGTATGGTGGGATACACGTTTTTTTGTATGGGGCTCCCATACATTTCACCCTTTAAATATTTCGTTCTGTTTTTTTTTAGTATTTTACGCACGGTAGATGCATAGACGGACTGTGACGGACTGTGACGGACTGCGAAGAGTTAGTAATAGGGTCCTGTTTTATCCTTTACACGGATCGTCACAATCACTATTCGTTGTTGTTTTGTAGACGCGCAAATTTTGATAATATCCGGGCATATAAATTACATTAGGTAAAACTACATTCGTGCGGCCATGTCGCATTGTTCTTGACACCTTCGTTGTTAAAACCACTGATCCATGAAGGATTTACTTATATACGAGGAAACCAACGTATCGCGTATTATCTTGATAAATAAGGTATAATTTAATTGTTATCAAAGATGTTAAAAATATCTTTGTATCATCCGTCTGTTTTGCTTCTAACACTTAGCACAGAGCCGTTTTTAGGCTCGGCAGTGACAATAATTTCACTTAATTTAATTACCTCGGATAATGAACTAACAAAAACAAAGTTATACATTGAATACTTTCTAATCACACTAATTTCATGTCACAACAAATTAAAGCTTGTAGACGAATCATTAATCATTAAAAAAAACTTTATTAAGGTTTAGTACTTCGATTAGAGAAATAACTAAATATACAACAATATATGAAATGGTTTGAACGGGTTGTAAACACACATATACCCGATATAAGTTTTAAATTAATATTTTAAAAGGATATTGTGTTTTGTAAATTTCTTTAGATATAAATTAATAGGTTTCTTTGAATTAATAAAAATAGTATTCACAAAATATATTTTTTAATACTAATAAATAAAAAAATATATAAATTATAAGATATAAGAAATCATATAGAAGTTTAAAATGTTCTCATTTTAATTGTTACTTTTAAAATTGAAACGTAAAATTAGTAGAAACCTTTGCTTAGTTTGCCATGTACTTATCTTTACCTCATAAAAAAGTATACAATTGTAGAAAACATTAATTAACTGAATACAATTAATTAATAAATGCATAACTAGAGATTTCCTGAGCGCAATTTCCGTTCCAACCACTTTCCAATTCCATTTAAATTATATAACTCACCGAAAAATTTAAAATGTAACTTCATATTGCTAGACTATTGTAAACACAAAAATCGCACAAAACAAATGCGCACACGCACGGTCCGCGAGATGCGAGCGCGCTAGCCTCCAAACGACTGCCTGCGAAGCCTCGCTCAGCCGTCAGATTCACGCAAAAACCTGTCAATATTCTTACAAAAACCTATCGAGCACGTCTGTTAGTTTAATCAGGTGCAAATATGCTACTCGAAATATTATTCTATTGGTTGCTTATTTTCATACACTGGCTGTGTAAACTTTATAGACCCGCAATCTTTGACCTTTATTAAACTCCATACTATTAAAAAATGAAACTACTAATCGACGAACAAATAATTTCTTATTTAGATACATACATACAGATTAGAAGTTAATAAAGATTTAGTCTACCATGACTTGTAATTGACATGTAATTTTATTTAAATTTTGCAAAAAATACATAACATAAATCCGTTAAAGAGTGTTTTTCTTTAAATTAGTAAAAGTTATGTTTAAAAGACAATATTATAGTTAATAAAGATTTTTACTTATTATTATAATTGTAGTAACTAAATCATTAGTTATTTAAGAAACCTTTAGCGGACGAACCATCTGAAAACGACTGAAAGAATAGCAATACGCACAATCAATTAATAATATATTACGCAATAATTGGTGTAAATAGGAATTATGTAATACAAAAATTATCTTTTATTCATAGAGTACAATTACGGTGAACTCCTCTCAGAGACCACATCATTGTGTTATAATTGTTAAGAGAATTGCTTTACTGGCATTGTTACCGAGTAATAGCCGCGTATTTAAGTGTACCTGGTAAAGTGATGTCAATTACTAGGGTGTACTTACTAATTACGCGCGATATAAGAATATATTAACTGATTAATAATTTTAAATACAACTTGATCTACATTACGTCTCAGTATACGCGTATATTATTTTTTATATTGACATTCTATTAGGAACGTTAAGCTAATTTTGGCGTGAGATTTTGTCCGATAAAGAACAATGTCTAAATTTTAAATCATTACTTATATTAAACAACATACATTCACTTATGCGCATAAATCGCTCAAGTAGAGTAGATATCTAGGCTAAGCTGAACGGAAATGACACTGCCCTTGCTTTTTTCAATACGACTCAATCAATGAACATCAACAATATATTTTTTATATTCCCGTAAACATCGGCTCCGGATTGGCTACACTCGGAATACGTAATTTATGTACAATTCACATTCAGTCAGGTGAACAGTACCAAATAACTTTGCCTTATAATGTGTGACTCTAGAACTCACATCAAAAATTTCTAAAAAAAAATATTTTACCACTGTATATACAAATATTTGTATCGTCAAGTCATTCGGTAGACCTATGTAGAATTTATAATGTTATATTCATGCTACTGCTTTGTAGACCACGATTGTATCTAGTGTCAATACAAACCCTTCAGGTTTACCTAATGGCACGTAAATTTAAAAACCTAACTATGTTACACAATGTTTTGTATAAATAAATAAAAAAAATACTTTCTGATGAATATTTTTCCAAATTCACATTATTATATCCATCTAAATTAAATTTTAGAAATTTCGTTGCTTAATCTAGAATCTAGATGGATGTCAAGTCCAATTATCATAATTATTCTACTTAAGCTTGAGTGGACTGCGAGTGACATTTATGACATTAAAATTATTTTCTGTAACACAAAAAAGAACCAAATTAAAACGACAAAAGGTTGGATGTATTTCAGTTTACACAATTAGGTGGATGACAAATAAAATTCAACGCTATATGAACTGATTTTTAATCAGCAACTTAAATAAATACAACTTTAACATATCAATTTATGCTCCAGGTGAGCATATATTCATTATTGCAGAAACGTAATTTGACAATAAGTAATAAAACGGGAAGTTTAATGAGTTAAGTTACACCTTTCACGAAGCAGTTTATTATTTTATTTACAACCTTTTAATCCCATTAAGAACTTTTGTTACAAATATGTTAATTACTAAGAAATGTCGTTTTTAATAGAGAAAACATTTCGATTATATTGTATATTTTTGCGCTAGGGGTTCTCTTACCTTTCAGTAATTGTTGACCTCAAAATCACATTAAATTTATGACATAAAATAAGGATAAAAAATAATAAAAAATATGAATTATTCATAAATTATAATGCATATTTTCGTAAATGTATAATAATAAAAGCTTTATGTACTAGCAAAATATTTCTTAGTTTCCAATATACAATAATTTATTTATGTAAATACGGCTATAATATTGACTGAGCTGCCAAATGCCTGATGGAATCCGCAAAGCAAAGTGAATAAAGTTACAATAATAATGCCTGAACAAACCAGATAACACGCGAACAAAGCTGGTAAAAACTAAAGTGGAATACAAAGAGATGCCCTCGGGAAAAACTCATATAAGTCATTTAAGTCAAGTCTAATCCCGGGCTTGACGTATACGCACTCACTCTGGTGACAGTGAACATTAGGAAAGTGAACATTTATATAGGCTTTATAGTAACAATTATAGCTTCAGACTATATATGTCAAGTTTCGAATCAAAGAAAGTTCCAATAAACTATTAATTCTAGCAGACACAACTCTAACACACAATTCACAAGGCATTAAAGTATGTGCCGTTGTCAAAAGTTTGTGTTCAATTTTCATTGGCATCTTTTTGCCAACTAGATAGGAAAGAAAAACGAAGACTTGCTAAGCAAAAATAGTCCTTAACTAATGAATACTATATTTTACAGGTTAAGTTCTAGTTCTATGATGTTTAATTTATAGTTTTGTAAATAGGGGTGGGAAAACAATTGCTACTAATATCTAGCACTACACAAATATTTTATTAAAACTACAAACAAATTAACCCTGTTAGATTAAGTCATTTTTATATTTACTTTTAATTTAATTAGTTTTTTTATTTGTCCAAATATGATGTAATTGTTTAACACATCTTGTTAACAGTTAGTAATGTAAGCTATCGTCAAGTTTGATATGGAACAATTGAAACAGTATCAGATATATTTTTTTTCAGAATTTTATCTAAAGAAATGTTTCTGAAACATAGATAGTTGAATGATATATATTATATAATTTTTAAGCTCCACACTCCTTTATAACAATAAAAATTACCTAACCAAAATCAAACTCTTCGCACACTTCGCACCAACCAATTTTGCATATTGTAATATTTCTTGAGCATCATCATTCTTCCTACCCTCTTTTTTTCTATACACTTTATACAATAAAACCTGACTTTTGCACAAAACAGGGATAAAATTAAGGTCATTATCACTTGGTATGTCTCGATCAATGTTACACAAGTCTGGATCAAGTCTTGAGTATGGTGATTGTTCTAATTTGGGTATACACTCCTTTACGGGGAACCAATTGTATGTCTCAGGGCACAGGAGGTCCGACGGTGTGTACGCGCCCTTATATCTCATTTTTTTACATGAGTGTATATAAAATCCCATGTAATAGTATTTCAGTTCGGGACATATTAAATGGAGTTGGCGCGTAAATTCGATCTCTCTGAAAATAAGAATAATAAAAATCATAGTTCTTGTTACACTAGAACTCCAACCACTCCAAGGGATGTTGGTATTAATACTCGATATTTATCTTTCAAAATAATAAAACCTATTTCAAATTAAACTTTACATTTCATAGCAACAAATTTTTTACCAAATACTTATTATTTATTTGCTTTCTCAAACTCAAAATATCTTTTATATAGGCTTACGACCCACTAATGTAATGTCAAAATATGTACCAACAACATCGCTTAACTACCACCGGTTGAGAACGTTATATCAAGCAAGAACAATCCAGCAAAAAACTCAATAAAGTAAAAAAAACAATTCTGAAGTTACTTCAACAAAAACCTTGTTACAGTAATTTCAAGTATCATTGTTGTTTTTCATGTTACAAAGACCCTTTATTTTATTAAAAAATTTCTGTCGCCAAGCTTTCTTTAAGAGTTTCTGTTTAATGATTAGTTTTAAACTTTTGAATTGGTAGACTTAGTACATAACCATGAATGCTTTGTTTACTCTAAGAAGCCATTATTATGAGCCGCTAATAAATCCTCACTTGTTAAAACTGTGTCAATAAGTTCTTGTTCAATAAATGTAAAATGTTTTTAACATATATTAATAAAACATTAATAATTGAATGCCATTGAAATATATAATCTTAAAATATTACTAAATCATACCTCAATGTTCCATATGTACCCATTGTGAGGTTTGTATATTGTGGATCATAGAAAAAATACACAGAGGAAACACATTTGGGTAAAATATCCAATACACCAACTGCTATTATTCTACCATTCAGCCTGTATTGTTGATGGAAGGAGCCATAGCCACAAGGCGGTCCGCCTTCCGAATATTCCTCCTGGAAAAATAATTCAAATGAAACTAAAACATTACAGATACAAAAATAAAGTTAAATGTACAATTCAAAGTAAGCTTTTAAATATAACTCTATCAAAATAATATCATAATAACATTACATTAGGACACACTTTTACATATGGTTGGTAAATTCCAAAGTACACTATTTATAGGTGCTAATACATAAAACTCAGTATCAAAGAAAAAAAATGACAAAACATTCAATATCTATATTATATTATAATTTTAATCTTTTTGAGTATGTGCCATTTCCTTTTAAAACTACCTTGTTACATCTGTGAAGCAGAGGTTTTTGAAATAGTCATTCAAACTTCATTACCAATCAGAGTCAGCAGGATGTCATAAAAATGTGTCATTGAATAGTATTTCTGAATTTAGTATACTGTCCAAAATATCTATATATTAGGTTCACTACTATGTATGAGTAATAAATACAGTACCACTAATGGACTTTGTACAAGGAATTCTCTAAACTTTGGTTCAGTACATTTATCTGCAGTGTCTCCGTGTACAGCCATTTGGTATTTGACATATACTGCATGAGTTTCTTTTGCTGTTTCTATCCATTCTGCACTTGGTGGAGTAGTTCTTACTAATTTTATCTGTAAAATACAAACAAAAACTAATAGAATATACTGCTAAAAAGTATAACAAAATATACGTAAAGACACAAAATATGAATCAATTTGCACAGATTATAATATTATTTTTTGTTTGAAGAACAATATAAAAGTTGGAGTTGTAACTGTTAAAAAAAATTGATTTATCTTTTAAAAGCCCCCAACACTTAAGTTTATTTGCCTTACCTCTAATTTATTTTTAGTTTCCTTAGGTACATCTTTAATAAAATCTTCAATTTGTTTCTCTTTATTTTTATTATTGACAAGAATATTCACATCTTTGCCTTGGGCTCTAAGTTTCTCTAATTTACGTTCTATTCTCATCTGTTTGGCTTTCTTACAGGGTGGTTTTGTTGGATCGGGGCCCTGATCTAAAATAAAGAATTAATAACAATATATCCTATTTATATATATATGTACTTACTTTTTACAGTATATTTATTCAGTAGTAAGTTGCATTCAGTATGAAAGGAAGGGAAGAATTAAGATTGAAAACATTGAATTATATTCTGTATATTAAATCTTACCAGTTATGTACATAGAGAGGACAACTCCATGTTACACATTAAAATGTGCTAGAAAACAAATAAACAAGTAAATACTTCAACCTACCTAACAACCAATACTAACCTTTTTTGATAGTTTCTTTGTTTATATTCAGCTCATGATTGGAACTAGTGGGTTGTACTGAAGTGCCTGAAAATGTTTAATGATAAATAGATATTTGATTGTATTAAAATACTTAATATACAACTATAGTTAAAAAAGTTTTCAAAGAAGATAAGTAAGTTAAACCTGTTTAAAAATTTAAATTTTAAATTGTTGCATAAATACCTTCATTAGTACTATCATCTGGGCTATCAATAAACTTTAGATCTGCTTCAATATCAATTTGAAGTGGCTGCTGTTTACTTTTAACAAATTGATCACTGCAAGATTCATCTATATTCATTTCCTCACTGGAGCTTGATGTTTTCCTTTCAGTACTTGCAAGCTCATATTCACCAGATAGATATCTATTAAATCTTTTTAAAACTTTCTTCTGTGATTTGGATGCTTTGAATTCTAGAACTCTGCATCTTTAATATTATATAAGTTTAAGAATTAATATTGGGTAGGAATTGAATATAATTTTGTAATGTAAGTATGTCATATAAATATTGTACAAACCTAATTGTATACATAGGACAGCAAATTATATCTAATGTCGGTTTGTAACAATATTTTCCCGATCGTCTCCAACCTCTGTCTATAAGATTTTGGTAATCCGAAACGGACATGGAATGGGCCCATAATCCTGCAAAAAAATTAACCATTTTCAAGTAGTTTTGTTTCTTCAAAAAGAATATCAGATATTATTCAACAGTTATTCACATACCATGACTATAATTTGAATCAGGCTTCTTGCAATATCCACATTTACTTCTTTCATTTTCTGCAAAGTATTCAATTATACTTCTTGGCATGTTTTGAAAATCCCAAAAAATTATGAACGCACAAAGTTCACAAAACTAAAAACTATGCAACATGCAGCACAACAAAATACAAATTTAAAATATATTTATTCAAAAATGAATCACAATACAATTCACAATCCAATAACCACACTATACCGGTCCACAGATCAGCTGTACACTGTATTGTTAATTGACACTTGACAATGCTGATATTAATCACTGGCAGGCACAACTGTATCTTTTAATCAGGACTCCTGAGTCCTAATCCAGGAATGACAGGACCAATGTATATACAGACTGCACTGACATAGCACGCATAGATATTAGCACGCGAGGAGTCACGAAAACATATCAAGTAATCACCAGGCCACTGCTTTTTCAACGTTGTTGAGACACGGCGTGGCTCTAATATAAATAAATTATAATTCTAGCTCAAGTCTCATGTGGTGTACCGTTTTATCTCTAAACTAGCTGAGGCTCGCGACGCCGCGCCGGGAGGAATTCATGCTCTCACTTTACCATAACATATAAACATACTTGAGACGTGGACGAAAAAAAAACTAGTTTCTAAAATAACAATACTCTAATCATTGTATGGTGCTAGAACATGAAAGAAAGAAAAGGAAAAAAATGTTGGCTATAATTTTCAGTTTTTTCTAATCGTTTCTTTTAAAGCATTTAATAGGTCATTAGGAAATGGAAGGTAGGATATTCTTACTTTCGATGTTGGTTGTACCGATGTTACTCTTTATTTTTGCATAAAATAATAATTACTGCGCTTTTTGCAAAATGTCATCGCCGTTCGAAGACATTTTGCCGTGCAGACAACTCGTTGTCAACTCATGATTTTTTAATAATTTATTTATATTATTTAGGTATTGTAAATTAAAATCCTTTATGTAGAAGTTGACTTTAATTGCTAAGAAATATTACTATATTACTTTCATTGTCATTTTAATTGTACGTTCCATTTTTCCACAAATGCAGATCGGTGAATATTTATCTCGAAGACACCAATTGTAAAATCGATCGTTTAGGAGTGGATGTTCGGATTCTATGAATAATTACAATTAAGTTTATTAACTTTATAATATAATGGTGCATACCTAATCTTAAATTATATCATAGTTAAACTAAGAAATAATGTGAATTTTAAATTCGCCTACTTTATAGGTACGTGGATTCGATATTGACCATATAAATGCCTTCTTTCTTATAGGTTTATGGATTCTTCATCCATATTCTCAATAGTTTTACTAAGTAAATTAATAAAAACAATTACTAAATTGTTAACTTTTACAGTGTAAATATTATTTTATTGTCAACAAACTTACGATTTCACATCCTCATCAACTTCTTTTATATTTGACATACGGGAAGGTATTATCAACCGTGTTTTGCGATGAGGTCTAAAAAATACTTATATGAATAAAATTTAGGACTATACGCTTGGTATAGTAAAATCTTGTAAGTATTGGTACCTGTGTCGTATATTATTCCACGCTTGGGTCTGAGTCTCACCCCATAATAAGAATATGCAGCCACAAAGTAAGAGCATCGATCCATGGAATGACCATAAATACCTCCACACTGTTATTGTATTCTGGTAAAACGATAATAGGAAGTAAGTTTTAAAGGAATCGCCTACTTAATAATGGTGGGAAAAGCATGGAAGCAAGTCTGCCGCATGGAAGACATAATTTTCGGTGAGAACCACACAATACAGATTATACAGACACAGAAGGCACAAAAAGTTATGATTGAAATAATGAAAATATTATGTGACATATAATAATTATCGGATTATTAGTTGGAATAGAGCTTAACGCCAATTATACAGATTAGTTGCACTTAAATCTAGATTATAAAATTCAAGTTAAAATTATTTTACTTTAAACCTATGCGTTACTTCTCCCACAAGAAACGGTACAATTATCCCTGGAAAATTTCCCATAATTTTAATAACTGTGTTTATTGAATTGACGTAGGTCGGTGACAGCTTCTGAAAAGAAATTTACTGTATTACAGGCAGGCAAAGAAATTAATGATAACGAGAGCATTGCTGGCCGTACTACAATAATAGAACGTAGGCAACCTTTTATTTAATACGTCCATTATTATTTTAAATAGATTAACGACAAATATGTCAATAACGTCTGTCCGGTAAATCCAATTTATCCTTAAACAATTCTAATTTTCTTTATCGCCAAGTAGGAATACAATCTCTGTCTTCCCGACATAATATTGCTGAGACTCACGTAACAGATATCCAATGTGAGATCCATTCCAGCTGCTGTCAATGCTACAGCGCTAGTCAGGAGAGTAGGACCAGGATTTAATGGTACAATCCAAGCAAATGATACCAAAGCACCTGGGATTACGTGAGCTATAAAATAAATATTTTTATTGGGACGCTATGATGATATAAAACTAAATCTGCCATATTTAACATAACACAATCAAATAACTTAAAATATTTATAAAAATAGATTTTAATATATATTTGTCGTAAGACAGGCCATAACGGGAAATTGTGAACTTATAATATTACAATCAAGGAAACATCGATGCTCCTTGCGGTATCATCAGTATAGCATCATCGTCTCGTCAAGACCACTGTCTGAGGGAATTGGCATGTCACCCAAAACTTTTAAACTTGTGTCACGCACGGTTGATCACCTCCATTATTTGAAAATGACACCGGTGCTAAACTGTGACATGTAAGCGCGTGGTTTCGGGATCAAACATTATTTAGTTTCACGCGGACAATTTTGTATTGTATTGACGTCACTTACATACAATGATGAAATACTTCCGTATATGCTTAATTCTTTTGATATTTATATTATGTTTGTACCAGAAGTAAGTTTGAATTATTATTGTACCCAAAATCAATCTCAAAAGAAATGGTAATGCCGTCAGTGCGGATGCCTGAAATTTTATATGCAAGTAATATGTATGAATTATAATTAATAGAATCAGGCGCTACCTTGCGGAAGTCCATACTACAAAGCCCTATTAGACCAATATGTAAGCAATACTCCGCGACAAAATCCACAACCACTTTGGCAACTTCCTGAGGATGCTCCGGTGTCGGGGCGAAACGTACATCGAGTAGATTTGTCGATCTATGATGTGGATTTTGTCCATAGTATTGCTTATATATTAGTCTATTAGGGTTATGTATGAATTACTTTGGCTGGGATCCGGTAAAGAACTAAATCCTTATAAAGTCTAATTACGATGTAGCAATTGTCATTTGCTAACTAGCGTTTTAGTGCCTTCATTTGACGTAATATGGTATATTTAAAAAAAACTCTGAGCTTAGACCATAGAAGATGCTCTGGCTATTATGATAATTCTGGTCATATACATGTATGTATGTAGATTTTTGTAATTTGCTCAGTCGCTTTATTCTAGGTCTTATGATAGATTGTCAGGGAACAAAATGTAATGAATATTTATTTAGACCAATATAGTCCTTACACTATGGAAACCCGGTGTTGTGGGTGAACACTTAACATCTCTTCCATGGTAAAATAATATAAAAAAAGGATTAAAACACTAGTTGTCCTATTTTATATATTTAATGACTAATGCAAATGTGTTTTTAAGTTGTATGTTTCCACTGTGAGTATATGTGTTCGCTTCTTTAAAAAAAAATATAGATAACATAGCTTTACTCTGGTTGTAACCGTATAAAACAGGCGTAAATGTGTGTCCATCTGTCTCTGTGTATACCACATAGCATATATGGAAAAGTTTAATATTATGACAAGAGCATATACCTCGTAAATACTATAACCCAAAATGTGCGTATAATAAATTGGTCCATGCAGACATAATGATATAATTATCCACGCGTATCCAAAATTAAGAATGCAAACAGCCCAAAAGGGAATAGATCTTAATATCATCAGCCAGGGTGCTTGAGAGTTCGTCAGCTGAAAAATTATTATATTTAATATACATAACGTTAAATTGATTGAAGTCAAGATTTTTACACGTTCGTCAGGCGAATCGGAAGCTAAAAAGTCTAAAAGAATACTTATAAAAAATTATTAATCTATGAATTTGTTAATCCGAATAACCTTCGAAAAATGCCTCGTTCCACACACTTTCCAAAGCTAAAATTTTTCATTATAGTTTGTATCTCACGTAGGGAGAGAGCTCCCTATATGGGAGCTACTCGATTTAAAAAAAAACCTATTTACTTCGACGTTTTTCTACAGGTTACGTACGTGTATTGTAAAAACCGATCCTATAGTATCGCGCAAATAATTCTGTTCATCCTTCGAAATAAAAGCGTGTTTATCGGGCGAATCGTTGACCACCAGGAGCCAAAGAGATGCCCATAATATTTGCACCGCACCACACACGTAGAAACCAACTGACCATTTGTAATAATATTGAACGGCCGCGCAAATAAGGAATGTGGAACACGTTCCCGTTGTTATACCTACAATGTTCAAAGTATTACATTGCTGTTGTATATGCTAATCTGAAGTTATATTTTCTTCCATACGATAAATATCAATTTTTCTGAAGTTTTAGGATACACCTGAAAGTGATTGATAAATTTTAAGAAATTTAAAAACTTTGTAAATTACTTAAACAGCCTTTTATCATAAAGTAAGGAAAATGTAATTGAATCAGGCGTTACTTTGCGGAAGTCCATAGTTCAAAATCCCAATAGATCCTTTGATGATGCTCCGGTGTCGGAGCGAAACGTGCGTCGAGTGGTTGTGGGTTTTTCGGAGTACTGCATTCATACTGGTCTATTGGGATTTTGAAGGAAAATGTAATCAAAAAGTAATGTAAATATGTTACCACAATAAGCCCACATGAAGTAATGCCGTTCAACTGGTGGGACCCAATGCCTTAAAACTTGAATCATACTAGGTAACATTGCACCCTAAAACAAGATATTAAATAATCCAATCACTAATCAGCAGACAGTGTGAAAGAAATTATACAGTTATTCTTGCTTCATCTATATTCAAATATATCATTCATGTTGTTTGTGGCCCGCGAAATATGATAATTTCTAGCACAAGTTCTGGTCTTCAACCAATCGACAAACAGGCTTGGCGGCGTTATATCAGCATGGCTTAACTTAGATAGACATAATTAAATGATAAATTGAATGTCAACTAACGCGGCGAATGTCGAGTGCCAACCTCATTTTGGCCTCATGGAGGCTTCCACATATTTTTAATATTATTTCTTTAAATTTAAAATATATTCATATAAGTTTAATATATAAAATATATGTAATGAGATGATCTAGTTAAATAATTTATCCTTTTCTATAAATACATTTTTTTTAGTGCTATTCTGAAATGAAAATCGAATGGATATGTCGATTAAGAGTAAATCGCACAATGAGTACCGGAGTTATTAATGGCCCTTCTCAGTAGAACTTTCTGACACAATTGCTTTTTTAAAAGACTAATTTAATTTGATACGTGAATTTATTACATTAATAAACGGTGCACCCGACGGTGTTCCAAAGACATTATTCCTAGTTGTCTGAAGGACGTTACTCTCGCTAAAACTATCTATCAATATGACTTAAGCAAAACGCAATGTATTGGTTGTGGTGATGTAGAGTTAAAAAAGAACACACCGCACAAAATCCATTTAAAACTCGCAAAGTAAAGAACAGCCAGAAATTAAACCATGCAGCTGACGGCACCAAACAGTTTAGAACTCCTGAAGATACACCGGCGACTCCAACAACCCATGTCGGTCCAAAACTAGAAAACAATCATAGTGACGCGGTAAACTTTAATACATAAAACATAAAATGAATCGATGTTTAGTATTTGTTAATTTATAAAAACACGAGACATTGAAAATAAGTTAAAACACTATCTAACAGATAGCCTCTATCAATTTGTTTATATTTTTCACAGGTATAGGTAGATGTTATTTTCAATATACCCTATATTGAAAATAACATTACGTACTGCTATAAGCCAAAGTAATACGAAATCCTGCCGATTTAATTTTTCATATGGTTTGATTAAACTATTTCATTAAAAGTTATGCTTTATCCTCGGTTACATAATTAATGTTAACTATTAAAGGAAACCTACCGATCACCAATAGTGTGGAATATTGGAAAACAAATACAATATCCAATGTGATATGCTGCTAATAATAGGGCAATTTTATTTTCATTCCAATTGAGTAAATCCATACCATACTGAAATTCCAAATAGTAATTAAATTGCGCATTGTTTATTTAATTGCATATAAACTCAACTTCGTATGACGTATATTTTTTAACAGATGTGTCGTTATATGCCCACGAGGGTATTAAGCAATTAATGTTAAAATTGCTTAAATCGATTCAATATTTATTAAGTTCTTCACATGGAGTCTACCAATTTCGCATCCAGTCAAACCAACCCGTTTAGGTGCTACAAGCCTCAGTTTAATGTATGATTTCTTTATAATTAAGGTGATCCTTCTTTTGTTTAACTAGGAATGAAAAACATTTCAAAGGATAACAGCTAATACGAGCCTCTCTACCCTAAATAATGTATGTAATAAACCTCACCTGGGACCTCACTAATTTCGCTTTAGTTCTCAAAATGTCACTTTCGTTATAATAGGGTGTCAGAAATCTGTTCGATAGATCCACCATATCAACAATATGAACACTGAGGTTATAACGAACAATATATATGAGGAAATAACCGAAAAATATCATTACTCCAACCTGAAAAAATAAGATACGTAAACTTTGTTTTCATTAACGAGGATACAGATATACTTACAATTGCACGAATGCGAATTTTGACCATATTTGGCGTACGGGTATATTAAATTGTATATATTTAAAAGCATAGCCTCATGGATGTATCACTAGTATAACTGTAACCGATTTGACTGAAGCAATCGAATTAGATTCGATTCATGGAATTCTGCTACGGTATGATATTCTCGTAGCCCAAAGGGCAACGTTAATACTACTGAATAGGTAGTAGGCCCATATTCTACCATTTTTTTTAAACTAAATAGTTGTGTATATCAAAGCTTAATGTATATATACCAAAGTGTTTCTTACGAACATTTCCTTGGCCGAATATTTACTTGCGTACATAGAAGGAAAAAGGCAAGTATTTTGAAGATTTAGATTCATGCATAGATTCAGACTACAAACTGCAACTCAGACGCACAACAAGCATAAGAAAGTAGCTTAAAGATTCTCAGTTAAGAATATTATAATAAATATTTATTAGTTAGAAATTTTTATAACTCTTGTGGCCTTGTAGGATCTTACAGACTAAAACTCTCCCTAGGGGGTCGTGACCCACGCGTTAACACTGTTGTATAAAATTCATATCTCGTTTTCTAAGAAACTCATACTGGATGGTCATCGTAAACAAATACCGTAAAACAGCTAAGGTGACTCGATCGAAATTTTATTATATTTTTAAATAACAGGACTTTCCACAACAGTTTTAAGTGTTTATAAAACTGGTACTAGGTATGTTTTATAAAAAAAATTACATTCAGGTTTTATCAATGAACAGTGAATTTTATATATAGACTAAGAGCTCTAGGGAGCGACTAGAGTTCTCTAGTCCACTTCGATTCAATGAGGAAGGTAATTCCCAATAAAAAAAATTTTTAGGCAAAAGCGAAATTATTTGTTTCAGTGCAATCTTAATTTTATTGTAAAAACACCTTATAGAATGTTACATATACTTTAATGTACTATCTAATGTATGTAAGACGCAACTAAAAATATATATGTAAAACAAGTCTACGGGCGCGCACATAATAATGCAATAACTAGTGGATTTATGTCTATCTAGAAACAGGCTTTTGTTACTGATAATCTTTATTAAATTCATGATGCAATTGTCATGTAATGCGAGGTCAAAGCGGAATAAAAATGTATGGTATGTGTACATAATGCCTTTTTTAACTAAAAAATTTAACAGATTTAGACTCGCTTTCATTATTTACGCTCAACGTTTTAAAAATTAAGGTTTTGATAGTCGCGTTAACCAAATACATATTTATCTTGTTGCAGATAATCTCATATATCAAATAGATGATCTCATATATGTGTTTTCCATTCTATAACTACACACCTCTGAATAAAAATATTCCGCCTATCACAATATATAAAATATTGATGATAAATTACTTAATTAATGTAATACCATAGACGTTGATAGATTACAAACGTAATTATTGTAATACTCGTACAGGCTAGACAAGTACAGGGACCTAATATTCAGTTGTATATCTTTAATCGTATTAGTAATATCATATATGTATAAAGGGAGTCTAATCGGTAGAACGAGAGATCTAATGGGCACATAATCGATGTATACTTATGCCGGATTGTGAATCCCCGTTGCCGCTATGACAGGAAATACTAAAAAACAGAATACTATATGTATTTCAGGGAGTTCCGAATCGCACTTATACGGTTATTTGATGTATTTGGAGTAACCTTTTAGAAGATTATGAGTTGTGAAGGGGATGAAACTAGTTTGATATGATTCGTTTAAAATACACATTGGGCGCTTTTGCAGTTCATTTTCCTTGAACTTGGCTGATCTGCAGCGTATCTTAATAGCAGCAACTGATTTCAATATTGTATTGTCGTACCACGTGTATTACAAGTTTGCTACATTTTCACTACAAACATTTTAATTAATTGTTTAGATATTGCCTCTTAACTACAATTACCAGAGCGATCTTTTATTATTAAAAAGTAGTATCAGAATTGCTATTTGAAATATGTAATTCGTCTGTGGAAACTTAAAAACTGATATTTGAATTATATATAGTATAAAGATTGGCATAAAAAACAATAAATTGTCGAAGCGAAACTATCGTGAAAAAGATAAATTTCTATTAATCCATAAATAATACGTCTATAATGTACTTACAATGTCACCAAGAATGCCCGGTTGTATTTTTTTATAAATAAAGTTCGCTATCTGCAAATCATTGCGGAAATAACATATGACGAATTATATAATTTGCCACTAAAGTGCACGGTAAAAAAAGATTACCATTGTTTATGGTACTACGATAGACTTAAATTGCCTCTGACTAATGGCTCGTTATGTTATCAAAAACTGTTCCCGCGCTATTCGCTTGCTAAAAGTGTTAAAGGTAAATAATATATCGCACTATATTATATAAGGTAACTAACTATAGCATATATTTATATTGTAATGTTGATACAACTATCTTTTGTGTTGGTTTTTGATTTTGTTTACTTGATAGTATAGACAAGTAGCCGTTCGCGTGAGGTGTAAATAGGTCACCAAGTGTCGTATTAAGATTATTAAAAAAGTCCAGTAATATATATTTAAAAAAAATTATCAATTTTAAATGAAACTGATACATTATTTTCCAATACTTTATTTGGTAGGTACATCACAGCTCTCAATGTCTGACTTATTAATTAATTCTTAAATAACACAGAAATTAACACACAAAAACTGCATATAAAATTTAAAGACACGAGCATCTATTATCATTATAAATTAAACAAATGTCAGAAAACTCACTGATGACTCAAATAGAATTGTTGATTTTATAACCAACTTTTAAAATCTGTATACTTTCATATAGTAGTTGCCGTTATAAAAAATTTAAATATGTCAATAATAATAATTTTAATAGTTTTCAAACATAATAGTAGAATAATTCACAGATAGACATAGAAATATGTATTTATTTATTTAAAAACTCAGAACCATATCTCTAAATTATTTTTTTCAGGTTTGAAATTCCATAATTTAATATACGTTTATTTCGGTGTAGAATATTTTCTTTTAAACAATTCTAATTTTTATATTTCATTGTGTGAAATCTGAATGTCAAATCCATTATATAAATTGTCTAAATAATTAAAATCACGCTCGAACTTCTCTTCAACTGGAATGTTTCAATGTAATAAATAAATGTAATGGCACTCTAGACAAACTTCCGTGCGGCTGCCGTGACCCGCTGCGTGCATATTCTTACACCATAGACTATGCAAAATTTAAAAATCAAATTTCGAATTCTGACAAAACAAAACCATGCACCATTCGAATATTATTTGTTTTTACAAAATGGAGGGAAAATGTTGTCATATACAAATATTAGATTAACATCGATAAGTTTAAAACATTTCTATTTTATGTGATGTATGCCGAACCACGTTCATTTACCGTCCAAATAGTATAAACTATAATTTTATGTTATGGAATATATAACATTGGCATTGTTATAATCTTTTATGTCCCCATACATGACTCAACTTGCTTTAGGTGTTCGCGGTAAACGTTTGTCTAGGACCTCAGCAAAGTCAAAATAACTGCAATAAATGTCAAAGTCTACGCGCGTGTAACGCTTAACGGGTTCTCCTTTGATTCTTTTATGTTGCCATTTTTTGCATCACCCATATCTTTGAGGTTATTATCAGTCTTAGTGTCGTCATCGGCAACGAAATTCCACGGCTGTATATTACCAGTTCCGAAGAGAATGAAGAATATCGCAGAAACTATGTATACTGAAGCACCGATGAAGAATACGGGACGCCATTGTTCGTATGTGTTCTGGAAAACACAATATAATTTGCATATGACAAAGATTATCTTGATATATCTACATCATACCATATTCATTAATAAAAATTTACATTTTAAAAAATCATGACGAAATTTATCAAAATGAAATTCGGCATATAAACGAAGTTTATTTTTTAATTGAAATGTGATTTTAATTTAGCTCACCCCGTTTCTCGTAAAGTACGCCGTGATCATAGGGGTAAAGAAACCAGCTGTACTCCCGATAGCGTTTGCAATTCCATACAGCGTCCCGGCATAATTCGGCGCTAAATCTTGATGGTTCTGAAGATTCGTCAAAGTCGCTGCCCCATTCAACCCCATAGACATGGTTATTAATGTTACAGATAACACTGTCGAACAGCCGGTATACACCATAAGCACTAGTAGAACCCCCGGCAGTATATGCGAGAATAGACAAAAGAACTTTCTAATAGTGGTAGTCGTCATCATTTTCCTTGATAATATACAGTCCCCCAAGGACCCAAACACAGTTGCTAACAACATTCTCGCGAGATACGGAAGTGCCGATATGACACCCGCTGCTTGTAATTGGAAATTCAAAACGCTTGATACAAATTTCGGACCCACAGTCATAACGAAATAGAGACCCCAAACATTTCCATAATGTAACACAATCATTGCCAAGAAAGGTAGTGATGTGCAAATGCTCTTGAATGGCGGTAAACCCTGAAAGAAAACGTATTAAATTGGTACACGTCAGATACGCGTACATATCAGATATACCAGATGTTACCAGTATACCAATTACTTAAAAGTATGATATTTCAGATATTCCCAAAAATGAACTTATGATCATGTTCCAAATTAAATTAAACATAATGTAGGTAAAATTGCTTCAATTAATTATTTTATTCAGAATATTTTAATTAAGAATAAATGCAAGTCGAATTTTAAAAATTGACGTTATCATTACGTAACTAGAACAAAAAAGTTTCAACAATTAAAAAAAAAAATTTGCGTTTTTTCAATTTCCTTAGGCTAATTGAAAAGCAAAAAAACGAGTTTCTAATTTCGCAAACATGAAGGATAAATAGTACCATTTTCGGATGTTTTTTTTTGCTGACGCTTATAGTCATAATTACATTTGCAATCTTACTTTGGATTTCTTCACTTTGTCTCCAAGGGCGTCCATGATATATTTTTTTTCCTCGCTAGATATTCTAGGATGTTCATTCGGGGTATCTGCGACTAGGTACCACCAGAAACCACACCATATGAAGGTTAAAGCTGCAGGGACGTAGAAGGCCGAGGCCCAGCCAAATTTTTGCATTAAAGGCCCTGTAAGGGACCACGTAGCCACAATTCCTAAGGTCCCTCCCATCATAGCGCTTACGAACTTCCCTTTTTCCACTGGAGGTGCCCATTGAGCCACTAAGGAGTGGAGAGCTGGATACGTAAAGCCCTAAAAAGGGCATTATTACAGACAGAAAAAAAAAATTTAATTGAGAGAGAAATACTATTAATTAACACGAAAGAATAAAGCATTCTAATGCTCACATTTAATGATATTAGTTAGGTACTATACAAGATTAAACATCATTAGTATATAATAATTGTGATGTTTATTGTCAAAAAAGTTGTAATTTCGTGAAACAATTAAGCGCACTCTCTAGGCTATGAGTAGATTTCTCTTAGATTTTTTATGTCTAAGCCTAACTTACTACAACATCGTAGTTTGTCACAATGTACACTCTCACGTCGGTGTTAAAACAAACTTTATGCATATTAGGTGTTGTCAGTTCAAATAACAGATGTAATTTAGCCTAATTATTTATGATGACAACTTGTAATTCACAACTCGCTTCACATCATGTAATGATTTCATTTAATATTGAAAGGATTTCAAAAATCCATTCCTTAAATATTTTATTCCCAAAAGTATTGATTCACAATTCAGATTCAGCTTCCGCAGACGTTCTAATAACCGAATAAGAACAATATGTTTCTACTAAAGACTTCAAAAAAATGCTCCTCTTTTGTTTTCAAAATATATTTCTAATAAGTGTGATTAAATTAGATAAAGTAATTAGTTATTAGTAATTAGTTATATTGGAATTACATCTGCCGAGGAGCTCTTCCGTTTAGCGCAAGATTCCCGACGATTTAATTTGTTAACAGCCAACCTTTAGTAATACAGTGGCACCACAAATAGAAGAAAGTAATTAGTGTCACATATGCAAAGGATTTTTGAAGCGTTAACAAAATTTGACGGAATGGGATAATTGAATATGATTAGTAAAAAAAGTTCAGTTACGGAAGGATTCCGTTTTTGCCCTATTGTATGCTTACTCCCTTTATTAAAACATTTGTTCAAAATCACGATCATTATTATTATTATCTTTTACTGTGCTTAAATTGCTACCTAAACATACGAAATAGACCTATTTGTGACAAAATTTTGGTCATACAGTGCAACCTCGATATAACAAATCGGAGGGGCACAAGAAAATATTCGTAATATCAAATAATTCGTTGAACTGAGGTTTGTTATGTTGAGGTTAGACTGGTCTAAAATTCATTATAAAGAGGTCTTTACAAACAAAAGCGTGTCGAAACATGTCGAGAAATGAATTACATTATAAGATTAAGAGTTATATTATTGGTTGAAACTTTATATAAAGGTTTTGGGTTGGCAAAATTCGTTAATTAGAGATATGAATACTTTTTCTTGATAGTTGAAAATTCGTTATAAAGAGGTTGTACGCAAAGAATGTTCGCAATGTAAAGGTATATTTTATATTGACTCTTATGGACAATTCAAAGGGATTACGAAGAATTTGTTAAATCGAGGAAGTCGTTATATTGAGGTACGTTATATTAAGGTTGCACTGTATTAAGATCTGTGCTATTTACCCCAGCGCTGCCAAGGAAGAAACGAATGACGACCAAAGCGGTGTAACTCAATCTCGCCGCCGCTGGACTCAACGCAGTCAGGAGCCCGCTGATCAGCACAGTCACGAGGACCACATATCTGGGTCCCCATCGTTCCGCTGCCATCCCACCCACGAGAGAAGTCAAAGGGTAGCACCAGAAATAGGCACCAATAATGGTCCCTTGTTGGTCCATCGTCCAATTGAATGTTTCTGTTTTGTCCTGTAATTAAAAAACAATTTCAAAAATCACTTAGCGACTGACCCACAACAAATTTAGATGGCAATGGTCATGCTTGGTCACGTGACCATTAATATGAGAATGGTCACGTGACCAGGTATGACCATATACTAAGTTGTCCTATCATATCCTGTATAGGCCGACATATAGTTTTAAGTAGTGTTTATTGTTGTTATTTAAACTAAATTGTAACTGTGAAAGTATTTTTTTTTTAACTTTCTATAACATTGTGTTAACGCTGTGAAGAAAAGAGGCAGCTGAGTACTTTTTTTATAGGAGTGCAAATGTTTTTTTTTAATAATTTAGATTGAATTTAATTTTGTCTGATTTAAAAGTTTGCTTGTGTATTCACATTCCTCTACTATGCGAAATCAATTTAAACGTGTTAACGTTTTGAGACGTAAATTAACAGGTACCAAATCAATCTGTCGCTGTCAAAAGCTCGACAAATCTCGACAGTCATATAATTTTTTATTTATTTTCCTCAGGATTCGAACCAAGGTCACCTTGTGCACGTTTTATTAACTCAACCTACACGATAAAATCCATTTTTATGTGTTTTTGATTTTTTCTTAGTATCAGGTTTTTGTCTGGATATATTTAGTATTTATCAATTGTAGTTTTGATTTACCAGCGTCCGTAATTTTGTAACGTCTTCCATTGTCATATTGACCTCAAATGTTTCATTTACAGCCCTCAAAGACTCACTGTTTGAACCGCACTGAGATCTTTTACTGAAAGAGAATATTAAATATTATAAAAAACAAGATATCGCTGAGTAAAACGCAAGTCGATCAGTCGAAAAATGAGCACAATTAAATATAATAATAGACATTTTAATTCCCAAAAGAGACCGCAGAAACACTGATTCTATTTTGATATAACAGTAAATTAAATAACACGCGTTTCTTGAAAATTTCAGGCCCGTATTCTAGAAAAAAACAATTATTAATCTAGTTTAAAAAGCATTCAACTTTTCCCATCTGAAATTTACAGACACCTAATACAGGGTCATCATATGATAGTCCTAAGTTGACTTAGAAAAAGAATGTACTTAAATCTATTTAGAAGCGTAAAAACGGTAAGCTGTACTAAAACCTGAAATAAATCGGACATACGCGAAAAGCCTTAAGAAAACAACAACATAATGATGCGAAATAAATTGTACAACTTCGATGTTGTTTGAAATTAATATGACAAAACGTTATTTAACTAATTGAGGCTAATACGTGCGTTTATATACAGCGAGCTGAAATTAACGTTCGTTACGTACATTTTATCTCACTAATTTCCTCCATAAACTATTACGATCTCACTGCTAAAGCTAAGTACTTTCGCATTTATGACGTGGCTCCATTAGATGTAGAATGTTGCTTAAAACGATTAGCTCTTCCAACCAAAGGGCATATTCGGTTTACTATTTATTGGTCCTTCGCGACAATTTACGTTAACTCTCTCATTCTAATATAGCGGCACTTAACGTAGACGCAATTTATTTTTTAATACTTTAAGTACTAACTTCTAATGACATTGACAGATGCATAAAAGGCATAGTGTATATTGTCAATGTCTTTTGTAAACTAAAAGTAGATTAAACTAAAAGTAGACTAAAAGTAGAACGCGATTTTGATTTAACGCAGTACGCGCTTAACTATATACAACCTATGATCTGAAGGTGAGTTCACTCAATTTCGCTGTGAAAAAAACTCTTGGTGATCACTGAATATTGTAATTTTGTTATAACAGGGAATCGCGCATATATTTGTAAAAGCATATATGATATACATAACTGAAAAGGATTTAAGATTAACGTACGTTTAAAATGTGTTGTGATATTTTTATTTTACCCAAATAGCTGCTTGACGCGGCCCTTTCCAAACTTTTAGGTCACAACAAAATTTTTTCAAACACATTTCATAATTCATGTCAACGCTTTATCATAACACTATCGTTCCTACATTTTAAAACTTGTTCATAATAGTGAAAATAATCCTCGAACAATTCGAATATGCGTCATTGGCATCGGATATTTTTTGATATTAAATTTACGCACAGATTACCACAGGTTTCTGTAATTGACTGACATTAAGTACCTGTCTGGGAAAATTTCGGAAAATATTCATTCAAAACGCTATTAAGTTTCGTAGTAAGCTTGCAGAACCGTTTTACATCTCCAACATTCTTAAAAACTCCCAAATGATGTTAATACTAGTGCTTAAACAAATATTACTCACGAAATATCAGTCTTTATCGGCTCTGGAACCATTGCTATAAGATTCAGGCTGATATTTACTCTTAGCATGTAGATCACCCAGCAACTTGTGAATATCATCAGCCATAGGTTCAGCCTTACCGGTATAGCGTCTGAAAACAAAGTAACTGAAACACATCATGAGACGTGACGTCATAAGTCACTAAGTAGTGACTTATCTTCACGAAAATATACATAAAATATAACATAGTAAAAAAATTACATGGTTTAGTTGTATATGTCACATATTAAACAGGAAGGTACAGGTTAAACTAAAGTAATATATATGTTTAACTATTCTCAACAGTTTAATAACCACAAAGCTAACCACAAAATTCTATACTAACTGCACATGGATGTATGTTTCCCATCAAGTCTCATTGCGATCAATTATAACAACTTTACGGTCCATTAAATAATAAAAAATTACTATTATTTATTTTCCAACGACATTTTAAAGATGTGTCAGAATAAAGACGTGTTTTTGACGTTTGTGTTTGGTCTAATCTACCTTCAATCAAACCATAGACTAAATCTGTTTTTGATTTAAAGATAAACACTATATTTATTTAAAATACTGTATGTATTTTTGCTAAATTTGCAAAATTTAAATCTATTATATTTAAATTTTGCAACAATACATAACTTAAACCCGTGTAAAGTGTTTTTCTTTAAATGAGTTACAGTTACATATGTTAATAAAAGACAATATTCTATTTTTGATTTTTAATCTGTTAGAATAAAGTTCATTATTATACTATGAACATCAACAGAAATGTAAGAATTATTAACGAGTAATACCTACTTGTATTTCGTGAGATTGATCAAGAAATATAATATAATACCTTTAAGAAAGTTTTGTAAGAATTGTGGCATGGGCAATTGGAAGGATTTATCCTAAGAACATCTTTTATATTTATACTAAGGTAAATTGAATCACGACCGTTATATAAATAAACACATAACTAAGTCATTCAGATCAGTTCATTATTTACGCTGAATTATTAAACCTCACTTTTATTTTTATTCAATTGATTGCTTGATTTAGTATAAAAAAAACAACTACGTGACTATCGCTACAAGTTGATGAATAATTAATATTAGTCACATGTGAAGTTTTTAGCAACAACGAATTATGATAAAAAATTTAGCAATTATAAATAAATTGTCGAAATCTATTCATATTTATTAAGGAAATAAACTAACAATGGCTTATATGCAATTTAATTCCTATTATTTTCTTTTTGTACTCATAATATTAATATTTTATGTGCCTGACACGCATCGTCGCTTCGCGCCGTCGACGCATCAATCAGTCAACAGTGTTTTTATGTTAGTTAAGATTACGACAATTTCAAAAATACAAATAATATGTACAATTTAATAACTAAGGTGAAAAATATTTAAAGAAATAATAAAATTGTATACTATTTTAAGCTTCTTAAAATTGAATGTATATTCTTGTTTTTTTCTCATGTATAACGTGAGTAGAGCAAGCGCAACTGTGATGTTATAAATTAATTAATTCTATATTTACCGTCTTCCAAAAATTCGACGCATATGTTGTTTTATTGATTTATGAATTATTTAAGTTATTGATAATAGCCAATATACCATAAAGTACTTACAATTTTTTTTCTAGTATATAGTAAATAAATAAATAAATAAATCTCCGAATTTTCAGTATAATACATAACTGTTATACAAATATCACCAAACCAACTTGAAGTTACATAGTAATGTCGGATTATATATCGCATATTAAGTGACATCAAGTGTCTGTAATGTGCATGTCGCATAAAGGTAGTACGTTACAGTATAAGACATTATTATTAAATCAAATGCTACACTATCATCGCGAGTCGTCTTAAGCCAAACTTTAAATATTCGTATATCTGCATACGAACACAATGTATGAGCATTGTGTTCGTATTTTTTTTTTATTATTTCTCAGTGACAAAATGTTATTACATTTAAAAATAGAATTTTTGTTTTGATTAACCCATAGACTAAGTATGAAACACACTTATTATTTAAATTCTCACCGTAACCAAATTAACATATATAAATATATTAATTTAAATAAAACTTGACAAAAGCAAGTAGAATCGTTTCAGACATACAAGGGCTATTGAAACAGAATTTGAATGTCACGGCTTATTATTTCGTGGCCTCCGTATCACATCCGTATAATATAATGACTATATTATTGTTTGCGTACTCACAGTTCGTTTGAAATATATTTGCATAAAACTTTGATTTTTTAAAACGTAGGTAGAGGTTTGTAAGATAGTGGTACTACAGCTATAGGTACCTTAATAAAACGTATCTCAGAAAAGTACTCGAGCCCTTTAAATAAGGACAGATCAGCGTCATCATAGCTACGAATGATTCGAATTGTTTGTGTTTTGAAGTTAATCTATAATATTAATATTGAATGTTAATACTCTCTGATTGATTGAGATAAAAATCCTATAAAAGCACGTTTGCTGAGTGAAATTGAAAATTCTTTTATCGCTTCAACTCGACGTTCGTGCTAAACAACCAGTTGATAACGAGAAATATGTTTCCAATTGTTAAGTACCTACGTCTTTGACGAGAAACATGCATAGATTTTATACCCACATTAGACTATATACAACGCGATGGACTGTCGAAATTAAAGCTAAAAATTTACGTATTAAAATAATATAGAACACTTGAGTATTAGTTTTGTCGTATTGATTTTTGTATAGTATTATGTTAGTATAGCTCTGTTTTACAGGACTAACATAAATTCAGACCAGTTAGTGCACAAAATCGACACTCATATCAAACATGATATTATGTATTTAGTCTCCACGGTTTACGTCACATATCAGTCTTCGGTTGGTCACGCTTGTCTTTTGTTCCAAATTAGGTTAAACACGGTCGTAATGTATAGGAACACCCATTGAATGGTAATTTATTTTCCTGAACTATTTTACAAATATAGGTAATGAGTGCCAGGTATTTTCTAAACACAGGGAAATGTTTGATTGCTTCCACTTATTGTCTGTCATATAAACATTGAAAGAATGTTTTTGAAACTGGACTACCAAGAATTATGCGTACAAAATACAAAGTATAAAATATGCCAAACATGTTTGTGTAGAAATTGGCCATTCCCTTGAAACTGAAAAAATGGAATCAGGTATCCGGCCGACACCGAGGACTTTTGAATTTTTAGACCCCGGTGCTGGTGAACCCATATGAAATACCCGAGAAAGACTCTCAAGCCTATCCATTCCGCCAGCACATTAAAATTCGTAAAAGTTCTTATAAGTAAATTCATAGCGACGATAGTGAACTGAGTAATCTACCTATAAATGATAACAAATTTTGATTAAATAGTTGTTTAACATAAATAACAAGTTTCACGATAGATAACATAATTGATGGGTCTAAGTGTCAGACAATAACATGTGTAAAGTGAAAGTTTTTTGTAATAATTAATTTCTTAATAATACTAGTCTTAAATGATCATTCTTAATTCATATTAATTGGGCGTCTATTTTTGAAAAAATTAATTAATAAATGTATATAAGCAAAGGAGAAATTAATTTTCGTGTGTGATAGAAAAATTCGACGCGAGTCCTTAACCGTGAATATTAAGATTTTTATCTCCAACCATTAATGTAATGCGTAAATTTATAATTTAATACTATGAACTAAGTATAATCATTTTTGATGTGGGTGTAGGTGGCATTACTCAAACCGGTATCAGGTGCAGAACTATATATATAATGAACTTGCTCAAAAGTTTTTATTCATATAGTTGTACAATTGCAAACGTCAAATAAAATTAAAACCAAAGAAAAACAATAATCCCATGAGCAGAGAGTAAACTTAAACACTTTCCGCCACTCTTTTCAATCTTCGAGTATTTGTATAGGGTGCATATAAAAAAATAGAAGTTCGTCTACACACAATATATATTTTTGCACACGACCGTTTAGCTCAAAGTTAGCTTGTATTATGGGTTCTAAAAGAACTGAAAAACTACATATATATTGAACCAGACACAGCCAACATTTATGCTCATCACACAAATATTGAACGTACCGGGGATCGAACTCGGGACCCTCTGTTCGCCATTCCGGCACGGTGACCATTGCGCCAGCTGGGTCGTCAAACATGACATGAAAGGACACACATCTCTGTCCATTCCCTAACCAGAGGTCACAGGATATTCTCCCCGAATCAGCCGTATAAGTGTTAATAATTAATCTTAATAAATAAAATTTTGGAGTAGACAGAAAACTTCGCGAACAAAGTGGGAGGGCCCACTGGAATATTCCGCGCTTAATAAAACTATAATTATGCTGCCAGTTCATAGCAAGATTTGAGTAAACAGCAAGTACTTTAACTGATAAAAAAGCCTAAAACTACTTCTACGTGTCACTTACCCCATAACTAATTATTAAACTAAGTTTATTTAAACAAACGAAGTTTTAACAAAAGAAAAGTTTCTTGTTAACGTTTAGCCACGGAGAGATTTTGGACAAACATAAAAGACGCGCATTTATGTGCTCGTCGTGACGCACACATGATTATCAAAAAAGCTATTTTTTAAATATGAACCGGCTTCAAGTGGTTAGGCTAGATTTGAGGATAACTAGTATAATAATAAGACAAACATCCTGATCGATTAACAAATACTATAAGCGCATTTGGTATCGCCTCAATACAAATTTATATTAAAAATCTTATTATTTAAGAAAATAAAAATTATGGATTTCAATAAAATAATTAACATCATAATACAATTTTTACTGTTTTCTTAGTTAGGCGCAAACGAGCAGGCAGGTCACTTAAAAGGTGTGCTTCTAAGCAAGTGAATGTGTTGCTGTCGTTTAAAGACAAGCAAATATTTCATACAATAATAATCAAATAATTTTTTTGATAATATGCCTCCATATTTGTTTAAAACAACCGAGTCCAATTGGCGAACGACGTGTTCAAATGGAAAAATCGTCGCTGTTGTATGGAAGCCTCATTAACTATTTATTTCATTCTCTTTTTATGTATTTATGACAGCGGTAACAGAAATACATCATGAGTGAAAATTTTAACAGGCCTACTATCAGTTAATGAGCAGCCTGGTGGCAGTGGGATAGACGAAGGATTCGCGGAGTCTTATAGTAAAGTCCCGTTCAGCCTTTGGATACGGAGCTCTGAAAACTGTGCTACATTCATGTGGGAGACTCCAAGGAATAAAAAAAACCATTTGAATTTTAAATTAGCTACAGAAAATACTTTAAAAGTGAGACGTGGAACAATTAAGAGCAGGTAGACTCAAATTCAAATTTATCGATCAATTTGGCATCACCGCCAATTAAAATAACAAATAGCAAAGCGAAATTTCCATTGGTCCCCTCCTCAGTTCATTAACAGTTACACGAACCACTGAATCAACAACCAAACGAACAACTTCAATCGTACTCTAAAATGAGGTTTTACGGAACAAAAAAAAAAATATTGATTTCTTGGCAAATGTTACCCGGTCGGTTTAGTACTAAGTGGAAGTGGACATTTATACCTGATCTTAACCTTAATTATTCCCAGGCTGTAGATTTGAAAAATTATTACATTTAAAATGTAATATTTCCCGAGATCATAGTAAAAAATACGTGCATACATGTAATGTATTGGTGATAAGAAAATAACCATACTTACCCTACTTAGTTAAAATTTGTTAAGCGTTTTGACCATCTGCATAACGGCGTCGTTTTAAATGAGCAGTATTTCAAAGGTACTTAATATACAAAATTTTAATTTTAATTAAAATCATTAAAATTCAATAATATTTCAATAAATGATGGATAAATTTCGAATTTACTAAAAATAAACGTAAAAACGTACGTTAAAAATAAAAACTTACCAAAAAGTTTAATATTAATCACTGCCATTATCACTTACTGCAATAATAAATTAAAAGAAATATCACTTCATATTGTGACAAAAATACTGTCAAGTGTTCAGCAAGACGCGCGGACAGTTTGTGAGCAATGCACGTTTATGTGATGCGCAGGCACAGTTTGCAGCTACCTCAAGCTTAAGCCTGCGAAACGAATGGATTTTGTCAACAATCTAGAGGTAGATAAAAATAAACAAACTTTTGTACAGTTAGTTTTCGTGGTAGTCTTTAGTTACAAGTGAATTTTATCAATGTTTCGGTCTCACACTAGTGAATACTGAATCTGTGTATACTGTTTCTACTGGTTTTTTTTTTCAATTATTATTAAATCTGTATTATGAAAATAGTCCATTCGAGACAGTCAGGATTCAAAGGCACGACTTCAGAGTTAAGTTCTTAAAGTTACCTATTGGTCTAAAATCCAGCCTCCTTTAAGGCTCTATGTGTGCGTTGATATAATGTGAATGTTGAATCGTCGTGTTAACAACCTGTCGTCGGCTATACAATAGTTATCCACAGACTATATTTATTGCTCAAATCGCTTGCCGGAATTTTTATTTATTGTTATGTTGTGTGTGTGTGAATTAAACGTCTTTGTATATTAATCATTTCTTAGGCCCGGCTTAATCTAACAATTTCCATAAAACAATATTTATCGACTGTAACTTAGAAAATTATTTTTATGCACGAGTACTTAGTAGGTTTCTGTTGCAGGCATACCTAGTATATTATACTATAGTATATTATACCTAGTATATATAGTATACATATATAGTATATTATACCTAGTATATATACAAATGCGTTTCCATGGTATTTACAGCAATATTTTTTTAGAATATTATATACTTACCTTAACTTCCAATGTAAGACGAAATTTCGCGAATGCGAAAATAATTATTTTAATTTATAAAGGTATATCAAGTGTTTTATGGTTTTATTTTTTAATATGAATTTCAGTTTAACCCTTTGTTTTGCGATTCATCTATGAATATGAATGTCGTTCTATATAAGAGCCGCGCCGTGTATGTACATATATATGACGATTCATTGTTTTCTATTGCCATTTATTTACTTGAAGCAGTAAAAAAACGACGATGGGGAAGAATAAGTGGAACGCTCGCTTCAATCTTCTCCGTCGATTATAACGTGAGCTCCTATAAGCAGAGGTTATACAGGCGCTCCATTAGGCAGCAACCCACCTGGACGTTGCCCAACGTTGTCAGACATCTGTTAAGTTTTACATTATAAAAATATCACACATAAGGTTATGTACCCTTCGTTGGCCTTCTTTACTTGTGGTGTCTATTCGTTTTCGTATTGTCGACTCTAATTCGTCGTGTGTGTCTTTTAGGGCTGCGAACGGCTGTAACTGAAAAATCAGTATCCGTCTGTCTGTCTATCCGTCATCAGACTGTAGCATGAACATGTGATAGATAGTTTTATAGATGAGTTATATCTGCTATATATAGGCCATTGGATATCTCACAGGTATTTAAAAATATTTTTTTCAATTAAAAACATTAATATATGTATAAAAATAATGTAATATACTTTAATTTGCAAAATACATAAATTAATCCGTTAACAAAGTGTTTTTCTTTAAATGAGTAACAGTTATGTTAATAATATGAGTTATATCTGTTACCCCCATAACAACAAATGTATAACAAAAAAGAACAAAATAATTATTCTATAAAAAGGCACATAATGTTTTTATACAATATATTTTTAATGCTTAATTTTGGGAAGCCAAATCATAAACATATTTTTTGTTTATTATTTACACGGTAGAATATCTCGAAAATTAATTTGAAGGCCTTGAGTGCTGACACAACACACGTAAAAAATTGGAACAATATAACTTGTAACTTTTAATTAAATCGCTTAATTTAAAGTAACAGGCTGTCTAGTATATTAATACTAGACAGTCTTGATATACTGCAGAATATATACATAATAATGTTGTGTGTATCCTAACTATGGTAAATTTTCACAAAACAATAACGATGAGACTTCTTTTTGTCTTATATAATTCAAACTTAAAAGCCTTATTTGAAGTTTAAATATTTTTTTGAAATTTACAATATAAATTGTAAATGGCCTATTGCATTGTTAAACTAAAGGCCTTTATTGAGAAAATTTCTGGTATCGGACTTTTATTCAAGATTGAAGCTTAATTCTAGCATAAAATTATTTATGAATCTGCAAATACCAATTTCCCGCGCCGTAACTGAGGATTAATGTAATATGTCATCGTCAGGGTCAAACTATTGTCAATGTCTAACTGGCAATGTCAACCGTCAGCTATCATAAAGATAAAACCAAATAACCTTCCAATTCAAGAAGTCTTCCTAAAGTGGCGCCAGTGTCTATATGATTTTATAGAATTTCAAAATCAATAATAACAATACCACCATCCCTCTTTCACGAGTCGGATTGTAAGATTAATATTTTTTTATTTTTACGAAATCATGAAGAGTTATCAAATTTCAACTTTCAAGCGTCAAAACATACAGATTCTAATCTAGGATTAAGATAAAATATAAATTTATTTCACTTGTAATTACAACTTTGGTCATTCCAAATGCATAAATCTTGTAACAAGGTATAGATATAATACGGATTATATCATTTGTTGCCTTAATTATATGAACTTAGGGTATAAATTTCCTTAGTAGTGAAGAGTTATAAACTTTTACCAGGTTTTATTTTTACCTACTTTATCTAAATTATTTATCGAGTTCAATCGTGTTTATCATTAGCTATCGCAACAACTTGCTAAATAACTTAGTTATACATTTATTTATATAATGTTTTTAGGACGTGTACTTCGATCTTCTCATTTAACACTTAGAAGATATCTTCACGTATCGCAAAAGTTAAATAATAGTATGGGTATTGACGGGAACAACATTTTGGCTGAAAGCCTTAAGCGACAGGTGAGTAATGTACCATGAAGAGAATGAAGATGTACCTTTTTCTTTAACAAAATATGTATTAAAGTTTCATACTTTAATGAAGTGTTTATCTAATTACTTTCCAGGGAATAGAATATGTGTTTGGAATAGTTGGCATACCAGTGATAGAAACATCCCTGGCATTTCAATCTGTGGGAATCAAATATGTAGGTATGCGAAATGAACAAGCTGCAGCATATGCAGCCCAGGCCATTGGATATCTCACAGGTATTTAAGAATATTTTTTTCAATTAAAACATTAATATACATTTAATATCAAACTAGAGTTGTAATTTTTCTATATTCCACAATTATCATAATCATTGTAATTAGCAAGATAATAGATGCTTGATACTGATTTTATTAACAATAATTATAAGAGTATTAGAATTATTGTTATACTTGGTTACATTGGTATATTATGAAGTAGTATATATCTGATATGAAGAAAAATTGTACATACATTTAAATACTGTACACATGTACTAACTATGCTAAAACTAATGTAGTTAATGCAATGAAATAGACTGACTACAATTTCTAAAATATCATATAACAATCTCAAAAAACTTAAATTTTACTACAATTTTAATCACTTCAGGAAAGCCAGGAGTATGTCTTGCTGTATCAGGGCCAGGTCTTTTGCATTGTGTTGGAGGGATGGCTAATGCCCAAGTGAATTGTTGGCCCTTATTGGTAATTGCTGGCTCTTGTCCAGAAGATCATGAAGGCATTGGTGGATTCCAGGAATGGTTGCAGGTATGATTTTGTTGGGAGAATGAACATAGCAAGCCTTTGCCTTTCAGATACACACCAGACCACAGATACAGATACTATATCTGTGGTCTGACATGTAAATTTACCTAAACTTACTTAAAATTTACCATTTATCTAAAACTAATAATAATGTTGTAGGTCAAGGTAATAACAGTACATTTATTATTTTTTCACAATTATATATATTGTGAAAATGTGTATTCTTTTGACAATTTTATATTATGATATATATTTATGTATGTTATTTTTATTTTATTTTATTTTTAAGGAAAACTTACAGCTAAATACACACACATACAATTTTACAGACTTATACTTTAGTTTTATCATTTATATTAATCTATGAAAACTCCTTTTACTTTTATGATTGAAAACAATTTACTTATATACCAAGAATATCATAATTAAATTTGGTTAGTAACAAGTGATAATGTAGAATTAAGCCATACTCAGATTAGATTATATTATTAGTATTAATATGTGATGGTAAATTATATAACAATTTTTAAATGACTTTTAAAAACATTAATGTGTATTAATTTTTGTGTAAATTTTATATCAATATGGTTTTTTGTGGAATTTTATGGTTAAAAAAATAAATTGAAAAGACACATTTTTACACAACACATGGTTGGTTAGAGCGATGGCCTTACCTGCCTGTGCTATGGCTGCTAACATAGCTGATAAACATATACATATATAACTCGCATCACACAAATCATGTGGTCATCACACAAATGGTGTATGTACTGGGGATCGAACCCGAGACCCTCCTCGTTTAGCAACTGGCTCGTCATGTGCTCAAGTATTTACATTTCAATTATTTTACTTGTAGAAACAAAAATACCGATACTGTTTGGTGATTATAAATTCCAATAGTAATGCAATTACTATTATTTATTGCCATTAAAATTATGATAAGTGTTAATCAAAATAATGTTTTGTTATTTATAGGTGGAATCCAGCCGTCCTTATTGCAAGTACGCGGTGAGACCTCCATCACCAAAGCTGATTCCTTTACATGTTGAAAGAGCTGTTCGGAGCGCATGCGCCGGTCGACCCGGTGTTGCATACCTCGATATGCCGGCTACTCTACTCATGGTTAGAGCTTCTATAAAAATTAGTTGGCATCCGACTTTGACATACTCATTTTTTAAGAGGAAACGGGCTCATCAGATTTTTAAAAAGTAAAAAAATTGTTGTTGAAACATTTGGTGTCTTGAATCAATTTCATTTATTTTCTTAGTGGTTTATCAAAATCAACGGGATTCTTTTCCTTTCAAAATGAATTTAGTTTTTTTATCAAAATTGGTTAATAACTTTTTGATATTGTTATAATATCGAATTTGGCCATCCATGCCTAGTTGAAAAATCACAATAATATATATGTGTACTCTTAATTTCTAGAATTCTTATTCATTCACAGGCAGAGGTAGATGAAGATAAAGTACCATTGGACTTCTATAATGCGGGCCCATTGACTCTTGCGCATCCTGATCCCAAATTGGTAGACCGCGCTGCGGAATTACTGTCGAAGGCAGAGCGCCCTCTAGTGATTGTAGGAAAAGGTGCGGCTTACGGGAGAGCAGAGGAGCCTATACGGAAATTGGTGGAGAATACCAAAATACCATTCTTGCCAACGCCTATGGGTAAGATTTTTGTGATAAACTATGAAAATCGCCGTTATACATGATTACAAAGAGTACAATTCCATACGACCAATTGGAAATTGCTACCGGAATAGTTTCCTCTCTGTACCCTTAGTTGAGATAGTGCTTGGTGCTTGCAGGCAAGGGCGTGGTGCCGGACGAGTCGCCGTACTGCGTGTCGACTGCGCGTACGCAGGCCTTGCTCAAGGCGGACGTCGTGCTACTCCTCGGAGCCAGGCTCAACTGGATGCTCCACTTCGGGCAGGTGCCGCGATTCGCGCCCGACGTCAAAGTTATTCAAGTATGGGATTAATACTGTCTTTAACATAACTGTTACTCATTTAAAGGAAAACACTTTATGAACGGATTTAAGTTATGTATTTTTGCAAAATTTAAATGTATTTTACATTATTTTTAAATTTTTCCGACATTTCTCGTACTTTGCGGCGTGTGTGGTCACGGTAGACGTGCCTAATGAAAAATTAAAAATAATGTAAAATATATTTAAAAACAAAAATACATATCTTAAATCCGTTCATAAAGTGATTTTCTTTAAACAATTATGAGTTTCTTCATATTTCTTGGGTTCCTTTCCCAAACCTACCGAGACTTCGCTGTCTGTCTATATCCATATTCCTGTATCTTAAGAATTGTTTTTTTTTTTGTCTGATACACATATTATTGCGATACTATATATGTTTTTGTATCGCCACCTAAAATTCGTTAACATTTTCCTGTAATAAGATAGAAAATTAAATGTATAGAAGGTATTTACATATTTTTATAAATTCCAGGTGGATATATCACCAGAGGAATTCCACAACAGTATAAAGTCTGAAGTGGCAGTGCATTCCGATATTAAGCCGTTCGCAGATGCGCTCGCGCAGAAACTTGCAAGTAAGAAGTTTTCTCTACAGCCAAGTAGTGGCTGGTGGCAGGCACTTAAGGAGAAACAGAAGAAAAATACTGAATTTGTTGAGGTAACATTTAATAATTTATCTATTCAATCCAATTGAATTCAATAGAAAAGTAATTTAATAATATAATACTGATATGTTTAGAATCGAAAGCGTTTTACCATTAAAAGTATGCTTTATTTACGTTAATAAATTAAATAAATATCACACGTTTGTCGGTTTATCCTAGCAGTGCCATCTATTGATTACTTACTCAATCCTGTCGAAAAGTATCGACATCTGTTAGAATCTTTTGGAGTTGTGACTGTAAATAATTACGGGCAAATAATTTGCAATAAAATAAAATTGCGACTATAACTAAAAATCTAAGGTATCCTATCTCTTAAGTTGGACCAGACTGCTCACGGTGTACCAATTTAATTTAAAATCCGATAGGTAGTTTAGGAGTCCATCGCGTACAAACATCGTGACAGGAGATTTATATATATTAAAGTGGAATTGTTGGTTGATATAAATAAATGCCATTAACAAACGTATAACGAACTCTTAGTTTAGCTCTGAAAAAATCTCAACTTCCAGTCTCAAACCTTGGTATTGTGTACACTTCACATTAATTATATACTTGTTTTAACTTATAACAAATTGTAGGCCCAAGCAAACGATAAATCTGTCCCACTGAACTACTACGCGGTATTCAAGACTGTGCAAGCGAATATACCTAAAGACTCCATCATAGTGAGTGAAGGGGCGAATACTATGGACATCGGAAGAGGAATGCTTCTGAACAATCTTCCAAGACATCGGCTGGATGCTGGTACTTTTGGAACTATGGGGGTGAGAATATTTCGTTTATTTACATTTTACACTCTATCTATTTGATAGTAAACGTTTTTTCAAATATTCCGCTTATTATTGAGTTAATCATTGGAAATCTATAGGTGGCGCCACTTTTGATGACTAATTTATTAATATGTTTCTTTCTTAATAGGTGGGTCCGGGCTTCGCGGTGGCAGCGGCGATGTTTTGTCGCGACTACGCTCCTAACAAGCGTGTTGTCTGCGTCGAAGGCGACTCCGCCTTTGGATTTTCAGGTAAATTAAAAAAAACAGTATTTATAACAATATATAGCTGAGTATGTTTTAATATTATTCTGTCATCCTTCATCTTAACAACTCAAATCTCATTTTTATTAGGGTTGGGTGGGGTTCATGATGTGTCAAGTTCTACATACATTCCTTATATACATTTCGTTCGTTATGTAATTTAGCATCACGTTCGGATCTAAACAGTTTTTTTTTATATTAAAGCTTAATCCTAAGTTCAGCAAATTATAGTTGGTATGTGCTTAGACAACTGATATTTCTCCCAGACCAAGGGCAGCATATCATCTCACATATAAAGTTCACCGTACGGGGGATCGAACTCGGCCGTACAAATATTCGTTTAATTTCAGGTATGGAAATAGAAACGATGTTCCGCTACAAGTTGCCAGTGATCATTGTAATTGTCAATAACAGCGGAATATACAGCGGTTTTGACAAAGACATGATGCGGGAAATACAGGGCAGCGGTGATGTCGCCCAGTGGTAATTATTATCTTTGGTGTCTGTTGGTCAATAAATTTGTCGTTTATGACAAATTAGCCTTACATAACAATGTACTGTACTAAATGTACAATGTAATGTAATGTACTATAAAATTTTGTTATATCAATATAAACACTTATAATTAAAATAAAACTTTATCGAAGAATTTCTTTGATCTCTGGGATGTGATCACAAGATCTTTATTATCATGATATATAACTGTAACACCATAGGCATATCTTCTTTTTTAAACGTTATATTCCATTAAAAATTTTATGGATTGGACTAATAACTGTATTTTTTCAGTACTCCACCAACCGCTCTATCCAGTGAAGTGAGATACGAAAAAATGATGGAAATGTTTGGTTGCTCTGGACACCTCTGCAGAACCACTCAGGAAATTGAAGCTGCGGTCAAAGAAGCTGTCAAAGTCACTGACAGGCCCAGTATAATTAATATTCTGATTAATCCACAGGCTAATAGGAAGCCACAGACATTTAATTGGCTAACGGAGTCCAAATTGTAATTTTTTAGTATGAAGTTTGAAACTAAAATTCTATCATTTAATAATAAGTTTCACAAAAATGATCACTCAAATGTTATAACGGCTTAACGAAGATTTGACCCAGAGATTCTGAGTATGATTGCTATGTACAAAATCACACTTTTTCAGTGGATTCATGAAAGATTTTATACAAATATAACAAATTCGAAAGTACATTATATCAACATTAGAGAACACATTTGTATTTATATTACTGAACTTTTGAATTTATACATCTGATACATATTGTCAAAGCTTGTGAACATGAACCGTCTTAGAAAATATTATTTTGGAAAACAGTAAATCTTATGTACATATAAAGTTTTAAATAAAAATACATATATTGTATATTGTCAATTTGGAATTGGCGCTGGTTTTCCAAAAGCAATTTTATTACTTTTTAAAAGTATTTTTTCTGCTTTATTGGTGCAATATTTTGTTAAGGTATTTGATATTTAAATTAATTTAGTTATGTATAAAAATACTTAAAAAAGGGAGAATTGTCCATAAACATAGGTATATTTTTAATTTTTGGGAATAAAATAAAACAGGGTGTAGGTTTAAGGATAACTTTTATATTGTCTGTCTATTGAGTCGTTTTACATCACGTTTGTATATGTTGAACTTAAAATTATATAAATATATTATTTGTTATAAACTAAATCCCTGTATTTTCATTAACTTCACTGTAAGCAAATTAATCGGCTGTGATTGTGTGATCCAAAGCAAACGGAATTTTTATCCTTCTCTCACACTTTGCTGAGGCAGCCAATCAAGAAGTTTTCTATCACAGTTTGTGCTGAAACAATATTTTTTTATTTAACCTTCATTGAGTGGAGATAAAATTAGTGTATTCTTTTTCAAGGTTAAAAGAAGAAAAGTTACTGACATGAAATATAAAAATGCTAGTCACATTCTAGTGGTACCATCTCAACTAAATTAGGAAGTCATTAGGTTGAGCACTGTTATTCAGTAAGAATAAATTATAAAATATGTTAAGTACCTAATTTGCAGTTATTTGTAGTAGTTAAGGTATAGGCATCTTGATCATAGTCATTGGTTAGGGTGAGGTCTGCTCCGCGGATGAGGAGTTCGTTGCAGGTGTAAGGGAAATCGGCGGCTGCAGCGTACATTAGGGCTGTACTACCAGACTGAAAATATAATGTGATTATAATAACTAACTTATTATATATGCCAAATATATTTTCAGAGAAAATTTTTTTTTAAACAGATTCTAAAATATTTTTGCCACATATAAGAGACACATCCAAAGTATTCAAATTATATATTGACAAATGCATTTTGATGATTTGATTTTTTAAAAATAATTTTGAAATTCTTCATTCTTGTACAGCGATGAAATATAGGCTGGAATGGCAACAAAATGTTTTATTTTTTCTTTTTCATAGAAAAATTACAAAATGCATATGTAATATCATATTCACACAATTTGTATCATATTATTTTTATTTATATATCATATTATTCTTCAAAGCAATTTGTAAAAGTATATTATATCAATTATGAAATTATTAAAAATGTGACTCACATCATCTTGTATATCAGCATCGGCTCCTTCACTCAAAAGAAACTTGACAACCTCATGATGTCCACCAGCCGCAGCCAGATGCAACGCTGTCTCACCTTCAGGGCCCCGCATGTTAACATTAGCACCACACCTGAACATAAGATTTTAATATGATCATTATACTGTATAACTAAGGGTGTCTAGCAAAATAGATAAACTTTGGCATTATAGCACTGACAAACTGATTACTTATTAGTATTAATTAAAGATTCTCAAACAGATTTAGGACCATAGTAGTTGTATATTCAAAGGCAGCAATTCAGAATATATAAAAAAATTCAGCAAATTTATTCAACTTTGATTTATCACAATTTTCTTAGAACTATGTAAAATACTTGTTTTAATCAAAGAAACATATTTATAATTATTGTATTTATGTATGAATATAATTAACTACATACTAATTACTTATAAATATAAATAAATGAATTGTTAGCTTTTTATATATTTGTTTTTAAAACAACTACATACTATAACTTAGAACAAGACCTACAGTCTCTGGGTGAACAAAAGGTTATGAGTGGTAAACACTCATTTGCTTTTTATTACAGCATTACAACTAGACCAGAAAGAGTAAATTAAAAATGTGACTGACTAGGTTTTTAAAAATTACTTTAAAGTATCTTTACGTCATTTATGAGTATAAAGCTATGTGTAAATAAGTTAAAATCATCACAAATGTTTAAGTATCTTTTACAAATCTATCTTCTGATCTAACAATAGTTTACCAATATGTAATTAGAATTTATAAATGTGCAGAAATTTACAAAAACCAATACATTACATTTTAATAATTTATTTTCATGGCAAATGTTAGGATCTTTATAAACAATGAACTCAGGTAATTTGCATATAATTACAAAATTCACACACCTTATCTTTGTTTTATGTCTAGTAATTATGTCCAAATAAAAGCATTGACACATTTAGAACTTTTTCTGACTCTTTCTTAAATAAAAGAACAATTAAAGTAAAATAAAACATTATATTCATAACATATTATATTATTTCAATGTAACAGTCAAAACAATAGACAAAGAAATGACAAAGAACAAAGAATTGCTTACCAAACAAGGTCCTGGCAACTGTTTAATTGTCCATAGCTTGCAGCCCAATGAAGGGCGGTGAGGCCATGCTCGTCCGTGATATCGACATATTGCTCCAGCTTCACGTCCTCGCGGGATATCTCTCCGCGGCCAGCCTTCGCGTGAAAGCTACAATCGGGCTGAGGCAGCTCTGGAACTCGCGCTTGCGTGTTACCTACAATCACGACCTTGAACACTTCACAACTTATTCAAATCCTTCGAAATAGATAATCGATAATAATGCCCAATACAACAGAATAAGACAGATATAAGTTCACCTCTTTGTAAATTGGTAAGGGCGGTACACTGGACCGATTTATACGGCGTAAATGCGCTCTTTCTTACTCCATTTAAATTAGGCGCCCATCGTTGATATCCACCACTGCCACCTTTGCTGCTATCTTCGCTTCCAGAATCAAATTCGAATTTAATGGTTTCCACACAGCTCTCTTGTTTAATATCAATATTTTTTTCTTCGTTTTTAACACAAACACCTTCTTCCATTGTTGCTTTTGAAATTAACAATGATAATTAAAAATATAATATACACTTCTTTTTAATAAAATTATACTTTATTTTTGTCTTATTTTTATGATGGAATTTTACAGAACAACCCCACGATTAAGAAGTCAGAATTAACAATTTCAGATCTCACAGCACCAACACAGCACAAAGCACAAAACAAACAATCAATGACACAGATTAAACAGGAATTAACGAGGGGTTAACAGCAGATGAACTCACTAACAGGCAACCCACAGCACAGACTAAAACGTTATTTAACACAAATCAGCCAACATTTCTAATGAAGGAAGTTTCAGTATATTAACATCAACCTTAGTTGGTGTTGATTATCTTAAATGTTTATAGCGAATAAATATAATGCAGTACCCATACGCAGAAGTTTCACTGATAATATATTTCTCAAATCCACCTAACGTGTCTCTGTTTCATCTAATGAGATTTATTAACTACACAGTAATACATTTATTGCAACAACTATATATATATGTACCTTATGTACTGTAACTAAATTCTGATTGAGAAATTGATTCTTTCTCTTCCTCGAGTTAAATAAAACCTTAAAATAAATTAAATTTTAGCAACATTCTAAATGAGGAATACTTCTGTTTCTTTGTTAATAATTAATAAATATTCAATCATATTAATGAAATGCCAAGATAATTCCACCACTCTTGACTTCACATAGACACCTGACAAGTGACATCCCTGTACACATAAATTATAATATATTAACATATGAAATAGTTTGACTCGTATAACCTTACGACCCACGTTGTCCTAGCATAACATGAAAGGTGCCTGTCTTAATTACTGTCTACCTTCTTGATCATCAAATTATCAGTTAATAAAGCATCATTTACGTTTAAAATTAAGAGAAATTTATCATACTTGATGTTCTCCGCAGTTTCATTTGGAAACTTCACGATCAAACAAAAACAAATCCTTTAGGTTTTGTAATATCAATTAAGATATAGTAGTATATATAGTGTTATAAGAACCTAAATTAAATAAAAAAATATATATTAATGAATATGAAACGAAGGTAATACATGGATCACTACAATTTAAAAATATCTTTATAGATAGAAGAATACTTGCTTTTCTACGAATATGTTGATGATTTGCGAGGACCAATGTGATCATAGTTTAAAGCTTAGTAGTCTGTTCTTTCAACTTGTGTTAATTGTCACTGCTTAGAAATGTTGAACTTAATTTGAATTTTCTGTTGATTAACTGTAAAGGCTATACACCATAACTTCGATATCGAAGAATTGTTAGTTATTAATTATTATTTGTTTACTGTAAAAGGCATATATTTAAATGGCTCTACAACAATTACATACAGAAATACAAAATGAACTGATAACAATGAACCAACTGTCACAGTTGATGTAAGTTGTTAACTTCTTAGGTTTCTTTTCTTATATATTGATTTTAATTAATGATTGTTTATGATTTAGAATGTCCGAGTTAAAGCAGATTAAATTGTTAACAAGCCCAGGGGGAGAGTTAGAGGAGAACGTGAAACAAGTAGGTATTATAATAATTCTAAAAAAAATAATTATGATATTCATGTTTTCTTTTAAAAAATACCAAATGCTCGATTTAGATTTTAATAGTTTTAGAGTTTAATTCTGAGAAGAGAAAGATTTTCTGTTATGGTTGAGTCATTTATTTAATAATAAATAAATATTTATCTTTTGAATATCTATATTTTATCTTACTTTTATCAGTTAAATACATACATTTTAAATTTAATTAACTTAGTTAATTTTTTAATAATATTTATTCTTCACATAATTTTATGAAAGTACAAGTACATACTTTATCTAAGTTCATATTGCGGGGTTGATTAATAGTTTCTTGTATTATTTTATTATTAAAATAAAAAATCATGTGTTGTGTCCTCACACAATAAATTTTAAATTTTATAACTCATCAGAATCTTCAATGTGCAATACACCTAGAAATTTTTTAATCATAGAAGTTTTTTTATGTTTTCAGAATGTTTCTCTCATGAAGGATTTGGCTATCTTAAACAATATTAACTTGGCAAATATTCCACCTTTTAATCGAATGCCGCAACATAACTAAGATTCTACCTTAAATGTAAAGAAAAATAGATACAGTGGTTTTGTATTTTATTAGGTTAAATAATAAATTATTTGTTTTGTTTATATTATTTATTGTTTAAATTATAAAATCCACACAAATGTATATACATTTATTTACTTATAAATAGTAATTAATTATCTTGGCTGATAATTGGTACAAACACAATTCACAAGGGTTTTAGATGATACAGATTTAGATGCCCTTTTTGTCAATTTTCACTATAACTGCATTCATACATATTCCAGATGTAACTAAGAATGTATTAAACTTAATATATCTGTCAGACTCTAGAAATCAGGATGATTATATATATTCAGCTGACACCAGCCTAGAATTGGAGATGAAAACTAAACCATTTTACTATGCTCCATTATTGTATGACTAAGCGTAAAAGACAAATTATCTTTGTGCTTACATGTTGAAAACATATTACAATGCTATATTGGAATTTCATTAGACACAAATATGCAACAGTTTCTATATGGCTTCAATATCTTTTCCAATACATACATTAAATAAACTCAAGTCCATTACGATATCTGGAAGTACTCAAATCAAGTCAAATCTATTAACTTTAAACGTTTATGCAACTGTTTAACAAGTTACATCTATAATATACACCTTAAATATATTACATGGTAACAGCTTATAGACTAGATATAACAACCTAAACTAGATCTAATCAATGTTGGAAAATGGCTGATTTTTCTTTGAACCTCTGTTTTCTTAAAGCCCTTTCTTCCGCCTCGCGACGTTTTTCCTCTTGTTCTTGAATTATTTCGTCGTGGAATTTGTTCGTTTTGGCTAGTTCTTCAATTTTAGCTTCGAAGAAATTTTTCGCACCATTAACTCCAACTTGGTCTACGTTTATTTCAGTTAGTCTCGCAAATGCCTCTAAACCAGAATCCGATTCTAGTTCCCCAGCTCGCGCCTTTCTGTAAACATTTGAAACAGTTATTAGTTTTGAATACATTTACATTTCTTCTATCAAACTCGTATATACATTAAATATAAAAAAAAGTTCAGCCTAAATATATTTGTTGTTGTTACGGAGACTGAACAACATCTTGAAACAAGAGCTTTGAAGAATCCTGACTTGCGAAAACTAGTATTGTTCGTTTGCAATTCATGATTTGAATTATATATAATCTCTGGATGCTTTAAGTTATAATGAGGCACCTAAAAAGTAGATTGCTTCTACAAATTCAAATACAGCTGTATTGATTGTTTTGCGTCAGAGCCAGACAAGTCAGACGAATGGCGCCTTATAAGGTCTAAACTCAGACATTCTCTTGAAAAAACTAACCAGTATTTATTGTACTTTGAACGTATATAAAACTATATACTATTTATTATAACTATATAGTTAATGTATTAAATACGTCGAAATGACAGAATTACGATTTCTATCCGTATTTAATAATTCATTGTGTTATATAGCAGCAGTATAGAAATCCTAAATAATTAATGTTATTACACTTCTTATGTATAGTTTAACATAATGATATGTTTCCTTCGAATCATCCGATTTCTATTAAACACTAATAGCTAATAGTTTTTAATCGTACATCGTATATCATACTAGTAAATACTTGATATGTATTGTTTACTAGTAAGGTAATTGGTCACATTTTTTACGTACACAGCTGATGTATTAATACACTAACCTATATATAAGTAAGAACTCCCTAAAGCTGATTTTGTTATCACCATCTTCGTCGACTTCTGAGATCATAGCTTTCAGGCCGAGATGTGTTTGAGGAGCCCCCAAACGTTCCATCATGCGTTTTACTTCATTCAAATCCAGATAACCATCTCGTCCCTCGTCGAATCTAGGTATAAAACAAATTAATCAAAAATTAATATGAAAATAAGATTATAATTATCATTTCTCTCTAAACTTGTATCCAATTTAATAATCATAATTTCTTGTAGATTTATATTTGAACAAAAAACCTATATGTAGTTAGAAAACCCTAATCATCTATCACCTGACACTATGATTATACTAGGAGAGCAAATGCATATTTAAATAGCACGTGTAGCACTCTTACATATAAAGTAATGCGTCGTTATCCATATAATCATAAAAATGATTGCTTCAAGCAGTACTTTTCAAATAGGCAAAGCTCGATGTCTCGGCGGGAAGTCTAAGCTAAGCAAAAGGTAAGTATACTCGAGAAACATTTTGTAGCATTGATTGTTCTTTCGTATGGATGTGAGACAGACGTTTCACAAATTGCAAACGTTTCAATAGGACCGTTACACTTACGTAAGAGGTAACATATTTAGGTCCCATGTGGAAAGTGGGTTACTTATTATGAATACCAATCGTGTCGCATGAATATAAAAATACACGTCATTCTAATATAAGCCCGGTTATAAGCAAAGTTGTAGAACGATACATATGAACAGATGGTATGTGAACTCATAGGAGTTCATAGTAGTTATCTTATTAAAGCTTATTGTCCATAGAACATTACATATTTAAAACAAAACTATATCATGGATAATAATAAAGAATTGTGGGCGACTGGCCCACAATTCTTTATTATATATTGTACCCAATCTTATTCGCTACTAAGGGAACAAAGTAACTTTAATATGTGGGTACTGAAGTGCGAATTTATATAGTATAAAGTTAGCTTAATAAAGTTTGTGTGTGATGTTAGTATTATTAATTATCATATAAATATTATCACATATATCATAAAATTCATTATTAGCAAATTTAAGGAAAAAATATTAATTTCAGAAAATAACCCACTTTGTACTGGAGGTGCCTATCTAAGTTAAGATCTGCACAAATGACGAAATCTGAATGACGGCCAAGATCACTTGACCTTATATCAAAGTAAGCAACAAAAGAACTCCCACCTACCCTCCCACGTATACATTTCATTGGAGGGTTACTTCAAATAAAAGTGTTTTAACGTAACCTTCTATATTAAAAATTTCTTACGGCTTGGCTTATCACAAATAGTCGTAATGTTAAGTATTGTATTAGAAATTTCATATCATTATTCTGTATTGCTTAGTAAGTCTATTGTGATTAGTAGTAATATCATAAATATGTAATAAATAATCATATTTTTTCCGTTTCTATTTGATGGTATTTCCGTGCAAACAGCTGTACAAACACATATAGGTAGGCTGTACTTTAGATATACATGATAAATATTTGTGTTTACGTTATATTCTTCAGTATGGTTAGCATATAAGGCCTCTTGATATCCTACTACTGTCAAATTTATATAATTTAAGATATTGTATTTCAAGTGTGAATAGGGTTATATCTCTTTTGTAAAGAAGTTGACGTATACGATGTCAACATCCTAGATCCTATTGAAATTCATAATGACAAAGTGACCGCTTATTCTGAATGTAAATGCATTCTGCGGCAAACATAATGCAGACACCTTTATGTAGGGCTGCTACGAACAGCCTTTCCGTATATTGCTTATTTTTGAGTTAATTTGTGTTACTTATTGAGATGCTTAATTTTCTTTTATAAAAACGTAGATAGTAGCCTCTTCGTTATTGTTTGTTAGAAATATTTAATAAAAACATGAACACTATCAGAATTTTAAGAGAAATTTTGAATGACCCTGGTGTCGAAAATATATAACGAAAGACGCAACGCAATCTTTTATTGCACATTCTTACACAGCCACAGTATATGAAGATACCTGATATCCCAATCTTTGTAATACGACCATAGGTAATGGCATTTGTCGATCTCAATTAGGTGCCTTACTGGTTCTGATAACATTAGGAAAATTGTTATTTTAACTAAACACACATTCGGCCTACGGATAAGACCTGAGGTCTATCAAAAAATTCGCGGGGTCAGGAGGACTTTCACCTTTTCCTTTTATAGGAAAATGTATGACTAATGATAGCTGTTCTACGGCTCTATATGGATCCAAGTTTCAGATTGTATTATTTATTTTAGTCAATTTATTGCCTTGCTATGTCTAACGCATATCGTCGAATTTTCCGGGTTACACACCTCGTAGGTTTTAGACTTTAGCGCGACCTCCAAATTTAGTGCCTAATGTAATGTAATTCAGTATGTTAACCTGTTATATAATATATAGCCAAATGTTTAACTTTCGCGATGTACTGGGTAAGATTATGGAAATTTTTTGAATATGTTTATTTGTGCAAAGAAGCGTTCACCCATAAAAAAATACTAATGCATTCGACCTAATGCCACAGTTCATATTACATAAAGCAAATTAATTATTAATTAAGAAACTCGGAAATAGCTTTACATAAGTAATAATTTATTCTTAGTTGAAATCTAACTGCGTAACCGTTTTTGTATTGAATTATTTTCGCGTACGATAATTTTAATGGGAAATACCGAGATGATTTTATATACTACATATTATACCATGAGCTAAGTACCAGTTGTCTGTTTAGTATAAAAATATTGTCATTGTTTAATATATACATGCCATGTTGGAATAATTCAAAAATATCTGTAATAAAAAAGATCTTAATATTTCGAAGTATTATGACTTATGATAATTGCGGTAAGCGATAAAATTAATTTAACTATTAATAGCTTTAAAGTATTAATATTAAATTCTTTCAATAAATCTGTACCAGGAAGAAGAAAATGCGTAGGTATAGAATAATATCTATTTAGTTATGAATTAATAATTGCGCGAATAAAGTCGAGCCTAGCCGTTGATAAAAAAAAAGTTTCAGCTAGTCAATTGTCATGACCTATATTTTTTTCCGGCGCCAAAAGTGCTATTGTCTAATTGCATTTCAAGAGCTAGAGCGTGTAGTTCGTTAGCCTGTTCGCCCGTTATTTACAGTATCCTAATTGTATATTAGTCTTGTGACCTAAATGTTGTAATTTTCGTTTCATAAACACTGACGTTTAAGATAAGCAATTATGTGAGATTAGGTCCATGTGTTACGAAAATGGTTTCAGATTCTTTTTAAGGCATAAATAATCTTTGAATTACTCGATTACGCGAGTATAAGACAGTTTAACAGATTGTAACGTACAATAATGCCAATTTTATCAATAAGTACATAGCAGTGGGTTGAATTATATTACAATTTTGGCTAATTGACACAGTATTCATAATTTCAATAATTACCACAGAATATAACCAAGGTCTATATTTTACGGTTGCCTTGATAATTTAAATGTGCTATCAGTTAATTATCATGTGATTGTAAGCTGTTTACTCGAAATAACTGATTATGGTTGTAAATAGTATTTGTGTGTAATAAAAAGAAAACCAATTGTGGTTAATTGAATTGGAAATTGCAAAACAAAGTGCGTACCTATTAAAAATTTACCGTGAAACAGCTATTTCCTAACCGTTTCGCGTTTGTTATCGTATTCTAAATTTGAATTACCGAGTAAGATTTCCTCTAACGCAACGCTGACCGATATTCCAAATTTAAAACTTAAAAAACAAACCAAATTTATCATGTGAAACTTAATCACAGGCCACAATATTTTATTAATCATTACACATTTAAAAGAAGTCACGACCTGGATTTTTAGTTTATATTATAAAAACTACTTATCAGTTGTTATTATTTGTGACTGTTAATAAGAAAAAAGTATAACTTTTAAGGTTTTAATTCAAAACTAAAACACCTATACATGGTCTACATATTGTAATGTCACGAATCACGATTATTTACAAGTTCCATAAATCAAGTATAATAATTAGCATGTTATATTGTCTGCTTGGTATATAAGTAAACAGTGTGTAATATAAAAAGTATTTATTATGATTCAAATAAATTCTCCGACTGTTACTGGCCATTAACATTTTAAAATACCATTTATGATTAGCCAGTGAATAAAAACTATTTCGAAAATCGAATCTAACAGTAATTTATAATCCGATAAGTTACGTGCTTGCACACAATAACATTAGACTTCATGACCCATAGACTATTTGAGTAGTTTGTGTAACAATTTTGAAAATGGAACCTTTATGTGAACTTTGTTGTGTGTGACGAGGCGCAAATATAAATAATTAATATCATAACATAGCATGGACTGGCAAAGATCCGTCAATATCTAACAGTATTAAAATATAGTAGTTGCATGCGGTAGCGAACAACATCAACAAAATCATTATGTATAAAATAAAAGTGCAAGTGTGATTACGACAAAGAGTTCCGTACCTATAAAAACGGCACATTTATTGTTTAGCCCTTTTCAGTCTGGTGATAGATTGTTGTACAGAAAAGCGTCTAAGAAATAGGTCTCGTTTAAATCTGAAATGTTTTTATGTTGAAGATTTATCAGTTGGTTCATAATGGCTCGTTGTAATAGATCAAGAAGCAGTGAGTGAGTACATACATCCAAAAACCAGGCCCGGCCAAACGAAAATTGTAAAGTTGTTTATGATAACTTTGGTTTAACACATGACTCAATATAACCTCATAGTGGCTACTGGTTTATGAAACAATTGCGTGACTCATAAATAGTGGTATAATAATATTTTTTAATACCTATTAAATACTGATCAAGGAAAGAAAGATTCTTAGATTTATACACTATTGTGTCATTTTTACGGTAACATTGCGTGACTCATAATTAAAAGGAAAACAATAGATACATCGTCATAGAAATAAATACTATACGTATTTAATGAGATAGAAAATATATATTTTGTTCGTAACTAGCGTTTTATTATATTCGATAGGAAATCTTAAAGAGGATTTATATACAGCTATATAAAGATTAGCTAAAACTGATCTGACTGTAATGGATTGATGTGAGATTTGCGGAAGGATCGATTTATATAATAAAGTCTGAAATTATTTTATCTTTATAAATAAAAGAAACTACATTATGATGCTACAAACCCTGTGTGGGTTGTTTAAATGGCCGGAGACGCTTATCATTAGGTCCCACTAGTAAATATTTATATAACATTATTAGTATGACGGAAAGATAAATCTTAACCGATTTCAGCGAGAGAACACACAACTCAAAATCTCGTACTGAGACTCGAGGAAAGAATATTTCCTTTTTTTTTGAAGTCGGTTAAAAGGTATGGTACGCCCCAATTCGTAAAGTATGCAGTTATTCGATTGATATAGCGTGGTAGTGTGGTGGATTTATTTAAAAATATTATTTCTAAGTCTCCAAAGACATTTCTAATAATTCTTATATGAGGTGTGAATTGCTCCCTATTTTTGGATGATTATGTCAATGGAAGCAAAAATTACTATTAGATACTTTTTTGTGTGTAACTTCTATATTTGGGTATTCCATAGACTATGTTTAATTTTACAGGTATTTGGTAAGTCTATTTCTTTGGCTATTGCAGTCTGTTTAACGTGGTTAATAAACAGATACGCGATACGCATATTAGAGTTGATTATCGGTCTTTTACAGGAGACGTACGGGGAACTGATATTGGGTATGTAACCGTTTTAACACGTGACTATGGGTGATAAAATGAAACGACCTCGATGTTGAATGATAGTAAATTGCGAGGGTGATACGAGGGCATTGACGGAGATCAAGTTATTCATAACGATACGTCGAGGCAGCGTTCATCGTTTTTTAAATCTGTATATGCTTTCAATACTTATTCTGTATACATTTAGATTATATCATGACCCACAAAATGCGTAATAGATATGTAATATTAGCGAAAAAACGTTGTCTTTGTGGTAAGTTATTTAAACCTTAAAGCCACAATTGTAATTTGTAATTGTGGTACCTATTTCCAAATGTGATGTAATTTAATTTGACCAACTAAGCAATAGTCAAATGAAACAAAGCGGAATAAAATAATTATAATTTAAAGGGTAATGTTATCACCCTTCGTAAACATTGTTAAGTATAACTGTGAGTCACACATTGATTTCGTCGCATATCAAACTTCCTTTAAAACTGACCAGTACATCTGGACATATCACGTCCGGTTAACAAAAAAGTTATGCATGTATATTTCCCACCTTCATCCTACAAACAATAAACGTAATTTAGCTGAGACTAATTCACAACTAACATTTTTTTACACAGACTAAATACTTATTGCAATATCGATAAAAACTATTGAATTCGAACAAATGACTACGCCATTTGAAATATACATAACAAAATATCATTACAGAAACATTATTTTCTAATCTGTTATAAAACAGGAAGAGAAAAAGAGGCAGACAGTTTCCAAGATGGGAAGACGAAATTAAGCTGGTAGCCGGGTATAAATGGACAAGGAGTGCAAAATGGATTAGATTGGAAAGAAATAGAGGAGGCCTTTGCCAAACTGGGGCAAACAGACGAAATTGTCGGTGTCGAAGACTCCGAGTCTTAGTAGAGTCTTAGATTAAGATTAGTGTAAGACGAAATGTAAATATGTCTGAATAAATGCTGCTATTATTATAATTGTCGGATCTGTAAAAAATATTCCCACCAAAATAATTTTTCTAAGTTTTACTACCTATTTATTTATTTTTTTAAGACACAAATATATATGTAACTGAACATAACTGAATTTTTTTTTCATAACAAAACTATAACTTTCAAATATTATAAAAATAATTCAGAGGGAAACCGAGGCAATATTCACCTAGACAGGAATACCCACGTTTGAATGTTGTATTTTATACAAAGGGTTCAAGATTCGAAGTCGTCCTTAGTGATAATATATTTATGTTAAAATACTTCAAATTAAATTAGCAGCTCCGTTAAATAGTCGGATCGATGTCCGGAAATGAACTATTAATAATTACATAATAAACACATGTGAAATCGTATTTATTAATCGGAAGCTCTAAAGGCTTTGAATTATCGAAACGTGTTACGAATGCGGAAATAAAATAACGATATGAATGGCGTATGACTAACACTGTTGACAAAATCACAACATATTCATAAAATAAAGCTTAAACATTGATGACTAATTTATAAGAAGCGTCTATAGTATTATTCACCTTCAATGACGTTTTTCTTTGCCAGTTTATATGAATGACGCGAGGTTTTCAACATACTATGGCTAAAAACAGTTTTTTTTATTATTACTATTTAAAATATTTATAAAAAATAAACAAATACATATGTCAGGCACCAAAAAACCACTAGGGTGATCGAGTGTATGAGTTTTGTATGATAAAATTATAAAAATAAACAATAATATTGAATATAAACATTTAAAAAAAAAAACGTTTAAATATGTACGAATACAACAATATATAACATAATATAATATATAAATAATGACATCTACATGTACTTAAACAATATCTTTTTAATGTTTCTTTCAGTATCAGGTGATCTAGGTTAGCGACGCTTAGACAAAAGTATTTTCGAATTTCGAACAACCGAGACGGCATTGTCACTTGCGAAACCAAATAGACGTGAGTTATACAAATTCAAGCCTTTGTCTAACTGATGTCTCATAGATGTCAAGTTACAAATCTAAATTCATAAAACTGTTTTAATATAATTCAAAAGGAAACTAGAGTATCCGTGTGAATTAAGTAGCGTGTGATAGTTGAAATGGAAAGTCATGCCATATCATAAAATATAAATAGTATATTCTTGTAAACAGAATATTCTCAGCCATTGAAGTTATCTCCCACGTCGCATCGTCGCAGGAGTCGAGCGTGGCTAGAATACTTCCAAATAAATGACAATTTATTTCAAAATAGAACGTTACTCCATTTTCGTCGTCCTCTACCAATATCATAGTGTTCTTATATATCTACAGTAGTTTGTTTTTAAAAGCCCCGCTGTTCATATTATAATAAAGGTTTATTGTCATTAAAAAATATAGTAATTAATATGAATGAAACTATTAGAGATCTTAACTATAACATAATAGTCATAATAAAAAATGATTTTGAAAAAGTGAGGGTGGATTATGTTTATCTGAAACTGAGGGCCCTAGAATGGTCCCGCATTTTGGTAGCTTTACGCGGAAACCAGCTACGCAAAAACTTTGAATTTCTAAATCATAAGTACTGAATCGCTAGAAGTAATGCTAAGGCAATTTCGCTATCCATAGTTCATTCGTATAAATTTTATTTATCAAACATATTACGGCGAAACTTATCTTTATTATGTTTTTATACACATAAATAGCTTCTTATCATAATAATTTAATCGCGAAAAGATAAATTTGTAGTCTCTTGATTATTCTGGTAAACTTATAAGTTATAAATACATCACAAAACGAAATAAGAGGAATTAATAAGAATAACCTGTTGTTCTAGACTCATTAGCAACCTTGTAAAATGAAATAAGCGACGCTAACCCTAAGATTAGGTTCATAAAAATCACCTGTATTCCTTTGAACTTAGAATGTACTCACTTGTTGAAGGTTTGCTCGTACTGTTTTATTTCTTTTCTGCTAAATTCGTGGAACTCGGTGAATACATTGACGAATTTATATTTTGGTTTAATTTCGACGCCCTCCTCGAGTTTGTCGTTTATCGCCTGTCTCCTCATTAGAATTCCACTTAGTTCTTCAGTAGCTGCCATTTTACGCGCGTTAAAGTTATGTGCGTGCTCCACGTACGCGTGTGTTGACTTGAGAGCGACCTTGCTAAGACTGGCAATCGGTAGCGGGTTGGAACCGAGCGCGATTCTGTGCCACTCACCCAGCGCCTATTAAATGCTCTGCGCAATCTGGGGATCGGCGCGATTTAACTCCGCGCACTAAGCCGACGAATACCACAAACCACTGTTGTTATAGTATCAAAGACAATTAAAGTAAATATCGAACCGAATGACTCAATATGATATCGTATGCGTGACAGATCATCATTACATAATATTCAGTCACACATACACTTGACGTAATTAAATATTAATTAATGCAATTATACTCACGGGTCCCATGGCCTACCCATAATTAATAATAATAAAATATTAGTAAGTGTTTTGTTAATTGCTAATTTTCATGATAATTCTGCAAACAAATATTCACTTTTATTTGTTTTTAGACCTTCCGAAGGTTATTTTATGTAATCAATAGACATAAAGAGACGTTTTCTTTTTAAACGATCAGATTATAACTTTTTTCTTCGATGTAGTATCGTATAATGATAGTTCGTCGTTGCCGACCTTGCAAACAGAAATCTTATGAGGATTGTTCATTGGCATTTAAATTGAGTAATAACAAACTATATTCAACTTATCCTAACTCACGAATGAACTTTTCAGAAGATAAGACCCCGCCTAAAAGTTTATCAATTCTGTTATTTTAATATTGGTTGTTAATATAAGTCCTAAACGTATAGCCAAAAAATATACTTATCACATAAATATCAAATGTACTGGTATTCGAACTCCGTTAGCTGATCTGGCCTACTGTGACTATTGCGCCAACTCTGTACAAGTAAATATTTATACAAGGACATAAACTCCTTAATAAATATTAAGTAACTCATTACTGAACTTAAAATCAGAAGTAAGAGTTCTCGTGCTTCTTAACCTAATGCGAGCAACTTAAACTACTTTTAGGTGTTCTTAAGTTTGGTATGTACAAACGACTTCCTTTTTCAAATTTTTACACGCTATCAAGTACTGTGAAAGGAAGTGACAAATTTAAAGAGAATTTTGTTTCTATAGCAGGAAGTTGACATTCTCGACAATTCATCTGTCAATCAATTTAAGCTTTCTACTTCAAGCATTCGATTTTAATTTTCAAACTTAAGTGGGCTTATGATGCGGCATGCACTTTTATTCTATGTGCGTAATTGAAACTTATATATATATATAAAGTTCTGTCATAAATGGATATAATGTAAAATATAATGACTGATGTGTCAACTTTAGTATATGAATTCAGGAATATAAATAGCATAGAATTGTTCAAAATGACCTCCCTTATTTTTTATACAGGCCCATAAGCGGCCAGTCCTCTATCGCAGCACGCACCATATGCATGTCGATTTCAGTGACTGATTTTTTAAAGACTTAAAACTCTCCAATTTTTATGGTGTTTATCTCAGATCTTCCTCTATAAGACCTGCCAAAATTGATAGTTCAAACTAATCGTTTCCTGAAAAGAGGAAGGCCAATCCTCATTTCTAATTAACTCGATATTTTGACGCTCAAACCAGGCTTGAGTTGGCCCATAACCTCCTAACTAAACTATCACTGATAATGAATGATGGGCTTGTTGCAAACAGAACTTAATTTTCAACTTCATCAAAACTCCTAGCGTATCTCTATCATTCTGTTTATTGTACTTCTCTTCAATATCGAAAAATTTTTCGTCTGTAAATCACGGTGTCAGATTTTCGCGCTTTAACAACACCCGAGATCTCTTAATCCTTTAGACGAGCATTAAGTACGAGCGCACTCTTTTTTTTGTTTGATGGTAGACAAAGATCCTCATTTAAAACCTTTTTTATTGTTTTCCTACTGACACCCATCTGCAAAGCTATCAACCCTGTTTGCGGAATAGGATTTCTTGCTACCCGCGCTTTGCCAGTGTTCTTGTACTCAACACTGGAGACTTCATTGTACCTACCAATAGTAGGGACACAAACCTCAGTCTTATATTTAAATTTTTGAGCAACTTGAAATTGGTACTCGGCGTGTGCCATCAACGATACAACAACATTAACGAATGAAAAAAAAATGAAATTTCTCTTAAATAAACCTCTAAAGATGATGCTAATTTGAGCCCTGTTTATGACATTCTCCATAAGTTGTCGCAACAACTCCTGAGATATTCCGTATTTGCTTGAAGAATGTTCTGTGGCTTATTAACAATCAGAAATTGCAAAGGGTGTATAGTTTATATTGTAGCCTGTGTTTCCTTAGTAATTTCAATACTGTTTTGTAATGTAATTTCTGTTACCACGCTCTGTTACCATCTATAATCAACAAAATTTGCTTTTATTAAAAGTTTTACCTTTTATTAAAAGTTTTTTTATAATAAGTTTATTATTCTATTATATTAAAATTTGAACCTTCTCTTCTTCAGCGGCGGTTTATCGCACTTTCAATTTACTGGTTATATGTATTGAATGCAAATTCTATATTTTATGTGTTGCTTCTCAAAATAATAAAAAATAGCAAATTTATTCCATCCGTTCAAGTAATGATAAGGAAAATTTATTAATTTTTACATTTACAAATAGATATGAAAGTTATGTGCGGAAGCAGCCACTCCTGTACGGAAAATGAATTTATTATGCCTATTTGGATACCAAACACATTCCCAGTTTTTGTAAACCTTATGCTGGCAGTGAAAGCGAAGTTGAAACGTGTTACGAAACACGCATAATAAGCTGGACGCGGTCCTATAAAGGAATATACTCGCAACGAACCGTAAAAGCTCCTCCAGTAAATATCTATATTCATTTACTGCGAATAATAGTGATAATTACTGGTTGTTTTTTGTTCTTTAAATAATTTATTAACAGATGTAAATATTCGTAAATGCAGAAGTCGTTTTAATAGTATTTGGTTCGGCACCAGTTTTAAACCGACATACAAATTACCACCAATTACCGCACCTTGTCATGTATAAATACCTTTATATTAATAAAACACGTAAATCTGTGTGTGCCCTCTCTTCCTGTGATACTTACAAAATATACTAGTTGTATTAAACACTTTTATATTTATTTAACAATGTAAGGATCTTAAATTAGTAAGCACTTAAGGAAGAAGAAAAAGTATTATATATGCTACAACTACCACTACGTACTATAGATATAGATAGACTATAATGTCATGTGTCATTACTTTGCAGAGCATCTATTATATTAGAGGCCAAAACTTTATGGATATAAAATTCCGAAACCGCACAAAAAACGTTATATTTAATTACGAAAAATAACATTAATACATACCGTTTGACATTATAGTATATACTTATATACCTAATGCAATTAGGAACTATAATTTATCTGGATTGTAATACAATACAACACTAAAATACTTTATTTTTCGTTATTATCGGTTGAGATATATTAATTTTTAAGCGACCTCAAAAAAATTAAATATTAATTGCATAAAAATATTTTGTTTACCAAAATACCGTAATTAAGAAAATTACACGCCTTAATAACGCTTTCCATTGCGTAGTACATTGCAATTTAATCATTATTCTTCGCAGTAATTTTAATTTCATAATTGACAAACATCCCGAGGGATAACATGGACTGGGTTATATAATTTTCAATGTCCAAAGTCGTATGGTAAATTAAGTTTTGGTGTCGAACTGGGCGGTCGTCATGAAGAGGCATTCCAGGTAATAATGATAATGACAGTTAATTGCTTAAAACGATAATTATGTAACCTATATATTGAACTAGTTGTTGACCGCGAATTGGTCCGCGTCAATTCCTGTTATTATCAAAGATGAATAAATTTCTCCGCTTTTTCCACATTTTCCACTTATTATTCGCTTCTATTCGTAGCAGAGTCATGTCGTATAACCCTTGCTAAATGGAATATCCAACACCAAAAATAATTATCAGTTTGAATCGGTAGTTTCTGACATTAGTGCGTTCAAAAAAAACAAGCTTTCAATATTAGTAAATTAAACATTTATTAAAATAATCAATCTGAATCACGGATTTTTGTATGTGTTGTACAGGCAAATTATTTCTATTTCTATGCCACGTCGTTATGACTTTAAAAGCCATTGGTGCACGACTACATTTCGGAGAATTGTATGCAACACAAACACTGAACTAAAAACAAACTGATAATTATTCGAATATACTAGCTTATATCAACGTTTTTAATTCACAAAAATAATATATTACCTTTGTGAGCATTACTTAAGCGATGATGATATTCAGGCTTTAAACAGCACACAGTCATTTTGTAGTCAAGTTTTACATTATGGTGCTTATATCACTCATATGGGATGCAGGAAATCGCCTGGCCTATTAGCCTGAAGGAGGCTGTGACTACGTCAGTGAATGTAAACTCATCATAAAATAAACACAATGTTAAGCTAAATTGCTCGTTTACATTATATGCCATATTCACATTTTTTAGGTTACATTACGTTTGACGCGGACCTAAGTAAAATCTTCCTTTATTGGATTCTTTTTGATATGATTTGATAACCTTGCAATCAGTCGCTAGACTATTAGCAGATGTGTAAACTGTGCAATGGCAGGTGGAGGTTATTCCACATTTGGAACTACTCCTTAGGTACTGGGACATTAAGTCAATCTCCCACTTCTAGTATGTGATTCCTTTATTGGATATAGACGCGAACTATTTACATCCCAAGTAATATTGGTCGAGGAGATTTTCTATTTATAATGTTTTAGATCAAATAGTCTTGGGATAATTGATGACCAGTTTTCTGGCGGTACAGTAGCCAATGGTCATACAAATAATCCTGCAATAAAGAGAAGCACGTTCGAATCAATAAAAGAATATTTCATTGATTTTACAACGAACTCCAACCTTCACGGATTGAAATATATTGGCGAAAAGCAGCGGACGTACGTAGAAAAGTAAGTAATAATTAAAAAACATTCCAAACGTAGTCGAATTCGTTTATTCCAAATGTAAGTAATGACTGTATCGATGATATAAATCAACAAACTACAAAACAAAAAAACTCAACATGCGATATTTTTTACTAATAGCTATTTTATGTTTTGTCTGAGTTATTTTATGTGGGTGCGGAAAAATTGTTAAGTTATCCGTTTAATTGAGTCTGATTTTCCAATTTATATTTTTGCTGAGAAACAACTGATAGAAAGCATAAAATACTGTATGTTGTATTAAAAGGTGATTTATTATAATTATTATTTATGTCATAAGTCAAATAAGTCACACGTTACCTCTCAGTCTGGTAATCACGGTTGCTGAGCATCAGAAAAGTTGGCATTAATACGTATTATAATAAATCGCGTTTTAATCAGTAACATAGTATAAAGTTTACAATTTATCAAAACCTTACTGTACCTCAATTTTACTTTTACTTCATTATACATTTCCAGTAATATACATTTAAATAAATACATTCACTCAATGGAAGTGTCAGGACCTCATTAAAATTATAATTAGAGGCTTCAACGTACTTAGTACACCCACGTTCATTCCGTGATAATTTCAGATTTTTCTGGGTGTTTATGTTCGTATCATGTGTTGTCATTTGTGGTTCAACAATAATGAAACTCTACACCAAGTGGGCTGAAAATCCTGTCATCGTAAGCTTTGCAGAAACATCTACACCGGTGTGGCAGGTACTATAACGTTATTATTATTTGGATGGTATTAGAGGTAAGCTAAACGAATTATATACAAAGATGTCCTTGTTCCATCCAAACTCCGTAGTGTTGACCGACACCGCGGCTTAGTTGCAGCTTTCGCTCCGGTGAATACTCCTCTAACGGAACTGCATTACTGGAATTTCTCTTTGTTTTAACCCCTGCACGATTGATTTAATTGTCGTTACATAAACTCCTTGTCTTATATCTTCCCCAGGAAAGATACCATGGGTTTCTTCAAACAGTGACTAAATAGGCATTTCGTTTATAGTTGTATTATTCAATTTGACCGAACGACTGTACAGTCATATTTACAAAAAAAATTTGGATAGTTTTCAATTTACCGACACGGAAATATTAATATTTGTCGCCTGTGATTATCTGGGGATACAAATACTTGACTGTGTGATGTATATATATATATATAGTAATTAGAATGCCGACGGTCTAGTTATACCATTTTGCATATAAAGCCAACTTTTTAATAAAAATAATCAACCTCTCTTTATTTTTCAGATACCGTACCCCGCCGTGACCCTTTGCATTGAAACAAAAGCTAAACAGACTAAATTCAACTACACCGAATACTATCATCTGTATAGGAATGAAACTACGTTCGCCAATTTGACGGAAGAAGAGTAAGTTAAATGTATTTTCAAATATTTATATTATATTATCTTAAAATTTTAAATTCAATTTATGCCAATTCTACTTCGAAGCTCGTTTCTAATTCGAGAACGTTTTTTAGGTTTTGGGAGATGTAAATAACATCATTCATTAAATACCCGTGTACAACTCTATTTGCTTTAGATTGTCGATGTGATTTTTTATACAATATGATATATTTTTTATGTAAAACAAGGGACAGCAGGCTCATATGAATGATATAATATCTTAAGTGATACCGCCGCCCATGGACAGTATGCTGGAGGGCTTGCAAGTGCGTTCGTGTATTCAGTAGAAGTAGTAGTCGTGTATTATCTTGTATAGTAATAAACTTCCATACACCCTTTGTCGTTCTCTATTTATTTAGATATATATATGACGATCATGTGTTACTAGGCGTCATACATATGAAGACGTCAGTATGATCTGTGATGATCACCTGGCACCAGCAAATGGAAGACCAACTTCAATGCCCAATGAAACAATTGAAAACTTAAGAAGGGTTAGTTTTACCATAAATGTATTATACAATTAAAATATGCTGTCGAATGTTTTCATTCGAAAATTCGCTTGACGGTTGACATTTTCACGGACTAAGGAACATAAGTAAACCGATAAATTCTCCTAACTCAATAGTTACTGTTTACCGTTGCTTCCTGGCTTAGGTTACGTTGTCAAAGTAACAGTTATTTAGAGTTTCAATAGTTAATTAGAGTTAGTTAGAAATTATCTAATCAACACTTTACTGACTCAACAGAAGCCCTTAAAATTATAATAGTTTTATGTCATTAACGAACATATTTCTACGAGTATATTCACGATACAATCTACTACTACTACATACGTCGGTAATAGATGAAATTATGATGCCTCACCACTATTTAAAAATACTTTGTGATATAAAACTCCTTCGTCTAATATTTATACATGAATAGCTTATAACTGATGCGTTCTGCAAAAGGTCTGCAAAAACTCTATATTTGATTTAGACAATTTTGGCGTGACAATGAAATTGCGTTTTTCATATTATGATTGTAAGATTTACAATTTCGCATTATACTATCGTTTACATAACTAAAATGTTTGAATTTGTGTATACTACAGATATCCCCTAACATGGACGACATTTTTCTGGCCTGCAAGTGGAAGGACGTACCCCGTAATAATTGCGCTGATATATTTTACGAAGTTATAACTGAAGAAGGATTCTGTTTCACTTTCAATAGTCTGGGCGCCGACGAACTTTTCAGACTTGAAAAGTATGTACAACGCTATAAATTTAATATCTATACTAATATATAAAATTGGAGTGTCTGTTTTTAATATTGAAATAACCGTTTTTTATCAAATGCATATGAATATATATACGATGCATACACCAAAATGTCATTTTTTTAAAATTTTTGTCTGTCTGTGTTCTGGCTAATCTCTGGAATGGCTGGACCGATTTTGACGGGACTTTTTTTGATTGGTAGCTGATGTAATAAGGAGTCACTTAGGCTACTTTTATTAGGGTTCCGCAGTCTACGTAAAGGAACCCTTCGTCATATCCTTTCGTTCGCCCGTTCTCACTCTAGCGTCGAAACTGTTAGTGTTAGGAAGATGGAACTTTGCACGGATATATTATGTGTATTTACTACGCCGATAAAAAGGTAAAATAAAATTATGTAATAAAAAACGTATAAAATGTCCAGTAACGCGCTCCAAGATGATCTAAGCCGCGCGCAGCTTACGCGCAAGACATGCCACCACACTCTCTCTACTGGGCCTATCTTTTATAATTCCCCTAATCTTAATTCATAATATTGTGATTCATTTTTGCTGCCTTCCTTTTTTGTCTTTGACTAATAATTATAAATGAACTACATTTGTGTTTATTTAGTTCGTGACGTAGATAGTACATGTTTTCTAAAATAAATGTTTTTAAATTGTTATACCTAATCCATGCGGACGAAGTCGCGGGTACAGCTAATCTTTACATACGACTGAAACGCGATTTATTATTATGTCGATGCTTTTCAGTAACCTTGGTTACGGCCATTTTTTTCACGTTATGAACGTAAATAGAAGGCCAAATATAACTAAAAAGAAATAGAAAGGCCAGTAGGTATATAGTACAACTATTTTGTTAGATTAGAACAAACTTAGCACTTATTTTTTTATTATTATAAATTTTATATGTTATTAAGCTTTTATATGTAAGGTTTTTGTTATACTCAATTAAGTTAGCTAGAATATATCCTTAATTATATGAGCCCACATTTAATTAAATACGCTTTCATAAACACGAATTTTGTTATTAACAATATTCAAATGTTAAAAATACACCAATCATGATCATCGAGACGCTTCGATTTATCAAGACTTGTGTAGCCGTAGTTTTTTATTTTAGTTGTTTCATTCAAGTATACACGAAGTAAATTATTAGGAATTAACTATCCTTATTTAAGGTAAACCGAATATTTATTGTTCACCAAATTTCGAATCGAAAATAATATACATTAGAAATGTTTTTAATTGTTACATTTGTAACTGGAGAAGTTCTTTTTCCAGTATCACTTCCCAATACTGAATTCAGCTCTAGGATATTCGATCGGGAGACCAGGTCTTCTTACGTTAATACAATTTAATGACTTGAATTTAGTTTCTAGTCGAGGATAACAAAAAGGCACTCACTTGAATTTATTTTCTAGCCTGCATACAGATTACAATTACTTGGCTTTAGACCAAAAAAATATAACATGGACTTTGGACGGGGGCTATCCACCGGACTCACCGTTGGATTCATATCCGTGGAGGGGATCCGTGAGTTTTATATAAAAAGCTTTTATTCCACTACTTTGGGTCATGTGGAAGATTCGGTGTTGGAGGTCTATACGATCACATATATATTTAAAATAAATAATTGTAGATTAATAATTAAACACAACGTGAAAAAAATATTTTAGAGCAAGAGAGGAAAGAGTTGAATGGTAAGCACAGTATGTCCAAGTACAATCTATATTCTATAATCTATACTCCATGTTAAGATGAAGAAACAATTTACTCTTTAATGATGCTTAGTTAAAGAAACTACGAAATTTCAGGGATATGGCGCAAAAGCTGGTCTAACGTTTCTTTTGAAGGCACAAGCTATTGATTTAGACTATCTTTGTAAAGGACCTGTGCAAGGCTTTAAGGTATTTTGAATTCTCTTTATTTATGCTGCTGACCAATCTAATACATTAAATTTGATTTTGAATTGATTGTTCTTCTACGTGTGTATCTATTGTGTGAATGCATGATTACTATAACAATATTATAAATAAAAACAAATAGTATATATCTATCTGTTTAATTACAGAGAAATTGTCTCAGAAATTTAGTTTAAAGTTTAGTTTAGGGTTTTACAAGATTTAATTTGTATGTGTGTGTGTATTTAGATTCTTCTGCATAACCCGGCTGAGCTACCGCGCCTTTCAGAGCAGTACTTTAGAGCGCCTTTATCTCAAGAAGTCATTGTCGCAGTAAAACCGAAGATGATGACGACCTCTGAAGGTTTGAGATCCTACGACCCTGAGAGGTAAGATGTTTTTGAAGAAGTAATAATCTGGTAAAATAATGATTATTAAATATGTCTGTTGTTTGCAAAGAAGACAAGATGTTATTCCTTGTTGGAAAATAGGTCAACGCTTTGTTGATGCAAAACATAAATAAATGTTAAAGCTTTTATTTTTTTCACGTTTAAGTGTACATGAATGAAGGTTTTCAGATTGAATTGAGACGTTTACAAAGTCGTATTAATGTTTTTGTGTTAAGGTATACATGATACAAAATCCTAGTAGTCCATAATACTAAACCCTAATAGACCAATCTACAAGCAATACTCCGCGAAAAGTTTCGCCGTGACACTGGAACATGCTCAGGATGTTGGCCAAACGTGCGTCGAGTAGTTGTGAGTTTTTTCACGGAGTATTACTGTTAGACTGGTCTATTAGCGTTTAGTATTATGGACTACCGCAAACTAACGCCTTAATCTATTAATTAGATATACATAATGTATACACATCAATAAATTTGACAAACTACATTAAAATGTTTAATAGTGGTAAATTATTTTTGTCTCTGTTCTTTTACCTTTATGAAACTACGACAAAGACCTCAACGTATACTCTTATATTAACTTCGTTTTAGACGCCAATGCTATTTCCCAAGTGAGCGGTATCTAAAGTATTTTAAAATTTATACGCAACCAAACTGTGAGATGGAATGTCTCACCAACTTTACATATGCCCGATGTGGCTGCGTTCATTTCGGGATGCCGCGTAAGTATTCATAAATTCTAGATTGCACCGCTGCAGCTGTTATTATAATAAGCACAGCGACAACAATTTCACAAAATGATTTCATTAAATTATAAAAACACTGCAGGCGTGGTTCTATTAAGTCTGCTAAAAGCACACTAATGATGTCTTAATTATAAGTATTAAAGATATTTAAAACTCGTCTATTTAAACATCATTCAATTTCGTATCCTGGTAGGTAATTCGAAACTGTCAAAATTAACCTTTATCTTTAATTTGTATTATTTTTGAAACTGTATTATCATTATTTTTTTGTCTCTTGTCTAAACTGTAACTCTCTTTCTTCTTTTGCCATTTGTGCACGAGCTCCCTTTACAAGCGTTTTTAATATCTCCTTCACTGTTGGGTTACCTGGAAGAGATCGGTTTGTAGCGATAAGGCCGCCCTTTACACTTTATGTATATTTATTAATATTGTGTCTTAAAACTATGTTCATGTGTGATAAAGTATTAAATAAATAAATGTTTATTACCCACTCGGGATTTGAATTCATGACCCATGATCTAGTGTCAAACAGGTTAACGTGTACTAGACAAATACGTAACTGAGAAAACAGAAGCAAAAGCAAATACAGATGCCACATTATAATTAATAACAATGCATTTCTTATTTTTTAGATGGTCAAAATATGGCAACGTGTAACTCCGGCAAAATGGCTTGTATTAAAAAGTCACAAAGTAAGTATTCACTACTGCCAAAATCTATGCATTAAAATATTTTGGATAACGGTCGAACAGACGAAAATCTTGCGCTTTTTTAATTACATTTTCAGTCAAAAACTCATATGCGCTAAAACATTTTTTTTCTATAAAAGTAAATAAAAAATATCTGTATCTATAAGTTATTCGTTTTAGAATTTAAAATGTTTCATAACAAAATAAAACGAAAGTTGTATAAGTTCCCTCTACATTCCCCTCGATTTGTCTGGGATCTCATCATCAGTTTAGTTATTGTACTACCATTAGGATATGCCCTTTCCAACACAAACCATCAAAATCGATCCATAAACAGCGAAATTATCCGCGAACACACTTAACAAACAATATTACTAAAATATAGTGGAACTCGTCACCGTCGAAATGAAATCGGGAATGGCGGGAGATGATGAAAACGATACAATGGACGAAGCGCGTGAAGTGGCTCTGCGCTGCAAATGTCTGCCGGCGTGCACTTCCATAGAATACGACGCGGAGACATCACAAGCTGACTACGATTGGAAAGCTCTCTTTAGAGCGTACCGTTTACCGATGAACAATGAAACAGTGGAAGAAGAGTGAGTATCCTACGGCCAGATTATAATCATGGGGTCAGAGGAAGGATTTAACTAAGTTTTAGATTCACTATTAACATACACACATTATTTGAAAATTGTATATTAAAACGCAAACATAATTCATACAGCTTCAATTTATGTTATTTTAACTTATTTCCAATACAATAATTCTTATTGATACTAATTACTGACTGACAGTATATTCGATTAATGAAAGTTAGAAACAAATAACTAAAAACTCCACTGTATATCACAGAAAAAAATGTCTATTGACTATAGAAATACAAGTCATATAATAGTGAACAAGTAATATACGACTACGCCATTGTTTTCTTAGTACAATTATATTATTTTTTGTTTCCTCTATATATATCACACTACTTTCTAATTCCTAATTCCCTATTTATGGGTGATTCAATATTGATGACAACGTATTTTTTTTGTAGCTCATTATTCGCACGAGTGTTCGTGTTTTTCAAAGAAGCTCAGTTTATAACATCACGTAGATCTGAATTGTATGGACCAACTGATTTTCTCGCTAACTGCGGTGGTTTATTGGGCCTCTTCATGGGCTTTTCAATACTGAGTGTCGCTGAAATCATCTACTTCCTTACTTTAAGGTATGTAATTGCTACTAGTGTGGAGTCTAGATCTAGAGCGTTTGTTCATATGTAGCTAAAAGGAATGATTATGAATCCGCCTTTAACTATAGTTGTAGGTTTGCAACAGGTGTGTCTTTAATCGACTGAATTAGTAAATTTCGCTGATTCTTTTGTAGCATTATAGATAACTAAAGTCACCATACCAGATTTCCGATCGAAACAATATATAAAAGTATGTTATGTAATCTTTAGTTATGTTGGCACCCATAGCGCAATCTCTACATAATTTTTTTAGGGCTGTGTGTCGTGATATTAATATAAAGAGTCATTATATAGTTCTTACATTAAACTTTAGACACATTTTCGTATGATTTTTATTTTAAAAAAGTTACTCTTGCAGGCTGTACTACGTCCTATTGAAGAAAAAGGATTCAGAAATAAATGCTGATCTTACTAATAAACGTTTAGTTTAAAACATGACTGTATCAAATATGACTGTGTTAATTAAACGACTTTGTCAACCTTTTACATGTGTTTTAATAAATATTAACCTAATACCTCGTATAAAAATATAAAATTTTTTTTACTAAGTAACATGAACTAAAATTAATTTTAATTTATAATAAAGAGGAAAATTTTAATTACTAAAAAAATTAATAAAGTGTCTAGCCTATGATAAATGGTAATTAACATTTTTTAAATTATAAATTAATATATAAAAAGGATTAAGTTTTTAAGGTTTACAGAAAAATCGCTCACATCTATTCGACACACTCAAACAGCGCATCATTTATAAGAAAAAACTAATTATGTATGTATATGATCAAATAATAGAATATATTATATAACAAATTTATTTTTATTTTATAAGTCACGCCTATTTCCCATTGGGCAGAGACCACAGACCTCCACTTGCTACGATCCTTGCATTACTCTCTCGGTTCTTCCACACTCATTAATTTCATCATACATTTTCGTCGGTTATGGGTGCATTTGACCTACCCTTTTTCCAGAACGTTCTGAATCTGGTCTAAAAACGTTCGGGCAGGTCTCCCAGCCCCACCCTCGCCATCCACACTGGCCTTATATATACGCCTTGTCAGTCTATCCTCATTCATTCTTTCCATGTGATCGAACCATCTCAGCATGCCCTTTCATACGAAAGGAGTCATACATTACACCACAATAGACTGAAGACAAAAGGTGTTAATTGTCAAAATAAGTGTCACAGCTGCAGAGAGGTTGTGTGTTATCTGTATTTATTGCCCCGAAGTTGGTATCGACTAAAACCGTAAGAATTCTTACAGAACTGCCTCACCGTATGCTCCATTTTCCCGGATAGTTATCCATGAGATTTTTTAATGAACACCTTTTGTCTTCAGTCTGCCGTGACCACGCACGCTGTAAAACACGCGAAACGTCAGAAAAATTTAAAATAATGTAATTATATTTAAATTTTTGCATAACTTAAATCCATTAAAAAAGTGTTTTTCTTTAAACGAGTACCAGTTATGGATAATAAAGACAATATTAAGTTCTAAGTAGTTTAATAATTAAAGTAATTCAATTTGGATATGCGTGGGTGCGCCTTCATTACTATTTAGCTAATTAATATGATGTATGTTTAATTGTAAAATTGTATGAATGTCATTCTCAAGGGGTTGTATAACTAATTTAGGTGTTTCATTTTTAATTATCAATATTCAGACCATTAGACGATTAGTGGATGATTCAAAGTCTATATGTGTGGACGTCGCCATGAAAAGTGATGCAAGGTAATTTTTCTGATTTTTATATTGTAGAAATATTATATATCACGTTCATAAATTAAAATATTTTTATAATTGTTTCAATGGCAAAGATCGATTTATAATAAACATTAATAGAACTAACGGTATATTTCCAAGCGCTCAAAGAGAAGCATTGTTAATTACTATTAGACTGATCCGGAACCAAATTGTTTTCGTTAGACCTTTTTCAAATAAATTTTATCAGAATTGATCAATCAATCGAGCTATGTACAAAGACAGTTTCAGAATTTCTACATTTTATACGAATTTTATAAATACATCAATAACTTTGCTTTTCACAAGTAACGCGTCGGGAAACCGGTATTTTGCAATTAAAATTCATCTGCAATGATTTGCATGTACTCGTTTCTTGTATAAGTTTTTTTAAATAAAAGTTATTGATGCTCTGTCGGAACTGAATTATTTCTAATTTCATGTCTTTTTTTGCCTCATATTACCTATTTTCGTTTGATTTTTGACTGTTTGTAATATATTCAAATTAATAATTCACGTTACAATGTTGTAATTGCATGTCCAATGCAGATCCGGTAGTCAGCATAACAATAGCCAACTCCCGGACGGTTCTAGACAATCAGAAAAAAAAGAATCCAAAATTTCAACAATTAAAGAATACTTTATAGACTACTCATTGAACTCTAGTCTTCATGGTGTGCGGTATATGGGCGAAAGGCAGCGAACTATTATCGAAAAGTAAGTAAAAAAATCGTTCAATTCAATTGATTAACCTAATTTTTGATTCCAAACAAATATTAATGAGGGTTGAACTCGTTTGCTTTAAAAAACTGACCTTTTTATAACTACTAATTATGAAATAAATACTAAAGCATATATAAATGCCTTGTATATGACAAAACTTTTATAGAAGACATATTGCTTAGTGCTTGCAATTACTGTATGATTTTCAGATTATTTTGGGTGTTTATATTTACGGTCTGTTTGGTGACTTGTTGTAATAGAATAGCCAAAGTTTGGAAGAAATGGGATGAAAGCCCTGTTATCGTATCTTTTGCTGAGGATTTTACTCCTATTTGGAAGGTATGTAGGCTTAGCAAAGGTTATCGCCATAAAACTTTAAATATTACTAGTCCTAAGACTAAAACTTTTGTCCATAGATTCCGTTTCCTGCTGTTACTTTGTGCCACGGGAGGAAATTTAGTGATGTTACATTCAGCGATTCAGAGTAAATATTTTTATTTAAAACAATATCCCTTACAACAATTTTTATCATGATTTCAATTTCTTTGTATCTGTTAGTTTTCGTTATGTTTCATGTTTTACCTTTCTGGTTTTTTTGGTATTCAAAAATTTCAATGTGTTGTATTATTAATATATTTTTTAAGGGTTGCTTGGAAGAATTCTATTTATAGCGATAAGGCTGCCTTTTTTTTTTCAAATTTAAGCCGTTTTTTTAATAAACTATACTGTCGCAACGAATCGTAAATAAATAAATATCTTATCATATAAGTACGCAACAAATACAACCGTTAACCGTTTGTAACTCTCTTGAATCGTAGCGAAATAGATAACTGTTTTCATATTTTCTCCAATCTTCAGAATTGACAGTATAAGAGAAGCTGTCAACTTGCTCTGTGCATCCAGTATACGATTCGTTAAGCCTACAAAAGAGATATCTTCGGGCAATGAAACGATAGTTAATTTGAAAAAGGTAAGCGTAAAGTGAATTTATTTTAAAAAAAACCTAAATTTTTTAGAATATACTTTATTTAAACAAATAGCCTTTACTGAAAAATTTAATTTACATCAAGCTATCACGCGGCAAGATAATAATTTTAGGGCATTATGACAGTTTATACAAACAGGCAGCATATGAGTTGGAACTGCCTTTAATTTGGATTTATTTCAATCATAATATATATTTATTAATTAAACTGGTCATGACGAACTGGCGAACACAGAGTCCGGGTACTCATCAGCATATTTGCATATGATACTGCCCTTTATTAGTATTGAATAATTACAGGCAGCTCCAGATAGAAATAGGCTTTTTAAAGATTGCTACTGGAAAGGTGGACTTAAGAGTTGCACTGATATATTTCATGAAGTTGTGACTCAAGATGGCATCTGTTACACTTTTAACGGTTTTGGACGTGAAGAACTTTTCAGGATGCAAAAGTAAGAAAATATTTGCTTTGAATATTATAATTATATTAATCTGTTGGAAATAGTAAGCAAAGAATTCTACATATCTATAGTAGCGGTATTTGTAGCGCGAAGTCTCAACTGCATATTTGTGTATGAAATGTGTCCTGATTTTTATGTTTGTTCGATAATGCACTTTATTTTCAGTATCAAAAAGGATTATAATTTCTTGGAACTAATTAATAGTAACTCATCCTGGACATTGGATGCAGGATATCACTCAAATACACCGCTGGAAACGTATCCTCATAGGGGAACTATAAGTCTATTCAAATACATACAATAAAATTTAATAGGAAATAGGATCTTACACTTAATCGTGCTAAGGCATTTTCAGCTAAAAAAAGAAATCTAAAACTAATGAACCATAATTTTATTGTAATTTCTTCTTTGTTCCTTCTTTGGCTTGTTACATTGTAATGGTGTTACCAGGTTGTTTAATAGATGCTAAAGTAAATGATATACATATTTATTTACCGTGGACGCCCTGTCCAAACGTGGTACGAAGCGTTAAAAGCGAGCTACGAGCCGTCGCGTCGTTGGACTTACCTACAGCGAGGCCAAAAGTACCGCCGAAAATATGCGGAAGTGGTGGGCGTTAGTGTAGACTTACATAACTTACATACGAATATACTTTTAAAAATACATATTAGATTATACATACCACTACCACGGTGTATAACCATTACGCCAACTGGGATATCAACTGTCATAATTTTTTCGATTCCTGCTCCGATACTGCATTTTTGTCGAAATAATTAATATTTTATTTATTTTAATTTCAGACTGAAATTTCAGACACTGACGTTGCCGGTTTATTGGTACCGTTACTTGCAAAAAAACATTGGAGTGCCATCCATTTGGCGTGCAGAGGTCTTGTGCAAGAATTTAAGGTTATTGCATCATATACATAGCAGTTGACACTATTTGTTTGATTTTTTTGAGTTTATAATATTGTCTTTTATTAACATAACTATTACTCATTTAAAGAAACACACCTTGTTAACGGTTATGTATCTTACAAAATTCAAATATATTACATTATTTTAAATTTTTCCGACGTTTCGCGTTTATGTTAGGGTATAAAACGTACAGAGATTACTGTATAACAGAAAGCTATAAGTATCACAAGTCTATTGCGAAAGCGAATGTTACAAAATTTAAAATAATCGTTATTGTGGTCATTATAGATTCATTGTGTCATATGCCTGTAAATCCTACTACTGAACTTTTTTGTTTTAATATCAACAGCTATTATAACCACTCTTGCGATAGTTTTTTCTCAAAATATATTTCTCATCATTATCACATCAACAGATTTATCTACACAACCCGGCGGAGCTACCGAATACTTCACGCCCCTCTTATAAGGTGTCGCTGGCAAAAATAGGAAATTTCGTTGTAAAACCTAAAGTGGTTACAACTTCTGAAGGTTTAAGGGACTATCCTATAGAGAGGTAATGGTTTAACCTAATAGCATTCGTTCTATTTATCTGAATGCATATTAAAATGAACGCTTATATCGTTTCGACGTCGTAACTGTTGTAATTCTTGTTAGGGCACGAAAACTATACACACAGAATCCGTAATAAGCAATATATTCACTATTTAACTTGGAAGTTATATGTCGGCTTCCTACTATGATACAAAATGGAATAAATCAAAACTGACCTGGCGCAGAGTGAAGTAATTGGCGCCTCGACAAGATGGCGGCACGATTGTTCATTCAAATGACAGGAAATTTTCGATACAATAATTATTTTTTGCAATCTTACTCAAATAATTCAACAGAAACATGACGTCATCATTAGAATATAAAAGTAGCTCAAAAGTTTGATATATAAATTATATTTCATTCTCAACACGAAACTTACAACTATAAAACTGTTTACAGACGGAAATGCTATTTCCAAGACCAACGCTACCTCCGGTACTTTAAAGTCTACACGAAATCCAATTGCGAGATGGAGTGTCTTAACAACTATACGATGGCCGTCTGCGGCTGCGTACACTTTGCATTGCCGCGTGAGTTACCAAAACCAATCATTCCATCTGATCTAGATCTAACCAACAACCGACCAACACGGCAACGCCATCTTTGCTTTCTATTTCAGCAATTATGATATTTATATTCACCGGTTATATGGACTAGTATAAAAAGGTCTTTTGTTATGAAAGGTTAGGTCCCTTGTTTTCCTGTTGCCAATGAGATATATAGAGTGCATTAGATATCATATCATTTAGTGACGATAAAGTATTATTATTTGAGCTGTCAAACGCTGTACGTTTTGCATCAACTACTTTCAAGAATATAAACTAAACAATAATTATTTTTGTTGTTTTTGAAAACTTCAATAAAAAACCGTGAAATAAAGAGGCTTTTATGACATTATTGCCTTGTACCTTGAAGTAACTTTTTAGATATCTCTCTCAATTTTAGATGATCAAAATATGCCCGTTTGCGGTCTTCTTAAATGGGAATGTATGAACAATGCAAAAAGTAAGTATTAGAAGTACGAATATTAAAATGAATGGTTTACATTACAAACCTTATTGCTGAACTTAAAACCAATTTTAATTCAAGCGTTCGTGATTAACTTAAATTTCAGTTAACCTGTTGACGATCGGTATACTATCAGAGTTAGCCAAAGATAATGAAACATTTCATATGGAAATGGCGAACAAAGTAGCATTGGAATGTAAGTGCTACCCAGCATGCACTTCCATAGAGTATGAGGCAGAAGTAACGGAATCCGACTTCAACTGGACAGCAACTGCGCATTTCGTTGCAGATGGAGTCGACCAGCAAGTATATTCAACGTAATTATTCTTTTTAATAGACAAATATGATGCACTCTACCGCAAATAAAAATACAATTATTCGTAGGTACGCGCTTACGTATGTACGCGTGTTATTCCAAAATCCATATTTGCTGCCACTACATAGGGTGGAATTGTACGGCCTGACTGACTTTCTCGCCAACTGCGGCGGATTGCTGGGTCTCTTCATTGGCTTCTCCATACTGAGTGTGGCTGAAATATTCTACTTTTTAACGTTAAGGTAACGTATCTTATCACTTTTAAATGTAGCAATGGATGGATGCTCAGATATATTTTTATTCTCATAACATTGCTATGCTATTATGTTTTTTTTGCAGATTATACTCTAGAAGGACATATACCACGGAGGCAAAAAACAAAAGTGAATGTAGTTGCGCCAAATAGTCAGTTATGTTACCTAACTATAATTACTTTTGATTAAGTATTTATTAGATAGGAATTATTTACTTGGCTAGTCTTTATTAATCTACATCGATTTGAGCGTTATGGTCAATACTACAATGCATATCTACAATAAGTGAAGTTTATTATGAGATCCATAAATTCTACTATAACAGAGGTACTGTAATTTCTGATATGGTCAGCGGGATCCGGTACCTCACACAAGCCAAGTTTAACAATCATGTATGTCAGAATCTCAATTGATCTTGAAATAACCAACGCATTGCAAGTTCTAGGTGAAGCTTTGCATCTTTTACTCATAGCTTTTGTAACTTATACATTCAACTTCGTTTTAATACATTTTCTATGTTGTATAAAACCGCAATAACCAATAAATAAATCAACCTACATTCTTTTTTATTTAACAAATTTAATCTTTATATCATATATATATATATAATAGTTAAGAATAGAAGTGATAGCGCCGCATAGACAATCACAATTTCAGGAGGCTCGCAATAATTCTAGATAAGATTTATGGAGCCTTATTAAGAATAAAATATAGAAGACGAAAACTTTACGAGCACTACCACCACTTTGTGTGATTTTATTTATCAATATCAAATCGACTGCTATTTTATCATCTTACGATACTTAACTAAAATTTGAAATATGGAATAAAAAAATGGAATAAATAAAACGCTTATAATAACAACTTTATTAGGAATTAGACAAATACTAACACACATCTATGTAAGGTTTCAAAACATTTAATTTGAAATACAAATGATTTAATTGGTTCGATTTAATAATTGTAATTAGTACAATCATCATGAAGTAGGTATATTTTTAATAAAAAGAGCATTATATATTCATATTCGAAGACACATTTAAAGAAGTTAATCTGCATTAAAATTTGTGCTCATTAAGTAGATATACATAACAAGGTGGCTAGGCTTTTTCGTTTTCTGTTCTTATATTCGTTAGTCTTTTTTTCCAAACGCATAATCTGGAAATAAATTTAATATGAAATAACATAAAAAATGTATCACAAAATGGCATTAATGAAATATAAGTCTATGAAAATAACGCAACCGTTTGATGCTCTCGCCATTGCAACAATTCTAACTGTAGGTAATTTGATATTGAGCTTACCTCAACGTTAAAAAGTAGAATATTTCAGCCACACTCAGTATGGAGAAGCCAACGAAGAGACCCAACAATCCGCCGCAGTTGGCGAGAAATTCAGTCACGCCGTACAATTCCGACCTTTGTGACGTTATGAATTGTGAATCTTTGAAGGACACGTACAGATTCGATTGGGAGACCCTATGCATAAATGTGTTGTTATTTGAGGCTTTATCTTTGACATAAGGTCTTTCCTAACTGTCATCGTCTGTCAACTAAGCTTACAGCAAACATGGAGATACGATTTCCAACATTAATATCAACTAAAAAAAGATTCAAACAAGCCGAAGTTCGGTACAGATACAGTATCGGCATGTATTATAAATTACAATGAGAGACTTCGACTATCTGGCTATTTTCCTAAATATATACCGTCCTTTCTTTTTAACTTTCTTTATATATTGCAGGTTGCCTGGAAGAGATCGCTTGTTAGCGATAAGGCCGCCTCTTATTTATGTTTTGTCTTGTTTTTAATTGTTATTTTATCATTTTTCTCCGTTTATTGTATATATTAATAAAGTTATAAATATATGTGAATATAAATGATTACTTGGAAGCGTCGCCTATATCCAGTCCGAATGATGTATAAAGAGCTGTCCAGTTAAAGTCAGACTCCATTAATTCAGCCTCATACTCTATGGTAGTGCACGCTGGAAGACATTTGCATTGTGCCGCCACTTCGCTTGCCACTGTAGCATTTCTAACGTTCACCTCTATAGCTCTCATTACTTCCACTACCAAATTCTCTAAAATCATGGAATCTCCATAGTGAGCGTAATTATAGAAAGTCTTCACATCCTCAGTAAATTTGATTAAACGTTAAACAACATATTTATTAAAATATCCGTTCAAAATCCGTCTGAAGGTTTGTAATAAAACCTTCAATATCATACAGATGGGTGATCGGATGATAATATCAATAAATAGATTATCGTTGCAATTTACCTGCAAATTGACAAAAACAGATTGAACTAAATTACTTACCCCGCGCTTGAAACATACATAACCATTTTTGAATGCTGCATATAGGCATCTCAGGACCATCTTAAACAAAACAAACATGATAAATTGTAGCAGAAGCAGCTAAAAGAAACATTTTCCGGTAAAATATATTTAAGACACTAAGATTGATGATGGCAGGCACAGATTGAGAATCTCCTAAACCAAAGACGGCTAATCATAGAAACAAATAAGTCTTTAAACACTTGTTCGTCTGTAGAGGAAAAATTAAACAAAGCATGTCCGAATTATCTTGGAGTGTTTTACTTATAATAGAAAGATCTTAGGTTTAGGTTGCTTACCCACACCTTGCTTCCCCCCACAAGTCTACGCTTCATAATTTTTCTTTTTTTTGGATTAATGTTTCGGTAAAGAACTTACGCGGAAACCCAAAGTGTACACAACCGCAGATCGCCATCGTATAGTTGCTTATGCACTCCATCTCACAATTAGATTGGGTGTAAACTTTAAAGAATCGCAAGTACCGTTGATCTTGGAAATAGCATTTGCGTCTACAAAAATTAAACGTCATTGGTAAATAACAATCATAATTCCAATAAAAACAGAAAATTAAGAGACATAAAATAGGAAGTGTTAGGAAATTTTCAAACCATACCTCTCAGCGGAATACTGCCTCAAACCTTCAGAAGTAGTCATCATTTTAGGTCTTACTACAAGTACAGCCTGTTTTGATAGGGACGCTTTGTAGGATATGCGAGATAGGTTCGGTAACTCCGCCGGATTGTGGAGAAATATCTATGGAATTGTGGAATTTGTGTGATTATTTATAGGTAATTTCTATATTAAATTATGTAATAGGGGATTTATGTGTAAAAAACCGGAACAAATATAGTAATCTGAGCCAATGAGCGTCATTTAATTATTATTTCAAATTATACATCGAAAATAACTTCGTCTTATAAGTCGGATAAGATACATAATTAAACAAAAGAGAAGCCTTTAAACAAGTGGGTCATTTAGCATGAGATTTATAAATTCTTACATGACAGTATTTATGATAGAAAATTAGTATTCACCTCATAGTTCTGCACTGGATTTCGACATTTATAATCGAAATCATTCCAAGTTTTATCAGCTGTGAGGATTAAGTTTAAACCAGAATCTCCAAATCGGTAATTCTGCAACAAATTACTTATATCGGAATAATAACATTAGATTGATATGCAACATATAACCTATACAAAACAAATAGACCTTCTAATAAAAACTTAACAGCTTAAAGTTGATAGTTCAATGAAGTTTATAGTGGTGGGCCCAAGGGCGGACTTTGCGCCTTACTTGAGCACTTTAGAAAATCATACTGGAAGAAACCTTGCACCCCCAAGGGTACCACCCCTAAGGGATCATACCATATGGTGGACCCATAATGTAATATTGAACGCAGCTCACACATTGAACATGTATGACTAAACTACCACCCCCGGCTCGTTAATCATGAGATTAATATCTTTTTTAAGTTATAAGGACGACAAAACTGGTATGCACTGTGAAAATCTAATTTCCGTATGACTTTTTTACATTTTAAATTTTTTACAACAACTAAATTCAAACATGACGTGTATGATCTAACTAACCTTCACAATCCAATGCCCACATATGCCCTCTTATTAAGTACAGTTACAGTTATTTTCCACAACATAAAAAACTTCTATTTATATTAAATTATATAAATATATTGATTGTTAATAAGTTTCAGGCTGTCAGATAACTGAGGGATTACATTAAAACAAAGCAATTTTAGTATTATTTTGATACTGAAACTTACCCTCGCTCTATGAGGATATGTCTTCAGCGGTGTATGAGGTAAATAGCCACCATCTAATGTCCAAGATGTATTGCTATTCCGTAATTTTAAGTAGTCATAATCGGTATTTATACTGTAAGCAAGAAATGATAACAATGTTTTTTGTTTTTCGATGTATTAAATATGGAAAATAAAATATTTAGGGTGCTTGCTTTAAGACTAAGTTAAGATACCTATACAAGAAGAATATTTTATCAAGAAAAGGATTTTACTTATTTCTGATATCCAAAATTCTAAGCATTTTAAAGAGCTTATTAAAAAACTATATAAACGATTCGTTTTACTTTTCAATCCGTAGAAGTTCTTCAGCTCCTAAGCTGTTAAAAGTGTAACAAATGCCTTCTTCCGTCACAACCTCATGAAACAATTGATCGCAGGAATCATATACTACGTTGTTCCATGAGCAAATCGTAAGATATTTACTGCTTATCTGTAATTATACTTTGTATAAAACATAGCTAAAATATTAAATCAAAGGCGTCAGGCGCGGGACCAACAATATACAGCTAAGTCTGCTATGGTCGTATCGCGTAGTAGTGACATTCATTTTGCTAAGCTGGTGGGGCATGAATTAGTTGAAACCATATGTGATATGAAAAAAAAATTAAGTATAAGAAAGGTTGGAATTTATTTAAAAAAATACATGATACACACACGGTTTCGTTTTCTGCACTTTTCTAACCGAACACCAAATTTTCGAATATATCATAAATATATATATAATATAATAAATATATTTCCACTAACCCTGCGCAAGTTTTCAATAGTGGTATTGCCCTGTGATGTTTCCCTGGTACCTTCAGTTAATGGAAACGAACAAAGCATGTTTATATCTTCATATAGCTCGTTATTCCTAAAAATTTTATACTTATCAAAAAGTAGACGGAGTTCTAAATTAGTTAATTAGAAGAGACAGCTAATATTGTACGTATTTGAAATCATTAAACAACATCGCAATATCCAAGTTTTTTTTTAAATTTAATTGCAATACTCCACGATAAAATCCTCGACGTTTCGCCTCAACAGCGGAGAATCCTCAGGAGGTTGCCTGTTCGTAGAGGATGTTGCGCGTTCATTGACTCTTAAAATCTGAATACATCCAATATATATTAATGGTAGGTATTTCAATCAATAAAAAAGGTGGGTAGTTAATTCAACTCGCGCTGTCTCTGGCGACTAATATACGGATGAAAAGAGATAGTTGCAATTTGGGCTGATTTTATCTACGAACACCTACCTGTACCTACACCTACCTGTTGGAACATATCGTTATTTTTTTTTTTTTCAATATCCAATAGGACAAGAGAAAAAGTTTGTATGGTAAAAAGCATGCACTTCCTGTTAAGCCCGAACGCTTTGTTCATAGTAATGTGGAAGATATAATAATGTTGGTATAATTTTAGGATTAAGTTACAAAACAAAAGAGAAAATCTAAAGGAACGGAGAATCAATAAAAATGTTCTTTCATGAAATAGGACATACTCTGAGACGTTGAATGTTGAATAATTGAATTTCTTTGCGCCGCACACCGTCACTGCAGGATACGGGATCTGCGGATAATATTAATTTTGATTTTACGAGCAACTTAAATAGTAGATGTTATACGTTCAGTTTCGATCAAACCTTTTTCTGAAATGTAAAGACAAGTAATTCTACGATGAACTACACTAAATGTTTGTGTGTAGGCTTGATTGTATTTGTGTATTTCCTATGTCTATGAAGGTCACATGCCTGTCTGTTTTAATCACAGTGATGTTTTAATCTTCAAAGGACGATCGCCAAATTCCTCACTTATATTAACATAACCGCGCTGAATTCTACCACCTTTAAATTGCAGTTATGCATGGTGCTGCATCTCCAAAGTGCAGTTTGGACTCGGCTTCTGATGCTGTTGAGCTATCATTATGTAATTCATTTACAATCGTCGGCGCCAAAATGTAAAAAACAAATGATACTTATTACTGTGGCTTACTACAGGCAGAGTTCCATTTTCAGTTACTTTATATATTATACATTTTATATAAGTGGCCATTTACGGATACTTATTGTGGGATACTTATGCTAGTCATGTAAATTATCTAGAGCGAATTCACATTAGTTATCTAGTAAAAATTATCTAAAAAAATTTACTTTTTTAATACCTTCCATATGTGAGTAAAATCCTCCGCGAAGCTAACTATGATAGGGTTTTGATCCCATTTTGTCCAGATTTTAGCTATTCTGTTACAACATATTACTATACTGACTGTGAATATTAACATCCAAAATAATCTGAAACCATACGGAAAACATCTATTACATTTTAGATAGGGAGAAGTTCCTTCTAGTATAAGAAAACTATATATTATCCTTTTGTATATTTTTCAAAATCAATACGTATTACAACTTTACGCAATAAGATTGTATACAAAAACATCATCTGGCATAATCTGTAACATATATTCAGTGACCACAGATTAACGCGATTAATATCACACTTTATTAAAACTTTAATCTCCAGACAACATGAAAAGTCCGTTCTGGTAATTAAGTTAAAAAACTATTAGTGATTCAAAATTATATTTCTCTACTTACTTTTCGACAATAGTTCTCTGCCTTTCGCCCATATACCTCACACCATGCAGACTAGAGTTCAATGAGTAGTCAATCAAGTATTCTTTAATAGTGGAAATTTTACTATTCTTTTTCATCACATGTTCTACACTGCTAATGTTTCCCAGACTACCGGATCTAAATAAGAAACGCGATACGATAACATACGGTTGATGAGGATAACGATACGAGAATAAAATATGAATGAATAATATCAAAAAATCATTGCAATTTATTAATTGGTAAATTCACTGAAACAAATTTACACCTAAAATGGTAATAATAATATGCGGAATGAGGATCTTATGAGGCAAATTAGGTATCTAACGAATAGAAATAATAAAGTTCTCAACTACGCCGTTCTTATTCCTAAAAATTCATTAAATTTAACACTATTATCGTACCAAATCTGTTTACATACGTTTGTCATAGTAATTTTATAACATTTTATTCTAATTAAAACAATATTAAATATCTTCAAACCAATACTAAATCTTAAGTGATGTGTCTAATTCACGCAGTTTTCGACTGACTTTAAAAAAATTGAAAAAAGTACTATAATTCGAGGCATATAGTTTAAATACACTATCCTATCATAAACAAATTATATATATATATATATATATATATAATGTTTTTGATGGTAAGTGTAAGATTTTTGTAAGTATCAATGTAATAGAAATCTTAAAACACCATACCTCGGTCGTCTTTTCATACCGACGCGCGACGTCCATTCAAAGCGATTGCAAATTAAAAACTAAACAGCGACATTAGTTATTGATATTAAAAATAAAATTAGGTTATTTTTTATCAAACACCCCTTGAGAGTCACTGGTTGTTAATTAGTCAGTATAATTTTGCATAAATGACCCAGCTTGACTAGCAACACGTAGTTATTTATGCATATATTAATATTTAATAACCTAAATGGAGTAAAAGGGCGCGCCTATGTACACACGCGTGAACGTATCAGGCTAACAGCAGTTCTACCCGGTGCCGACCGATTTGCTCTAATCATTTGAGGCGACATTTAATCCCCTCATAAAATTCTATTACAAAAAATAATTCATTAATACTAAAACATATGTAATATCTAGAATCTATTAATTACCCTGTACCTTAAAACCAATTCGGGCAAAAACTTCCGTACCATTATTCGATGAAAAAGCTCTTGTTTCTTGTATGGGACCGTGATGTTAATGTTTTTTTTTTTTAATAATAGTTTATGTGTTATAGTGGCAACAGAAATATTGTGAAAATTTCAACTTACGAACTTCACACACTTCACAATCTTGGCACCTGTAAATATCTTCATTCTTTTGTAGAAATAGTCCACCATTATTAAACTTAGGCTAGGTTTTTGATGAGATAACATAAAATTAACTATTATACATAATATAATATTAGTAAAGCTACTGAGTAGGGCTATGTCTCTCAATTGACATTGCATTTTCTTGATCATTATATTACATATATAGCAAGCAACCGTCGAACACATTACAGACAGATGATGATGATGATGTGGTTTTATGTTCAAAATAAATCATATTGAGCAATCTCTTAGAAATGGTACTGGAATATAATTCTTCTATATATAATTCTTGGTATATATATATATATAATTCTTCTGTGAGTGTGTATGTCACTGATCTTCTCTCAAACCACTGGACCTATTTTGATGAAATTTTTTGTGTGTATTCAAGGGGATCTGGGAATGGTTTAGATTCAAAATTTTGTCCGCTGGACAATGTTTTTTTTAATTAATTTTTAATTTTTTTAGTAGTTGTTGATTTTGGAATGTTTTACATTGGATCCGACATCCGGCGCTACCATCGCAGTGTCAAATTTTAAATAATATTCGAATAATTAATTGAAAATTGAAATCACATATATGGCAAAACAACGTTTGCTGGGTCATCCAGTATATATCTTTCCTAATCCTAATCTATGATTTTTTTGCTAAAAAAAACATCACTCAAGAACGTGGTGGGAGTTGCGAATATTTTCATTACAATAAAAAAAACAATTGTGTGTTTATCGAGTTTATTCACCAAGATTACATACAGATTTAAAAAATTAACGTAATATGAAAATCATTCTACGTACGCAGAGCGGTCAATGACAATGAGACTATATTTGACCATGAAAAACGATCGATACACAATTCTTAAAAAAAATCTTAATTTCTGAGTATCATTTCATTTATAAACGTTCACATCTTATCCACAATATGTGATAATCGTTTGTATAATGATCGGGGAATGAGTAAATAATTTACTTAGATATAATACAACCTTGGATGGTTTGTATGCACACGAATACGTCAGGTAGAATTGTATTGATCAAAAATATTGAAAATTACTTAAAATAGGCAAAGAAGTAATCTTAGTGAGAAAATTTATTGGTTATACTAGTTACTTCTTATTAGTACTACAGACATATAAAAACAGCGTATGTTTGATTTAGAGAAAGGTGTTTTTTTTTTTTAATTTTAGAGATAAGAATTTTAAAAATCCGCTATTTTACATTTTTGTCTACCTGTAGATATTCTAATAAAACTTTAAGAGATATTTTAATACTTTTGGTTATGGAGTCTATATGTGAGGCTAGAGATTTTTTAATTGAACAATTCTCATTGAACTTTGGCATAATACTACTATGGTAAGCCGCAAAATTAACGAGGAACAGGACATTTTAAATTAAAATCAAACATATTCGCACGAGATCCTGTTCTTTCCTTGTTTTTTGAGAAATATGAATGTATTTCAATGTAATGTTCACCTTTACTTTTGGTACAATTTAATTAATTCAGTTCATTGTTCGTTACATCTTATTCAGCTAAAATAATTTTACGTCTAACAACAAGTCTTCTGGTTCTTATTTACCCAATTCAAAAAAAAATGATTAAAGTTAATTATATACGGAGTATATAATATAGTGGAGACATTACGGTAATCATAGGTTACTCTTGAGTCCTGTCTGTTTATTAATACCCAAAAAACATGGTAATGTTAAATATAAAAAAGGATGGTAATCCTTTTTTATATTTGGAACAACTTTTTATTATAAATAATCATGTTTTGTCCAATATTATAAAGAAACTTTTGTATCGTATGTAATGTTTTGAGTGACAATAAAATGCAAGATAATGAGAATATTACTTGCGATGGGCCCGATTGCGTCGCATGTTTGTGTGGCACTGGGGACAGTACCACTTGCCTTTCGGTGGTGCGGTGATACCAACGCACGGGTAGTGGAACCACTCGTAGGGGCACTGCAACACATACATACACATAACAATAATATTCTCAAAATGCGACTCAGACGCACAATGCACATAGCCGGACAATGTTATAGGCTGGTAAAGACGGGAAGACCGAAGTATCTTTTGGATAAGCTCGAATGGGTAAAAGACGCGCACGAACTTTGTACACGTAGCAGAGACCAGAGTCTATTGAAAATACCTTAGCACAGAACGACAGGATTCCAGGGCAGTTTCAAGTATGCGGCTAGCAAAGTGTGGAATGACCTGCCGCCACCACTGAAGGAGAAAATTGCGTTTACAACGTTTAAATCAAGGATTAAGCATTTTCTCCTTCAGAAACAGCGTGACGATTTCGCTGCCGCATACTCTTAATTTTAATTTTGTATATTCCCAATTTGAGCAAATTTAATTATTCCATTTTTTTTTCTGTTTTTTTTTTTATATTTATCCCAATTTTTTCCCAATTTCTGTTTATTATATTTATACTTTCTTATTTTTAATATATTATATCTTATTAAACCGATTATATATTATATCTCTATATATATTTTCTGGTTTCGTCTATACAACAGGAGCAGGCTGAAAAACAGCGCTGTTTGAGAATTCAAACAGCTTTAAGCTGAGTCTGGTCCTGATTGCCCGCCTTTAGATCGAAACAATCATATTCTCTCTCTCCTATTTTTAATGATATTTATCTTTCTTTTTTATAAATTTGTTTTTTTTTCAATAATTATTAAGTAGTTTCCACTATATGATTGTGATTAAGTTTAGTTTTTAAGAATAATTAAGTATAAGTTAATAGTGGCAATGGCAATAAACGATTCTGATTCTGATTATAATTTATTGGTGATGAAGAACAGGAACCTCTCAAATAGAGAAAACTTACGTCGTGGTTGTCGCAGGCAACCATGTCGCCGTAAGAAACCTGGTTGCAGATGCAGTAACGCGGCTCGTTCGGGTCATAGGCCCATTCCTCCTCCACGGGCTCTTCGATCACTGCTTTGGTTACTGTGTTCATGGGCCTGGAGAAAAATTCAGAATAATTATAAAAAAAATCAACATATGCAAGAATACAGATTTAACATTTCCATTTGTATATTATTAATTAAATTTTACAGAGAAAATCGATAGAGTAGCACCAGTTTTGACACCTTAGACTGCATAATGTCACTAAACAGGATAAAGGATGGAAATGGTTCTTAGCTTTATAAATTGACGATTTCTTGAACCGGAATTACAACGGCTCACTGCTGGCACTCTCTATTTCTAATTTAATCTATTAACATTTATTATATACGAGTGTTTTAATATATACCAAGTTTATAATAAATCTTTAAATTTAATCCCCTTGTCCCAAACGATAACATATAATAACATTAACATTGAGTACTAATTGCAGTATTTAAATAAATTATCTCAAGTATTAATATATTAATATTTCTAGATTTGTAGTTTGACCACATCATAAAATTTTAGTTTAACAATCGTGTGTTATAAGAGTAACTTTATTTTTTCATTACAGGATCTGTTAATGACAGCCCAGTGAAATCGTATTTTCAATAAATATATCAAGCATACTTACACAAGCGTGGGCGATGACGACCTGCTGGCAGCCATCGACGCCTGCGCATGCAGATTGGCGCTGCTCGACGAATAGCTTTTCCTGTTTCCAAATTTTATTACCATATCTTTTTTACTTTTACGATTTTATTACTCATTTTCACACACGATCGATTGAAGCAAACGTATTTATTCACATTATAAATACGTTACGCACAAAATATTGACTGTAAGAGAAGACCCGGTCTACTGATTCATTAATATCATGGGCATAAAAATAACACTTTTAATTAAAGTACTGTTATTAAGGACAGACGAGAACTAGGTAAAACAGCACAAATTGATTGATTTATCTTCAATTAATAGAACTTATAATCTTCCTCTAAGTAAAAACGATACCATTATATTTCAATGAGCTTTCGATAATATTGATATTACGATGTATTCGAGATTTGTTTTAGGCTTAGATATGAAAAGTATTTTTTGATAGGTTGACATTATACATTATTTTATTATTGTAATAAAATTATTATTAAAAAAAAACTGTTAATATTTGTCGACACACATATATTTATCACCAACACTTAATTTTGAATAAAAAATGTTTAAGAAAATTGGATTACAGTGAAAAAGTAATTTCCGCGAGAAATTTAACGAAGACGAACTCGTACAGTACAGTACGAAGTCAAATAATGAATATATACAAATCTATCTCAAAATATATATTATAGCGGACGAGAAAAAATTACAATACTCTCATATACTTTTTCATCACTGAGTTATTTTGATAAACAAAAATAGCATGCAATGAGCTGTGTACGTGGTCACGGTAGACGCACGCTGTAAAGTACGCGAAAAGTCGGAAAAAATTAAATTTTGCAAAAATACACAACTGAAATCCGTTGATAAAGTGTTTCTCTTTAAATGAGGAACAGCTATGTTAGTAAAAGACAACTCACTTCTGTTTGTGGCGTTTGTTAGAGCTCCCCGACGAGTGGGCGTGGCCGCTGTGGTGCCCGCTCGACACTACGGCCGAACCTGCAATTAGTGCATATGTACTAATATTAATTTATTTCATTAATGTAACATTTTTAAACATTATAATAGATACGTATGTACTATCTTTGTGATAATTTACTCTACAGTATGTTATAGTAGATATGAATTGAGCAGCGCACCATGGTCGTGATGGGTCGTGTGGTGGGTGGTGTGCGAAAGGTCCCCAGCCACCGCTTCGTAGGACGCCTTCAGGGACGCAGTACGACGCCCTTGCTGCATCTACAATTATTTTTTATTGCTTACTTCATATATATCACTTTAACTCTATCTCTTCCAAGCATAAACAATATCACTTATATTAAATTAATAACCTGTATGTTTTCTTACTATACTAATGACATACACATCTATTCACGAGACCTTAATTTCTTAAAAGTTTTTTGTCAGTATTAAAATTTTGCTTTACAAATTGCTTAAGTCCTTAATTATATAAAATAGATCTTTCTTTTATTAATATGGTATAGAAAAATTTAAAAAATAATAGAATGACTATATAAACCCTATATTCATTAGTTAGAATATTAAGAATAGTTGATAATAGAAGCTATAAAATTACAGTCTTTCTACACTGTACTAATTCTGTAACTATAGTTTTATATTTATATTATCCTTAGATTATCACACAATTTTTATTTTTATTTTAATTATTATGTAATTGACATATAAAAATATTACCTGTTGTGTGGCAGCTATAGCTTGGCTGGCCGCTGCTGCTATGGCGCTTCCAGCATGGCCCAAGGAATATGAATCACGACCCAAAGCAGCCTAAAAAAGGAGCAAATGCAATTTTTATTACAACACATTTTTTTATAACGACTGTACTGTAATATGATGCACTCAAATTCGGTTATTTAAAAATCACTTAGCCGAATTATAGTACAAATAGTTAATGACCGCAGGCTATACAATTCCCTTTTTCAAATAACCTAAAAGGTGCTCAAGTTATATGATATGCAAGGTCCTAAATTGACTCCAGTAATAGCTAGTTTCTTCCTTAGTTCAAAGTGTACTTATTTCATTAGAAGTTTAAATTTAATATATACATACTTTTCTATAGTTTAAAAGTTTATGTTCATTAACTGTGTTTACCTGTATAGCAGAATCAGTCCTCGAGAGACTTCCGTTGCTTCCATGGGAGCGTGCCTCTCTGTTACTCCAACTCTCGCGACGTTTCTCTGCTCTGATGCGGTACCTGTAACATATTCAGTATGCCATCATGACCTTCAAACATGGCATTTTATTAGGCTCTTTAAGTACACTAGTATTTTAGAATAAAGGCTAAAAATACAATTACTTCAAGATTTTATTTGTTTGTATCTATTTTATAATGGTGCGCAATAAAATGTATTATGGTGAGCTAAAATTTGAAAAATATAAAAAATAAACAATCTCAAGTTATTTAAAAAAATGTAGTAAGTCAGTTATTAATGGTCTGCAAATATTTGTGAGTCTGTTACATTTAATATTCTTAAAACAATAAATTGATTTAAACAGCTGACTGACCTTGATTTAATGTTATTTTTATAATCAAAATATTAGCTATAAATTAAATTAAGTATCAAGTGTGAAAGTTTATTTTTCAAATACATAACTAGGGAAGCCTTCTTTTGTTTGAATTACTAACCATTGTCAAGATTGTTTACAGAACAAGAATAGCAGCCAGATTTTAATTTTGATATAATAGAATGAGGAAGAATCTTAAAAAGTCGTAAATTATAAAAAAGCAATTTAAAATTGTATGACAAAACATAGCATTATCAGTTTGTATGATGAGCTTGAAAAAATTCATTACACACCTATTTTCCTTATAATGATTGTTACTTGATGATGTGGTATGGTTTGTATTAGAATCAAGATCAAGGGACCTTTTCTCCAACAGTTCTGTAATCCCCTTATTATCAGCTTCAAGTTCACACTTAAACTTATGTAGTTCTGTATCTGTAAAATTATAATATATGCTTGCAGTATGATAATAAATTATATAAAATGATGATCTCTTATTATGAAACAGTATATATAAGACACTTGAGTACTCTTACAACTCAAAACACTCATGGACTGTGACAACTGACTCCTGGTTAGGCTTTAAGCTACATACATTTGCTATGAAGTTATAAAATATATTTTGACTTAACTCACTATAAAAAGTAAGAGCTACTTTTTAAGCATAAAAGAAAACCCAGACTTCGTTTTATAGGCTTTCTACATGAACCATGACCACATAGGCATTTAAAGCTATATATCAGTATGAATTGATTTTTTTAAATAATAGCATATATAATAAATAAATAGTCTTACCTAATCTACGCAAATATCTATCCACGAGGTCATACATCTGATTTGAAAGAGTTACTTTTTCGTCTGCTTCCTCTAATGTCTTGTTATAACCCTTTTTGATATCTGCAAACTCAGTATCTGCTTGGTCAGAATTTATATCACCTCGACGACAGCCTCCAAACAAAGTGCGAACTCGTTTTTCTAATGTATCCATATTATCTATAAATATAATTTAAATAAAAAGGAAAATGTTAACTAATATTAAATTTTAAATTTAAAATTTAAACTACTTTGAACTCACTTTGAACCGACAAATCCATTTCACGCATTTCTGTAAAGCGATCTCTTAGCTCTTGAGGTAGATGCTCGATCACTGTAAATATTAATTTCTATATACTAAGCTAACAAAATTAAAATGAGTGTTTAAATTTAAATTACGCGCCAAATAATGTAATTGATTTTTGTGTTGTGTATAGAAGGCCTACCAACCGTAATGGAGATCGGGCTTTGTGATATCAAAAGTTAAAATATACATACTTTCTAAATAATCCTCGAGATATAACATTTTGGTAAGTTTATTTTATTTTTTTCTTTAAAATCACACGTCAATCAATTTGAACTATAAATAAACTTCATTAACTATGTTTTGGTTAGTAGAAATAGAAATGTTAAATAAGGAAAATAAAATTAAAGCGTGTTACGTACACGCCCAACTTTGATTGTTGACAGATTGCTTACGGTCTACAGATTAGAATCTAGATTTAGAATCTGTAGACTGTAAGCTAGGTACTTAATAATTTAATAATTCTTTTCTCAACTATGACTAAAATTTATTCCAGATAATGATACGAAGACCTTTAACAGAAATAAAGTTGAGACTTGAAGATTTACAAGAATATGAAAATTCCCGGAGGGAACAGAATCATTTGTCCATAGTACAGGAAATGAGAGATGAAAGTTCCACTATTATTACTCCAACCACTGGAGGACCTAAAAGTACTGAAGAAATACACAATAGAATTGGTTTTGCTCCGAAAAAGAAAAGTAGTGAATCAAGACTGTAACACAAATAATGATAATTTAAGCATATTCTAATATTAAAATGGTTGAGATTTAACCATAATTTTTTATTAATTTATAAAATAAAATTCTTATAATGTTAATTGATACTAATAAACGAGAGTGACACCACTTACTTGACTAATACATAGTCACAGAACAACATACTGCATAAAATTTTATAAGTACAATCGATTTTAGCTTTGATTATATACGTTCAATATAATGTCATTGGAAAAGGATCCATTTATTTTCTTTCATTTGGTAGTTGTAATGTAAATCACCATAAATATAAAGTCGAAAACATGTGCAAATTTTAGCCGTTGCTAATTTAATAATTTTAAGGTAGGTTAGGTATATGTTAACTCATTTTATTTTATGGGACTCATTTATTTTGTATTAAACATTAATCTCAGCCTCATCTTTGTCGGCCCTCGAGACTTTCAAGTAAACAGTTTGGGTAGGGACATCGTTCAAGTTTAATTTTCAATTCATGGAACTAATAACAGCGTACGCGCTATTTTATGTAAATTAGATAGAGATTGATATTTTTTTAATTATATTTTTTTAATATGTCATCATGTAACTATATACGTCCCTGGGGAGAATGCTGCTTTGAACCTGAGCATTAAACTTAGCGCAAGATTATAGAAGCGGTAATCTTGCACAGTCGGGACTCTGGTCCAAAATACCGTTTACAACCTGCATAGGACAAGGCGTGTACTGTCCACACAATCGAGACTCACTCATCACACACTCTCAAGCGAATATGGGAATGCATTATGTATTTAATATTTGGTGTTTTTATTTATTGTTTAGCATTAAGTAATATGAATTAGAGGACAATAATGGATTAGCAATGAGCATTTAATGATTTTATTTTATCATTTAGGGTAAATAATACATCATTGCCTGACTAAATGACGAATCATAGTCTATACTCTATAGCACAGAAATTAAAAGATCGTGTTATTTGTCAGTTTAAAAAGTCCTGCAGTATATTGTTATATTTATATATAAGTTTCTAGATTTTACTAATAAAAGTAATCTGTGTTCTAGATTATTCGTTTCAAGCGTGAACTTCTGCACAGACTTTTAGTTCTATCTAAAATACCCGAAGTAACAAGCATAACTACCCATAATATTTATCATTTTCAAGTAAAATTGTAAAACGTTACACGTTCTATTGGATAAAATACTGCCACCGGACATAACTCCAGTTACAAAAGTGATCTATTATGTCTAATATCAAGATGAATGAGGTTTGTAGCTGTACAAACTTGTATGTATTGTTGCTTGCTATTGCTTTTTAATGGGATTGAAATTTAAACCAAACCACGAAACAATAATTTTAGGTTACAACGCTAAACTGTACATTTATAATTATAATTCATTATACATGCTTAAAAACTGAATACTAATTTACATTGTTCTATAATTGGTGTATTTTCTAGTTACGGAGTGACATAGATGAGTTAAAAGAATTATTAAAGAAGGCTAACCGGAAAAGGGTGCAAGATTTTTTGTCTATAGAAATTCGCAAATTAGAAACCGAGTGGATTAACCTTAAAGAAAAATCCCAGGAAATTCCTATGGAACTTGTTAGTCATGCACCATCAGTGTCCGCTCAAAAGAAAAGATGTCAGATTAAATTAAATGGATATGGTAATTAATAATTAATCTTAATATAAACTTATTACTTAATTGAAAGTAGTCCCCATCTTCATAAACTCTTCATTTTGTGTTCTATTACTGAGGCTTTGTTGTCTGTCCAGTTTCATTTCAGTTAATTAGCCACTATTGTTGAATAATAACTAGTGTCCAAAAGATAAACGAGGACTTTAGTTCAAAATTACAATTAGACCCATTTAGTTTACAAGTGAGGTGTATAGTTGTAACAGTTGAAATATTGAAAGGTGATACAGAGTTCATTCAATTACAGTAATCTAAAATTATCTAGAAAAAATATGTAGGCTATATGAACTCTAAATTTATGTCCACAAATTATCACAAGAGTTGACAATTAATAACACCAATATATAATACACAATAATATATTTAGTCTTATATAAAGTTTTATATAAAGAAAAGTGTAGTATGTGGTCCTTAGATGTAGAGTGCACCACCATATGTTTTCAATGAAAATATATTTCAGAAGCAAAAGACTACTTGACACAAAACTTCATATGCATTTCTATAAAGTTTGTATAAATAAATTATTTAACCACTCCAAAACATTATAGGCTGGGATCAATCGGAAAAGTATGTTAAGGTATTTGTCACTTTAAAAGATGTTCAGACAATACCAAAGGAGCAAGTTACTTGTAATTTGACTGAGAAGTCCATGGAACTGTGTGTTGAAGACTTGGATGGCAAGGATTACAGATTGGTCATTAACAATTTGTTACGTCCCATTAATGTAGCTGAATCTCATTGGAAACAGAAGACAGGTACAGTTGTAATTACATAGTGGATTCATTGAAATATATTTTATATAAAAAAATAGATAACATAAAGATTCAAGTAATGTACACCTAATTCTTATATATCTGATTGTGATCTAATGGATGACTTAAAGAGATTGAATTGGCAATAGAGCACTATGTTATGTACAATTATGAAACTGTGAAAATATTTTTTTGGTACTTCCAGATATGGTTGTTATATTCCTTGCAAAATCTGATACCACAAAATGGTCTCATATGACTGAAATTGAAAAGAAATTTGAAGACAAACGTAATAGTCGTTTGAAGCCAGAACCAGAAGGAACGGATAATAAGGATCCTCAGGCATCTATTATGAGTCTTATGAAAAATATGTAAGTTACTTAAGTAGTTCAAGGTTATAGTGTGTTGATTTTGTTAATTGTAATAAGGTGTTACTTAAATCCCTCCGTTAAATTAAGGTATTTTTGAATTTTTTCAACTTTTACTAAGAGATGTTTTGTAAGGCTGAATAGTGTGACTCAGCCCCTTCATCATCACTTATCACTGTCTTTTAAGTTGCATTTTATTTGTTATAAGTTATTTTCGTATATTAATCTTTTAACTTAAAAAAGATGTTTTCATCAGTTGCCAATCCCTTATAGAAATTATCATTTACTGCATCATTTTTAATCTGTTTCATTTGTTATTGATCTGTATTGATATTGATTGTGTCACTGTGTAAGGTTTTTATTCTGTGAAATAAAACTAAACACATTAAAAAAAATCTTAAGAGATTAGAGAAACTGCTATGGTGCATATAATAGTGTTTTAGTTTTGTAAGGTCACATTATAAACATTTGCCAATTCTATGTTTCAGGTATGAAACTGGAGATGATGAGATGAAAAAAATGATCACAAAAGCATTCTATGAAGGACAAAAAAATAAAACTAGCACTGTAGACTTGTAAAAAGTGGTTGTTAAGTGGTAGACCTTAGTTTTAAGTTAAACTGTAAAACTTTTATGATTTGAAATAAAAAAAATATTCCATATAACAGTTTTATTTCACATTAAATACATTTTTAAATTTCACTATTCATTTACAACAATATTCATTTGCTTATGCTAACAGTATTCATTTTCCATGATCGCGTATGTCTGTGTAGTTAATCAATTTTGTTAACTGTTTGAGAAAGCCATGAAAAGGACCTAAAAAAGAGAAAGAGAACAAAATCAGTTATAGACACCAACATAAACTGAAAATGCTGTGTTAATTTTAGAAGCACTTACCTGGTTCTCTTTTTAGTGGAGTCGGTCAAATTGCAAACCTTGAAAACAATACTACAAATATAAATTGCTTGTAGAGCGTAAACAGCGGCTTGCCAACTTAACAATGAGTCTTGTTCATTACCCATACTGCTCATTGTGTTCCTTGAATGATCAGAGTTCAAGACGTATTCGCGAATTACCCCGTTTTTTTTAACATTCTCAAACTTCTGAACATTAGATTCCATGTTATCACGTCTGATTTGATTCATTCTTCCATTAGCAGTATTATCAGTTGTAATTCGTCTATCTATATTTCTATTCACATTCTGTCGCATCCTACTGCCTTGATCGCTGTTGTCTCTAAAGTTAGAGCTTCGCATCTGACGATCATTAAATCTTGTGCGCCTTATTGTATGTGTGTAGCCGGTTCTTTGTTGTAGCCGCTCAGAAGTTCGGGCTTCATTATTCCTCAAAGAATTCCTGTCTATAAATCCTCTCAGTCTTTCGGAAGATTCTTTAAACCTGTCAGCCAATCTTGAGTTCATACGACGTCTTAGTTCAGTGTTACGTTCGTTTATTTGAGCATCCCTTTGTATATTATTTCTAATTCTGTCATTTTCAGTAGTGTATCTAAAACTGTTTCTTTGAATGTCTCCTATAGATGAACGTTGATTTTTGTTAATACGAGTATCTTGGTGGTATATCTTTCGTACTTCTCGCCTCACAATCCTTATATTATTGGAATCTCTTTGATTCTCTCTAGGTGTTGAAAACGAGTCATCTGTATTTATTTTTATCGAGCGTTGTGTAGCTTTTCGTGTACAAGCATATCTGATTGTCTTTTCTAACTTCTCTGTTACAGCAGCTGTTTCCGTGAAATCTCTGATGTTCATTATTTGTAAAGATCTGAAAACACCCCGTATGTTTTCGCTTGAACGTTGATTTCCATTTTCGCGAATATTGCGTTCATTGTCCCGCAAGTTAGTATCGCGTCTTAGAGCAAACATTGATCTTGACTCTCTGTTATTAGTGAAACTTATTCTTTCCGAAGATCGCGACGATAGCACTCGTGCTCTATTTATGCGTAGTTCGTATCTATTTGAGCGCTCATTTCTGATTTCTCGTTCGCGGCCTACTACAGTATTTTCCCTGCTAGTTCGAATTATTCGTTGTTTGTCACGACTGATGCTACGATCTTTTTGAATATCTTGCCTTGATGAAATTACTCTTTCAATCTGCCTTGATGTAATAAAAGGCGCTATGCGGTCTCTATGTTCATCTGATATCGCGACTTCGTTTATAGAATGTAAATCTCGTCGATTCAGGCCAGCTCTGTATGCATTTCGGAGTAGCTTGGAACTATCTGTATTCTTGAATTCTCTATTAATCCTGGAAAGTCTTCGTAGATCTTTTGACGATCTTATTATCCTATCTTCTGAATCACGGCGAACTTCTTGAGTATTTTCCCTTTTAATTCTATTAAGTTCATTCAAAGATTGCATACGTTCATTAGTGTAGTGCATTTGTCTGTCTGATCCGGTTCGAACATTATTTAAATTTTGAAGAGAGTGGCGTTCATTGTCATCTAATCTGTTTACAGATAATTCTCGGTTTGTTACTAGTCGAAAATAATGATTTCTCTTTGCCTGTCCCTGACGAAAACTAAGACGCTCATAATTATCTTTGAAGCGGCTTAAACTTCGATCAGATTTTCTGGATTGTTCAGTTCGAGCTCCAGAACCCCGCCTATTCGCCTGTAATACGGATATGTCTCGATATTCCTCTCTAATTGTTGTTTCTGGGGAAGATTTCCTGAGACGTATGTCTCCGTCATCAAAAGATCTTATATCTGGATGAAAAGAACGCAGTGAGCGTCCATAAGAATATTCCCTTCCATCAACAATTCTCACGTCCGCTTCTATGGTGTTCAAAACACAGAGTAATAGTAGGAGTGGAAAATTCCAGTTATACATAGTACCAACTACTCCTCTCTTGTACTTTTATTTTCTTGAGCTGTTTAACCGAGGCTGGTTGGTGTTGAACTGCCTTTGAATATTTCTCTCAGTCCTTTTATACGGGTTTGGAGGTTGTTTCGAATAAATTTATATTAAACGCCAGAGTGAACACAATTTTCCAGCACCCTACGTTATGCCGATAGAGCGACGCAAACCCCGGCACACATTTTTAATTTTATCGTTGAATGAATCTTAACAACATCTAGGTGTAGACTATATCTAGTATGATAAATTGTTTTTTTTATATTTTTACTCAGGCAGTGTGTGAATTTGGCAGTCTATGATGTTTGTTCCTAATTACAAAATAGAAACAAACATCATAGACTTTAATTATAAAGTAATAATATAACTGGTTAACAAGTACTGAAAAATACAAAACATGTTAGGTTTGTATTATTCACATGTTTACAATTTAATTAAATTTAGACGTCTTACTATCTGTGTATCTGTATATGTTATATATAAAATTCTCGTGTCACAGTTTTCGTTCCCATATACCTCCGAAACGGCTAAACCGATTCTTATGAAACTTATTTTTAGACAAAAAATTTAGTTTATATTTTTTTATGATACAACATACAAAAATACATACAATCCTAAATTTTCACCCTTCTACGATCAACCCTTATTTTTTATTTATTAATTGAAAATTTAAATCACATGTATGGCAAAACAACGTTTGCCGGATCTAGTATATAGATAGATACACGTTAACGGTTAAAGGTTATATTAAGGTCTACAACAATAAAAATACAATTAATAAAAGATTCCTTTTCAGATTACACATTTCCAGTAGAAAATTTTATAGGAACCAATAAAAATTCCTATTAAGGCATAAAATACAACTTTCGTTGCTAGCTGTACAACGGTTCGCACGTTATCAGCGTGGTCTCAGCTGCACAAGAAAATTTGTCTCTGCGACCTATATTAACTCATTGAAGCGATTAATGAAAGTGTTCTATATAATAAATATACTCTATATTTATGTGCGTGTAAAGTTTGGCAATTTTGTCTTTTAGTATTTGTATGGACCGGTCAACAATTTTTTAAAATAAATACTATATAATATCTAAAATTAAATTAAGGTGAATTTTAGTACAAATTAACATTGTTTTAAATATAATTAAATGTAAGCCAAGATATAACTAGAGATGAAAGTTATGCCTCGAGAGAAAAATTCTCGTGGATTTGTTAAGCCTTAATTTACCAAGTTAGGGTTGCTTGAAATAAGATACTGCCTGTTGCACTACATTTTCTTGTTTTATTTGTGAGTAAATAATTAATTTCTCTTTCTCTCGTATGTGTAATACTTTCATATTTAGCTGTTATTACGGAAATGAATGGTAATTAAAACAAATCTAGCCTGTGCCAAGTAGTTCTTTTGTGGAAATATACACAATGGTGCCAAGTATTAAAGTGTATAAATGAGAGGTGTTATTTAACACCTCTTATGTATGTTTTATTACTAAGTATGTTTTTGGGGTGGTAAAGAAAAGATAAAATGGGCAACCAATGGTTTATTTTATTTAAATCTTAATCCTAATTGTATCCGTAGGATTGCATGACGGCGGTGAACGGTGCTGTCGTTTTTGCAACTTTCTCACCAGCCTCCTTGGTGATTTTCTAAAACAAAAAATATTTATTAACTTCTTATTGTAATTAAAAGCTGCTTATTTAGTCAGAAATTAAAATCAGATTATATTTTTATATCATGAACATCAAATAATGTAGGTAAAATTGATCATCATTGTTACAATCAAAAAAGAAATTTATATAAATGGATAAATATAAAAATGTCTAGGTTATTCTAAAATTATCTCAATTTAACTATTTATTGTACATAAATTTAAAGGTATATCATTAATGAAATTGTACAGTAGTAGTAAAGTAGAAACTCTGCAAACCTTAAGCTTCCTCTCATATGCGATTTTGTGGATTGCCTTGAACTTTCTCTTGTCTTCTAGCTTGCGGACAACATCGCGGTACTTCCATCCAACTTCATGTGATAGACGGCCAACATGACAGTACTGAAAAAGAATATTTTTTAGAATGAAAGAAACAATAGTTACATATTGACAAATAAATAAATCTATCAGAATTATATATAGCAACATCGTAGCATTCAGTCGCAAATTACCCAATAAATTAACATCATTAAAACTACTTAGATTACTCACATCATGTAGTGTATGTATACTTAACTAATGCTACATTTTTATCCTTAAACCATTGATTAACTATAGTACCCATTTATTTTTCTACCTTCTATCAATGTTATACTTGCCCTACTCCATTGACTGGGAATAGGTGAAGATGAAAATTTAGCCTTTGTTCATTTGATACACTTTCACTTATGAACACATAAGTGTACCTTCATTAATTAAGATATTTAGTTTGAATGATAGATAAAGTATTCTATGACTGAAGTGTTTAACATGAAATCATGAAATCATTAAATTTGTAAACACATTCAGTTTATTTCATAAATCAAAAAAGATAATGTAATTTTTTATGCTTATGTTTTATCAAGCTTATTATAACTGTTAACCCATTTTGGGTTCATTAAAGTTAAATAGGAACAACAGGTGCAACATTTGATAACTAACCTTACGACCAGGCTTCAGACAGAATACTCTTAATGCAGCTGGCACAACTACTCTGCGACGGTTGTCATATGGTGGGGGGCATCCGTCATAAGAACGCAGTCTTCTGAGAGCATCCTTTCCACGTTCAGTCTTGTGGGGAATCATACCTATAAAAATGTTTTACTCTGAATATTGAATGAATTTTAAGAATGGGATCTTAAAGGAAAAGTGTCTCATAATAAAAGGTCTATCACATCAAATCAAATAATGTAGGTAAATAAAAAATAATCATTGAAAGCTCATGCAATAAAATTATATTTACTACTTAGAAAAAAAACTAATTTTGTCATACCTCTGACAGTTTTCCACAAGATTTTTGAGGGTGCTCTGAAGTGGAAGGGACCACGGGCTGGATTTACATTGCAGCGTTTGCGCAAAAACGACATGAACTTCAACTTATTCCTGAAATTATTATATAGACAAAAAATTATTAAAACAGCATTTTATTGTATGTATATATAAAAGTCTACACAATACATTTATCAGACATTTTTATAGTGCAACATATATACATTCAGTCGCAAATTACCCTTTAAGTAAACATCATTTAAACCAAATAACAAACAAGACGATTAATCTGCTAAAGAACTGATGCATTTCCAGCAAATACTTTAACTATTAGTATTTGATGATCTGCTGTAATAACAAAATTGAACTCGTGTCTTGATTATGTAGGATACGTATGTGCTCACCTAAAGAAGTTTCCTGAGATGTTGATTTGTTCACATCTTACGACAACAACTTTGTTTCCTTCAAGAAGGACCTTCGAAATAACTGCGGCCAAGCGACCGAGTAAATGGCCACGGCCATCAATAACTATGGCCTGAAAAATATAAGAGGTATTAATTCCAGGGGGCAATCGAACACACATAACCTAAAATATATATGACAACAAACACCACATTCACTTCTTGTACAGTAAAAATATAATTGTTACCGAGGGAAAATAATGATTTAAGCTAGAGATAAATGTTTTTATGAATGTTTAATACAAAAAGGCGTTTAATAAAAAATTGTCAGCGAGGCTTACATACACGTGCACATTTAGCCGCAAATCACATTTCACTTATACAAATTATGTTGCATTCCATTTTAGTTTTAATTAATAACTTTTAAATACGTGTTTAACATAATTACATGGATAATATTATTTTTAACAATTTTTTAGCCTCACCTTATTGCTAAAGCCCGTCATTTTCACGACAACAAAACGGAAAAGGATAGCTTTTTGGTCCAAGATGGCTACCGGAACAGAAATTTAGGGTTGCCAGTTGAAATGTACACAGATTACGTTGTTCTATAAACGATAAGATGAATCAAAATATGCCCAAGATGAAAAATAAAATATAGAAGAAGTATGGTAGAAGTCTACCTCTTTTTCATTATTATTTTTGTAAAAAGTAATTTGATTCCGCAAATTTAATTTAATTTACGTCTATTAGTCATTATTTTTGTTACGTTTGTATTAATTTCTTAGCTAAGAAGATCACCTTGAAGTTATATATATCATTATGTCGTCAGAGTAACTGAACTTTATTTCTACTCAGAAATAAGAATTTCATTCGAGCATCCCCATCGCAGCGGCCCAAGCTGAGGTCTCACAGAAGACTCCTTTGTGCTGCACAACCAATACCATTCTTGGCAGAGCTTTATTCGCCACACTGCCCAAGCTGAGCTGTTAAGACCCATCAGGCCAACAGCCTGTTTGTGTATTCTCATATGCCTCTATCCATTGCTCAGGAAGGTGCAGTTGTCAAGGAGGCAATTGAAAATAGTCACAAGGACACAGATCAGGTGGGGTGGGTGAACGCTGCTGACGTAGTCAAATAAGTTTGGTCATTCAACAATTCATGTCTATTATTATTCTGTTTTTGATAATTTCTAGCTGTTCCATTTCTCATTCGGAGGCCACCTTCATATAGTATATAGTCACCTTCATATAATAAATAAATACTATATAAATACCTTATAGGTACAGTCTTTGGAGACACAAGGTCTTCTTGAATATGTTTGGCAAATTAAGAATTTTCCGGATGAGCATTTCTATAGGGCAGCGATATTTTCCCTGTGTCGAGTCTCAAAGTTGCAAGTTGTTCTCAAAGGTCAGATTGACCAACATATGACTTACATGTATACACCATCGCATTCAGGATGGAGTTAATATCCTGAAGTGACATTTTGTATTTTTATTTTGGCAAACTTAATTTTTTACGTATTGTTTGTCCTGATGTGTAATCAGGTAAAACAATATCCTTATATTATCGTAAATTATTTTCCATAATCGTGCAAATACCTCACCCATATAGGTCAAACTGAACTTATTACTAACAAAATTTTTACTGATGTTGTAAACACTTTACCAAGTCTTTTTTATTTTTGTTTTTTTTTAATGTTATTAACTATTTCCATTCGACTCCGTAATTTAGTGTCTGTACTGTGTGTTATATGTTATTATGTCACATTAAAGCTTATTTTTAACGATGGGAAATCCATTGACAGACCCATACGCCGGGACAATGGGACGCTGGGAATGGCCCCATTACCATAAGATATGGCTCCTTAGCGCGGATGCCGCAGTGCTACACACCAATCTAAAATAGGGTCGACGGACACTGGGTAGGATAATGATAGCCCTGCAGGAAAATAATTTAAAATACTTGTTCGAATCAGAGCCGAGACATTGGAGGTATCGTTAATTTCTGTCAACTAGTAACGTCATTTTCATACAAATACACTTCTGGACCATACGATATTGTTATTATTGCATCTTAACTAAGCACCCTGTTCTGTTACCTACGTCAAACGTTGACTTGATTTATTATTTGAAAGTATTCTGTCTATGGGATTTATTTCTGTACTTATCATAAAGTCTGTGAGAAAAATTTAAATAATTTATATCATAATAAACAGTTTACAAAGTGAGAATTAATTTGCTTGTGAATTTTGAGTAGTAAATGTAACTAGTAAGTAGTTACTTATTTTCGATGCTTACTAGTTGTTTAGTATTTGCTGAATATTACATCTGCAAAAACCAATTACTTCATAACACGTCGGTTCTTATTTATGATATTTATATACCTGTATGATTTCTTTAGCGAAATGTGGCATAAGCCTATTCACCTAGACTAGAGACGAAAATAGAATTTGCGTAATGGAGATACCTTACAGAAAGATTTTAATTTATCTTTTAACATTTGCTGCATACGCGTATACTGGTATTGGATCTACTATGCTTAGAAATCTTAAGGATGCAGTTCTAACAGCAGAGTCAGTATTTGGTGATGTTTTTAAAAATGTTATTACTGTGGCAGAGAAATTCAAGTCATTGCACGATATTTTTGATGCTGCTGTCGAAGAAGACTGTATATTTTCATGCCCTGAAGGTAGGTGATATTATATAATGAAGGCGTCAAATACGTATATTTTTTTTTATTGAACAATCCTTTCTTTTAGGACAAAAGCCTGTTCGCAATAGAAATCATATTCCTAAATCTGATGGCTGTGGTTCTTTGGGATTTGAGATAGCCACTGAGTATTTGCCACTTGAACAAATGACAAAATGTTGTGATGCACATGATATTTGTTATGATACATGTAATAGTGGCAAGGAAATATGTGATTTGGATTTTAAGAGATGTCTCTACAATTACTGTGATACATATAAAAGCATTAATGTTGCCGCTGATGCAATAACAAAAGGTAACAGGACATTATTATTCAAAATTTATCACATTTGATCAATGAAAAAATTCAAGGTAATTTTGTCTTATCCTCATACCGTAGTGAAATGGTTGAGAGTTATGAAATTGCATCCACTTGTGGATGTTTCCTTCTCTTAATAGAGATTTTGTAGTGGCCTAAAAGCTTGGAGAAACTACATAATCTGATAAAGACTATGACAATAATATAATAGAAGCTGTAAAGTTTAAAGGTTTTGCGAAATTTTGTAATTTTCTAAGCCAATTTAAGAATTTGCCTTATAAAATAACTCTTATTAATTGTGGTTGGATAACATTTTGCTCAACTCATTTACAGGTTGCAAAGGTGCTGCAAAGTTATTATTTACTGGAACACTAACATTAGGCTGTAAATCATATTTAGATGCTCAAAGCAAGGCTTGTTATTGCCCTCCATCAAAAAACAAAAATAAAAAATATGCTACCGGGAACGGCGATTTATAGTTAGTCTCTACCAGAACTTTTGATTCAAGTGTTTAAGCCCCATTATTATATGTAGAGCAGGTAATAATTAATTCTGGTAACATAATATATTAACTCTTTACGTGTTGTGTTGAAAAAATAGTACTGTTATTATTCTTTTTGTTTGTTCTATTTTTATCACTATGTTACCTTCAATGGCTGTGATATTGCTGCTATTCAATTTAACAAATGGCGAAAGAAGTCAGCTGTCAACATTGGTATAAAAGACATAATCAATTTAGTAATAAAGTTGGGTTCATTAGATTTTAATTCAGATTGTGTAACTCATCAAGTCATCACCTTTATATAAAACATTGAATTTCTTTAATAAATGTAAGCTGTGTTTAGTTTATGGTAATTTTCGTTTTCAAATAATTTATGCACCTATATGTACATGAAGATACTTTATACCCCATAGTCATAAAAACCAAATAAGTGTAATTATGCCATTATATGAATAATACACATGCAGTTCTTTTCAACAAAATTTTACATAAGAGATCTTAAGGTATTATTATATTATAAAATTAAAATAAACATTCATATCAATTTTTAATTTAGCAATAAAAATTACATCCTTTATCCTTAGGGATTACATATTTTCTTAAAAATATTTATATACTAAATTTTGAGTATAGGCCTCTAAGTCACTGATAGTCATGAAAATTTAAAACACACAAGATATAGATTTCATCAATGACAAAGGCCACTGTTAATAAATAAAGATCATTTTATAAACTAATGGACGCAGTCAATGCATGTTATATCTTTACACAAGTCAAGCTTAAAAAAATAAATGTAAATAAATGCATTCAATAATATATTATTTACTTTGTTTGCCTTCACTATATAAAAATTATAAGGAATTGCTGTTAACCGATTTATAAAAATTATGTTAGAAGCTCTTTGATTTCTTCCTTTTCTGCTGCCTCAATGTATGGTGTGCCATCTGGTGCTTTTCCATTCTTAGAGGCACCCTGTAAGCATAATATTTTGTAATAAGTGACACTAACCAATTTATGAAAAATATTTCCAAATGTCTTGATAACAAAGTAAAGTTTAAAAAAAAAATAAACAAGTAATGGCACAAGCATATTTGTTCTCATGGTATTCAGTTCATTATGTAATGTGTTTTAATGTTGTACCATTTTAGACAATTATGATGTTCATAGAAAGTTCATTGTAAACACTTACATGCTTAAGTAGTGTTTTGACACAATCTGTATGGCCTTCCCAAATAGCTGCTAAGATCACAGATATGCCATGTTTATCTACAACCTAAAACACAATAACAGTTGAGAAATAGGTATTGCAAGCTGCATTTCGTCTTTACAAATTTTGCCTTACGTTTGGATCAGCCCCTTTATCCAATAAGTAATTCAATACAGCAGTTTGTCCATAGTCTGCAGCATAATGAAGTGGAACTCGGCCATCAATGCGAGCATTTACATCAATTTTCTACAAATTTGCACAAAATAAAACAGGTTATTTAAAAAACAAAGTAGCCAGTTACAAATATGATGATGAACTAAGCAAAATTAAAACAGCAAGCCGAATGGCAAAGTAAAGCAATTTTATAGATGAATAGACCGCGACATCTTACGTGCTTTTCCACGATGTCTTTGACTTGATCAATATCGCCATTTTTGATCCCCCAAACTAATTCACTCATATTTATTTGATGAATATCGTGGTTATCACTAAAAACAAGAACGCTATACCAAATTTCACTTTTCTTTTCTATTAAATACAACAGATTAGATAGTTAGTGTAAGTCTGACATAAGATATTTTACAAATGTCAAGACTAAAATCACCATCTTACTGTGTGTACGTACGTACGTACACACATTTTCGATAAAATTTGCTTGATCTGACGTGTATACTATTGGAACCTAAATACATGCTCGAAGCCAAACAAAATACGAAGACTTGACGTTCGTGTTTGCTTGAGATCAGGCAAGTTCATCTATATTATTTTGATTATCACCTTAAAAAATATGGTGTCTTGTCTACAGAATATCTGAAAGGTAGCTAGGTATATACAAATATTTATAACTTGCATTATGGATGCTAGCACATCTAATAAACATAAATCACATAAATTTTGACCGTACCGAGATCTAACCCCGGACCTTATGTTCTTTAAAGATGTCAAAACGAGGTGACACGCACCCCACATCCTTATTGGATACGGGGCTTGTGAACACTAATTACATAGATGTAAACTGAAAACAAGCCCCGAATGCGGCTGCGACGATACCACTGATCAAACGGTGGATCACTTACTTGTTGACTTTCCTACTTTCACAAGTGCCAGATACGACTCCAACTCGAGACTGGCACGTATTATCAAGATACTGACGAATTATTATTAATTTAAACGTAATTAATAATAATAATTAAGACAAATTACGTTCTTTTGAATATAGATTTGCTCAATAATTTTTCTCTTATTTTTGACCGGCTACGTTGGATGCTGTAGCTAGCGCGATTTAAGCTTGTTTTAATGAAGTTGTCACCGTGTCGACATGGTCACTTTTTGGTTTGGTGCTATGGACGGTAGTTCGTCCGCACAATATTCGAATGTCTAGAAATGACTTATCATTGAATCAAGTACACCGTCAGTAATAATAATAATAATGTCTGCTGATCCGCTGAATTTATGTTGTAAATTGGTACGCGTCTCACCGCGTATGGACTGTACCGTATTCTAATGTCTATTTATCCTTAGGATTCTTACATAGGAACATAGGAACTGAATCTATGGTGAATTTTGGAGCTTTTTAATGCGCATAACTAGCCTTTTTAATTTCTAAAATGTTCATCTGTGGTTGTTCTAGTCTGTGGTAGTATGTAGTAGCTTTCAGTTGTATTTTCAAATTTAAAAATACTGATTAAAGTTTCAACTGTATTATTTACACGATTACTTAAAAATACTTTAAATTCACTTTTACTGCTGACAGTCGATATATAAAAGGTTTATATTCAATGGACATTGTGGTAAAATGTCAACGCGATACTATAAAAACTACTTGGGTAAGAATTATTTTAGCAAAGAAAATCCACATAAAACAACCCATAGTTGGATGTAATAACTGGTTTAAGCACATATATTATTGAAAATGATTATGTTGAATGTTTTCAGCGTCTTATCTACCGAGAAATACAACCACTGTTAAGTGAAATTGTGGAAAAATTTCAGCTTTTAAGCAAATTTGATGAAAAAGAAAATGATGTAGTAAATAAAATGTGGAATGTATACAAACTATGCAGTGATCAAATCAGGAAGTGTGTTCTTATATTGATTGAAATATTCAACTATAAAAAGGAACATAAATATTGTGATGAGGTATATTTTTTAAATACACATGATTGGTTCATTCCTGCTCTCTTCACTATAATTCACTTCTAGGCTAGCCAATGCAGATTGGAATTTTTCTATCCTTAATAAGTTACTGTGTTTAATTCTCAGTCTATTTTTGTATTTATCCTGATCTTAAAGGAACATGAATTGCATACATCACATTAAATTATGTGTTTTTTTACAGGAAAGCTTACAATGTATTGTGGAGCGTCTATCTTGTTGTCATCAGAAGTTACAAGCAATTGATTCTCATGTAGATGCACTTTTTGGTACCAATCATAGCATAACAGATGACTCATTAAATATTAACATAATGTATTTTGTTAATTGGATCGATCAGACATTTGAAATTTTAAATAATCTTTCTAACACAGTTTATCAAACCAATTATAAAATTTCTGAAGATCATTATGAGAAGTGGAAAGTTGATGTAAGTGAATTTAGTGTATTTGTATTTTTTATATTTTGTATTTGGATTTTAATAGATATATATTTTGATATATTTTTATACCCTCATTGCTTAATCTCCCCCCCTACCCCAAGGTTATAAGAAACTTGTTGCACTGCCACATACAGGCCACTTCATATGTTATACTATTTTTTTTTCAATCAATTCTATTTCAGCTTGTAGTATGTGTAAGTGGAATTCACACATGTATAGATGAAATGTTACTATCAGCTATGACTCTTTGTAAATACTGCTTGCCAATGGATCAGCATATTGTTAAGGCTCGATGTCAAGTGGTAAGTTTTAAAATAAGTCATTTGTAAAACACTTTTAAATAAAACTTCTAAAGTCTGTAAATTGTCTCTCCATTTAAGCGTTTGCAACAGTGAAATTTGTTCTGTGGACTGACACTACTATTTGAATTATTAATAAAAAATGTGTTCAATTAAAACAAATACTATAATAACATTTGAATTTTGTAACAAAACATTAAATCGGACCGAATTATTATCATAATTTGCCGCTTCATATATTTCAGGTGCTAAGAGAAACAAAAGCACTCCTCTCTGACCTTATAAGTGGTGATTTAGATTCTGTGTTTCATGCCTCACAAGAGAATTTAATACTGCCAATAAAACCTTCAAATATAAATGTACTAATTGATGTCTTAAAGGACGTACTATATGTGCTAGAAACAAATACAAACACAGCACTATTGGCGCTTGTCGTTCATTGTTTCTCATACAACATATGTCCAGTGGATAAATTGAAGGAGCACTTTGTTGAAAACACGCAATGTACATGCAACGAGGAATGCAATTACGTTAAGGAGTTCGATGTTTATAATGAGCGGCTGATGCAAATCGGATCTTTTGCTATATCGTGTTCATCCGATGAAAATAGTATGTATCCACATCCATTGGGAGAGATGAATTTTCTCGCGTTTTACAGATGATGAATGAAACAGATACAGAAATGTGACTCGATAGATAAACTGTGTGTGATATACAATTTTTTTTTGACATAATTGGATAAGAGTTTGTTTGAAGTCGTAACCATCTTTATTTATTTATATAAGGAATGCCAGCAGTTTACATAACATACACAGATAACTTTTTAAGATAGGAAAATTTCGTCGTGAAAACCATTATAGGCGTACACGCCATTATCAAAGAAATCCATCTCAATATTAGGGAAGAAATTTCGACATTAAAAAATTTATGTGTAATAATATGACAAACATAAAAATTATCTGAAGCAAAACAAGTTGAGTGAGACAAAAAAAATTAAAGCGTCATTGAATCTGGATCTCAATTACTCAGAGCTAATAAAGAAAACCAAAATTATTGTTTGTAGGAGATTGTAAGGTGTTTTAAATTTTAGGAGTGCTTAGCCTTCGCAGTGGCTTGGCGAGTATAGAAGCCCTGGACCCCCATTTAGTACCCGCGCTGATGGTAGCACCGTTGAGCCATAACGCCTCATTACTGGTTAATATTTGGAAACGGGAAGTGGCTGATATAAGGGATCAAGTATTTCTTATTGTTGATCCGACGGCTTTTGCGCAGGTATTAATTTAATTGTAATAAATGTAATTAAAATGATTAAATACATTCCGTTAATGGAGCGGAAAACATGGCATGAGTTGTTGCATTTATGTAGTGCACATAAATGTTTTCTTTCTGCGGTTGACTAGAACATCGTCTTAGGGATAACCTATCCTTATATATTTGCATTATTATTACACATATAATAATTATTTTAATTCAAAACTTGCCAAATGATAAGTTTTGTACTTATTAGACTTGACACATAACACATAAAAATTATGTTATTATAATCAAATCGTTATTTGAATTTAAACAGTTTAAAGATAGGGAATATTTATTTTATCAAACTTGTTTGGAAATTTGAGCATTATTTTTGATATAACTTCTTAGAAATAAATCGTCGTCTAGCAATGGCCAATAATAGTTGTATGAAAGTCTATATCTGTCGTATTTAGCGGCCAAATAATTAAAGGCCTAATATTTAAAGGTTAAAATAATTAAGCAAGTATTTCAGTTTGAGGTCATTATATTGTAACTAAGTAAAATGACGTCTATAGAGTAGCTATGCTACAAATGATGATTTCTTGAAATTTTTAAATGTTCTCAATATCCTTTCAGAAAACCAAGCAAATGATGCACAGTGCGTTGCTTGAGATTATGAAAGATAAAAAATACAACAATACTAAAGTGTGTAGCGTGATCAACACTGGTTGTGTGTTGAGTGATTTTTTTCACGTGTATCGAACCAACGAACCAGACGCTTTGACCCATCAAGATAAGCTGCTGCCATTGCTCAGTGATTTGGACAAAGGTATTATTAGTATATATAATACAAATACAATATGATAACACTTTAATTTATATACTTTTTCAAAACCATGGAATGTGGAATGTGGAACCAGCTGCCAAAAGAGATATTTCCGAACAATTACGACTTAGGGACCTTCAAAAAAAGAGCGTATAAACATCTTAGAGGCCGGCAACGCACTGGTGAGCCCTCTGGTTTCGCGAGTGTCCATGGGCCGCGGTGTCGCTTAGCGTCAGGTGAGCCTCCTGCTCGTTTGCCCCCTGTTTTATATTTTAAAAAACCACACATCCAACAAATATAGTCATTACACTAACATTTTTATATCACTTTACCGGGAATCAAACCCGGGAGCCTTCGCATGCAGGGCTTAAAGTTAAGCTTTTTTTGTCTAATTAGCTCATAGATAAGCTGAAAAGAGATTATCTATTAATTTTCTTTTCATAGAACATTTACCAATTTTCTTTTGAAATCGGTTCTAAACCCAGTTAATTAAATTTATAATATTACGCTAACACATAGCGTAGTGATTACTACAATATTTTTTTTTTCCTTTTTTTTTTAGATCAAGTTACCCCCAGCTACATATCGCTAGGGACGTTATTTAGCTTAATCATTAATATCAGTCAAAAAGAAACACAGACATTCTCTTTAATGAGAGTAGAGGACCAAGGCCATTTGAGGGCACACCTATCTGTTCCCTCTAATGGCCTTGGTGGCCACGCTAACGCAAAATTTTATGGTCAGCATAGTTGCCTTCCAAGCAAGGATTACTACAATATTGAACTCCTTGAGTTCGCGTTCAATTCCGGTTAAAACACTGCTCCGGCTAACACTGTCATGTTTAATAAAAACCAAATTTTTTTGTTTATTCAGGCATTGGATATCAGATCCTTTAGCCTGGTCTTGATAATAATTGTGAACATAGAATTAATAATTTAAACTTTAATTTCCAGTGATACCAGAATGCAAAATTGTCAGCAATATGTTGGCATCTGACGACGAATTCAAATATCAAACGAAACGAACAAACACAACTGCGACTTTCGATCAGTTAATTAAACGTTTAAAGCTCCTCTACACTGTGGTGAATAAAATTAATAATTTATTGTCGCCCGAGGAAGATATTTTTGAGGAGTCGATTAAGAATGGGACTTTCTCAGTTACGAAACCCACTAAGGTGGATCTGACTCGGAGTTTGTTTGCTCGGACGAATATTAAGTCGTCCACCGCGAGGTTTCCATTGGCAAAGTTAACTAAGAATTTAAAAGTTAAGAAGGAACTTAGTTTTTCAATCAAATTGGATGAACTGTGTGATATATCTGATATAAAGGTATGGCTTATCTTTTATCAATTAAAATAAAATACATCTTATATATAAAATTCTTGTGTCACAGTTTTCGTTATACTCCTCCGAAACGGCTTGACCGATTCTCATGAAACTCAAGAGCGTATTGAGTAGGTCTGAGAGTCGGCTAACATCTATTATTCATACCTCTAAATTTTAGGGGTTCCACCCCTAAATTTTAATGTTATTTTATTTGGACACAATTTCTTATTGTTTATATTTCTATGATACAGCATACAAAAATACATACAACCTTAAATTTTCCCCTATACGATCGACCGTTATTTTTTATTTATTAATTGAAAATTGAAATCACATGTATGGCAAAACAACGTTTGTAATTTTTGTGTTGAATAATTCAACAGTTAACTTTCATGATATTATTTCTTAAGTATTTTTATAACTATTGATAAATGATTTTTTTTTTAGGTTCGCAATAGGTCGATATTGTATTCGCCGCTCAAGAAGAGTTCATTGCGAAAAGCTGTATTAAGCCGATGTATGAAGGTTGAGAATATAGCAGATGTATACGAAGATGAGGAAGACGAAATGATGAGCTTGCAAATAACAGGTACAAACACAGTCATATATATTTATTATTTATTTTACACTAAGCACATAGAATAAAGATATAATGGAGTGTAAAGGGCGGCCTTATCGCTATTAGCGATCTCTACCAGGCAACCCCTATTTGAAAGAGAAAAAAAATTTATAAAGAGAGGGAACACGTGCATATACGTGAAATAAAGTATGATACATATAAAAAAAAAATTGATTACTTAATAAAAATTAGAGCTAATTAAAACATGGAACAACAACGATAGTTACGAGGATGAATTATCAGGAAATGCAATCAAGAAGTGTTTGTAAAGATGAAATTTAAAAGAAGAGAGAGAGGGAGCTTGACGTATTGCATCAGGTAAAGAATTCCAGAGCTTTACTGCTGAGACGTTAAAGGATTTGCCGTAAAAATTACAATTATGTGGTGTGGTATATAGTGCATGGTTATAAAAGAAATATTCGATTTCATAGTCCGATTAAATAGCGATGAATGATGACTTTTTTAATAATAATTTTCAGTAATATATCAAATGTGTTTAGTAATCATATTCAGTAATTAAACAATTTTAACTTAGTTTTAAAAAATATAAAATTGAAATTGAAATAAAATTGAAATAAAGTAGCCCAATATTTTCCAAATTGAAATTAATATCATTTACATACATGTAATATAGCTATTCGATTATGGAACTCTCTGCCTTTAAAAATTAGAAAAGCTCAAACCATTTCATGCTTTGATTCGCTGGTGAACGTATATTATCTGTCACTTTAACTCATTTTATTTTATTGTATTGTACCTTTATAAATATAAATTTCTCATGTCTAAATTTAAGTCTAATAATAGTACTTGCCCACCTCCTTTTTATGTTATTTAGTATTTCCTCCAACCTGGGTTGTCTGGAAGAAATAGCTATCGTAGCTATAAGACCGCCCTCTGTACACAGACATTAATTATAAGTTCATTTTTATTTATGTTTTTAAGTTATACTATAAGTTTTTTTTTTCTGTTTTATGTGTGCAATAAAGTATTTTTGTTATTATTATTATTATAAATAATATCAGAAGACATATTTAGACGTGGTCAAATTACCTCTATCAATGTAAATAATATATAAAACACAGACCACAGCCAATAGCTCAGTTCATCACACATGTTTTGATCGTACCGGGGATCGATCCGGGGACCCTCTGTTCGCCAGTCAACCATGGACACCATTGCAACTGGGTCGTATCTATATACGTAGATATAAAAATAAATGTAATAAAAATAACATATTCAAATAAAAACTCTTCAAAGGGAATAGGGGTTCATAATATTACCTTATTTTCAGATGTTTTAAACGACTTAAACAATTTGACAAAATCAAGACGCATGCTGAATGTCACATATAATGATAATGATTTGACGAATGTACTCAAATTATCTGTTAATGAAACAGTTACAAACACAACGGATACAATGAACGAGCCGTCGAATATAGGAACACTGGAAAGGGTTAATGATCTGAAATTGGTGACAAGTAAATTGAATGAATTGAAATCTGCACAAGAGACCAGTCTTTAATTTTAAGAATTATTTCGTATGGATGATCTCCGATGATATTGTAATAAATTATTAGCAATATTTAATAGAAGCCGAGCCGGTGTATTGAAACAAGTTTTTTTCAAATGACTATCATCATCAACACCGTCATCATCATCATCATCACCATCATTTTCTTCTTCATCGTCATCATCATAATCAGCCTATAATGATCCACGGTTGGACATTGGCCTCTCCTTGGAGTGCCACAACACTCGGTCCTCGGCCTTCCTCATCCAGCCACTACCGGCTACCTTCCTAAGGTCGTCGGTCCACCGGGCAGGAGGGCGTTCCACGCTGCGTCTGCCTGTTCGTGGTCTCCACTCGAGAACTCGTCTACCCCAACGGTTATCGGTTCTTCGGCAGATATGACCAGCCCACTGCCACTTCAGCTTGCATATTTTGACAGCTATGTCGGTAACCTTAGTCCTCTGACGGATAACCTCATTTCTGATACGATCCATCAGAGAAACCCCAAGCATAGCTCTCTCCATAGCACGCTGAGCGACTTTAAATCGGTGGACCAGTCCCACCGTCAGTGTCCACGTCTCTGCACCATACGTCATCACTGGCAAGACGCACTGGTTGAAGACCTTTGTCTTCAGGTTCTGAGGAATAGCCGAGGAGAATATGCGGCGAAGTTTCCCGAATGCAGCCCAACCCAGTTGGATGCGCCTTGCAGCCTCCTTGTCGAAGTTGCTTCTGCCCAACTACATGTTGTGAAGCAGCATCTAGGCCTACTCAGTTGAGTTCCTGCAAAGTCAAAGTCAAAGTCAAATTCATTTATTCAAGTAGGATCGTTACATGATCACATTTGCACGTCACTTAAAACTAAATTTATAGGCTTGTTCACTAACGCGCCCGAGTCTGAGAAGAACAAGCAAGAAACTCAGTTGGGTTTGTCTTTTTTTTGATCATGCTTACAACTTATAATTTTTAGAACAGGAGCAATTTAGTCCCAAGCACTTCTGTCATTCAGATAATCCGCGGTCCTGTAATAGGCTTTAGCAATCAATTTTCTTTTAATAACATTTTTGAATTTGTTTATTGACAGCTCTCGGACTTTGCTTGGGACTTTATTATAATAGCGAAGCAAAGATTCTGCCAAATAACAATGCCATGTCCGTTTCACTCCAATGTCTTAAAGACATCTTCAATGTATTAGTGAATAGTTTCGGAGATATCACATCTCCCTGTCTCAGAGAGATCAGACAGCAGTTCAGTTACTAACTACTACTAAATATATATATACATTCTAAAATGCATGTTATATACATAAAAACTTCGTCTGGAATAGATCTGATAAAAAAACCATCTCTGTAGTCTTTTATGTAGTTTTTAAGAAAGCGGGAAGTAGCTTCATTTATAATAAGAAATTGTTACTAATCTTCCGTCCTGAGCATTGTATATATGACAAAGTATGTGATTAAAAATATTTACAAATGAATTTGGTGTTTTTAATAAATTTTCTGTTACGCTTTCTTTCCATTAGTTAAAAAAATAATCAGAAAAAAAGATTAAAAAAAAAACAACGTAATAAATAGAATTTTCAGTCTTAATGTGTCAAATGTATAACAAAATTTTAGTAGTGAGCTGTCGAATTAACATAATCACAAATTTATAAACATCGTTATTTATTTTTCGAGTGACGTCAAATTATGAAATAATCTGCCATTTTTGCCCGTTCGTATGATATATTAATATCGCGACAAACTGTTCCCAGAGCGACCAATCAGCATAGATTTATAACCGGAGTGTAAGTTTCAAAAGGTTGACCTTATGCATATGCAAAAATATACTAGTGATCATAAAGTATAATTCAGATAAAATTTCACGGACGGATTCAAAAAAATTGATATACGTATGTGTCGTTCATTGTTTACGTGCCTGGTTTCAATAAAACCTGGTTATTTTTTTTAAATGAGGGTAAATTGACAGGAGCCTCACTTGATATTATTTTGCAAGAGAGCTTGCAAGTACCATGGCGGCCCTTAAAATGACGGTATGACCAGCTTTGACTAAAGGAATATGAGAATTAGCATTACATGTCTTCGTGTCAACGAGTCGTGTTACCTTTTTTGTAGAAACTATTTTTATTGATATATGATTTATTAGGTATTGATGTACCAGAATTAGACAAGAAAAGAAATAACGAAGACATAATAAAAAGGTTTTCATTCACGAATTGTGTTTTACTCTCAATTATTCTTATACCAACAAAAGTTTTCTTTATATGTTTTCTTTCATTATGACTAATACATACCAACAGGGTATAATAACTTATTTAGTTATTGAATGAGACTGTTACACTATAAAATTACTACCAGGCCTTTATTTTATCCAGAAGCTACTCACGATGAGTTGTTGAATCTATTTCCAACTACGTATTTCTAATGGGCGTTTAGATTGCTCGCTCACCTTCAGACTTCAAGTGTTTCGACAACAAAGGGAATACGTCGAGAGACTTATAATGGAAATTTTATAAGGTGAAATAAACTAGACATTGCAATGTTTAATGTAATAAGTACCTACTATGTATTAAAAGTATTACAAAGTGATAATGGAAACCGTCATGGACTTATATCCAAATATCGTCTTTCGTGACGTCTTTATATACGTACTTCATACACAGAAGTTCATCGCTTTTTCATATTCCGAGTTGGAAAAACTTTTCGCATTCGCATATTACATTTCGACTCATACCTATATGTATTTTTACTAAGAAAACTACAACATAAGTACAACATTTTTTATTACAATAAAGTTAATTCTACATAGGCAAGGTCCAAACTTACCTGCCCTTTTAAACCTAAAAAAAAGTTTCAATACTATATACGAGAAACCTCGACAATCTACAGTTAATTAAAATAAATCTAATGGTATTAAGCGGTGACCTTTCAAATCCAATTTATTTGTCTGTCCCTAAGGAGTTTCGTACCTTTATTGCTTTAATTTAATGCCTTTATTGAGTTCCTCTTAGTCATTCGCTCCTGAACCTTGGAAAAGCATTACTTATTGAAAGTTTAAGTGTATTGTGTAGTGTCAACACAGTAATTAAATTTCCTGATTTTTTACTGAGAATCTACGATATAAAACTACAATTTAACTCTGAAGGATTATTCTGTATAATTTGTTTAGGTATTATAATTGAACAAACATTATTGAAATCTGTACGGTTTATAACATCATATAACGGTATGTGTGAACAGGTAGAAGAAATTCTACGCAAAATTAATCTAGGTAAAACTTACGCTTATTTTGATTGTTCGTCAAAAAGTATCCACAGATATATTTTATCCACTTTGGACAAGTACACTTAAAATTTAAGAGAGGAAATTCTCCCTAATTTAATAACCTATCATTTAGTTTGTTTATACGATTAGACGTTTAATATACATAAACATTTAAGATTTGTGTATCTGAAATTCTATAGATAATAATTATGTAGTGTACTTATAAATGTTCTCCTATAACTAGCTTCACTTATATATAACACTATGTCGTTTCAACATTGCTAATATTTAAAAATTTATGTAATTATTTATATGTGATATTAAAGTTGGCAACACTCTCGTTTTTTGAAAATACTAGCTCCTCCCATGGGAGCCACGCATGCGTGTTAATTCGCCAAACTGATATAAAAGCGACGCTACAATTTTCTATTAGCATTCCCGCCAAGAATCCGAAGACTTAGCAAGGAAATCTAGAAATTGAAAAGTTTAATATTTGTGTGTGTGTGGATATTCGTTCAAGTGAGTATTTTATTTTGCTGCAAAATAACTGTAAAGATTCTTTTTTGTTCAGTGGTTTTATGATTAAAATAATGTATGTATTTTTTATATTACTATAAATTAGATAATAACTTTCGAATATAATAATATCTGATTTTAATAATAATCTATACAGATTAAAAATAATTTCCCTTTATTTTTTGGAAATTCACTTTTTACTGATGAATTAAATAAAATTGAAATTGTAAAGAAATCTTTCGCTTGTAGGAAAAAAGTGGTGTTAAAAATAGAAACACTTAAATAACGTAAATACTTTAAAAAAAAAGTTAAGTCTGTGTATCCCGAAGGTTCTTACATAAAGTCAAATAAAAATTATATAAAAATATATTATATTTGTTCACATAGTTACATAAGAAGCATATAAACTACATTTAAAAAAGATATAAATTAAACTCACAATAATTCTTAATAGTGTAAAGTTTTATGATTTTCGAAATGTACCTACGACGTTGCAACCGTTGCTGTGTATAATAGAAATAAATAAATTACTATAAAGTAAATCTCAGGTACTTATTAACAAGACTCGGCGAAAGAGGAGCACGCGATTAGCATATTACTTGGAATAACAAGCTATCTCACTATATTATATTTTTAAGGTTTATTAAGGTTGAAATAGTATCACACAAATTGACAAATAGTCACCACAAGTAACACCCGTTCATCAGCCATACTTTTTTATATTCGCTTAGTGATAGTAATAAAACTGCGTCTTTTGGTAATGTGTAAATTACCAAATCCTTTGATATTTATTCTGTTAACAAGACTTATATAGCTAATCATATATAGCTAACATATTTAGCTTTTGAATAGGCATAGGCATTATAAAATTTCATTGCACCTTCAACAAATGGTTTTTAATTAATTTATTTTTTCTGAACTTTTAAAAGCTTTAACGCTTTAACGAAATTATGTAAAATAATTATAACCGCATTATAATAGTATATGTATGGTATATATTAAGTACCTCTTTACATAATATATAAGTTACGATAGAAAGCTTACACGAGCGAGATACAGGTAATTGAATCTGCCAAGTTTGTCTCTCCATCGACAGGCTATTTATTATCTCGGGGGGAAATTATATTAACAATAACAATTGACATTGAAATATATTAGCGACACTACTTCGTAGACTCTATTGAAGTATGAAGGCAATAAAACAAAATCTCAAGATTATATTTGTTTATTACTTGTTAAGTATTTGTCTCTTCTGAAGGCAGTTCTATTATTTATACCTACTTTTCCTAAACCAATAAAAAACATATTAATATTTGTCATGATTTGTATAGAGAAGGAATTTTTTTATTATCCGCCAGTATTTTACTAACAAATACAAGACATGTCATTTCCTTTTTTGTAGATGAGACTTGGCAAACGGATAAACATGAAGAGTCCTCGTCCTTGTTTTCTATTTATATTTACAGTTCTTTTCGCAATTTCTTATATCACTGAGGTAAGGATTCAACCAAGTCCGGTGTAATATCTATACTTTACAAAATGATGATAAGTTCATAATTTTAGGTTCAATGTCTTCCAACTGAAAGCTCTTCCAATCCCTGGCCTACATTCCCTCGCAGAAATATACAAGCGCTCGCAAGAGATGGCTACCTTAGAAGTAGCGCTCCCGATTACAAAAGAAGCATTTCTACATTAGCTAAAAATGGAATGCTTCCAACATTCAGAGCACCATATAGTGACACCGACCAACAAAATCAAGAAGATGAAGAGGTTCATGATAAACGGAACCTCGCATCACTTGCCCGGCTTCGAAGCTATACCACAATGAAGAGAAACATCCAAGCATTAGCTCGAGACGGCTACCGCTTTGGAAGAGGACAGTACAGCCAACCTAATGACAAACGCAACATTGCGGCCTTAGCACGGAATGGCCTTCTGCATAAACGCGACGAATTATCTGGAGATGAATACTACTTCCCATTTTACCAGAATCCCGTACCACCGCTCTCAGAAGTCGAGGGTCCGTACGATTTTAACGAAATATATGACTACCAACAGTCTCTTAATCCTGAAATGTTCGCGCCGTTGCAGCAAGTAGTCAAGCGAAGTGATATTAGCATGACACCCACTGATAATATGAATAGATTGGATAGTGAATCTAACTGGTACTATAAAAGGGGAGTAATAGGAATGCCAGTACACGGCCTTTACAGACCTGTATTCATCGACACCAACAGTGCTTCACGTAACAAGAGATCGATATATTCAATCCCCGATGTCATCGATCAGAATGATATTGACCGCGATTACGAATCGGAAAATGATGATAAAAGATCAGTCGGTGAGTTTCTTTTCTTCTCTATGCAGATGATATATTATTTTTTTTAACGTTATTTTACTGTTACAGATGAAGAAAGGGTTAACAGTTTTGAAAAGCGCCATATTGGTTCGCTTGCTCGATTAGGTTGGTTACCGTCGTTTAGATATTCCGGCGGACGGTACAGTAGGTCAGGCCGCGCTAGGTTTCTGATTCCTAGCCAAATGGAAAGGTCTGGTTTATCGGTGTTTTAGGAATTGATGTTAGGATTAGTGTCGGCTTTGAATGTGCACACTGGAATCAATGAAATGACAGCATGGTCGCCGCTAAATGGTTCTTTTACCACAATTAGAAATGTGCAGTTTAAAAACCGATTTCAATGGATTCAACCAAACAGCGCACATGAACTTGCATATACATATATGAAACTTTTTTTTAATATACGTGAAAAAATTTGAAGTCGGTTAAACAACAAATGGATAGTTATTGTTTAGCGAGATTAGATTTATGTTAGTTGAAGCATGACATGGATTATATGTATTAGAGCTTTGAACATTTCAAAGGTGTCTTTGAATGTTTCTAAGTGTTTAGAAGACTATAAAATAGTTTCGAACTGTTACTAAATTGTTTGTTGTTTCACAGGAAGCATACCTATGACGAGAATTTCGGGTCTGGGTGAGTAAAAGTAAATATACTAAACATTTGAATGAAAAACTTTTAATATAATCATAGATGATGGTGCTATGCTAAAATGGAATTATTTTATGTATCTATAATCTATATCTACTTATATATCTAATAGTATTATATTAATATACTTAAAGTGGAGTTGGTTTAATAGTTTTCTTGAACAATTCTATCTAAGGAAACGCAGATAACCTAATATAATATGAGTTTTGAAAGGCTTTAGAATTTATTCGAATTAAATAAATATTCGAAAGCTGTTGATAGTTGGCAAGTGTATATTTATAATATTGTTTTACAGGCAATATTTCTCTGATTCCGAAATTAACTCACTCATCGATACAAACGACGCCGACATACCGCCGCCGCCAGTACCTGCTCACACGCACCCGACCGGCCGGTACCTCCACAGAACGCTGAATGATATACCCAACGACAATTCTTCATCGGCCACTTCCAAACTGGACGACTCGTTCACTAAAAACCGCTGGCACAACAAGGCACTCCCAAAGTTCTATTACTTCCGGTCCCTCAAAGTCCCGTACCACACGTCCGGAAAACGATATCCGGTCCTTCCGGCCGATGACAATTTACTTCTCAGGAAAACCTACAACAACAGTTTGCCAAGCCGACGTAAGAATCAGTAGCTATGCCGCTGTCCGCTGGGTGAAGCAAAAGCGCGAATTTAATCTATTTTCTAGCGAATCTGCTTTGCCATCTAGCTCGAATCTTCACACCAACGGATTGCCTGTGGCCAAATGCTTTACTTATTCAGGGATCATGGATCTTGTGGACAATAATGTAGATTATAATTATTTTGACAATGTTGTGATTATGATATATTTTTTTACACAATTTGCTAGCGGTTCGATCGGGTCTCTTTTACAAAACGACTATGGCTAGCACTTAAAAGGATTTTAATATAAGATAGGTTCCGTAATTGTTGTCAATCGCAAATATTAATACAAATAGATAGATAATTAAATTCCTAATTATAAAAAGAATACCTACTAAGAATGTATTGGGAAAGTATTTTTAAATAGTCTCTTAATTGACTAGAGTCAGCTGTGTTTGACAAATAAAAATTTCTGAAATGCTTTAACAATTTTAAACCTTCTGACAATAAATGAATAACGCGACCACGATGATAATAATGTTAATATCATCTTGTCTCTTCTATATCTAGTCAGTATATTTTATTGTACTTTAGATTTTACCTAGTATGATATTTTTATTGTAAATAAAATAACAACCAGAATTTTTGTCTTATTTCAATATATTTGGCAAACTATTCTAATTATATATTGGTTTCATTAAAAACACAGAAGACTTTCATCGTGTAATCATGTCGTAGGTAATCTGGAAATAAAAAACAATATGATAGGATTGGAAGAAACTAAATAAATCAATCAAATTAATAATTCATCAACATAGATTTGGACTTCTTACTCATAAATACTAAATCTGTTCAATTGCGGTTTTTTTTAAATCTGTCTTTCTAGTCTCCATTTCAAATTGTGGCTTTGAAACTTTATTTTGAATAAATACAGACGAGTATTAACTTTAAATTATTCTATTAAGTTCGCGTATGTTTTATGAATCATTTTAATTTAACGTGCTATTGTTCTTCAATTTTGAGTCATCTGGGGTGGTGCTTTAAATTTATCATTAAAAGTATGAAGAGTTTACCGCTATTTAGGAACTGCTTTCGGAGCAGGATCTGCTAGGTGAAGTAGAACAAAGACCTCCGTTGCAATTAGGAAGAAGACCTCCACAATTGGTTGTGATGCTCACGTTGTTCGGTAAACACAGCCTCGTGGTGCTGCAGTCAGCACATGAGAGTCCAGGCTGAAATTTTAGGTGTTTTTGAGGTCACAAAAAGGACTTGCTTTGGATTTAGAAATTTTATTTATTTTCTAGACGTCAATAAAATAGCAGTGAAACAACGTTAAGTGTATGTAGTTTGTGTAATATGTTAAGTTTGAATACATTATTATCAGAGGTTTCTTTACTGTTTCTACTTCATAGTTCTATTCCTTTGGGGTAAACACTGATTAGCAATCAATGTTGCATATAAAGTTATGGTATTATGGATAATTCACCAAAAATAAGGTTAACTATGATCTCGAATTTACCAGCTCTACCAGCAGCAGCTGGTTCAAACTTGTAAAGTTCCTAGTAAGTAAGATAGTTCCTCTTTAATAATATTCTTAAATACAAGTGCATTTACACCTTGTACTTAAACTTAACACACGTTTCTCAAAAATAATCCCACAGATTTTCGCCAGGCGTGACAGGGGTCTCTTTTCAAATAATATTTCATTTATTTCAAACAATACATAATTGTGTACACAGCGGTGTATAGTTTTGTTTTATACGACTGCGACTCAAGATGGCAAACTAAAATGAAAACTTACTTCAGAACCATAATTGCAGGAACCTAAACTTGGTAGAAAAGGTAGAGATGGCAAGGATCTTTCATGCCTTTCCTCGTGATTCAGGTTTTCTTTTGAGAGGTTCTCCGCCCGGTGAAATCCTACAGTAATTGTACTTGGCCATCTGATACGTCTGCTTTCAGCATCTTCGCCATTTTCAGCAAGAATCATGTGGACTGCAAGCTTTGTAAATGGGATACCGACTATTTATAAATATAACGTAGACATAACAGCATTTAATGAATTAATAAAAATAGAAAACCAGCCACGAATTTGTGACGAAAGTATAAAACAATGTTTTAATATTTTTTTATTACGATGCTGACGTATGAGAAGATGAATATATACAATGTATAAATTATTTCTTACCAGCGCAGCCACTATCACACCGACGGATATTTTACTGTGAGCCATTTCACAAAGCTGGGGTTGTTTGACAAAATGAAGCCACGAGATGGCAAATATATACTGGCGTTAAATAATAGAGTATTATTCTGAAATGGATCGTGCTACATGCTTTATAATACGATATGTTTTGTAATGTAAATAATCACACGGATTATTAGATAATTATAATCATCACTGGACTGTACATAATTAACACGTTGCGCTATCATTTTCAAGGATCTTTCAACTGGTGCTTTGGAGACCTAAAAGATCTCAAAACTAACCTACCTTTTGGTGTATTTGAGATCTTATCAGTTTCCTAAAGAAACCGTTTTGAAAATAATTTAAATCTTCCAAAAAACCAATGACATATATTTCGAAGTTTTTGTGGATGAAATAAAGCCTAGTGCTTTATACTATGCTAGGTTCTAAACATTTTTGCATAAAAGTTTAAATATTCAATTAAAATTAATATTACTATAATAGAAGATAGCAAAAAACAAATTTCCGTTAGCCATTTTGCAGGTCAGAAAGACGTTAAGTCCCACCGATGTTATATATATATTCATTATGCTGTTGCATTTTATACAAAAAACATATTAAATTTACAAGTACTTTTATACACGTACAATATTTTTAATAAGTTTAGTTAGGATTTTTTGGAATTTAATGTTAACAGCTGAGGACTGTTGATACCGTTATAGGAAGAGCTACAGTATATAAAAGATGTTAAAGTGCTACAAGCGCAAACGGAACAAGAAAAGGAAAAGACATAATAAGGCACTATAAATTAATACTACTAAACTAGTGCTTTTTATTATATTAATACTACTAAACTAAATAGTGCAATTTTACAAATAGTCATCAAGGTTTTGGAAAACTTTGAAATATAATTTGAATTTTATAGATTTAATTACTGAGTATAATTTTCGGAAAAAAAAATGTTAACAATACCTTAGTAATAAGGTAGTTTTAAGTTTAGCCTAATTTTGATTATTAGTACCAATTACATGCTATCCTAATACAGATAAGGCACATTTTCAGTGCTATTAACAGAATTTTATAGCTGTTGATGTAAGCGACAAAATTATTTTTTTATTACCTCTTATACCTCCTCCTTAACTAAAACCAAAAAGTACGAATATTAAAAAAATAGACTGTTCGGTAGACAAGGATTAAATATATAAGTGTGAGTTGAACGGGCACTGGCTAAGATAGGTATCAATAATACGAAAATTATAAAATGTAGATTATTATAATTATATTATTAATCATATTTATTTATCGATTTTAACTACGTTTCTGAGCTTCCATTTTTATATATTACTGCTATCGTGTATATGTCCAGTCCTTATTTTATATTTATATACCTCTATTATACATAGTAGTTATGCTGAATATATATATCAAATGTGAATTAACTAATTACTAAAAAAAGAGGCATTGAAAAAAGGGACTTTTTTTGCAATTGATCAGTAGTAAGTATATATTATATAATAATAATAAGCTTTTTCCCACATAAAAACAATGTTATACATTTCTTATATATAATATAACTAGCGACCCGCCCCGGCTTCGCACGGATCCAATGCTGATGCTAAATGCACTACAGAAAAATAAACGCGTTGTCGTAAAAAAGTAAATGACAAAAAAAAGTTATTGTGGGTTATCCATAAGAGATAGACATATATGGTATATGTATGACTTTTCTGTACACCTTTTCAATGTGTACAATACTTAGTACATTATTTTGATAAAACTCGTAGGGTTCAGACTGCGTTTGCAATGTAAGCGGAAAAAATGTAACTATTTACGACATCACATTAGAAGCCTCAAAAATACAACAGTACTTCTCTACTATTTAATGGATGTTATTATACATATAAACCTTCCTCTTGAATCACCCTCTATTAAAAAAACCCGCATCACAATCCGCTGCGTAGTTTCAAAGATTTAAGCATACAAAGGGACAGAGAAAGCGACTTTGTTTTATACTATGTAGTAATAAAAAGATAGAATGATAACAATACCATTAATGAAGAAGACATTTAAGTCTACTATCTTTTCTTAATTTGTGTATATGTTACAACATTATTAATTTTTTGCAAAGGAATGCACCCAGAAAATAAAATAAAATTGGTTCAAATCATTTGGTTCTTTGAATGGGGTTAGATAGGACATAGGCAATGTCGTTTTAGTATCAGATCTATTTATTCATGCTAAGTGTATGTATGCTTTTAATCTTGTTTGATCTCGTGGATTATGTTTAACTTAGTGTAAAACTCTGAACAAATGATGACACGGTGTTGGATAATACTAGTATGTGCAACGCCCACAATGGATAATGATGGCCAAGACCAGGAAGAGGACCTCTTCTGACGGTCTTTCCTTTATGTGCGATATGTTATGTTTAAATGTATAAATATGCGATTACAATTAGGTGAAACATTAATTTTAAACGTAGACAGTTTTAATAAGTTAATTAATAAATATAAATTTATTTATGAATATATTTTTACATTTTTTATACTTTCGACGCTCGCGTTCGTATCCAGTAGTCATTAAATAATTGTTCAAGCTTTGCTCTATTTTTTAATACATTAATAAAGTCACACAATTTTTTCAAACATAAAGTGACTGAAAAAATCGGTGTCCATTTTTTGTCTTATTTTTTTAAGTTACGTTAATTCTGACGAGACTTAGTGTATAAATAAAAATGCAACTTTTACTCTGACAAATTATATTTTTCGACAACAAGTACAATTAGAAACTGATACAATCAAAAAAGCTTTTCTCTACTACGCAAATCTGCGCATGGCACGTGACCAACATTTAGCCAGCAACCGTGGAGTTTAAGCATTGAGATCCGGGGACAAGGGAACATCTTCCACTATTACAATAGAGCAAGCATCGCCTCTGAACGCCGACGTTGCCTGGCCGACACGATAACGCTTGATTACAGCCCACACAGGACAGGCCAGGCTGGAAATAAAACAAAATTTTAATCTTTGTATAACAAAAACCTATGATAGGAAAGCAATTTGTTATGTACTTGTAATAGTAAAATAAGGTTTATCATATTAGTAAAAGTCATAATTTGTATCTTCAATACTTACGGTTGCTGTGTAGTTACACGCGACTAAAGCACCACCTTGGAAAAAAAATCGTTGGTTCGGGGCTGTGCTGGTAGTTTCCGTGGAACTTTCGGTGGAACTTTCAGTGGAACTTTCGGTGGTGGTTTCCTGGTTTTCCTGGCTACTCACGTCTCTAGTTTGTCTACTGAATGGAAAAAACTGACTGAAGAAGGTGAGAGGATTAAAATTGGATGGAAATAGACTAGCCTTTTCCTGTAGCTCGGTTTCGTTAGAGTTATCCGCTAGAATTACATTTACAGCCAACTGAAAATTAAAAGTCGAATATTTGATATGAAATTTACACAGTCTCCTTTCAAAAATATTGTAGGAAACGTCTCAAATATATCTCAAGAAAAAATAGAAGGTGTCTAGTCCCCAAGCAAAAATTAAAGTGATTAAACATAACTTACCAGAGCTGTTAAAGAGTAAAAATACAATTTCAGAAGTGCCATTTTTGGTAAGTTGTTTTCCGTAGTGCTACCGGTGGTCAAACTAATTAACGCTTATGATTTACGTATCTTATATAGAAAGTGAGAAAAATGAAAATGGAAATTTGATTTTCCGCCTGGAGCTGCATAATCGGAGAATGATGAATAAATTGTATGGATTACGTAAATTGCTTAGGCACGATCACGCATCAGTTGTGGAGCGGTATTTATATCTTAAAGGCGTTAAAGGCACGTACAAGGATTTAAAAATAAAAACGCGTTTAATGGAAATAAAAAGTAGCTGATGGTTAGTTCTCAACTGTTCTTTCGGATTGAGAGACAGGCGAAAAAACGCCAGCACAAAATCTTTTTGTAAAATCTTAGAAATTGTATAAAATATTTCAAAACAACTGTTGTCGTATTTTTATTTTAAGTCGTTTATATAAAATGTGGATATGGACTATTCGTGACTATTTGTAAACGACTTGCGCCATAAAATTACACCGTACGTGAAGTATCTAGGAAGGAATTGTACATCCTGTTTGCCTGGTCTACGGGCTTTATTGCTAGGTTGAGATTGTCTTAAGCAATAGGCTAACATAATTTTAGCTGTCACTAAGAAAGCCTTGTGAATAACATTGAAATGTTTGCGCAAAGTCGAGGCTATCTAGTATTTTCTCGTCCACACGACGAAGCATTGTATCAACTTCATGCTGAAATCTGCATGAGGAAACAACAAGTTGTTTGTACTGTTTTATCATGTGACGTCAATTTTATTCATGTGAGACTGTTTTCGACTTAGATCTGCATTAAATCTAATATCAATATTGTCTTTGGCTTGAGTATGAGACATTTAAATAATACCTTTAAAGTAGTAAGATTCTGTCAATTACTTTAAAATAAGGTTATTTGTATATTTTTTAATATATGTGATTTATACAAACTGTTCTATTAGAGTATAATTAACTCCACCATTTTTATAATATTAAAATTAGTAGACATTGTGAGTGATTGAGTTTTGGCACGTTTTAAAGAGTTTCGTAAAGTTAAAACACTTGGAGCAAATTTAAACCTCTAGGTGTATTAAAATTTCTTTTAAAATATGCGATTCACCTAGTAATTTTATTATATATATTAATAAAATATAAAACATATAATAGATTTAATAATTTGTATGTAAAAATGGTAAAAATTGTATGGTGTGGTAGACACACACCCTAAAGCGGCCGATTGTAGCCACGAATACAATATAGGGTTTTAAAATATGAGATTAAATTTTCCCTTGTGAACGGTACTATGTTTTGAACCTCAAACACTTATACAATTGCATAATAACAGTTTTCATAAATAATTTAATTTACAAAAAAACATATTTATTTAAACAACATATTACGAATTACTCGTATGTTCTCATAATGAGTGTTAATAAAAACTACATAACGATGCAATCGAAAAAGAACTATTAAGTCGAATTAGGAGTACTAAATTTGACACCACATATTAAAGTATCTGCGCCTGTGAGAATAGTTAAAGGTGACTGCAAAATTTCAATCTAGCCAAGTATTTATAAACTTTAAACAATTGATTTTTAATTAAAATCGAGAAGTGGTTAGAGATATAAATATAGTTCTTTTATAATAAGTAAGCCTAGAAATTTTTTACTACAATTTATATTCCACCGTCTCATTAATGTCTATAAATAAAAATTATCTATACCAATATAATAAATATTAAGTCTAAGATTCGTATAATCGTTAGCATATTATTATATTAATAAGGCAAGTTTCCACAAGTAGCGGACACATTATTTCCACGACTCTCTAATTACAGTTTCACTAAGGTACTTGTACCTGACGAGGGTAGTCGTGAAGGAATTTTCATCAGACCCTTATAATAACTTGCGAGTGTTTACAACGCTTTAATTGCATGCTTTTGTCGGAAATATAGCTTATATGGGAAAAATAGCTACACTACACTAGTAGTGGCATCTAAGCTATATTTTCTGTAGTCAGTAGTAGTATTTCCTACTGTAGTCAGTAGTAGGATTTTAGTTAAGGGGGGTTGATTTTTGCAGAGTTATTTTTAAAAACAGAGACAGAGATGACGATGATGATACCATTGAGGGTTAAGGTGGCTTTTAGCCTTGGCAAAGTGGCGTTTGGACGATAACTTTATCCTTTGGGTATAGGGTGTGTAGCTTCGTGCCATATGGTGCGTTTATGTATATCAAATATAAAAATCTACTATGGCGAGTGTTCTTCTGAACCGTTTGGGTTGATCCCCGTCTGCATCGTTCCATGATCGCACGAGCCGCTCTAACTCCATCCGCACCATCTCGATGCTGGGAGTCTTCCACATACAAGGCATTTTCTATTGCGAACAAGTGAACTGTGGAATCAACTTCCAGTGGAGGTCTTCCCCACGAGATACGACCTCCAATTCTTTAAAAAGAGAGCGTACTCTTTCCTTAAGGGTGTTTATGGGCTGCGGCTGTTCTCGCTTAGGCCACCCGCCCCCCTATTTTATAAAAAAAAACATCTCGAATAAGAACAAACTAAGACAAATAACATCTACCAGCCAATGCCAATACCAAATAGGGGAAACGCCACTCGACGGATGCCGTACTGACCGTTCTTAAAAGATAAAGATTGTTGAAACGGTTTTTAAGATTAACATTTTTCATAAGTTAAAAAAGTATTAAGATTATGGAATGTGGACTGCCGAATCTTCATTAGTTTTTTTAAATATATCTTTTATATTGCAAATGCTTAAAGCCATCAATTTATAAGCCCACAAATCGTCTCTAAATCAAAATATATAATTTTGGCACCTTTATACCAGAAAACATGATAGATGACTGCTTATATGTGCGCCTGTTAAAACTGCATGTCACTTTCTGATATTTTATACAGGCGTGTAAACTTAGTTGAACACTGAAAACTTGGAAATATATGTTCCCAATTGATATAAAAGAAAAAAGGTGGCAAAAAACAGAATGGCAACTTTCCCCCAATTTGTTTTGATTATCCTTTCGATCTCAATATAAAAATTTATTTGATTAAGGGGTATTATTGATTATCTTTCACCAGCCCTTTAAAAAAAAGAAATATGTTTATGGGGGTGTCGGTTGAGCATGCATTTAAATCTAATATTTTATAGAATAATGAGGGTGTGACCGTGCGGGGAATAACAAGTTACGTCACTTCTCGTATGAGCGCGTTTTCCTTCTAGAAACTCTGAAACCTCAGTTATCACCGAACTATACTAGAATACTCAAGACAGCACCATGGGAACAAAACGATTAAATTAGTTACTTGAAATTTTTATTGTATAATATAAACAATCAATAAAATAAAAATAGGATACATGGACTTTGACATTCTTAAAATATTTAAGCTGGAACAGCTTCTAATGGGGCGTCGACTGGAGCACATTCGGCAGAGGGTGTGGCGGAGCATTCTCCAAGGTTACAATAGGGAAGGGTGGGATCATTGCAAGGTTTTCGAAGACCACCGATTTTGGTACAGACTTGTTTGGTGTTGCAGTCCAGGCAAGTGGAGCCTATCGTGGTGCATGGTGACCATTGTGGCATCCATGGTGCTTGGGCTACCCATGTTGGAATCCAAGGATTAGCACCTGGAGCTGGTGGGCCTTGGAAACCTCCGAGACCAGAAGCTGGAATTGCTGCGGTTACAGCAACCTGAAGAAATATTTATGGGTTAAGGCTATTAATTTAAAAAAGTGTAAGAACAGGCGCTTACAGCCTATAAACATGCGTCGATAAGCCAGTAAATTATAATACCAAAGTACGGTACGGTTTGATATAAGTTAAGCGCAGATTATTCAATTGTTTCCTTCTAAAGATCAATTAATGCATCAAACAATAAAATATGTCACCACAAATTATAAAACTTACCAATAGACAAAGGGCAATAATAACTTTGGAGCACATGTTTATCTGAATGCAAAATTATAAGAATGAAATATAGAAGAAGATATTCAATACAATGAATAAATTTCTCCCGCAGAGCCTTTTATATGCGTTTATGTTTGATATCGGATTATAACAAACAACCAAAATAGATAGTAGATACCGTTATGGTTTTTCCATTGGAAACTAATATTATTTAGCTGATAACCTTATCTAGAAAGATGTATGAGATGTTCCTAACCTAAGATAGAATCTGATTTGAAGTAGTCAAATCAACGTTTACTCGCAGGCACATATTTGTACCCATTTATAACAATTTTACTGGAAATTCTTATCTAAATGTACAATATCTTGAAATAGATAACTGTCACTTAAACTCATGAATCAGATCAATAATACAAATATTATCGTTTCTGTACACTAGGACTATTATTTTTATTTAAGATAATTGTGCTATTTATGTATCTTAGTAAAATACCTCAGACTAGGTAATTTTATATAGTATAATAGGTAAAGTATTGTTTTTCCCATTGTATGTCTCTATCATTATCATATTGTAATCATGTTTATGAGACGGCAGCTGTTTGCGCAGAATACAAACAAATTTTTCTTAGGATTTCCCCAGAACAACAGAGAGGGAATTAATCCTATTTGTATAGTACTCTTGTATATTTCCACTGTTTCAAAGATTTTTGCCTAAAGGATAAGCAGAAAGGGGCATAGAACTGATTTCATAAGCAGTAATACAGCCTAAAATTACGTCATTACGTGAGGATATCAAGCGGTATGTCGAATGGAATGTCACGTTTATACACCTGCCATAATTAATTACAAAAAAAACATAGTTTTCCTTACATGGCTTATAAGCCCCATGCTATGACATTGATACGGGAGGGCATTAGAAGCACAAGACATACATGAATATAAATGGGTGGACTGTGCATCTGTATGGTAAGTTGAATCGGCCTTTCTCACCTGAATTCGAGAAAGTGACAAATGTCACGTGTTTCGGATCAGGGTAAGTAAATAGGAATTCATGCCAAAAGACGTAATATAAATCCATCAAAATGAGTATTCTTTATGTTTTATCAGACTGTTTTAAATTAAAAAATGGCTTCCATAGCGTGTGAGAGATATCTGAGAATACATAAATTTTCTGTAAATATCATGACTTCATGATATGATACGCGTCAGTTAAATCTAAAGGTTGGGTAATATTGTTTGTTTGTTAATTGCAAACAAATGCAGATAACGTCTGAATATAATTATTTTTACATTTATTGCGCCAACATTAGACCTTCATTTATGAACAGATGAAGAAATATAATGTTGTCTTTGGTAACGTTTGATGCAAAAGTAGGGTCACATTTGGTTAAGCTATGACTTAATTATAATAGAAAGTAGAATTAATTTTACATATCTGTATTTGCCACACAAATTTCGTCGCATACAATTTGCAGATGGTGTTTCTGAAATTGTCAACTCTAGAGTTGATGCAAATGTAGTGCCATATTTATGATACTCTTCATAACTTTTCGCAAAAGTTCTTTGGAAATATTCCGTAATTCTTTATAAATGTTTTTTATTAAAGTAATGAATGTAAACAAGACAGACTTCGGTGTCAGTCTATCCGTCCGGACAAGATAGTTAGACATGTGAAAATTTCACAGAAAAACATAGTAAATATATAAAGAAATGAAAAAAATTAAAAAAAAAAAGCTTTGCTCCGGCTCAATTGTGGACAGATAATTGAGTTTGAAATATGAAGCTAAGATGAATCAATATAAAATAAATAAAATAAATAAATAACTGTTTATTTCAGACCATTTGTCCATATTTGGTTAGTAACATTTGTTCTTAACAACTATGTTAGTAAAACTAAAAGCTAAAATTATATTAAATTAAATTAAATTCGTCATTAGGTACATAATAAACAATAATTTTGTACACTATGCACCACCAATGCAAATAGCCACCCAATGAGCCTAAATCCTGCAGTCATACCTTTGTGCTACGAGTATCATCTTTAGAAAATATAGGTAGGTCCTCTAGAATAATATAAAATTTAACCTTGGTAGATTTCTTTTTATATATTCTTACTAAACTATTATATTTTTTTTATTTATCTGCAATTTATTTGGTTATTTAAATAAGTCCTAATGCAGTTTTGAAGTTTACAAATGTCATGCTAAAATAAAATGCACATCATAACAATAACTGAATTCATTTTACATTCAACAAACAAAATAGATAAAATACATATTTGTTCTTTAATGCCCAATTTCCTACGTACTTAAGAGACAATACACAAGGAATGTACACAATGTTAATCTCGAAGATAACACCGACCAAATATTTTTACTGTACCTTACTAGTAACTGTATTTAAGTTTACATTATTTGCCAAATTTTACTTCCCATACTTAAACCCTATTAACACTGAAAGTCATTCTAAACACTGATAACCATTTAATGTAAGAACTACATTTAAATGCATGATGATGCAGTGGATATTTTGGTATCTACCAATAGGGGCCGATATAGTCAAATAGAACAATCAGAATAAATCGAATAATTTTTGATATGAAATCCTCCTTTGCGTGGTTGTGGTAAGTCTTGTCTTACCCATCGAACTAAGTGCTAAGTGCACAATGAACACCTGAAAGATTATATAATGTTCAGCCAGCAGTGTGGCTGAAGGCAGACATACCTGCACTAAAACAAAGTTTTGTTCGGTTAAATATGGCAAAAACAAATCATATCAAAACTTCTTTGGGAGTTCCTATTCGTTTACGGTTCTAGCTCTTGATCGATTCCGATTAATATCAAGGGTGAAATATTTTTAATTAACTGCTATAAAAAAGTTCCTGAGAATAAATAACTCAAGTGATGGTATAATTTTAAAAAAATTGCTCTCGTGCATGCATTTATTAAAGGTTTCCACATTTTATATTTTACAATACAAGAACATCGTATTTCATTTTTTCATTAAATATTTCATAACACATACACACTAAAAGATTTAGTTATAATTTTCATAGCAATGTCTGCTTTGCTATTATTCATAAAAACAAAATATTGTTTATAGCGGTTTGAGCGGTTTCAAAATTGCAATCAAAATAGGATATAATTTTAACTCAGCTTTTTTAAATACAGGTTAACCGTAAACTCGCAGTATGTAGAGCCTCGATTTCTAGATAATAGTAATAGATCTCTTGAGATTTATTTAAAGGCATTTCGAGGCATTAATTTGTAATATCACGAATTGGGGTCGACTGAAACTTGTCGAATTTACTCCCAAGAACACAAAGGTAACCGCAAAAAAAATTGTAATCGTAATGGACAAAAATGTTTCACCGATATTAAAATTTATGATATAGGTAAATTGAGACAAACATATAAGAAGAAAAGTTATCATAAGGTGCAGCTAATAAAATAGTAAGGTAAAAGATTGTGCATCCCGTTCGAGTGTCATTGGTCACTAGTATCTCTATCACAAGACTTGACGAATACAACAACGCAATGCGTCTTTTGATTACTATTTTCGACTCCAGGCGCCGCCATTTCGTCCGAATTTAATGTCGCGGGCTTTCTATCAACGACTATCAAATACCTCGTGATCTTCGTTTCCGTTATGATATTTATTGATGAATGCAAACATCCGTCGGTTATTATGGCTTAGTATTCGTTATATTATTGTCATGAGTCAGACTGCGAAAACATTTTGTTTGTCTTGGTGTAGTTATCTCTTCGGCAGTCATTATCTTCGTTATCTCGGCTAATTAGAAGCGTGTATAAAAGGATTGTTAGACGATTTTTGGCATAAATAGAACGAACGAGTCAAATGAAACACAAGTTTTAGTTAAGTGCGAACGATACGAAATTTATGTAACAATGAAGATAACACTACTACTATTTATTGTGAGTATTTTTATAATAGTTATTATAATGATTATACACAATTATTCAGTATAATTGTACTTTTTAAAGCAGTTATCCGTTCCGTTTCAAATATTCACGTGCGTGCGGCTTAAAAATAAATTCGACCGCAATAATGTTTTGAGTTCTCGAGAATTTCTCCTGATTTTAATGGCTTCTATTTGGTTGTATGGGCTTTTTTCCGCAATTAGTCAAAATAAAAGTAAATTTTTCGGAATGGCTTCTACTTTAACTGTCAACGAAACTTTATTTACTGATAAGGAATATCAAATATCCCTCTTTGTACTCATATGTAACGATTTGAATGATTTTAAACCAACAATATCGCTTTGACTTATTTTATTGTTCTTCAATGGTGAAATTAAATATTTTTATACAATATATACAAAAATTAAATTCATTTATTATTTGTTTCGTTATTCATTCTCATCTTAAAACGAGGCGCTTTTGTCTTACTTGAATTGTATGTTTGATTATTTGTAGATTGCATGTCAGTTTCGAGATTAATATAAACATTAAAATACAAAAGTTCTTGTTATAGAACAAAAAATATATTTCAAGATAATCTGTATTACAGTATTTTAGTCTGCAATTTATATATTGAATGGAAATTGGTGTGACGATAATTTCCTTCCAAAAATGTATCCAAAAATATGACTTTGATTTACTACAATGGATTTCTTCTAATGCATATAAATTATATTATATAAATTATAGTTATAAATTATATAAAGTATTGTATAATTGAAACATGTAAATTTCAGGTGGGTATTTGCCTAGTAAGCGCGAAGTATCTACCTTATGAATCGGATGAATCCAATGGCATATTATCAAGAGACAAACGGTCAGACTCAGAAGATTCGGAGACATCATTTGAGCAAAGCAGCGATGACGATGAATCTATTGAAAGGAAAATCAGAGAAAGGGAAGAAAAACTACGCGAGAAAGAAGAAAAGGAGCGAAAAAGAAAATTAGAGCGTGAAGAGAAGGAGAGACGTAGGGAAGAGGAACGCCAAAGAAAACTTGAAGAGAAGCGTGAAAAAGAAGAGAAAAAACGTCAAGAAAAACTTGAAAAAGAACGTCGTAAACAAGAAGAACACGAACGGAAGCTTGAGGAAAAACGTTTAAAAGAAGAGAAAAAAAGACAAGAAAAGCAAATAAATGAATTGAAAAAGGAAGCAATTAGGTCAGAAATAGAAGACGATAGTTTCCTTGACACTGAAGAAGAAAACTCAGTTGAACTTGAAGACATATGGAGACAACATATTTATACTAAATATGGATTAAACTTTGCAAGTACTAGATTAGAAAAGCAAGCAGCATTGAATAAATATATTCAGGAAGAACTAGGACTTCAACCCAATAGTACCAAAAGCGAGCGCCGGCGTGCGATATTACATTTAATACAAACTAAACTTCAAAATGATGCTACTGAAAGGGAGGCCATTCGCAAACAAGTATTAAGTCACATCAATGCAGTAACATTGCAAAAATTACGTGATAATTTAGAAAATGACATTGAAGAATTAAATAACAAAACAGATTTACTGAAAAACGTTCAATTACCATGGGCCATTCCTGTTCAACAGAAACTAGAGGAAAAGAAAACGTTTTTGCAAGGATTATCACAATTTTTGACAAATATTCTACCTAACTGGATTTATGGCAACCAGCCCCAAACAAACACTCAAACAACTGAAAATGGAAACCAAAGTAACAATCCTAGTCATGATGACACTGAGTCATCTGGCAATGGGGAATTGTCTAATGCTGGCTCCGCGAATAATGAAATATCTAACGATGTTGCGACAGCCGATTCCATAAATTCAAATGGAGATAATGTCACTCCTAGTTTAAATGAAAACAATGGATCATCTAATTCTCCAAATACTCAAACGGTGGCTGTTCTAGGTAGCGCAGCTTCTGAATCTAATGTAGGACTGCCTGATAAATCGATATCCCAAGTAAATTCAGTTGGTGGAGTTAGTGACCCAGCACTACAAATAAATAATGGTATCACTTCAGAATCTAACGTAGGGGGACCATCTGAAGGATCTGTATCTCAATCACCATCCAGCTCACTCAATTCAGCAAATGGCGGTACAAACGATACAGCCACACTAGTCAATGATGGAGCAACATCGCAATCAAATGGAGTAGGACAACCCGAGGGATCCCTATCTCAAGGAAATTCAGTAGCACCTTCGAGCTCCATTAACTCAGCAACCGCTGAAACAAGCGATTCAGCCACAATAGTAAATGATGACACAGCTTCTCAATCAAATATAGTAGGACAACCTGAGGGATCTGTATCTCAAGGAAATTCAGAAGTATCAACGAGCGCCGTTAACTCAGCAACTGCTGCAACAAGCGATTCAGCCACTATAGTCAATGATGGTATTGCTACTGAATCAAATGTAGGCGGATTACCAGAGGCATCTGCATCTCAAGGAAATTCAGATGTGCCACCAAGCTCCGTTAACTCAGCAACTGCTGGAACAAGCGATTCAGCCACAATAATCAATGATGGCACAGCTTCTCAATCAAATGTAGCAGGACAACCTGAGGGATCCGTATCTCAAGGAAATTCACAAGTATCAACGAGCGCCGTTAACTCAGCAACTGCTGCAACAAGCGATTCAGCCACTATAGTCAATGATGGTATTGCTACTGAATCAAATGTAGGCGGATTACCAGAGGCATCTGCATCTCAAGGAAATTCAGATGTGCCACCAAGCTCCGTTAACTCAGCAACTGCTGGAACAAGCGATTCAGCCACAATAATCAATGATGGCACAGCTTCTCAATCAAATGTAGCAGGACAACCTGAGGTATCCGTATCTCAAGGAAATTCAGAAGTACCAGTGAGCTCCGTTAACTCAGCAACTGCTGGAACAAGTGATTCAGCCACAGTAGTCAATGATGGCGCTGCTACTGAATCAAATGTAGTAGGAAAACCTGAGGGATCCGTATCTCAAGGAAATTCACCAGTACCAGTGAGCTCCGTTAACTCAGCAACCGCTGGAACAAGTGATTCAGCCACAGTAGTCAATGATGGCGCTGCTACTGAATCAAATGTAGTAGGAAAACCTGAGGGATCCGTATCTCAAGGAAATCCAGAAGTACCATCAAGCTCCGTTAATTCAGCAACCGCTGGAACAAGTGATACAGCCACAGTAGTCAATGATGGTGTTGCTACTGAATCAAATGCATTAGGACAACCTGAGGGTTCCGTATCTCAAGGAAATTCAGTAGTACCAGTGAGCTCCGTTAATTCAGCAACCGCTGGAACAAGTGGTTCAGCCACAGTAGTCAATGATGGCGCTGCTGCTGAATCAAATGTAGTAGGAAAACCTGAGGGATCCGTATCTCAAGGAAATTCAGCAGTACCAGTGAGCTCCATTAACTCAGCAACCGCTGGCACAAGCGATTCAGCCACAATAATCAATGATGGCACAGCTTCTCAATCAAATGGAGTAGGACAACCCGAAGGATCCGTATCTCAAGTAAATTCAGAAGTATCACCGAGCTCTGTTAATTCAGCAATAGCTGGAACAAGCGATTCAGCCACAGTAGTCAATGATGGCGCTGCGACTGAATCAAATGTAGTAGGTCAACCAGAGGGGTCCGTATCTCAAGGAAATTCAGAAGTACCATCGAGCTCCATTAATTCAGCAACCGCTGAAACAAGCAATTCAGCCACAGTAGTCAATGATGGCACTGCTACTGCATCCATTGTAGAAGGATTACCACAGGCATCTGCCTCTCAAGGAAATTCAGAAGTGCCACCAAGTTCCGTTAACTCAGCAACTGCTGGAACAAGCGATACAGCCACAGTAGTCAACGATGGCGCAGCTACTGAATCAAATGTAGTAGGACAACCTGAGGGGTCCGTATCTCAAGGAAATCCAGAAGTACCATCAAGCTCCGTTAACTCAGCAACTGCTGGAACAAGCGATTCAGCCACAGTAGTCAATGATGGCGCTGCTACTGAATCAAATGTAGTGGGACAACCTGAGGGATCCGTATCTCAAGGAAATCCAGCATTACCATCAAGCTCCGTTAACTCAGCAACTGCTGGAACAAGCGATACAGCCACAGTAGTCAACGATGGCGCAGCTACTGAATCAAATGTAGTAGGACAACCTGAGGGGTCCGTATCTCAAGGAAATCCAGAAGTACCATCAAGCTCCGTTAACTCAGCAACTGCTGGAACAAGCGATTCAGCCACAGTAGTCAATGATGGTGCTGCTACTGAATCAAATGTAGTAGGACAACCTGAGGGGTCCGTATCTCAAGGAAATCCAGAAGTGCCATCAAGCTCCGTTAACTCAGTAACCGCCGGAACAAGCGATTCAGCCACAGTAGTCAATGATGGCGCTGCTACTGAATCAAATGTAGTAGGACAACCTGAGGGGTCCGTATCTCAAGGAAATCCAGAAGTACCATCAAGCTCCGTTAACTCAGTAACCGCCGGAACAAGCGATTCAGCCACAGTAGTCCATGATGGCGCTGCTACTGAATCAAATGTAGTAGGACAACCTGAGGGATCCATATCTCAAGGAAATCCAGAAGTACCATCAAGCTCCGTTAATTCAGCAACCGCTGGAACAAGCGATACAGCCACAGTAGTCAATGATGGCGCTGCTACTGAATCAAATGCATTAGGACAACCTGAGGGATCCGTATCTCAAGGAAATCCAGAAGTACCATCAAGCTCCGTTAACTCAGCAACCGCTGGAACAAGCGATACAGCCACAGTAGTCAATGATGGCACAGCTACTGAATCCAATGTAATAGGTCTACCAGAAGGAAATGTACCTCAAGGAAATTCAGAAGTATCAAGCAGTGGTTCAGTAATCAGTATTACTACAGATAACCCTGTATCCAACAAAACTGCAAATATTCTAAATCAAGAACAGTCTAATTCTGCAAATAGCAATTCTGCGTTAGCAGCTGAAAACATTGAGAGTACTGCCAGTGACACTAACAAAGATACAACTTCTTCTGTAACACAGGACTTAACAACTACGAGTGATGATTCTATAGCGTTAGTTACTACCACTGATGTCACTACAGATAAAATAGTTGCCGTTAATCAATCTGTGAGCTCAGTGCAGTCAACTGGAAATGCTGAATCGGAGAGTACAACTGATACATACGCGACTGTAGCGCCCGAAGCCCCCTCTTCAGTAACAACGGACAATTATGCAGTAACTGATCAAAACACCATGGAATATCAAACAGTAGCAGCTGATGTCGTTACTACATCTCAATTAGCAGATGTTGTAAATTCAGAACCACAAAACACTGAAGCACCTCAAGCAGGAGTAACTGCATCTGAGCTTTTGACCCCAGTCGATTATGTTATAGAGAGCTTTACTGTCGACGCTGAACCTGGCGCTACTGTTGTAGAAGTTGTTGCGCAGTAAGAAAATTATAGTAATCAAAGAAAAATGTAAATAATGAATGTGTAACTGAATGACTTGACTATATTAAATAACTATTTATTATATTCGGCTTCTTATTTTTATGTAGTGATAGATAACATTATAGATTTTCAATGTAAAGACAGAAATTTAATCAATATAACTTTATTTCACTAATGACTTTTAATTATTCTAAGTTTTGGTATTAAAATAGGTACCTATTGAAAAGGAATGCACGTAACAGAGGTAATATTTCAACATGTTTTAACTTAATATACATATAAATACATTTACAGACTTAAATACATCATAATTTACTATGACCATTGTCTAATGCTACTTTAAATAACCACAACTATCTTAACTAAAATGCTATGAATTAATTAAAGATAGATTATATATATTATCAAAATATTTAGATATAGAAAATCTTTGTCAAATCCAGTACTTATTTGATGGATTCGAAGAATTCTGATAAGCGTGTTGGCTTAATGGATCCGGTACGTTGGAAAATGCATACGGGTCATTCATATACTTGTAATCAGTTGGAATTCCAGTCAGACCCATATTCAAAGAGTTATGAGAAGAACTCCAATTGGAAGGAGTTGGTTCAGCTATTTTAGAGTAGTCTGCTGGTATTTTAGGATAATCAGTAGCTATTTCTTTATACTCATCAGTTGTAGGTTTCGCATATGGTTCCTCTCTTGGCTCTATAACTTCTTCAGCGCTCGCTTTATCATTAGTTTCTACATCTTTAGGAAGATAGCTGATCGGTTTGTCATACAATTCACTTGGGTATCTTCCGTAATCATTTCTCGAACTAGTGTCCATAAGTTGATTGTGTGTCGGTGTTGCGCTACCGCCCACTAAATGAGTGAACGTAGCGCCCGAAGTACTTGGGAAATTAGCTGATTGAAAAGCTTGATTGAGGTGTTGTGATTGAGCCATTAGTTGGTTATAATTCGAATATTTTTGATGATGCCATGCGTCTGGATGTTGGGGATGATGTTGTGATAATGATGGGATGTCCCCGGGTGGATAGGGGCATGGTAATTGAGGCATCGGTAACGAAGAGTATGATGATAGCGTTGGTGTATTTGAACCCGTATGTTTTCGAAGCCTTGCTCGTCGATTTGAGAACCACACCTGTAATAATATCATTGGAATAATTCCAGTACTTTGCTAATACGTATATAATTAAAACATTTAAGTTGATCATTTAAATGAAGTTGACTTCAGAGCTTGTAAGAGCGAGCGTACTGTTATATTTTTTATTGAATGAAAGGAAATTACAAACATAATTTATAATTTTATACAAACATAATTTAAGCTATAATTTAATAAATAGTACATATTTAAGATATTTAGTTTATTTCGTACATAGCCACTTAGAATCCTCTATTTCGGTTCAAGGGTCTTTGGTAAATTCTTTTTATTTTTAACCCCCACTAGCGTCACCAGAATTATGTACCATATGTATAATCAACGTATAAATATTACTTTTTAATAAATATAATTTCTTGGGTCGTTACAAAATACTATCACAAATTAAAATTATTAAAATTATCACATTGAAATTACTTCAATTATGATCGATTTATTTTCTATATCCAACGTGGCTCTGTATAGAGTGAACATGGAGTTTCTGGATACAATTTACCCAAACAATTATTTTATCATTGCCAGATTCTTCAGCGCAATACTTCAATAAGATGTGTCAAGTCGACATGTAAACGCGTGTGAATTTTAAAAGATTTTCATATGTTTATGTGGTTTATTAAATTCAAACTTTAGTTTGAAAGTTTAATTCAAACTTTAGTTTAATTCCAAAGCGCAACAAAAAAATATACGCTATAAAATTCGTTATATATAAATCTTTTAAGTATTGTTCGAGCTATGTGAATGTACCAGATTAGGTATTTATAAATTGCCTCTTTTTTATTGAACAAACCAAAGTTCTTTTAAATGAAGCTGATACCTACCTGTATTCTGGCTTCAGTAAGACCGGTCTGCAATGCAAGTTCTTCTCTAGTATACACATCAGGATACTGTGTCCTATGAAAGGCTCTTTCCAGGGCATCCAGCTGTTCACCCGTGAAAGTGGTCCTGGACCGACGTTGCTTACGTTTTAGCGTCAGTCCTGGTTCTGATTCAATATCTGACGAGTCAGATCCTCGGCCTGAAATTGTTTACACCGTTAGCGTAAATTATTTGAATAAATTACATGTGATTCCGATAGATTATCGTATTTTTGAGTTTTGATCATTAATATTCATCTGAATATAATTGAATGAACTTTATAAACTTTCTATAAAAAGCATAGAGTTAGTTTAGTCAGCTTATTATCGTTAAGTATTGACTGTTAAATAAATATTAATTATTTACGTATATTACTTAAATTTTATAGTATGATTTAATGATTTATTGATTTGAGCAAGTTTAGAATATAGACGTAGGAAAGTGCTAGTCAGGGAGTTAAAAAAAATATTCCATTGTATGGTTTCGCAGTCGATTAAACGAAAACGATTCTAGAGAAAAATAAAAAGGTTAATACATTTTTAAAGAATGTGAAGAATGTAATAAAATAATAAAGAATCATCATAATGATTTATCTAACTCAATTAGTATACGCAGAGATAAATCTACTCTACGCTGAGATCAATAAAGTGTCATCTTAATGTTAAGTTATAATTTATTTGATGTCTTGCGGCGATTCGTCTTCATCTGTTTTTATAAATGTTATTTATTAACTTTTTTACAGTATTCGCTATCAAATATATCGGTAGCGCGCGGAAAGATTAAAAAACTACAATGCGGCTTAGGCCTTAAAAATGCGGCTTATTAATAGCCTTTTGAAAGTCAAAATTGAAATGAAAAAGATTGGGGCTCAGGAACACCCAGAAAGGCGGTCCCTTTGTCGGCCCCTTTGCATTTTGGGTGACATTTTGGCACCATTCAATATTTTGGTGTCGCGATCTGGATTTATGACATAAAGCGTTTTGTGCTTTTTACTTGTGTTTTTAACGGCTTATGTTATGTGATTGCAAATATGTTTGATATTAGTATACGTACGCAAACAATAAACAATTTAAAACTTATAAATTATAGGCGATTCAGCGGATGAATTATTGTTTTATTAGCTTCCGACATGGGTTCGGTTCGGAAATATTTCTGGTTTATACACTGATATCTTTTTATTTGCGCCTGCACATAGCTATTTGCAATTAGCAGCAATACATACTGTCTAAGGCCGTTTTTGTAAAATTTCTTTACTTTCATTTTACAGCCCGATGAAGCCTGTTTAAGTAAAATTGTCGGTGCATAATAAAAAATTGTACGTAATTAATCGAATACTTATTAGTAATTGATATTATATAGTTTCACCAACTTATAATAACAAGGCTACAATTCAAAGTTGCACAATTAAATAATATTCCTTGTAATTGAAATGCGTAGACGCAATAAATTTGATCAAGAAGATATACCTCTACATTAAATTAATAACAGTAGTAAACATAGCAAATCATATGAACTGCAGCCTGGGTTGACACCAGTAGAAGATTGGGGGTTGCACTACTGGATCTATCTCGTACCTTTACCATATTTTTATACACATCACTAAAATTACCAGTCCTTCATGTGCGATATAAAATTCACTTTATGGGTGCTTTACGGTCGAGAAACGCGATCTTATGGCCGCAAGGTACAAAAAGGCGAGATTAGCTTTGCGGATTGCCGAAATGTGACGCCTTGAAAGCTTCAAAAGTCATAATTTGGAAGTTGAAAGCGCTGCGACTTGGGTTTAACACCTTCATAATCCAGGCTCATTAAAATCGGCGGTCGACTTTTGTTTCGTCTCGATTTTAACAGATGTTCGGATTAGCACGCATGTGGGCGTGTTTTGGTATCCTTTGTCGTGTTCCCGGATTTTAACACCCGCGTAATTGATTTCGTTGCTATTAATTATTCCACTTATATCAATTTGTCAATTTGAATGGTGCTGTATTGACAATGTAAGGATTCATATTTGGATGCAAGAATCAACATAATGCGTACCACGTATATCAGATATATCCCAACTAAATATTTATTTAAAAAATTATTTTTAAATGGATTAATTGTATTTTTGTAAAAAATTTAATAGAATTACATTAGTTTAAATTTTTCTGGCGTTTCGCGTGCTTTACAGTGTGCATGGTTACGATAGACGCATTATAAAAAAAATACATAACTTAAATCCATTAAAAAAAGTATTTTTCTTTGTATGAGTAACAGTTATGTTAATAAAAGACAATATTATGGATTGTATTATTTAATATATATTTAAATAAAACTCGTTGGTAATTACTAATTTATAGAAGTTTGAAAATGCACGGACTGGTTTCGAAAAAGTTTCACGTGTCTTTTTCGTCGACTTAATAAAGATGTGGAACATTTTAAAGAGGGTACTAAGTACTTTACAGTATATTTTTAAAATTAGTATTTTTAATTAAAATTAAATGGGTGATCGAATTATATATATACCCCTTAAATTTTTATCATAATTTTACTTTAATATAATATTTTTACCTACGTATTTGCAAAAGGTGCTCATATCAATAAAATCACAACGAAAAGAACACTTTAAGAATTCTAATTTAATCTCATCTCTAACTATACTAAATTTTTCGAAATCTAAATCACTTATGGTCATCATAATTTAGACGTGAGTCGCATTAGGTGATTCTAATGAGCGTTGGTATTAAACAAATGAGAGATTTTATCTCCAATTCCATTGTGAAAGTGTAACAAAGCCATTTTCACATTTGTATATGTAGATATAATATGGTGTTTATAAGATTCTATAACAATCTTCTAAATTTTTTTTTAATACTTTCATTATACTCTACTCGAGATTAAATTACCTTTTTATTCATAAATTCAATGTATTCGTATTAATTTTGTTTTTTTACATAATTACAAAGAGAAAGACGAAAGCTCGTGAACTAAACGAGTTTAGACATTTATAATGTTTTATAACTGCAATATTGATTATTGACTTGAATTTTGTCATTACCGCTTTAAAAAAAATCTGTCTACTAATTAAAATTACATTATCTAATAAAAGATGCACAAATAACTTATTGTTTTTAAACTAAATGACAAAGTCCGAGTGGCATGGAAGGACTAATCCTTCTAAATATAAGATGATAGAAAAGACAGGAGAGTCTTCATGCTCGTCCTGAGTATGTTTATAATTACCTAATATTGAAAATATAAACTAAGAAATAATTTAAGTATAAGAGCGTATATAAAAGCCTAAAGCTATGGATAGTACTCGTCTATGTGTATCGTAACATTACATTCTTACTTATTATCGTAGTTTATGTGAGTAAGTATTTATAGATTATATTACTTACAATCCATGGTATTAATAGTATTCTTTTTTCAATTATCGTAATAAATGGGTAGGGTGCAACTACTTAGCAATAAAGTTACCTTAAATGGTTTTTAGGTGAAATTTTATTTCTAGTAGTTACCACGAGTGCTATTAATAAGCTTACGATGATTTTATATTGGATTATCATATTAAATAGACTATTATTAAAATCTACATTTCATAGTAGTATCTCTTATAGTCTTATCTTATAGATGCTAGCTGTTTATTCAGTATTATTAGTTTACAAACAAATTCGGTCACACTGTAACGCCTACATAAATGATATAAGCAAATTTCTTAAGCGTAACTATGCGAGGCAATTTTTATGTTATTTGTTTTAAAATAAAGCCGTTTGGTAAAATATTGGTAAAAATATTATTTTGTATAAATCTTCAAAACTCATTTATGTTTTGCATAAATATGTACACCTGGGACGCGGCGGATTTGAGAATATCTCTTTGCCCAAAGTTGTTCAAAGGGATATGGTTTGTAATAAATATTAAAATGTTTTTCAGACTATATAATATATATTACAGACATACTTGTTCAATTGTTATCTTATTGTTTAATTTATATAATGGTACTTATTTCAACGTGGGTAATGAAATGTCCAGAAATAGTTCGGTGCGACAGGTATCGGTAAAAGCCAAAGCACAATTAAGTGTAGTGCATAATGCAACAATAGTACAAACACCAAAACATGAGGATTGTTGTCGTTTCAGCACTTTTGAGGCTCGCTGCAGGGTTCCGCGGCACACTTTGTCGGTGACTGTACCAAACACGCCGACCAATATTTCTTGGTGACAATGACACCTTGTGTGCGGAAATTGATTTTTTTTGCGTGAGAGCCTTTGACATCGGCTGTTTGATGTCTTAGGAGGAAGTTGCGCAATTGAGTTGATTTTATTGTTGTTTTCACATGTGTTATGAGTTCTATCTAAGGTGGTTTCATGTCAATGCTTGTAATTAATTCAGTAATATCAAATTAAATAAATCCAATGATATATTTTATTCTTGCGTTTTCTATTCTGTCCTCACTTTAAAACCTATCATTATCTAGTGTGCTCTCAAACACTTAGTGGATGGACTTTTTGGATGGATCGATTGTTTGTATCGATAGTTATGATAACAGGCTCGTAGGTGATATGCTTCCTCTGTGTGGCGTACTTTTGTTTATGGGTCTATCAGTACGTGACACACGTACTTCTACGTACGCCTTTCAAGAAAGAAATCGGACTTTGACCGCTCCTCACTCATCTTTCACCGGAATGAAGCGTATTACACATTATATTATTAATTTAAAGTAATACCACATTTCAATTTACTTAAAACCTCTGACAACATTCTGGTTATAACATATTTTATAATAAACATTGTTTACCTCCTAAGATCCCGTCGATACTGTAATCTTTCTTTCCGTCTGGATCTCTCCCACCTCCTCGAAGTAATCGAGATATCGAAGAAATGCTTGGAGGATCTGAAACGCCTTCCTGGAATGGATATATTTTTATCGGTATAAAGGTGACTGAATTAGCTATGACTGTTGTTGATGTGATGTGTGTGTTGAAATGTGTTGATCAGAGTGCTTGATGCTGGCATATAAAACGAGCACCAGCTTGATGATTACTTTTTTATTATGCAGATATATTTTTTTATTAATTTCGTAGCTGTTGTCAAATAAGTCCGGAGCACATCGCAAACGCGAGTTAGTATTGATTGTCTTAGAACTTCAAAGAAGAAACGTATAAGGAATTTGTACTCGATCATTAATAAGCGGTTGAATATAAAACTGACAATGAAGCATTAAATTTATGGCAGAGGACGCCAATGCAAAAGACGGCAAGACAAAAGTAGGAAAATCACATGGAAACGGCCTTTCTGGGTATTGCATACCAAGACACGGATAAAGTTCGATATATCTTAATGTAATTTTGCTCAGGGCTATTATTTTTGCTAATGTTATATTTCATATCCGCACCTATATCTCCTATTTCATATTCTAAAAAAGTTTCATAGAAAACTTGATAAAATATAATAATGAGAAAATTTTTGCTTTATTTTAACAGAAAACGGGTGAAAGATTTTTATTATATTCATATTTAAACCCACATCACCGTTACACTTACGTTATATTTAACGTACAGCTCTCGGTAATTGGTCTTTCTACAACAAAATCTATTTTCATATTCGGAACAGTTTTTCCTGTAACAAATTGTTGACCTTTATCTTACGATATATATTATTCGGTCAATAATGATCGCTATTCTTACTTTCAACAGCTTTTCTCGTATTTCCCAAGAAAAGATACCAGGATTCTGTCGCTTGAGCTCTTCTATCCTCGCTTCTACCTCTGGAGTGGCGACCCTCGGCTTCGACCCACCAATTACGCCAGGTCTTATTGAACCCGTCTCCTAAGCAAATAGAGTGAGTTAGCAACTTTGTTAAAGTTAATTACTGTAAATTAGATAATAGGGTATGTGGTTTGACGTTGTTGTCAAAGATTAGTCGTTAAAGTAATAAAATAGAGTTTATTAAATGATATATTCCTTCATTATTTTTAACACTATTTGTCACAATTTTTTTGAATTAATGTAGGAATATAATTTCGGTATTTTCATGTTCATACAGAAGCGCAAAAGTACTCTAAGCGTAAATAAATGTTTCCTGAACAAAACAATACAGTTATTGTATAAAATAGTCGGGGTGAAGCCTTGAAGCTTCACTGCGCAGGGATTCAATAGCAATTGTTCGGGGTAAATATAGTAGGAATATTTATAAACAGATAGATAGGGTCACATTGGAAACCTTGCTTCCAACAATGTCATTTATTTTTACCTATATGAAGATGCATATTTAAAATTTGTAAGAAATTATTAAAAAGTTAATCAGTAAAAAATATACCTATTTTTAGAAGATTAGGCGTGTCTGACAAGTTGTCTATTTAAGAATTTATTCATTTAATTACAGCCTATAGCCAAAAACATACTTAAAAACTACCTTAACCTCAACTTACAAATAAAAACTCCTTGCAGGCTTCACTCATTCTTAACAAGCCTGTCACAAATATATCCTGCTCTGGTGCAGATTTAATAAATTTATTAACCAGCGACACCATTCTTGGTATCGCTAATTTCTGGCGAAGCACCGTTCGCGAATTCCATTGTGTCAATATTGAATGTGTCAATAATATAATAAGGCTCCTGGGAAAGCCCAGTGTAATAAAAAAACAGTTAAAACTTATGGAAGTATTTTCGCAGGTTATACTACTTGTAGCAGTAGCATAGACGTTGAGTTAGTTTCATTACCAGAACATTTTGGGGACATGTTTTATTTGTATTAACTGCCATTTTCCGATTCCTTTTGAAAATTACTAAATTTAAAATAAACATCGTTGTTCTAACTTAATTTATCCCTTTATCAGAAAATGTGGAAAGTGTTATTTTATTTCCTTTTTTGTATTTTTTACGAGATTATCCGTAACCCGAGTTTAATTTCCTGTCATAGATCATGATATAATTTCTAAACTGTAGAATTATTGCATGCATTGATTTATTTTTGGTTCTTCTTTGTAATATTTATTTTATAGTTGATTTTTATTTTGATAGATTTAAGATTCACCTTTTACGCGTATTATTGGGATTTGGTGTTTTTATGTCGATATTTAATACTAAAATTGTCGCATGCGTATGTTTTCATAATTATATTTTGGGCCATCTTCGCAACCATCTTCCAAAGAAAGACCAATACCAAGTTTCCAATTGTGTCAACTACCAAAAGCTATTTTTAGAATAATTCAATTTCTTAACTTTATTTATCATTTGCGTTTACAAAGTAATAAATAGCTTTAAAAACACCAGCATTTTTTTAATTAGTAAGTTATTTTTTCGAATACATTTTAGATTGGACCTTCGTTATTCAAATTTTACGATAGGTACTATACATAGTATATTCATACAACACTGATTCTTGAATCTTAAATCAAGAGCTGTCAAACCATTTTTCTATTCGAAATTCGACTGAAATATATAATCTGAGGTATTCCCCAAATTCATATATTCCATTAATAGGGCAGAAAAAGAGATTTTAAGGAAGTTTACTACATACAAATTGCTTCTTAACGACGTTTAATATTTTTTTTAAAACGTTTCAAGCCAATGTCCTTCGTCTGCAGGAGTAAATAATTTAATGGCTAAAGAAGCTTCATATATTTCCTTACCTGGTACCTATTGAGAATCTTGGAGACGCAGCCATGTGAGACGCGAAGCTTTCTTGAGATGACACAAGGTCTCACTCCCGCAGCGGCCATCTCCACAATCTTCAGTCTGATGTGGTTCGGTAGAGGGCGCCCGTTGATGAATAATCCCCCTAACTGATTCACTCTGCCTTGACCTGTTAAATAAATTTGTATTAAATAGTTAATTTATTGTATGTTATAGTTGAACATTTGTGTGGCTTATTAGATTATGCTAGTTTTGAATCTGGCTGTACTTTTGGAATTAAACTAAACGAACCCGTAAAAAAAAATTAAAGTTTTATGCAATGTGCACTTATTTAAATAACAAATAACACATTTAACCTAAATGAACTGGTTACCTATCTTATCTAACTTTCTGTGCTTTTTCTTAGTAAATTAGTTGTTAGTTAATCACATATTAAAATAACTTTAATAACTTTAAACTTTACGCGGTATTTATGCTTAATGAAATGCAACATTATCTTATAAATTTAATACAATAGTATTTTATCAACAACTAAAAGTTTCTCTAGTCCATATTTTAACTTAAGTAATGTAAAGTGCCTAAGTTAAACAATGAAATCATCTTGATGTAGGTTCCTATAAATATCACTTTATGCTTATACTGTGACCGATACATTGATATAATTAAATTTGTTTAAATATTGTTATGAAAAGTACAAACAATTGATTCTTTCAATCTTAGACATTTCAACAAATCATAATTATCCGTACTAACAGGTGTATCCCTTTTTTTAAATAAAGAAATAAATTGTACCCTTACCTACCCACACATCCATCCCATTTTGGTGTCGTTCCATATTTATCATCGATTCAAAAATCACAACACTAGCCTATATGCATTATCACAATAAAATATTTAAAATCACATTTACCACCTGCTATATTAAAATAACATGTTTAATCATATTTTAATTAAGTCCGACAGTTGTCAAATCTATGAGGCGACGTCGTTTTTTGAATAGAATAAAGATTATCTTTTTTTCTGCGCGTGAGTGCAGCGGAGGAGGTTGTGTAGAACTGAGAGTACCGGTGTGTTCGTAGGAATAGGATTGTCGTTGTGTGGGTTCGCTGAGGCTTCAGGTTCGGCGTGATTGTGTGAGTGAGTGCACGAAACTCCTACCTCCACAAAAGTAGTAGATCCACGATTAAGGTTTAAAAGGTGAGCATTATTTGCAGTTTAAACGTTTAGTTAAAAAGCTTTCTAAGTCAAAAAGTTTATTGATTATACATACCTACGTTTTTATTTCATTAGAGCTTCTAGGTTAAAGAATATTACCATCTATACATATTAAATTAAATACTTTGTCTCAGATATTGCTATATTTTTTTCACGTGCAGGTGTAGCGAATATGCCAATTTAAGTCTCACTTGATAAAAATATTGAGCGATATTGTAAATTAATAAGAAACTCACTGTAAATGATTTATGTTTATGTAAATTACATATGACTGCACACAAAATTCTCAGATGTATCTTCAATCAGATAAAAGTTTAGTCGCCCTATTACAAACGAAAACAGTCGCAAGCGCATTGGAGGGGAACTTGTTCGGCCCATAATGTTAACTGAGAAACATATAGCTATCTCTTTCAGATGTACTAAACTTAAGAACGTGCTAAATACCTTTACGTAGGTATAAACTTATGTTTAATGGAAACGATACAAATTTGAGTACAATTATGAAACGTCGCAAGAATTAACACTCGTGGCGCACCAGGAGTTCCAAGGGTTCAAATCCTGTGTGTTGGCACAGGGGAACTCACATTGTTAATAAAGAATCAGTACACACAAGTTTTTTTCCAATATTTTAAATAGTTTTTTTCATTTATATAATTATGAACTGCTTAGCTACTGCTAAGCAGTTCATAATTATAAGAAAGCCCTTTTGTTTTACATTGCGCAATTTGCTTATATATTTTTGGTTGTTCTTATTTTGTATTTATGTGATGCATATAAAGTATTAAAAATTTTATGAAAATGGTATCAATTTCCTAGTTAATAATTATATATTTTTATTATAAAAAGTGACACACTTAAAATACACAAGAGATTTTTTAATATTCCTTACTTATATAATTTTTGTAAAATTAGGGTGCGGATAGACACACTTCTGTGTCTGAAAATATATTTTTCACGAATAATACAGCATTACAATAACAGGTGGTTTAAAGTATCGTCTTTGTTGCCATAGCTATGAAGCTTTTGCCATATAAATTATAGGTCTACCTAAAACAAGTTGAACAACTTTTATTATTTAAAATCTAACATGTCAATTTACTCGTACGAATTATTATTCTCACGTACAGTTAAGTCCTTTTTTATATTGTTCTTTACATATTATTATATGTAAAGAATAATATAAAAAAGTAATATTAAGTATATTAGTAGATATCACATCCACCGCTTTTTCAGCGACCTCGGAAAAGGTTACAATTCCACTGATCATACCATCGTTACTCACGAAGTTTTCCGAGACATCGATAATTGTTTACATGGTATAAAAATTAAATCAAATGATATCGTAAAAGCGAGGCTGTGAGTCTTCTAATAGAAATGCGTTTTCGTTTAGTTTACTTGTAAGAGTATTCTCTGTTGGTTTATTTACCACCATAAAATAGTTACATTTATATGCAAAAGTCATAGTACACAAAAGTTCAAAATTCGGCCATTTCAAGTTCAACCAAGAGGTGAATTGCAATTTGAACGCTGGAAGAGCGATTAACGATAAAAATCGCCTTTAACCACATTAATTAATTTATTCCAAACAGAATTGTATTCGGAGAGTTTCGAGTTAAATTGTCAATTTTCTCGGCACAATAATCTATAACTGTACTTTGAACCGTTTTTTGCGTTTCGATGAAAATTTTTCCCACGGTTTAAGAAGTCTAGCTTTCCTTTTTGATAATAGGGTTTAAGTTTAATTTTCTAGATTTAACGGATGAGCTGTTTTACATTGCTAACATTTCGCCACGCTAAAAGGATTTTAATTATAAAAAAAACTTGGTGAAAAAATATTCGCATCATTGGTCTTGATAAATAGCTTCACACATCCGGGTTTAAACATCAGAAACCGATATAGAAACCAATGGAGAACTCTTTGAAACAATCAAACTCGGTCCGTATACCTAGGCCATATAAATCAATTGTAAGTCACGCCAGTTTTCAAAGAGAAATTTGCATCTACGTCCCTAAAGAAGTTCTATTAATGATGGTTCTTGCGAAAAATAGAGATAATTTCTCTATTTTCCGTGAAACCAATATATGAACTAACGAAGAAGCTCTTTAAAATAATCAAAATCGGTCCATGCACTATGCCATATAATAATTAATTATAATTTAGGCCAGTTTACAAACATACATTTGCATTTACATCCCTAAAGAAGTTCTTTTTATAAAAATCCACAACCACTCGACGCCCGTTTCGCTCCGACACCGGAGCATTATCAGGATATTGCCTCTACGAACAGCATTCGATGAGTTCGTAGAGGCAAAATCCTGATGATGCTCCGGTGTCGAAGCGAAACGTGCGTCGAGTGGTTGTGGGTTTTTCGCGGAGTGTTGCTTGTATATTGCTCTATTGGGATTTTTTAAAAGTTCTTTTTAGTTAGTCACTCGTGCAAAATAGAGATAATCTAAAAACTCTAAGGTCGTTAGGTTGTAAGGTCGAATCCTGGCTGGACAATTTACTACTCGATTGTATGATTAAGAAAAAGTCATGAGGAAGCTTGTATATTTTAGATCTAAAAAATCAAAGGTCAGGGATAGATATGTCAGGCGTAATCACCAATTCATAGAGAAATTACCATGAAACAGGTACTGAAATCGACCATAGAAAGGTGTACCTTTGACATATTTTTGTAAATTAAATTTAATCTAATACAGGCAATATTTATACGCTGTGGTATTCAAGTACGCGTCACTAGGCGTCATTATTTTTATATTACTATGTTAATGAGTGCAGTGTATAGTTATCGGCAATTATATTTTAAAAGCTAGATAAGATTTAATGACGTAAAATTATTGTGTTGAGTATTATTCGTTTGGTATGTTTGCGTATAGAAGTTGTTTTGCTTACATTATTTGTTATTTGATAATAAATACTTAACGCGGTTTAATCGTATTACAGTATCCCATAATAATTATTGATGATTATATTTTCTTGCGTAGGTAGAAACCGCGGTTTGACGTCAGTGAACTTTGATCAACGCATTTTGAATTCTGAAAGAAGAGTTAGTGTCATTGTATTTCATATCCGTATTTCCATTATTTTTCTTATGCTCTTCCTTTGATAAGCTCTTGAAAACGTTGCTTGCTTGTCTTAAAAGCCAATACAAAAAATCAACTAGACACTTCAACCATAAACATGTTTCTGGTAAAAATTGCATTTTTAATGTTTAAGGAAACAAGAGTTACTCTGTTATAATGCGCGATTCTGAACAGTGGAGACGAAATGACGATTTAATCTATGTCAAAACCACATATATGATGTAAAACAAATTCAGCTGTTTACCTTTCCTGAGGATGCTAATACATGAGTTATGTTGCAGAAAAAGTTTTATAACACCTTACATTAACAGCGAAAATCCTGTAACATTCCAGATCTCCAGCGGCGCCATTCTTAAAGTATATTTTCTATGAATAAACCGTTTTAAATTTAAGAATATTTGACATTATGTCATTCAAACTCTCGGTTTCCATGGAATTCCAGTTTCTTCGGAAGTAATTGGCTTTCGTGAGACCGAACCCAGTAACACTGGTAGCATCAAACTTATCAATGGATTCCACGGAATGAAATGCTTTTGTATGGCATTTTTTCAAAATTATAGTATATACTTTAGCACCTTGTAATACGATTGTCTATCGTATGATAATGTTTTTATGACCTACGCCGGCTATCAATGAAGTCCACTATACTATTTGTGTTAAGTCATCGTATTTTAATGAACTCCCGATGACATGCTGTACGTGTAATGGACTGTCGGTGTTTTTCTTTTTAAAGTTTTTAGCGCCTTTTTTTTGGTTCGAATGTTTTTTAATCATCGCCATCTCTGATAGTTGGTTTAACTATATGTTTCGGGTAAAATGGAACTTCGAAGCGAATATGTTATATTTTTGCTTCTTTTATATGATAACACAAAAGTAATTAATTTCATTGCATATATATTACTGATGTATGTCATTTTATGTGTTTATATAACATGTAATATATAAAACAATAACCAACTAAACGAATGAAACATTTAACTTATTCTTGAAGAGATAATTAACTCCTTTTTTTACTTTACATAATTAATTTACGTATTTTATAAAATAATGTTTAGAGTACTCAATCAAGTGACGAAACTTTTACTTCCTTTGTTGTATATATATTTGCAACTAAATAGTAAAATTACCCTTAACCTATAACATTATATTAACAAATTAATTTTCCCGGAATAAAAGCACACGTATGTAGAATGAGTGTGTAAATTCGCGCAATTAATTTACTAAACGTAGGAAATAATTCAGATATAATTAATCATCATTTATCAAAATGTATTCGAAATACGTTGTATGTAATAAGTTCATTTGTTTAATTTCGCTATTAATCCCTCTGTATAATGTAAATAAAATTCTGTATGTCTATGATATTTCGTTAAAAAAATCAAAATGTGATCAGTAAATCAAAGATTTTCCGTAAGCCAAAGCCATTATTAAGCTATTATCGATCAAATAGTTTTACATAGAAAGAAAAAAAGTTAACATAGTTCATATTCAACGGTAGAAATAATTAATTTTATATTTATTAAACCGACACGATCAAAGGCGTTTGTTTATCAAATAAACATATCATATCTGAATAACACCTGAAAGTTTAATATCAATAACGTTTTGTCTTTAATCATTTACAAATGGTAAAGAGTCATCTAAGGCTTTAAGTATTATAAGGTATAGTGGGAGGTCCGCTTTAGGGCCGGAAACGAAAAGCGTTGAAGCGGTGCCTTCTTGTTGGCGACCCTTTGATCGTTCCTGTCTCATTTCCTTTCATTTTTAAAGAACGAAATTACATTTCTAAGTTAATTTCTCACGCAATAGTTTTAGCCATGACTTGCTTAAACTTGGAATTGGGACAAAAACATTAATCTCTCGTAATATTCTATTTATCGAGATTTCGCTGGGCTATGGATTATGGCAACCTAAACGTCGTGCCTTGGAATTCTTTTACTTCCTTTTTGCGTTATAATATTTTACCTATAACGAATCAAATCAAATTGTCTAAGGAAGTCGACGTGGTCAAGAGAAAAACAATATTTTACTAAGAGAGAACTGAAAATGATATTAACACCCATTAATAATTTAAGAAAAAACACAAAACTAAACATCAGGAAAAAATAAAAATCAGTAAATGGTTGTGGGTAATATAGCATCATTCAGCACACTCGCACTGGACACTCAGATTTGCCTTACGACCACGGTACTGCTCTTGAGGCCATAGTTCATAATATGAGAATTATTTTTTGCTAATTTGATTTGTTTTATTGTATTTGCAAAACATAAAATAAGTAAAATATAAGTTAATACATAAGTCAATCCGATAAAATGAAGTACGTACATATAGAGTCACGTAAAACTAACGCCACAAATATTCTTTATGCCTTAATTTCAAAGTAGCTTGAATAGAATATTCCGTAATGGCGGTGGAAGGTTGTTCGCGTTGTAAGCAAAAGGAATGTTCAGCAAATTTTCCGGAGCAACCCAATAGGATACGTTTTATTGGCTTTTGAAGTTCAAGAAAGCTGAAAATAGAGATAGTGGGCTAGTAGTGTAAAATCATTCTGTTCTCCATTTACAGACTATGGAGCTGATTATTAAAAGGTGTGACATGTACTCCCGGATATTTCCCATCATTTCACCACTTTATTGTTATTAATTGAATTTGACTTTTTATGTTCATTTTTGTTTTGCTGTTTTCAAAATGTTACGAATGAAATAGGATGCAAATCAACATGACGATTAACGACACTCTAGATCTCATTTTTAGGAATTCTAGTATTAAAGTTACGATATTGGTAGTTTAAACGCCCTAATCATAAGATTAGTGCCTTAGCACTATTGGTTTGAATTGAAAATAGAAGAAGACTATATAAAATATGCTATCAAGAGGAGTTAATCGCGTGTAAAGAGTGGAAAATGGGGAAAATTTATTTTCGAGTCTACGGTAAAATTGTGGGTGAAACTGAAAAATGATTTAAGATGATGATGAAACATAGTACAAAGTAATACATCCCGGATTCAAATAAGAGCCCAGCAGACCACCACACAGTGAATTAAGAATATCTGTAGACTATAATTATAAGCTCGAGGCCGAACACTCTAAGTACAAAAACTGTTGAATCTACTGGTAGGTCCTTTGTTAAATAAATTAGTTTCGGTGTCTACCAAATTACGCGTCAAACCTATCTATATGGAAAGTGTACTCAATCTTAGAAGGAACATATGCTCTACTAATTATTTCTGAATAAATTAACATATACAAAACGGGAGCTCAACAAAAGATGGTATATTTAAAAAAACTTTCGTGTATACTGGTAGCTAAATACTATTTGTTATCATTGATTTATTCAACCATATATACAAGGCGCCGGTAGCGACGGAACGTTTGAAAAACTTATAAGAAATGGTAATGAGTTTTGTTCGAGTACTACTTAAGTGGAACTGAATAGTCAATTGTCTTTGATGTTTGGGAATTTAAAACACGTGCAATGGATCGACATCTGTGAACGCAAGCGAGCTTTGGTCATCTATGGTGTAATACCGTGAGTCTGCGTTGTGAATGTTAAGAAAATTCTCCAAATGTGCATAACATAATTTCAATGTTTATGATTCTCACAGGAAAATCAACGTTTGTGCTATGGATATTATATAGATTTGGATTTGGAATGTTTATCATTTGTGTTTCCACCCATATCATATACTATTCATAGCTTGGGGCTAACCGACGTGTAAAATGGGTTTTGATATGTATTCGTTAAGACTTCTACTGTTATCAAAGCTTGAGATCTTGTACAGTTCGGTATGTATTATAATTTATCTGTAATACTGCTATAATATAATTATTTTTATTTCATTGATAGATCAGACAACTGAGCCCTTTTTGCATCAATCCTTTTTAGCTGGGTCTCCTATTGTAGGAGTTTATTGATTGGAATTCACGAAATGACAACGTACCTTATTTATTTTATATCTGTTCAAATAATAATAATAATATCCTTTATTAGGACATAAATTTTTTTTACATTTCGTCTTATACTAATCTTAATCTAAGCCTCTCTGGCAAGTTTTCGACACCGACAATTTCGTCTGTTTCCCCCAGTTTGGCAAAGGCCTCCTCCATTCTTTACCTTTTCAAATAAGTATATTCAAATGCGAGGCTTACCGTAAACTTACACTTAATATATAGTATTTTTCTCATAAAATTTATCAGTTTGTGATAAGGTCACATGTGATAAATTGCCTGTTTCATAAGGCGTTCATTAGAAGCGTGCAAAATGCGCTCCGTTGCGCGACGATAATTCCACTGATAACACTTTTATTACTTCAAATATAAACCATTTGCATATCAAATGTTACTATTTACATTAAAATGGGTATTTAGATGGTATAAATCATGTCAAACTGGACTACGCCAACTAGATATGCGGTTCAAATTGGCTTTGAGTCGAATATTGGTGTAAAGACAATGACGTCAACCTGACTGCCAAATAAAAAACCTATGTATATTCGACCTACGTATGCGAGGAACGTTATTCCTTAAATAAGACTAATAAATCAGCTTAAGTTTAGTTAATTAAAGATATGATAAGTTAAGTTTAAGAGAATTTCGTTCTCGATAACAAATAGAGGAGGACTAGAGGAGACAAATTATAATGATGGGAAAAATCCAAGGTAAAAAGAAAGTTGGCAGGCGGAAGAAATCATGGCTGCGTAACGTTAGGGAGTGGACGGTTATTAGAACTGCTGAGGGGCTGCTGCACCTGGCGGGGGACAAAAAGTTTGACAGTTGATCTCCAGTGATGGAGAGGCACTCGGAGAAGAGAAGAAGAGAAGAAGAGAAGACTAGCGTTTCTTAACAAAATAATAAATATGCATTAGCTCATAATGCTTTGAATATTCAGTTAAAAGACAGATCTTATTGAAGTAAATACTTTATTAAATGCAATAAAATGTATTTATGTAAGGACTGACTGAATTATATCAGCTTTTAGACTATGTACATTTATTGAAGGTCAATATTTAATATGAATTTTTATAATAAAAATAAATATTGTAATACAGAAGCAATCCATCTATTTTCTTTTCATTTTTGGAAACATTTGTGCATTCCCGTTGCACTGTGCTGAAATTGCCAATATCAACACAAAAAGAAAAACATAAATACATTTTATTATAATTGTGAAGGTTAAATTAAAGTAGAGCACACTTCATGGAAGTGCCACGATGTCTTGCCCACCCAATATAAGAACAGTCATCGTCAGCAAATCAAGTTTCAAGTGTGTGTTTTGCTCTATTTTGTACAGTTGTGTGATTACATAGGTACATATATTACCGCCTTAATTCTGAGTAATGTTCATTAAATTCAGTCTCTACTGATAATCATCCAACCTACTAAATTATTTTATATAGTGGTGATTATGCAGAGTAAATGTCAACTTTAGTGTCGGTAAAGGGCCCAGCGAATCTATATCTTTCAGTAATGAAAATACCTCTATGACAACTGCTTTTGCATAACACACATGGCGTATAACCTCTACTGAGTCTGTCTCCGGTAAATGTTTCTTGTAGAAATCTTACTTTGGTATAAACGAAACGAAGGAAACGTACAACATTTAACTTAATATTGAAGAGATAATTAACTCCTTTTATCTTACTTTACATAATTAATTTACGTATTTTATAAAATAATGTTTAGAGTACTCAATCAAGTGACGAAATAACTTACTTTCAAACATTTACTTCCTTCGTTGTATATATATTTGCAACGAACTAAATAGTAAAATTGCCCTTAACCTATAACATTATTTTAACAATGTAAATGTTTCTTGTAGAAATCTTACTTTGGTATAACAAAGAAATAGCCGCCCTAATGCTCTATACCTCGTATATCAGGTTATATAATTCCAATATACCGCCAATATACTAATGTGAATGCAGCCCGTTCTGAATGTCCTTCAATACAAAACCGTGATTATATCCCGGGAGGGGGTATACAACTGAGATTAAGGCTGACTTGCATGGCTTATTCATATCTTTAATTAACTATACCGGTGGCTGTTTCGATTATAAGACGGCTACTCGGCTTTTGTGCGCAGCGCTTACCTGCATTTGTGTGGCTTTCATATCAACTGTGATAAAGACGAGGTTTTTAATAGTTTTGAGGTATTAGTTCAAAATTGGCACCTTTAATATGCCCGAGGATAGGGGTCCGTAATAGTTAAAAATCGAAGAGGACCACCACTAAGTACCAGTCCCTAAATTTTCTAATGTGCAGTAATTTCAGCTATCTTCACAGTTGTACGTATGTTTTTGATAAAAGAAACAACGCGGTGATATAATATTAAATTGCAAATCTTTATGGACAACACATAGTCTTGAAACGGAAGATCCTTTTTGTAATTCCCATAGACAAAGATCTCACAATGGACACCTTTAATTACTAATAAAATTATATTCCCGTTAAGGTCTTGGGAATGGTTACAGTAAATCTGTAACTCATGATCGTATCTAAATCCAGTTAATATGAATATTCGCACCAAGGGTCCGAGACAAAAGCTGTATGCTAATATTGTAACAAGGTCGAACTTTCATAAGTTCGGCAGACAGACTGAGGCGACTCGCTGTCTCGATATTAAATTTGGAGATTGAACATCGCGGAATCAAGTTTATCAGACAACTCAATAATTAACGCCATAGTATATACTGTGACACAACTCATGTTTCGGAAGAACTATTATGTATGTTACAGAAATTGAACATGATTTCGGTTTTAATATATATTTGTGCTTTGAAATCTTTTTTATTTATTTATATTTTAGGTATTCATACAACTTATCTATTAAAGATTTAAAAAATAATAATAATTATAAGCCACATTCGGAATACACATTTAGACACAAAATACAGTTAACAGTACAAAATTACATTGATTTTAAAACAATTCAATTATGTATCAAGGACAAAGCCATCATGACAAATGATACCAAAATTTTTAATTTTGTTCTTAATACCCTTTCTAGTCAAATAAATCTTTTTGTTGAAAATCTGCATTGTAGTCTGATGGTATGCTGTGCATATCTGAGTTTCTCAAATAATTTGTTCTAAATCGAGATGTTTGGAACAGCTTGGTTTGTCTTGTTTTACAGGAAGATGGGATGTGAAAACAAACAGAGCGAAAGCAAGTCAGGGCAATCGATTAAGCCATTATTCATTTATATTATATGCCATTAGCATGAAAACACCAAGTCATATTTCTTAGATCTACTTTCCAAGGATTCTATACCAAAATACTCTTTCATTCATATATAAGTTGTTGGCTATGTAATCGTATCGCTTTGACTAAAGGACACATCTGTCTCATCATTTTGTCATTCTTTAATACAAATTATTACAAATAATATTTATTTAAGTTTGAAATTAGGCTGATTAAATATATAAAATTTTCAAAAATAAATCAATAAACCAAGTATAGAGGGTCATGTTCGGATTATGGTATAGCTGCTTGCCAATTAAGCAATCGGAATCAAAACAGATCTCAATTTTCAATAGAGCATTAATATCAAATGAGAGCCCTTCACTCACAATATTATTTATGCATTCCTAGCCCAGTAGCTGCACAGACTCAAAGCAATGTAATCAACCACAGCCATCCATAATAATATATTACAGATAATAACAAAAAGGATTCATATATCAAAGGTGACAAATCAAAATAAACAAGTCACGCATTCTCCACTGCAAGAAAGCTGCACTCAAAGATTGAGGTCTAATGTATATTAAATATGAGTAGGCCAACATGGCATTCAAGTGAAAAACAGTGCAAAAACGAGATGGAATTGCCATTATAGCTTATAACTCAATCAGTCACTTGGTGGTGGCGTGGCGCGTTTGGTATTTCGCACTTTTTCAACCATTATTGCGTTCCATCACTATGTCAAGTTGCACGGCGCGCTAAACGCTATAAAATTAGTGAGGAAGGAATAGAATGATAGCTGACATTCTTCCCGTAATGTCTTTTATCTGAAAGAACATAGCGGTTAAATGGATTAAGAATTTTTTTTGCCACAAATAACTGAAAATAAGAAATTGCACTAAATCTTTTACGAAACATATTTGGGCCGAATAACAAAGCCCAGATTTTAGTATTACAGGACTAAAACATGGCCGAAATTACCATCAGTAGTTTCCTCACGAAAACCAAAACCCGAAATCGACGGCGTGTAGGTGAGTGCATAAGGTCTATAAAACTCAAATTAACTAAAGAAGCAATTTGATGACGACACATTTTTTTAAAGGAAATATTATGTTTATTATTTTATTAAAACGCGGTCGCTGGGTACAATAAAGTTAAACCACAACTGCAAGGTCACACCGAATCACGATCTGTTTTGTTGTTGTCTGGCATTGGATTCAATATTTTTGGTCTTGTTGGTGTGAAACACCTAGATAGAAATTAATTACGTAATTAATTGAGATTTGCATAATTTTTGCTAATCTCATGGTTATGTACGTACCATGATTTATAGATTGATTGAGATCATTTATAGATTGTTTTTCTTCCTTTGATGAGATTTTTTTATAAATTACCTAAATTATAATTCAAAATTATATAAATAATTGCCTAAATTATAATAGCTGGCTGGAGCAGCCACAGGTGTCATCGTTTTCTATTATTTTTTGATATGTAATTAGTTATTAAAATAATAAATAAATTTTTTCAATAGATGTTTTTATTCATATTTATCTTACTTTTAGATAGGTTTTTTATATTAATTATAGTAATCATCATTGAAATATAATATTTACCTAAAATATTATTATATATCCTCATTAAAAAGTTGGCATTGAACGTGGGAATGAATTGCTGTATTTATTACTAATTTACTTATGCATTAGTTCCAAACAAGCTGATTAACATAAAAATATACTAATGTATCAAATCTATTAGAAAGTGCCTAGTTTGATATAAAGTAAATACGCAATATAAATATTACACGTAATAAATGTATTTAAATAAAACAGAATAATGTTAAATAAATTAAAAATAACTATTAAGAACGATTTATCATACATAATTATGAATAGGACATTCGACTGTGTGTTGATTTGGTATGAATAGTCCCAAATACTTTTAGTTTCATTTTTTAGCGTTATGCCAAATGATTTTTGAGGCGTATACTTTTTTTATTAATTTCCTTTCTTTAAGCATATAATATTTCGATGTCTCGAATAAACAACTGGACTAATTTTGGATGGAATAAGAAGCGGTGTAATTGACGTTATCATTTCGCATAATAAGGGCTTCTTATTGGGCTTATGGCACATCAGCGCGAAATTTATCAGATTGAACAAAAACTTGGGGACAGGTTTCGAACCGCCTCCTCCAGGGCTGCTTATTGGGCCATTATATAGCGCGACTCTGGTCTAATGGTACAAAAAGCTCACGTCCTGTTTCCTTTAACAAAATAAAAACTAAAAGCAATTTTAGTAAAACAAAGGCGTTACGCAATATTTTTTATATTTAGATAATAAGATGACAGGGAAATAGAGATCAATTTTAGTATCGGAGATAGACAGAAATAAAGCTCAACTTTAGTGACAATAATAATAATCGTTTTAATTACTTAATCGTAATAAGATTTTTATTTTGTTCTTTCAAGACAACCCTGGTCAGGTGAGACAGTTTTGACGCGTTCGTGAAATGATGGACCGTCATTACGATGTCATTGACTTCATTTGTTTTGCCGCCTCTCATGTGTAAAGTTAAAAAACCACAGGACTGTTGCGGCCAGCTACCGAACAATTTATCTGTTTACGATTGCGAAGGTTAAAAGGTTTTAAAAATCTATCATTTGAAAACGAAATTTAGAATATTTTTGTAAGAATTTGCGTTGCGCCCGGAGTAAGGCCTCTCCAGAGAAGTATATTAAGGCCCTATGTTTAAACTAAATGGAACGGTCATACATAGTGCAAAGAGCAGTCGTACAGATTTACGGTATAGTTTTCATTCGTGCTGTCAAATAATTCTAAGTTTTGTCACGGCTACAAAAACATAACGTATAAATAACGCTTAAATATTATATGTACGAATATAAGACATTGAAAAATGTAATGTAGTTCAGTGTCCTGAACAATTTCGCTACGCGTTTTACAATAGTTTACGTCTATGGAAACCTCAGAGCGTTTGAATCCTGAACATGATTTAAAATCAGATTACAAGTTCAATTAATGTTTTGTTTCGTTGTACAAGTGTTGATAGAACATTTCCTAATTTACGGTTGGATTGTGTACGACTAATTTCAGATCAGTTAGCAAGTGCTGTATCATCTGTGATCTAATCATGTATCGAGCGAGATTAAAACAACCCGAGCGGACACATCAAAGGCGGTATCACACTGTTATTTTGACTGATTGATCTCCGTCAACAAAAAAAGGTTGCTACCGAGATCGACAGTAGCCGAGAAAAAACAAATTAGTTGGCTAAACCTTTTCATAAGGCATTGTTATTATCATCACCTACCCTGACTTTACCAATCCGAACTTTTTTGAGACTAAATCGATGTGGGTACATTGTATAAGCGAAAATCACGCTGCGCCTGTGACCTTCGATAAAAAACGCGATAGAAAAACATCGGTGTCAGATGTAGCGGCTCGAGCTTTGATTACCGATATTCTCATATTTAGTTTTAATTGGTGGCTTTATCGAGTTTACATTTTACGGTCGGATTCGATGAGAGGTTAATAAGCGGCGTTTTTAAAGGTATCTTCGGGTTTAGAGGTCCGCCGGCTGGACGCGTTGTCCTACGGTTGTTGCTGTGCTGATCGACAAATTGGTAATCAGGCTTTTCTAATAAACTAATTAACGTTTGTGGCTTTGATAAGTAGACTCCTACATCCGTTATAATTATTCACTTTCCTTTAACACTGCTCTCATGTTTTTGTTCGGTTACAAATTTATACTTGTGTTGTTGAATTACATATGAGTCAGCGTCGAGATGTATCGTTTTATTACCGAATCGTAGTGGAATACATTGCGTTGCTTGAGTTTCTTTACGGAACCTTTATGGGATAATTGTAATGCCCTGTGTTTAATTCTTTATTGTTTAAACGATAGCCGAAATAGATTTCGGTTCTTTGATTTCGATGTATTATTGCTTGTTTTATTACCTGGGAATATTGTAATTAAGCATATCGGAATCTTTCCAGATCCTTTCGTGTCTATGGGCCGTAATGACTCACCTTGAAATGCGTATGCTCCGAAAATTGGTCTCATGTTGTTCATCGAAGACGGTCCTGTTGTGAAATCCATTTTAATTGTGGACGACACGCACTCACATAGTTCGCGATTAATTGGAGCGTTTAAACAATTTATTAATATCGCACTTCAAACTATTCCCGCTTATGGGCTATGTCACAACGCTAAATCTGGTACTGAGCGAATCAATTACTAAGTTGCCAGCATTAATTTCGGACCCTACTCATACAAATAACAATAGCTCCACCTCTTTGCTCCCCTACTACTTTTTATTTACAAGTAATAATAGTAAATCACCCGAGACGCGTATGTATGCGTCGACTTTAACACCCCGCTAAAATTTAGATTGTATACGATCAACTTATGTGATTTAATGTTTCATACATTTTTATCAGACGCGCAACATCAAAGCAAGTTAAGTGTTATTTGATGTATAAGCTTGAGTACATATTTATCGACTTCATATATTACATAAATGAAGACAAGAAGAATACCTATATAGTCTAGATCGTTAAAATAGAGTATGATGCAAAGTACAAGTATTTTCTATTCATAGTTAGCTATTTCATATACCTACCTAAACTCGAATTTGAACCGTGTTCTAGTTGAAGGTAATTTCAAAAATCATTCGTTTAGATTACAAAGTTGTAATGGGTTAAAGTGCGGTTTCTTGTATTATTATTATAAGACGACGTCTCATATATCGCCACGGAGGCGGCGGTTGCTAAAAATCACCCGCAACAAAGTATTTTATTTAATTACTAGATGATCCGTGCATCTTCATCCGGGTCTCTTTATGAATTCGGATCACATATAAAATCATATATAAACGATGATCTATTTACATTTAGGAATCAATTTTTATTAACAAACATGTAAAAAAAGGAAATTATCAATTTTTATTTTCATAATGGGTCATTTTTAGTTAAAATATACACATAAGATATAGATATATACGATGGCGAGCTTTTCTATTGGACTATTTAACATAAACATTTCCAGCATACATTGTAATGTGTTTGTACCGTGTAAATCTAGTTTGATATTTTGGTCAAATCACGCAATATAAATTATAGCTGATGTGTTATTAGAGTATAAGCTATATTATTGTAGAGTTTCAAAAAAAATATATTCAGTTGTTTTTAAACTGAAATGTGTGGATGACAGCGAAAAACAGTTTTATATATAGCCCAATAATTATATAACATTACAATCGAACATAATATTCGATATTTGAATTTGCCCGTATTTTCTCAAAACTGCCCGCGAATGCAGCTGGCGTCGGCAATGTATCGATAAAAAGCCGTCATGCAAATTATCGACTTTTGTGTCGATATATTGTGAATACGCGAGTGTCCTCCGAAGCCGCGATTCGTTGCGCGTTACATTTTTGGTGAATCTTTGTTAAATGTTACAGCTGTAGAACTTTCTAGAAACATTTACGTTCTAGAGATGTATTCGCTCGAAACATTTGATATTTAAAATTAAAAATATTCGAAAATCAGTTTTTAAGAACAGCTATATTTACTTTAATGCCTAAAACTATTAACATAAAGAATTGTAACCGTAAAAATCGCACTTACTAAAAGTAAAAATTCCAGGGGTAATGATTATTTTATAAAATAAAATTAATTTACAGAATATTTAATATAATAGAATAAATAAATAAATCTTAATTCTAGTTGCACATTAAAAATAAAAATAGACTTATTAAAATAACCGAAGTTTTAATTATATATATATATGCTGAAGCTCTAAAGCTGAAATTTGTTATGTCCAAATCTGAGTAATTTATCTGAATGAGCTTTCCAAACAGTTGATAGAAGACCTACCCCATTAAATTATGCCAAAAATATACACGTTCAATAAAGCGAGTTCTAAACATAATTAAATTAAAAGTAACATACTTGTACCACATTATATAATCATATATAAATCATATCCTTAAACTGGTCTTAAAGAGAATTGAAGCCTGTCGTGACAGTCTTAATTAATATTATTAAACGATACCGAGCTTGTTATCCAGACTAAATCGATTAAGATAGTTGAGAGCTATTCTATTTAGCATATTATACGGAATATATTATGCTAGTACTTGATCAAGTCTATTTAGAACACCGAAAGCTGAGATTTGTAACACATAATTTAGAACATTGATTCATTAAGCTTTAAGTAATATAAATAAAAAGTGCGTTTGTTTTATGAAAACCCCATTACATATTTATTTTATTCTATTATCTGTCTACGGGCAGATATACAAATACACAGACATTCATGTGTGACGTTCATGAGATATAGCCACGGGAAAGTTAGGCAGACTGGCAGTAAGAAGCTATTATTTACCATTACTTAATACTATTTTTTTCACTTTGTATTTATTTTTAATTGTTTTATTTTCTGTCTATAGACTAGTGATACCTGAGATACGTTATAGAGTTTTCGATGCAAAACGGATTTCTCACGCTTCCCTTTGCTCTTTTTAATAAAGCTCTTACCGTTATACAACTTTTTTATTAGTAAGATTATTGTGTGCTATATTAGCCGAAGTCTCAGCCGCAGCCTTAAAGCTCTTCACAGAAACACGTTTGTATGACATACCTATGTAAACTGTCACGCAAATACTCGCATCCTTAGAGGTAAATCCAGAAAAACAAATTTGCTGAGTCATATCCCATTCAAGGAATGTGAATGAGTGTCAAGTGTCACAACAAAATCGAGTGGTACCTTGGGATTATCTTGTATGAAAATCGCCCGCGGCGAGCACTTAGCGTATTGTTGCTACTGAATTTACATTCTACTTAAAGCTGCTTGAGGGGTTTGACTGACACGTGTCAATGAAATAACTTATGAATTTTTAATTATTGTTAGTGATTTGAAAGCGCTATAAACCTATTGAAACAGTTGACGTTCAATTTTATTCTAAATTCTAAGGATGTATACAGTACCTAACCTGAGGGAATGAAGTGACTTCGTCCGCGTGGAAAATGAACGATACAATCCTACTGAATTAACACACGAAAATTTTAAAACTGTTAGATAATAAACAGGGGAACGATTTTATATAAGATTGTATGATTTCAGTGTACTTATTTTACATAGAAATGAAGTTTGTGGGTGCAAATAGCAGAAACGGAGAGAAACAAGAAAATAAATTTATTACAGCAAATGCCAAAATAATACAATAGGAACAAAAATATACTGAACTTATATTTAATAATAAGCATATAATATTGATCTAAAAACACTTATATACCTCCACTAGCCACATTATAATCCCTCGTGTCAAGCTTTTGCTGTTAAAATAATAAGAATGGGGTTAGAAGGTTAATCTACAGAAAATCATGGTATCGTATTATTTCCCTTGCTAATCTTATATGCATGACAAAAGCATCAAAATACTAACGCGAGTGATGGTTTTCAAAACGGTTGCTATCTTAAATTCAAAAACGAAATGGTCCACTCTGTCATCAAACCAACTCTAAATGTTGTTACTTCCCGGGCCGTCTATTTTTTTATTATTTAACCTATTTTGTATATTGTGTTATAGAGTATTAGCATTTCTTCTTAAGTCCAATAAGAGAAAGAACGGTGTTCAACGGTGTTCGTGACTTTTACAGTCTTTATGAACATTTCTGATAAATATAAAAATTCATAATACTTTTCAGAATCAAAGAAGAAATCCAATATCAGTTTGTAAAGTAACAGTCTAGAAACTTGAATTATTGAGTCGATTCGGTCACTCTACGTTAGAAATGGAATCTATTCTTACTCTAATTAATTATTAGAGGTAAAAATCAAAATGTTGAAAAATTAGTTATGTGAGAAATTAATAAAAATTAAGGTCATTAGCTGAGAAGAGATGCCGACAGGGTAAAAAAAAATTGAGGCCGCACGCTCACGAAACGCTAATATGTAGTCAATGGCTTTGGTATAAACTTGTGTATGTGAGATTTTGACCAAGATAAAAACGTTTTATAGCTTACTGAGACAATATAAATACTTTTAAAATATAATTGAAATAGTTCAGAGCACGCGTTTCAATGAATTTGAATATGCAAATCATCAAAGTTCAATTTTGCCGTAATAGTCAACTAAGAAACATGTTTTCATTTTGAAAATCTAAATAAACATTTTACAAGCAAAGACGTATGAAAATGTATCCAAGGGCTCTTTGCCTAATTATTCAATTTACACTAGTGAGTAGGATTTTCCCTTCCCTAATAGACTTTAACTACACACATGGCTGCGGGTACGACGTCAATGCGAGCGTGAAATAATTTTATTCGGAAAAGAATTTCATTAGGAATATAATGCTATATATTCATTGAAACTGTTGTTGATTTCTAATCTTGGTCCTTTTAAATGTGTACCTCAAGTACTATCACTTTGAAGTAGATGAGTATCGCGATAGTCTAATAGACTCGAGAACTTTGAGTAAGAACTGTTTCTTTACATTGTATAAAATTATTTCTGTAATTAGAAGAGATAGAATACTTTAAAATCGTGCAATGTGATGTTTTATACCGCCCTCGCTCCCAACATGTCAGCGTTCTAATGCGACGCTCGCATGAGCCACATAATAATTTTTAGAAACGCATCATTACAATACCTCATCGTGACATAGAAAAATTTAACGTGTCATTTGGTCGTATCTCCACTGGTGTTTGTTTTGCCGCGTTGGGCGGGCCCGTTTTACACTTAGAAGGAATTCGTTCAGATTGTTTTTGCCATTCGTAACATTTAACGGTTTGGTTTTGGGAATTTGTGGGTTTGTTAGCGTGAAGTGCTGTAACTGGAAAGTATCGAAACACCGAAATAGATAAATAAGGCCTGGATATTAACTGTATTTTTATTCATGAATGCGGATATAATCATGGCTGTATTAAGTATAGCTGGATTATTAAGAATGTACTTAACATTCCGAGGGTAGACTGAGCTAATTCAGTAAATACAATTTTACAAAATTAGTTCGTATTTGTACGAATTTTGGTTGTTGGGTGTAGGTATATTTTTCAGTTAGATTTACGATTAAAGTGTAGCTATTTAATGAGTAACTATAGAGTAACTAATTAAATTAAGCAATTATTGAAAATTTCTTTTTTTTTTTAAATTAAATTACTTAATTATAATTAAGAGTATATAGGGGACCAGGGACACAGAACATTACCTATGACTTGTAAAAAACTTAATGAACGTATGGGTTTATGATACGGCCGGAACACACGAGGCATATCGAATGCCACTAATTATACACCCTTTTGACATGTGGCCTCAGCTCTGACTGACTCAATAATTGTCAAACTTTTTTAACATAAATACTTTAACCTTTGTCACAATATTGTATTTAAGCATATTGAGTCAGACATTAAATTATCTTTAAATATACTATTATTGATAAGATTATAATGTAAGGGAATATATAAAAGAAAAGGTACATCACAGAAGTTCGTCTTAGTCTCGAATGTTCGTCTTAGTCCTTTGTGAACAACTAATTTTGATACACGTATAAGAATACAATTTTCTAAATATGCATTTACTCTAATCTTATCGTTATTAAATTGATTGTTATCTTAAATTAAATCAAAATCTAAATAAAATTAACATCGGGAATTGCTTTTTGACCTATACATATATTAAAACATGTAATATAACATAGAAGTTATATTTATATTCCTGTAAAATTTAAAATATAATCTAACTATCACATTTGTTCAGACGAGTTTAACTAACTCATTTAATAAAAAATCTATTACACAGCATCAAATAACAATCGCAGTCTCAAAAGTTAAAAGTGTTTTTGAAACCATTTCTGAAACAAAATTTATGATTAACATAATTAAACACTGATATACAATTTGGACAGTCGCGTGGTCGCGTCAACGCGTCCGCGCATAATTTATTGCTTCTTTGCGCCCGCGCCGCACTCATTAGCTCGTATAAAAACTAATTTTATATTCGCACTATGGAATGACTCACGTTAATACAGTAGATTTGATTATTTATTTACTACAATGCGGTAGCGGTCCACCGGGAGAATGCGACTTCGGGACTCTAAGCCTGTCTGTGGCATGGTAGATAGATATTTCTCACCAGGCTTCATAAGCGCAAACATGAACTGAGCTCCATATACGATCGATGTAGCTTTGGCTATGCATAAAATTTACTTGGATACGAAAAATCGATAAGAGCAGTACTCTTATTGATTATATGAGAGCTCAAAAATAATGTGGTATTTTATTTTAGTTAGTTTAGTGCAATTTAGATCTTAGATCTCTCTCATTAGAGATCTCCCATTGTACTAGTACTTTGCATCCAAAATCTACTGCCCATTATTACAGTATCTATCCTTCTCTCTCGATACGATCAAACACTAGTTGAGTCACACCTGTTGCTATTTACGTGTAACATGATTCGTTAGTGCATGCCTCATTGGAGTTACAGATATAATGCTACCCGGGAAAACATAATTGAAATGACATCTAAACATTTAAGATTAAAAGGGAAATGTGATTTTTTTGTTGATGAATTTAAATTAATATTAAATATGTGGTGTTTATTACACAGTAAAATTTTAATAATTATTTAAAGATAGAATAGAGGAGATTTTATGTTTGTTTCAAATGTAACTAAACACTTGACTGGACTGAACCGATTCTAATTAGAAACCTGGACAAAAATTACAAAGTTTTGAACTAATGGGAACTTTTATCAAATACGCTGACCGGTCATAGTTTTAATTAAATAATATGAGCGGAAATGAAACCTCTTTTTAATATCAACAAAGAGTTTGCTACATTGTATTGTATTACTAAGGTTGAATCTGAGATTTCTGTCAACGCGTACGTGGATGTGACTATTAGTTTTTATTATTATTCTATTATGGATACTTAAGTTCTTCAAAGGCTTCTTCAACTGAACATAAAGATTTATTTAAATTTAGAAGGAAAGAATTAGGAGCAACGCGTTTGCCAAATCGCTCTTAATCTGATTGAAGATCAAAATAATGATTTGCATTCCAATTTACGAAGCCGTGGCGCGAAAATGATATGAAAATAACCTCATTACAGGATACATATCATTGAATGAAATTTATGGCATCGTGGCTGTCATCGTGTGCGGCCTATCGCTGCATATTTTCGTGTTGCAATGGTGCCTGAAGAGTTTTTGTATTTGAGGAATGTGTAATTTGTCATTAAGTTTTGTTTACTAATTATTGAAAAATATTTGTACCATTAAAGTAAGCGCTTTTCTAGTCGGAAATAATTGAACTTTATACCATTATATTAATATTGTAAAGCTGAAGAGTTTGAAAGCGGTAATCTAAGATCGACTTTACAAGAGTTTTGCTCAGATTTATTACAAGGTTGTTGAATTTCAAATACTAAAAATAGGCCGCTAGCGAGTTTCGTAAGAGGTTCGGTGAAGCGTTTGGTTGGTTTTAATTAAAAATTTTAAGAACAAGGCTACCGTTAATCCATCAGTTTCTATTTGTTTAAAGTATTACAAAACCTAATTACACAAACTTTTAATTATTATTTGGGAAAAGCTGAAGGTAATGTTACGCTGTTGTGGTTCATATTTCACTACATAGTATAAAACAAAGTCGCTTTCTCTGTCCCTTTGTATGCTTAAATCTTTGAAACTACGCAACGGATTTTGATGCGGTTTTTTTTAGTAGATAGAGTGATTCAAAAAGAAGGTTTATATGTATAATAACATCCATTAAATAGTAGAGAAGTACTGTTGTATTTTTGAGCTTACATTGCAAACGCAGGCTGAACCCTACGAGTTTTATCAAAATAATGTACTAAGTATTGTACACATTGAAAAGGTCTACAGAAAATTCAGGGGTATATGTATATCTCTTATGGATAACCCACAATAACCTTTTATTGGTATTTACTTTTTACGACAACGCGTTTATATTTTGTAGTGTATTGAGTATCAGCATTGCACCCGTGCGAAGCCGGGGCGGGGCGCTAGTATTGAAATAAATTATTCTTGGATTGTTAATTATGTTCTTTGTGGTTCTTCATAGATTTTGTTAGCTTTGAAAATCACTTAATAAGCAAGTACGTGAACATCTCGTGCATGGTTAAAAATAATTATTAGTCGAGTATCGATCTCGGTTATGACCTACCATTATGTTAAAACCCGGCAACGCACTTTCGAGCCCTCTGGCAGTGTAAGCGTACATGGTCGGCGGTATTACTTAACACAGAGGAGCTAACTTATTATGTATAGATATATTTTAGGCACCTAGTTGAGGTTGGAAACATAAAATACGTATAATAGTATAGTAGGCAATCATTATGATAATAATATTAACTTCTAGATTTGAGTCTTGTTGTTCATGTTCTTGTACATATCTTCTTCATGAAGTGTAGACACAATTTGACACTTATTCACCTTTAGTTAAGAATGCATTTTGTCTGATTTAGTAGAACTTATGATTTACATTAAAATATATTTTTGTTACATAATTTTCATATCAGTATAAGATTATAGATCGTTTTTCTTATCTATTGGTGTAAAGCATATATAGGTAAATAGGTTGCGATAAAATATAAAAATAACCGTTTCACTATAAGTTAAAATTATTTTCAACAATAAAATAAGATTGCACTAGTTATTGAAGACTAAAGTCAAGTGAACTTTATGAGAAAGGAATATCATCTATGTCATTATTCGAACTGCATTTGCAAACAGTTCCGCGTGGGCATTAGGTACAGTGACCACGGATTAGTCAAAGTTGGAAAAGGTACGTATAGCATTGGTATGTCAAACATGAAAAGCAAATATTTTATTCAACCTCCTTGCTTGTTAACTTCTTTGATTAGGCAAAGGCAAAAGTTTTCTCTAGTATTTATTTTCATAGGAAATGCGTTTGTAAAAGTTGTTGTGAATTTAATTTAAAGTTCGTGATTCAATTTTACGATTGCAGATAAAATAGTATACAAAATAGACATAGACATGTGGTATACAATAATAAAAGATTACTGTTATATTAGTGGTTATTACCACAGAATAACGAAAAAAAAATAGTTTACTATTAGAAATATTTGGGACATATAACATAATCTCAAATATCTACCGGGCAAAATAAATTGATACAGGAACTTAATACGAAATAGCATTTTTGTGAAAAATTATACATATACACGAAACGACAATGCAATTAACACACACAGAGCACATTCAAGTGTGCACAAACTCCGCCTCAAATAAAAATTGACGAATCACAATTCACTATAGCCATAGATCGTATTGCCAGCACGCCTCGCGTTTTTCGTCACGGAATACCAACTCAGGCGCTACTCACACACTGTCAAACAGAGCCTCGCGTCGCAATCTCTGTTCGGAGCATACTGTCTCGCTCTAACGCATCCTCATATCCACCACTGTTGTTCTTAAAAAACTATCTCCCCCGTATAAAAAAACTTCAAGTTTATCTAAATTATACATTAATGGTTGGAACTGAGATTATATGCTTGAGGAAGAAGATATTTAACAATTTGAGGATGATATACCTGGTGCGGTCAGCATAAGAGAGGGACAGAAGACAAGTGAAGCTTGTGGAGGCGGCCGCGCCGACCATTTTTTGTTGCAGTGTAGAAGACTACATTTGAGTCGAAATACATCTTTACCTCACACGTCAGTGGCCACTGAGCTGTCTTCAAAGTAGCACGGATTAGATACACGCAGTTTGTAAGAATGTCCGCGTGTCTGTGATAGTGACAGACTGTTGTGATTAGGACAGTGATTGAACAATTGTTAGTTTCTTCGATGGCAGTATCTACTTTGAACATGACGCCGTACTTCACCGGATATTCTTTCCAAGGTATGTGCTTACGCAATTACCTACGTTTCAGGATTTGAGCTGTAGGTTTAAGACATCACAATATTATTGAAAGCTCTTGATTGCTGTAAAATTTCGTGAACAAGATTGTATGTATCAAGCAAGTAAGCTAAGCTTTTTATAAACATCTAGGTAAGGCGTAAAACAGTTCCTAAGTGTTTATTTTTTGTAGAATACGACACCTAACCAACGTCATACTTTAATTCATAGTAGATGCAAGTAACTATCAGAATTCAACATGCGCGGAATCAGATAACTTGGATACTCCCAAACAAATGTTTATTCTAACCTCATTCAAATGAATTTGAGCCGTTTTACTAAATATATGTTAAAAATATCTAGTTGATTGAATGTAAAACAGCTAATAATATTTCTGAGACCGCGAAAGAGCGGCAATCAAACTCTATAAAAAACTGATTGCCGAGAATTACTACAATTAATAACTTAATGGGGTCCTTCTCGTAACGTCGTAAAACTATAAAATTATGAGAACAGAAAAACTTTACAACATCATATAACAATATTTCATCGAAAACTGTTCTTACATTGTATAATGAGCAAGGATGCTAGAAAGTCGTTCTTTCAAAGACCACTTTGTTTCGGCATTTAAATCAACATTCAAAACGGTTTTAGCTTAGTACACTGAAATTCACTTCAATGGACCGAAAAGAGAAAATATTGTATATACGATACTATATATCAATACACAAATTAATCGATTTTTGTAAATTGTTGCTACATAAGCATGAGTCGATATGAATTATCTTGCAATGAGATTTGTCATTATTAATTTAAATTATAATAATAATAGTTACAGGTTACATTATTAATTAATAAACAAGTGGAGTTCTTCTACTTAAATTTTTTTTGTTTATTATTTATTTTGTAGCCAACATGAAAATAAATTAATAGATAAGGAAAACAAATAAAACAGACAAGAGACAACGATTATTAGCGTTACCAATAATCGATTTGTTTTAATTAATTATAATTATACAATTTTAAAGATTAGGTAACATCTAGTATTTTTTTCTCATAAGTATAAATTATAATGTCTGGTAACATTACTGACGTAATAAATATCTTTTGTTTTACCGTCTGCTAACCCTGGTTTATTGCGGGCGACACTTTTTGAACAACAGTACCCTTCGAACAATACTTAAAATTGAATAGTAAACTGAAATAATAGAAACTAAAGATTTTGTATGGAAATCTTTACGGAGCTAAACGGAAACGCGAATGTCTTTTGAAAATATAAAATTGTCGGTTTGTCGACACGTTCAAACTGTCACGAACGATTATTATCGTTTTAATTGGAAAGATATATAATTTTTAGTGTTCAATTTTCTTCGAGAGAAAATGAATATTATTTGGCTGTTTAAAGCGATATGTTTTATATGTAATTTTATACGATACAACGCTTTAATTTGTCAATAATACTTTTATCTAGGTAGTCTTCGAGATCGATGTTATAAAAAGGAGTATTTGATTACCCCTGGTTACTAATTTCAACAGAAATTAAAATCCATGTAAAAAAAATTCTACATTTCATCTATCTTCAACAAGGCTGGAGGCGTTGAAACCTTCGATCCCAGTATTTATATTTGGACCATCTAAAAAACTTTTTGGCTTACATATAAAATACATATCAAATAAACACATTTAAGAGTTTAAAATAAAACTGATTAACGTGGGATACATTAATCAGCCTACGGACATGCATTTCATTATTTTTCTAAACTGCTAAATAATATCAATTCTAAATTTAATGTTGATTTCCTCAAAATTAAAATACTGACTACTGATTACTGAATACCTCTATAGAACTTCCGTAATATTAAAAATTAAATTGAATTAAAAAATACCTGTTTCAGCCGCCAAAGCTTAAAATTCTTTGCTCCAAAAACCCGACAGCTTTACACATAAATCATTACCATACGAAAACATTTCGAATGCATTGTTAAAAATGTCACTTCGACTTATGAACTGTTTCGTCTAAACTAAATTAAAATGAAAGGGATCGCAATATAAAAAGGGTTGTGATGAAGAGAGACAGTCTGATAAAGGATGCCGCCTTTCATATGTATAAAGTCACTTTCGTGCTCTTAAAGAACGAAGAAGGCTCGGTATTAAAATAGTATATTACGCTAGTATAAATTAATTCTCTCCCGACACATCATTGGTACCAGGTCAAATTTGAACCACACAGTTAAAAATAATACACTAAGCATATAAATTTATGTTTAATTAATCCATATTTAATATGATTGTATGCAGAAATTTTCTTTAAATAATCTATAAATAATTTAGGCTCTACTATTGAAGGGACCGCCAGAAAGGTTTCGCATTTTTAATGATGTTGTTTTACTCCATAGTGCATAGTTTTGTGCAACGATTTTTCTCTCTCATATATGAAATTTAAGGAAGTTTTCAGGGTATATATTACAGGGTTTATATATTCTAACTCATTGCAGACGATATCACGGTTAGCGGCTAGTCTCTAAGATAGCGACTTAGAAGAAGCTTTATGAGTCATATCACAAAGGCACCGCGCCCTTTCGATTAAATAAATCTGTAGTCGACAACAAATTGTGTAACTTCGAATAAATCGGTATTAACGTCGTAAGCCGATGTAAAGTCGGACATTAAAAATGTCTGCATGAGATTATTTTCTGCACGATAATTTAATTACAATACGCACTTATATTTTAAGAGCCTGTGTTATGCAATTATTAAATATATTATAATTATAGAGTTCTCCAACAAATATTAGATATAAATACTAAACATGATTTGTTTCAATCTAAATTCTAAAGTTATATTAAACTATCTATAAATATAAAATAATTGTTTAGTTTCGATCGTCGTTTAAGCTATATGCATTATTTTACACACTTTATTAAAAATACCAGTATTGAAGATGAAAATTTGAAACAAAATCTTCATAAAATGGCCCGCGGGTAGGTGACGGTCGATGAAGCGAGATATGGATCAGCAAACCGCACCTTGTAATTTGTCGATGCGATTTCTCTACAACTGCATAATTTCCTCCACAGGATCACTCGATTATTCGATAAACAATGTCATATCATCGAATAGATATGTTGCGGTTAGTGTTACGATCTGTGTTTCTAATTTTCATACTACTCAGTTTTAACTAGTTTTGTCTTCGTCAACTGCTGTTTACGTTATTAGAGAATATGAACAAATAAAATTAATATAAACAAATAAAATTTCATGTAATTCATAAACTACGTATTTCGTACTAATAATTGCTGATAGATGAGCCAGTTTTTCCTGTCCAGTGTTTACATCCTTGTTAATTTTTTGAGGACCTTGATTTCAGGGGTGTATTATCGTACCATAGCTTCCTAACATTATCTTTAAACCAGTAAAGAAGGCTTTTGTCATTCTTAAAATATGACGATATATTATATTATTGATGATTTAGGTATAGGTATAATAAGTGTTTATATTATTGTGTCATAAACAGTTATAAACAATAAATAGTTTTAAAATATTTAAGGAACAGGGTTTTGTTGAACAGACTGCTGACCTCAGTGTAATCAAGATTTAGTCACATTCATATCACGGCGGACAGGCGCATGCGCACACAGGCGCGCATCAAAAGCGCCGACAGGCTTTAACTTCGTAATATGACCGCGAATCTCTTCGGGCCACTTGTCATTATTTTAATTAAATCTTAAAATTCATAAATCAAATTATTTCCATAGTTATTGAAAGATTTTTTTGAAATATTAAACGTCCTTATATTTATTATATTGGAAAAACATAACACGTTGTCAATTCTATTTGTTGTATGTCAAATAAATATATTTTTTTTAATTTTTATACAATTTCACGGTTATTATTAGTAACAAAATGTACTGCATGTCTTTGCTATTAATCGTAAATAAACATAAACGACCTACAACGCACAAAAATATAACGTAAAAAGGCTATTATATATTGTATATTAGAAGAGTTTCGCATATTTTAAAATTTGAACTCTAGAAAAATCTTGGAATGTCTAAAACTATGCATATTAATAAGATAAAAATCCGTAATAAGACATTATGTATTTTCAGGACAATACCGATTTACCAAAAATAGATTCGACCAATAAATGTTATAAGCCCGAACAAGTATTTATTAAAAAATTCAATTACTTTTGTGTCAAAGACATCTTCAGGAATTCTTGAATAAAAGGGAAAACATTTCCTTTGATATTAAGTATGCGCATCTGGAATTTATTATACAAAGTTCTTATATTTTTTAGCGCTCAAATTTATAGGAGGGTACTAAAATTTTACAGACAGTGATGTAACTGCTAATGATAATCTTAATTATACTTCGGCCATAGATTTTTAATTTATAGGTGATTATATTTATATAAATATTGTGTACCGGTTTCTCGCGACTTGTCTTCAAACTTAAAACGTTGCTGAGAACATTATATATACGCCTGATTCTATTAACTAAACTTAGTAAAAATTAATATATTTAAGTCGGCGAGTTCCAAAGATCTTTTGAAACCGTAAGAGCCCTTTTGGTAAATACGAGATGTGAATACAAAATGAGGTCAACATTTATTGAAAGAAAATATTTCATGTCTTGTGCTATATGCCGAAACGCATGGACGTTTGAACAGTTGTTTTTTATTGTACTGGCACAGCATATGCTTAGAAATATGAAGGCTAATTAAATTATAATTTATACTTTAATCCTCTGAACCTATAACAGAGCTACTGAATACTGCTCCTAGAATTAATAAAAGCCTTTATGAAAATCTTCAGGGCTCCAACACATACAAAACCGCTAAAACCACAAAGCTCATATTTCAATTGTTAATCACCTAAGTACCGCCCAAATAAGCGACCGATACAAGTGTTATAATTATAATAGAATTGATACAATCACCACAGCCTCGGGCGTATGCCACGCGACTCGCGGCCACACAAATATGCTTGAAGAAAGCTTAATGGAATGACAACGTCTTTGTGAAGCCGCCCAATTCTTATGCCTATTCAATGGGCATACCCTTTGTTGCTTAATTTTGGATAGTTTTATTCATTTAATAACAGACTGATGTTAGGGATTTGAGATATTTTATTGTATAATTTTAATTCGCTCTTCCGACGAAACACTTGTATCGTATGCACTGTTAAAAAGTGCGTCAGTAAATTTGTTTTTCATTCTGTTTGAAATGATTGAAGTATTATTTCATTTATGAATCCATGTTCACATAAATTGCTATCGCATAGCCATTTCTTAGTGAATTGATAACCTTTCAGGAAAATGGTTTAATCAGAAATTGTTTATCGAATGGAAAAGTTTTTTACAATCGAATTTCGTTAGTTGACTATCTCTCAACCTATGTTTCGTCCATAATTTTATCGTCATGATATCAAAGTACATTTGTTAAGGCAATGGCTGGCTCTTTTTCTATAGAAAGTGCTAGCTTGGTTTATCTATACCTGAAGCATTTTAATCTAATTCACATTTTTATGCACCATCAAACTTTATTTATGTGATTATAGCTAGCATACAAATCATGTGGAAGAAAGCATTGCATGACGTAAGGTCTCATATAAATTTTACTATAGCACATTAATGTCGCTACGTGAAATTGATTTGCAAGCAGAAACATATTATGATTGTGAAAATGGGGTTTACGATTTATTTACACAATGCAATATCAAATACGAACATATCACTGTACTGTTAGAAATATGTGTGGACAGCTTCAAGTTAAGTCTTAGTCTAAAAGCGGTTGTCCATTATTGTATTATTAAGTTTGGTCATATAATTAGTTGTTGAAACGAGGCGGACGCGCCTTGTTGGATACCATCTGAAATATATATCAGCGAATAAAATTGCCGCACTTAGAAAATTGTTAATATGAAGGGTTTGATTTTCATCACAAGTTTCTAGCTCTCGAATGTGCGGCGGTGCTTCGCAACTGGCCATTAAAAATCGGAAAATTGCGAGAGATTGATAAAACGAAAGTAGTTGATGAAAATTTCTAATTAAAGTTGACACAGAAATGTGAATTTATTTATCCGGTCACGGCTTACGTCTAGCGTTAAATGGCCGACGCTGTTTCAATTTCGTCTAACATGATCGCTGCGGTTGAACGAATCGAAACACAATTATGTTATTGTGAGAATTTTTTATGCGTTCTGTCTAACGCTCAGTGTTTGATCTTGTTCTGGAGGTATCGCAACTATGAATAAGTCACGTGAGTAAACTTTTCTGGCTTCCGAATTCTATTGAGAAGTTTTTAATACGATCAATGATACCACCCTGGTTGTGATTGTTGGTACAAAATGGTGCATGATGCAAACTGCGTCCGGACGATTAACTTTTTGAGTGATGTTTAAATTTTTGTTGTTAACTTTACCTCCTTTTGCGTTAATAGCGTTATAATGTTTGCGAATTATATTACGCATTGTTGAGTCTGCGTTACCATTGTAGCCTTTGTGGGTTCTTCAATATACTTTTGGCTGATCCAACGTATTTTGTCAAAAGATATTGAATAGTTATACTCAATGCGGTAATACGTACATTACAAAGCTTTTATAAAAGCTCCTGTGTGTATTTATCAAAAGATGTAAGTTAAAGTGGATCGGAACAGCCATTGATAGGCCGATATCTTTTAATACGTTTTTTGTAAATATAAAATTTCGTATCTATTAAAGTATTGATTTGATTCTTACCTTAATAAAGTGATACATTATGACTGCCACCCACATTTGTATAGAGGGGTTATTACCAAAGCGTTATGCGTCATAAATATTTCGAGAACATAAAATTAACACTCAAAAACATGGGATTTCGAGGCACCACAGCGTCTGTTGGACCTTCCAAAAAAATAGGGATCGCGATCCTCGGCGTGAGACCGGATTTCTCGCCCTGAAAGTAGCCTTTATTCTTATAATAGTAGAGTTTAGTTTTGCCATCGTTAGTTGAAAATTTGACACCCATTTATCTCTTGTTAGTTTACGATTTTTCGCCATACTAAGATTGTAATATGGATTCTTTTGCTTTGAGTAGTTTGGTTCTCGCCCCATCAAAGGACATACTTGTTGACATGTTGTTTAATTGATCGGTACTTCTCCACAGGGGTCTAAGGCCCTACACGAGGCGGTTTCTTTGAGGAATTATTTGAAATTGATAAACTATAAATGCCTTCACAAGTGGAAGATGCCACTGTGGTGTTTTTTCATCTGTCAAATTAGATTAAAATTGAGATTAACGTTTGAGTAGCAAAGATAAAAACTTATTACGTTAAGAAGAAAAATATCATGTAATTTATATGCCAAATTTATTATTTAAGACATTTTATCTATCTTTTGCTGCTATATAAGGTGAAAAGTTGAGAGAGCGTACTCATATATGTATTATCATTATATTCGTATATAAAGTGGGTGTCTATTTTCCGTTTGCTCCCGATTATATAAAAAGAGTTATGGGAACTACAGGTTCATATTCCAAAAAAAAAAAATTGGGTTATCCATTAATCCAATTATCGATGAAGAAAGTATGTTGCGCTCCGACGGAAAAGCGGACCACTAATAGCCCATATAATTGTATTAAACAGGTCAGGAAGAAATTTAAAGGTCTATAAAATGCTTAGTAATAATTACGCAACGCTATTTGATTATGAAATCAGTAAATCTGAGATTTCGATTTATCTTATGGGTTACAAAGGCGTCGCAAAAATTGACGATGGCGGCCTCCTTTGACGATAGGTGGTCTAACCATTTGCCATGATGTGATTATAATAGCCACACTTCACTCACACATACCAGAGATGTTATATATTTCTTTTTAGCAATCAATATCTTAATAACGTTAATTGTGGTTTAGATGACTTTCGTTTTTTTTTAAATAGGACTGAAAAAAGCTTGGTTTGCCATAAATGGTGTGGCAAAAGATATTGGATACTTTTAGCTGAAAGCACATCCAATGAAACGTGAAATGGCCAGAAGCCTAGCAATGCGAACGGTTTTGTATTAATATATTTCGGGGTTTTCCATACAAATATTTATTATTCTGTGATTATATGTATTTATCATAAAAGTAATTTACTTCATGTATCATGAAATTTTTTAATACAATGTTGTATATTAAAATAATATAACACGCTACTAATAAACAGAATTGATTGAGGTTTGAATTTAAAAGACATTTAATTTTATTACAAAGTACCTGGCGCGTGCTTGATCTATCATACAATTATTAAAGCCATTCCTAAGAATGAATCACACAGCTTGAAGTCATGATTTGGAATGACATAAATGTATAAGTCATATTAATTGTTAAAGGGCAAGGCCGTATGAATCAGTTGGGAGGTGTGTTCATCAACGGGCGCCCTCTACCGAACCACATCAGACTGAAGATTGTGGAGATGGCCGCTGCGGGAGTGAGACCCTGCATCATCTCAAGACAGCTTCGTGTCTCACACGGCTGTGTCTCCAAAATACTTAATAGATATCAGGTAAGCTACTCGTATAAGAGTCCGTACATATTTGGTTTGGTTTTTCTGTTCTGAGCTGTCATTTATCAATGTTAATAGTACTACTATTACGTATTCAACTTAAATATTATATTGAATTAATAAATCAATTTTGATACATGGTGCATTGCACTATAAATATTCTCATATCATCTCAAAATTTAGTACTGTGTTTAGCTATCCTAGTTTTTTTTCAATTTATTGAAACAATATCAAGGCTCTCATTTACTTAAATTGGTAAAAGTCTATAGATGTTATTTTTGTGTAGGAAACTGGCTCCATCCGTCCCGGGGTGATCGGAGGATCCAAGCCGAGAGTAGCAACGCCCGAAGTTGAGAATCGGATAGAAGAACTCAAGAGACAGAACCCAGGTATATTCTCCTGGGAGATTAGAGATAAACTTATAAAAGAAGGCATTTGTGATAAAAACACTGCGCCATCAGTGAGTTCTATTTCGAGGCTCATACGAGGAGGCAAAAGGGACGATACAGATCCTAGAAGAAACCATAGTATTGATGGTATTCTAGGTAAGTCCTGGCCGTGAATATTTTTATACAAATGCTTTTAATTACCTACCTTCTGTAATAAAATCAGCGGAGCAGAACAAATGAGGTGTTATTTGTCTGATGGTGTAGATAACTTTCTATTTCGCAACTTAATATTAACTTAATTAAATAGGTGTTATCTGAATTTAATTTATAGCGTGTGATGTTATCTTTGTTGTATGGACATTGTTATTCGTGTTTATATCTATTTAAATTAAAAGGTATTTGTTGAACACACAAATTTTGAATACCCATACAAAACAATCTGTTATTAAGTCACAAAAATATCATTTGTTAATTGAATCAGTATAAAACGTCTCTCGACCCACTATATAACTAAATTAAAAAAACAGCTTCATACTACACCGACATATAGGTTCCACATTAATAAGACAGTTGGAAACGTTTGCAAACTTTGTAAAATGGCGTATAAAGTTAATAAACCACGTAAAGCGCGCACGCCACAGCAGCGCCCCCTATGTCGGCTTCAGAAATTGCAGGTTATAAAAATGAAATTAGTACTCAAAGGTATTATTATCCCATCGCGTTTGGCCCCGAGGCTTGCATTACGACAATCTGTCCGTACCGCACGTCTTACACTATACCCAATATAAAATGGCGCTTCTAATACAGCGAATGCGCTTTTACCAGAGATTTTGCGATAAGATTATGCATATTAAGTTGTATGAGGCTAAAGTCTACTCTCAGCGGGCCCTTTGTGAGGTTCTCGTAATTTTAGTCATTCAAAATAACCGTTATACAGGGCTTAGCGGCAGCGTTTGGCTAATGAAATTTTGTTTTCATTAGCATAACACAATGTTTGCTCAGGACTCAGCACATTATCCATAATTGTTAATTTCTAGTTGATGAATACTGGTACCAGTATAACACTATTATAGAAATTTAAATTGAACTGTTGATATTATTTGAATCTGATGGTTTATACAATTATAAAAGCAACAATAAAATCCGTAAAGAATTACAACTGTTACAAATGTTAATGACGTACTCTACTAGTCAAAGTAAACTTGATTCTAACCAAATACTTTTTTTTGAAACAGGTCCGTCATCTTGCGAGGATTCGGATACTGAGTCCGAACCCGGTATTACACTAAAGAGGAAACAGAGACGATCCAGGACCACCTTCTCAGGAGATCAACTGGAAGCTTTGGAGCGTGCTTTTACCAGAACCCAATATCCTGACGTTTACACAAGAGAGGAATTGGCGCAAAAGACAAAGCTAACAGAAGCTAGAGTTCAGGTAAATATAAACAAAAATAACTAAATGTCATAAATTAAAAATATTGTCATTAATAGTGCAGTCAAAGCGAAGTGTATCCAAACAAATTATATTAATCCGATTAGTTACGTGGCTATATAAAAGCATAACAAATAGCCTTTATCATAATCATTATAATTAATTATAGGATTGTAACCGAGTCACCACATGTTGTTCACGCTACCGTTCCTTCGCTTTTTGTTAGATTAATAGCCCCAGCTGATTGTAGCCTAACACAGAATGTAATCGAGTGTTCCCAACCTTATAATTATGTTCTGTGATCGTGTTTGCCGCGCTTTGTGAGTAATCTTTGGTAAATTATGTGTTAAGGTTCTAACAGTGGAATAATTGTCAAACAGGTATGGTTTTCGAACCGAAGAGCGAGACTCCGCAAGCAGTTAAATTCGCAACAATTAAGTGCCTTTAACACAATGTCCTTACAGTCCGCATTTCCTCCCGTTCATCAACAATACGAGACCCCATCTTCCTTCAATGCCCAGTGTGCTTCCTGGCAGCAATCCTATTCCTCTTTAGGTTCAAGCTCTGTGCTCAATTCTGCTTTAGCCCCTTCTCTACATCAATCTGCTCTCTCGGCACCTTCAGTTTGCCAATCTACTTTGCCGTCGTCATTACACCCACCAACTTCAAGTTCCTTTGCCTCTGGTAACTTAACTCCTTTATCTCACACCTCGGAGATTGCAACGCCTCTCCAAGCTGCCGCTGATGCTACTCCGCCCAGTTCAAGTCCGACATCTGCTAGTTCCCCGTCCGCACACCAGACTAGCGGTTTGACCTACCAGCATCCAACATATCAAAATGCAGGTGATGCTATCCCTCATCCTTATGGCTATGGGGACTATGCAAAGCAAGACCATATGACGGCTCACAATCACTGGACTTCAAGACAACTGAGTCACTCCCAGAACAAGTTAGCAGAAGTCAGCGCGTGGCCTGAGAATTATAGGTAAGTTTTAATATGTTTCGACATTTACTATAGACAAATTTTATTTACATAATTTTATATTATACAAAGAGATATATTCGATTACGGTACACAAATTAGGAAGCATCCATTCTATTTCCTTTCACCTCTCTTTATCATTATTCGACTCGGCCGCTAATCAATTAAGAGAGTAAGAAGGCAGCCATTATACGCCGCTTGGGCTGTTATTATACTCAACGTAATGCCGAAGCGATCGTGAACTCAATAGGGTTGCAAATTTCATGTACTTTTTTGATCGTTCATTAATTGATTCTCCGTTTTAACATTCTGTTAGCCCAAAACGTATTATTACAAAGCACTCGTTTTATAATAATAGCTGTGGAAGTGAATTTGTCGTAAGAGCGTGTGTCATTGTCACTTTATTGTATATGGCGACAACATTTATCTATGCTATCGAGACAAAGCACGTCAATATACCACACATTGGACCACACACAATATCTAGCACAATGAGAGACACTAATATATGAGTGACGTTATATAGTGATCGACCTCATTTTTGCATTACAACAAAATCTTAAGAATCTCCTATCCTTATCAGACTATATAATACAGACGTGCATAAGCACAGTTTCTGGGACCAATTAGGGCGTCGATATAGATTTAGCATCCATTTAGTTGTGAACATGGAATAATAGATTCTAATGCAACACAATAAGTTGCATAACTGTCTGGCGTTAGCGTGCAACATTTATCAGTTTCTTACATTGCGGAAAAACTCGAGTTGCTTTGTATCAAGCGGTCGCAATTAATGAAAGGCCGAACGTGACATTAGTACAATGACCCCTCGTATTAAGAAACTCTAACCGCGTATTAAAACCTGTACGGCTATTTGTAATCTACTTCCTAAACTGCAAGGTTTTTATTGATCAGTTTGCATCTGTGCATCGAGATATGCACATGATTGATGCACATTGCCTGCACTGGAACGAAAATTGCCTTTCGATTACGGCTTGATTGAATCTTACTTTTCATCGCATACTAATATTTATGTAATTTACTGATGATAAGTTCTCATTTATATAGTCTATGACTAATTGTTCTGTTATCTAATACATGTAACTTAGTTTGGATTTTATTTCTTATTTATATGTAATCAATTAATTTACCTTTTATGTACCTTGTTGTGTTTTTATTACTTATTATATATACATGTACTATACCAATTTATCTTCGCGCATCAGCCACTAATTGAACATGCATTTTTATTAAACGCAATATTTATTGAAATTGCTCGGCTCACAATTAATTTATCTCCTTCAAAACTGAGTTATACTTTTAAATAATTAAGGGGTACCTAAAGGATAAAGGCCCAGGTGGATGTAGTTTGTTGTAGGCGTATAATTGATTAATTAGTACCACAGTAGCAGTTGCGTGAAATTTTGCAGCTTTTGATAATTTCTAAGTTTGCAAACACCTGCACTGTTATTCTATAAAATCAATACCAATTTTTTCGTTGCTTGTGTGGTAAGCTTGATAAAAAGTTGTGACAAAACAAATATACAATTGTGACTTACGAATATACAGTCGCATACAAAAGTGGATTAAATTTTTTGAACTGAACTAACAGATTCACTAGTACAGTTCTATAGTTCGTTAGATCCTACATTTTAGCCACCTACACGACAATGTTCGACGTGAATGAGAGTTAATAACTTATTAGCCACTGTATTGAATTCAATAGTTCTTAATACGAATAGTATTTACAGTTTAGGCACGGTAATTATACCAACAAATTTACTGTACTAATCCATATCAAGAGGAATGTTTAGTTAAAATGAAATTTTCTTTAAGCCCTAAAATTTGGGCTATCATTCGAGGATTATGTAAATTGTTAAATATTCGGAGTATTTTGATTTGTGTTACTTATATTATAATTTATTACATGAGCACAGATAACTCTTTGTATATCTCGTTAAATAATTTTAACATTACATTGTAAACGTTTTCCTAACTAAAGATGTTATAGAATACTAGGTAGGTTAAAAATATACGCGGTATACTATTTCATCATTGACTTTGATTTACATTCAAAAAAATAAAAAAAATAAACACCTTATTTCTCGAAGTTGTGAATACATTGCAACAGTCACTGATCGATGTTCAAAATTATTCATCTCATTCATTATGACAAATTTGAGTAGCAATAATTAACAGGATGTTTCTTTTGTTATAGCCCATTCTTCGGAAGCAATGCATCGCATTACGTCACTCACGCTCACTCACCGACAGAAGCGAAGTCAGGATATCCTTACATCGGCCAACTCGGTGGCATGGACATGGGAAGGGTACATTAACACTAGAACAGTGTCAATTCTGAAATATATATTGAATGGTGTCTTGTATTACAAATATTTGTACAGGAGAGTTTTTGACCAATTAAGTATGAACGCAGATAAGATATAAGTGCTCTTAATAGATTAACAGTTATAGATATTTTATTACACCAATATTTACATATCATTTAAGGGTTTATATCCTGCTGTTTCAATCTACCATATAAAAAAACACATTTGTGCATAACTGTATTATATAGGTATTTTAATTAGGCACACTAGATATATTTGTATTATTTTATAGTTTTAAAAGCGTTCCTAAGTAATTTTAAGAACTAAATTTAGATATTAAATGTTTACGTGCCGTTTTCAAATAGCAGGCATTATACTTCTTTCTATTCTTAATTTTAAAACTAAAGAAACTAGTTTAATGGAAAATTTAATAGGTAAAGTATAGTTTCAGTTTAATTTATTAGGTTTGTAATAAACTTAGGCTTGTTTTCATAAATCATCTATCGTTAGCGTTAGATATACTATAAGCTCCCCTTATAAGTGTATTGGCGGAGCGTTCATATTTGAAGACGGTATAATTATAAGTGTTGAATATTTTTAAGTAATATGGTTGTATGTGATGGCCTTTTGTAAAATTGTGATGTAGCAGAATATATTTATTTTTAGAGAAAACTGTGCAAAATGACTTAGGCATAATATTTTGTATAATTAACTTTTACCGAAATAAATAATATTAAAAACAATTTTTTTTGATTCCCCCGATGAACTTCTATTTTCTTCTTTACGTCTATGAAATTTTATCCCTTACCTTAGGAAAAATACACTTTTATAAAAAAAATACTGTTACTAATTTACTCTCTCTTCAGACAAGAAGGATGCCTTTATTCAAAAAAAGTAAATCGCTTTAATCGTACCGTTTTAATTTAAGTGCTCACTTGTTTAATTACGGTATAAATACAGTTTGACAGAAACGAACGAAGTCGTATTTTTTGAGAAGTGTACACTGGTTTAGTAACAGACTAAGAACGGAAAAAATGAAATGGGATAAAAAAGAAATCTTTCATTAGAGTACGAAGTTAAGCATAAATATATGGCTTTTCATCGTTATTCATGTCACTCACTGATGGCGGTCAACTTTACAAAAAATTAAAAAGGTTGCCTACCAAATTTATTTTTACAATAAATTAACAAGTTGAGTCAATGTAACAAAACCTATAACATGTATATAGAAATAAATATCCATTTTAGTTTATTAATTTATCTGATTAATTATTTTCGGAATTCCTAATTTAATTAAGTCTACTCCTACGACGACACGGTTCTCCTGACAGCAAGGTTAAACCTTCACTAATTGTTTGGTAGCTAGCTGTTTATAAATAATTAAAGATTCTATAAATAAACTAAATTATAATATTGCTTTTTTTATATGTGAAACGCGAAAAAACACCGAAGTCACATAACAAATCCAAATGTATCGACCGCCGCGCACGTGGTCCCCAGATCTTTTGCCGCAGATGAAGGTAAATAGGCTTCACTCTCCGAAAGGAGGTTTAACATACTAGAAAAAGGAAATTAATAAATATCTCAGCAATGAAATATTTATTTACTTTACGCGGTCGCTCCAAACAATCCTGGTGATCTTCGTTCTGAAGCACGAGCGTTTGACGTACATTGAAGTGTAATGAATTTCCCCTAAATAAAACGTGATAGCATAGCATTGTGTCATTGCTAAGTATAATAATAAACATATTTTATAGTTGATGCGTCATATAATTACGCCAACACTACAATTCAAAGTTTTTACAGATGCTTACATAAAAATTCCATAATTGTGTTTTAATTGACATAAATTTTACATTCGTTCTTTAATTGATGTACAGAGCTGCTAAAAATATGAATAAATCACGCTAATGATGTTTTATCAAAAATCGCACTACGAACGCGTTAGAGACATTTTAATACACAAAAAAAGTTGCGTCGTAGACAACTTCCTTCTGGTTAACACTGAACTGTTTTTAAAAAAGTAAAAAGCAAAAATTATAAATCCCAACCACAGTACATATTACATAAATGTGATTTATAAGCCTTCTTCAAAATGACCATAGAGCCTTATCACTGAGTACCGTGAAGTGTCCTTGGGCCTCGTTCCTTAAGTCACGTGCGCATTGTTTGCATGTAACTTACCTCCGTGAAGTAATTAGGTATAACGTGCGATAACATAGAATACGTCATCAGCAGATTTTGGGTTCAAATTAGCGTTTAATTATAATCATGTTAAGGTTGACGCATTTCGACTCTCTATTAATACTTGCTGCATGCAGCGCTGGCCTCGTGGTTGTGATGACTGACAACCCTTGACTGACAACTTCAAATCGGATTTTAAATTTTTCATTGTATATTCGAATTTAATGCCTTGCTCGGTAAAGTGGATCAGAAGGAAACGCAATAGTCTGCCTATGTGTTCTTATGCGAAAGAGTATTTGGGAAACTATCGCGTAAGCGAAATGTTTTCTGAACGTTAGTACACTACATTGGACTTTTCTATAATAACAAAATCCTGGGATAATAAAGGAGACAGATCGAGAGTTGTAGCAACAGATCATTAAAGCTATTTTTGAAATTCTTTTATTTCTTAACAGATTAGTGGTTATTGTAAAAATGAACAAATTTCAGGCATCAAGCCTCAGCCGATTAAAATGGTAGTATAAGTTAATTGAATTGAAAATGCTGCAACGCATCGTGAAAATTGACGCCTATAGATTTGTCTATAGATATAGACAGGTCTAGTATTAAACGTTAAATGAAAACATAATTAATAGCTTTGTAAATCTCTAAAACTGTTTAAGACACACAAACTACAACTGAAAAATATTAATGAATGTTTATATTATGTATATGAAAAGAAAATGTTGGTCTGGTTATGTTGAATTTCCCTCAAGGTTATTAATAGTTTGGTTAATTCCCTAAATTTGGATACCTAATGCTCAGAATTTACCAAGAGTTTACATTTTAATAACAAAGGCTCAGCATGGGGTTGAATTAGACAATCAATTGCACGTTTATGTATTCATACGTTGGGCACTGCTCAGGCGATTTATTATTGGGATTTTCCCAATAGTAGTATTAGACGATTTTCGAATGGAGTGTTTGAAATTAGAGCATTTCAAAATTCGAACATGTAAGCATAAAATAACGATACATTTAGTATACTTAACACGAACCAGGAAATTGTTTGGTGTGCGAAATCGTATAGAAAATTTGGGCGTATTTTTCAACTAAACGCATACGTAATTTTACGTTGCATTAAACTCTACTCAATAGAGAATATTTGTTTTCTCTCTAAAAACAGAAACTTGGATGCAAAGATTGATGACCTCGAACCTGACGTGATCATTTAACCTACCAGCTGATCACCGTATAAGAGTGGCAGTTACATTTTAGAGTGTGGACATTAGAGCTGAATGCTCTAATCCTTTTTGCGGAACACCATCCTTGCTTAACTGGCTTACACGACGTTCTGTTCAATTATTTATTTCCGCACCGTTAAGATTTCCTGTTTTTCCGAGAACATATAAGCAAAATGGCAGACTTTACAAGAAGAGTATTTACAAGCCAGGCGTCATTTACCACTCTTGTTTGTCCACCTTGCAACAAGTAGGTCTCGTTACGACAAGTAGTGATCTGAAAAGCGACGTAAATATTTATGATGACATCATAAATTAATAATTTAATTATATTGATTCAACGCTTATGTTCTTACACTAGTCATCCAAATAATAATTGCCTCCTCTGAGCGAATATAGAAAAAAATACTAATTATAATTGTAAATATACATTGCAAGTTCACAAATCAAAATAGAGATGATGAGAACCGACAAGAAACTCTCCGTTACTCTCATATCATATTTACAGAGTGCCGAAGTGAGAACACATGAGGAGGAGTAAGTTTAGTAAAACACTTTTTAATTTTAATAATAAAATTAGATTAGTTTTCGAATGTTGCTCTAGTTTGAATATTGTTACTTCACTTAAATTGTTTGATCGTGACAAACTTATTCTAACCACTCTATACCTAAAATTTTGAGATGACGCATTTATAGAGGTGCCTATTCTTTAATACTCGGTATAAAATATATTATCTGAAGGCTCAGGAATTGATTTTTCAATAGGATGTATCAATACGATATAGTTTTCATAAATAATGGATATTGCACAAATTTTGTTCAATCAGAAACTCATATTATACTATAATGGTTTAGTACCTTGAATACCCTAAATATCTTTAAAATTAGAATAGAACTTTGCCTTATGTGCTATAAAAATTCTTTCCAGTCTTATTAAAAATTGTCGGTATGCGACAAAATATCACAGATGCAAGATCGGTGCCTTATATACCAGCCTACGAAGGTGTTGAATAGAAAACGTGATTAGATTCTGGTTTCCACAAAAACGAGTGTTTGGGCAAAAACTATCCGGTAAAGCACACGCCTGGGAAAATATGGTTCGATGGATTTTACCTCAATTACTTTTTTAGTCGTGAATTTTTTGTGACGGCAATACGAAGATGGTATTATTATTAATCAATTACAGCTCACAATACATATTTATAATAATAAATTTACAACATAGCCTAAGTCCTAGCAGTTTATTAAAAAAGCATTAAGAAAACGCTCAAATCAATATTAAAAGTAAGAAACAAAATATAATACTTAATTTCTTGTAGTATGTGGAAGCCGGCGACTTAATGAATATAGTAGTCATAAATTAATAGTTTTACTTTGTGTAACTAAAACAAAGGATTGCGTCAGACCCATCTAGCTTAGTGACTTGGTCCCAATGACATAATCTTCAGTGCTCAATATACTAGCTCTTCATTTTAGAAGGTCATGCTGGTGACGTCAATCCACATCAAACGGAGCTTTAACGTTTTAGCTCGTACCAGCGATTGGATTATTTAAACACAAGACACGTTACCATCCTTAATACAACCATCCGAAACAAAAGTAATATTTTTATCCGAATCCGTGATTCCTGAGTTAACAACCAACCAAATATTATTCACCTTCTCATCATGATCAACCGCTAGAACCACAACATATTTAAGACAAATATGAAATAGCTTGTTCAATAAAACCTTTGTAGTGAGTGAATACATTCAAGGCAGAACTATATACTCGTATATGCCAGCATAATATTTTTTGTAACCTTAAAGTACCAAATACTCACTTTTTTGGCGATTCGTTAAGTGACTATACTAAATAAAATAAACAAAGACTTTAACAATACGCACATAATCGTTTCTTAAACAATGTACATTTTCTCCAAAAATATTCTAAAAAAACCATAGATTTTAGTCACAGCGTGTGTTATTGCGTTTAATGTGAGTATAAATATATCCAAGCAATTTTCACCAATGAATGAAAATATGAGTCACCACTTATCCCCGGTGTTTTATATAAGCAACGGTCAATAAAACAAGACGATAAACGTTTTCATACAATCGTGAGAATGAGAATCACTTGCCAACTGCCCAATTAAACAAGAGACAGTTATAATGGATGCAGGTGGATTCGTGGGTTTCGCTTAATTTGGGGGCATCGATAATCGAATGAGAAATTCGATAATCGGACGACGACTGTAGGTTTTTCGGAAAAATCGAGTTTGATCGATTTTCACGGCGATAGTTCACGCACGTGTTAATGCGACGATGTTCGTCACACTCATCGAATGTTTAAGTATTTAAATAAACCCTTCAATCGATTCGATATAATTATCCACATTATTTGGTGATTAATTTGAAGATCAAGGGAATTTCTCGATCACTTTGGTGCTTATTCTAAAATGAAGGTAATAGTTTGTAAAATGGGTTTTCCCTAAACAATTCGTTGTTCTTACTTCATTCGACGTGCAAAATTATATTTTCTTTAAGCGAGGAGTACATATACAAATAAACAGAATATCTACATAATTCGAAGTTTTAATTCTAAAATAAGTTAAAATTCAAGTTAACACATACTAAAGTTTAAATATAATATAAGCTAGTGGTTACATATTATTTATAGATTAATTTTGCAATAATACATTTTCATCTTAAATTATTTCGATATAAAAATATATTTATTAATAAAATTTCTAGACTGTAAAAGTTCCCCATTTGAATGTATTCAATATTAGGTTCTACAACTTCCTGTTCACGTACGTATTTTAATTTGTAGCTTTTCAGAACACATGAATATGTGGGTCCTTCCACAAAGTTAGTTGCTGTTAATTATACTATTCAAACACTATCAATTTAGGTCTTGCCCTTTCATGTATTATATTAATATAATAAAGATAGAAAGCTATTTCTTGCTTTAAATACGGTGTATGGTGTATAGTATACGGTGTATAGTTCTCTTCTAATTTTATATTATTAATTTGTTTTTAATTAACAATGAAATGTACTATTTAAATATATTTGTACATAAATATAGAACTAACAAAAATAACAATACAATACAACACGTAAATATAATACAATATGAAGTAATTAATCATTAAGTAGTTGGATGATTGGTTTAGATTATTATTTAAATTTTAAATTATCTAGTTTTCTGATTCCGTCCGTTCGCCGTACGTACGTAACGGGATGAAGCTACTAAAATGTCTGTAATTGTCACCGCTGTGAAATTTGCGTTATGCAGACATTTCTCACGCTATGCTATGGAATATTTCATGCTACTACGAACATACCTGTTAGTTTTAAACGACAATTAATATGTTATGACTAACGTATCGAATTGATCATTTGAAGAAAGGTGTTAAACAACCGAAACATGCTTTGACATGATTCTCAGCCATATACCGAAATACACTTTACCTAAATTGCTTCCGAAAGCAATTTGGGCCCGTGTCGAAAGCATTTGTTTAGCGAAAATCAACAATCGCCTAACGATATTCTTCGATTGCTTCGACGGAGGTTGATTCTCACGAGAAACGGACATTCCTAGCCGAAGATCCCTCAAACGTAAAAGTCGTGCATGTCGATTCAACTAAAAACACCTTTACACTTCAACAGTTCGATGTTTTTGTCGACTATCCAAATACATAGCCTATCAATTTTAGAATACTCTATATTTGCGAGCAATGACGCATGACACGTTTTTATTAAATATACAGTTTGTATGATTTAGATACACTTAACATCTACCTATGCTGGCTGTGAGATGTAAGATAGATCTGTCCCTCTATTTCCATTTAAGACTAAAAAGCGTACCTATACCTAGAAATATGTTTCGTTTTGCAATTTTCATTTGCAAACAATGTACTTATTTTTTTATATATTTAGTAGTATTATGTATTTTAAGAAGTAATTACGAAACTGTTATAAGACTTTTTGTTACATATTTTTATATCAATATTCTAGGGATATATATTTAGTATTGTAAAGATATTATAGTTTATTGCCTTAGAATTTACCCCTTACAAAAAGGAAATCATTTCCAAGGCTAGAGTAACGGCGTGCATTGCGCTGTTTAGACTTTTTGTTCTAAAGACATTGCTAAGAATTGTTTTGTAAAAGCGAGGGTGTCGACACGCCGCTTTGTTTTACAATTAACAATGGCGACTTTCGTTCGCTGAGACCTCATGCAGTGACCCTGCAGAAAGCATGATTGTTTTGAACGAATTATTAGTTTGGTTTAGGATAGAGCAAGAAACAAACGGTCGTGATTCTTGTAAGTATATACAATGATTTATTTATAGTGTTTATTGTATGTGAGTCATCGGTAGCAATTAGTTGAGCTTATTGTCTCTGAAAACAAATGTAAGGCGCTCCCTGCGTGTGCGCACATCCTCGCTGCTGGACGGCTTTGCTTGTTTACAAACATTTTATTAAGGTGTCGTCTTCGATGGCTTCTTTAGAAGTTGGCTTTGTGACATTTTCTAGAATTTAACTAAATTTGTATGAAATTAGTTGAACATTACAATTACAGCAGTTTATTGCGCTGTTCCATCTTATTAAACAAAAGGTACTAATGTGTACCTATTAAAACTTATCAATAAATATCTGTTTATTCAAAAAATATATTAACCTTGAAACGGCAATATAGTTTAGCGTCTCTTTTAGATAGTAATAGATCCTTTCTCCCATAAAATGTACGGTACGTGTACACTACTTACAAACAGCAACCTGCACTTTAAAGATTTCCAAGCGAATTATCAAAGCTTTAACGAGTTGAAACTCGTATGGTCGTTCAATTATTTAGGCAATCGTACAAATTTTATATGCGATAATTATTTTGATAAACACATAACACTTTTGGATCCTATTATGCAGTTTTATATCTCTTTTAGGGACTTTGACTACTTACTCTTAGAACCAAGCTTCATTGGCAAAGAATATAATCAAATGAAACAATACAAGCGATTCTATTAAACAAATTGTTCATAAAAAGAAAACCGTCTGAACGTTCGAATTTTAAAAGATCATTTATTATTCGAGACAATTGTCAAGTCGATGTCATCGGGACAATGAGGTACAGTAAGGTTTTATTGTTTTACAACCGCTCCCGTTCGGCAGGAGGTGGCACCCTAAAACATTGTTTTATAATAAAAATACTAGCAATTAACAAGATTTACAGCGACGTTCTACGAACGAACCATTAGACGTGTTAATTTTTTATAGCGTCTTACTTAGTACAAATTATCTATAACATTGCGCGCTTTTGTTTTGCAATAAGTTTTCTTATGGATATTTATGCTTTTGTGAAATTAGCTTCCACGTATTTTATTAAAGAATTTTTATTTTATTAATTTAAAAAATATATATATCAAAATAGAATTGTGTTTTTTACAAGTTATGAGATGTAAGAAGGAAGCTATTGTCAATATAAAATTTCCGTCTGCAGTTTTTTTATTTCTCGATATCATCTAGGAACTTTACGCCAAAATAATTGAACACCAGACTAAGTTAGTTTCATAACAACGGTTAGGAACGAAGACGACATAAAAAATGTAATATAAAAAAGTATTGTCAAATTAAAAGACAGTTAAAAAGTCAGTACATATAATGTACTGACTGTATAATATTATGCTATTGATGTGCAGAAATATTATAGCCAAATATTTAAAAAAACGGATAAATGATCATATTAAACTTTACAAAAAAGTGCAGTACAAAGCAAAGGTCAACCTTAATTGGTTGCTCTAAGTAATTTCACTGTTGTGCATACAATTTGTACGTACGATTGGTGCTCTATTAATGTAATTGCTTATAGAACCTCAATAAAGTTCGAGCCGTTAAGGGAATAATCAAATGCTTTCACATTTCACAACATCTTGTCATTGATGCTTCATTAAATATAATGGAGACGCAAACAATATTATGATCCATTTATGATACTTAAACGACATAATAAATGTTCATATCGTTTCAAAAATTAATTAGGTTTTTGTAAATAATAGGATTTTAGACGGCTGTTTATGCTTGTCGCGTAAACTAATTACTTATAATTAAATCTCCAAAAACAATAAGAGCTATTTTTCCACAGCAATCGGACCCAGGGCAAAATGAAAAATTAATTAACAGATGAATATCGTTCATAACTATTCAAATATATTAACATTTCAGCTAAAAGGGTATTTTTCGAAATTCGAATTCATAACGTAAAAGCTTTACAAATAGTCGGCTTAAAATCCTTTTAGTGAGATATGGATTGGATTTATTTTTCTTTTATTTTATGGATGACGCAATGCTGGCGCTTATATGCTTATGGAAATGAAACCCACATTTCCTACTCGATACTACTTTCATTAATTTTATCAAAATCTTAAAATCATTATTCTCCTTTAAAATAGGTTCTACGCGTTTCAATAGAGCTTTTTAAACGACAATTATACGATACATGATCTGGGACATACATTGAACACTAATCAGTATCGATTTTTGGGTGTACAATTCCCAGCATTTTCAAATCTTAAAAACTTAGAAAATAAAATTTATTGTGAATATGTAGAGTTCAGAATCGTGTAACAAACAGTGCACCTAAAGAATTATATTAAAGAAACATTCAATAGGTGATTGCTTGTGGTGTACAATACTATTGAACTATACTTTCGGGGAAGTTAAAACAAATAAAATCTTAATTTACAACGTTAATGTGTGGTCAACCAGACGTCATGTCGTCTGGAACAAAAACTGTTCAACTGTGGTGAGATGGTATCGGCTCCTACTGTTCAGTAGCTATCGAAACCACAAACAAGGATTTCATTGTCTTCAACCAAAGTTGGAGCGTATTGTTATTAACTATAATGCTACCGGTGGGTGGTTAGAATAGCTGTTGACAACTTGCTACTTGTAATTGATGGTTTCCTGCATTTTAAAAGTCGAATCTCCAATGTCATTCTTTGTTACAGTATCAATATAAAGTATCGTATACTTTTAATGAATCTAAAAAAAGACGATGAAGAAAGACTAGCAGTGTGCCAAAGGAAAATGGAAAGGAGTATGCTAAGTCTAAAATTAGCAGATAGGGTCCGTAACAAAGCCATAAGGAAGGTGACAAGTATAATAGATGTAAAGAAGTGTGTTAGACAGCTAAAATGGAGATGGGCGGGGCATGTGTGCAGGCTAAAGAACGATAGGTGGGCAAAAATCATAACTGAGTGGACCCCATTCAGCCGGAAGCGTAAACAAGGCAGACCAAAAAGAAGATGGAGGGACGTATTTTCGCAGAAGTGTGGCCCGGGCTGGATGACCGTAGCAAGGAATAGAACAAAATGGGAGGGTTTAGGGGAGGCCTACGCCGCAGAGGCGACTACTATAGAACAATAAATTAATATAGCTTTACGATAGTTAGTAAAAAAAAATATTGTATAGCTTAAGTGTATAAACTATAATAGTAACTAAAGTGTAAATAGCTTAGGTATAGTAGAAATAAGGGCTTTATTTATTTATTTATTTATTTATACTTTTAATGTAAAACATCAAGTGATATCAAAAAACAAGAGAGAATATTTGACGGCTCAATTTCAAACCTCAAATCATATTCCATCTACCATAGGAATTTAATTTTATAGAGTAGGCATGGTATTCATCACTGCATGAGACACAGAAGTAATCTTCTCGTATCTTGGAATAGCGAGAGGACACAACAATGATATAGGTATAATTGTATGTCTTCTATAAGTCAGTGTCTTTTGTTTTTTAAGCATGAAATCAGACGGACACCGGCGATATATTAATATATGTTATACGTTTTTGGCTGTATTACGTAAAATGATAACTGTTGAATAATTTTTTTAATTACGTTTTGATTGGAGAGTACGTTTGCTAGTTGAGTCTGTGTTTATTTAGAAGAGAAAGTTAGCAAATCGTGTAAAAACATACTTCACAAACATTTTCACCGTTAAAAATAATTTTAAGCTACGATCTATACACTCAAGTCGTTTATTCTGTTTAAGCGTAATCTATTGACTGATTTTTTAATTGAAAGTGAAAGTCAATGAAATTTTTGCCTTCAAATAATTAAAAAAATACCACTTTATTTACACCTGACATCTTGATTTCACAATTTAATTTTTTTTTCTTTAGTCATACTTTAAATGTCTTTGAAGTCAGAAAATCCGAGCTCAACACAATTTGTGAATCCTCGATCTTCAAGCCACCCAAGTTATGCCACACAAATTCTGGGCGTAACAACATTGTCATCGTGAAATACAGAAAAAAGTAAAGAACCGACCGACTAATTCGTAGCTAATGTATCGAACTATAAAGAAAATGAAGACCGTTCGATTTATGAAAGAACCGCCATTTTGACGTTTATGTTGTGTCTTTGTAATGGCGTCAAATGTATGAATGGTATCGGGTGTAACTTAATAGGTGTGAAGTGTTCTATTGTGTTTTAGGTCAGGTATATAGTCGCGGAGGTCTGCGAATCACATACATATTCACATTTAAACGCCTTCAAACGTTATCATTTGATTAAATGAAAGACAGGAAGTGAACGTTGAGCTTAATGATGTCTGATGAGGCCCGAGGTGTTTGATGTTTCTAGAGACAATGATATTCATCATCATTATGGAAATAATTCTTTCTAAACATATCTTCAAGTAAATTAAATATTTCATATGTAAGTACATAAATAAAAAGTACAATAATCTGTTGTTGGTGTACGTCGTTGCTACCTTTGTTTTAGGTTAAAATTGCCGAATTTCAGGTCTTTGTTCAGTTAGTTGGTGAGGTTAGAAATTTTAGATGATAGACGGGCGACTTTTAAAATTTAACATAAAAAACAACAACACTAAATAAAATATATATTTACATAATAACACATAATATACATTGACATCTACATATTTACATCTACAACTTACTGCAGAACGGAATTCACAGACTCTTGAAACAAAACAAGTATGCTTAAAAAATAAAAATAAAATTACATTGATAAAATAACGCAAATTTCAATTTCATAATCATTAATTAATTTTAACCCTTATGCACAAAGCCTAACTTTTCATTGGCTTCAAGTAGGAAAATATCAGGAGAGCAAAGCTGCAGCAACCAAACCCATTATACACATTATATGGCGAAACATTGTCTTAAACGGGTTGAAACTGGCGAATGTGATTTCGCCTACAGTCTGTCGCTCGTTTACAATTTCATGAAATATTTATAATATGGAATGTTTCCAGCAAATTACGTGCTTGTCACATACCGGAGTGTACATTTATGTTTCAAGACAAAGCCACAGAAGCTTTGTAGGAACAGATGGCATCCAAGAATCTCCATACGTGCATTTTATTCCAAATTCTTTTAAATTTTCGTCTACCCATTTCCTTTGGATTCTTATGAAAATAGTGTCAAATACTTGGCTTCCGAAAGATTAATTCAGTTAGTAAATTATATTTAACGACATTGAATGGACTGTGCACATTATGGTGTTATAGAGACTTGTTCAATGTAGAGAAGAAAAATCAGAATTAGGAAAGGTTTATTTATGTTAGTAGTTTTGTACATAAACAGGATGTTATTTGAACGCTATTGCGTTTAGTATGTTATTTTTGTTTGACGTTTTTTGCTGCAACAGCAAATTTGTTGTATTTTTTTACTTATTTTATTCACCTTGCGATATTGAGACATCTTCAAATAGGAGCTTTTAGAATTATGTGGTTAGACGCAAAAATGTATTCAGCCCATGTACCATCACAATGGGACAGTAGGCGAATATATATAAAGCAGTAAAGTATCTCACAAAATCTATTAAAAAATATAAAACTTAATATTTACCGATATATATTATATAAAGCATAAGAGTTATATACTAACTATATACTTTAACAAATATACTTTGTTTTGTTAAATAATTTATCTACAAATCTGAATCACGAATGCGAATTGTGATATTTTGTACTGAATATTGCATTTATAGAGGATAGCTGTGGGTATAGCATCTTGCTACTATAAATAAGAGTGGAGCATAAATGAATAATGATGCGTACTGTTGCTGTTCGCAATTACGATGTTCGGGTATTAGCTGTTAAAGTATAAAATATCCAATTTCATCCTTAATCGGCTGAATGTTATGAAATATTGAATTAATAGTTTTATAAAAAATAACTAATTTAGGCGAATTAAATTGTGTTTAATTAATAAAAAATTTCACAATCATGCCTTGACACAATAAACCGAAACATGTTTAATTTTACATTTGAAGTATGCTTTTTATGATCCAGTGGTCTGAGTCATAAATATTAGTAGTAGTAGACATCTTTTAAACCAGATATATGCTGAAACCTGGTATAGTTCTTAACTTAAATTAATGAATCTTAATTTAAGATTCATTTTCTGTCACAGGACTTTCACACATCTCAAAAATCAATAAAATAACACAAGATGGCGACTGAATAGGGGCAAATAATCAGGGCAGTTATGGCGTCGTTTATTTATTTTTCACGATTTATTTCTAAGGGTGAATTTACTGGGGTAACGCCACTCAGTTACGCCTCGTTGGGGTTTGGGGTTGATGACTTTGTACCTAGTAATAATTATACTGGCCACCCTTGCATCTGCTCTAAAGCGTTTTGTATATCATTTATACATACGTTAGTTTGTAGGGGAACAATACAACTTTTTGAATGCTTATGATTTGCGACTTACCGGGAAAGTGCTAGCTTTGTTTTAGTTTTCGATTCGCCTTGACTTTGATAAAAAATATATATAGACGTAATATAAGTTTAGTCTTTGTGCAACAAGTTAATTAAGATACTATATTTATATTCAAATTACATATACAAATAAAAGTTCTTTCTATAATTTATACGTACAGTAAGTATACCTGCAATTTGTTTATCTTATTAAATGATTTATCTACACATCTGAATCACGAATGCGAATTGTGATATTTTGTACTGAATATTGCAAAATATTAGTCAATTTATACAATCGACTGTCACCTAAACTAAAGTGTTAGGTTGCACTTGATCTAGCACCCTTTATTGCCATGCCCTGCTGCTTCATCAAGATTTAAGACAAACTTTTTGACAAAATTTGTTCACTTATTCATTCTTTTTTGACATTGAATTCTAATAGAAGTCCGGCAACGCACTCGCGCGGCAATGTCAGTGTAAAGTAAGGTAATTTAGTTTGCTTATTTATTACTAGCCATAATACGCTGAATAAAGAAACGTAGCATTTCAATATTTATAACGAATCTTATACGATACAATAAAAAAATAGATTCTCAAGGAAATCGGCTTACATCGCCACTCCACCTCACCCGCCTTTACTTTTCTAAGGGTTTGCTTTGTTATTTGAGCTTGGTAAACAGAAAACAAGGACAGTTTAAACCATTATTTAAAGTAAAAAATATCATAATCTTTAATTGACTAGCCTTTTTCATAAATAAAATGTTGAGAGCCTGTTTCACTTAGCAAGATATGTAGTTGCTCGTTCATGGGAAATATCGCAAAAACATAAATAAATATCATAATATGTATTTCATAAATTGATTGATTGCTTTCATTTGAACAATAAATTATAATATTATTTATCATTATATAAAGTGACTAAAGTGAAGACTATATTTAGCAATCTTTGATATTTAATCTTGTTGATGCGTTGCTAGGCAACCTCCGTTTAAATAAAGATGTACGTTGATTAGCGTTATAAATTTGGTTATATTATACAAGTAACTTCATTTCAATTAATTAATCGGGTCACCGTTGTCAATAACGAACCGTCGCAGGCGCCGTGAAATCAGACTTACAATGGTAAGATATGTGTAAAATTAAGTGTTAAAAATGAGTGTAGAAATGTTGATTAGATGCAGGTATTTAGTTAGATTGAGTGGTCACATATACAATATGACACGCATCCGACGTTGTATCAATTCTATGCTTCGTTCGTTCCAATAGAATTCGTCATATGCCTAATTATATCGAACTAATTTTGACGTTTGATCGGTTACACTTATAATTGTGATGTTTCAAATAGCTACTAGCTTGTATTAAGACATTGAAAAACTTTTATGGATCAGGATGTTTGCTTATCAAATGATATAAAAGGGATATAGCAGCTACTTGTCGTTTATAGTTAGTAAATGCAGGCTGTTATAAATTAACTATATTTTGTTTTAATTATAGAATTAATAAATTTCTTAAGGGAAGTTTTTCTGATAACGTCTTGCAATGTAATGAAATTTATTGTAAAATTAATAAGTAACCTTATTTAACATCGATTTATCTATAAGCTTCGAAAATTATAAATATAGACATTAAGCACAAAATCAAAGACGAAAGACACTTTAGTCTGGCCATAATTGTGTTGTAGTTTTAAACAATGTCCTCCAATATGATGGATCTCATACTTTATTGTTAGTTTTTGACTACTAGTTTTACACAAGGGAATCACCAATCAAAAGCTGACGTTTCTGAGATATTCATTTGTAATCACTCTTCAAGCGCGCATTGTCGACTCGTCAATCAAGCGAGGCCTTCCGATACCAGGAATCATTCTTTTTTCCTTTTAAGAATATTGAATTTTGATTAAAACTCCTTTGATCTGAGATCGAAGTCGGAGATTAATCATTTTGATTTCTATCTAAATTATAACGTAGCTAATTACGGTTTGAAAATGGAAACCTACTTTTGCAAGGATGCGATGTTTTTATAATTTCTCGCCTTGTACTTAGTATGCCTCTAATGCAAGGTTTGCAATTTTAAAACACATTCAATGATTTATATTGATATTAAATGAAGGATATTTTACGTTTCAAGCACACTGTTTAACGTAATTTTACTAAAACAAAATAACACTGACGGATTAAGATGAATCTTCTATATTTTGAGTCACACGAAACACGTTTACGAGTATATAAAATATATCTGTGTTCACATCAAGGTCGTTGTAATTTTAGACCATTAACCATAGATCCATATTATAAACATATTCTAAATTTTAAACTAAAATAACTTTGTTTTAAAACTATTTTCTCAGTCGTAACAATTAAGCATCATTAATTTAAACCTTACAATTGGACGGAAAATTTGAGATCGGCACGCTATTTTATTAATCATAAATTAATTTAATATCAGAAATGCGGTAGGTCTAACAATGTGCTAACATTAAACTTATCTACAATAGGACTTTTGATGTTCACAGTACCATTAACAAAAATATTTTACGTAGAAAATTAATAAATAGTCCTTAAATCTTCGGAATAAGGTTTAAATCGCTCAATTTTATCGCATTTAGTAGCTGTCGCTCAAGGCAGCTGGCGTAGCGTGGAAAATCAATTTTCACGTGGGCTCGACGGATGTGACATCTGCGCGAGACTGTTCTGCAACTACTGTCTGCATTCGAATTTTAAAACTATCCACGTGTTAATTGACGTAATATAATAATTTATATAATAAATATATTTTTTAATATATATTTAATTATTCACAGCAAATGTTACATATTAAAATGTTCTACAATTAGTGATCTTCTCTGAGATAGAGTTTGGTAGTCATTCGCCTTATTCATCTTTGGTGCGACATTATTGAGAATTCATTTCTCACAATTAATTTCTTTTGCCGTTTTTATATGAAAAAGAAGCCATCGACAAATATATGTACTATTGAGAATGTACTTATTACAATATTAGAAAACGTATTATCGGATTAGTTTTAAATCTATTTAAATATTTACAAATATTTAAAACAATTCAACTACAAAATATCTATAAAAAGCGAGCATCTTAATTAATACATAACATAGATAAAAATCGATCACCTACTAACAAGTGTCAAAATATTGCCCGCTGTCCACCCACAGCAAAACCTGAAGACCACACATGGTATAAGCGAATCTATCACCGTAACTAATCGTTTTACGCATAATCGTTCTATTTGTTTTAAGTCGGTCGTAACGGGGAATTTAAAAACATCAAAGGGGGTGTAAGGAACGAAGGAGCAATTATAATTTGTCGCGGTTTACCGGAAATAGTTTGTGTCGCATTTAATTGTATTCTGAGAAGGCAATCCTAATATAATTATGAAAGTTTGTTACATCGTGTATAATGCGTTTTAGTGTTTATATGGCAATGAAAAAGGCTGCTGGTTTGTTCGTAAAAAGTATTTTAATCACAGCGTAAGCGCAATTTGAAAGAGATTAAACAGTTCAATTAAACTGATTTAGTTGGTTAGTTGTATGGATACTCCGAGGCTCTAATTTAGAGAAAAAACAAGCCAAGATTAAAATATAAGCTTGACAATATTGCTCGTCCTACTAATGTTAATGGATTGTAATTAATAGCGAAAATTGCCAATTTATTTTGTAAGGCGCACCTTTGCTATTTATATGATATTTTTAGCTTTTCAAATTAGCTGAAATCTGCGACTTCGCCTGGTAATTATTAGGTGGTTAGATTTCTTTGCACGGACACGCCAGCAATTTAGCTGTAATCGTAACCAAGGCATTGATATATATATGTCCATTACTGATAATATTTAGATTGTTCTAGTGTAGTAGCGTATCGAAAGATACGTATAAAGATGAAATTTTTGAATTGAGTAAGGAATGCCATATTTTGGAGCAGACACTGTGTCGCGAGAGCTTCTAGTGTGCAGAAGTTGAAAAGGTGTTGAAGTTAAACATTGTTTTCCAAACGAAGGCTTTAAGCAACCAAAAAAGAAAAATTATTAAATTTTGAATATATAAACCGATATAAACTATCTGTAATTTCAGAATAATCAGGACCGTGCACCCTCAGTTGGTCAAACACTATGTACATAAGGAACTCTTCAAATCGCAGCTTCAGTTATCTCCTAAAAGATTGTTATGAATGTGGAAATTTTACCCTGTTTAACCTATGGTTGTCAGTAGTATAATACTAATCGCCATTGCAACTTTTGCAAAAGAAACGATACTACGAAGCAGCTTTACCAAGATTCGTATACTACCCTTCTACAAGTTAAAACTGTGATCTTCACTATCGATTACTTTGTTTTGCAACCCATAATAAAACATATCAATTAAAGTCATTATTTATAGTCCATTCATGGGAGCCTATTTATATGGGAGCCAGTAGGGCGGCTGCACACCCGAAGTTAGGAACACCGTGACGTATCGCGATTTTCACGCACACATCCCGGCGCGCTGGCCTTTGTCACAAAGGAAATTAACTAGTTGCGCCTCGTCTACGGTCAGCAAATAAGTAAACAGGCACTGCCTCTGGGCTGCTCTACTTTTACATTGTATTACGCTATGTTATCTGTTTTGTATAGGATTTGTCAATTTATATATTGTGGCAAGGCTTTTTCAGGTCTTAGAGAATAATTTAGTTTATAATTTACAACCTATTTTGAGGCATTTGCAATGTTAGACACCAAACAGGAAGGTGAAAAGATTTTTGTTATTGAAAAAATACAAGTTTCTTAAAGGTAGAGACTGTTGCCTCTAGATGTTTCTCGAGGGTGCCCCGGGATCGGGCCGAAACGTACGTCGAGTATTTAAAGGTTTTTAAGCGTAATATTTCTTACCTTAAATTTGTTACCTTCGAAATGATTCCCTTCGGTGTTTGTGATCGAATTAAATCGGAGAAGGTAAAATTATATCAAAACCAACAACAGTAACAAGATAAATGAATTCATTGAGATTTAATACGTGTTGCGTAAGGTAATATATGCTTATTTAAAATTATATATATTTGACTTTCTTCCTATCTGTACAAGTTATAATCAACCGTCAGTGCGCCAATGAAGGAAGCACTATTGTTATAATGTTGAATGAAAACTGTATTTGAGTAGATATTAGACATTTTTTATATTTTCAAACTTATTTTAGCAGCTGGCGAATGATTAATCAGCATGCTGTCAAAAGATGAAATTTGTAGCCATGAAATTATTTTTCACGGCATCCACCTTTCATCTTGCACTTGATTATGTTTAAACAAGTGTTTGGTTGGTGAACAAATCTTGCCATATTAATGAAAAGTATCGGAAATCTCGCAGCTCATATGTGAAAAAGTCGGATATTAAAAATCTTGACTCAATATTGTGTTTTTTGAAGTTGCCTGTCCGAACAGCAGTTTCAGATTTCCAATTCACGGGTCGCACGTTCGAACCTCGACTTTGCGTTTAAAAACGGCACCTACAGGAAGTTATCAACTGTAAATTGTGGTACATCGTTATCCACTGTTACCTGGTGCGTCGGAGCCTATATTCTTCATTAGAGGCTTAAGTGTTCGTTCATAATTTAATCAGTATATGTACTCACACTGTCTACACATACAAACTCTGTCAGTGTATGTGTGTAAATTGTAAAAAAGAAAACAATTGTGAGGTCTCTGGCAATGTGAGTGTCTATGGACGGCGGTATCACTTATCACTTTATTCAGTTGAGCCTCCTGCCCAATTGCTACCTATTTTATATAAAAAAATGTTTTACTCTAAAAATGTCTCATAATTTAATGGTTATGTTTATGAATATTGTAAATATTATACCAGTAACTATTACTTTATACAACAAAATCAAGGTTAAACAGATTCAAATTTAGTTTATTTGCACCGAATGCGGTATTCACGTCTGCTACGACACAAAGCTGAGGGCCCTACAAAATCAGTGAATTACTACCGCCTACAAAAATGTATCATAGTAAAATCACGTATTATCAAAAGTCTGATATATTAGTGATAAAATTATAAATATTAAAAGGCAGAACATTTACTAATAATAGATATCACGGTTAATTTTAATATCAGTTTCCGTTCCAACGATCCACGTTCTCATACATCTTAAGATAATGTAATAATTGTGTCTCGAAGCAATATCCGACTTGATATTGATATAACGCTTCAATGGGTTGATCCTAGATTATTGTAAGATATAGCTACCCTGAAATACGGTATTTTAAATTTCTGTAATACAAACTTATAGGTACTATATGTATACATAATATAAACATTGAAAGATTGTAATTTAAAGTAAATGTTCTCTAACGGATATAAAAGCTTTTACACGTCATTGGTACACTGGTTCGGAAATATCAGCTGACCGACGAGCTGTTTCCGTACTGAAACAACTTAGGCTTTTCAAGACACGATTTGATACCTGAAAAGCTGGCATCGCATTTGCACATCCGACTATCCATTGGCGATATGCCACTTATCCAAATGAGCCTCCTATTTTATTATATTATGTGTTGACGTTATGTCCTATGGTCTGAGACTTCTATGTTTGTTTCATTGACTGTTTTCGACATGTTAATTTCGCCGAAAAACAACATTGGCTATGCTGATGAGTATAAAGCAGTATAATACAACTTTAACAATATCTTGACATCTATAACTAAGCAGTTATCGTAAGCAAAAATTCTTTAATTCAATGTTTTAATAGCTTTCTTACAGCGAAACTGATTGCGCCCTCAGCCGCGACATTTAAACGAATTTTAGAAGTGGAAATGGCTCAATTCCCACGGTTTTATATCCTATACAGATGATTGACAAATGTTATACTTATGTATGGAAAACAAATTATTTTTCACGTAATAATTTCTTGAACGTCCGTTTCGGGGTGATATACATTCTATCGCCCTTTAATTTGGTCTAGTAAGGTTATAATATACCGTGAATGTTAAAAGTAAATTAATTAATAAAGCCTTTTATAAATGTGACGAATACTTAAATGATCCTAATCCTTGGGATTGATTTGCTCCAGTTCAAACAATTTGTATTAAAAACTTGGCGATTGAAAAGAGTGGCGGAAAGTTTCTTGCCAGTTCTTCTTACCCGCTCTACGCCCTTGACTTGCGAACTGGTGGTAAATGTAAATTTACGATTTATTTGTTTAGTTATGATTAATTAATTTGTTTATCTTGACGTTCATAAGTGTACATGTTTACCTAAATGAATAAAGATATTTTGATTTGATTTGATTTGATTTGATTTGATTTGATTTGAATACTTATAATAGTAATAATATTTTAACTTAGATCAGGGATTGAACTAAAACGTGTATTGACTTGGAATTAAAAGTTTGTTTAAATTAAATGATTTTCAATATTAATTTAGTCTTTAACATTAAGAGCTAATTAGATATATTTAATTTCATTATGTTACTATCTCTGAAGAGATTTATACTGAAAATCTATTATTTACTGTCTACTAGGATCTACTGGAAAAACTCAATGTTTATTCATTTCATTTCTTTTCAATAGGGCACTCTCGGTTAATGTTATTTAATAAAGGCACCACGTCGAAATTTGTACATTCGCCGCAAACCAATTTCCGATGTAATAAACTCGCAACTGATATTAAATTACTCGAAAATGTGGCCTATATACTGAAATAAGGAATATTAGAAAAGTTTTCGAGGGCTTCACTAATTTAATTTAAAAATTGTATTTGACATCAAAGACTGTAAGCTGTTTATCTATAAAGCCAAAGTTATTATTCCTTTAATAAAATAAAGAATAAGAATATAACAGCAAATTATTTTTATTGTTACCTAGTTTTTATATATTCATTTCCATTTAAAATTAAATGTAATGTAATGTAATAAAATATATAATTTTTATACATTTCTTTTTACCTTAACATTCTTTTCTTTATAAAATAGGGCTACAAACGAGTTTGCGGGAGACAACACACTAGTGGTTGCGTTGTCGGCCCTTAAGGAAGGAGTATGCTCTTTTTGAGAGTTAAAATTGAGATATATATTTGTAATTTCAATCGCGGGCATTTAGTAAAATAAGGCTTTACAAAATAAGTACATAATATACATATATAATTTAGTATTGTCAAGGTGGTCTGTCAGCAGAGCCGACTCACCCAAGCATAAATTATCTGTAACAAATTTCTAAGGGATTTTTCGAGTAGGTAATGGCACACTGTTCTTGAAACTCAACAATGCGTCGATAAAACTTATCGTCCGCGTCGGGTCAAATATGCACTTGTTTGGGATTTTGAGAACATATTCCAAGATACACTTTGCACTGTAAACAACGTTATCTGTGTTTTTATTTATTACAATCCTCAGTTATACATAATAAAATTTGGCGCATTTTTCATTACAATACGGTCTGGGTCAGCTTAAAATATAAGCACGCGTTTCTTAATTTTGAATTTCGAACGTTGATCGTCGGAACTTCAGCACCAATAGATTTTCTTAAAGTGAGGTCACCGAATACAATAATGTATTTTTCTCTTTATTTCTCTTCGTGCAACCTCGCCTTGGTTCGGGTGACTTCCGATTGTTGTTGGTTTGAAAGAAATCATTCTGAAGTTCGAAGAGCGTTCATGAGCAGGTAGCGCAAGGCAAGAGAGCAGTATCAGGATTATAAATTTGCGTATGCAAATTAGGCAGTAGATCAACTATAGGTATAGAAACTGCATAGGAAAACTGATAAATTAAAAATTAAGAGATTACATTGTCGTCCACCTTCTATTACACCGTTTATTTGATTTGAGCTATGCATATTCATTACAAAAATTACATAAGAATAGATATTGCTGCGACTGCAACTGCTATGTACTTATGCCATCCATATTACTGTCCTATATTACTGTCATATACATGGACTTATTATTTTTCGTATGCTTAGCCGCATATTGAACTTTACTTTGGGAAATGTTTCGGTGATTTAATGTTTTATATAATGATATAATTTTATAATTAAACTTAATTTAAAAGCAAAGTTAGTTGGTAATTTTATAGACACAGCACACAAACGATGCTTTACTCTCGAAAAAACGCTAGAAAATCGCACCGGTCTCTAAAACTAAAAAAAGCAACGAATTACGAATAAAGCCTTCTAAACATACAGTTAATATTCTATTTAAAGAATAAACGGCTGTTTGAGTTATAAGCTCTTTCCACGGTCAGTCGTGTTTATCTTTCAACAATGTATGAGAACAATTCAGTGAGTTTTTATAACTTTATCTGGAATAATCTTGAATTATATTTATTTTTACAGACCTGCTACATTTTTTGAATTGTTATATACATAGGGCATATACTTACTATTAAAAATTTTCAACATTTTAATGCAAGACATATGGTTTCACAAAAAACAAGGAATGAAAGAAAAATTTAAGAAAATGTTTAAGATATAAGAATATGCTGTGCCTAATGATGTCTTATTGATGGATTTTGTTAATTTTATAGTTAGTTTATGCAAATATGAAGTTTGTCTGACTCAACGAGTTACCTTACTTAGTGGAAATATGCTGATATTTAGTCAAATTTTGGTCAATGTTATCTATCCACAGTTATAGATTATATTAATATTATATTATATAGATTTCACAAAAATATATTGATAAAGGTTTTTGTGTTTGATATGTAGGATATATAAATTATTTTATTTGTGGTTACTCTAGAGCGTACGTAATCTATAATTTTACGCGTAACCAATAATTTTTTTTTAAATTATTAATAAGTTTTCCTTTACAACTAGGTTCACAACCTTCTACCTATTCATGAAACAACAATTAAATTGACAATGATTAAAGCCTTAATTGTTAACTATCATAAAGATCTCGAGAGGTCACATTCACTTAGTGACTTGCACATTCAGCGAGAAGCTAGGGTTAATACATTTAATGGGCTCATTACCAGTTAGCCGATATCAACGAACCGACGCCGAAACGTATTTGACACGGCGAGCACAGATAATAGTACAAACAGAATTGCAAACGGAGACAAACGCGTAGAACTATTTGTTTTGTTACAGTGTTAATAAGATATCCAATGATACAAAATCCCAATAGACCAATATACAGGCAGTACTCCGCGAAAAACGCACAACCACTCGATGCTCCGGCGTCGGAGCGAAACGTGCGTCGAGTGGCTGTGGGTTTCGCGGACTTCCTCAAAGTAATACCTGATTCTATTAATATCCAATGATATCTGTTAAGAATTCGAAAGAAAGGATTATTCTACTGGCTTATTTAGAAACACAAAAGAACGCCAAATCTGACGTTTTATCTTATATTATCGATTAAGGTCAGCCAGACAGTTTTCCCCCCATAAAACATTGGCAACAATTGACAAAATCATAGTTTTTAGGTAGGATTCATTAACTATTTGCATTATACATACTTATAATCTTTGCAAATGTGCTCTTCTACTGATCTTCATTTAATTTTTTTTGTAAATGATACACATACTTTATCTCATTAAAGTACTAACCAGTTTCTTATAATAGTATAAATAACGTACTAGAATGAGGGGTGTACATTTGTTTAAATATTATTACTTTAGTTATTCGTGAAGTGGCCATATTGACTATCCAATGCAGCGTTTTGTAACAACGGCAACTGCTTGCAATCTACTGTGGCCCAGAATTAGATGAGACGTTTGAAGTACATAAGAACAAACATGATAAATCACACGTCTTCATATCATCACATAAAGTCGCGACCATGTCACGCTATTCTGCATGTAAACCTTACTATACAAAAAGTTCAATGCGTTTTTCCCTATTGAGGCAATTTCAACATGTAATTTAGGAAATTTATTTGTATACTAATGTATGAAATATACATATACAAAAACATTAATATAGCTACTTATTATATACCTATTTATGATTTTAAAAATGAAGGTGAAGAATAAAGACTATAGGAAGAGAGCGTACTCCTTGCCGGCAACCGGGCCGGGTCGGCAACGTAACCACTAATGGGTGGTTACGTTGCCGACCCGGCCAATGGGTGGGAAACCAGTATGGCGATGAACCGTTAAACATTGTCATCTGGAGGTGTCGAATTATTCGTCATGTTTGGGTAATATGAAAAAAAAAACTACCATTAATGGGTGTTTATTGGCTGCGGCTGTCGCTACTTAGGCCACCAGCAAACTTGGTTGCCCCCGTTATTTTATAAAAAATAGGCAATATACATGAATAAAATTCCATAAAAAATAACAACTCAATTCTAAGACCAATGGTTTCATTTAAGCAGATATAATCTGCGTATGCAAAATACAAAACGTCTGGACTATTTCCTTACATATATATCTATAATATGTAAATTTATATTCACTTACACAAACACCTTAAACACTACAATTACTTGTCTCGTGCCCGTAAACAAGAGGAAAATTATAAAAAATAATAATGCAATACTTTATTACCTATAGAGAACACCAAACACATATGTATAAGGCATCATTATTGGATTGCGGAATATTTTCTAAACATGTTGCCAGATAATATTTATACAGTCGAGAATTTTAATAATTACTTTATTATGTACAGTATCGTTTTTTACTATGTAATATATCTCATGTTTTTGCTTTATACCATAGAATAGACTTGAGGCTTGATCTTTGTACTGTATCTTAATAATCAAAAAATATTGTTTACATTGAGCAGTCCCGATACTATGTTTTTAATTTCGATTATTACGACGAATATTTGTTCGTCCAATCGCCGTAATATATACGTACGTAATACGTTCGTAATTCGAAATTGAAATAATTAAAAGTGTTTATAAATGAAATATTTTACATTACGTTATATAATATTGTCATATTGTACTGAAATAAGGCCTCTGTCAGTATACGAGATTGGCTCGGTAAGTTTTCGATCATAATGATGGATGCCTGTTTGCTTGTTACTTGAGAAATATCAAAACATTTTAAACGGACGCTATAATTTCTTAAGCTATCTTTAGCGGTGTTCAATTACATATTTTGAATAACAATGCACACATAAAATTGTTTATCATGTATAAAACTTTAATAATTTAATAATTATATTAAGAATTACATTTTACATTACACAAAATATTTAATGCAGTTTTGTATGATAGACATACCATTCGTTATAATTTGAGTTTAAAAACAATTCAAAGTACATTAAACTTGTTGTAAATCATACGAAAACTCTTGCAATAATTGCAAGTCGTTTCTAATCCTTAACTCATTAATTAGCCTGACAAGCCTTCGAAGGCTATATTTCACATCCTGACAAATGCCTGCATTCCATCACACCGGATAAAATATTATTAAAACAAACAAATGAACAAAAAAGATATCTTCGAATGAGTCCAAATCAATGCGAGCTTCGGTACTTCGACGACTATTCGGATTTCTATACGCAATATGTTCATACTAAAAGTAAATTAATAGTGAATCTTATTCCTTAACAATAGGATAGAATTTCCATTGTTGTAATAAAGACAATAAGTTGGGGCGGTCGATTAGTTTTGTAGCAGTAATTTAATGTAACAGTTAATATGACAGCGGGCATGTGTATACCAGCAGGTTGTCTGTTGTAAACTCACACTTGGAGGTCCGAAGCATTTGTGTTCTTGATAAGCCAACTGATATATGTTCTTGCCGATTAATGAGAGCTATTAATTAATGGTAAACTCGTGTTAAGTAGATTGATTAATTGATTTTAGTGTTCGAACGTTTAAGGCGCGTTTTGAAACTCTGTAACCAGTGTTGTGTTTAATCTGTTCTTAGTTGATTTTAGGTTCGGTTTCTTCCGTTTAAGAGCTTGCGTCTAGAGCTTTGTTATATAACTGTAATCTATATTGGAGTAATGACATCTACGTTAGTCATTTTTATTATTATCATCTATACATTATATTTATTTATATCACAGTAACAATGTACGTTTAGAAAAAATAATTTGACGAATGACAGCGCGATTATTGCAAGTATGAAGTAATTTTAGTGTTACTAGCGCCATCTAGCGTGGTACTTGGTAATTACTATAGCTAACAGTTTGAAAATTTAATTGACAAGATTGACAGTATGTTTTTACATTATTATATTGGTTTCAATGATGAGTGTCAAGCACGTTGAATTCAGGAAATATCAATTGGCTTAAGACTTATGTATTAAATTATTTATTATAAATTATATATTAAAAAATATGTTAGGACTAACTTTAAACTTAATTTTGTCATCTAAATATTAGCACTTAACATAACTAACACACATAGTCAATTTTGAAGATATAAGTTGAAGTTTCGAAAGTTCTGCATCAGAGTCGAGAAACTTTATCTGCGTGGTTATGATTATCATATGACTCCTCCATTGTGAATTTGTATTATTAATCTATAAAACCTCAGTAATAAGAACATTTATATCTAAATTAACTAACTTCATTTTAGCAAGATAGTTATACGAGACTGAAATATGGCGGAAATATAAAACTAACTGTCACCAGTTACAAATCGCCTGACAAATTGGTTATTTACGGGAGATTTGCACGACTTGATACCAAGAGGTCGGATGTTAAAATCCGTGGGGATTCGTGCTAGAAATGTCCAATTTCACCTCTTTCACATTTTCTTGCGAAGTATTAGAAGAATCTTTCCTATTACCCAAATATGCCATCACTAAACAGTGTACTAAAGAGCATTCCAGGTAAGTATATAAAACTAACTAAAGGTATATATGTTGATATACCTATAACTCGTAAGCATTCCAAACCAACGATGAAATGCCAAAAGCATTAGGGGCACACAAGGCCCATTCTTTTAAAATGTATATAATAAAGTTTGTAATTAATAAAAAGGCTGGGACTTTCGTCTTACTGAATATAATATATATATATATATATATAAAAATATGCACTATTTACAACAAATACTAAAATTAAAATAACTGAAAAGAAAACAACATTAAAAGCCCTTTTTTAACACTAAAAGTTAATACAATGAATTAATTATTTAAATTCATAAAAAAAAATTATAACAAAAATTTGACGTGTCTTATGTTATATAGAAAACGTTTAAAATAATATGTTTTTTTTATATGTATTTTTTAAAACTGTAAAATTATAGCTGTAAGCAATTAGTTATATGTATTTTTGAAGTAATAATTTAATTTGAAATGATAATTGTACAAGTATTTCTTAAGAATTTCATAAATGAAATTTATATAAATTATTATATTTATTAAATTATTACACAAAAAATCTAGTAAAAAAACAGCGCAACAAAATTTCACATTCGAAAAACATTAGAAGAACTCACACAACTTATGTATAAAGGCATATTTGGGAAATGCTTTGGGCATTTCGATTTGAATACGTCTTTAGGAGTTCATGAGAGCTTGTGTCGGACTAAATTATGAGTAAACAGTGTTATTTGAGATGAAATGTGAACCAATTGATGTCTTTGTTCGGTACAGACACGTTTTATTACCAGCCGAGGGCTGCTGACTAACTCTTACTTTGTCTACGTCTGCAATATTTTGCAGAATTTATTTGGCAATTAGGGAAAAATACGGCGTTCGCTTATTAAACTATAGTACAAGTACAAACAGCTACAGACAAAATACTGTTAACTCACAGTTTCCAAAAATACTACATCGTTTTAGGTTTTGCTATGGTTCGACTTGAAATTATAAAGAGTATTAATTCGCATATATTAAAAGCTCATTGCAGGTTCTTCTTTTAAGAATGAAGTAGTTGTTCATTAAAAAAAAAAACATTTTCATGGATTGAATTTAAATCTTTCGATATATAATAGACGATATTGTATAAACAATTTTAACATGAAAAACAGGAAATCTAGGGGACCTAGTTAAAAGGCGATATTTAACCATTGCAAGTGCAAAATAAAGTAATTTATTACACCACTCGTGTTATTGCGCGACGGTAATGAATTGTGAAATTGAAGCGGCAATTATTGTCATTATTTAGCACTTAAAACTCACACTGCAAACGATTTAAATAGCCATTCTTTTTAATGCGAGTTGAGAAAGTTATTAACTGGTTGTGTCGTTTGTGTTCAGCCAATTGTGTTGAATGTCTGTATGTAGATGGTTTTAATTATATAAGTATATACAGTGACAAAGACATTACGAGTTCTCAGAGTTTTATATTTGTTTCTTTGATAATGTTGCTTTATAAGTAAGTAGGCCTTCTGGGCCTGCCCATATGTTTTTAACGATTAAGCTACGACTGACAACGGATGATATTTGCCTTATTACCATATTAAATACCATATCGTCATAGATTTCTACTATCCAGATAATAACATGAGTTTCTAAATATGAATATAACAAATAAATAATGCTGGCAAAAAAGAGTCGGGATTCTATATTTAAAATATCGCAATAATAATTCAAAACTATGGACAATGAATTAAGTTTTTAATGCAGCTGACGTTCCACAATAAAAAAATTATCAGCAAGTACCTAATGGCAATGATGCCAAGATTCTATATTCAAAATATTGTAAGAATAATTCAAAATTATGTAAAATTAATTAAGTGTTTAATGCAGCTGACGTTCCATTTTCAAAAATTCAATTGCCATATTCACACTTAAAGAGAAACATTGTTATATTTGTTACATACCTTGTTATATTTTTCCAATAACTATTTTCATCCAAGGATAAAAAATGGCATTTTATTGGAATAACGAGCACCGCTCGGCATAAATGTGACGACCTTTTGAATCCCTTCAATATTATCGTGGATTTTAAGTGACGATCCAAGCAAATACTTGCTCGTGAAATTCCATTACGATGCTTATGAAAAACGGCTTTAAATTCGAATTTCGAATCTGTCAGAATGTCAACAATGTTATAAGCTTAAAGAGTTATTGCATAGATTTTAGTTTTTGATAAATTTATTATGTTGAAAAAAGTATTTCTTTTTTTATTTTGTATTAATTTTTTTTCAAAAGTATATCAGAAAATGAAAGCGTTCTTGGTGAGACAAACAAATTGTAAAGGTAATGTGTATGTTTGTAGATTTGTTTTTGTGTTACTATAACATGTTGACCAAGCTATTTTTCATTCAATTTCTCCACAGGAACGATCCCGTTTTCAACATTTGGGTTTCGAATAATGATCTTATCTGTTAAAACGGCCTAAAATGTGAGTTAATTTTATAAATATTAATTACAATCCAAAAGAAGAAAATATTGGCAGAATATTTAAATCCCAGCGTTTTCATTGGATTTATTTCGTTGAATTTAAATAAGATTTTAAACTAAAAGTTATCGTTTAAGGATTTTACCATCCATCCAGCTTTAGTGGTTTTTTTTTTAATTTGACAATAAAACACATGTTATATAACAGGCTCGTTAGATCAGTGGGTTCGATTCCCACAAATTAGGTGCCAAAACAAGTCGTGAACGCGTGAGCACCTATTATGGGCAATTAACACGATTTATACCTAGACAAGCGACTAAAGGATCAATAGCAATAAAGAAATCAATCAGTGGATTTGGTTTTTCAAATCAATAAAATATAAATGATTGTTGTGAGTTAGATTTACTGGATGTGACTTTCGTCGCTATATTAGATTTGTTCTATTCAACGATTGCAAAGAGATATTAATAATTTTGCGGTATATTTTTTATTAGATTATTGTGTGTTTGGAAGTAAATATAATATACAAAAAACTACGTCTATATTCCTGTAAACCTTTAGAATATATATAGTATGAATAATATTTACTAAATGGAAGAAACAAATGTAATTTGCGACTTAATGAGGCCTCGAATCCGCGGAATACGTAATAATAAATGATAACTTCATTTCTTGTTTTTATTTCGAGATGTTTTATTGCCCCATCTAGAGACGTATAAAATAATTTTAGTATCTTTTTGTGGTTCTCATGAGTCTGTATCGTACGAGGCGGCTCGTGTGATCGAGAGTTCGGCTCGTTTGATACAACACAGGTGTGAGGGCAGCGGCCCGATATCACTGACGGTTTCAGCGGTTAACGTGAACATAAACATCACGTTTAACAGAAGTCTATCTAACCCTGCAAAATGTCTATCAAAAATCAATTTTGAGAAATAAAACATAAATTCAATTTAATATCTTGAAATTATAGTTTTACAGTCAGTAATTTAATTACGATAAATTTTTGGTAATATTTTTTTACTTGAAGTAGAACCTAAAATACAACTTTTTTAAGTAATATAATGACGTGCAGTAAATATAACTGTCTATCTATACTTAGTAAATTAAAATAAAAAATCGTAAATTCTTTTAAAAAACTTTGTCAACTTTGCAACTGGTAAACTGAATATAGACTGTTTCATATATTTCGTAACGTACAACAATTTCATAATCGAGAACAAATTGTACAATATATATTATATAATCCTTATTTGTTGACTAGAATTATATGCACAGCGAAATTGGCCCCACATTCTTTCACTTAATTATACCGTGCTATATCCTGTTGCCAATACAGAACATTGTTAACGAATTGATATAGTGACATCGACGTTGCTTTAAATGAACGTGAACCTTAGTCATAAGTCACTAAATCGATTGACGAGTGAGCTGATTTTATAGCGTCGTTTAAATTTATATAGTATAGTTCGTCATTAGCCGATGTCTATACAGAAAGAGAAACAAGAAATTCAAAAGACGATAATGTACGAAGATAATGTTTGTACTAAGAATTATAAGATTATGGAATAAATTCAAGGTATAATTGAAAAGCGAATAACAAGGGCCTATCTTGCAAACGAGACGAAGCGAGGTGATTTTAAATCTTAACCAGGACTTTTGTCATCATATTGTTATTAAAACAATGATAATTACGTCTTTGCTAGTCTACTGCAGGCTTTCTATAGGTTTTTTCTTTGTTCTGTCTGATTGAATCTTTTTTTATATTTAATAAATAAATAATTTTGCGTTATCCTAGACAAGTACTCAATACGAAGCAGAATTTATAAAGTTCACCGCACACTCATTAAGATGGTTGCTATATTAATAGGTAATATGGCCAATACGCACAGAATTAGAAGCGAACTATTTTTTATAACAATTAAGACATCTAATTGTTATAGGCATACATCACGAAGGCAGGGATTTGATCCCGTTGACTTTACGAGCGGTCTTTATGTGTGGTCGACACGATTCTAATTTTTCAATCACTTTTTGTGCCACGAAATACCAGAGTTCAACCTTTGTGTAGGCGCGGTTTTCACTGAGATATTATATTATACACAAAACAAAGAATTACGAGTACGAAGCGAACAAATTTACTACGTTGTTTATAGACATAATAATTTTAATTCTAAAATCAATGTTTTGCTCCCTAAGTTTTTATCTCTCTCCTTTCACAATAACAATATTTGTCAGTTATTTAAGCCTATTGATCGATTCATATAAGAAGTGCTAATCAAACGATACAAGGTACCTCTTATACCTTAAAGGGCCGGCAACCTTTTAGCGAGCCCTCTAGCTAAAAACGCAAAAACATCGGCTGAACCTCAAGACCATTTGCTAAAAATTATGATCACACTGAACACAGCAGACATTCTTGAAATAAAGCTATTTTTATTCCTAAAGTTTGACTTGTTAATTGCGACGAAATTCGAATAACTGAGCGTTAAGTACTTGAGTCGATGTTTGTTCAAGGGAAAGTACTTAAACTTTGTAATACAAGGATGCGCCCTGTTGACAATTTAATTTTCTTCTAACAAGGGTTGACAAACATGTCAACCCTACATACAGAACAATATAAAACAAGCAAATATTTACGATCTTTTGATTAGCTAATCTTCTTAAGGATTAAGATCAATAGACAGTGAGAGTATTGTTTGGCCATTGTACCTGTAAGTGAAATTGACACTTTCCGTAAATATTTGAAGTTGGTGGTCGGGACAAAAAAACACTTGGTTTTGTTACTAATTCGTGAAAGTGCTTTTGCACTTATGTTAGATTTAACAATATTGAATTTGCTTTTGTATTTGATATAACGTATCTGGAAGAAGGTTTCCTTGTACTAAGAGAAATTATATGACACATTGACAAATATAATTAAAAAGTCAGTCGAGTGTTTTACTTATTACGTAATTCATTTTACATAATATTGAAAACAGCAAAACGTCATTTAAAATTGAATAAAACTTTGCGGAAAACGGCGAAAAAAATTACTATCAGTTTCAGTTTTTCATTTGTTCTTAACTGCTACAATGTGATGTTTGTTAACACGCTTTTGCCGAATGATAGAAATGCACAATGTATGCGCGCTCATGCATCCGAATAATTAATACTCAGCCATCGATAAAGTGTCAGGGTACGAGCGTCTAAAACAAATATATGAATATTAAAAAGGATATTACTCTTCGTCAATTCGACCTCTCGCTTCAGTTTATTATCTGGTTGGATTTTTGGTTAATTACTGATATTTATAATTAGTCTTTAGCTTAATTTTGGTTCATTTAATAGCATATAACTCCACTTCAAGGATGTATGCGTTCCGCCAATCTTAATACTGTGAAATATCTAAGGCTAATCGATCGATATTCATTTTGGGCAAGTCGATATGACAAGATTAAGGTATTCGTATGATAATTAGATCAAAAATTCACAATTTGTAATGAACTATCGCAGTGTTAATGCGCGGGCGCAGCCAGTTAATGCGAGGCCCGAGGCCTTCGTTTTTTGCCGAAGCACCCGAATCAAGCACCTTGGCCACAACAAATGTGCGGCCAATCCAGTAATTTATTTTTTTAGCCAATAAATAACTCATACGTCAAAAGTTGGGACGTGCGCCCGCGCAAGTGATATATTGGATCTTGTCACAGTAGTGAACCTTTTACAGATTTTAATGCGCTCCTCGATTAATTAATAGTTTTTACCACTGAACCATTGGACGGTCTTAAAAAAAGTTAACGAACTTGAATTTGTTTGAAAGAAAGGAAAATATATATAAAAATATGAGAGATTATATAGCTAGATAGATTCCTGTATTTTTTTTATGTTTCTAAAGCGTGACATATTTATTCTTCTTAATTCCAATATTTTAAACAACAATCTCCTTATAGATAGCGATGGGGCCATGTTGATTTTTAAAGTACCCACCCGTCTTGTACACCGCGTTCGATACATAAATGTATAGGACAATGATTGTGATTCATGTTATGATTATTACCGGATTTTCATATATTGATGTATTTTTCGATTTATTATAATCAAGGCTGCAAACATTTGTTCTTTATTTCTTTTTGCTTATTGGACATTTACGTTTACATTTCAGAGCCAACATGACAATTCTTCTAAATGTTTGTTATAACTTCACATAGTACCAAAGTACCAAGTCTAGTCCAAGTCCAAGAACGGAGGTACCGTTCTAATTTGCGAATTAAGAGTTGGGCACAAGGAAAGTAATAACATGTTGAGGATATTTTGAAAAATTGATAACATAAAAAGTTGTGCGTTGTTTTTCTTAAATGAAGCTCATGTGTATCCTTATAGTTCTCGTTATGTTGAGAGGGTAACTTTTGTTTGTCTTAAGAGTATAAATTGAGTGCTTATTATTTGTTTAAGCGTAGGAAAACAACCTAAGGTGTTTAGTATATAGATATGCTTAGTACGGATAAATAGAAATAGATATTCAAATGTTAAATAAATTGTTATATTTTAGTTATGTACAACTTCAGTTATTTAGTTTCTATAGACTTCTTATAGAGGTAAAAAAATTATTTATTTAATAATTAATTAGTAGTAGCATTCCAATAGTTTAGTAGCTTTGTATAAACAAGCCTTTTCTATTACTTTTCCAATTTCATAGTACACTCGTAATTTTGTAAAATGTTTGGTTCGTTAAAACCAATTTGTCCAACTTGAGTTTCAACCAAAACATTTGTGTCTGATTTAAGTACTATACCTATAGTCTCTCTGAAAATTCTAAAAACATATTTTAATGGTTATATTTATAAAATTATTAGACAAATGACATAATTAGTTTAATAAATAGTCAAATTTAAAAGGAAACACAATAAAATAAAAGCTTGATGAAAATGATAAAAATATTAAATTATTTTATACATAATTTTGAAGAATCCACACAGTTTTTTATAGTGTTCGATGTGCATAATTTGCTTAGGTTACAAAAATAACGTAGAAAGTTATCTTAGGGTCAAGTTTATTAAAAAGTTGACCCTAAGATAATAACTGGAGTATAAAAGACATTTCTCTAGGTTTTGTAATTACCATTTCGTCATGTTTAAGCTAGTGGTGTGGGTAGCTTGCCTGCTCGCAGGCGTGGCTGCAAACCTTGTGGAACATAATGCTACTCCACCGAAAATAGGTAAGAAAGAAAACAGCAGTTTATATTTTGTATATACAACACAAAATCGTTTTGTTTTTGTTTTCGATGCGTCGCGTAATCGTGCTAGCTCATTTGAGGTGAGCTTATTTATCTCTCTAAATAAATAATAAAAAAATAAATAAAAGTGTGAACCGCAAATTAATATTTTAGACAATATTTTCTTCTCATCGAGACGAATAAAGTATCTCTCGTTATATCCCATTTTACTATATCCATTTTACGTCAAATATAAAAAATATAAAGAGAATAAACTTTTTATTCTCTTCAGATAATTAGGATTTGATACTAATCTTGTTTCTATCAATATCAAATTATATCTATTCTTGCTATTTTTATATTATGAATAATATAAAGCTTAAAATTATATAATAACTAATAGAAATTATAATGGTTATTGTTTTATCTTAATCGTTTAAAAATGTAAAGTGTAATTAATTAACATATTTGATAGCTCGATGACCCGATTATTATTATTGTCTTATTTATTGCAGCGGACGCTACGTTTTTACGAAAACAAGTTGACCTTCTGTCCTTATATTTTCATATAAACGAACCTCTCCAGGACCCCAAGTTAAAATCCATTGCTAACTCATGGTCTCTAACAGAGAATATCGACAAATACAGTGTAAGTTGTTTTGATTAAATAGATATTAAAAACACATGATCAGATGTTAATTATGATACAAATCTAAAAATTAATCTAGACTTAATATTATCTTCAATATAATAATGCGCTTTGATTTCTTAACAGAGAAGTAACAATGTTCCATTTATATATGACACACCTAAAAAAATCTCTTTTACAGAATGTCACAGCAGTAAAAGTGTACTCAAATCTCATCGAATATGATATGCTGTTACCTCGTTCGGTTCCGTTCCTTATCTTGGATCCAACTCACCAATTCGAGGCGATCACATTGTTCAATGTCCTACAGTCCTCTAAGGATTACCAAACCTTATACAATACAGCTGTCCACCTTCGCGATGTTGTCAACGAAGGGCTCTTCGTCTACGTGATGGCTGCAGCTACAGTGCATCACCCAGAAACGCAAGGAATCGTTGTGCCGCCGTTATACGAAGTCCTTCCGTACTACTACCATAACGCAGAGATCATGAACATTGCACACAGGGTTAATACACACGGAAAACGTTTAGTTGAACACTACCCTCAGACCAATTTGTGGGAGGATAATGTGGTTATCCGATGGAACACAACCATGTGGCCCTATCTTGGAAACAGCGATATTTCTACCTTCTACTACTCTCAAGACTACGCCCTGAACACGCTCTACTATAACAATCATTTGACTTACCCATTCTGGCTTAGCGGACAAAGTGGTCCACTAAGCAAGTATAAGCGTGGGGAATATTTTTGGTTTTTCAACAAACAATTGACCAACCGCTACTATTTTGAAAGGTTGTCTAATGGTTTGAGCGAAATTCCTGAGATTGGCTCCGATTGGGTGGAGGAAGGTTTTTCAAGTGGACTTGTTTACCAAAATGGTATTCCATTCCCTGTTAGGCCAGATGAACTTCGTATCGACCAACCCAAGTACTCTGAACTTCTTGAGAAAATAAAGACTTATGAACGGCGCATCAGAGATGCTATTGAACTTGGCTATGTGGTTTCTGTAAGTTTAAATATTTACATAATACATTAATGTGATTTTTCATAATTTAATTATTGATAAAGTAATTATAAATAATTTTAAACTCAAACATATAATCCTGCACGCATACAAATAAGATTTCTATGATTGTCTCGTGTTTACATCAATTGATATTTTTAATTTTTTAAGCATATTCATTTACCCTTATATTATCCGCATATAATTATATTAAATTTCGAATTATTTAGGTGTCGGGCGAGAAGATTAATTTAAGAACACCTGAAGCTATAAATATTCTTGGCAACATTATTGAAGGAAACGTAGATTCTCCAAATATAGATTTCTATGGAAGTCTTATTAATACCTGGAAGAGTCTCCTTGGAAACTCTATTATTCAAGGACACGTATATCACAAGCAGTAAGTTGAAGATAGATTTATTTATTGAAAACTTTACAAGAACCAAGAATGTTTATTACTAATGACCTAGACAGCGGTTTAATATAAAATTTAAAACCCACAATAAAGATTCTGCAAATGAACTGAAGGCAAACCATACTATTAATTATTAATATTGTTATTGCATCATTTATGCGATACAAATATAGACAATTTTATAATAAATCCTCTTCTAGGCACGTCCCTCTTGTCATACCAGCGGCTATCGAGAACTATCAGACTTGTATGCGGGATCCAGCGTTCTACATGATCTGGAAGCGAGCACTGAACTTCTTCACACTCTGGTCATCGTACCTTCCATCTCACACAGAGGAGATCCTGTCCGTTCCATCACTTCTCATCAGGAAAGTGGAGTATGACAAACTTGTCACATACTTCGAGCAAAAATACCTGAATGTGACCAACGCATTGTACTTAAATGAGCGTGAAAGTAAGATTTATTTATTAAATTGAAATCGTCGAAGACTAATTAAAGCTATTGCTTTAACTAGTTTTATTTTACCATTCACTATTGTGAATGGTAAAATATATTTCTGTGCTTTAATATTTTTGCCGTCACAGTTTAAACAATTTATTGAGCTAGTAACAGGATCTATAACGCTATATCTAATTAATATATTGTTTTATCATTACTAGACTACGGTACGAAAAAGTTTTAAGTTAAATATATCAGCTATTCAAAACATCTGAACATATTATTCACTATTTATCTGCGAAACTATTCTCCTATACATGATATCATTTCAGGTAAGATCGTAGAAGATGAGGTCAGCGTTCTGGTCCAACAACCTCAGCTGACGAACAAGATCTTCACTGTCAGAATACACGTTAAAAACGACATAGCTAAAAAGGTGGTCGTACGACTCTTCCTTGCACCGAAATACGACAGCAACGGTTATGAGATTCCTCTGCACCTGAACACTGAGAACGTCTTCCAACTGGATCAGTTTGTTTATCAATGTTAGTATTTAGTAGTACATGTATTGCGGTGGCTACAGTGCTATTAGGTAGATCGACTGAGAATTCTCAGTCATATTCAGTACTGAGTAAGTAAGTAGTAAATGCTCGAAGTCAACGCAAAACAGATCACTTGCCGTTCGTCGAAAATGTGCGAACGTGTGTATTCAGATTATTTATTACGTAGGTTAACTACATATTTTGTCTACATTGCCCGTCATCCGCGTTAATTAAAAGACACGTATAGGTAAACACGCGTGCGATATAGCCTTCTCGATAAATGCTTTATACAATTTTTTTTAATTCGATACAATAGTTCCTAAATAAGCGCGGAAAAATAATTAATATCAGAATATGTAGTAAATAATGACGCTGTACTAAAAAATTACTATGATTACATCTTTTTGATTCCGTAATTAATGTAACCGTCAATTACAGTGCCTGCGGGAGAGCATGTTATCAAGCGTGAATCTACCGGGAATATGTACACAATCGACCAGTGGTACTCCAGCTACGAGGTCTACATAAAGGCTCTGAACGCCTTACAAGGGAAAGGTCAATTTGTGATTGACATGAAACAGTTCTTCGATGGATACCCACGTAGACTGATGCTGCCTAAGGGTGAGTTGGGAAATTTCTTTTAATCTTGATGATGCTCATAACATTTATACAGAAATACCTGCATCAGAGTTTTTCCCGCTTTCACGGGTTCAGATGAGTAAGAATGGACAAAGTCGCTGTGAGTGTGAAAAGTGTGGTTTGACTTACGAGTGAATGCACTTATGGGAAACGGTGTTCGTCATCCTGTTAAAAACTATTCGCCGTCATTTGTTAACAAACTTAATTTGTTTTACATTCAACATAAGTGTATGTATATTTAGCAGAATTCTTCCAGTAATCAACCAGACCGATTCCTGTTTATGCCTTAAATACTATGTGGAATCAAAGCCAGAACCTCTTAGTTATAGTAAGTATAGTAAGTTAAGTATAATTAAATAGGAAATATTTAATACATTTGTAGGTCGTGTCGGTGGTATGCCATTCAATCTATTTGTCCATATATCGGACTACGTGGCACCTGAGACGCCGTACGGCCAGGGTGTGAACCCCGAACAGACCTTTGGCATTGGAACTGGAGCAAGACGCATGACAGCCTATCCCCTCGGCTTCCCCTTCGACAGACCTCTGCATCAGTACCAAGTGGAAAAATTAACCAACTTCTACGTCCACGATGTACTCATACATCACAAACCAACTCCAGAAATTGTTGTACCACAGTAAATATGTATCGAAACACAAATAGCTACTTAAAAAGTATTTAAAACATTTACGGATTTACGCATTTTTTTGGATTATTTATTTATTTCTCTATTTATATTTATCGTGATAGTAAATTTGTGTTACACATTCATGATGTTTTTAAAGTATAGTAGTACTATAAAATACCAGTTATCATTTTAAAAACGACTGAATGTAGAGCTCGAGTGTTATATTCAAAACTTTTTCAAAATAAGTATGCTGATTTAAAGTCGATATTACTTGTTGACAAGACATGCATAATAGATTTTTTTAACACAGACTTTGTCGCTTAAGGTGTTTTTATACAGATTTTCCTATATCAGTTTTATTAAAACCGTGTTTCATTGCATCAAGTAGCAAAATATATATATTTTCTGTATTTACTGCATTAGATCAGCTATTTCGATCTCACAGCAGCAATGTGCAACATCTGCTTGATATCCTGGTTCAAAAGTTATACAATAATAGCAATAAAATGTACTTCTATATTATATGTAGTGATAGTTATTTATGTATTGTTGAAAATAAATTATTGTTTTTGTTATTTGATCTTTATCATTGTAAATCACCAATATTATTAAAAATTAATAAATTAATGTTTTGGTCTTTTCTAATCCTTAAAGTTTGGGCAAGTGACGACCTCTTGTGGAAGTTACTAATATGAAATATACAATTACAAAGATTTTAATTATAGCGCCATCTAGAATATTTTGTACTACCTATTTATTCAAAATTAGTAGAAATGCCAATTCGTCATGAGAACGATTTACAGATTGTTTGAATAAGTGTCGCCACCTAGGTCAAATTTAAGGCATTAGAGAAGTGAGAGATAAAACTGTTGAAAAGAGCCACCTAGTTTGTAATCAAGACTGGTTGGTAGTTTTGGAAATGGTAAAACTACGGAGGCTCCATCTAGTAAATCAATGTGTGAAAACGACGATTACGAATATTGCCTGCACTGTTGTCAATATTCATTGTAATTAAACTAAACTTATTCCGTCATAAGACAAGTATGATCACTGATGTATAACCCGCGTAGATGAGATCACAATTGATACAATAAATTTAATTTAAATATAAAGGTTCTTTTGTGATTTCTTAAAATAGCACCATCTATTTCAAAAAGCAGTCAACGTTCTATAGTTTTACTATTTTAAGTGACACCATGATAAGTCACATAAATATAAAGGTTCGCTAACTTCATAGATTTTTTTCCTAAATGATTTTATCTTTAGAATTATATGATTTTGAAATTATGAAGTAAAATCAAGTAGAAGTAACATGAATTTATCGTAATTTTTTGGTATGTATTAGGTGGAAGGTTAGAGAAGACGAACCATAGATATATTTTAAGAACCAATTACGCTGTTAACGTATTTCATCATCAGATGGTATTGGCAAGTTTTTTTGTAACTAGTACCACAGTTAAAAAAGATCGTTACTTAAATTAAAAATTTAAATTCCTATAAATACAATGCAACCTTTACATAACGTACTTCAATATAAATGTTATAACCCAAAACCTTTATACAAGTTCCCACTAATGTATGACTCTTTAAATAGTGCTCTTAAATAGAATTAGTTTTCATGCCGAGACACATTCGATACACTTTTGGTGTTTGATGGAACGTAATGTTTGCTGATCGTCACCTTTATAAAAGATTCAGCTTGAAACGACTCAGAAAAGTAAAATCGATCACAGACTGTTTACATTGTTATAAAGAATTTTAGACTAACCAAACCTCAGAACGAATTTCAGAACGATTTACTTGATATAACGAATCTTAAATTGTTCTCTTCATATGTATTGCACAGTTTATAGTTTTATTACTATTCATGACAATGTTCGTCCTCATGGCAATGAAGCCGACAGCAATGGCCATAGTTAATATGATACCCAAATAAGCTGGCTATTTATGTTACTAGTTCAAAGTATAAGCATAATTTTATTGAATTATACGTTTAAATAATAGAGTTATAACAAGGTAAGTTAAAGCAACATTACGGTAATATATTGTATTGCGAATTTAAAAATTGAAAAATAAAGGTACTAGAACATGTTAAAGTATACAGTTAAATTAATAATTTTTCTATCGATGACTAAATTATATACGAAAGATAATGTGACATTATACTATGATAACGTTATAAATACACCTTTAGATATACATATATTTAGCCCGCTTACGCGTTACGAACTTGTTTGTTTCGATTCTAGATATTTCTTATTATTAAAAAATCGTGATCTGATAAAGGTAGAGTCACCTTAATTATAAACACAGTCCCTGATCTTTGACTTCGAAGAGATAATTAACATAGCAATACCTTTGTTTTGATCGTTTTAATTCGAGATGTAATTTTATCACTTTTATGTGTCTACTTTCTGTTTATGGACGAGGATAAGATTCGAGACTCACAATAATATCAGTAATATATCATTATATTAGTCTAATTGGATTATTTTAAGAAAGTCTCTTCTAGAGAAATTGTGCTGTTACCGTCACGAAAAGAGACGGATGAGCATTTTAAAAATTTGTAATTGTTTTATTATGAATAATGGGCTGAAGAGAAACATAAATCTATTTTGTATTAGAGACTTAGACCTATGCTGACAAATATAGACATATACATTTTAAACAAGATTTTTCATTTTGGACATTTCGATCTATTATACACGTTAGACCAACGATGCAAGTATTTTAATAAAGTCAATAATTATTAATTAATGTTAATAATCTAATATAACTTCAATAAACCTTTGTGTATTTATTTTTGCTTATGTCCCGTCATAGCTCCGCCATCTGACTGATTGATTTTTACTGGACTGATTGCGACGACTAAGATGTTAGTCCGAGTAGAACGATTCTTAATAGTGGAGAAATAGTCAATAAATGGGGTTTGTTATGTGATGATTCTTTAAGGATCTGAAATACTGAACATTCATAAATACTCCGTAATTATCGTCGCAAAAGTTATATGCTTATAAGTCGCTAAGAACAAACTGGACATAATATATCTTATATTACTATTAATATGTATAGTTCTAAATTTATTATATGCTATCTAGCAAAAATCTTTTTAATTTTACCAGTCTATCCTAAATCGTCAATTAATCCATAACTAGTGTACGTCAGACGTTATTTATTTTATTATTAAACTAGCTGACCCGGCGAACTTCGTACCGCCTTAGCGTAGCTTCGATGCACCATTTTATTTTGTATTATACGTTTTTTATTACGTAATTTTATTTTAGCTTTTTATTGGCGTAGTAAATACACATATACCCGTGCAAAGTTCCATCTTTCTAACACTAACCGTTTCGACGCTAGAGTGAGCACGGTCGAATGAACGGACATGACGAAGGGTTCCTTTACGTAGACTGCAGAACCCTAATAAAAGTACCCTAAGTGACTCCTTATTACATCAGCTACCAATCGAAAAAAGTCCCGTCAAAATCGGTCCAGCCATTCCAGAGATTAGCCGGAGCAAACAGACAGACAGACAGACAAAAATTTAAAAAAAAACGTCTTTTAACGGTTATGGTCTTGGTGTATGCATACGATACATACACCAAAACCATAACCGTTTTTTATTTTTTTTTACAATTTTATATATTAGTATAGATATGTAAATTTTCTTATGATAAATTTTAATGTGGATCATATCAATAGATGAAAACGTCCCAATTCAATGAGACATAGTAGTAATTAGTTTACAAAATGATTTGTGAATTCCTATCAAAACATTATATGTTTCTAAATTTGCTATATGCTAAGGTACATAGTAATTATAAAAGTTCATTTATTAGAGATAAAGACGGTTTTTAATTAATTTATTTATTGATATCAATTGCATGTTCACATCAATGGTGGAAATATAAACTTCATTTGTGAGTTGAATCTCTTGACGAATTATTTCTCGTTGCACCGAATATTATACAGTGTAACAAATACTCCTTTTATTTTTGTTTAATATTGTGGGTCATTCAGTAAATTAAATCACTACACAAGCAGATTTGTGTCCTAGTCGGCAATTGATACTAACAACATTAAAAGATGCGTTTCTAAATTAGATGGTGTTTCTTTAATAGATGCAAGTTTATTTGTCATAGTTTATAAAAATAGTAATAAGATGTATCAGGATGCAAATTAAGGACAATTATTATAGTTTGAATCCTTTTGTTCGAGTCAATTTGTATGAGTAACCTATTGTCTAGAGGAACTTTGTATTAAGAACGGAAATATATAACAATAATAATACCGAGCTAGATTTCATACAGCAATAACGTCAGGTATTTTTGTTGTTTCATGGGGGGAACTGATACTAACATATATTGTTTTTATAGATAGGAAAATCGAAATATAGCAACACTAAATAAATAAACGAACGCTTAATCATTGTTTCTGAAGGTTTATACATAAAGGCAATACGGGTGGTTACATAAGATGGTTAGCTTTTTTAATGAATTGATTCTCGCTGTTGGCCAGCTTAAAGGCGTTGCCAGGTTAGCTCGGGTTGTGTATCGAATGAAGATCTTCCAAGAATATAATGCTTGCGCCAAGACTAGCCCAAGATCGGCTTCAGTAAGTTTTTCGTCCTCGATGACACTTTTTAGGTCGCTGTCTCTCGAAATCAAGGCAAAATAATACTGCAACCATAAAAGATACCTAAACACCTAAAACACAGGCAACTGATGTGCTCGTCACACAAGTGTTGACAGTGCCGGGGATCGAACCTACCCTCTGTCCGGCACAGTGAGCATAGTGCATTAAGAGCATATTTTAACAGTATGTTTCTCTTTTTGTTCTTCACAGTATCAACGCAAGGCACAAGAAACGAATAAAATATTAACAAGAGTTTATTTGTCGCTGTGGTGTTGTTTATTTACTTATAATTATAATATAAAATTTCCGATAAGTTATGTTCATCAAATATTTATTGTCATTGTTGATAACATGGAAACTTTATTAACTTATATTATTTGTTTTTAGACAATTGATTGCATATTAAAAGAAAATACATGATTTATACGCATTATAAAATACAACAACTAATATAAATAGTGTCAAACAGTTATCTGTATCCTGGCAGACACTTTTTTTTTCTAACTTTTTTCATATATTGATTTATAGATATTTATATGAAAAAAGTTATATAATTATATAAATATATAATTTATAGATAATTGCCTTAATACACATTCATATGTAATAAACGCAATTTAGTTCTAGTCTATGTCTTAAACCGGAATGTCTTTTTTCGTGTGAAAAAGTCAGTTACACAAGCAAGCTTTTTACTTGTTGTAATTTTCGTGTCATATTTCGAAATGGAATATTTAATTTATAATATTTTATTCATATATCAAACATCTGTTTGATATAACAAAAAAATTTCATCACGAATTTTAAGCTTTATAGCGAAAAAAACTGTGTTATTGTTTCGCTCATTTCTGTCCTACAAGCTTAAACTGAAAATTACTAAAGCTAGTCAGTTCTCTTTAAGAATAAAAGTTGAGAAAATCTTATAAAGTCTTAATTTACAAATTAAATATACTAAATATAACTTAAAAAAACAAAACAGCTAAACAGCTGCTAGCTGTCGATAATTATTCGACTACTACATTATTTCTGGAACGTATGACTCAAGAAAACTGTCCCTGTGCCCCATCCAGGGGTATAGGACTTACTTACTTATATATATACTTCCTAATACATTCCAAATGCTTTTGAGGTTTTTTCGTATACCCAAATGTCGGCTAATTGCATAATGGCTACCTTTGATGGAAATAGGGTGGAACAAGTAATAAAAATTTATTTGTTACTACTAAGAAGTTAGAACCTACTTTAAGTTGATGTAGAAAAGCCCTTATTTTAAGCAGCAACTGCAAAGAAATACTGAGTTAAATTAAACTTAACGTATAACACTACGTTTTATTGCATAATTTATATAACGGTTATATTATCTTATAGTCGCAAGAAATAATTCCTCAAAACATTTTATTTATAAAGCCTTAAACCATATTAAAACTAGCTAACTCGTACAAAAATAGCTAAGAATACAATTGCTAAAAACTAAAAGTCGATACTTAATAGATAACGGCTTATTTAATACATAGTGAAAATAGATCTCTCATTCCTAAAATCATTTACTGAATAAATTCGAGAGACAGCTTAGAAAATTATAAAAAGTAACTACTGGAATAAACCCTGAGTATGACTATAATGAAACGTTTATCACATATTGTTCTTCGATTATTGGATGAATAAGTATTATTAAAAACCATTGTTTAATGAATACACTTTCTCTGCGTTGACGGTCACCCCCATAATCGCATGACCTCTGAGGAGGGCACAGATTAAGAACAATCCCAAATATTATTTACACCTTATCAATAGCGATAACGTGGTTTAATTTAGTATAAAAACTGAACTTTGAAAGTAGTAAGGCACAGTTACCATTTGGTCTGGCAACGATGAAGACTGTCTTGGTTCTAGCTAGCCTGGTGGCCCTGGCTTTGGCCGGGAACATTGTCATCCCCCCTAAGCATGTTGACTGCAAAGTGAAGACTGGTAAGAAGTTTTTTATTTAACTACTTTTCCTATTATTTTTTTTAAATTTATAATTTGCAATTATTATTTAGTTGTATTCAATAATTCGGTTTAGTATATCTTCTCAAATGCAATTAGTACCCCTTTATTCTTAAATATTATTTTGTTCAAGTACTGACTTGACTTGAATTGACTACTACCACTACTACTAATAGCAGTTTTTCCCAAGTTAAAATTTTTCTTATATATATTAATATTAATGATTCAGTTCAAAATTACAAAACCTATATTTGTTGTTAATTGTTGTCTCTAAATATTATTTATTGACTATTAACATATTGTGTGGATTTTAATTAAAATATCATTAACAGTTGACCAAGACTTCGTTACGAAGCAACAACAGATCCTCAAACTGTTCTATTACATTGGCCATGTTAACACTGAAGCCGAATACTACACCGTCGGAAAGGACTACGACATCGAAGAGCACGTTGGTGACTACACTGTAAGTTGAACATCTATATAAAATTTATGCGTTAGTTGCAACAATCTTTATGTATTAGCTTCATTTGCATCTAAAAATTGACTAATCAACTCATGATTTCTCTCACAGAACAAACAAGCCGTCGAAGAGTTCGTGAACTTATGGAAGGTTGGGTTCCTGCCCAAGAACATTCCATTCTCAGTCTTCAACGACAGGTCAAGGCAAGAGGCTGTAGCTCTATTCCACGTCTTGTACTACGCTAAGGACTTTGATGTCTTCTACAAAACCGCCTCTTTCGCTCGTGTTTACATGAACGAGGGTCAATTCCTCTACTCATACTACATCGCTATCCTCCACCGTCCCGACCTCAAGGGCATCGTCGTCCCTGCACCTTACGAAGCCTACCCTGAACTCTTCACAAACGAAGATGTCTGGTACAGAGTACACCGCATCAAGATGCAAAATGGAATTGACACCAACGACTTCGGACCTGAGTACGGTGTAGCCCACGAGGAGAACCGTTACGTCGTATACGCTAACTACTCTCTCAACTATGTATACGCTGATGGCGAAGACAAGATCTCTTACTTCACTGAAGATATCGGCCTTAACGCTTACTATTACTACTTCCACGTTTTCTTCCCCTTCTGGATGGAAAGCGAAGTCCAGCCTGTATTGAAGGAACATCGCGGAGAAGTATACTACAACTTCTACCAACAACTTTTGGCTCGTTATTACTTGGAGCGTCTGTCCAACGGTCTTGGTGAAATCCCAGACTTCTCATGGAACCACCAGATTGAGGCCGGTTACAAACCATTCATGAAATACTACTACAACTTCGCCCAAAGGCCCAAATACTACCAGATCCCCTACGAGAAGCACGTTAAAGAAATTCAAACTCTTAACACATTCGAACAGACCTTCATCCAGTTCCTGCAACAAGGCCACGTTAAGGCTGTAAGTAAAACTATACATTATAATACGATACGTAAGAAAAGTTGGAGTTTCATGATATTTGGGATTTCATAAGGTTCTTAAAGAATTAATCTACAGGAGATTTCTTTTTACATTTTCCCGATAATCTCAAGTGTTAATAATATGCTAATGGTATCTACCTACCTATAATTTGCTACGAAAGCTTACAACAAAAATTTATTTGCAGTTCAACCAGGATGTTGACCTTCGCAACTCAAAGTCTGTTAACTTCGTCGGAAACTTCTGGCAAGGTAACGCTGATGTATTCACCAAAGTTGGACCATGGAACCACCCCTACTCATATGAAATCATTGCTCGTCATGTGCTTAGCGGCGTCTCTGAGAACGCTGGCAAGTAAGTATAAAATACAACGGTATAGTTATAATTTTCTTAAAATCAGAATAATTTACCAATACTTTCTAGATAATTATTTTATTTACTTCTTTTTGATTCTTTTTTGAATTAATAAATGTTTAATTTTAAGTATGGAGATAATTTTCTTTATTAACTTCAATAATCTTCTTCCAGATACGATTTCGTCCCTAGCTCTCTTGGCTTCTACCAGACATCTCTTCGTGATCCTGCCTTCTACCAGCTTTACAGCAGAATCTTGAAATACTTCATTGAGTACAAGAAATCCCTGACACCATACACCCAAGATGCTCTCCACTATGTCGGAGTCAAGATTAACGACGTCAAGGTTGACAAGCTGGTGACCTACTTCGACTTCTACGACTTTGAGGTTAGCAACGGTGTGTACTTCAGCAAGGAAGAGATGAAGAGCAGCAGATGGCCATACTATGTTGTGCGTCAACCTCGTCTTAACCACAAGCCATTCACTGTCAGCGTTGATGTCAAATCGGATGTTGAAGGAGAAGCCGTATTCAAGATCTTCCTTGGTCCTAAATACGACAGCAAAGGTTATCTCATCGACTTGGAAGAGAACTGGCAGAACTTCGTCGAATTGGACTGGTTCGTGCAGAAACTCACCAAGGGACAGAACAAGATTGAACGTCAATCCACTGACTTCTACTACACCAAGCAAGACTCTACTCCAGTCAGGGAAATGGTTGAGAAGTACCTTGCCGAGAGTAAAGTGCCCCTTGATATGTCGGTTAAGCCTGGTGCATACCCACAGAGGCTCTTATTGCCTAAGGGAACAAAAGGTGGCTTCCCATACTGGATTTACGTTGTTGCTTACCCATACCAACCTGCCAACAAGCAAGTTGAAACCATCAAGGTATTCGCTAATGACAACAAGCCTCTGGGCTACCCTCTTGACCGCCCTGTCAACTCTGTTTACTTCAAGCAACCCAACATGTTCTTCAAGGACGTGAACGTATTCCATGAAGGAGAGATGTACTCTTACGAATACAATGTTCCTTACTACACCTACCACCACAACGAGGTCAACCAACACTAAAAGGAGAGAGAAAAATCGAGCATTTAAATTGTTTTATGTCATATAATGGCTAAGTGACCAAATGTTAACTTATATATAAATAAAAATATTTTATTATATTAAAAACAACTTTGATTTATTCAATAACTACACAAAATATCACCTTTAAAATACTTACTACTATACTGTTTAAAATTAATATAAAAATTCATTTGCTTAACTTAAATGAGCTGAAAAGTAACCATTCACTTCATTTGTACTTTTCTTATGATAAATTGAAATTTTATTGAAAACAAAGTTTTTAACAATCGAGTCCTTGCTAATCTTAGCTTGTCTATGGAATGGAAAGCCAAACGGCAAAGTATCGTATTCTATATCACTAGCATTGCTAGTTATGTCTTTTACGGGAACAATCATACTAAATACTGTCATATTTAATCCTTCCTCTAAACCTTTAGGAATTATTAAATTTTCAGGAAATTTGAACATGTCAAATCTATTCTTTTTCGAAAATGATTGTTCCATATTGTAATAATCATCATAGGAATATTTTCCTGATATTTCTGGGCTCCAACTGATTATGTTTAAACCTTTTTCAAATTTATAAAGAAAAGAGTCAATCTGGAAGAATTTCGAATATTGTTCCCAACAGTTATATTGGTCACATTCGGGCCCCAAAAATATCTTAACTATACCGTTATCGTTCACTTTAGACTCAACAGTAATATTAAATGTAAATGGCAAGTGTCTGAGCCTTTTCTGTCTAGCTGTAAATAGTTTAGGAGGCTTCTTTGATAGATAATCCTCACTGTATAAGAATTTGTTTAAGCTAATTTGGTAATATTCAAAGTACGTAGTTATCTTTGAGGAACTACATTCAATAATATTGAAGTCGTCACTCTCGTATGAAGTAAAGTCAAATGGTTGCAAGCTCGTAGCGTACTCTGTGAAGTATTTTAGTAGAGATTGAATCATTTGCCAGTACAAAGGATCACGTAAAGTGGTTTGTGGGTTGTGGAGAACTGTCGGCGCAGGGTTATATCTGAAAGAATAAATCCATTGTTATTTATTCTCATGTTGTATTTAACGAATCACTTTATTAAAGATCTTAAATTGTGGTATTATAATGATCTATTTTTAAGTGAAGTATATACTTTTAGAAAATTTTGTATATTTAGAAAGATTATAAATTAAATTTATCACCTGTCACTCGGGTAGCTATTTGATCCATAGCCAAATAGAGATTTAACAACCTTAGCCGTTTGTATTCCGTCGAAATTCGCTCTAATTAACTTAGCTAATAGATCAATATAATTATCTTCGGTTAGTGCCGTCTTTGTTCCATTATCCTGCGAATTATATTATAAATAAAGATTAATTTATAAATAAGAATATAAATAAACATTATTCCCAAGAACTCCTACCATGTAAATAACTCCTCTAGATATGCATTCCCTGATAGCGATATCTATTGCCTTAATACGAGCCTGTTCTTCATTCCACTGCGGTAGAACTGACGATCTTGTTGGAAAGAAAAGACCATTGTCATGTAATAAGTAGGGGTTGTAGTCTCTGAAGCAGTTTGATTCAGTCGACACATTCCGCACGCGATAATGTTGTTTCTCCAGTTGATACCGTGCAAGAAGCTGTTGGTGAATGAAATAATCTCGTTCAGCATATCTTGAGTCAATACCAGAGAGCTCGTCGTTGGTCATCCAAAAAGGATATTGAAGGTGAACCCCATAGTAATAGCTATTTAAAGCAATGTCTTCTCTAAAGTAATCTAAATTTTCCTCGCAACCTTCGGATACCAAATTCCAGCTTGAATAGTTGGTGTTTATAACAACGAAATTATCACCTGAATAGATTTGATTTACTTTGGCTACTTGCGTATCTGTCATGTGGTTATCGTTCTTAAATTGCAGTGCTTTTATGATAGCGTCACTGTTAATGTAATAATTTGGTTTCGCTACAAATGGTGGGTCATTTCCTTTTGAAGAAGCATCAATTCTGTACAAGGAAGCCAATCGCCAGGCATAGTCAAACATATCCTTGTTAACATTTTCTCTTGCCCAATCACGGATCAAAAAGAGTTTATCATTGTCAGCATATTGGAATACACGGAATAAAGCAATGGTGGCTTCTCTCATGCTATCATCGTATATATTAAATATCAAGCCTTTCATAGCGTGGCCTGCATCCAGGTGGTCATAAAATATTTTAAAGTTTTCATCCTCCTGAAATAAAATACTCCATATCTGAGGAAAATGCTTACTGATTTATGTTTAATTTCGATATACAAGAGCAAGGGACCTAATTAATTCAATATAAAATAACTTGTCGGAATTTAATATAATATTTTTATACTTTCATGGTCATCTTACCTGATTCACTAGGTCAGTCAGCTGAACTTTCAAATGGCCTGATGATTTAGGGGACAGTGATCCAGGAACAATGAATTTTAAAAATTGCTCGCTGTTTCTAAATAGTTCTAAAATGAATCATATTAATAGAAATGTAAAAATACTTCAGGAACTACAAGGTGTTGATTTATACTTTACTGGATTAAAACGTATTGTCACAATTAAACTGCACAATTAAAACATGCTAAATGTCAAGATATATTAAATTCGAAATGGAATAATTAAAATATCAATACGGTTTAATTATTTAATTTGTTTGCTTTCTTAAATTGTATAAAATTGTTTACCTCCTTCGCCCAAAATTTCAGGCAACTCCAAAGATTTAGTAGGGACCGGAACTGTTAAAATTTGTCCTAGGAAAAACAGCCAAAGGAACATTCTGAATAAGGCCTTCCACATGACTATAAACACCACAACTGACAAAAAAAAAGTAAGCAAGTCTTATATGTACGTGTTCGTTTCCCTACGTCCAATAAATTGAAATCCTGGGGTCGCTAATGGGAATACTTGGACGCGTAGGTACTTGTACAATCGCGTACAGCATGTTTACGAAAAAATTGCATAGTAAACATAACAATAAATTTATACAAACTATCAAATCACCGATGTGAATCATTCTTGTAATTTTACCTTGATCTTTTACTTGCGGCTCATACAGAAGTTTGTAAATGTAACACCTCTTATCTCAAAATGATTTTATCTTACTCCATTAGCCTTTGTAGAACAAAGTTCCTACGACATTTTATGGCCAATTGGCGCAATGGTCACCGTACCAGACAGAGGGTTCAGGTTCGATCCCCGGTACAGTCAACATATGTGTGATGAGCATTACTATCAGCTATCTTAATATATATAAATCTCCTGTGACGATGTTTGTCCGCGATGGACTCTTAAACTATTTAACCGATTTTAAATTAAATTGGCACACCGTGAGCAGTTTGGTCCAACTTAAGAGATAGGATAGCTTAGATCTTTAATTATAGTCGCAATTTTATTTTATTGCAAATTATTTGTCTATAATTAATTGATAGTCACCATTGTCTGTTAACTCCAAAAGATTCTTACAGATGTCGATACTTTTTGACTGGATTGAGTAAGTAATCAATAGATGGTACTGCTATGGTAAACCGACAAACGTGTCATATAAAGATTAATTTATTAACCTAAACAAAGCATACTTTTATTGTTTAAAACGCTTTAGATTATAAACATATCCCCGCACACTTATATCTGATAATTATTTTTAATGAACTAAAGAAATTATTGCTAGAAATTACATTTATGGCAAAACAACGTTTGCCGGGTCAGCTAGTAATGTATATAAAATTACATAATACACATAATTACATATATCATAATACAATATATAAATAGTTTACCTTGGGGCTAAGCAACTGGAGGTCTCGGTTCGATTGCCAGCGAAATAACCATTAAAACATACGCTTTATAAAAATGTATTGTACAATGATGATGGTTTGTGTTAAATTTTTGCTCTTCATAGTACAAACGTATACTCTCTTAGGAAACAAAATCTAAATGGGCAATTTTCCAATTGTACCTCAGGTCTAATTTTGGTCCTGTGGTAATTCCTCGTTTATAAGCGCTATTACGTGATACAGGACTTGATTGAATGTTTTTTTGTAAGTCAGAGAAGACAAGTATTCATTCTAAAGACAAAGTTTTATATATATATATATATACGAGTACATACTCGTAGTAGTAGTAGTAGTATAGTACGAGTATATACTCGTAGTAGTAGTAGTATAGTACGAGTATATACTCGTAGTTACTGTTTGTAAAAAAAATCCTCGGCAAATGCTTTCTTATTGTTATTTCTTTTATATTCAGTAGGTCTGAGAATAAAACCAATTTTTATAAATAAAAAGGATATAAATATAGTACCTAACATATTCAAATTTTTTATAATTTTAGCGTTTTTTATATGATCGAGAGTCAACTTACGTTAAATTTTGTAAATACTTATTATAGAATTTGAAGAACTATTTGAAATTATTATTTAAAAATTACAATGTATTTGTTTGGAACAAGTGCTGTTGTGGCACTAGGGCATAATTTTATTACTACCCTTGTTTGAGTGCTCATAAACACAATTAATTAATTCCCAATTTATGGAATTGTAATTTTAAAATTACAAGTATGTATCGTTCATTAGAGGATTGAAATCATATTATTTATATTTTATATTACTGCGTTTTCACACTCGTCACGCGAATCGTCTAGGCACTCGCGAAGCTTACTACGTTACACACTAAAGAAATAAAAACACTGACCAACAATATAAAATAATTTATTAAAAATGTAAAAAAACATTTTTATAAGCAGAGTTAAACGGTGTAACAAAGTTGAAATAAAATGTCTTGATGCGTTATAAATATTAGCACGTAAACGTTTCAAATAAATTATTCTAGAATAATTCAAAAAACGAAATGGACTATCTATAAGATAGATAAATTAATAATTGACATGCTAATACCGCATTTAATGTTTGTACTACAAGACTTAGTATACAGTAATAACCTAACTAGATAATCTATTTTTATAATTTAGTCGCCAGTCATCATCTCCATGAACTCTGTAAAGAGAAAAAAATTGTTAGTAGTAACATGTCGTAGGTCGGATGCACACTGTAATCCCGATTACGGTTTGTTCTCGGTAAAATAGAATCGAATAAGTTTAATAACCCGATTCGATCATATCTATAGATTCAGACTCCTACTCGATACTCGATCGAACACAAGAGATATTCATAAGTGAGATACTAGCATATTTTCTATTCAATAATTAACTATACGTAGATAGATAGATTGAGTGTGACATTGACCAGAGCAAAGCAAGTATTGCGTACGTACAACATGTTATCAAACCTTTTACAACACCAAGTTTTACAACACCAAAATCGGAAAGGGTCGTATTCGGTATTAAGGAAATCCAACCTTATTAAGTCTTAGATATTCAAATTTAAATTACCATCAAAGTCCACAGTGCCTGAGCCGTCAGTATCAATCTCAGCAATGATGCCATCGAGATCTGAACTGCTGAGTTTATCATCTAACGCGGCCAAGATCTCCTTCAGTGTTGATGTAGTGATGTAACCATTACCTTCGCGGTCATATAATCTGTAATAATTAAACATATTTTTATAATTTACTCCTACATTTAGCCCAATTTGAAAAGTTTTCTTATAAGATAATCCCGGTGGCGGTAAACATTCGCATCGGCGAAATCGGTATTTATTAGACGACGGTTTTCAATAAACGTTATTTCTTGATTGAAAGAAAAAGTTAAAATATTTGAAGTTCTAAAAAAAGCTCAGCTAGCCTAATTAAATATCTACATATTACCCGCTGTTACCATGAGCACTTTAAGTTATAGTGTAGTGAGTGAGTCAAATCAAAATAATTTATCATTCCAATTGCATATGTTATATTCAGTACGTAAAAATATCAATGAGGTAAAGTCAAATGGTTGCAAACTCGTAGCGTACTCTGTGAAGTTGGTCACTGAAAGTTTTTAGGAAGTCTTGGTTTCCATTATAGAGAAACGATGTTATAGGCTCTAACGAATGTATACCGTGGATTTTTCTTTTCTACATTTTTGAATAGTATACTTGTCTTACCTGAAGGCTTCTTTCAGTTCCTGTTGCATGGCTTCAGCGTCCTCCTCCTCAAGGAAGTGGGATGCAATGTTGCAGAATCCATCGAAGTTGATTTTGCCAGTGTCTGAAATTTAAATTATTTTATATTATACTAATGGATTTAAAATCTATCATGAACATTTCTTTATAATGGATCTTTTGTTAATATAATAATAGCTCTTCCTGTGTTATAAAAACTGTACTATTTTTTTAAATCTTAATCAGGTCGAGGTTAAGATGCTAAAATGTTTCATTATTTTATGAATACGAAACTCTTTATCAATCTCTATTAGTAAATTTATAATTTTTATAAACGGGCACATTCTGTTACTAAATGTTTAACAAAGTGAAATCATTTAAAAATATATCCTATGTTCGTCTATCTTCTAACTAAAGTACTGTAAATACGGTGATGTAACACTTAAAACAGTGCAATAGGATCAATTTCTTTGAATTAGTAACCTCTTTACAGGTTTGTAGAAAAATATATATTTAATAATTGTTAAAGAAAATTTTTAAAAAACGAACGGCAATTAATTCTCAGTATTGTGACATGCAATGACACTGCGCAATGGAATTTGGACGCTCCAGAGCTAAAATAGTCTTTAATACAGACTAATAAATATAGATACGGCTGAAAATTCTAAGAAGCTGCAAAAATTTATTCGCGACGTGAAAACATCAAAAAAACCAGAACAATTTTTAATTATAAAAATTTCAACATTTTTTTTTATTTTTTAATCTTAGGTTTTATGTGTGCATGTATTTAATATTAATTAAATTCAATTGTAATTCATAGTGTTAAGATTTCTCATTAAGCACACAATTTTAGTATAGGCCGTCATTTTATAAGCTGAGGACGTTAAGAGATAATTTATTTTCATATTAAAAAGTCTACTCACTGTCTGGGTCATTTTCATCAATCAGGGCCTGAAGTTCAGAGTCATCAAAAAGCTGACCCATTGTGTTCAAGATTGTTGAAATCTTCAGGACATCGATATAACCAGTCTTTGTTGTGTCGAACATTTGGAAGGCTTTGCGGAGCATCGCCATTTTCTGTTCGTCGTCTGAGTCCTATAAATTCATTCATTATTATAATCGTTGTTAACTAAAAGGTTTTTATAAAAAAATCTTAATTTGAATAAAATACATAAATTGAAAATAATTAAATTTTATAAGGCAACGTGCGGTTCCAAATTCAAAAAAGAACATTTGTCAGGTAGTAAAAAGAAGCGTTGCATTTAAGGAGATTCTAAGTTTAATAACGAGTATGTGGTTGTATTAGAGGGAAGACAGTAAAATCTAGACTACTCCGCGTAAAAAAATCTATTCCAAACACGTTGCGTAAGGATAAAAATTCCTTTTGCGTCATCAGAATCCTCACAGAATTTACATTTAAACGACAATCCAGATTTGGAATTGCACTTCACTTCACATCCACTTTGCTCACCATTGTAATAGGATTAACTGCCGTAACACGAACCGAATCCGAGTGCGGGTGCTGTTACACTAAAATTCACAACCACCCGCAACACATATTTATAGACCGTCGAAGCGAAAATAAGTAAAAAACGTCCCATAGAGGGGACGTTTGCGGCGTCATCGCGGAAACGTCAGTTGGAAATAATGCATCCTCGGGGAATCGGTTTGTCATATTATTTATCGGTTAAAATTCGCTGGCACCCTGCCACATCCACGCGGTAATGATTTTCAATGATTCCTTTTTATATAAGGATTACGCCCTTAACTGCTCAAAGGTGATGTCCGCATTCTGACGCATTTCTATAAAGGGTTGTTTTTTGAAAAAGGCTGTCATATGTCTTCAACTACTCTCGTAGGAGAGAAAAATGTACATAATTTATATTTTTATTTACACTTCATATTTTGTAACATATTTTAATGAATATTATGTAAAATTGCTGAAGACACTCATATACGATATGACAGTTAAATGTATTTATTGTTAAAAATGTATGTTATGTTAGTTATTCCATAAGAGCTGGTTATCCTTGATAGTTTATAGAATCTTATGTAAACAAATACTTCAGCATTAGCACTATCCACGCATGCCATTGATAGCGTAATTTCATAAATAAACACTACTCACCGTCGACCATGAATTCGTTGGTATTACTGAAGAAAACTCTTTAAGAGGAATGTTAAGTTGTATTTAATCTGGAAACGTATATCGACGAAATATTTTATTTAAAGTATTTTTCTCTGTATTTTCACCATTTCACTTCACTATCCGTCTGCTGTCTCCTGGCTGTACCACATAAACTATTATGGGAAGTTAACATTTTCACAGGAGATGTATTTCTGTTGCAGCTATAAAAACAACTAAAAAAATAATAATATTAATTATTATATTAGTAACTAGCTGACCCAGCAAACGTTGTTTTGCCATACAGGTGTTTCAATTTTCAATTAATAAATAAAAAATAGGGGTTGATCGTAGAGGAGTAAAAATTTAGGGTTTTATGTACTTTTGTATGCTGTATCATAGAAAACTAAAAAATAAGAAATGTTGTTTAAAAAATAAAATAAAAATTTAGGGGTAGTCCACCCCTTACATTTAGGGGGATGAAAATTCTCAGACCTACTCAATACGCTCACAAAGTTTCAAGAGAATCGGTCAAGCCATTTCGGAGGAGTATGGGAACGAAAACTGTGACACGAGAATTTTATATATAAGATATTACGGCCTCCCTTACAAATTCGTGATTTTTTCAGAACTGACGGAACCCTTTATGAGCAAGTTATTAACCATTCTTCGGAGATGCCACTTACAGGATGCATCTTTATTTAATAAATTACTATCCAACATCCAAGTATTAATTTTGCATACTTCAGTGCGAACCAGAAATATCTGAGATTTACTGAGATTCGTTTCCATCCAATCAAAGTTTTAAGCTCACATCTTCAGATAACAAACAGTTATACTTATATGATTTATTATATATATTATTTTTTAAATTTAAGTAACAGAATTTTGTAACTGATTAAAAGAAACCTATCATGTATGTGAGAAATGATATATTACAAACAAATGATGTGTATTGTGTAATAATTTAAGGAAAGTTGTAAAAATTATGCGTTTCAATATACATTTGCTTGCGTTTTTTGTGAAATATATTAGACATATCAAAGCAAGCATTGCGCGTCGGATTGGGGACAGGATGTTCGAAAATATAAAGCATTTCAGTGAAAACTACATATCATCTGTCGTCTGCGTTAACATAACAATTATTTTCAAGCGTATTTTTACTGAAAAATAATTAGATAATTAGTTAAAACATAGGCCCTTTGAGGCTTGCCTTTCTATACACTTATATAGGAAGGCAAGTACTAGTATAAGAAACTGTAGGTAGCGCCTCGTTATTTTTTGGTTGCATTTTATTATAAATTTCCTTATATAAATACAATAAATTAGATATAGAATGCATAGATCCAATAAATCGCATTAATATTTAATTAGCCCGCGACAAAGGCATATTATAATTTTAATGATCACATTTACGCTTGCCAAAATGTCATCAACATTGACACTAATGTGGATTCTGAAAATATATCAATTGTCGCTCTGGCAGATTAGGAAAACGTTAAGAAATGCGTCACCGTTAGCTACTGGCGCGTGCAACGAGTTATACGGCGTCTGCGCAGATATAGATCGTCATTCGTCGGTGATCGACTATAATTTTTGTGTGGTTTAGACAATGTGTTGAGCCCTGTCGCCCACGTGGTTCGCGAAAATCTCACTGTCCTACTTTTTTGGCACATTTCAGTGAATTATTGTTCATTGTTTTTTCCTACTAGTGTTGTATATTTAATTACTTTAAAATGTCTAAAGCGGTTTTATTTATGATGAGTGTACATAAATAATTTGTAATCTTTATTTTTTATGATGTATTTTTAAGTTTCTGTATTGATTTTCAATCATAAATCTTAAGTAATTACCTCGAATCAACTTTGTACTGTATAAAATAAATAATAAAGAGTACAACAATATATTATTTCTGTAGTTCTGTAAGGTTAAAATAGGCATTTATTACTATCGGTTTCTCATGTCAATATCTGACAAATGTCGTATGCAAATGATTTATTGCCGACAATTGACAAGTCGGTTTATGGCTACCAAATATAAACCATTGAAGATATGCGGAAAACTTTGGCTCCATTAAAACTATTTCTGATTGTGAGATATAAGTTATTTATATCGTGCGTTAATGTAACTGTTTGTGAGATATTTGAATTCCATTGACGATCCTATTAAGTCTATTGATTACTGCAGTATTATTTTTAGTACAGGGACGTTCTGTTGTTATTTATAATGTTATAAGAGTAACTTAATTCATTATGTACCTAAACATTAAATGGTATAAGGTTACAGTAAGGTATAAGGTTTTCCGCTGGGTGAAAATTTTAAATATAAAGTATCTTTCCCGAGAGTTAATTCCGGTTTGAAATTCAATCAATCAAATAAATTAATACCTATTCTAGTTTAATGTAAACTCCGAATACAGAACTATTTCTATTCTGTATGACTCAGCCCAATATTAATGGATGGCAATTTAAATATTCTATTCAAGGTGCCAAACTAATATAATCTACAGACCACAAACATTACAATGTTGTCTATTTTTAATTTATTAATTACATCGTGTTGAAATGTTCTACACGACACTATCACTAATAGACGTTGATGAACAACATGTCATGTTTATTACAGGTGCGAGTATTATTTATGTTTTATTATTTTGATTTACCTTGTTAAATTTATGAGTTGGGGCGTGACGAATTATATTATATGAGCTATATAGGTTTACGTTTGGGATAGTCTGAGTAGATCTGCAATAGATATATTTTTTCTACAAAGTTCGTAATAAAAATATGTTTCATTACGTTTACGTAGTACTTAAACCGATCTTTGTTTAAAAAACCGATTAATATTGCGATAAATAATTGTCCATCTGTGAAATGAAATCCAATGCTATCACTCATCAGCGAAGGTTCAAAACCTTTAAGCATAAGGTACTGTCATTCTCTTTCGATCTTGATCAAGCTGCAGATTTACTAAATTTTAGCAGCAATTCTAATCCAGTTTACGGTATTTTATTTTAACGCACCTAGCTCCAGGTGGTATCTTTCATATCACCAGCAGGGATATAAAAGAAATACAATCAAGGAAGTACGAAAGCAGGTCTATTCTAAGATATTGATTTAATTGCCATTGAAGTTCCATGGTAAGCTGGCTGCTTGTTGATAACATTGGTTTCAATGGCGCGAAAAATGTTTGGCGCTGTCGATTGTGATTTCTTCAATGACTGGCGATGAAGTGCCAAGAATCTTCGTTTTGAATACCGATCAGTAGACCGCTGTATTATATGTTGACGTTTTCTTGTATCAAATTCAATCGACCGTACAGCAGTGATTTATTTTCGGCTACTTATAATTAGATGACAGGCGCCGAACACCAACTTTTAAAGAACGTTATTAGTGATTAGATCTCAATTAGCCGCACGTCTCAAGTTAAGGGCAGGTCATGTTAGGTGGTCGAAATATATCAGGTTTTAATTTTAACCTGCTATTGACTTCGTCCCTTAGAAAGCGAAATCGGTAGTTTGTATGAAAGTTTATAGTAGATAAACACGCTAAAAAACTAATCAAGATAAATAATATATAAGTACATATATATTGCTATATTTAAAAGATCCTTGTAATCAACTGTAAAATATTTCTGTGTTTCTAGCAGTTGTCACGGTTCTGAACGATAGTTTTTAAATTTTCCGCGATGAAAATAGGGAAAGCGTAACATCTTGGTAAAATATTTGGCATCCCTCCAAAAACTTGGGAAATGTTAAATAGCTGTGTACTTGTCTGTGTTTTGGGTTTTAATGGCTTTTTAAGATCAATGAAGGAGGTACTGAGGAATTTTAATAGTGTTATTTCTGTCTTTGTGTGATCGTATTACATTCATTCATTGTTTCATTCAAGGTATTTCTTTAATTTCTATGTTAAACGCATTAGTGTGATAAATGTAACACCAAATATATTCACTTAAAAAAATCCTAAAAAATTTTAGACATTTAATATAATATAATTCAATCCTGACCAAAATATATATAGCTATTCCAAAAAAGATAAATTGAATTTCATGAATTGACAAACCAGAGCCAAAATTAAGCCAAAATTATAATCTTAATATATTACTATATAATAATTAAGGATATGTGTATTAAGGAGTACGCTTTAAAACCTGTGACATAAAGAAATTATTTTTCTGTGTATGTAGTCAGATGTCAAATTCAAGGGGCAAATATTTTTGTGATGACAATTAACTAAACGAAATAATTAAAAAAATATATATTTTACATGAAAATTTATTCAACAAAACAGAAGAGAGCAAGATCCTCCAATGCCACATAAACATTCATAAAATCTACGAAATAAAGTAAAAAAATATTTATGCTTTATCTTGACAAACCGTGCTATGTTCGTTGTACATCGTCTATCTAACGAACGCCTATAATTAAATACTTTATAATTACACTTAATTATTATACTTAATTACTTACGTATTAACAAAGTTACATCAGCTTCTTAATTTTTTCACGGTGTCATTATTCGTACACTCTTTCGTCAGATTCAGTTTCTCTATAAGGTGGTTTTAGAATTACGTTAAATATTGTTGGGAAATGCCTTTTTGGAGAAGCTAATAAATATATTGGTTTCACTTTTAATTCATCTACAATGTCATCTATTGTTTTGTCCAAAGCTCTAGTGTCTATTGTAGTTTCTTCCTTATCTTTATCGTTATATGTATCTTTTGTAATTTTTTTATCAATTGCTATGTTATCATCCTTTTTAGTAATCACCGTGTATTGTACACTATCATTATTTTCTTCATTTTTAATGTACTTTTTGTTGAATTCTACATCTTTTTGGAACTCGACAGTCACTTCGGGAACGGTTGTGGTAGTCTCTCTTTTATTAAATGGGTACTGGTCTTTTTTACCATATGGACTTTTACTTTGTAATTTGTAATCAAACGTATCTTTTCTTTTTGTAAATTCAGGACGTGCTCCTAAAGCTAAAGGATCGCTTGGAACATCGTAATCATCAATCTGACCCCATTTTTTTTCACGGTTATATCCACTGCTATAATCTCCCGACTTACCCTCAACCTTGTGAGTGATTGTTATATCTTTTATAAAAGTATTGGGTAAATTAAACAATTCTTGAATGTCTATATCTAAATCAAATGGATATCCCGGCGAAAATATTGCGTCGTAGTTAAGCTGAATATTTGCTTTAGATCCACCTGGTGTGGCTTTAATGTAAGGAGCGACAAAGGCCAATAATTGAAAAGGTAAACCGTCAGTGCTTCCTTTAGGTAGTATCAGTCGTGATGGGAATCCAATTTGTGATCTTACCGAATTTAGAGGTAATGCATCCACTCCAAATTCTGAATCGATTACATTTTTACGTACAGTTCGTAGAGGCACAAACTCATCCGATAAATTGCTAATTTCGTCAGATGATCTGGTAATCAAATTACTACCTTTTTTAAGATTTATCTCAAAGCTATCTATTAACATAAATACATTTCTGTTTTCGCGCAAGTCTCCTAATGTTACTTTTGGACCTAAATACAGTTTCATTATGCCTTTTTGAATAACCAATGAAGACACATTAACTTTAATTGCAAACGGTTTGTGGTTTAGTCTTGCCTGGTTAATTTTAATTTGGAAGTTGGGATCCTTATCACCATATTTCAGTGCATCAGTTACATCAAATTCAAATGGTTCAAATGATGTCATCGCCTTCTTAACGTCCACATTCATTATTTGCACACCAGGGAAATACAATTGATTCTTTGTATATCCGGGCAATACATTCAAAGCACTGCTGACAATTTCCAACATTTTCTTCATAATTCTCCAGAATATTGGGTCACGTAACTTAGTCATGCAATGACTTAGAGCAGATAGTGAACTAGAAAAAAACAATAATATTTGTGATTACACATATATAATTATATTGATCTGATCGTAATGGGATTAAAAACATACCCTTTGACTGATGGATCGTCCTTCATTACTTGGATAGCTAAATTAATGTAACTATTATCATTAAAAAGCATTATATCCATTACATGTTTTAAAATTGCCGCTTTATTAAAACCACCATCTCTCTGTAAATATTTCCTCTAATATTAGATAAATGTGTAATTTTAAATCAAACGTTAGTAAGAATTTAAAAAAAAACTTACCAAATGCATCACAGTAGTAGCAATGTTGTTTTCTATGTCCTTCAATGATGATATTACGTCTTTATTAGTTATTTCTTTTCTTGGGGTGAATTCATAGCCATTTGAATATATAAGCATTGGATCGTATTCAGTTACTTTCATGTCATCCCAATTTATACCATCGGTCTCATATAAGTCGTTAGAATATCTTTCCAAATCATATCTTATAATAAGTTGCTTCATAAAGTGATATATGTATTCGCCATATCGAACGTTGCGTTGGTATTCCGTATCTACCCAAGGGAAGTTCTTTAATGTAGATAGATAAAAGTATGAGTTTAAACCAATATCTTCATGGAAGTATGATAAAACTGCCTCCTCGCTACTCTCATAATCCGTATAACTTGCGTTAACAATAAAAGTATTCCCATCTTCCTGTATATTATCGCTTAAAGTACGGTCCGATTCAGAAATAAGCGACGCCGCTTGTGCAATAAAATCTTTACGAATGAAATAATTGGGAAGCAATTCGTATGGAGCAGGGATGGAAAGTTTTTCTGTATCCCTTCTGGTCATAATGGCAAGGTAAATGGCATTGATAAATATTCCACAGTTGACATTTTCACGAGCCCAACAGGCTGCTTTGTAGAACACATCAAAGTTTTTCGCATTAAAGAGAATATCATATACTAAGCGGAATTCGTTGGCATGTTCTTCGATTGTCTCACTGAAAATTTCTCCCTTAGCCAATAGACCTTTGCTCGATCTATAACTTTGAAGTTTTTCTATGACATCCGTTTTCTGAAATAACAATTTGTTTTTTTATCTATACAAATTTACATTTTAGTATAAATTCTACTCTCTAAATTAAAAGTTCAAATCACTATCTGCATTATGTAGCTACTATGTACATAGTGGTTATTATCCAAAATATTTGCTATTTTTAGTACGGCTGGTCTAATAAAATGAATAAAAAAACTAAAACAAATTACCAAAAAGTCAGATGAATCAAAGGCAAACTCTTTACTCAGTTTAACGATCGCTGGATCAGAGCTGTCTTCACATATATTATCAAATAATGGAAGCATTAACTTTTGAATGTGAACCCATTCCAGAGGAGCTAAAACATAAATAATATAGATAAATTAATAATATTAAAATCTTAACTTAGAATTTAGTATTCTATATTAGTATTTCATGTTGAAATTAATTTATTATATAAAATATAGGTTATCCCTATTCGTAGCGAAATTAAATCTTATTTCGTGCTTATTACGCTTAGTATACTTTAAAACTCTTTTTCTTACCTATTCGTGGTTTTGTAGGTGTAGTTGGCACCTTTATTAGATATCCAAGGGTGTTGGCAAAGAGCTCTGCCAACAATATTACTGCTAACAACTTCATTTTCAATCACACACTGGAGTTTCCAAAATAAAACTATCCCTTAAATACTAAACAATAATTTAATTAAAACTGATAAAGGGTTGAATGTACTAATTGTTTTATGACATTCAAAGACGAAAGTATATATTTCTACGTAAATATTTTTGACTGATTGGGTTCCGCAAAATGAAGTTTGAATTCAAAGTTTGTAATTTCATATAAGAAAAGTCGATATGACAAAACAAAAAATTAAATTGTATTTTGAAATATTGCCCAGGTTTAACTGTATCTTTGTACCTTACATACGGGTAAAGAACGCTACAGACAATACTGTAGTCAGTGTTTCTTTATGGTCGTTTATTCAGTTATTGTACTCTTTACTTTTAATTATTATATTATTATATACAAAATAGTGGGTCTTATACGCCTTGCGACCTCTTCATGGTAGTAGCATTGCAAGAATCTTCATCAATAGGTATAGACCACACTTTGCACTTGATTGAACATATGATTTAATTCTCAACATGCCTTTGCATGGACATTGCGTTTGAACTATGGGTCCTCCTTTAGGCTCATGTACTATTATTATGCTTTGGTGGTTAGGGTCTCTACCCTTTAGCAACAATTGTTTGTCGCGTTGAGGGCCAGCCCAACAGTTTCTGAAAATATTTTACGAAATTACCTTAAAAATCAGAGAAAATAAGAGTTTTCCTATTTACGCACACTTGATAAGCAGAACATATTTTCAAGTCATACTATTATAAGAAAATTTGTGCAATAAGGATCTCTAAAAAAGTGTATGAAGTAAATTTGTCGCAAATTAATTATATATTACAAAAGGTCACAATATCTTAATAGTCCTTATCAATGTATTATTAAAACAAACCCCAACATTAGGGAAGGTTATCAGAGAAGGTCGAGATGAGAAAATTTTTGTTTGTCGAGCGAATCGGATTAGACATAGCAAGGACAAGAAGGGGCCATTCACCTTAACAGAGGAAACTTTTAAATTAATACGTCGCGTAACACTGCAACATACGCAGAAATGTATATTACACCACACTTGCGGAATCTTCTAGGAGCAAAGTCCTGTTCTTTGCTACTAAAAGATCCCAGAAACAAGACATCGCTTGAAATTAATTGGAACAAATTTATAAATAGATAAAAGATAAATCATTTGTTATATACAGAATATTTTATTTTGTAAGCCTTTATTAATTACATAATACAGGTACTTACTTTCTATTATTTATTATTTTTTTATTATTATTACAAAGATAACTTATAGTGTAGCTGTTACTATCTAATTCTTTCGATATGCACTATTTCATATATTTTTCGTCTTAATTACCATATTACAATGGCATTCCATTATAATATGATAATGAAGATGAAATGTTAATAGGATTTCATTGATCGCCTTGCATATAGTGTGTGTGGAGCCGTCGGTCATGTTCCAAACATTTCGTTTATCATACTATCAGCAGAAGTATTGTTGTATATGTCGGCGTCACGCCGGAGATATCGGGTTCAGGTTCCATTAAAACACACACAATAACTTGATTTGAATTAAAGACGATTTCTCTTACAGAACGCACGAGCGTAGGTTAGTTGCAATTCGTTTTATATAAACAACCGCTATCCAAAGTAACGTTTTAGAACTCCAACTTCCTTTACATGAAATTCTACAATTAATTAAACTGAACAATTAGATATAAAGTAAGTAATCAACAATAATATTATAGTGAATTTTACATTATACAACACCAAATAATTTCTTTTAAACAAATTGTACAGATTTATTATTAACACAAGTAAAATTTACTGAAATTTTAGCTCTTTACGGATGAAAACATTTTCACGATTGAAGAACACTTAAGTAAAACGATTAAGTGTACGCTCACATTTCTTCAGAACTTGATCAAGCGATCGGAAAAGTACAACGTAATATCATAAATCCTGCGTCATTGATGGTTTGGTTGGGCGTGTATTATCTAGAAGTCACAGAATTACATTTTTGTGTAAGGAGTGAAAACTTCAGCCAAAATGTATCAAGATACAGTCTTGGATCATGTCATACTGACTGGAAAACTGATGGACTAGGTTAAGAGGACACTGCACTGGGTCATAAAACTCAAACTAAAAAAAACTGGATTCGTCACGGTGACATTGATACTCTGGAGCAGTCAGAAATTTCCCTCGAAAACAGTGCATAAATACTAAGATTTATGGCCAAAAAGGCTTGTGTGAAGCCAAATATTCCGACTCTTTTTTAATAAATATTTATTAATAAAGGTATTTTAAAAGTATATTAGTAAACTAGTATAAAAAGTATTTGAAATCTAAAGTATAATTTTTTATAGGATTTTTTTAGACTAGATAGTGGCCTCCCAGAAAGTAATATATGCTTGTGCTGGGACAAAAGAAACAAATTTGTTTAAATAGATATAATTCATTAAAAATATATGGTCGGCCTTAACAGAAATCAATAATAATAATAGTCATATCATAGCAGGCCCATGCTCTGTGTTTTCGACTCGACGATCTAGTTCTTGAACGAATTCACAACAAATGCAAAGGTTACCTCGTAGAAAAAAATAAATGCGAAACATTCTTATTACACTTGTACTTAAATAATATACCTACACCTCAAAAAAGTCTAAGCAATGCATACAGAAATCAATGGTATTAATAAGAGATTGAATTCCTCCCGCTTGCAACATTTCTACAGTTCTTGCATTTCATCTACGCGACATGAAGTCACTCCATGACATGTCTCATAATTCAAATGTTCAAAACCTTTTTCAAATTACTGTCTAAATCATAAATTGCTACAGAACATTAAATTATTAGTAAGCAAGAAAATTCGAACAAATGCATTCGCTTTTTGTGAAAAAAAAATGATACTCCATTTTTACCAACCAGCCAGTATGGTCTCTACATCAAAGGAGTTTACAGAGATGTTACCTACATGATAAGACATATAATTTACATATAATTTACTAATAATTTGAAATAGTATGTGCTATTAATTTTTTTGTGATGTGTGTGATTTTGACGTATTACAAAAGTTTTTTTCTATAAATTAGGGACCTGTTAAGAAGTGAGGGTATCAATAATTATAAATATATTATGATGAAGCGAAGCTTTACAGAGCCATGTCATGTGTTACAAATTTTCTAACGCTGTCTTTATGTTCTCATAGATGGCGCTGCTATTCAGTTTGCTATTCAGTTTGCTCTTCTTCCTTAATACATTTGACAGATGGCGCTATATGCACGTTACTTTTTGTATGCATAGCTTAGCCTGTCGTGTCATCAAGTGTGTTGTTTTCTAGATATTATTTAAAATATTTTTTAAATATCATTTAAGTTTACCCTTTTTCGAGTGAGGTCTTTTTGAGTAATGTCACTGTATTTTTCGAGTTTATTATCAGAAAGTAATGACTTTGATACACAAGGACTTCGCAATTTCACGCCATAAATGCACCTTGAAAAGTGTGCATTAGCACACCTATTATGTCATCACAAGAATTCCTTGTGTTATTTTCAGCTAGCTCTATCATTTGATACTCACCATGTGTTCCACAATATTGGACGTAGAAAAACATTATACTTTACTACATATATCTAAACCTGACGGACTTTAGACCATGCGATAACTATATTCCTGAACTTCATAACATTATAAGGCAGTTTGACATGTAACTATGAAAACCAACAAACTGAACTATATCGAGTTGTGGAAAAATCTAACTAATTATAACTATATTAATTTATTTCTATTAAATCTTCGCTCTTAACCCATATATTTTTTTAGGAATTTAAACAAAGGTATATTTTTAAGAATAAATAAATATATTTTTAAATTTTATATTTGTTTTATTTATATCATTTGCTTTCTTATATCTAAGTCAGTCGGCCATACATATATTAGGTACATATATTAGGTACAGTTGAAAGGGAAGCTTAAAGGTTTCTGTTAACTTCTATTTCATCTACAACATAGTCATCGAATGTTCCAGGGAATCTAGTTGTCATGTCGTAATTCTTAAGAATGTAGGTATCCCAGCGCATTTTCATGTCGCACATTTGCTCCTTGTGGAAAATCTTGACGTCAACAAACTTCATGTTTGGTGTGAAGAACTTAGCTGTATCAATTTCGCGATCGAATGGGAAACCAAGAGGCATCTTGTCCAATAAGACAGTTGACCTGAATTCAACGAAGTTGTCTTTACGGTAAGACTCGAATAAAGCTGTGTCAACATTGTCAATTAACCTCATAGGTGTAACAATGATGTAGAGCAACATATCCATACCGCCAACGCGACCCTTGGGCAAGATCAACCTGGTAGGGAATCCGGTGTGCCAGTTCTTGAAGTCCTTTGTGAACAAATCCTTGAAGTCATTCACTGTGTTCAATTTGCCCCAGAAGTCTCTGGTCATCATTCTATCGCGGATCAAATTGTGCATGTCGTACGAGTTTCTTACGATCGTGTTCTTTCCAGAGTCAAGCTTGTAGTAGAACGAGTCGAGTTCAACAAAGTTCAAGCGGTTGACGTTCAAGTCGATTACACGGCCCCATTGATCCATCTTAGGACCTAAGAAAATTCTGACAATGCAATCAGCTGTCTTATCAGACACAACGTCGAAGCTGAATTTGAATGGCTGGTGGTTGAGGCGACGTTTACGTACGAGGAATGTCATGTCGGACTTGCTCTTTTTGAACTCATCATCGTTTAGCACAACAGCGTTGGTCATGTCCATTAAGTAGTCATCGAAGTAGGTAACCATCTTGTCAACAACAACGTTGTCAATCTTAACTCCTGGGAAGTATAAGTCTTCATGAGTGTAGGAAGGAAGACGCATTTTGAAGAGGATGAACAGGTAGCTCAGGCGTTTCTGTAGTTGATAGAACACTGGGTCACGAAGTGCTGTTTGGTATGTATCCAATACAGTTGGCACAACGAAGTACCTAGAAATAAGTCATATAAATGAATGATGACATAAAACACAGGTTTAATGTTAATTATTATTAATATTTAATTCACATTCATTTAAAATATAGGTGAAAATTAAAACGTGTGTAATGGATCAATTTTTGTTATATTATTCATTTTTTCCCGCTCTTTTTTATAGCAAGATGTTGTAGTTTAAAGCCTTCAATAAATCGACTACGAACATAAATATAGTCATTACTTACTTGTCGGTAAACCAAGTGTTAAGTCCTATGATTGATTTCATGAGGATGAGCATGTAGCGGTACGCCTCTATTTGTCCTTTGTATAGGTCAGTTCTTTCATCGGCTCCGTAAATTAGTTTTCCTAGTTTCTCTACGTCCTCAGATTTGGTGAGTTCGTATCTCTTTCCGTTTACCTGAAAAAAATATACTGTATAGTGTTTTTAATACACTTCTTTTCTCTTTTTTTATAACCTAACCATATAAATTAAGCATTTTTAATTCGTTTAAAATTTATACTAAGCAACTTTACACGCAGAAATAAATAGCTATTTGAAGGTTCATGCATACCTCAATAAATCCTTTAATGATAGCTTCGTTGATAATATTCTCGTAGTTTTCGACAAGGTTGACAAAGCCCATGTTGTTGTCCTTAACGATGACATGGTTATTAAATCTGTTAGGGAAGTTCACGCCATTGTGCATCATTAACCATGGCCAGTAACCCTTTCTGATCGGTTTGTACCATGACAGGACGGGGATGTCACCCATACCGTTAGAAAGACGCTCCAAGTAGTATCGGGCGAGGATCTGTTGGTATACATACATTGTCATTTCCCACCTACGGTTCACAAACTTGTTGTTGAAGAAGTCGTCTTTCATCCAGAATGGGAAGTCAACGTGGAAGTAGTAGTAGTATGTGTTGAGATCAATATCTTCAGTGAAGTATCTTAATTTGTCTTCATCGTTCAACCAGACGCGTTTGTCAAACACATTTTCGTCGATCACGTAGACGTCTTTTTCAGTCTTTTTAATACCGTAGAAGTGGCTCAGTTTGCCATCGAGCATTCCCTTCTTCATTTTCAGTAAGTATGCCTTCTGGATGACATCTGCTCTGACGAAGTAGTAGGGGTAGATTTCGTATGGTGGTGGGAGGACTATTCCTTTACAGTCTTCACGGTGTCTGACAGCTACAGTCATGGCGTAAACAAACATGCCTTCGTTGAGGTAAAGACGCATCCAGCAGGCAGTTTTTATGAAGGTGTCAAAGTCCTTGGCGTAGTACAGCATGTGGAACATGGTGACTACTTCTTTGAGCTGGCGATCGGCGTGGAGCGTGAAGACCTCACCTCGTGGCAGGAAACCAAACTTCATGTAGTTGAGAAAGGTCTTAACTACATCTTGTTTCTGTAATATGAAAATAATTTTTAATTGTTTGACACCTCCACCCCTATATTTTTAACTCAATTTATCGAACGTACTTAATGAACAAACTAAACTTATAAAGTATCTTATTCTCATACGAATAATAGTAAATTTAAGTACCTAAATAATCTCAGAACACTGAGACATATAGATTGACAACGCTGATCAAACTACTAAATTGCATATTTGCATATACTTACGGTGAATAGATCGACGTTTTCTTCAATTTTGAAGTTTCTGCCAATGTCTTCAATGTCCTTGTATGAAACTGGCTCCAATATGTTATTGAAGAGCTTTAAAATGAAGAATTGGCGTTCTTTAATGTCCGTAGGCACTGAAATAAGATAATAAAAATAAATACAAGTTATGTAATATCATATATTGTTTAAAAACAATTGAGAAACAATTTTTCATGTTTTCACATTTGAATTACTAAGTTGACACAATCCTAAAAAAACAAAAGAAAACGTAAGAGTACTGCAAATATCAATCGCGCTCCGTTCCCGTCAAATCTTATTCAGCTAAAATGTCAGTGCGCCAAATTCAAAATAAACGAAAATAATATATCAAACATCGAATACTTGGCGATAAAAAAAAGTTATTAGTTGTTATAATGAGTCTAGGGTCTATCAATTATCAAATGAAATTTACAGTAATATCTTTTTCAATAGATTATTTAATCTATTTTAATTTAATATAAAAAATCAATCAATAGTTTTTATACTGAAACCATAATATATTTTGTTAAATAAATTGTTGATTGTTGAATTTTCTTATATGAAATCTAAAGAGAATATAAAACCAAATAAGAAATGTAATAAAATGTCTTACATTTGAAATCATCTTTGAAGTCCACCCCAGGGACGGCCGTAGCCAGGGCGGCAAGCCCCAGTACGAAATAGACTACCGCTTTCATTGCGCCAGGTCGCCAGTTAATGCCTACCAGTGACCATACATCTTCATTATATATAGTTAAATCTGCTTCGTTGTTTACAAAACATCTGATTAAGGGTACCTTCGATGAAGTTCACGAAATAGTTATCAAGGTGAAATTTAATATTTGTTTTTAATTTCTCTATCTGGGGTTATAGCTTATTTATATTAGCGATAGCGTTGTGTAATTAAGGTGGGGTCTTATCTGCATTTTTTTTTGTTAATATTGTGCATATATTTTGATCATATTAGTATATAGTATTATGTTTACGGTTTTGAACGAAGATTTTTCTGGTGAATTCTACGTCAATTCAAAACTATAGTATGCTCAAAATCAGTTAACCGGTCGTGGTGTGTAGTTTATATATTTATTTATTTCATTTTTTTGTCATTAAATGATATATCCTCCTGGACTTCTAGTGCCTAGTAGTACGTAGTACTTATTAGTACTATCACTTCGAATGCACATAGTATAACAACTATATGTAGGTTCATGAAACTAGGTTAGAATGAGCGTAGAGGGGAAACTCAAAAATCTTAATAAATAAAATACAAATTAATAAATATTAACAAACTACACAATATTATTATACTGAGGACAGTATAATAGGACAGTACTAGTAGGAACTTATAAAGATTTATAAGCAGGACAGTACTATACTTTCTGATACACATACACTTGTCGATAATTTGTATATTTTCCTTTGTATGAAGCCTTAGTACTAAATATCAAGTGTAGGATAATCTAAATGACTACAAGCAAATTAGAGTTCCTTAACCTGAAGGTCAGTCAGTGACAAACATACACATTTTTGACCCGTTAATTTTTGTCATTGACTTTATCTTATTAACTGTAGGAGTGTTAATTAAATTAGGGTTTCAAAAAAAAAAACAATTAACAAGAAATAATATTATTATATTAATAAAATTTTAAACATATTTATATTTTCGCAATCTAAATTTATAAGATAAGAAATCTGTTATATGAGAGTTGTAAACAATAATAAGGACCGGCACCGAAAATACTGTCAGCGTTTCCCCTTTGAATAGCTAATCTAATTCTTTGTACGATGTAGCTGCTACTCGACAATGTCGACTAAGCTTTTTTCTATTTCCTTAAAAAGCTACATCGCGCTCAATCCCTGTAGACCAGCGGTCTCGACAACGACCATTCATCCCATGACAAAAACGTATTTGGAGCCTAGACCCCTGTAGTTTGACTGCCGCTGCACAAGCCGTACCAGCTCTATTGTCGGTTCCATATAGATGGGAAGAGACCAGTGAATCTGTATAGGTTGCATACCAAACCAGCACCCGGCCTATCTTCCATGAAATCAAAAAGCCTGCACTTTTTTGGCATGACAATCCGTAATGCCCTAGCTCGTCGACATCACTACCACAGGGTCATGTATAAGGAATAATTACTTACATATATGCAAAATAGCAAAAAAAAAAAAATTCTAAGGTATCAGATTTTTGCAATTTATAAAACAATATTTGAAATACATTTTTAAATTTTAATTATTCATCCTTATCCTTACCCTGTAAGTATAGGTCTGGCCTATTCATCAGTGCCGAAAGACTCTTATGTCTGAAGTGAACACACGAATGTTTCATTACTGTGTGAGAAGTCTCGAATTGGGCTCACTTTATCATGTCGACTTTAATATTTGCATATTTTAACGTATTTATTGTGTTCAGAGAAGTTGTTCCTGGCACTTGTACTAAAATTCATTGGGCATATTTATTCTTAAATTCATTGGGCATAGAAGCAAAATATGAAATTCCATTATAGCACCTTTATTTCTTCTGTTCCACAAGAGATCTTTTCTTAAAGCACTTTCTGTTGATATCAACCAACCAATTCGACTTACAGTCCTTCAAGAAAAAAAAAACTCGCCAGGCAATGTAGTGCGTGTTGTTGTCTTTTTTTTATTTAACTAGTTACAGTTACAACAACAAAAATGTATTTCGATCAACAAAGTTCAAAAGTTTTTAAAATTTTGGAATAATTGTAAATTTTAGTAAAATATTCATTATGTGTTTTGATATTGAATAATCATTATAGCGTTTAGTGATAATATTTTAGCTTGTGACCAATCTTTAAAGATTTCTGTGCTTATAAATGCACCTCCACTTTTCTATATTTAACATGTTAGACTATCGATTAAAAATTATGCAAGTGTGGTTGGTAGATCGCACTAGTCGAATTGTAAAAATATTTTTGGGTCAGATACGCCATTTATCGAGAAAGGCAGCCTATATAACGGGCTACAGACAACAAGAGCAGAGCGTAAATAAAAAAATGTAAAAAACGGGGACAATTGTTTCTTTCCGCTCTCTACGATGTCCACATTTTAATGTAAGTATTCGGGTGAAACAGAGAACTGTATTATTATAAACAGGAAAGATATATGTATTAGTATCACTAATCTCGAAATTTGTGGACCTCCACTAGAATACACATTAAATATGACTGAGACATACAACTTGTCGCGAGAACTACCCTTTAAATTTACCAGTAAATGAAATAGCTAAATTGGTATGTATTAAATTGTAAGTCATTACACATATGTAAGTTACCGTTGATAGTAAAAGTTTTAAGAAATGGTTATTTTATTCATTGTTATATAATGCCTTATTGCTGAAAATGTTTTTTTTATATTTCTTAACGTAATTGACAAATTATTCAGTTTTTAAAGATGTGCAATGCGAAACGAGGCGACAATGTTTTGGATATTTAAAACTTATTAGTATATTAGTTTTAACCATTGTAGAAATGTGTAATATAATGTTAAAAAAATAAAACTATTCTATCCCGTTTTGTGTAATAAGTAGAATTAACTATTTCAAAACACAACTCTTAATTATTTTACATGGGAAGTAAATTACATTATGTACGTTTTGCGTGGTCAGTGTTGAGGAAACAAAGTAAAACATTTCATTAATAAATAATTTCATCTATTAACTTAATTGTATTTTATACATATTTGCTTCACCTAAAACTACGATTGCGTTGTCCGATAGTCATGCATTAAGTCGTGATCAAAGAAAATCATCTTCTTAAAGGTCAAATACGTTGACATCCCTGTCGTTCTTCATATTTACGTCAACATCAGTTAAGTAACGGTCTTCGACTGTTCTGTCGAACATGTCGTAGTTCCTTAGCACATATTTATCCCAACGTGTTTTCATGTCGCACACTTGGGTTTTGTGGAAGATCATAACATCAACAAACTTCATGTTAGGGGTGAAGAATTTGGCAACATCAATTTTACGGTCCAGAGGGAAACCAAGAGGCATCTTGTCGAGCAAGACCGTTGATCTCCAGTCCATAACGAGATCTTTGCGTTTGTCATCCAGCATGGTAATATCCATGTTGTCAACCATCTTCAAAGGAGTGACAATAACGTAGAGCAAGAATTTCATACCACCGACGGTACCTTTAGGAAGAACTAACCTAGTAGGGAAGCCCGTGTGCCAGTTCTTGAAGTCCTTCCACCAAAGATCCCTAATGTCTGTAAGGGTGTCAATTTTCTTCCAGAAGTCAGTCATCATAACGCGATCACGAACCAGGTTGTGCATGTCAAAGGAGTTTCTGACAATGGTGTTCTTTCCAGTGTTCAGTTTGTAAAGGAAGGTGTCTAGTTCAACAAAGTTGACACGGTTCATGTTGAGGTCTATTAAACGGCCAAGATGGTCTTCTTTAGGTCCCAAGAATACTCTTACGACGCAGTCGACTGCCTTGTCAGACATGATATCGAAGGTCATTTTGAATTCACGGTGGTTCAGACGACGCTTACGTACAAGGAAGGTCATGTCAGATTTGGTCTTCTTCAATTCATCTTCGGTGAATGTAACAGCGTTGGTTATGTCCATTAAGTAGTCATCGAAGTAAGTGACTAATTTGTCAACAACAATGTTGTCGATCTTGACGCCAGGGAAGTAGAGTTCTTCATGAGTGTAGCTAGGAAGACGCATCTTGAAAAGCATGAAGAGGTAGCATAGACGTTTTTGCAATTGGTAGAAGACTGGGTCACGAAGAGCTGTTTGGTATGAGTCCAAAACTGAGGGAGCGACGAACCATCTGCAAATTAAAATGAGTTTTGTTATTGTTCAGTATTCCGTACATCATTTGAGCTACAAATCCTATCTAATAATATCTTTAACCACAACCCATTTTAAGTGGACCTGAAAGTATGAAATTTGCCAAGTAAAAAAAAGTATATTTAAAATATATCTGACAAAATTCTTGACAGGCGAGTTCGACCCGCATTTATCGTATTTTTTTACGTTTTCATAAAAAAAAATGAAAATAGAAATTTTTTTTATGTTGACTATTTCAACATACAAAAAAATTTCTTGAATGCGGGACTTGAATGAGGATGCTTATTACTAAGACTGAATAAAAAAGCTTCTTACTTGTCAGATTCCCATGTGTTAAGACCAACAACAGCCTTCATAAGGATGAGCATGTAGCGGTAAGCCTCTACCCGAGTACGGTCCATGTCGTTCTTGTCAACAGCACCGTAAATAAGTTTTCCTAAGTTTTCGATGTGTTTTGCGTCGGTCAATTCAAATCGTTTACCGTTAATCTGAAAGGCAAAGAAATTAAAATGTAAAAATGAAATCAGTTATTCTTTAATCTACGAATACAAACTTTACTTACTTCAACGAATCCCTTGATGATAGCTTCATTTATTATTTTCTCGTAATCCTGGATCAGTTTAACAATCTTAATGTTGTCATCTTTTACAACGACGTGGTCGTTCCATCTTGCGGGCAATTCAAGACCATTGTGGAGTTTCAGCCATGGCCAGTATCCCTTTCTGATAGGTTTGTTCCAGGACAATAAGGGAATGTCACCCAAGCCATTAGAAAGACGTTCCAGATAGTAACGGGCAAGTATTTGCTGGTAGACATAAAGAGTCATTTCCCAACGCCTATCCATCCATCTAACAGTGGAAACATCATCCTTCATCCAGAATGGATAGTCAATGTGGAAGTAATAGTAGTAAGTGTTCAGATCAATATCTTCAGTGAAGTAACGTAGCCTGTCTTCGTCGTTCAACCAAACTCTCTTATCGAACACATTTTCGTCAATGATGTACACATCCTTGTCGGTTTTCTTAATTCCGTAGAAGTCGCAGATCTTTCTGTCAAGGAGACCCTTCTTCATTTTAAGCCAGTAAGCCTTTTGGATGACATCACCGCGAACGAAGTAGTAGGGGTAGATTTCGTATGGCGGAGGTAGGATGATGCCCTTACAATCATCACGGTGACGAACAGCTACAGTCAAGGCATAGACAAACATACCCTCGTTAACGTAGAGCCGCATCCAGCATGCAGTCTTAATGAAAGTGGCGAAGTCCTTGGCGTAGTAAAGCATGTGGAAGAGGGTCACAACTTCCTTCAACTGTCTGTCAACATGAAGAGTAAATATCTCTCCGCGGGGTAGGAAACCTTCCTTCATACGTGTTATGAAAGTCTTCACAACATCTTGTTTCTGAGAAAAATAAATTATGAGTTAGTAATATTGACAAAGTTTCAAACGCAAGTTAAATTGAGAAAACTTACGCCGTATAGTTGAACATTGTCCTCGATTTTGAAGTTCTTGCCAATTTCTTCAACGTCCTTGTACATGCATGGTTGTAGAATGTTATTAAGAAGCTTAAGGATAAACATTTGCCTCTGCTTGACATCCCAGTTGACTGAAATAAAATAATGATACTGATAATTTTCATTATAATTCCAATGTAGTGTACATTCCAACGTAACGACAAAAACCATAACATAAAAATATGTTGAGATTTATCTTGGCGAAAAAATACATTACACGAATTTAGCCTATCAAGTAAGGCCTAGTTCTCCGAATAATAAGGTTAAGAATTAAATATTAGTACACCGTATACACGTTAATGTACGAGTACATATATGTTACAAGAGAATGTGTAAAAAAAATATTTTAAAATTGTAGCCAAAAGTAAATAACTTAATTTTATACTAAACACAATTCTTACCGATTGTAGTATCGTCAAAATCAGGTCTGGCCGAAGCCAGGGCAATAAGCCCCAATACACAAAGTAGGATCTTCATGTTCACAATCCCACTTGACTGTGATTTTACAGAATCCGTAACCCATTTTATACCCCTTGCCTGACCGAAATTGACCTTTGTGTATTATTTTTATTGATAATGTTTAAGATAGCAACAATGTACTTTACTTTCTATAAATTATTTTATGTACAGGGGTTTTAAAACTTCAACCTATGTACATTATATGTACTTACTACAACCCTATACTGAAGATTATCTTACTATCACAAAGATTTATTGAAATGGACATAGCATTGAGCTTGAATTAACTGATAAAATATATGAACTTTATATACATTATAATAATATAAATATTTGTGTACATATTTAGTATGTAAGTAGTATATATAGTATGTATATAGCATAAGATAAATTTTGCCAGTATAGAATGTCTTCTTTTTATCACATCAATTGTATTGATTTAAAAAAAAAACAATTCTTAACTAGTAGAGATATAGTGACATGGATTATTTAGATTCACCATTAATGAGTGTGCCTATGCCAAGCCCTTCCCCATATCATATGTGATGTTGAAAATAAATCAAAATAATGTTGATATGAGATATATTGTGGATAAAGTACTATTCCATAACAGTGGTCTCTGTAATGTAGTGAACTTAAAATGATTTAAATAAAGTGTTGGTCAATACAGAATACCGGTAATAAATGGCTTTTATCTTATTACCTTAAACTGCCATCTAATTGCTCTGCTTTGGTTTCCGCGGAAGTGCACTCAATCAGAACGTCTGGCATGCTTCTCAATGACTGCCAAACATAGACTACCTTATGGAGGCACCTGCAGTGCGTGTATGACCTCGGTCGTCAGGATGTCGTAGCACAACAATATGAGGGTAGTCAAATGTATGAAATTAAATCTACTCACCAATCTAGAACAAATTGATTACACACATAAGTAAGACATATTTATACGTTCGTAATATGCGACCTACATATATAGCTTCAATAATTTGGCTATAATGGCTTACACATAAGATTAAGATATACACTGTGACAGCTTTTTAAGATAAACATTTGCATCTTACATTACATATGTATAAACACACATGACACGAAATTTTGATGTTTTGGACAATTCACACAAATCTTAGAAATTGTAGCCTATGTTTTATTCTGATGTATAAGTTTTATTATTGTAAAGTTTCATTAAAAACCCATTCAGTAGTTTTTACGTAAAATAGTAACATCCATACATGCATAAAATCTTTACGTTTATTATATTATAATATGTATTATAGAACATTTCATAGGTTGTAGGGCATGGATATATAATTTAATATATAAGTTTTGTTTTATTCTTTCTTTATAATGTGGATTATATGAGATAACGTTATCTTCTACTTGTTAAGACAGACTGTTAAAATTTTTATAGAATTAGGTGAATTACGTTGGTACAGCTACAAAAATTGAAACGCTGTATGGGCCTTAATTTGATGGGTTTTTTTTATTTTAAAAGGCAATCAAAATGTTTAAATACACACTATATAATAAAAATGCATCTTTTACGATGTAATGTCACTCATTTGCGACCTTTTCAATGTTTATATTTTAGTGATAAACTTTGATTGTTTCGTGAAAGTGACACTCGTTTTGTCACATAATTTTTAAATAAAATTGTGCACAGCTGTCGCAACTTTAATTCTTAGTTTAATGTTGAATTGTTATCTTAATGAATAGATAATCCTACGAAACAGTTATATTTTATCACATGAACCCAACATTTTATCAGCCAATCTCAATAAATTATCTTATATAATAAAACAATTTAATAAACACACAACGAAATTAATGTTACGTCAAAAACAATGTTATATCAAAAGGACAAGCTTCTATGGATCACGAATCTTCAGGCATAATATCTTGATCAATTTACCTGTATACCTATTTTACTTTACGCTTAAGCGATTGCAACCAGAGCTACCACAAGCTGTGCAAGATAGTATCAAATAAATTCCGAAACATATGACGTAGAACAACTCCCACTAAAAATCATTATCCATTGCGTTTTCATCGCCATATACATTACAGTGTCACTTATAAACCACGCGATGTATTGAATGTATTCCGAAAATATACTACAACATCTGCAGGATTAATATTTCGTAATTATACGCTAGCTTTTACTCGCAAAATTGCAAGTCTATAGGTAGCAGTCGTGGTTAATGGCATTATATGATAGCACTTACAGCTTGTTTAGCTTAGAAACTATTGCTAGATAGTAGCTTATTTTGAATTGTTCTTAACTTATTAACTTACGGATATGGACCTCTGGTCTGAAATAAAGTTTTCACTTTTATTCTTTTTTTAAAGTATGATAACGTATAACATATATATATATGTTAGGAATTAATTGACGTCATTTATTTTACTGGCAACAATACGATAGTGGCGCCATTGATTGGTCACTGCGATGAACAACTCTAGTGTCTATGACAATTGACAAGTCTGTCAGTAGTGCGTTGAATCGAAGCTGAAGCGAATGTTTCAGCTCAGTTGCCATTGTGGAGACGCCTGCGCCGGTTGTGCGCACTGACTTAAACAAAATGGCGGATAGTGACGACCTACCCTACGATTTAAATCCGCGACAGCAGCGGTGGGATTGCTCCCACAAACCTCCATCCAGTGAATCTAATAATGTGCCAAATACGTAAAACCGAGGATATTTTACGCAAAGAAAACTGAAGACTAGTCAAATTTATCTTCTGCTGTTTGATCCCGACGATAGCCAGTTTACTGCAATCCAGTGGTGTGAAGAGATCGTATGTCACATGAAAAATAATTCTTTTTTATTTCGACTTACGCGGACTTACGAACAAAATTGAGGCGGTAATAACAGAGTATAACAGATATTCAGGTACGTTCCGAATTACTTAGAAATACTCCAATGACTTTTGTGTCTCTAGATAGACATTTGAGTACGTATCCTAAACTTAACTTAATCCTAGACTTAAGCGACATTTAGATAAATCCCATAGTGAATATGATAGTTATTTTAAAAGGTAGGACAATTGAAACGCCATTGCTTACTTTTTCGTAATAGCAACAAAAGCGATAATAATACCGTGCATACTAAAACTAAAAGTGATAAATCAAAGGAAAAACCTTTGCTATGTTCTTATTGTCAAAATGAATGTCCGGGACATTCATTTTTTGTATTACTATTTAGTCTTTTCTATATATATTGTAAGGCGCAAAAAAAAACACGATATTAGCGTCAATATGTGTAATACATTAGATTTTAATTTAAATCTAAACAAAATGAATACTTACCCGTTATACTTGCCCGTTCAGATATTGAAAGATTAAAATCTTATAAAATAGTGCAACGTCGGTCGTATATGTTAGCCCCGTCCAAACGAAAATAATGCGTGACATAATTTTTCAAGCCCTGCTTTGCTCAGGTCGAACGGATAATATCAGTACTTACTTTGATTTAAATAAGGATGCAAATTATCCTTTTGCTGTAGGTGTTTTGTTTTTGGTTCAAAAGGACCCTCGAGTGATGAATAAATTTAATAAATCAATCATAAGGGTATACATAATAATGTGTAGTTATATTGGTCACATAGGTATACTAGATGTGATCGTAATAAGGTCATTTGACTACCGTGTGTTCCTATGGTGAGATCTAAATAGGTGTACGCTTTATTGTGTGATCGACTGTTAATTTTAATCGTTAATTGATACTTTGATATGAATTCGTGGAATATGGTTGTTCAAAATGTAATTGATTTTCTTAATGTGTCATTGATAGTTTAATATGTTAATGATTGCTAGTGGCAATTTTTGTCATGTTATAAGGTATCGATGTAACAAACGTATTTATTTTGATGACAAATATGTTTTATTGAGACTAAAAGCTTATACGCTTTGTCTGAAGTTTTGACTGAAAGCTTTTACGCTTTGTCTGAGGTTTTGACTGAAAGATCGTACGCTTTGTCTGAGGTTTTACTGAAAGCTGATACACTTTGTCTGAAGTTTTGACTGAAAGCTTATACGCTTTGTCTGAGATTTTGACTGAAAGCTTTTACGCTTTGTCTGAGGTTTTGATTGAAAAAGCTTATACGATTTGTCTGGGGTTTTGATGAAAGCTTATACGCTTTGTCCGAGGTTTTGATTGAAAGCTTATACGCTTTGTATGAAGTTTTGATTGAAAGCTTATACGCTTTGTCTGAGGTTTTGACTGAAAGCTTATACGCTTTGTCTGAGGTTTTGACTGAAAGCTTATACGCTTTGTCTGAGGTTTTGACTGAAAGCTTGTACGCTTTGTCTGAGGTTTTACTGAAAGCTGATACGCTTTGTCTGAGATTTTGACTGAAAGCTTGTACGCTTTGCCTGAAGTTTTGAATGAATTCTTATACACTTTATGTGAAGTTGTGATTGAAAGCTTATACGTTTTGTCTCGAGTTTTGACTGAAAGCTTTTACGCTTTGTCTGAAGTTATGGCTGAAAGGTTATACACTTTGTCTGAGGCTTTGACTGAAAGCTTGTACGCTTTATCTGAGGCTTTGACTGAAAGCTGATACGCTTTGTCTGAATTTCTGACTGAAAGCTGATACGCTTTGTCTGAATTTCTGACTGAAAGCTGATACGCTTTGTCTGAATTTCTGACTGAAAGCTTATACGCTTTGTCTGAGATTTTGACTGAAAGCTTGTATGCTTTGTCTGAAGTTTTGAATGAATGCTTATACACTTTATGTGAAGTTGTGATTGAAAGCTTATACACTTTTATGAAACATTGACTGGAAGCCTATACGCTTTGACTGAAAGCTTGTATGTTTGTTTAAAGTACTGATTGAAAGCTCTTCGGATTGTCTAAATTAGTTGATGAAAGCTTTTACGCATTGTTTCATGTATTGACTGAAAGTTTTTCGCTTTGTCTACATGAATTCCTAAATATATGCGTTGAGTAAATACTTATCTCATTACGATGAAGAGACTTTAGCTGAAAGCCTAATCGCTTTACTGGCAACAATACGATAGTGGCGCCATTGATTGGTCCTGCGATGAACAACTCTAGTATCTATGACGATTGACAAGTCTGTCAGTAGTGCGTTGAATCGAAGCTGAAGCGAGTGTTTAAAGTTTAAATCCGGTTGAATCCGCGAAGTAGTGAAAACTTATGTGTAATTTGTGTACAAATAAAGGGTTGTTACTATTTAATTTTATCTATATTTTTTATAACATATGTTCTCTATATAAAACAAATCTGAAATTACATATGGTTTATTACAGTGAATCTGTTAGTTATAAATTGAAAATCATATGACAGTGTTGGTAATTATGTGCCGGAGATGTGCTTGCTTCAGACCTCATAAGTTACTAGGGGTTCTATCCGCGAGATATCTCACATTGTGATATCATTCGAAAGTACCGTTTTTGTAAATTTTATAATTTCCTTCTATTGATCTTTGTGTGATGATAGTGTCTACTATGTTAGTTCTTGTTTCTGGCGTTCTTATCATAAACATTTAAAAAAAGAACTCGCAATTATTTGTTTTATTCTTCACAAACAGATAAATAATTACTTATAATATTAGTTAACAGATAAATTGGAAATGTAAATTGTGAATGTCGTCTTTATAAAGTCTAAATACATACACATAAAGCATCTCTCAATTCTCATTATAAACCTGAGTGCTTTTAACTTTATGTTTAAGAGCATTGGGAATTGAGACCCTAATGTAATTATAATAAGAAGGATGCAATAACTCCCTTTTAGATCTTTACAAAGGACTTCAAAGTATCCCAAGGGAGTGTTAATTCTATTTCACTGTTAAAGGTTCTTAGGGCTAAAATAGATCTGGTATAGCATCTGTGTCTGTTGATGAACGAATAATAATTTTCTGATAAGTATATAATTTACTGGTAATATGTATAAACCAATATTCCATACATATTACTTGTTTATATATAGAATATACCAATTACGTTTAAACTAATTAAAAACTTTGTCTAAAAACACAAATTGTTGTTATAATTAAAACATTTATTTTAACAATTTATTGATACTGATACCATAAGAATTGTTTACTTGAACTTATCTTAATTAGATAACTAGAAATTTCAAAGCTTTTAAAAGATATAGTAGTACAATATCGGTGGTCGTCTACAGAAATAATTGAAATGAAACACTGAAGACACAAATTTTAGTTTAACTTTTTGATGTTAATGTGATATAACCACTCTGTATAACAAAACAAAGTGCAACTTTAAACGAAACAAACAATTTTTGCATTATTAACATTGTACTAAGTAAGTAAGTAATTGTCATTGTACTAAGTGATAAATCATTTATTTAGGCTGATTTATGAATGTAGGCCTCTGTACGAGTCATTATACTAAAGAAAATTGAAAATTTTGACAAAAATTTCTTTCAAGTGTCCACATATGGAAAAATTCCGCCCTTTTCTGTAGAACGCCACAATTGACCCACTTGTGTGTATCGGAGTGCTATAAAATGTTATGCAATCAATATAAATCAATACTACGGGACGAGTTTATTCATTTGTGCTTTGATATTTGGCGAGAGTGGTAGACTTCATCAAGTCAAGTAATTCTAGTGACAAGGAAAGACTTTGACTTAGAGACTAGTTTGCAAACAATAGTTTGTATAAAATAATTATGATAAAAACAAGAGTAATAAAAACCTGACAAAAAATTTATTCCCTAGCCTTTTCAGTCGTTTAGATATCTACCAGTCGTGGGCGAGTATCCAGATTAAATCTGTGTCAATTCTCGAGTGAGATACTCCGCAACAACTAGTCCCCGGGTTTCGAATCGCTTAGGCGAATCGCTATGAGAGCAGGGCCTTTGATAGATAGATGTAAGATATCGCTAAGGACGAAAAGCTAAACGCGTTTCACGTAACATTTGAAAACGTATTTCAATCTGTAAGAAGAATTGCTAATTCCAATTCCCAGCCATTTCCCGATATCTATGCCACTATATCTATACTTATAATATAATTAATATAAACTATAGACTTTCAGTCGACATAGTTGTTTCAATACATACACAGAAACTTTTTTCTTATTTTATGAAAAAGTGCAGACATTCACAAATTAGAAACTAATTTGATTAGGCGCGTGGTAAAAGTTTGTGATAAGGGTTTATCATTTGTACCAAAAAGTTCATTAACTGACTACAATCGACCGACATTTGTATTACGGCATATATATTATATAACAGTGCAAGATTTATTTTGGGAACTTCTGTTGGTCTTATTGATACTGCTACGCAAATGTTTATTTTACAGTAATAATAATGAAGCTTTTTTATTTACTCTAAATATTTTTGTAAATTTTACAGTTATAAGTACTGAAAACGTACGAGTCATATGGTAAGGTATAGATGTAGAGCGACGTTCTGGTTCTACGGTAAATAATGTTCGTTAATGGTTTGAAAATTACAAAAAGTTGATTATCATTCGGCTACATTATCTTGTTGCATTTGATGTTTGAAATAGTACATAAATATAACTAAGTTTATGTACTATGTACTATATATGTAAGTAAATAATAAAACTTGATAGTGATAATAGACGAGTTCTCTTTATCAAATAATACTAATGTAATAACTTCAATAAATTTTATACTGCTTGTCTGTTTCAAATTGTCACAGGCGTAATCTTTGAAATAGTCATTACTAGGTACTGCCATCTATCTTTACTGGGTTAATGTTCCATCTTGTAATTGCTTAGACATTAAAAGGCTTATTGCTCGTCGCAGTTGCCACGCAAGAATAAAACGCATAAAAACGCAAGTTTATTAATTTTTTACTATTTACTCCAAAATTCGATCTAATACTTCTAAATTCTAATCGTAGATGTATGGACGCGGCGAATAAACTATTTTAAGGTTCATTAACCCATTTACGGGCAAATAAATGAGGAATCTTATTACTGAGTATTCAGTGTCCGTCCGTCTGTCACCATCTATCTAATACTGGCTATCTCAGTCAGTTCAAATTTCCACGAATTTTTATTGCCGCTACAACGAAAATACTAAAAAACGTAGGCGTCGAATCGAACATTTGCGCGTTTTATAGAAGTCCATCAAATACGGAATAAAATAAACCGTAGCTTATAAACCGTGATAGTAATGATAATAAAAAAAAATGTATACATAAAGACATAATAAAGATATTGTTGCCGCAATAGCAAGAAATACTAAAAAGACAAATACAGAATAAACAAAGATTTAAAGAGGCATCCTTACGACAAACGTGACTTCTTCCTAAAGTAATTGTACGAAACCCCACGCACGTGAGTCTCGCACTAACACGATTTTTAAAATTAAGTGATCTTGATCTAAAGTATTACAATAAATATAAGCAAATATAGTGGATAGTTTCAACCCCTACCAATAAAGAAGGCGTCAGTGGCTCTAAGCTGTCATGGCCCCTCAGGCCAACAGCGACATTCCATTTCTAAAAAAAACTCTCGACATGATTTGCTATTCGGAAGTCAATAGAAAAAATAGTTGGTTTCGAAGCTGCACACTGTGCGTTTGTTTCGTATAATTTTTTTTTTTGTTTGTAAGTACACGGTTGTTTTTAAATACCCAAATTTTTTTTATACCCAATTTAAAAAAAAAAAAATGTTTTCACTTCTGGTTTCAATAAATACATACAAATTTCAGAAAATTTGTAATTTGCATTACGAATTGTATATTGTCGCACATATTCTCTTAGGCATGCAATTTGACATTTCTAAATGGCCGACCGAAAACGAGCGCCTACAATACTCGAAAAAAGACTCACGAAGATCATTGAGAATACCTTTGGATAAAAGAAAATCTATACAGGATCAAATAAGTTTGTTTGGCTATATTTACCACTTGTGCTATTACTCAGTTTTATAATTTGATAGAAATAATTTTAAGCAGTATTAACTAAGTATTCGCATAAATGAAAACACATTCTTATAATTCCGAAGATATTTTTATCACTTATGGTAGAATAAATTTTCGTTCTAGTACATTAATTATAAAATATTCACTTTTAAATCTATAATGTTCAATTTCATTATAAGCGCTCATGAAATAATTATTAAACTTAAGATTATCACGAGTGTCTTTGAATGTTAAATCAATTGCCAAGCTAACGACAGTTGCAAAATAACTTCGGGATAAGTAATTTTACTTTTATATTTAATAAGTTTCAATTTGAGAATAGAATAATTTATATTTTTGAACTGAAAAAGCTTCTAAAATACTAGGAAAAAACATTTTGTGCCTAATCTTGTTACAATTCGTTCTGTATGTACATTTTAGTATATCAAAGTGAAGTTAAGTAATTATAGTTAGAATAGGGATTATAGAGATATCGAAGCTGCGGCGTAGCTTGTAATGGTTTTGTTATCAGGATATTTACTATAATTACCTTGTGAAAACCTGGAATGAGTAATTAAAGCTATTATTTCTCATTGTTTATAATAAATGCGTATTTAGTTCACACCAACACCTCTTTAACAATTCATAAATTTACTGAAAAAATTTATTTATAAAATAGTAAGATATTCTTCATAAAACTTTTAGTTACAGTTGTGAGTGGCAAATAGAATGTATGAAATATTTTATATTATAACGCGCTTAGTAGTGTAGCTAAGTGTAGTGACATTTCTGTTGTAACATATTTGTAGTTAAAGTACTATAAGTTGTTTCACTTTTTTGCAAGAATTGAAGAACAATGTACATTATTTATTGTTATATTCCATACACAATCTGTCTGTTATGCAAATTGTAACAGAGGCAAAGTTTGATAAAAAGCACAACTTCCTCGTACTCTAGTAAAACTTTTATCCCCGGTAATTGGTGTACAAAAATATGTTTCTCAAGAGATTTAACTCGGCACTCAGATTTATACAGTAGCGCTCTGCTGTTACGTGACTACTAAGAAACGGCTTAATTCATAAACGCATAAGCCTAAAATGCTCATTTATTTTTAATTATTTATCTAAATATAGTTATTTATAAACACTAAAATATGTATACTTTTAAATGTAACAACAGTAATATAGGCACAACACTCTACGCCAAGTGAGGAGTAAATATAAACATGTTCTTTTGTATCCTTTATGGGTAAAAAGACTTCCTTGAATTGTGTTGTTTTTTTGCATACTTTCCAATAATGAGTCTTAACTTAGTATTTTTTTTAAATTGCTATATAACAGTGCCATTTATTTAAACTAGCATTAAATTGTTTTAACAGTACATAGTTCCTTTAGTATCAATTATTCATAGAACGATCGTTGAAAGTTTAAAAAATATACAGTTAAAAATAAAACTCGTGCATTGCGAATGTCACCTCATCCATCATAGTCTCCACTTTCAAAACGCTCTACATACAACTCACGTTCTACAAAACCCGCGCAACAGATGAGATCCATACACATAGCGCTACTTCCCAATCGCTGGCTTTAAAACACGATCCAACCGACCTAACAATATTAAAGTTGTTATAGTCCGAGCGTACACCAACTTTGTTATACGGCACATGCGCAAACGATAAGCAACTTTGGTCCTACAATAGTACCTTGTCAGAGTCCTTCGGATTCGCGCGTCAGCCGAGGTGATTCGTCGCTCTACTATTAAAACCACGGATTGTTATATGTAAGCATACGTAGATAGCATGTCGATGTGCCCTTAGAGATTCCCCTCAAAACAAAGTGCAACATTTTTTTTCTTCGAAGGTAAGCAAAGCAAGTTACCAATGCATGACGATTGAAATTGTGTAAAGGTGTGTAGATGTTATAGAGCTGTAACATTCTGTGAAATCTTGGATCAAGAATAACAAATCTAACAAAATTTATCTTCATATCTCTCGGGTCGAAAACCCAATGATTAAAAGCGCTAATTAAACAAAGTTCGTTCAAAGAAATAACAGCAGTTATACAAACAATTCGCAACAGGCGAGGAGAACTTATTACGTTTCGTTTTAAGAGTATCAATTGAATTTATGTTTGGTATTTTTGGAATATCCATGAAGATAAAGGTCTCTTAGTAGAGGTATATATCATATGAGTAAACTTTATTAGTATATAAAAAATATCAACAACATGAAATATATTATATACGATTTCTTTAATTTATAAATATATTTGGTGTCAATCCAACATGAGGGAATAGGTTTTTATTCATCATTTTTGTCACGAAAACCAAAAGTCGTTGCTATTAACTAATTGATAAAAAATGTAACTGTTTTTAAAATAGGTTTTCAAATAACGAGCATGAAACTTCAAGGCCATTCCCCAGAGCTTTTCATATGCAAACATGCAAAATTATGTTCCTATATTAAACAAAGCATGTAATAAAATGTTTTTTATATTCCAGAGAAATCTTTTTATCCGTGCGTAATTAATATTACCTGTGGTAGTTACATCGTGTATTTCATCTTACGGTCCGATGGCTTTAATGTGTTCGCTGTTGCAATATACATACTTATAGTTTAGTTTACTAATGAATACCCATAATAATATAATTCTTTATTTGAAATGTCGTGAAACATAGGTTTATGCCGATATCCTACGTACTACCTGTTAATTTGGTATAATACATAAATTATGAACTTCCAAGTCTAGCAGATCACGCGCTTTTATTAGATGAATTCTTACAAAAGTTGCAAAAAAGATGTTTGATGTTGGTTTATTCTTCATGTTGGAGTATACGGCTAGTTTTTTTATCGAATATTCCGATTTATATTCGTATACTCACAACTCTTTCCCAATTCGTGTCACGCCGTCTTCATTCTCGAGCAAAGCCACATATGCCAAGATGCCATTTTGCATCCTATGTCTTTCATATTATCTTAGATATTCTTGAAAGATATATTTACAATTCTAAGATAATAAACTTATATAAGGAAGTCAAAATAACTTTAAACCCGATGCGTCATTACATACATGTAACGCATTAACTTTATTGAGATTAATAGTTTTAACACGCAAAAGGGGTGTTATAATTTCGTCGTCTTGACGTAGATTGGTGGCGTTGGTATTTGTTAAGCAACCTTACAAAAGTAAAAGTACCTGTTGTTGGGAATGAAGTGTTTGGTTCCCTAATGGACCCTTGAAAGGATTTTTTATTGTTTGAAAATTAAATCAATTCGGCTGTTTTAGACCATGTTTGCTTACGAAAAGTAAAATATATAGACTGTCGATAAAGGTAAGGCTTATGTAGTTGCAATACATATTCTGCGTTTGTTGACGGTTAGAGTAACGTTTATTGAACAATTTACACTACTTTTAAAGCGAATCTAAGCGTTCTTCTACAGTCCGCCCACAACTAAATTATATCGCTATTGCCTTGCATAGCTCTTGAGGCTAGTTCAACCTACACTGTCATCATCAGTGGTATGTAGAATTTGTTAAATGACAATATTATATTTAATTTTATACAATATTCTCATTTTATCACATTAATGACTTTATATATTTAACAATGATCGTATCATTTAAATTACAATATCCGTGCGATGAATACAGTCTTAACAATCTCATCCAATCTAAACTTTTAACAATTTCTCCCAAGTTTCATGTGTCTGGAATGAAAACTCAAACTTTTCACTAACGTAACCACATATTGACATTTTAAGTGAATTAGCGAAGTCTTGAAACTTTCAACATTGACTAATTGCTATAGAAACAAAAGAGTAAATAAAGTATATAGAGGTAAATAATACTTTATCGGTTTTAAAGTTTGTAAAATAATAATAGATATGCTAAATGATATATGAATTAACTGGGATCCTGACGTAATTGTATTCAAACGTCTTCAAAAACATAAAAGTTGTAAGGCCTTTTCTACTACAAAGAAATGCAAATTTTATATTGGGAAACATATTGTATACTTAATCCAAGTATATATAAAAACTCTATAGATATATTAAATTAAGTTTTGAATATGACTCGGAGCTGCAATCAAAAAATTCCTCTACGATATACTGATAGTAAAATGTAGCTAATTTGTGAGATGATAATGTACAACTGTCACATCCCGGATAAATAAATATTGCCATGTAATTTGCATTCACGAATTTCAATCGTGTTTGTTTGTGAATAGGCATTTGTACTACTAATCGAGGTGCATCTAGCATCTAACTATACAATGCTTGTTCTTATTAAGACAATATAAACAAAAGACGAAACGTTTTGATTGACTGTGGTTGGGCATTGGGAGAGAGATCCGCATTTTTGTAATTGATTTGGTCGTGCCTCGGGCAACTAAAATTTATTGCTTACATTGTGACGAAAAGAGACACATTTTTGTTAAAACAGTGAATTATGGAATAGATTCAGCTTCTGAGTTGAGCACGTATGTGCTCCTTCGTATTGTAATTAAGTATCGCCATCTATAGGCATAATTTGAACAGGAAACAAACCTGCGAATGTCATTGGTTGAATAAAATATATATATAAACAACTGTACTCACAAGATGTTCCCAAAGGCTCACTTATGTACCTATGTCTTGTCTTGATCTGAATATATCAAACACTATTATTATAGCTTAAAATTCAACGAAATAAAATTACCCGCTTCCTTGTGTTATATGCTGACGTATAATGACGTGAAATACCTAACCGGCCATGCATAACATATATGCCAAAAATGTCCCTCCACGCTTAAAATATGTACATTAAATAGTAGGGTTAAATGTTAAGATAAAATGTTCGTTTCACATCCTACGCATAGAAAATTTAAACCCAGATAAGCCCAGGAACTTTTTAGTTTTATTTTTACGGCTTCTATAACGGTAAACATACAGGAATAAACTGTCCCCCATTTTGCTTTTAGGTCTGTATTGTGCCTCTAAACAGGGTTGTCCGTAAATAGAGCTAGACGATATTTGATTAGAGTAAATTCTAACATAGTTGGCATTTTTCTCAATTAATAATATTGCATATTGGTGATGTATAGTGATTTTTAAACTAAAAATAGAGCCTATTAATATAATATCTTCACAATTGATAAGATCCGTGACCATTTCATTAATAAGATTAAATCAAAACGTTAATTATCGGTTTTGTATTAATAAGAGCGTAACCTAAATTTACATAAGTTTGCAATATAATTTTCCGACACAAACAATTAATATTGACCTATATTGTAACCTTCGAAATCTCTTGGGATTATGTGTCCCTACAAAGTAATGGAAGAATCTGGAATAGAAAAATATGTGGAATTTTCTTTAAAAACGTATAACGTATTGTTTATGCCTGACTTCAAGAGACAGCGACCAGATGGTGCTGGTGGAACGTGTGATGAACGTATCGTATTGATTCCGTTGAACCACCTCCCAACCTAGCGATCGCCTTTAAAACAGCTGCTAAGTCAGCCGAGGTTCCTTGCCTCATATTTCTCTCGCCTCAGTAAGTTTCAGGCAAACTCCTCATCGCGAACGCTCAAGCCGAGGTAGGTAGATCTCAGAAGAGACGCCCTTTCACTACGCACGGCACAACCAATAATGGTTGTAACTACATAACATCCATGATTTAATAGTTATGTTTATACATAATTTATTAGTTATGTTTATACATAATTATTAAATCATGGATGTTCATTCGCCACACAGCCCGAGCCAGTGTAGACCATACAGGTCAACAACTAATTATTATAACAAAAAAGCTCGCATTTCGAACGCATGTGCCCGGATCACTATCTTTCGATAGTCAATACTGCCCAGCTATATGAAGTGGTATATTTTTAGTAACAATTATTAGTGTTTTGCGTTGGAACACTGTCGCTGAATATAGACCTATATGACCGTCCTTACTACCACTATGTAGGACCTTAAGAAAAAAATATTCAGCGCGGCTTTAATTTAAGATTAATTAATTTTATTAGTTACTGATTGTAGAATTTAAATTAATTGCTCGTGGATTAAAGTTTCCTTCAACTCTTTAAGCAACATCATTACTGATGTTTGAGCCAAAACCGACAAAGAAATTATTAGAAATGGGTAACTAGCGAAATTGTTATTTACTAAAAAAAAATAAAGCTTGTTAATATTGACGTAATAACATCATTAACATTGTTGATTTGTTCATTTGAATTTCACCTACATAACTAAACCTATAAAAACTTTTCTCGAACCGACTTCTATATTCGTATAACGTGAATGTCCTCAGGTTAGGGTCTGTAAATACTATGTAGCTTGTTTCTGGTACACATTGGAATGGCGTTTGAGTGAAATTCAAGTTCTCATATAAAATCTCAAAATTCTAAAATGTCAACCAGTTTTAATAATTTATGTGGTAAATCTCGCGACAAGCTTTTATTACGTCACTTTGTCTGTTTAAGGTACCCAAAGTATATTACGTATACTCGTACGTGTAATATACTTTGGGTATTATATTACCGTGTGCACATACACATTTGTATTACCAAGAACATTTAAACATTCGTTCGTACATCAATACCAGTCACATTCTATTTCCTGACATTACGACACGTTACCGTTTTGACATTTTGAAGCTCGAATTATCCGTTATCGAACATGACACATTGGAAAACGTGAAATGCATTGACAATTATATCTTGTAATCGTTAACTTTATTGACTTTGAATTAGAAATTATGCGATATAAAGATAGATACCTATTATTTGGTATAGCGTTGTATGAAAATTTGGTTAGTAGTTTATTATATTCACATAGACGATTGGAGAGAGATAAAGTACCTACCGCAAGCACTGGGATAGTGCATTATGGTTCTCGAGACATATTTCTTATATAGCTTGTAACTTTCTGCGATGTTATGTATATTGAAGTTGACATGGAAATGAATGTAGTTATTCTGGAAAATATTTATAAAATTTCCCAGTGATTTCTCGTGTACTTCGCAAAAGCGCCTTGCTTAAACATTTTTTTCTTGCTTCACTATTTTAAAACGACGATATTACCTATTCATACAATTCAATACTTAATAACAGACAGATACTGACGTTTATGAACTTTTGCAGAGAAATAAGTTTACCCTACATATTTTTTTCGGAAATTCCGTTAAAAATCTCTTATCGGTAGCTCTGAAAAGGGAACAAATCTCTGCTCGAAAAACACCATTTTACTGTAAGTAATACAGTTCTTCTTCTCTTCTTCTTCTTCTCTTCTTCTTCTGCTATTATTCTTATTCTCTTATTCTTCTCTCTTGTTCTTCTTCTCCTCTTCTCCCCTTCATCTTCTCTTCTTATTCTACTTCTCCTCTTCTTCTTACTAGGAGAGATCCTACATCTCTACGCAGTGCGAAAGGATCATCAAGCCGCTTGGAAAGTGACTGGTCGTCGACGATTCTTACCGCTCGTCGTTGGATACGATAATCGCCCCTATTTAAAAAATAAATCTAAAAAATTTTATGACAAAAGTCATTAAAGTTCTAGCGAAATAGACGTTCTCATAAAATAATGAAAAAAAAATAACGCGGGATTTGTCAATTCAAAATGTGCACTGTATGTAATGATACATTTTGTGCTTATATATTTACTAAATTGTCTGATTTATTAATAAAAAGCAGGCGATATTTGATTGAATTTGGAGCAATACTTTATCTAAAATCGAACAAATCGTCACTCAAACTACCATAGCGAAAAAACCTTTCATTCCAACACAAAAAATCACGTATCCGCGACTAGTTAATGAGTTTTAAATTATGGATATTTTATTAATAAAGCTATGAAAAACATGCATTTGTGAAATAGGTAATAAATATAGGTATGTGTTGGGTTGTTGAGTAGTTCAACAGCAATAGGGACACATATATAATAGGGAGACTAGCTGATCCGGCAAACGTTGTTTTGCCAAACATGTGATTTCAATTTTCAATTAATAAATAAAAAATAAGGGTTGATCGTAGAAGGGTGAAAATTTAGGATTGTATTTTTGTATGTTAAATCATAAAAAATTGAAACTAAAAAAAAATCTAAAAAATAAAAAATAGGGGTGGACTACCCTTCACATTTAGGGGGATGAAAAATAGATGTTGGCCGATCCTCAGAACTACTCAATATGCTCACAAAGTTTCATGAGAATCGGTCAAGCCGTTTCGGAGCAGTTCAAGTTCGAACCCCGTGACACGAGAATTTTATATATTAAATGATAGACTTATAAAGACAGACAAATTAATATATACCTTCTTTACTATCAGCTTATTTTTTCATACATTATCTTATGAAAAAAAAAAGTTGAAGTGGAAATTAGGGTCAAAATTATTTTGTAATAGAACTCATCATTCTGTCTTTCAAGAGAGGAACGCAAGGAAACGTTGTAGACGTTGTCGTGTATCGTTGTAAATAATAATTGCCGATATCCTTATTAATTATTCCTTCATTTCCTTAAACGCTATACAAATTTCATTAAATACAGTATATATTGAGGTTAAGCCACTGGGATGAAAGTTACAATGACATACAATATATAATCCATACAAGCGGATGTTTACAAATTAGGGGTAATAATGCTTCGTAAATTATAACTAAGATTATGTGAATTTATAAGTCTCTCATATAAATCAAAATAGAAATCGGAGTGCAATGAAAAATATTTTAATATAGACTCTCTATTATTTATAAAAGTTGACGATTCTCGTCTCTCGTTTCCTTTCGCCACTCAAATATTGAAAGTAAATAAATTTTGTACCAAAGAAACATATTCCTAAAACGCAATAATACGTGTAAAAATAGAAAAAATGTATTCAGTGTTAGTTTATTTATATACATTTATATGTAGAGAAGATCTCGTAAAACTACGGCTATTATCTTCATAATAGAATAAACGAATAATATTCCTATAGCTTATAAGATAATACGTGTATTTGGTAGGTAAATCACATATTATACACCTGTCAATAGCAGCAGATCATATGATTCAAACTATGAAAAAAATACTTTATATTCTTGGGGACTAATATAATTTTACCAATTTCTATGAGTGAGCAACAAAGACGAACAAATAGATCGGGACAGACATGAATTTTATAGAAGGGTGAGCTGTGTGATACACTTAAGTGATTTTGGTAATATTTTTGAAAGCTTTCGCTGGTTTGACCAAATTTATTATTAAATATATTTTTATGAAACCTTTTTAAAGTAAATTTAAAATCTTATAAAATTTTCCAAAACACTTTATCGTGGATTAAATTTACATAATGCTAACTGCTATGTACATTACCTTCTCTATCGCCTTTATTTGAATAAATTCTTAATAACAAAATCATATATTATTTGTAAGGAGTGGCGCAAAAGTAAGTAACCCTATTTGGTTCGGCAGAATATTTTTATAGCCATGAAATTTTGTTGCATTAGTTTTTAAAGGTAGTGGAAATTTGAGCCCTTTTTATTCTCAAAAACTTCGATACGTTATCGCTGACACTGGAACTGGATACAATAACTAAGTTAAGGATCCAATCTGGTGTCAGCTTAAAAAAAAATACGAAAGATTTAAATCCGAAACTCTTTCTAAACTTAAATATAGGTGATATGTCAGGTGATTTCTGATTTCTGCCAGCTTTCATTATTTCCATTCATTTTCGCTTTGATTGCGATTTCGACATTAACACACAACTTGAACACTTTGATGCACTGTAATTGCTTTGCCATTTGAACTTTAAAATTGAAGATTCCTACAACAATTTATTTTAAAACTATGGTTTGTATTTCAAGTAAGAACCAGTTGTTAGTAATGTATTTTATACACTTTGACGATACTCAGCTCTTACCTTTCGACTCTGAGGTCGTGGGTTCAATTAGCATCATTTAATTTATTTATTTAGAAAGCATAACAATGTTTGATATTATTTTAGGGTAACTTACTTAAAACTGTAAATTATTTTACACACATTTTTTTGTGGACTTGGACTTTTGTGTGAAGAACTATCTATAACTGTTTATTTTCAACATGGCGTTAAAACTGTAACAGAAGGATACGACATAGTATAATAGTTCAAATAGTGCAATTACACTTTAACGACCCTTAAACTAAAAGTCTAGGCAGTGTGTTAATCACACAGAGCTCATAACTTACTGCTAATAACCCCTCCCCAAATACGTTGCATATAATTAATAAATACGATAATGATTAAGTATACTGAAGAATAAATATAAATGATTCTTAAAAATAAGAAATATAAATATTCTTCGAAGAAGAGTTGATACTTTATGACATCTGACAGAGTCAATTAACTTAATTCCATATGAATCTCAATTGTTAAGGTTTTAGGGACCCAATTAAGGCTTAAGCGATAAATCTGTTTACGAATAACTGAGATTTGGGAGCTTAAGAAGGCTTCTATGGATCGTATATTTCCCTTATATAAAACTCAATCGTATTATCTCTTATTTATGACTCATGGAACTTGAGTTTTGAGGTAAATAAAATATAATGGCATCAATATTTAATAAATCATTGAGTTCTATTTCGGCACTAATAAAAATAAAAATATAAATGTTTTTACATGGGTATAGTGGCTTAATAAGTTTGAATAAAATCTTTATAAAGCCGAAGTTTTTGTAAACGATTTGTCATTAAACAACAACGTTAGTTGACGATCGGTCTATAGCAGTAAATTACATCATTTGTTTTAAATGGTTTAAAATAAAAGTGGTAGTAACATTTTCTTCTACCACAATGATGAGGTAGAAGAAAATGGTAAACGTTGACTATCGCAATAGAACTCGGCAATTTAACGTGATGAAACGGTAAATCAAAAAACTTTTAGACATATATTTACATTTTTATGTCTATTTATGCGAATATGCAAATATTTGCATCGGTCGCCCTAGAAATATTAAACTGGATGTTTAAAATTTATAAAATTAAACTAAAATTTTTAAAAAATTCCAAAAAAATTCTTGGATCAATTGAAAGTTTTGGCGATGCCCGTAATTAGGTGTTGTGTGTATTTGTGTGAAGCACCGGGATATTATTAACTTAACACCGGGCTGACATAGCGTAATCATACTTGAACTTCAACGCATAATAATTTAATAAGACAATAAAGAACAATATATAATTATTGTATTTGGTTAACACTTTTACTAAAACTTTGAGTATAAATAAACTCGAGTTTTATACAGAAATTTATATAGGCAACTCATTTTTATATATTTTAGATCTCAGTAGAGACTAATAGTCGTTTGTTAGGTACTACAACATGTGTGACTTTGATATTTTGAGAACACCAATAAGTACCTATTGTTACAAAACTTTTGGGTAAGATTCACATTACTATAGTTTGTCGATAGTTGGGTTGACTTACAGGAGCCATACCTAGTTCGAGCAAAATTTGTATCACAGAAGGCTAAGATAGAGAGAATAAAATATTATCATTAAAAATGTCTTGGTTCAAAATGAAAATGTTTTTCTCTGTTTGATTTATTTAGGTTGAAACGACAAATGAATTTATTAGCATTTCGTTTAATGTTAAATATAAAAGGGTTCTTCCAAAACGTGCTCTATGACGCAGTCAAATATTTAATTACGCATTTTGGTTCAAAATTAATTGTGAATGTAATAAATTAATAATAATGTACCATCAGGTAAAGAAATAGAAAAGAAAGAAAGAAAAGTCAAACAATAATTATTGTGTTGTGTCCAAAATCAGAATTTATTATACCTAAGTAAAACTTAATGTCATGAGGAAAAGGATATTATCTCACGTCCACACGAAATCGTTTACAAGAAAATTTGTTGCAATATGGTTAAGCTGCTGGTATAGGTTTTTAAAAATAAAGGAAAATATCATAATCATAGAATACTTGGAAAGTAACAATTGTAGAATGTTGTACGCGGTAACAAATGCTCAGTTCAACACCGCTGAGAGATACAAATCACCGTACAGCAGAAGCGCAATGTATATTTTATCAGTAAGAATATTTTTAGTATGAAAAACCTTTTTAATAGTATTTAACATAATACATATTTACGAAGTTCTGGGTCAAACTAGCGTTAAGGAATTTCATTAATTGGAGTCTATTAATATTCTCAATGTTGTGGCCGGCTTCTCATACTGTCCTCAGTTTAGGTATATACATCAAAATTACACGTAGAATCATTTATTTATGTAAATAATCGAAGCTTATGAAAATACTCTCCATTATCAATGATCAAGCAAGATACTGTTGTATGCTTTTTATAAGAAAAATGTGTACACCATTTTTCGTAAATAAATCTTATTACCCGTCTGTATACGGCTTTAGAGTTCCAAATTGCGTTTGCTGTTTGAGCCACTCCATCGAATTACGTGGCAAATACCTTTGAAGGCATTTTGATATTTATATTCAGCGAATTTCTTTGCAAATTATTTTCATCGTAAAATCTTAATGTTTCAAGCCCTGTCCTTTTTATGTTTAACTGATAAAGAGTTATAAATGTTCCAGCAATAAAAAGTTTAAGGATGGGATTTGAACTCTAACAAACGACTGAAGGTCGAGGCCCTTAGCGAACATGACAGGCAATTAAGCATTTCAGATATTAACTTGCAACTTCATCAGCTGTCTGCTTGCCATGATTATAAAAAGCCATTTTATCTAAGCGACACCTAACACCTGGGATCCAATAATATCTAAATTAAAATATCATGAAAAACAACCCGGGAAAATGGAGGACACAAATGGAGGACATGAGCCAGTTTTGTAAAAATCCTTCCGGTTTTATTCGATACCAACTCCGGGGCAATAAATACAGATAACACATAACCTCTGTGACACTTATTTTGACAGTTAACACCTTTTGTCTTCAGTCTACCGTGACCAAGCACGATGTAAAGTACGCGAGACGTCGGAAAATTTAAAAATAATGTAATATACTTAAATTTTGTAAAAATTAATCCGTTAACAAAGTGTTTTTTTTTAAATGAGTTATAGTTATGTTAATAAAAGTCAGTATAATATAAAATTATAATACTGGTGACAAGCTTAATAGTCCCTTAATATGTTTGGCTTTTCGTTGTTTATTTCATTTGCGCTAGCCGTATTTTATTTAGATTTCGTCTTTTTATTTGGCTAGTTAAGAGTTAGAAATACCTAATCCAAGGAAGTAGGATCATTAATCTGAGCTAAGACGGACAAGGTTTCAGGTCAAGAATAGACATAACGGTGTTCCTATTAAACCTTATGAAAAGCTCACTTTGTCAAGCCTAGCATATATTGTATATAATGGCACACTGTTTTCATTATCTTTTAAAGGACTCAATTAATTAATTATCATTTTAATTATACGATTAAGACTCACAATAATATATTCTTCTTTTGTTTTGTTGCAGGTATCAACTTATGAGTAGAAATGTTAAATTTGTCGCCGTCTAATTATCGTAAAGTCGAGGTTGATCGGGACGGTAATGTGGTAAAGGTGTTCTCGAAGAGTAGGCCTTGGTGGGACGTTTATGACCCTAACGTCGGGAAGGAGAGGAAGGATGACCCAGGAAGTTTAGGTACATACTTTTTATTAATTTCTAAATGATACTTGGTTCAGATCAGATATGAACTAAACGTATTTCCTAAAATGATATTTAAGGAGTAGAAAAATACATATATTGATTTAGGGAAAATTGGTTTTCAGTTTACCAACATTCGTCTATGTTATCTTACATACGAATAATCTTTTACAATATAATTCATTAAAAAAACCAGTCAATAAACCTGCAATGATAGGTATATACAGATAATTAATTAAACTATAATATAATACTTTGTATCTCGGCGAGGAATTGCCTGTGTTTGTTAAATACAAACTCTTACTACGACGTTTTAAAAAAACTCCATGTAATGTTTTGAAACTTACAGAGTAGCGATATTATCGTAAATTCAGTTATTGGTACGGGTTACTAATTTAAATACATTTTTCACGTAGGTTTTGAAGCCGACTATAACAGGGAGCCAGGTGATGATTATTTCGGTAATATAGAAGAAGATCCTGTGACGTCAATCCAAGTGGAAGCTCTTGAGCAATTAAAGCCTTCATCTCCAAACCCAAGATACGAACAAGCGCCCACCAGTCCTGTCACATTAGCTAATGTTGTAAATTTAAGAGGTAATTTGTATTTTATATAACTAATGGCTACTTTATTATATGTGGTTTGATAGAATTGATTACCAGTCTCTGGGTGTGGGTCTAAAAAGGTTTGTAATAAATTATATATTTAAAGTAAGAATGAGAAACGTAAATGTAGCGTAAACTGGCATAAGAGTATTGAACTGTGGTTTTATAGCTTACAATAAACCAGAGTACCACTGTTTCGACGAAAAACAAAAATTTGCTAGCCTAGCTTTCAAAAGGATTAATGGGCAGCAGTATACTATAAAATCGTGTAAACCAATGCATCTCTCGAAAACAATATAAAAAATGAGATTCATTTTTTTGGAATAGGGGTTGGTTGTGGTTAAGTCAATTAACAGCTTATGTCACAAAACCAGACCGCTCCCAAGACATAAATTATATCCTATGCACTTTACAAAATTGTAAAGTGCATTGGCATTTGCATGCAATGAAAATGTCAATCTGCGATTACAACCTCTAACATCTCAACGTATAAATTTTACCTGCTGACAGTTTGTTAATTAATTATGATCATGTCGATATTAACTATATCAGTACGAAACTCAACTGATTAGCTCTAGTAGGTAGGCTATTTATAGCTTGTCTGTTGGGTGAATAAACAATTACAATTTTTGCAATTTTTTTAAGCATATAACAAACGCACACTGAAGTGAATCGAAAATATTTTCTTGCCATACGTAAAGGTTTAACGATCTTTATACGTCCATAAATTGTAGGGAAAATTGCTTCTAACAAGGTCTTAACCTTCCTGTCCAGAACAGAAAGATAAATCGTTCCTTGTACGCCTAGATAAAATTTACTCAATTTACCAATATTTGTATGAGAGTGTTTGTGTTTGTGATTATATTTATAAATTAATGTTTCAAAAAATCTCTGATTCATAAGCACAAGGAACAATATAGGCTATTTTTATTTATAGTACAAAGAATCTAGGAGATTTGTATAAAAAGAAATAATATTTTGATCTTGGACAATAGAACTAATATTAACTTATTTGGCGAACTTAATTCTACAATAAAATAAACTTATAATACATTATTAATTTTAATTTATTATTTATTAATTTAATTGTAATACATTATTATATTTTTTGCAATTGTAGTTTAAATTAAACTAGGCTTCTATTTTAAAACAACCTAGGCTAGAGTAACTCCTATTTCTAATAGGAGTTACTCAATAATTCTGAATAACAAAATTTTGGAATTACTACTAATCTTGACTTTTATAGGTTATCCAGTGCTTATGTTTGCTTATATTTTTAATAATTTAGAGAGATATTTCCACCCCAATAAATGGGAATTTCACTACTATAACAACATTCAAATTCCACCTACACTAAATGTTCGTGAGATAAGAATTTACGTTTGTACAGAATAAAATCGTAGTACAATGTTTTGTGCAATGTCAGTACAAAACAATTGCTTAGGTAATGTTTTTTAATTACTTTATAAGTAAATTAAAAAGATTTTAATAAATTTTTAGTAGTTCTTCTATATTAATTGCTGAGTATAAATTATTATATTAGTATATAGTATTGATCCTTTCTTGTCTATATATTTGGGATCTGAATATATTTTAAAAATATTATTTTTATTTTGTTTGCTTTGTGATCAGAGGCTCTGTAGATTATTTCAACGAATGAATTTCCGCGTTTTCACTTTCTTGTTATTCCTCTTTCAATTATTAAATTAATTGATTTTTATTTGATTACCAAATTAACATTATCTTTAAAATATAGATGAAGTTTAATTAATTGAAATGTAATTTTTAATCACTATCTCTTATATACTCTATTTCTATATATCTCTATCTCTATATAACTCTAATAACTTATAACTCTTATATCCCGGCAACTATATCTATTCGAATTTTTTTTTGTTTGGCATTGCTCTTAGTGAGACTAACAAACCAAAAATGATTTTGCAAATGTAAGACTTCGGACATACAACTTTCCAGTATTTATGTTGCAATTTAATACATGCGAAAATATTATATTAAATAAATTTAAAATCGTATCATGACTGTAAAATGATTCGCGCTAATTCATATTATTAATTATTAGGTGAAATATTTATTTCTTATGACTCCAGCTGATCGTAGGCTGTATCACAAATCCAATAATTCACTCCTATCACGCAACGTCTGTTTAAATTTAACGGACTATAAAATCCCTTACGAGAATTTTTGTTTGAGCTTTTCAATCTGTATTTAAGTTGCTGTTTCCTGTAGTTTCACTTGAATTAATTCCTGTGCACATTGTAAGCGAATGCGTTGTATTTACGGCAAACATTGAAAAAATGAAATGGTTTTTTTTATATACTAAACATAATGTATATCAATATACAGCAGTTTTTGGGTACTATTTATAAAATTAAATACCGTATTTAACAAAACTAACGCAACAACTTAATGAAAATTGTTCAGCAAAGTTAATAACGTCAACCGATTAGTATTCTGAACTACGTATTTTAAATATTTTATGTAAACATTCCGTTGTTTAAAAATTAATGTGATTCTGACATTTTAAAAGATTTACAGTTACTTAAGTTATGTTTAAGGTAACTATGGTAATAAAAACTGTAAATTATTGTACGTAAGAAGGACGATGATATCTAATTGCCCATACATTTCACAACAACCTTGAAAAATAGCACTTGTATCGCGTGATTACTACATTTTAATTACTTATTTATAACACTTTAAAATCTAAGGCACTGTCAGATACAAGCTATTTGATCCACGGGTAACACTTAAAAGATTAAACCGTGTAAGATTAATTTATAGATATTAATCTGGTCTGGTGGAAATCCTAGGTGGGAAGTCTGTATTTTCTCTCAAATTTGACGTAATAATATGTGATAAGCTTATGTAATATACTTCATTATAATATAATCAATATAAAGCGATATCAAATAATTCGGTAATATAAATTACTACATTAATATCCTCAATTGTGTTAATTTTTGATAAAATGAAAATCAAAAGTGGAGCAAGCAAGTTTATATTAGCAAAATTTATGTATTAACATATAGTCGTGATGGATTTGAAATAAAAACTATACGAATTCTCTCAACTATATTTGCACGTGTTGTGTTCATCAAAGTATGGTTGAATGTTGGCAATAAAAATGTCATAGCGATGTCATATTTCTGGAACATTACGACCCCATATTATCTACGTAATAAGCAATAAAGGACTAGATGAAACCTGTTGTCGGTTCATATAAAAATGACTGAATTTTGAAAGTAATATTTCAACAGGTTAGGTACGTTTGAATCTATATAAATATAAGGATTATGACGGTATAAGTTTCGCAAAATAACCCCTTTGGTAGAAAGTCTTTTAAATCCAAGTCGGTTACACTTGGTTTTCAGTATATCTATCATTCAGCACCCCTCATAGAGCTATGAGTATCTATGAGCAGCAGCTACTTTGTCGTAATGGCTACATTGGTAGTTTACTAACAAGATAATTAACTTTATGTTTTTTAAACTTTATAATGAATATGGTTTGACGAACTTTTTGCTCTATATGTTATTTTGATAAGCTTTATTGTAAATTTTCATTAACACCCTTTCAGTAGTTGCATGAAGGAATAACAACACCCATTAATCTATACAAATATTTCTTCATAAAATTAAACTCAATCGTATAACTTTTCATATATAACGCTATATATGTGATTTATGAAAAGAGATCATTATATTAAATTTAAACGTCACCTCTATTTTAGGACCTTTCGCCAGTATATTCTACACAACAACTGAAATGTTAAACTCGGTCAAATAGTTTTCGATATTAGCCAAACTAAAAATAAACAGTTGGAGAAAGACATTTAAAAAATAACGGCTGTTCTATTCTTCTTCTTACATAGCTCTGACGAAATATTTAGGATTTCTTGTATAGAAATTCAACTTGTACAATTTTATCATACGAGTACCATATATATATAGATATTTATTTTGCGTCTTGCTCTGTTCGTAATTAATAACACCACGTTTGTTTGTTGTTAGCCGCAATAAGAGGAATCTTCATCTTAGTCTTTTTGTCGTGCGGTTGTATAAATTTCATTGCCACATTAAAAATCCTCGGTGTGAAATTTTAAAACCTTGTAACATGAAAAGGCTTTCATTATATTTCTGTTCGCATGAATATTATGTTGTTCCCTTGACCTATAATTGAAAAGTCTTTACTAAAGCCTCCAGGATGCTTCATTTAAAGGCAACAATTTTCTTTTAGTAAAAGCGATTATCGATCGATATTTGCGATTTCGAATTGTACATTAGAGTTGTATAATAGCTTTTTACTAAATGAAATTTAAAATATATGTCTGTTATTTATTAAATATTATTTAAGTAACCCATATATGAATGAATGGGTCATCAGTATAGTAGACCAAGGTCTCAGAAAATACTTGAACTAAAAATAATAATGAACCCCATATCCTACTAACGATGGACATTAACAACATTAACGTTATGATGTAAAAATCCAATCATTCTTTTGTAAAAATTATCTACATTAACAAAATATTCAATTTATTTGTATCAAAATAGCTTTTACCGTAGCTATAATTACCCAAGCAGGTGCTGGAACGGGAAGTACTAAATGATTGAAAGGCAATTAAAAGTTACTTGTAAAGTAACTAATCTGTGAAACAAGTTAGGTAATCTATAAAACAATAATTATTCTAGTGGATTATCGCATTACGCGTGATTTTGTTGTTTTGGCATTATTATGAATAGATGGTTATTAGATGGAAAGTTGAATGTAATTTTATAAAATACAACGACAATATTAAATTGTCAGTTCTTTGAAGTATATCGCCTGTTTGTCTGGGGTGTATATTAATTGAACCTACTAAATTTCTGTTTGACAAAAATAATAGTGGCGCATTGCCACTCAAATACATGCTGCAGCTAACAGTACCGCTATTTCAATTGTGTTTATGACGTCACAGCGTGCTGTGGCTCGAATTTTTTTCTACAATTAAATTCTACATCTAATAAAGAAAGTAAAAATAGACTTTTTTCATAGTAAATAAGTCGTTTTTAATATTGTCATATTTTTCAAACTGATTTAGACAAAAAAAATTTTTAGAAGCAGTACTAGTGGCTTTGGGTGGCGCGAGCGCAGCTGTGGTCCTTCTCCTCGTGATGGCCGGTGTATTCTGCGCTAGGCGACGGAAGAACAGCCCCTCCCCGGTCCCTTCACCCCCCATTCTTGTCTACCCACCTCACGACATCACCGCACCGTGTTATCTGTAAGTATTTTATAGTCCAATATATCAATTAGTGTTTTCAGAAAAATCTATAATGTTTCTGTATAATATGAATATAGCCGTTTAATAAACAGCAGTAAAATAAATATATAATACATTATATATTGTCCATTTACGTAGGAAGGTTGAAAGATGTTCAAATAAATGAAACGATTTTGAGTGAATACTAAAGTGTTTTTATAGCAAATGGCAACTTATAAACTAATCTCAACTAAAAAGCGACGACGAACTAACAATAATAAATTGATTCCTAAAACAAAATAAAAAAAGAGTAATTTTATTAGACAAATTTGGTTTTAAAGGCTGAATGAAATCATGTTGTGTAGTTAAAGTTCTTATATAATAACATTCCAACAGTTCTTGATATTTTTAAATTATTTAGCTTAAGAATCCTTAACTATAAGTAATAATTTTAATCCATGCGTTTTTAGAAACACTATTGTTTAAGTGCCTGTGAACTTAGCAGAGCACTTGTCAGCAGAGCATCAAAAAATTAGAGTTCTGATAGCATGCGCAATAGTTCTAGAGTTCCTGATAGTTTTCAGAAATAGTTCTGGTCATTTTGGTCTAGAAATGAATTTTATAAAAAAGTGTAAAATGCTCTGCCAGCTTCCTATACGTAGCAGAGCACTTCTTTGGAATTAAAGAAAAAATATTTTTTACATAATCAAACATACTTTTTACAGAGTTCCTCATATTTTTTTTGTAAAAATTATTATTATATATATTAAAAAAAAAAATAAACAAAATTGGAAAAAACCTAAATTTTTAGGAGTTTACATACATTTACACATATAAAAAAATAACTATGCAGCTAAGACATGAGAACTCCGCGGTTTCTATTATAGCTAGAACGTGTCTAGGCACTACAATGAAAATCTAGACCAGAACTCTTCGCTTTCTTTCAGCAGAGCATAGGTGAATACTGAAAAGTGGCGATTTTTAGTATAAGAATTGAAAAATTCATAATAAATTATCAAGACCCTCCAGACATGGGAACTCCGCAGTTTCTATTAGACCTGGAACGTGCCTAGGCATTACAATGAAAATCTAGACCAGAACTCTTCGCTTTCTTTCAGCAGAGCATAGGTGAATACTGAAAAGTGGCGATTTTTAGTATAAGAATTGAAAAAAATTCATAATAAATTATCAAGACCCTCCAGACATGGGAAGTCCGCGGTTTCTATTATATCTGAAACGTGTCTAGGCACTACAATGAAAATCGAGACCAGAACTCTTCATTTTCTTTCAGCAGAGCATAGGTGAATACTGAAAAGTGACGATTTTTAGTATAAGAATTGAAAAAAAAATCATAATAAATTATCAAGACGCTCCAGACATGGGAACTCCGCGGTTTCTATTATATCTAAAACTTGTCTAGGCACTTCAATGAAAATCGAGACCAGAACTCTTCGCTTTCTTTCAGCAGAGCATAGGTGAATACTGAAAAGTGGCGATTTTTAGTATAAGAATTGAAAAAAATTCATAATAAATTATCAAGACCCTCCAGACATGGGAACTCCGCAGTTTCTATTAGACCTGGAACGTGCCTAGGCATTACAATGAAAATCTAGACCAGAACTCTTCGCTTTCTTTCAGCAGAGCATAGGTGAATACTGAAAAGTGGCGATTTTTAGTATAAGAATTGAAAAAATTCATAATAAATTATCAAGACCCTCCAGACATGGGAACTCCGCAGTTTCTATTAGACCTGGAACGTGCCTAGGCATTACAATGAAAATCTAGACCAGAACTCTTCGCTTTCTTTCAGCAGAGCGTAGGTGAATACTGAAAAGTGGCGATTTTTAGTATGAGAATTGAAAAAATTCATAATAAATTATCAAGACCCTCCAGACATGGGAAGTCCGCGGTTTCTATTATATCTGAAACGTGTCTAGGCACTACAATGAAAATCGAGACCAGAACTCTTCATTTTCTTTCAGCAGAGCATAGGTGAATACTGAAAAGTGACGATTTTTAGTATAAGAATTGAAAAAAAAATCATAATAAATTATCAAGACGCTCCAGACATGGGAACTCCGCGGTTTCTATTATATCTAAAACTTGTCTAGGCACTTCAATGAAAATCGAGACCAGAACTCTTCGCTTTCTTTCAGCAGAGCATAGGTGAATACTGAAAAGTGGCGATTTTTAGTATAAGAATTGAAAAAAATTCATAATAAATTATCAAGACCCTCCAGACATGGGAACTCCGCAGTTTCTATTAGACCTGGAACGTGCCTAGGCATTACAATGAAAATCTAGACCAGAACTCTTCGCTTTCTTTCAGCAGAGCATAGGTGAATACTGAAAAGTGGCGATTTTTAGTATAAGAATTGAAAAAATTCATAATAAATTATCAAGACCCTCCAGACATGGGAACTCCGCAGTTTCTATTAGACCTGGAACGTGCCTAGGCATTACAATGAAAATCTAGACCAGAACTCTTCGCTTTCTTTCAGCAGAGCATAGGTGAATACTGAAAAGTGGCGATTTTTAGTATAAGAATTGAAAAAAATTCATAATAAATTATCAAGACCCTCCAGACATGAGAACTCCGCGGTTTCTATTAAAGCTAGAACGTGTCTAGGCACTACAATGAAAATCTAGACCAGAACTCTTCGCTTTCTTTCAGCAGAGCATAGGTGAATACTGAAAAGTGGCGATTTTTAGTATAAGAATTGAAAAAATTCATAATAAATTATCAAGACCCTCCAGACATGGGAACTCGGCGGTTTCTATTAGATCTGGAACGTGCCTAGGCATTACAATGAAAATCTAGACCAGAACTCTTCGCTTTCTTTCAGCAGAGCATAGGTGAATACTGAAAAGTGGCGATTTTTAGTATAAGAATTGAAAAAAATTCATAATAAATTATCAAGACCCTCCAGACATGGGAACTCCAAGGTATCTATTAGACCTGGAACGTGCCTCTGCTGAAAGAAAGCGAAGAGTTCTGGTCTAGATTTTCATTGTAGTGCCTAGACACGTTCTAGCTTTAATAGAAACCGCGGAGTTCTCATGTCTGGAGGGTCTTGATAATTTATTATGAATTTTTTTCAATTCTTATACTAAAAATCGCCACTTTTCAGTATTCACCTATGCTCTGCTGAAAGAAAGCGAAGAGTTCTGGTCTAGATTTTCATTGTAATGCCTAGGCACGTTCCAGGTCTAATAGAAACTGCGGAGTTCCCATGTCTGGAGGGTCTTGATAATTTATTATGAATTTTTTCAATTCTTATACTAAAAATCGCCACTTTTCAGTATTCACCTATGCTCTGCTGAAAGAAAGCGAAGAGTTCTGGTCTAGATTTTCATTGTAATGCCTAGGCACGTTCCAGGTCTAATAGAAACTGCGGAGTTCCCATGTCTGGAGGGTCTTGATAATTTATTATGAATTTTTTCAATTCTTATACTAAAAATCGCCACTTTTCAGTATTCACCTATGCTCTGCTGAAAGAAAGCGAAGAGTTCTGGTCTAGATTTTCATTGTAATGCCTAGGCACGTTCCAGGTCTAATAGAAACCGCGGAGTTCTCATGTCTGGAGGGTCTTGATAATTTATTATGAATTTTTTTCAATTCTTATACTAAAAATCGCCACTTTTCAGTATTCACCTATGCTCTGCTGAAAGAAAGCGAAGAGTTCTGGTCTAGATTTTCATTGTAATGCCTAGGCACGTTCCAGGTCTAATAGAAACTGCGGAGTTCCCATGTCTGGAGGGTCTTGATAATTTATTATGAATTTTTTTCAATTCTTATACTAAAAATCGCCACTTTTCAGTATTCACCTATGCTCTGCTGAAAGAAAGCGAAGAGTTCTGGTCTCGATTTTCATTGAAGTGCCTAGAAAAGTTTTAGATATAATAGAAACCGCGGAGTTCCCATGTCTGGAGCGTCTTGATAATTTATTATGATTTTTTTTTCAATTCTTATACTAAAAATCGTCACTTTTCAGTATTCACCTATGCTCTGCTGAAAGAAAATGAAGAGTTCTGGTCTCGATTTTCATTGTAGTGCCTAGACACGTTTCAGATATAATAGAAACCGCGGACTTCCCATGTCTGGAGGGTCTTGATAATTTATTATGAATTTTTTTCAATTCTTATACTAAAAATCGCCACTTTTCAGTATTCACCTATGCTCTGCTGAAAGAAAGCGAAGAGTTCTGGTCTAGATTTTCATTGTAATGCCTAGGCACGTTCCAGGTCTAATAGAAACTGCGGAGTTCCCATGTCTGGAGGGTCTTGATAATTTATTATGAATTTTTTCAATTCTTATACTAAAAATCGCCACTTTTCAGTATTCACCTATGCTCTGCTGAAAGAAAGCGAAGAGTTCTGGTCTAGATTTTCATTGTAGTGCCTAGACACGTTCTAGCTTTAATAGAAACCGCGGAGTTCTCATGTCTTAGCTGCATAGTTATTTTTTTATATGTGTAAATGTATGTAAACTCCTAAAAATTTAGGTTTTTTCCAATTTTGTTTATTTTTTTTTAATATATAAAATAATAATTTTTACAAAAAATATATGAGGAACTCTGTAAAAAGTATGTTTGATTATGTAAAAAATATTTTTTCTTTAATTCCAAAGAAGTGCTCTGCTACGTATAGGAAGCTGGCAGAGCATTTTACACTTTTAAAAAAAATTCATTTCCAGACCAAAATGACCAGAACTATTTCTGAAAACTATCAGGAACTCTAGAACTATTGCGCATGCTATCAGAACTCTAATTTTTTGATGCTCTGCTGACAAGTGCTCTGCTAAGTTCACAGGCACATTGTTTAATGATGTTTTAGTAGAGTGACAATTCATAAACAAATTTCTATTGTACTTAAGCATTACATGTCAGATAGTTTATCATTATCAAATTCGGGTATTGAGCTCATGACATTTATCTAACAAAGCCTCTGAGTCGTTTATCATAAATGAAATTAGCGAAATTGAAACGCTTCACCACGAAATAATAATAATATACTGGTAAGTTAGCTAATGCTTATGGAATTGCAAAAAATCCGCATGATCTTTTGATATGTTAAGTTATTTTATATCTCGTCTAGTGAAACAATTTTTTTTTAATGCACACAGTATTCACAATACATCACTGAAATTATAAAGAAATTTAAATTTTCATAGAATGGAAAATTCCGTGATATGAGTGTTCAATTTGTTAATTTTACTTGGTTTTTGTTTCAATAAACATTATATATTGCTAATCTGTAACACTTAGTACTGTAATCTGTCATCTGAGACTATGATATACATATGATTTTATTATGTGTAATCTCTCTCTCTCTCTCTCGAGTAATTTGATCAATGCGTATTACAATTACAAACAACAAAAATGATTTACTTTAAAATTGTAGATGGTTTTAAAGTAAATAGTTTTTGAGAAATACACAAATTTCGTGTATAATCAATATTGCATAATTATATTTTGTCTGTTAATTTTTGCCCGGAATAAATTCTATATTTTCACTACCCAAACTTCACCGTTTGAATATGCAAAAGAAATAAGAAAAAGTGTCAAATTTAAAGTCATAATTTAAAATAAATCTCGTTAAGATTTCCTAAATATGATTAGCGTAATTGTATTTTTCGTATAATGTATTTTATAATTGTTACAGAACTAAGGAAGTGAACTTTTCCCTTCCAACGCTGCGATCGACGTCATTGGGCGAGCTCCGTGACGTCAGCGTTTCAAGCCTTAATAGTGACGTATTGTGCCCGCCCGCACCTTCACAGTACCGGTCTAACTCTTTCAGTAAGTATTCAAACATTTATACTTATATAGTAAGCAATACATTCACGAGCTTTCTGGCATTGTGAGGGTCATATATATGGTGAGCATGCTGTTATATAGAAAAATCATTGACCCTTAAACTTATTTTTACATAAAACAGAATGTAGTGGATTTAATGCTATAATTGTTTGTTACATTCTATTTATTTAAAGAAAATTTAATCATTTATGCTGTTATAATGTTCTTTTATGTCTTTTTCTGAGAAATTGTTGACGCTGCGATAAAGAGGGAAATGAGTACTTTGAAATGGGAGCAACTAGACTTAAGATTAATCATGGTAGGCGTTTGTAAAAAACACTATTCAAAAGAAATCGTTAAATCCATTAAGATTATTAATTTACCTCAAAATATAAAGCTTTGAACCGGAGAATAAATTAGAGATACCATTATTATTATGATTCCCTCTTTGCCTTCCTGTTATAAAGCGCTATAATAAATTCAATAAATCCTCGTTTATATCCATTTCATTGTTGGGTTAATAATTATGCAATGAAAATAATATGAAATTTTAAGTAACAAATTAATAAAAAATAACAATTTAATCAAGATATGCAATAGTAATATTTATGTATAGTATGAGCGTTTATACAGATTGAAAAATATTTACAGAGCCTTAATATAATAAAATAAATAGAGGCATTTTGAAAGTAATTTCTTATATTTAAATTTTAAAATATTTAATGATTTTTCCACTTAAATAGGATTAAGCTCAAGTCTTAAGGTTCTTTCTAATTTTCAGAAAGTCTTTTTCAGAAACCTTAAAGGATTAAGTACCGTTCAATAAACTCAAAAATTAAGAGATTTTCTTAAGATTTGTTCAATCAAGTCTTAATAGTATTAAATCTGTCAAATACTACAGCTTACTCTGTCACTTCAAAAGCGTGTTCTCGATTCAAGCTTGCTAAAACTTGGTACCTTATCTATAAGTAAAATTTATTATTAATTTCTAAAAATTGCCTAGATATCATATCCCATAATCGCACAATTGTTTGTACGAGATTAAATGTCTTAAAATCTTTAAACAAATAAATTTAATTTATTTTATTGAAAAGCTTTTTGAAACCCTACTTATTTATTTAATCCGCTTCCTGTCTGAGTTAATTATAAACTTTACGAGTGCGAAAATACGCGACTGGGGAACTTTTATCGATAATACAATTTTGGCGGTACAATAATTAACTTACCTACAAGATTTATATTTATAAATATTGATCATATAAGAGATTTCTTAGGGGTAAAGTTGTACTTACAACAAAATCCTACAATTTAAATCAAATATACAAATTTAAATTAAAAAAAACTATAGGTAAATTTATATTCTGGTTCTATAACTTTTCGACCTTAAAACCAAATTGGCTTGTTTGCCAATTTCAAATTATACAGTTAGCGTAATAATTCCAAATGTATAATACTAGTAAGAAACTGCCCAGCAGACCATGTTGGTCACTAAGTTTCTAGGAAGAAGATACCTGTATGTAGCTCCTCGGCTTAGTTATGCCAAAATACGCGTAGGTTAGGGTAGCTAGAAAAAGTAACTAAAAAAATGAGAGAGTTACTTTTCAGAGTTATTGTTAACCATTTATGTTTTTAACAAACTGTGCTCGGCATAAACTATTATTTTAAGATAGCAGATAGAAGCATAAAGCAGTGAAAGGTTTCTATAGGTGAACAAAGAAAAGGCTGGCTTTAATCATTACTCAAATCATATTATATAATTATTTCATCTTCTGTTAGTAAGCTACGTCGTAGAATGTGTATCTACGCCAGCGTCACACACTGATACTGTGTAGGCGTATATAAGACGAATACAATTTTGCAAGAATCAAGTTTCAAACCGTGGGCGGCGCACATATTATAGGCTGTTAACACATTCCCAAGGACCGACAAAAAAGAAAAATAATCGGGTATTTGGTATAATATAAATATGTCACGTAAATGGACCTCTGACACTGAAATATAAAGCTGTGGAGAAATAATCAACAATAAAAGTATTCCACACCTTACAATCGGTATAAAATAAATTATACTTCATTATCGTTTTATACGACTTTGATTAATTAATAACCCTCAAAGAATGTTAAGCAAAATGTGCATACTTAATGTAACATATTCACGACTTGTTCATTAAGCCTCTCCTTCATTATGAGTTTTTATGTAATTAACTATTCTATTATGAAAAAATCAAATGTGAATTCGTTTTGCGAGAATTCGAAAGTTAAATTTAAACGGCTTTTGTAAATTATTTCAAAAGCATTATATTACATTGAGTAGTATTCAAAGAACATCATACTATTTTATAAATATAATGGCACAATGAAAAACTTTATTATTAATAAAAAAACACGACTTATATATTGAGGTTGTAAATTCAATTAAACTTTTTTTTAATAAACTTTTCGTGTGTAAAATTCAGATAATTATAGTATTATTATTATTTGTAATATTTCATATTTCACATGTTATGAAACATTTACTTAAGTAGATTATTTAGTTTAACTTAATATGAATATATACCTTTCTGTATCACTAACCATAGATAATGTAACGCGACAACTCCAATGCTTGGCATTTAAACTGTCGAGTTTATCATTGTCATAGTTTCAATAGTGGTTCATGCATATTCTACAAAAGTTTTGATCGAAATCATAGGCCCAGTAAACTGGACATGACGACATATCAATTTATTTTATAATTATGAGATGTTTAATTTATCAATTAAACATCTCATAATTCCCTCACGTTTTACGGATATCAAATAAAGGAAACAAATTATCATAAGCCTTGAAGTAATGAAAATTTAATATCAAATTTATTTCATAAAATTATTCACAACAGCTCGGCACAAGAATTAAGCTCATAATACGCACATTATTACTAAAGCCCTCAAAGATTCTTTAATTGCGGCTTTTATCTGCCATACCTTTCACATAATTGTTGCCTCGTCCGAGGAAAAACAGCTTCCAAACTCAGCTTTTTAAATTGGCATAATTGTCACTCAAAAAATCATGAGTTTTCTTTCAATAAAAATACTAAACCAGGTATTGAAATGTACATTGTGAAATATAGTTTCTTAGTTAAAAAGAAAAACAAAGATTTGTATATTAATAATAATCGAAATTATCATATTCAAGTCGTACGCTTAAACTAGACAAATATTGCTTTAATAATAAAATTGAGTATCGATAGTAAATTAATTAGTGAGTGCAAAGTGGTGTACGTTGATAGAGCTTTTAAATTAACCTACTCTGTGGTGAATTTATTAGTGATTCGTAAAGTCAAAGGTTTACTAACTGCTTGTCGCGATAAAAACTATATTTATCACCTATGTCCTCGTATTTTTACAAAGTTCTGCATTCAGTCTCTTAGTCAAATTATATTTACGCTGTGACGAAACGATATTAACGCTTCGGTTAAAATATATCAGACTTTTAACTAATATTTTATACTTGATGATTCTCGCTGTTTTACCTATAATATAAATAGTAATTAATATAATTTATATGTTATTTTTTCCAATGTGTTATATTTCAATGTGTGGTATCGTCCCAAATTCGATTAAAATAAATACAGCCGTTGGCTCGTCAAGAAGTAACAAACAAACATGCGCACTCACTCTAAGAGAAGATATCAAATGGAGTCTAACTTATTTTAGGTTTTAATAAACAACACACCTGAATACTTGAGTATACAGAGATATACACACAAAAACACTTGTCTATTTGTTAATAATGTGTTTAAATAACGAAAAGTTTCAAAATAATATATTGGAATAATATAAATTTTTCATTTTGCAGAGCATCTAAAAGCAGACGGTCCAATACTGAATTGTTATTTCATCACGTACGCTCGCCCTAAGTGGAAAAGTTAGACTTTTTAAATCTAAGCAATTTGCTTTTACGATGTTCTTTCACAGGTTTTTATTAACAATTTTATAGGGCACATTCATTAATATTGTAGAATCGCACTATGAAAGTATTCGGCGGGGTTATTTTTATAACGCATAAACCTAATTTTATAGCGGTATTCGGAGCGGGCATTATGGGCGTCAGTTATGATGTTTGTATTTTGTAGTGAAAATTATGCTTAGATATGGAATATATAGAAAAGCTACGTAAACTTGTGAGAAAACTCACAAATACAATAAATTCTATACGATTTTAGCGTTAAATAAGTGTGATCAATTTAATTAATTTAGCAATACTAATTGATGTGGATAAAGCATGTATACAATATTTAACTGCGGTGTAACAAAACGCTTTTGAGCGTGAGTACAAAAACAGTAATAATTGACATGATAATATATTATTATTATGATAAAATATTATTGACAATAATATTTAGAGACTTATTTCAACAGATTCGCTAAAAAATATTTCCGAATGATTGTGATGTGAATATTTGAACAGCTACGAACGGCAAATAAAATCACATGCGTTGTTTTTGTAGTTTCACCCAAGTTTTAGGATGGATTTATTCAATATATGAAATTAATTTATTACTATACTGGTACTTCAGCGGTCTTTGCTTTCAATCGTCCTTTTGTGTATGCTCATTGAGAATGTATTTCCTTAAGCCTACATAAATATATCTATTAAAATTATTGAAGAAATTAACTGTTTAACCGATAACAATTGGACCACATCTGTATGTTTCTTTATAGTCTGTCTTCGATTGTCAATAAAGACCCAAACTAACTTGTAATAATTTACTCAACAAATCAAGGCCTGTATTCCAGAATGTTACGGGTTTTTCAATCTTGTTTCAAAATCTAACAAACTATCTATTTGGAGTTAAACATATGTCAGAATGCTCAAGCGGAGACTGTTACGAGAGACCTCCTTCCTATTTAAGAAGTCTCATGCGACATTTTCTAAAACGACGTTATTACTCCAAGTCCTTAATAACTTCAATAAAATGATGATACCTCTTTCTCGTATACAACTAAAACTTTTCAAGATTTACTTCTTTATATAAAAAGAATTAAATGAAAGTCGTGTGAAAGCTACCCAAATGTACTACAAGTAAAGCTCCGAAACAAAGACTTTAGAGAAACATTATTCCACTTTGTTTTATTGACTAAGAAAATACTCATTTGCAACGGAGCTGCGAAGTTGAGAGATAAAATCCTATCACCCTTTAGAGTTTTACTATTTTATTATTCCTAAAAAAATTAATTATTACATGCGGGTCCACATTTAAATACACATAAAACACCCTATACAAAAGTAAAATAATTTTTAAACAATTCATATATGTATCAAGGACAAAGCCAGCATGACTAATGATACCACAATTTTTAATTTTGCTCTTAATCTTCTAGTCTAATGATATATAACTATTTTTTGAATATGTATTGTAATCGATGGTAAGCGATGCATAGCGGAATAACTCAATAATTTGTATTAAACCGAGATACCTGGAACTGCTTAGACTGTCTTGTCTGTTGTTTATAGGAAGGAGGGGTGTGCAAAAATAAGACCGAAAGTAAATCGAGGCATTCGATTAAGCCATTATTACAAAGAGCATGTAAAAACCTCAAGTCACGAAATTGTCGGAAATTCTTAAAACTTATGAAACAATTTTAGACATTCTCAAATCAATGTATTTCTTTTAGAGAGGGAACCAAACAATACATGCATTTTCTAGTATGCTTCTAACAAAAGCAAAGTAAAGACATTTTATGCGCTTAAAATTTTAAAAAGATTCGTAGGTTTTACATAGTCCCTTAACCTGTCTAAAATTCAATTTTTTATGTTAGCAAGAAAAAGTAATTTTACTACATTTTCAAAGTTTATGGAAAACTTATTTTTTTGTAGTAAGTTTCCAGGATCGCAATAGATCCTGAAGTTGATTTAATTTATAGAAAAAAGTTCTTGTCATCTGAAACATAAGATATTCCGAAAACTTGAAGCAATATTGAATGTCCTATAAATAAAAATTAAAAATTAGTGGACGGAGTATAGACCCTTGAGGGACCTCAGGAGTACTCCTATTTCATTTAGAACAATATGAATACACTGTAACATAAAACACTTATTTTCACAGTTCATTCTCACACACAGGTAACAGTTAGACATAACTATAATAGTTTCTTTTTTATTTGTTTTTTATAAGCTTTGACCAGAACAAATTGAAATTTGATTTAATAAAATAATTATTAAGTGCAAATAACATTAGCACATCAGTGATTTAAAAATGGTATCGCTAGTGATTTGTATAATATTACTTAGTATAACGTTGAGTAAAATTCACAAAGTTTGTCGACCGTGACACGCCCTTGTTAACGCCCATGTTTTAGTAAACTTTCTGAACATTTCCGGGTATTTCTGTTACTATTATTAACATTATTTATTACTAGGCTTGTAATTTCTAGCGACAAATATTGGTTAATTCCCATATAATTTTAACTATAGTATTTCCAATATTCTTTGATGGTTCAAATCATGTTCGGCTCTAATAACTTTGCAAGCTTCTAATTAAAATGCGTTTCTAAATGTGCTTATTTTATGTTTCATTTTGATGAAATAAACTCTAATCAACTCGTCTTACACTTAATAATATTTTTGATCAGTTGTTTTTAATAAACTTCTTCTGAGAAGGCGCGTATCTTCAATATAAAGGTAAATTTGCTCTGATTCTTAATAGACGAGGACTTAAATCAGCTGAAGTACAAAGAAAAACACTGTAAACATACCAAAATTTCTTTACATTTCCCAAATTTGCATCCTTCGTTAACACAATTTATACATACTTATTAAGTTATAATGTTATGAGAAATATTATAAGACCATTTTGTACAGAACTAGATTAATCGATCCGGTTTTAGTAGATATCAACTCCGGGGCAATAAATACAGATAACACAAAACCGCTCTGTAGCTGTGACACTTATTTTGACAATCAACACCTTTTGTCTTCTGCCTACCGTGACCACGCACGCTGTAAAGTACGCGAAACGTCGGAAAAATTTAAAATAATGTAAAATATATTTAAATTTTGCAAAAATACATAACTTAAATCCTTTAATAAAGTGTTTTTCTTTAAATGAGTAACAGTTATGTTAAAAAAAGAGAATATTATAGATTAATCGATATTCCTGTCATTAACAAAATAAAAAAATTTAAATCTTACCAACTAATGTAAAATAAAAATCTTACCAACAGGTTTTTTTAAGACGACCGCTAAAGGTATTTCTAAAAAAAAATCAGGCTAATATACATTATTGTATAAGTACAAATATCAGAAGAGACGAAAAAAATTTATATAATGCAATAGCAGTGGTCACATACATAATAGACAATAAGAAAAGAAATAACGCCTTTAAATCTGTTACAATATATTTTATTAAAATCTGTGATACTCAGGTTATTTAAGGACAATATTAGCAAGTAGATTTATTTGAGTATTATTTAAGCCATAAGTGTTTTTATAATTAATTTATTTCTTTAACAATTTAAATGCTTTTGTATGTAATTTTGGACCACCTCATCCTTGACCTATTTTATAAAGGTTTCCGCAATGCGATCTTCGCTTCTCATCTTTATCTCGTGTTATGTTTGACAACTCCATACAACTTTGAATAGAACATGTTTCGTAGCTGAAATAATCACTGAGGCTTTCAGTCGTACCTAGAATCATGAAATAAATATTTAAAGTTTACAAATTGAAAGCTAACACCGTTGTTATACAGTTCTTTGAATCAGTTTTTACTTGAACTTTCTAAAGAGTTTTTATAGTATATTTTTATATAAAAAAAGAAACTTTTATTTCTGTCTTATATATATCCGATTATTTTTTATTAAATTAACAATTATGCTTGTAATAGTGTGTATCTATAATAGTGTTTATAATTGTAACGCTTTCAAGCTTCTAATAATTATGCATTTTTAAAGGCTATTTTAACATTTACATTAATAGTATTTTTTTTTGATAATTTATTATTGTAGACATAAACGAGTTCTAAATCTGTTTCGACATATTTTCGTATGTAAGACGAATTGACACATGTCATTTTCAGATACAGGTTAAATGTCATTGTAATGACATCTGCTAGCGCTAGTATTAAAATGGCGGGTATTTTCCTTGTATTTTTATATTGGTCCTTCGTATAACATACTGATATATTTTTCGTTTAAATAACAAACATTTACTAACCCTATCTAGTTTTATAAATTATTAATGTGTTTTTCATATCTCGTGAGTAATAAGAAATCTTTTTTAAGTATGCTGGTATTGAAAAATATGTCCGTATAAAAATCTTTTCTTTAGCGTCATTTTTAAATGAAATTCCGAAAAGGAAAGGTTTGTTATAACAAGCGCAAGTACTCTGCAAGTAAGCAATATCAAAAGAACAATATAAAAACTCTGTCCTTTTGTCACGTTAATTAAGAAAGGAAGACGCGAATGAAGACAAAACAGTAACGATTCATTTGTACGCTTTTCTCTCTCAAATAACTGAACATCGTTTGATCTAAACTCTCCTTCGGGATAACTTAACCCGTCAATAATTCGATGTTTATTTGTGAACGTTTATTTACGTTCGTTTAGGGAATTCCACGTTATTTGGACAAAATTGAAATATTAGATAAAAGTGGTTGAAAATAAAAATAGACTGCATATTAGTTAGTTAGCAGTTTTTCATCTGTGTGCCGAATTGTGTAGTTCTTAAATGATGAAAAATAACAGCGTTAAGTAATAAACACGTTATTTGTAACTTACATTAAGAATTTTCACAATGTAATAACATAGCAAATTAACATTCAGCCTTGGGCGAATATATTATACGAGTAGGTATCTAAACGTGTGAATCGCATTATGTAAAACCTTCACTGAGGAAACTTCTTTTAATTACTTTACTATACTAAGTTTCATTTTTATATAGAGGACTATCTTATAGGACACAAATAAAAAACTAAAATTCAATAATATATGAAGTCTTAGACAGTGAGGTACTTTTTCTAATAGATACGATCTAATTTTGGCCTAAATGAACAACAACAGCTATTTAATATAGATAGTAAAATTAATGATTCGTTTTGACTAAATAAATACTTCATTGACAAACTTGAGATATTTAAAGAGAGCAAAAAAAGATTTTTAAAAACCTGAACCTCTATTTATATTTCACCAACTTTTATAAAATAAATTTAAATTTTGAAATACGTAAGTTTTTTTATATATTTGAAGCCTTCAGTCGTTCAGAAACGTTTTGAAGCTGTTATTTCGGAACCACGCGAAACCAAATTAGTAAGTTTGCCATAATATTACATTGAAATATCGCGTTACATATGAAAATATTTACAGCGCCAATTATTACGTGAAAACCCATATTACTCCAGATATTTGATACGGCTTTTTAAATGTATCATTTAAAACTTTGCCAAACTCATAGTGAGGCTTCTGCGCTACGAATATAGAAATAGCTATACTGTCATTTGAGTACAAAACCTCAATATTTAAGTTGACTAACGGAAGCTTCTCACTGTTCGTAAACAATAGAATTCAGGTTGATTTTATGATCTTTGATCTTTTAGAAGGAAACAAGGTGCAGTTTCTCAATCACATGTGTGATTGAGAAGTCTTATATCTCATTTCTAGATGGAGTTATTGTAACAGAAGACAAAATATGAATCTCATCTTGTAAGCAACGTGACTTGATTCATCTAGTAGAATTATAGGGAAAAAAGATTTTAGGTCACAGTAGCTCCGAGTACCATTCACCACAATAATATTTTTATAGCGAAATTATAATTACATTAGAAATTGAATACAAATGCAAAGATTCGTATAAAAATGTACTATAACAAAACATCGTTGGTTTTACCAGTAAATAATTCAAATCAATTCGTACAAGCGTTGATTTACACCCCAATAAACTTTAACGACACGACAACGTAGTACACAAAATAACACCAATAAAACCCTGCATGGATATTTATCTCTTTAATATGGTAGAAATTTACATGATTGAAAATGTGTTTATTTTATGAAAAAAGGCTGATTAATTATTTATGATCTTATTACTAAATTTCTAGTAATTTAAAGTTATATTACAACCTGGGCTGTCTTTAATAAAATGTGGTCATGTAAAAATGCTGGTGGGTATTTCCCTTTCTAAAGTAATTCTAACAGCTTATACATTAGGATATGATGTTTGCATATGTCTAATAGGTCATCATAACCACACTAGATTGATCTCCTTTATAGTAGTGATTCAGAAATGCAATGAGCTAATGACAAAGTTACAGACTACACAGGCTATAATTTTATGACGGTTACAAGATTATCTGTTACAGTGACGTCAAACTACTCCAGACTACTATAATATAATAAACTGCCCGATTAGTAGTACTACACTTAAAATTGGTACAATAAAATTGATTTTGTAATATTTACATAATTATGATGTTAATTTAATTGACCATATATTTTGTTACAATTTTTATTTCAAGCCTTGTTACAATTGATATTAGACCTGCGATACTATTAGTGTAAGTGAACTTCTCGTCTGAGAGAAACAAGAAAAATCCCTTAGCTTAACATCAAAGCAACAGTTAGTAAATCCTCGTTGATGACACGACAATTGTGTAGCGCCGGACTCTAACGAAATGTGTAATTAATGTGCTATTGTCAAAGGGTTTTCTCTGTCACGGTGAAACGAGAAATTACAAACGCAAACTGCAGAACCAGTCCCAATTTACATAATATTCATGAATACAAAATTCAATGTGTTTTATGAACTATTAAATTATTCGTTTCCTATATTCTGTCTATAACTTTTTGTTAGAATTTAAAACATCTCTTTAATCGACTGCTTTTTCTTTGCGTCTATGTTATTCAGTTACACAGTCGATAAAAAGCCTTTTTAATTATATACCTCATGAATTACATTGCATTACATATATATAATTCCTAGAAATTATTAGCGTAAAATAACAATAATTTCTCCGAATACGTGACCAATTTGTTTCGGATGAAATAACCGGTTTTCAACAGTCATTATTATGTTATTAATGTTGCAAAGCGACTGTATTTTTGACTTGGATTATTTTAATAAAATAAGGGGGTAAACGAGGTTGTGGTGTAGCCGAAATGGAAACAACCGCAGCCCACAGACACCCACTTTAAATGTGAATGCGTTGTTAGCCCTTAAAATTGAAAAGCCACAGATTCAATGTATAAATTTGAAAATCTCAGTCTGCGTGTGCTTAAAAAACTCTTAGTGTCTTAGGTGGACAAAGGTACATCTTTGAGAGTGACAAAGTTTGTTTATTATATTATCTTTGTCTTATTTGTTATTCATTAGATTTGTAGATATACGAATGGTTCTGTGACAGATCAAAGGTGTAGTAAATCAATTTAGGATAAATTATGATTTTATTAATCTGTTTAGGTCATATTAAAATATTTAAACCTACATTAATGGCATATAAATTGTGAATTTACTTTTAAGAGTGCAAAGTTACCTTAGCGTAATAAATATCCATATTTGGTCTATGGATAGTTTTTATATTTTTGATGTTAAGTAACCAATCAAACTGGTCCAAACTACTAATAAAAAAATTAATCACATCAATCAATTTTATATAGATTTTTCTTCTAGATGTATCCAGTGTTATGAACGTTTCGTTTCATAATAAAAATAAATAACAACTTTCATAAATAAATTCATTCTCGTTGATTGGAAAATAATAAACATTAATATGCCTGTTTCGACAAAGTTGCGCGTGTCAAATTCTATATTAAAACTGACATTCACTGAGAGAAACTATTGACGCAGATACAAACTCCTTTACAAAGTGAATATACATTGTAAAGCAGTTGGGCATCAAAGAGATCGTAAACTACAAAGTGATAAAGTTGTAATGGACTTGTTGCTTTTGCTGCACATTTCGCTATTTGTATTCTATGGAACTTAGTTGACAAACAGAACTTTGATAAATTAAAAGCAAATAATGTAGTAATTTCATATCAGGAAGGAACGGAAAATCCATACGTTACATAAATCAGTTGCAAAACTCACTTAAATACTTTCCACTTACAAGCATTTGTATGAAGCCATATACGATAAATCACAATATATTATATTTAGTGAGAACAATTTTTTGTTACTTTAATATATACGAATAAAGTGTACAGTTTATTAATGGCATTAAGCTTTATACATTTTTCTATATCGTCGACGCATTGGCTTCCAAGTTATAAGTCGCAATATAACGTAAGATTATTTAAAGTATATGGGAGAATAATAAAATGTGTTCACTAACTTACGGTAATCTATACATATTACAACGCTCAATATATTGGCTCCGGAATATCCGGATATCGACCTGTTTTCTATCTTTTACTAAGGCACTTTTGTACTATCAAATTATAAATACAACATATCTTAGACTTGTTAAGACTTGAAGAGACTGTACTGTACTGTGGGTATTGTCTGCTTCAGTTTTAAAGAAGATTTTTAATACTACACATAAGCTGAACTCCTTATCTACATAATCCAACGATGGAACTAGATTTAATAGATTGTGGTGGAAAATCCTTGCTATGAATGAGAAGTTTTAAAAGTTGCTGAATACTAAGTCAGCTTCAAAGTCAGATGAACATTCCATGAACGAACTTGGAAAAGTTTTGTCACCTCAATAATGTTCAACTTGCAATCTGACACTTTACTAGTATATCAGAGTAATAGCAAAGATGCACACTGTAACATTTTAGACAGATTTTTTATGAATTTAAATAATGAAGGGGTCAGTTTGTTAAATATATTTTGTCTTTCATAGTATATAGTCTTAGTCAGCGTCAACATACTCTATGTTACATTTAAAGTACATTTATAATTTTCGGTCATGATTTAAATGAACAAAAATTAGTTTGTATTCGTTTAAATTTGAAAAGATACTGCTAAGTTTTTTAACCTATACCATAAAACATCCGGTTAAAAGACAGACTCATAATGACTTTAATTTAGATGTCTGAAGTATCCAGTTACGTCGCAATTCATGAATCCTTAGCATACTCGCTTGTAATGAGCTCCTTGTTCTCACTGAATACTACCCGAATTGTTATTTGTCTAGTCAATTAATGATACGTAGTCTTGTTATTTATGTGGGTATGGTGATGTGCTCTCCTTATATTCGCTAATTTTGTGTATGTCTACGGCAAATATTTGTTGAAAGATATAAACGCGAATTTATTACATTATTTAAATAACTCGACATTTTACTACGTTTTAGCATTTGCGGTTAGTGCTCGCTGACTTTATTTTCTTTGGGTAGCAATAAATTTATATGTCATATAAAAACGTATACGTTAAATCGAAGATTCAATATCAAAGTAGCCTTTTTCCATATCCATAGCCTTTTTCCAGCAAAAGAATTATGTATGAAACCTTCTGAGATCAACTGTCAATTTATTTGTAGGAAAACATTACAACATAAACATTTATACACAGTAAATGAAGTCTCAATGTTTTCATGGTCTCAATGTTTTGGCTTCCTTTAACCTGCTGTGTGTTACTTTTTACATATTTTATTTGTCTTACAACGGTATAACTTTGAACTGAACAAGATTCACTTGTCTAGATGGCAAAAGTGAAAATTCCACTTTTAGTCGAAAATTTTGCGATCGAAACGTAATGCCATCCTTTAGAATGTTATTTAAAGGTAACACAAAATTTTTTGATAGTATTATTTTATTCAGCAAATACGACGGAAATCGGGGTGCTCGACCCAGCACTTTATAAAGCGGATTGCCACGTCGAAGATTACTTATGGCCGGAGGGACATGTGGTAAGTTTTTTGCAAATTTCTTATGAGATGTGAACGGTTTCTTAGTATTGATTGACCTTTGAACTATGTTTTAACCGTTTTGATGTCAGAGCTTCGAACGTACGATACGAGATTAGAGAAATTTGTTGACTTTATCTAATCTGAACAAATTTTTAATCTAATTATTATTTAAAATACCTATTGAGTTAAAATATCTGATAATTAATAAGACTTTTCATATTTAATTAACAATGTTTTCAATACCCTGTTCAATATAAAATAACAGAGTTTAAAATGAATTTGAATACTCTTTGTGATTGTAGCATCAGATATTAATTTCGTTTTGATATTTTTGATATAACTCTACCTTTGTTATTGGTTTTTTTCTCTAAAATTAAAAGAGAGATCAATGCTTTACTTGAAACAGTATAAAAACTGTTATAGTTTTAACTTATATCTGAAAGGACATTTTAATACAGGTACAAATTATAAAGACATTTGATATTTTCAGGGACGAGTATGGTTTACATTGAAATATGAGTCGGAGTCGGAGCAACTTCAGATCCACATCATCAAAGTTAAACATTTGCCTTCGCGTACTCCTGCGCTTGCCAACGCCTGTGACCCTTATATCAGGTAAACATAATATTACTCTATTCGTTAAAAGTAAAAAAATACTAGATAAATAACTAAGGTGAATAATTATTTATAAATTTTTGATTCATATCATCTTTATTTTTAATTATTTCAGAAATATAAAATAATCAAAATAACTATATTACTTTTATATAAATCTTGCAGGTTTTTCATTCTACAAACATTATTGAAAGCATAGAATTCTTCTATTATTTTTTTCCAGGAAATGAAGAAAAGATTTAGTAGATAAAAAAATAAAGAAATAAATAAAATAGAACTTTTTGTTAAAAAACAATATGAAACTCAATCGTACAAGTAAATTATATAACAAAATTAACAAAATTCTTTATAGTTTCCCTCTCAACCTTTATTTGTTAAAGCATAAATTATACCAATAGCTGTTAAACTACATACTAACGGCACTACTACTATAATACACACATACATTACCATAGTCGTATAAGGTACGATAAATCAATAATTTTAACGTTTATTACCTATCAGTAACATTTTTAATGAGGCTTACAAGATAAGCCCAGCACTGGTACTCTAGGGTCCCATTATTGTTACTGCATATTATTATCAAACAGTCATTATGTACACTATAAGATAGCACACTATTAAGTTTAGATCCATTAAAATGAAAACAGGTCCATTAATGTACATTACATTACATACCGAATATTATAGTTTGTTATGATAATAAAGCATTTAACACAGTACCATATTTCCCGCTGAAGAGAACTTAATACCTTATTATATTAAGGACATTTTGGTACTGAAATATTACTTAAATATCTGTGATGGTGAATGGTATACCCATTATTATATTGTGGCTCGTAGGGATCTTGTTTGATCTTATTCTTAGTCTTGATTAATATGAATATTCACATAGATATTTAAATATTACGGACTTCAAAAACATTTTTTTTATATATTTAAGAGTATTAAAAACATTTGACACGCAAAATAAACTCAAACATCAAATTGAAAACATCCTCAAATTTTTACTTTCAATTGAATATTCTTTTGTTTCTCTAAAAGGCTTAAAAGTTGTATGAAATAAAGCGGTACATTAATTTTAGTGAAAATTAAGAAGGCCAGGTTTAAATATACGCCAATATAGTATTGGGTTGAAGTAGGGATACACGTTACAATGCCCAAAAAGTCTTAATTGATTGGGGTGACACTGCGGGTAATATCTTGTATTTAAAAAGTATGGTTCTCATTTACGTCCTGCCTAAACAACGCCGACAACAAAGTTTATAAATTTCCCTGGATAGATACGAAAAGGAGACAAAAAAATTCGAATGAAGTCGTTCACGGAAGCATTTAAATTTACTTAGAATTTTCTATTTTTCGTTTATTGGAGGAGCTTTAAAGAGTGCACACTTAAACGATCGCGTTGTACTTGACCATAATTTTGTTTGCTTAGTTATTTTAATCTGCAATATACGATATTTTTAGCTCACTTGAATAAATAGGAAGAAAAACTGTTTGTTTGTGAATATTAAAAAAACGCTCGAAAATTAAAGAGTCATGTTATTCCGAATTCGCGTAGTTTGAGGTATTACTGCGTAGGATTTTGCAATCTTAGATCATTCAGTCATTAAACGAGTTATTATCATACATATTTGATAATTCTTCACAGAAAGCCGATATTAGAATTGCTATAGAAACCGAACAGATTACTTCCTTCCATCTTAGCGTAATCTTTTGATATCTCCCTAGGGGCTTTAATGCGCCAACGAGGCGGGATAATCGGTGGATAGGGTATTTAGATCTTAAGTCTAGTATATCAACTCATGTTTTCATTGCTTTAAAAAAGTATAATTCTTATATGCTTTAAAATTATGTTTTTAAAATTGCAAAAATGGAAAAAGGAACTCATATTTTGTAAGAATAAAATCAAATGTAATAAGATCGTACACATTCGTCTTTTTCCGAATACATATCTCCATTTCGGATCGGTCGCGGGAAATAAAACTATACTAAGCGTTCAATATATCAAAAAAAATAGCCCATGCTTAATTTAGGAAGAAACTTCAAAGGGGAACTGAATTTATTTTTGAGGTCTCCGTTTCTTTGTTCTAAACTGGTAAATTAAATTAAACCATCTGCGTGCTTTACAAAAGTTTTCGTCCACTATATTATCTTCATTTAAATCAATTTAATAATTATTATTTGTTTTTTTAATTGCTTGCTTAAACAAGGAGGTGCTATGTATAAGTCCACTAGTCCTTGATTCGAATTAGAAAGTTACGAATACAACTAAAATTGAAAACTAATTAATTAATTACACTACACTACAGTGTGATTTATATCTCTTTTCTCGTTTCTTATCTGCTTAGATATTAATTTGTAAACTAAGGGACGTCTGTTACAAATTCATTTTACATTTTTGATTTATACTTGGCTCATATTGACAATGAAAATTTTATTTAGGCTATATAATATATCCGACTCGATAATTGGACTCTTCAACATAAATATGTGTAATAATTCTACAATTAGAACTTGTACGTACTACGCGTACGTACGCGTTTGAACAAACTCTACAGATTTGCGTAGCTTAAAGCTTTAATTGAAATTATTATTTTATTGAAAGTGCTTAGTAAGTGAGAATGGACTATGTATATTTAGACGAATTTGTATGCGAGGAGAACGTTTATTATATGTGTATTTTTTCTATGTCAAATGTATTTTCTTCTTTCTCAGAATACAACTGATGCCCGACGAGAGGAGAGTACTACAAACGAAACAGAAGATTAAAACTTGCAATCCGTTTTTTGATGAAACCTTCGTTTATCAGGTATGCATCGGAGATATATCTATAGTATATTTTATTATGGATTTAATAACACTCTATTACACATATCAAGTATCGCTAAGTTTTTATGCCAGACCTTTCCAAAATTTATACGCAATCAAAATAAGAGGGAATTTAATCTCTCTGGAATCAGGGCTATTCCATTCAATACAGACGTACTGATGCAATATATTGTAATTTAGTTTAACCCAACCCAACCGTGTGTCAAATGCGTTCTGATATTTTTATTTTTCTAGAAATAAAGTTATTATTATGTATTCAATTAAAAATTAATCCAGCGTTGACGTAGTTATTCTAATATTTGTAGTGATTCAATATTTAAATCGGAACCATTTTGCTTGGAGCCACAATAATGACCGTACTTCCAATGCATCTTAAAACCAAAACGATTGCCAATGAACGGTTAAACTTTTTTATCTCTACCACATCTAGAAATATCACATTAATAGCAGTTAATTTCAGATCTGAAAGTAAGGGAAATGCAATTTAAAAAGTTATTGTATTTTTACTCTGTAAGACACAACACTGTATATTTACTAGAAAGGTTCGTTATATTGAAACAAATTTATTAATTCAATATGTTCTGCACTGTACGATAGAAGAAACTTTTAAAGTACTAGCTTTGAATGTGTTGCAGCCTCCAGCATCTTATAGCTGCATTATCTCGGGTATAACTAAATTGCTTTTGTAAAGTAATCTTAACGATAAATTTTTGTATGCAAAACTTACGAAGCCCTTCGTAGGCGTCAGTCAAATTACCAATTATATTTCTTATACATTTAGTAATGCTAATACTTTTTTACTACAACACGTAGTTATACTAACCAAATCTAAAATATAATTGATTAATAACAATAATTAATATATTTGCCAAATGGAACAGAGTATTATACTGGATATTTCACAATCAGCCAAGTCAAAATATAATGTAAATAATAGGTATGTCAAAACAAAACGTCTCTTATTCTGCTCACCCTTATCAATGTCTGCTAAATATATGCAATGTATCCCAAAATATTTACATTCGAAACGATTCAATTCAGCGAATTTAGCATTTCTTAGCACGATTGCCGCCGAATCGATACTCTTATTTGATTCAGGCATGTCTCAATAGTAACAAACCACGCTAAATTTCCCTTTATAAATAGATATATGTAGCTACTTTGACATACATACATTTCTCTAATTAAAACTATTTCCGCAATAAATAATTTCCTGAATGAATTCCTCGTTTATTATATTTGCCATAAAATAAATGTTAAATGATTTTTACAGTCTTACAGTATTTGCCGTTTATAACTTTTAATATACTTATATGATGTTAGTTTTTTTACTTGAACAGATACAACGAGTTTTCCTTTGAAAATTATACAACCTTTGTTAAAAATTCATTAGCATACAATTAATATTTTACATTTAAATTCACGTTAATCTGAGGTCGGAATTTCATAGTAACTGAGGGCGTTGTCTCTTGGGGCTGACTTTCGAACATAATAACGTTTTTAATAAGTTAAACAGTAAAGTAATAACATTTATTTGTGACACATGATTAATGTGTCTCGCTAGAGCCGCGTTTTTAAAATATGTTGAGGAGTCACAGCTGTATGTTTTTAATTAAGCCTTATTCAATAGTCAATGTTAATTTGACTTCAAATACTAAAGAAAAGATATAATTAATTTATTAATGACTACTATAAGTGAGGCACACATCCACCAATATACTTATAATAAAACTGGAAATTAATTTTCTGTACATTAGTGAAATAGATATTTTTTTTTCAAATTTAGTTTTCCTTCATCCCTTTATATGTCTGTCTGTTTTTACGGGCTTATCTCTGAAACTGTTTGACGGATGAAAATAAAATTTTGCGTGGTGGTACCTTATATTGCTGGGCAAACGATGTGCATTATGTAAAAAAACATAAATACCTAAAATGTTCGGGTTCCAACAAAAAAATAAAATAAAAAACAGTGCCTAGAGTAGCGTCTTTAATACTAAGGCAATTGTGTGTACATATACATCCAATCCAAATATTTAGCTTAATGTCACACACGTGTGAAAGTCTCAATCCTATTTCAGGTTTTGCCAAATCGGTCAAATGTGATCGATGACAATTTATAAAAAATCGATTAATGAATTTTAAGTAAAGTTAAATATATTTTAGTTAAAACACATTATCTTAATGCAGCCTACTGTTACCCAGTGCTGTTACCTTTGTACCACGCCAACAACATTGATTCAACAGTTATTATTACATATAAATCATAGAAATCTTTGGGTGTCGTTATATTATTTCTAGTTTCTTAGATTCTTGTTAAGCTTCAAATACTTTTTTTCTTATTCTATTTACCAGCGACGTTGCCCGACTGGATTTCACGTCTAGTTTAGAATTAAATAAATATATGTTATAAATTTTAAATATTCTATTGATCTCAAAAGGAAGGGTGTGTTTTATCGTATTTTTATTGCCTTTTGCGAGTTCATCTCAACCAGTGATTAAACCATTTTATGCACAAATTCATTGTTCTATCGAATTGGATTGGCTTAAATCATTTACTAAGGTTATAAATTATTATTTTCAAGTTATTGATTACTTCTAAAAGGGAAAGTCTTAAGGATCCATTGATAAGATTCACTTTTCAGTCAGACGTTACTTAATAAATTGGTGATAACCCGATATAGTATTTTAAATTAAATATTTTCTTAGTGATATTGAATAATTTTTTTCTCAGATACCTCCGGGAAAGCTGGAGAGTCTTACTCTTAAGCTGTCAGTTTTGGATAGCGGTCGCGTGGGCAGGAATAATCCTCTTATAGGTCATATCATCCTACCTCTGAGTGAACTGGAAGGTGTCGCACCCGATGAAGAGCCGCAGTTATATAAAATGGATATAGAGAAGGTACAATTTAATTACTTGGCGTTTTTGAGGGTCTTGAAGTCAACGTTATGAGTTTATATTGTTTGTTTTTTTACAAGGCAACAAAAAATCCTTTTTAAACAATCATTTAGCAATAGAAAATAGAACTCTAAGAGCTCATCTCTAAAGCTATCGCTCGCTTCATGTCATATCAAAGACCTAGTGTTTATTTTATCTAATAGAGAACGTATGTAAGAGGGAAAAATTAAAATGAATAATTCTTTCTTAGAAAGAAGAGTCAATGTTAGTCCTAAGATAAATCCCACGGTCTTTGTAATCTAAGCCTTTGAAGAAGCTGTAGGTAGAATCCTATTTTTAAAATTTACATAATATACGTAAATAACAAATAAGTTCGTGACACATATTTGAACTCATTAAAATTAACGAAACTGCATTAAAATAGTTTTGAAATTGCTGAATATTTTAATTGCATCTAGTAGTTTCACATTGTTATTTTAGTACGTGTGTAAATTTCTGTCATAGTGGCAACCTTCATTAATGACAGATAATTAATATTTTATGACAATTTTGTATTTTACTAAAATTGTAATTGAAAAAATTGTAATTGAAAGCTTCTTTTTCCCTTAATATGTAATTCACACACTGTTGTGTTCTTGGAAATGTTGAAAGTGTTATGCTTCTACGAAACCTAAGAACTACCCCCGCATTTGGTTAAAATGTGTGGAAAATTTATTCACTTGCGTTATGGAATAAAAACAGTTATTCATTGATCACGTAAAAACTGTCGATTAATTAAACGGTTAACGTACTTTAGGACAGTGTCATCTTTCAGTGCTATGAAAAGCTATTTGTCTAGACACGTAGCATGTTCATCAAAAAGAAAGAAACTGGAACGCGGCGTGTATTTCTTTTAATTATTTCGAGACACTATTCACCCCTTCATAACTCGTAAACATTTAATTAAAGCACATTTATTTTTATTTATTTCCATCAGAGCCTGCTAAAAGTTTTGACTGGGCTATATTTATTTCCAAGAAATCATCAAACGGCAAAAATTTTAGCACAGATTTTAGAAAATCTTGAGATTTATGTTTTTGTGGGGTCTTGTTTACAGGATATTCAAGAGCCAACATCAGATCTTGGCGAAGTTCAAGTGACATTGTTGTATAATGAAAACTTACACAGGCTCACGGTCACTGTTATAGAGGCCCGGGGCCTTAAGGTAAGTCTTATAAGGGTTTCAGGTATATTAATATTTGTCTGACAAAATACTGTATAGTGAAATTTCCAAATTACCTCGATAAGCTAACATACTATTGCTGTACGTATAAAAGCACACACACACACACACAATATTATTATAATTATACAATATTATACACAATGTTCCTAGCTCTTATACTAAATAAATATAATATTTCAATTAATTAAACAGCTGGACCCAAGTAGTAAACGTGAAATGGTGGCCCGAGTGACACAAGAACGGGCCTGCCGAGGTGTCAGGGCGAGACGGACAACAGCAGTCGAAGTCTCAGAAGAAGGCTCTGCTCTAATATCTGAATGCTTCCACTTCCGGCTTCGCCCCGACGAGCTGCACACAACGAGCGTCACAGTGCAAGCACTACAGCCACACTCCGTATATGCCAAAGGTAATAAGGAGTCAATGCTTACGTCACGTGATTTAAGGGATAAACTGTAGATTTTGTATTGTATCTTTTTCATTTAATGTACGCAGCTGCGTGTAACGGGGAATGGGCGTGCGTTCGATCAAAAGTTCCTTCACACGTTCTTCGCAGTTCGATTAATTTTAAGCGAAATTATAATTTGTGTGTGAGCTCAAAGCTGGACCTGCTTATTTAATTTAAAGTCACTATATTATATTAATATGTGACATATTGTCACAGTGTCACAACGACTGCACTTTATACTGACCTCGATGTATGCCCTATATATGTAACCTATCTTTAAAGGTTAAAGACAAGATGCATTGCCTTCTCCTACGTATATCGCTTACATAGATGAATTTTCTAGCTATATTGATTACAAATTTCTTAGCTACAAAATAACTAATACATTAAAACGATTTATTTTATTATAATTATAGGAACCTTATGAATTGGGTGAGAATTTATGATGGGAATATAAGACAATTATAGTCAATTACATAAAAAAATTGTATAAAATAGTAATTAGGTGAGGGTAGAAATCTTCGATGGGTTTGTTTCCGCACAGAGTACATAATAATTGAATTATATATATAAATATTCTACTTGGTAGGTTTGATGGGCATTAATATCATTGCGTAGAAGAAGCTTTATGTTTTATATATAACGATTTAAATGTCAGTGAAGACACAATTTGAAGCCAACTGCAATATAATAAATATTATAGTAGCAATTCTCCCAAAGCCTGTGGTTGAATTTAGAACACATTAGTGCGTCAATTCGCCTCAAATTTGTAAATGTAGGGTTGCTAGTTTTAACAATATATTCATTTTTCATAACTCTACATATTATCAAATACTCGGCTGCTTTCAACCTTGCGTTAACGGTAGAATTTTGTGTATTGCATTTTCTGTGAATCTCCCAGACGGATTATGGATAAGATTGGCATACATTATTTTTTAAGCTTTTCGTTTGTAAGTAGTGTTATTACGTATTTATAAAAATGGTTTTGGTATGAGAAGCAATGTTGGATGGAGCAATGACACGATCAAAGCAATGTTTGTGTCGCTGTCACCCACAGATTGCCCTTAGGCATGCTACAGGTTAAGGTCACTGTCAGGAGCATGTATTCTTATTCGAGTGGCTTAGAAAATAACTTCATTTATAAATTGCAAAGGTAACTTAGTTCTATAAACTCGACGTTGAAATCTGGCGCAGACACGTGATTCTGATTATGTAAATAAGAAATATAAATTGAAAAAGAAATTGTCAGTATAAATAACTTAATATCTTTACTAATACACTGTTAAAATAATATAACAATAATCTGATCGACGTGTATAAAAGGCTTTAAATTTTGATTCGTAGACAACCTGTCGTGCCGTACTTGCCTAAAGCTATTTGTATATCAATAATTGTTGTTTAACTTGATTAGTGAGACACGGAACTGTAATAGCCGAATATAATTTAATTATTTAGCACGATTAACAGTTCCGATACAATATATAAATAATAGAATAATCATTGTAAATATTAAATACAAGGACTATAACCACAATATATGATCAGACCGAGCCCTTATAAACAGACCCCAACTGTTGCGGCCAGCTTCCAAACAATTGTGATTCATGCATCCTAAATTTCGAACCGAGTTACGAGAACAATCCACTGAATTTGTTATAATCAAGGCTGAATCCGTTTGCATATATTTGTCACTCTGTTAATTTATCAGTACATACGTACGAACACAACTATTTACTTTTAGCTTTATATACTACGAGCCAGTACTTAAGTGGCCGTATACTATAGTGGTGTAGCTGAGTGATCTCCCGACTAACTTAAGATTTTATTGCTTATTACTTAAGTTCCTGGAAATAAATGAATTATTTTCTTTTTATCTTTTTACAATTTAAAAGGTTGTTTGATTTTAAGCAAACAACCTTTTAAATTGTTGAAACCTTTAAAAGGTTAAATTGTAAACCGTCAAAGATGTCAATTGTTCGAGTGTGTGTTTATAGTAGTAAAAAGACAAAGAATAATGTTTTGAAATGTGTAATTTTTTTATTTACGCAGTATTTCTGATTTTAAATAGTATTCAAGATATTTAAATTTTCTACGTAAAATAATAAAAATGTTTCTTGTTTTGTGTGCTTTGTGTGCAGGAAGTAGCTTCGGTCGATTAATACATTCCTATAATTTGTGTTCTTTCAGATCGCCTACTCGGTAAATTCGTGCTAGGCTCATATATGTTCGCACGAGGGCGGGCTCTACAACACTGGAACTCAGCTATCGGGAACCCAATGGAATCTGTTAAACAGTGGCATCCATTAACAAACTAAATGTATCATCTAGGGTTACTAGGGTTACTCAGTAAAATCGATTTGGTACTGAAATTACTGGGTGAACCTTTTGACACCGATTAACACTTTCAAGTCAATGGACATCGGCCTCCGCGTAAAAATTGTCTGAATAAAATTGTTTAAACTCATATTTAAATAATTAATAACTCCAGTCCTTTCAATTGAGATATTTCTAATATGAAAATTCTTTTGGCTTTTTGGCAAAAGACAAATTTTATCTGAATTAAGCTTATGATAGACGTATCAAATACTATCTGGACGATATTTTGTGTCCACAAAGTCAATATTGTGTGTTATTTCAACCATACCATCACGTAAACACGGTATGTCTCTTTGTCTTATTAATTATGTATATATAAAAAGCGGTTACTTTCAGATTAAATAATAATATGGACTGATACAGTTGCTAATTTAGCTTTTTACCGCGCACTATAATATTATTGAAATCATTTTTTTTGATTAATTTGAAAATCTAAAATTCCCACCATCATTAGAGGTATATGGAGACTAAATTTTATAGTCTATCAATTTTTTTTCAATTAGTTTTTGGTATCGCAGTTTCCCTCAGAAATAAATTCTCGACTTTTGTCACGGTGATCGATGCAGTATTGTTGACTTATATATGATTTCAAAATCAAACGCGTCGTCGTTTGGTCAGGGAACGCTCCTAACATATAATATATCATAAAAAATATAGGTATGTCTTTAAATTCAATCGTAGTCCTACAGATATTATTACAAGCTGCATTATTTGCATGTCAGTCTTACTACGAATATTTCTACTCTGTAGTTAGTATTTTTTTTAAGATATTGTATTCTATTAACTTATTATACAACAGAAATATATTGATAAAATTAAAACTTAATCTTAAAACTCCCAATAAAATATTTGTCGTGGATATAAAACATATTATTGTATGTAGATTGTAATATTTACTAAAATGCAAACAAAAATAAATATACATTCCAAATTGATGGTGAAAAATTTGAGTTTTATTTCTACAAAACCTTTCGTGGCCTCATATGTGCTAACTATTTTTCCGAGAAGCTGCGGGAAAACTGGAGACGCATGAAAGTATAATATTTCTCATCCTCGCGCTTAGATGACAAAGAACGAACTCACAGTGAGTGTAAACCGATTTTTTCTTCAAGCCTTACATTGCCTTGATGCCGAGAAATCTCGCGATGAGTCTGTAAAAGCTCTAATAGTTCCTCGCGATGTTTTGTTCACTTTCTAAAATTAATGGTTCAACGGTACTTCTTCGACCTCATAATTGAAACTCGCATTACTAGCGACAGATTTATCTAAGAAGTGTAAAAATTGTTTTTCAAATTATGAAAGCCGAAGCCAATGAGTATAACGAATAGTCCTTGTATTAGCGTTAGACGTGGACCTTATAAACAACATAAAAGATAAAATGGTCTAAAATGAATCTTAAAATATTATTGGGCATAAAATTACAAGATTTGAACACGGTTTGCCCAATCTTTCAAATTTGCCTTAGGATAGACAATAGATTTCTGAAAGTAATTCAATACAGCTTTTACAAAACAGCAATACAGATTAGAAAAGGAAATTAATTTTCTGTCCCATCGCGAACTCCTCAGATTATATGTACGAGTATATTGTATTGATGCCTCAGAAACCCTACCCGGATGTTTATTGGAAGTTTTGGAATCAAGTAATCCGACAAAATATCGTATGTATTCTATTCAAAATAATGTTTCAGCTCCTTCATTTGACAGTGATGTCAGACAATAGCCGATTACACAAGGGCAAGAAAATTTTATAAAAATAAGAAAAGAAATTTTAATCATCTTTTTCTTTCAATATTCGATTCTCAGTCCAATAACGCCACAACTCAAGAAGAATTAATTTTTAAAGCTCTCTCTAAAGTCCCGAAGACCTAGCGTAATAGATTTTGTTTCTTATTTCAGTATCTGTGTTATATTTTCTCCAACCCACACCTCAATCTCTCCCAGACACGAAATAATTAAAAAGCCATTAAAAAAAAACAGTGCAATAAAACTTAATTAATGGATTTACTTGAGTGTTTAACTAGTGCTCAGTTACGTCCTTAAGCAATCTCATCCGTCCAGTTAATCTGGACCTCTTTTCTTTTAAGAGATCTTTAGTAATACGGGTCTGTCCACTACATAATTAATCGGTTTAGTGAGTTTATATTCCATACACAAACGACTATGTAAACGAAGTGTCAACAAAATCACCTATAGCGTAAAGATATTTAAGCATTGCTCCAAATAAAAAAAACCCATTCGCCAGGGGTCACCGTTTAGAAGACCGTATAATTTATTGTCGAATCTTAAGAGTTCCTGCTAATAAGTCTAAAAAGAATCCATCACATTACAAAACATATGGGATTTCGTTGTAGTCATAAATACCTCGATCAACCAGATTGATTTACGGACCGCTGAGCTGTACGTGTACGCTAAAAACCCCCTTCGCATTGTAAACCTACCTAACCTTGGGTTTCTTAAAGTCGGTTAAAAAGATGTAACGTAATAAAACGTGTGAAAGCTCGCAACTGTCTCTCTAATGAAGATTTGTGCCCTTGTCTCTTGTGAGAGAATTAAATAGGTATATAAAGTGTTAAGACTTTGCTACAATTTCACAGTTTTGTGAGTAGGTATTTATCCTAGGTAGAAAATAAGTTACGTCATTCTTAAAAAATAATTTAACGGTTCCATTTCTACCAATGTACTCATCTGTCTCTTTAGATTTCGAGCACTTTAAGTGACGTTCACAAGCACTGTTTAACTATATCCCTCCAACTTTAATAATTTCAGTTGAACTAGTTTAAAATAAAATTAATCTATTATTAAAATTAGTATCTATCTAGCAAAATACAGATTTATTCTTAATTTAAAATCTAATTACTCAACTAAATAAAACTTAATAATAAAAATAAAAGTTATTTACTAAAATAAATTTAAAAAATGTGAACCCTGTGACATGCTGATGGCATTTCCTCCATGTACTACGAAGCTTAGCGAGGAAATCTCCAGTTCTGGGTCACCGATACTGTCTACCACGCCTACCTAAATCTATTAGCACCTGTGCACCAGAACCACAAGGGCCAAGCGTCTCTACTTCAAAAGTTTATTCAACCCTTCCCTACCTTGACCTACAATTTTTTGCCAGTAAAGGACAAGATATTTAGGACCACAGGGACACTTGTGAGGAGTACATATGGACACTCCCAAGCAAAGACTGACGGCATATAAAAGAGATTCAACGTATAAAAGGGTATATGATATTTATAGGCGATGGCTATAAATATTATATAGGAACTATTTGACTTTTGTAAAACCATGTGTTGTGGCAGTGGGTGTGGAAACTTATAAAAAAAAGAAATTCGTTTTAATTGAAATATATAATTTGGGCCACTTTAAGAAGCCGCAATAATAGGTTTCTTTTTATGCTTACAAATAAAACTTTGCAAAAAAAAAATACAATCTGTTAAGTGCAAATTAGCTAAGAGATGTAATAACGTAATTTTTATTAAGGTTATTTTCTTAACAGAATTATGGAATGGGATTTGCACCTGCACCCTACATTGAAAGTATTTTTCGCAGCTACAGCGACCTTTTCTAGCTTTAGTGTCTATAAAATGAACACCGTGAGTTGTGTCGCTTTAATCGCGTCGTAAATTGTAGAAGCGTCTAGGAAGGTTACTAATAGTAAAATAATTTATAAATTGTAGGAACATTTTGTGCTTCTTCGTGCGCCTTTATATATACAAAATAAGGTAAGGTGTACTATCTATACATATATTTCTTTAAATATATTTAATATTTTACGAAGGTATGTGTTGGAAATTTTCTTGGAAAAATAAACGAAAGACTGAAGAAAATACAATGCAAAGATTCCACCATAACATTGGGGTGTCATATCCCAGACCTCACAGTCTTTTTGAATAGTATTTAAAAAGACTGTGAGACCGTAGTCTTACTGACATTTCAACTGAAATAACTCTTTAAACAATTAAGATTTCAAATGAAGTTGCTAAACGTTGATTAGAGCAAAGCTTACAAAATTTTGGTTTGGTTTCAATTCCAGCTATACTGAAGAGTTCTTCATATATATTAATCTGTAGATACTGAAAAGGATAACAATTAGGGATATTATTTTGTATTTGCATAGCTGCATTTAACACGTCTGTTGGTACCTTGATCATATACAATTGAATCATGCCTTTGGAAACTTTTAGCACGTAGTATTAGCAGTTCAAGTGCAGAGATTAGAAAATTTACAACTCGCTTATCACAACGGAATAAAATGAAACAAAAGTTTCGAGCTAAGATTAATTTAAATTAAAAACGTAATATTTATGAACAGTAAGTTCAAAGAACGATATTTTTTACTGCCAATTTTTGAATAAATTATAGCTAAAATGTTGCGTTAATTTATGTAAAAAATATCGTTGTTTAAAGATAGTAAATTAATTCTGCGTCGATTAGTCCACAGTAGTTACAGTACAGCCAGACATGGTCATTTAAATGGTCATTATTGCGTTGCGATTGTAACGTGTGAGGCATTTCAAGCAATATTGTTGTTGTGTAGCTGGACGTAGCTGAGGCTTTACAGGTTACAGAGATATCTTGTGGCAGAGGTATCTCGTGAAGACGAGAGCGCTGCCCGAGCCGAGCTCAACTTCAGTTATCGTAAATAATAAATATATAAATAAAATAATAATATAATAATAATAAATAAAAGTAATACATTAATAAAAAATCAATCAACAAGAACGGACGGTAAGAACTAGCAAAAAACTCAACCACCTTTTTAATTGAAAAATAAGTCTATAAACTCAAAGTGAAGTATTCCAGGCATACAAAGTTAAGCTGGAAATATTGAATTTGTTAAAAGAATGTCTGTATAACATTATAACCGGAACTTTCAATAGACAAATTTCAATTAGCACTAAAATGATTAAAATAAAAAGTATCGTCGAAATCACCCTACAGAGGCGTAACTCCTGTCACACGAAATCCCTCTGACAATCATTTAACTTAATGATTCGACGGAATGGGCAAATTACAGTACACGCCTACTTACTTACTAAACTTAGCCACTAGAGATATAAATATACCTAGAAATTTTCAAATTCAGCCCTTGACAACTATCCCAGTCACAATTTAGTTTTGGAAAAGTTTTGAAACAAGGTTGCCAAGTTTTCAACTATGATAATATGATAAATGTTCGCGTTGCTAACAGACGCATTCATTACGTGTGTTCAGACCACGAACTTTCTACGTGTTCCTTTACGTGTTACTTTCCGTAGTACAAGTGCGGTGAACAAAGACATCGTGATAATATCGGCACGTCTTTAACTCAACGTTAGACGTCATAAGCATGTAAACTTAAGAAAAATATCTAAAAAAGAATATCTTCTTAAAACATACGACGACGTTGTTTCTTTAAGATATCAAACTTCTTTTATAGCAATAACTTTTGTATTTAAATGAATTGTTGGTCCAATGTTTCCTATATCAGAAATCAATAAATATTTCATACGCATGAATAGGTTTCAATCCTTTCAAGCAGTCCCCTTTGTTGCTAACAGAATCAAAGCTTCACATAGAAATCGAGTTTCGACAATATCCAGGAAAAGGTTTATTTTTAGACGTGGTTCCATATTGCGACATTGACTCCATGTCATTTACATTGTATTGTATTGCATTATAGAGCTAAAAATATTCTCGATACGTTAATAAAGGCTACCGCTTAGAGCATAATACAAAATAGCATAATATGCGTCCGGGCTTTGATGTTGCAAAAGGATAATTGTGTTATCTTAGTAACTTCTGACTGACTATATGAAAATATAAAAATATCCTTGCCATGTCCCATTACTTATGAGTCTTCAATTATTCAATTCATGTGTAACATATATTTTTTTAACAATGAAAGTTTTCTTTTGCACTCATATCAAATTGCAATAGACAAATTAAGCCAAAGTATAACCTTTCTTTGTTTCATAGAATTTTAACCCACACAATGTATGTGGGTGCAATCGTCTAGTCGGTATAAAATATTTAAAAATATTATCAGATAGTCTATGATTAATTGATAGACATTCGAGTACGCAAATAAAACTTTATATCCAATTTAAAGTGGACCTTAAAAAATTAAGGCATCGTATGGTACGTATTAGATAGTGACAAATCTTAGAAAAAACAAAAATATTGAAAAATTGAATCTAGGTTTCATTTTTTCGTCTAAATGTTTGGGAAAATACATTACCACAAAAGGTTTTCAGGTTTTACATTTTTTATAAGCACTTCAAATTCGCCGTCTGAACATTTTACAAGCATTCATTCGTACGCCTAAATTCTTCGTGAATACTTACTAATCTAGAACGTCAAATCTGAACTTTAAGTTCGTCACTTCTGACGATGATCAAGTCAACAATTGCGAGCTAATTAATGACTAACTAACGAGAATATAAGCCGTGGTTGTATAACCGTATACAAACTTTGGGCAATTATTATTTTTCTTATTCGTTATTTCAGATCTAATAGTATAAAGCTTTTTCTTTACTTGGTAGTACAATCAAAGCAAGATTGGTGCAATATCGCTTCGTAAACCATAATAATTAACAATAATCAGTCTTCTGTTATCGAGCGATCCTTGGGGTTTATGTTTGCACACATTTGTTGAAAAAACATCTTGTTTTGCCACATAGGGTGGTGTACACGACTTTGCGTTTTAGCTGAGTGCTCTCTGGTTGTGACTTAACATTGTGCGATTTATGACTTTATTTGAAAAACTCAATTGAAAAAAATTAGGTTGTATTACTACTACGGCTTGGAGGATATATCCTCTACCGAAACCGTTTGCCACCGATCTTCTTAGAATCTTCTTAAAATCCGTACGATAATAACCACCACACCTTCCATTATCTCTTATATAAACAGGTGAGCAAATGAAAGCATAAGCAAATTAGAAAACCAGGAAACCAAAAGGTTTACAATTCGTAGTAAATGTTGTTTTAATTTAGACAATAATAGGAGGACTTCAACACAACAACCTTGCTCGAATAATGGTGCACATCATCCGTCCGTGCGCACTTGTCAGTTTTTTCATGTTTTATTTATGCACCATAAGAGCCTAAGAGATAAATACTAGCCTGCAAAGGAAGATCAATGACAAGAACCATCAATCTGTCTCAGAATTCTGAACACAACGTTGTAAAAGGTCAAATAACTCGCTGTCACATACGCTCAAAGGAATTTGCCATATACGAAATGTACAGAAATTTGCATTATCTATGAAAACACGAAAATCATCTTTATTGAACGAGTAAGGCTAAATCATATTTGTCTTACTAAGATTTATTTTCATTTTATGTATCTGGAAGGGGCGATATGAAAATATATATGAGAAAAAGAAAATTCTCGTGATTATGAAGATGAACTGCGAATCATTTGAAACATTTTCATGAGTGAATAATATATTTCCTACCTGAGGAAATGTAAAGTGCGTATCAAATTGTTTTAAGACACTTGTAAAGGTTTCATTCTATTATTTGTAACGTTGTAAAAAGAGCTTTCGCTTTCAGCTTTTCTTTTCGCTTTTCGAAAAAAGCAGTGGGCTAATTCTTTCACCGCGTCTTCAGAGGTCATAAAGCAAAGACCTCGAATTTTATCTTTAGCTCTTGGGAATAAATAAAAGTCGCAGGACGCCAGGTCAGGACTGTATGGCGGATGACTCATTATCTCGACATCACTTCCATGTTTTTGTACTTCTTTTTTTGTATTACTATTTAGTCTTTTTTATATATATTGTAACCCTATTTTGGCTTTAGTTGTAGCATTTAAATTCTATACTACATGTTTAATAACGCTGTTTGGGTTAGTAAATAAATAAATAAATCTGCCATAGCCAAATATTAAACAGTCTGTATTGCGGAATGCGCTGAAACATTGTCTTGGTGAAGAACGATCCTGTTTCGAGGGCGCTATGTTCGCCCGATGTAATTTTTTTTAAACAGCGGTTTAAGGACATTCCTCTGGTGGATCATCATTGAGATTGCTACGTCCATGCTTAAACTCGTTTAGCCAATTGTAAATAGTGGCAAGAAATGGGGCTTAATTAAGAAATGCTAATTGCAGCCTATCATAGCATTATTGCTGAGTATGCTCACAATGAAAGTCATAATAAATCAGTAACCGAAAATTTTCGCGAGTGCCTTTGGTGGGTGTATACTTAAAAGCAAGCTGACGCACAAATAATACGCCAAATATTATTTGTACTTCTATATATAAACTACTACTACGACTATATATAAAGAATTTTAAATTCGCAAAGGACAATACAAAAGAAACGACATGAGTTTCAGCTTCTAAAAATCACTTTACAAGGTCTTCGCTTTCTCTTGCTATTGCTGAATTGAACAACCTTTAAACCAAATATTAAATTTCTGTTTGAATAGAATTAGGATACTTAAAACAATTATAGTAAATGAAATGATTTCTAACAAAAGTACATAATACAAACCTATCTTCCCGACTTCAGATGTCGCCTGCTCGTACCTCCCTAATATCGTCATCTCATCTAGCGTAAGATCCCTTTGACCTTTTACCAAAAGGGTAAAATAGACGGGCTATTTTACCACAATTATAAAAAATTACATAATATTGCAGCACTAAAAGTCGGATAGCAGAAACTATTCGCTGTTAGAGACGTTTTGTTAGTGCGTTAACATTTTAAGCGTCGTCTTACTTAAGATTGAGTTACGGTTGAACCTTTTGCCAAAAAGTAATTAAAATCAATATAAAGTATTTTCACTAGGAAACATGTCAATTTTTAATGCCTTATATTAAAGGACATATAGCATTAAGGGACAATAACATTTATTGTACTTTGTCATAAACCCTTTCTTATCTGAAATAGCGCCCTCTGTAGATAAAATTATACCCTAAGTCAAAGTTTCAAGTAAACGTTTACCTGAATAGGTATTCTAGCTGGCCAAGAACCGTAACAAAATATCAAAGGGAGAATTTTAACAGCAGCTGTGATCCAAGTTCTAAATTTAACGGGTAAAGTATATGTATCCATTTATATGATTTTTCATACACAATATGCTTTGTCAAATTGACTGAGAACTATTAAAGGAGTATTTTTATTGGCTGTGTTATTGGTCCTGTGTTCAAGATGATTGATTGGAGATTATGATGACTTGGCTTCACATTCGATGTGCAAAATAAAATACTCCATTTCGTTTACCAAAAATAAATTTGGTAGCCTATAAGTAGGGGGTTAGCGGTTTTAAAACACATTTGTGCACTAAATTGTGCTGAGAGAAAACAACAATATAATTGAATAACTATTCATATATTTCAATAGTATCTCTTACAATTATACCTATATTCTTACGCTCCGCGCTTGATTTGGTTTAAGTCTAAGAGAAGAATCAACAGTAGCTCTTATTAAACTTATTATAATCAACAGATGAACAAAATCTAAAAGATTACATTTAATGTTACGTAAATGTAAACTTAGACATATGTTACAGTGCTTACTACGTTTTTAAGAATACTGATTCAACTCTATGATACGTGCTACGGAACAACTATGCTATTTAGTTGGGAATGTTAACTTTGGTATAAAATATTAATTATAATCAACAAAACATAATCAAACTCAAAGACATTCGAAACGATACTTAACTGTCAAGCATAAATTAAGAAATACTGTTTATTTAGTTATAGTTCTAGACCAGTTAAATTATATTTACAAAGCCAGCTGACACTGGAAAACTAAATAAACTTATTCGAAATACAAATGGAATTTAAACGTGTATTGAGAAAATGATTACGTACATATGATAATCTATGTCTACAAATGTTTTTAGAAAGCTACTTGTACAAAAATCCTTTACAAAAAACACAAGAATTGCACAAAGTTTACACATATGTAGATAAAATATATGCTGGGATTTATTATAAAATAGAAACTCTAATCGACTTCACTACGGCTCTAACGAACCTCGTTACACTAGGACTACAAGATCGAAGGCTTTCGTAGGTACCAGTTTATTACAAGAGTTATTCTCTAACATTTCGTACTTCAAGTACTACAAAAATCAAATGGAAAACCCGATTCTTTTCTCTCCAGAACCAGAAAAAATATTTTTTCGATTAAAAGTAAGGATGATTCCAGTTTTGCGTATTTCTTAAAAATAGTGTCATATATATTCTTTATCGCTTTCTTATAAATTAAATATTCAAATCAATTCTTTAAATTATTCCTTAAAAGGGAATAAAATGGTTCGGTATAAGGGATTTATTCAATTGTAGTTTAATTTTTTTTTAAATATTGGTTAATATTTCGATTACTAACAATGCAGTTTAACTTAGAAGCACAATTATTTTCGAAATAACATTGAATAAGTATTTAAGATAGGACATTCTGTTCTGTTGTCAATTGTATAAATAAAATATTGGAAAAATATTTGTTATATACGGCAGTATATAATTTGCTACTAATAGTATCATATATATTGCACTATTTAACTATAATTAGGCCGGGTTAGCGTAATTTCACAGAAATCTAATTCACTAACGTTCAAATCATATATTCCGCTGAGATTACTACCACAAAATTCGTTTAAGAATCAATGATTAAGTAAACTATTGATTAACTATTTTTGTTTTTCTATGATATTAAAAATTCGCGGCATTTTTTAAGTCTTAGAACCGACAAATTGAAACTAATTTTCAGTACTATGTTTTAAGCACACATCTTTTAAAACTAACAAAAACTCGCAAATAGCCGCGAATACTTCAATAACATTAAAAAATAAACTCCAAAACGATCAACTTTAGCTGTATGCATATACCAATTAATAGTTTAAGCGGTGGAATCATTTGTAGTATTGGGTATAATAGTGGCTTCTCGTCTTCTTTCTTTGCCCACCGCAGCTAACTCAGCCTGCAGAGTCATCACTCGTTCACGCAAAGACTTAATCTCGTTTTGCCATGTCTGGAAAAATATATTAAAACTATATTGTGGTATATGCAGATGTATTATTAATAATAATAGCAGATATTGTTATTTTTGATGAAAGTTTTCTACTAATTCTCTATTTTAAAAGATATATGGAAATAATATAGTCGACGTCTTAATGTAATAAACTATAGCATTTTCATGAGAATTTTTCGTATTTTGTAGGCTATATGATAAATAAAAAGGTATATATTACTTATGTGTAAGAATATAAGGATAACTTACAATATTCTGTTTCAAAAGGTCCAATTTATCGTTCTTAAGCCGGCACACCTCCTGCCGTAGCTGATCGGCGTCTCTCGGAGGCACCATGGCTTCTCTATTATTAGCTGCGCCTGCTTCAGCTGACGACATGGATTCTAAGCCAGTGTCGCTGTCCACATAAACACCGCCTGCAAGTGAAATCGTAAGATTTAGTAATAAATATAGCTGTAATAGATACTCTTATGAATTATTCCGTTATATTTATAACCACTCAATTTATAAAAAATGTTTTAGAACACTACAAATCTATTGATTTGTACCTCTAGTGTTCTAAAACATTAATTATTATTTATTAATAATCGCATAAAGCGTGAATGATAAAATCAGATATAATATTAGATTTAGTATTTATAGATCCAAAGGCTTTCTTTTACAGTTGGGCAGATTGTTATTTCGAATTGAACTAGGTATGATGAACTACGAGGTATACTTCTTATAAAAACACAGATCTAACTACGACAGTCTACGCAATGTGCAGCTAATTATATAGACCATTTAAAAAGAATTCCCTTACTGTACTGGCAACATACTATAATTGTTACCTGTTTGTAGGCATTTAGTAGTTGATAAATCGATCCAAAAGATGGCGCTGAAGGAAATTCTTTATAAAAGTCCCATATACTACAATTGTTTCAGTGCCGGAATGCAATTATATGAACAGGAACTAACCTGTTACATTTTTACCATAACTGAACCAGTCCTTGTCATCTAATTACAAAAAGAATTCCATGAAATATCTATAGTGGACAACGGAATGCGTTTGTGTCTGGCACTTAAATTTTTGTGTTCTAATATAACAAATGAATATCATTCATTGTTTTATACATTTAATGGTTAAAATGATTATTATTTAATAGGAAAAAAATGTAAATAAATCTGGTGGTTCGAACTACACAATAATTGTAAAACTTGGCACGTAAAATACAAAAAAAATGTAATACAAGTACTAGAGTTTTGACTTTACTTGATTAAAAGAGAATACGAATGAAGTGTTATATCTATAGACTACATAATGGCAAATTAGAATAATCTAATATTTTAGTTGGTGGTTTATTAAACTAAATTAAGTAGTATTGATAAATATTTATTTCTGGTTATTATGATATCATACATAACGTTCGACTACCTACTAACTTAAGAAGAATTGAGTTGATTATACTAAGAATTATTTATAAGTATTCACCAAGAGGATCAAGATCCACAGAATTCAGGCTGGAGTCGTCACTGTGATCGTGCAGTGGTGGGCGTGGCGCAGCAGCTCTTGACGTCACATCCGGGCTAGACTCACCGGAACCAGAACCACCGGCTGACCGGACTGACACTGCACTGGCAGATGAAGATGGTATCGATGTCTTCGATCGACCGCTCTGGAATAATTTATTTGGCCTTTTATTAACAACACAATTTTAAGATTATTGAAACAATTAATTATACGGTTTAACACTTATTCAAGATCCATCTAATAATCTATTTCAATCGCAACACAGGAATCAACCAGACATTTGGTTTAAAGTCCCACCACTTTATTTAAACCCAAACTGAAAAAATCGCAGTAGCCTCACGCATTTCATCTAATGCTCAATACGCTTGTAAAACTTAGACGTAAGAATGGATATTATGAAGTTTATACTTACATTTGGTGTTGGTATGTCATGCGCTAAAACTCTCTTACACGCGTTATTTTTATTACTATCGCTGGACAGATTCGTGTCTACACTCGGTGATCTAAAAAAGAAACCAAATTATATTAACGTAAATGTATAAACCCACAACAGCGCTATCTGTTGAAAGAAAACTAAACTCAGCACAACTACACCATTGTTTAAAAGCAAACACTAGATGGCGGTAAATTTAATAAAAGGTTTTTTTAAACAATCGTGTTATTAAAAGAAGCAATTACATAACCATTATTCACCTCATTTTCGAATTATATATGACTTTTCGAACTGTATCAAATATCTTGGTAGCCGGTCCGTCTTGTTTCGGCGTTCCTTCAGGCTGTGGCGAAATTGCACCTATATCACATCGCGCCCCCGTACCAAGAAACTCAACAGTCTTATCCTTCAACTTTTCAGCCAAAGACTGAAGTAACGACATACGGGTTCGTTGCTCGAGTTCGGCAAATTTCTTTGCTTTGTAGCAAGCATTCTCAGCGTTTATTAACTTGGTAAGGAGGAAGTCTTTGAATTCACGGCCTTTGCGGAATACAGAAGGCTGAGGGAGAGTCGGCCCGAAAAATGGTACGTCCCCACGAGCTGTGACGCCCACTTTGTACCTGGAACATAACACATAACAATGAATTCCCGTAACTCCCAGAGGCAATACGTTGTTAAATGCAGGTTCATATCTGGCTATGGAGATATTTTGTTTTATAAAAAATCGACCATAATATAAATCGGTAAATGTTAAGATAAACATAACTTCCGTCAATAGATACATTGCTATATGAGCATTAATAATAAATTACAATTTAAGTGAAACACATCAATCATTAAAACTATAATAAGAAATCACCAATATTTAACACGGTAAACATTTTTATAAAAATGGAGCTACAACTCCGCAATTGTTTTGCATATAAATTGCCTAGAGAATTTCTCGTCCCATGACCTATGGGCGAGAAATTCTTCCCGCTCCCTAATGCAAATATAACTTTCCCAACTACAATAAAGTTGGGAAAAGTTACAATGTATACTATATTTTAAGTAGTTCTTAATTTAAATAAATATATATAGTTAGCAGATCTCTATTATATACAATTTATAAAACAACAAAAAAAAATGTTTCGTATAAATATTTAGATTAATTTTATTCGTACCTGGTCTCCCCTTCGACTTCGATGGGTGTTACCACGATAAATGCGTGTAAGAAGTGTGAAGCGATCATATCGGGTGTGAACGGGGTAGGTCTTTCCTGTAAAATTATTTATATTATTACTCATATCAGCGTGACTACATATCATCTATTCACAATGAAATTCCAAAATTAAATTGCGATTTTTTATGAAAGATTTCAATATTTTGTTAATTTTTAACTTAACATTATATCCTTCACTCTGTATATTGCACTAACCTGAAACACAATAGCAACAATGTCATTTCCGACATGTCTCTTTCGTTGTAATTGCTGTGCGTCGCCCGCGGTGTGTGGCAGCAACGGCGCTACGTGAAACATAATCTCGCGATCATAAAACCTTTCGTATACCGCTTCCGTACCCGTGTGTCCGTTCATAATATCCAGACCGCCTCGGTAGCCTGGATGGAAAATTTTAAAATTAATAAGATCCAAATATTAAACTAGGACTTATTTTATGATAATCTATTAACATGTCACATATTTTATTTTGTCAAATATGTGTGTTCGTTGTTTATCACAGGCAATTCCTTACGGCGTGAAAATTTAACTGACTATACAGGGATATTTCAGCAGATGCTAACCTTTATGATCTTTCAACTTAATCCGCTGTCCCAACATTTCCAAAAACTCATCAAACACTGGAGAAGTTTCATTATTCCCGAATAAGTCCTCCTCGGTCGTCTGTCCATACTTTTGGTAGAGCACACCGAACTTAAAGGTGTTGACTAAAACGTGTTCATCATATGCGGCTATCATGGATGATGCGTTCAGACACATGACCGCTGTGAAGTTATCTACGTTCACTTGTTCGTTCAGCATTTTCGCCATTTTGAGCGGTGGGGGCACATTGCCAGCATCTGGGAAAAGGATGGTTTTTAGTAGCAGATATAACAATATATTATTTATAATCTTTTATAATAGGTTAATTGCTGACATTAGGTCTGAATTTCATCGCCGACTAAGCAATCATTCTTCGCAAGTGATTTAAGTATTCTTCACATTAGATTTTTTTTTTATAATTTTAAAAATAGAACTGCTTATGCGTTAATTCTATTAAGATTAATTTTACTTATAGTGTATGTTTATATATTCAGCCGTGTGACCATGAATATCGCTGGGTATAATAAAGCCAAATAAAATTTTGGCACGTTTGGTAGCATAAAAATGAAGTAATTTCTAAACAGACTTCATTTATTCGCTCATAAAATTGGGCGTGTACTTATAATGAAAATAATTTTGTACTTCTAGTAATACACTCACTTGTAATAGGTATAAGACCATGCATTGTTTCGGTACGGAGTCGCAGAAGAATCCTGGTATGGTCCTGACCAGCCATGTGTTCGTTTTTCAGGGACATCACTACTGGACCCAGGCTTGCATCAAACCCGACCAAGTTGATGTGTTCCTGGAAATATAGATAATTAAATAATTAGTAGTCTCTGGCTTGCAAAAGTGTCATATTATTAATAATTAAAGGCAGAGACATGGCTTATACAATAATCGTGTTTTTTACATTAAGTAATTAACTAACCACTATTAACCTCATTTTCGAAGTGTATATGACTTTACCAACTGTACCAAATGTCTTAATAAATCTTCTATAATTTATAAAATCTAGAATTTTGAGAGCGAGAAAGAAACAGCCTCTCGCTGACCACAGTTGATTCAAAGCACTCGGAACGTTATGAACGTAATGTTTGCGTTTTATTTAAAAATAAAAATTATTTACTATTTTTTTTTAATTAAAATATTTATTCACGCTATCCCATTCCCTGGAAACTGTGAATATTGTTTACAGGAAAACCACAATACATCAACCTGAATTAATTAATCGACTAATTAGTATTATCTAGAGGTCACATTTAATTAATATGTACTTATTATTTTGTATGTGTATTATTATTATAACTATAATATAATAATAGTATATAACTATAATACTAATTGTACAGGAATATACAATTAGTATTATAGTTATATTTAATATTTTTCCTAGTTTTAATTCAAAAATGTTAAGATTTAACGTCATATTGTCTATATAAAGAAAAATAATTGCCGAGAAGCGATATACGTAACGCATGATTCAGAATTACCTAAGATTTGCGATGATGTCATTTACATGTAATTGTTAACTTGTCAGCCAATGAAGATTGACCTATCACACCTCGGTTGCCTAGTCTAATGGTCGACAGCTTTGAATTGCATCATTTTTATTAGTGATTGCCATTTTTATTAGGTTAAGTGAACAAATGTCTTCAACGTCCCATTTTTCTACTAAAAGAATATGTGATTTGTTGTAATAAAACCTGTATGCCTCGAACTATGAATGTATTTTGATAAATTTATTATTACGTATACGTAAGAACTCATTTATAGACGGTCTGTTAACTCAAGTTAACCTATTTATAATACCTTACAAATTCATATTATAACAACCAAGACACGGCCAACAAACGGTAGTAGCGGGAATCGATCCCGGTAAGCCTCTATTCGCTGCCGGTATGGTGAGCATTGCGCTACCTAGGTATTTTGTAATTAATATCATAAATTCATACACATACATTATAGTAATTTCAATACAACCGAGACGCAAATTTTTAATTATCATCAAATTGTCGCCAGGAAGCAAAATCACCTTGTAACATTCGCTATTTAAACATTATTTTGTCAGTAATTTAGAAGGACACTTGTTTAGGAAATTATACGAACAAAGTTCATCGTATAAGGATTTTAAAAGTGTAATCAGAGTTTATCAAATCAAATGTACAATATGTTATGTGTAAAACGACAGAAACTACAAAACTATTTATCTTAATTGTTTTTAGTTAGTTTATAAAACGATTACCGGTATGACCAGGATATTGCTGACTAAATGTGATGTTAGCGACAGTTATAAATCGGACAAGGTCTGCAATTGTTTTAATTTTGAGGGTCACTTTAATGAACAAAGGGCTGCCATGGAAGCTATTGAGAAATGTCTATTTCCCATACAATTGTTATTTGGCCAAGGAGAAGATATTTATGGGCCTGTTTCACTGTTCAGTTGTGTAAGTACAACTAAATATAAATACGAAAATGGACCTTCCAATTGGGAATTCAATTGGAATCAACTTTTAACTAATGTACTGTTTTGTCTCTTTTTGGACGTTGTGATGAAAAAAGACCAAATGGACCGGTGCAATAGCACCGTTATACATAAAACTATCTATGTTATATCTATGTAGTGTTTAAAATATTATAGAATATAAATATAATAATTAATTTCATATACGAGAAGTCCTTAGACAAAACTTAAGTTAAAGTTAAGTCTTAATATTTAAACAAATCAATAAGCGTTTTCTAAGCATTGTGTTTTGACGGATGATCATAAATAGAACTATGAATAAGTATAGGAGACGTGATCGATTTAATAAATCGATTGTGTCTCGATGCTTAGTGTTTCCTTTTGTAATCGAAGCATCTTCTGCCAGGAAGTCATTAGTACTTCTCCAATTAAAGAAAGCACAATTCATTTGTAAATGTCGAAGGAATACCAAGAGAAATAGACTGAATGGTTTCATGATACAACTATAGCATAAATGTATTCAAAGGGCTGTCTGTAAAAAGTTAGCATCATTGCACTATTCTTAGTTCTATTTATATCGATTATTAGTTATCAAATATAAGGTGTAACATATCTAAGATGTGCGGCAAATTTATTATAAAGTATTTTTAAATGTAGCATAGTAAGTGTGTTATAAAGTAATTTCGTCTTAACCAAACTCAGAACAACTAATTATGTATCTACATATTAAGATTTACACAGACACCATATTTTTATAATTATTAATGTAAAGTAGCATTAAGTCTGTTCCTGAGTGTATTTGACTGAGCATCAACTAGCTACTAGACCATAAAATAACTAATGGCATTCCATGTCGAGTACAATTTAAAGTATTGTACATATAGCCTGTGACTTTAAAATGGATGAACAAGTTTCAAAAACATATAATCCTTTATTAAACATATTATTATAAAATTCAATTTTCGAACTGTGTTGATAAAGTGTTCAAATTATTGAATTACCTATAAGAATGAAAAAAGAAATAAATTCAAATTTTAATTTCGAAAACTTAAATGAATAAACTTTACATCGAATTTGTTTCCATTTATAATATCGATGGTACAGGAAATACGCACACAAAGTTGTACCATGTTAGAACTTTGCTTTGAAACGGATGAATGCTATAAAAATTTTACGAGTGTCATTACGCAACATTATCATGAAGAGCGGTTTGGTTTAAGATTTGAAATCTTCAATGGTTGTCCTTTTTCATGCTGAAGACGTAAATTGAAAGCTAAGGACCGTAATTGTAGGGACGTGAGGCTAATGTTCCCTTTTACTGCCTGATGGATCATGTCATTGGCTCGGGATTCTTTTGGGAAGTAAACATTCCATCAATGACAATCTGTAGAATGACATGCCACTTTTTATCTTTACATACTTTATTAAATCGTTGTGTGGCAAATGTAACTATAGATTGGGAGACGTTAATAAAGTTAAAATAAAATTATACTGCGCAGGAAAGATCTTTAGGATCACAAACAACTATATTAATCATTCAGCGGTGTGTGGGTGAAAATGTAATTAATGCGTTACAATTTGAGTGTTAGAACAACATGCATATTAACGTGAACCAATTTAATTGCTTCGTAATTTAACAATAAACAGTAGAATTTTTGTTGTGTAGATGAAAACAATATAATATACTTAATAAATGCTGTGTATCGTATTAATACGTGATGCAATGATAATATTTTCATGACGACTTTCCGAATTATTTTTATAAATATAGCCCGTAAATATCAACTCCATATGAATATATATGGTAGCTGGTGATATTTAAAGGTGACATCTTTCGCTATAGCCTGAATACGGTTGTTTGGAGTTTTATACACTATAATATTAGGCAAACTGAAAAAGGATTTTTATACTCAGATAATCTAACCAACGACTTTACGCCCATGGTGATTTGCAATTCGAAGGAATTGTCCTCGAACCAATTTCTCGTTATGAAAGGCTTTGCTTATTTCTCTGCCTTTTGTGCGGCATCTGTCTTCGTCACAGATTTAAATTACTTTACGGGATCGATCATATGTCATTTCATCTTAAAGCAATAAGGTATAAGCAATAAGGTTTTATATCTGTCGTTTTCATTCGTTAATTTGGATTATTATATAAGAACGAGATATGAATTTATAATATAGAGTTGTTTCTCATATTGACATTAGGAAAGAGTTGTTTAACATACTTTTGTATATTTATAAAAAATAAACTAAAAAAATAGCTTGACTTTAATTAAAATTTATGGCAACAATATTATTCTCACATCCCATACACTGTATGATTGAGTTGCAACTTTCGCAATTGTACAAGACGCCGTAATTAAAGTTTGCCGACACAGAGTTCATCAGTGTTGCCATAACATTTGCATTATGAGAAAATAATTGTTAATATTCTAGTCTTTGTTAGAGAGGAGCTTATGACGCGATTAAAAAGTTTATATTCTGTTTACGCTCTTTGATGTAATATTGATTAAATAAAATACTTCCAAAGTAGTTCCATATTTGCCCAATGTAGAAATCTAAATGTTAGCAATATAAAAAAAATATTCTTCGATGGGTACAAAGTTTTGAGTATAAGACAGAGCTACTTATCAAATATATGAAACACAGTAATAGCAACTTGAGCAAAACCTTTTTATTATTTTTTAAATACTTATATATAAGTAAATATATGTATAAATACATATCATATTCTTTACCATCTCTAAATTATATCATTGTTACACGTGTCATCTAATGTATTCTCAAACACAGGCCATGCCTAGCTGAGACCCAAACCTTCGATGTAATCGAGTAATTATACGATTAATAAACGATTATTATTATTATAGTATACGGAAATACATTCAGTAAAATACAAGTTCAATAGGTTACGGTGACGCATCGCGAGGGTTAGACCAGACAAATGAGATAAAAGCCGATAGAGGAGGGTTGACGCGTAGCAGGTATTATGTTTAAGTACGGTAATACGTTTAACGACGCGAATTCGTTTACCTTAATTTATTGCTGATTATATAGATTTCAAGTTGGCAGCGAAATTGAAGCTTATTTTTAATTTAAATTATATTATACATCGTAGTGTAGATTCGATAGCATGTAATTTCAGAAGTATATTGTATAAATTATGACAAACTATACAGTATTATTTACATTAGATATATGGAGAATATTTTATATCTATTCGTTTTGTTTTAAATATGGAAATATATTATAATTTCATAGGAAGTAACCAATTGCAATCGGACCTAAGGGTGGAAATGCGTTCAGACCATTTTGTAAACTAAATTCAATTTATTACAATTTCCCTATAAGACGTGCATAATCCCGTGGTAATCGTGCTATAAGATTACGCACGATAAAGCCGAGCACACACGGCCGATATCAAATTGCGGCATAATTCCGTAATCGGCTTCATCTACAAATAGGGTTGCCAGATTGTAAATTAACAATGCGAAATTTTATGCGTATAACATGAGTTACTTAGTACAATTTCATTAATGAATTGTCTATTACAAGATTATAAATCAGTAATCTGTTTTGTTATTTTATATTATATAGATAGATAGAACAAGAAGCAACACCTTCATCTCCGTCCGTCTTTTAACATATGTGAGGTAAAAGTATTAGTCTCAAGCAGTATTCATTAGTATTACTCACAAGTATTGTATTGAAACAGTGCGTAACAAACAGTAGGGACAACCCTACTTGATCCTGCCTCGCTCACTAAGCGTGAAGCTAGACGGTTCCGCGTGAAGGCAGACGATTTTTCCCACTGTCGTTAGAGAATTTTCGTTACGACCACTAACGCATCAGTGATTACTTTTATTAAAGAGAGTTATGATTAAAAATTAACAATTTCAAGTATGCAGTCTTAGTATTTCAGTTTTCTTTAGTATGCAGTCTCATTGGAAATATTTACTATAAAAGTACTAATTAAATACTCCACACATTTATTGAATTGAAATTTATATTTTAAAAAGAAGCGGCCATCTTGAATGTAAAAAGAAGTAACTGATGATCTTTGGACATCTCGGTCTTTGTTATTTTCTTTATCTTGAAATTGGAGCGACCTCTAAAACTTATAAAAACCCCAACTGGTTATAAATGTTGACATTGATTTTGACCAACGTGTGAAAATCTATAATTTCGTAGAAATAATTACGAGGCTACAAAGATAAAAAGAAAAAGTAAGCCTATAGAGCGTGGGTATGGGAAGGTTCACACGTGTGGATAATAGTAAGTAATAACTTGTCAAATGTAGATCTTAACTTATGCAGTGTGATAAACGATCGCGTTCATACATACCGTATCGAAAAGATTATGCGTAAATGCAGTCAATAACCCAAAAATTTTAATCATATATATTGTTATATTTAGCAAATACGTTAAAGACCTTCTTAATGATTGTCGCACTTTAGTTTTTGTGTTATGATTCATTAGTATATTTATTTTTGATAACAAGATCAGTGTATTTAAAAGATTTAATTGATGTACTCAAACGTCTCTTTCTTTTAAGTGCTATTTACTGTGTTTTGAAAAGAGACAGAAGAATACTTTAGATTAAACTAACTAATTTTTCGTAAGACATTCAGCTTGATAACACTTTAAATTGTAATTGTAACAAAGGCTTTTTAGATATTATATATACGATAATAGGTTGTATCGTCCATTGAGGGCTAATGACTTTTATTACTTTTTGAGCATATTTAGTGAACAGTAACATTCTCAAGTTTAGTCGTTTGAGTTTATCTCAACGAAGCACTATGGGATTGGGTAAAAAAGCTACAGCAATCTTGTAAAGAACTGCCAACTTGCTTAAATACTAAAATAACAGATTATTAAATGATTCATATGAAAGCTTCACGACCAGTTTTTCTTGTTATTGCGGAAAAGAATCTGGAAGGTCAGGCCATAAAGGACATCGACACTTTCATTTTATGTCAAGGGGAGCGTGATCAAGTATCGGCGTATTGAAAATAATTAACGAAAAATACCATACAGACTGCGCGGCGCGTGAAAATGTCAAGTGCATTATCACTTGAAACTATTAATATCGAGACCTTCCCTCAATGGCGTCATAACTTCAATATATATTAAATGTTTCCTAGATGTACAGCTTAAAATAGATGAATTAACATAAATAAACTTAACACTGATGTCATTTAACTCAGATGTAATAAAGGATTGCAGAATAAATATATCAATATATTAATTTTATATTTAAAGTATGACAGTTCTGTTAGCACATATAAAACGAGCTAAAAATACATCACCTTGGGGCTAACCGACCGTGTGTGAAATGTGTATACTTAAAAAACTACATTACCCTCATGAAGGGTTGGTTAATGTCATAAAATGTACAAAATGGAACGTGAAATAATATAAGTCAATAAGTTCTGTTCGTGTTGAGTGTTTTATTTCTGTATGAATATTCGTTATTTATCTTACCTTTCCAAGAAAGAACCGCCTGTAGTACTTGGCGGTATCGTCTGTGTCTATGTTGGGTCGCCTGGACACCTGCTGTGGTGTTCCAGGTTGGGGACGAGGCTCGTTGTCTTCATCTGAAGGATTTTCATCCACGCCATCCGCCCAATAACCACCTCCGGGAGGTAAGACTACTGTTGGGGGAGTACCTATAAATTAAACATTTTGTATAAGACAAAGTTTGACAAATAATAGTATAGCAGACAAGATGTCATGGAAACAAAATTGGTGTTGATGGTTAACACTTGTAGTAAAACTACAGTTTATTTTACATTAATGAATTGGTAATTCCTTTGTATCTTTCTTAATATAACTTGATTACAAAAGAATGATAATCATAATGATTACTATTGCAAAATAGGACTGGATTCAATTATGAAGATAATTAATTATGATGAGTGTCTAAGTACATTAATATAATGTCAATGACATGGAGGAACTTTTTTAATAAGGCTATTTAGAAATGTACATTTTCAGTAAAATCTCGAGTTTCGCAACCGTAATGACTACTCAACAGCTTTAAACATTAATCCAATTAATTTGAATTAAAACTCTGGCAATCCTCAAAAGCGTTTAATATGTTTGAAACCGCAGAATTACTGAAATGGCATTTTTATACATGTGCTTGAAGAAACTTTTAAATCGTAAAAATCATACCAAAGACTCTAAAGTTAGTAATTAAAGCAATTAGATTAGATATTTTACGTATTCTGAATTACAGACGGTTTTTTTTTAAATACAGTGTTTTATGAGTCAACAAGAGACTTTCATCGAGTTCTGCGGAGCTTCTCGTCTTGCATCATGGATATTAAATTGTTCTAAGAGCTGGATAGATGCAGGCTTTAGAACGTGGACACAGATAGATAGTCCACATATTTTGATAGCTCGTCAGGTGATAGCTATAAGGTGTGACTTTCTTTATCGGTTTATTCTAGCGAGATTTATTTTCTCACTCTTGTCTGGTGGACCAAGCCATATGTGATCGCCGGTAATGTGTGTACGAATTGTAAATAACAAATTTTCTATTATCACAAACCCTAGCTAAATCATAAATGGGTTAACATTCAGGAAGTCACGATTATAATCGTGAGGTTTTCTTGTTTAGTTGAATCATCTTTATTCATCTCAAATAGCCTTTGTCCTTTTTTCGCAGTGCGCGTGAATTTTTTTATTTAATATATAATTGTTGAGTGTCTGTCCTGATGTTGAGTTTAATATATATTTTTGATCAAAACTGTAAACCCTATATAATTTTATTTATATAGATGATCCCATTAGGTAATTGTCATCAACAGGCAAGTTGGTGATAATCTCGAAACAATTTTTTGACGTTTTCCTTCACCGTAGATCCCACCAACAAACACTGATGCTGATTAAAAGGTAAATTCGATCCTCATTGTATTTCTCACTAAGTAATTACTTCTAATTAATATGGAACTAATCCCGCAAGTAACGATCTAGTCTAGACCATTGTAAAGTTTCCAGGCTTATGTTTCTTCGTGACGGGACGGCATTGTTCGTGTTTACTAGTGCTTTTACATAAGAGATTCCAATGTATCAAGCACATCTCATCGCGTAATTATTTAGTTTAGAATAGCGAGTTGTCATCTAATGGTGATGTCTTTCGTATTTAAATATTAACTTAAAAGTAATTCACTTGTAAATGAAAAATTGATATAACTTTGAAAGTATTGTCAAGCATCGGTAAGGCTTCAAAGTTCACGATGAATCATAAATCAACTTCGCACACATCACTGCCCAAGCGTTGTAAAGAGGGTTGCAAACTGAAAATTAACGAATACACCTTTATCAAAATGACTAGGTACTTCGCGTTGAGCCACTTAGAGGTTATGATTATTTTTAACGTAGTACTTTTGCACTTGAATTAAATAGACCAAGTGAGTTATGAACTATAAAGCAGCACTATAATTCTGACATATATGGCGGGAGAGTTAACATACACAAAAAATACTAAATTTTTTAAGTAAAAAAATCATGCTGAATGAGGTCAAGGTATATATATATATATATTGCTGAACAAGAAATCAATATGATAAGTGATTTACCGGCGCAATAACAGAACCTAGCTTAATAAAGCTGTCTCGACCCAAGTCAGGCCTCACGGGTCTTCTGCCATAAATTCTAAAGACTTTGGGTCGAAGAAATCAATATTACCTGTTATGTTTTTATTTGCAGTAGCGATAAATTATGTAAACCCTCTGTTTATGGTCATTTTTATTAACCTCATATTACCATTTTGTACTACTTTTTAATACAATACGAATGTTGATGAAAACGAATGATACAAACGTTTGCCATGTCCGATTGTGTTAAAAATGTTCACTTGTCATGTGATTCCCATTAATTTGAAGGAAAAATCTTTTGCGAGTTGTTTTATAAAGTTTCGTATATGATACATAGAACACGTCATGAGATAAGCCAAACAAACTCTGTAAATTTGAACAGATTTAGATTTTTTAATAGATTATCACGAAGAGGAAAGCTCTGAAAAACACGGTTCGAGTATTCGATTAGTAGTCAATAGCTTTATATTTTATTTAACACTGTCGAAAACAATAGCCTACTAAGTATGTCAAAAAAGACACAAAATCCTATTTAATGAAAGCATTCAGACAGAAAGTAATCTTACAAACTTGAAACTTAAATGCAGCCCTCAGCTATTAAGACATCTGCAAACAAGCGTTCCCATATACGACTAAGTCCCAGGATAAGACGGGATCTAGACTGCCTGTTATCCTGATTAGTAGGAACTAGACTAACGCTATGTTTATGAAAAGCTTATAAAAAGAAAATTTCTGATTAAGATGATAATTATGATAATTGATGATTTTATTCTTCGATATTCTTATTTTTTCTAATAGAACCACAGAGGTGTTTAATAATAAAAGTAACAACTGTTTTAAAAATTCAAACTTTATTTCGTTCTAACGAGACTATCTCTATAATTTCGAAGATTCCATTCAAACTGAACAGTGTAATATATATTATTAATGTTTAATATATGGAAGACGCCATAATGAATTAAATACCTACATGTCTTTCTTTTATTAATTGTTCTGTATTTAACAAAAACGTTTTAGGTGTTTACTTCTAGTACGTTTATTTTGATAAATATACATTCGTTAACTAAACTTTAAGAACTTAGTTCTAGTCTAGTAAGTAACGAAGTATAAAGCCGGGTACAAAAGGATTGATTTCCCAAGGCATCTCGCCACGTAATTAAATTAATGTTTTAATTAACTAGAGACAGTGGTTTTTCGAATATTTAGGTGGTTAGTTTACTCGAAAGATTCTCGGAACGGATCAGATAAACCTTTAGAAATGTATGTTGCAATTTCAAATTTAGTTTGCAGAATGTTTTTATTAACGAGCTTAAAGCTTCGCGTTAAATTAGAATAAACATTTCCTTGTCTGTTTTATTTTATTACTTTAATTTAAATAAAATTAAAGATCTAAAGAAATTACGTGAAATCTTACAAGTTGAAATTTAAACATATTATATTATTTAAAATTATTTTATTATTATAAACAATCTGAAAGGCAAAAACAAACATTGAAATTTTGTATCATTTGATGACTTTTGTTCGAAGATGGACTTAGGTGCTCCAATAATTGAATGTTCACAAATTTTTTAGTGTAAACTTTAACTGTAACTGCAAGAAGAACCGAATACATTAAATAACTTTACTATACCACCACAGATTCGCTCAATTACGTATTCTATTATTTTATCGTGAACGTATAATACTATTATTAAAAAGAAAATAAATGTCTCATAGCACTTATAGTCCGAAGATATTTTCCTCAAAGGGAAAGTTTTCTTTAAGACCGTATTATTGTTTTAATTAAAACTTTTATGATACAATTACTTTTGTCTTAAAGGACTTGCTCATAAACGTTAAAAATGACAATACAGTCTAAGTATACAATTTGTTGAACAATAATCGTTTGAAACGAGGGTTTTAAATGTATTTAAATTAATATTATACATTTTTCTAAAAGTATGTTTAAATAAACTCTAATTGCCATATTTCAAGTCTTATAACTCAATAGAATAGCTATATTGTCTCTGTTACTCTTCCGTGATATATATGCTGACAATGCGCCGGTTGATCATCATATTCCTTCTACCAAACGAGCATTGCCGAGAAGAACAGGGGTACAGATACGTTAAAAATTATACGTTTAGCCCAAATGTTTCTAATTACATAATAGTATAAGAAATTGTTAGAAAATTCTATACCTTTTCATCTAAAGCTAAGCTGTATGTAGTTTTTCAGTTTCATTTTTCTCATCGGCCATTTATGTCAGTAAATAAAGGTTTAGTTAATTTAACATGTTTTTTGACGTTCATAAGTACGTGTTGAATTGAATGTTTAAGACTTTGTTTTGTTTAATTATCGTAAACGAAGTAAAATCAGGGCCAACCCGCTCCGGTAACGAGCACGAGAGAGCAAAATTAATTAGTGTACTCTTTAATTACTGCTCCATGGATTCTTCAGGCAAATTCAGTTTTAACAAATAAGATTTATAAACTTTCCGTCCTTTATTTCTACAACATTTCAAATACATCGAAAAATTAGATATATTAAATAAAAATATTGTTTTTTAATTCATTTAATACATATTATTAACATTAACTGCTTACCGATTATTACTAGGTACGCTAACACTTCACTGATAATTGGAAGATTCAGAAACATAAAACAAATATGCTTCAGAATACAGTAAAGAAATTGATTGCTTCTATTTGTAGGTAACTTTAAAAATGTTTTTTTCAAATACTTCTTAAAACCGACTTAAAGAATCTCGTTTTCTTACCAGGTTTAGCCAGGATCTCTTCCAAAAGTCGTCTGCTGGCAAGGCAGGCGGCTGCCACCCGGCGCTGTGCAGCTACAGCTCCAGGAGAGGACGGGGCTCCATGTGGTATCCTATCCTCATACCGGTCCCCGGGGGCTGTTGCCCCACTTACTGAGACTGGCCGCCGAGTCTCACGAGATGACTGCAAAGAAGAAAATACGTTATGATAGGTCTACCTATTATCGTATGAACGAAGGTGAGCTTTGTAGACGCTGTGTATAAACACAAATTGTTTAAAGGTGTTTAAAGTTGCCCACATTTATAGCTAGAATTATAATTATAAAACAAATATACTGTGAAAGCGATTACTTTATCATACTTGGTAATTTGCTAACAGCATTTTATTATAAATATTAAAATTGAAAATATTGATTTTTGGTTTGGTTGAACGCGCCGATGAAATTCTTATTTGAAGCCATTTATAGTAACTATATATAATTAACTCAAGTGAAACCGCTGGGATCGCTAGTACATGATATATCACGTACGGATTTGATAACTTCAATCAAAATTTGATAAATTTTTGATGAGCGCAGTTGGATTCAATTCCCAATAGGCGCTAAGCCACAATAATACGTTGTGCGGGCGAGATCAAAGCGATTAATTGACTGGTTTGTTGATACTAAAAATGGAACACCATTATAATAGGAAACAGGCGGCTTTCAACGCTGGACATAATTTCTTAAAATAGTCAAATTAGACGTTATATACGATCCATTAGCGGAGTAAACCTTGGGTGCTACAATAATGTTCAATCAGTTGTCTTAAATAAACATTTCGTGAATCCTTCAGAAAGTAATGCAGGTGTTCGGAAGAATTTTTTCAGAAACTTTTGCGTGCACATGTCTTCGTATGCCTGCGATGAAAATTTTTCAGTCTTATTGCAACTAGTTCTTCCCAATAGTTTAACCCGCATTAATTAAAATACTCGGACACATTTATTATTTCAGACATTGATTCATAAAAATATGTAATTATTGCCATTATTGTATATATTATATTTGATTATATACTAATAGACTTTCCTTCTTTAGAGCTCATTTTCAGGGAATGGAATCGGAATTATTTTATCTTTGATCTAAAAATATCCGGAAACGGTAAATCTTGCGCGAAAAGTTCCCACCAACCGTCATAACTGTCAAATTTTCATGGTTGATGAAGCAATGAAAAGCAAATTAAATTTCCCAAAGTAATTTTTGGGAAGCAGGTTATGATAATAAAGCATGAAAGACATTTGATAGATCTAAGTTTATCAACGTGGATGTTTTAAACGGTCGATTTTCGTTAATGTACAGTTTAGTTAAAAAGGTTATTTTAATTTTCTTCAAAACCGTACTATAGTGCACGACATTTTGTGATGTATGATGATTGTATTTATATCAAAAACTAACGCATGGACATATTTTAGGAATACTTCATTGCAACGATTATATATATATTAAACACAAATTATCGAAAACCTGCTTAATATTTCTATACACGAAGATATCTGTATTTTTGATAAACTGGCCTTAAAAAGTCGCCGAACGTGGCTTTGTAATAAATCGTGGCGTGCCCGTAAACACCATCAAAAGTTAATGTTCGACGGAAGCATTAGCTGAACTGCTGACAGCAACTCGAAACTAGTAGTGTGGAAAATTGTTTTCAGTTTGATAGCATTAATCTAACGTCACTAACTTTGTGTTTACTTGGCTAACCCTGACTGGAAATATGTTTAAAGCTAAAATATTTGCAATGAAAATGGTAGTTTAAATTCAAAATTAAATTTCGAACGAAAAAATTTAAAGCTTGAATTAGAATTAGAAAAAGAACATAATTTTATTTACATATGACTAAACAACAACAAAATTTCTTTATTCATCTTATATGTAAAATATACTAGCTACAAAGTAAAACTGAACACAACCACAGAACCATAACTGTCAAGAATTCACATAATATTAAGAATTCTTTGATCCGCGGAAGCTGGTTTGGTATATTTTTTCTTCTCCAAGACGGGACGGGGCCACAGATATGGAACTATTTTTAATGTAACTAAAGACGTTATAAAATTTAACACACTTTCGACTTGATGATAAATTGCTCTAAATCTATGTAACAATAATATTTAAATAAAAATATATCCTAATATAATAAAATAAACATATATACCTCACGACTCTAATTTGTACGGATTTGCGCATCAAATATCCTCTTTGGTAGGGCTTCTTTCCTGTATTTGAATACGTATTGGCTGTGGTTTTGAGAAGTCTATATATAAGATAGAACATATCTATAAATTTTATAACTTAACAGGAGGCGCTAGGTTCACGATTGTTATTTTTTTTCATTGCTAATGAAACTTAATTACATAATTTTAATAATTTATCTATGGCATAAATAAATGTATGACGAAATTCAAGACCAATTAACTAATATGTTATTTTGAGAGACCCGAAGAATACGGACCGACTTTTACCAATACTTGGTAAAGGTAAAGTAAGTTTTTATGGATAGTACATATGGAGTTGCATGAAAATACAAAAGTTTTGACTATGTTAGGAAACTGAAATTATCATTTTAAATTCCAAAAAGGTTAAAGTAGAAAAATGGCATAACACATCCTGCAGTATTGTCGCTACGGGACATTCACTGTGTTCTAAATTTAAAAATATTTCGTTACATTCTTCGTAATAAATACGCTATGTCCAAATGTTTGAACGAACTGTGAAATCACGACAGAAATAGCGTTGGATTCGTCTATGCACGCATAACACGGTTCTAATTTTACAAGAGTGACAAATATAGATACTTTTTGTATCATCTAATATCATTTAAGCTATTGAAATCTCAAAACTTCTAGTAAAAATTGACGAATTGCATAATTGGAAAGCAAGATAACTAAGATATATTACTCGATTCAAATAAAAATCCGTATAAAAACTAAATTCAATTCAAGTGAAAGGTACTTGTCGCCTATTCTCGGTGAGTGATATGCTTGGTTTCACACAATCCGAAAAAAAATTGTTTCTTACAAATGCTTTAATACTACATTAGAATTGTATCCATAGAGCAATTGAAAATACCAACAGTAGTCTTCAAGTGTTTTACTTTTCCGTATATAATATGAGAAAATATTTCCCAGTAGCAGGAAGTGGAAAGGCCGCTCCGTGATTGGTTCGTGATGGGAAGTAAATTGCTTCGATGCAGTCTACGTTCATATTGCAACATCGGAAATGTGCGATGTTCCTTATATTGAGAAAAACTGTACATCGCATTGTAAAAAGTTTAACATATATATACATACCTTTAATTTGCGACCACCATAGCTATCACGATTAGTTACACTAACTTCTGTGTATTTGTTTGAAAATCTCAGACCATTAGCACGCAAAACTCAGATATTTCACGCGTTTTAATAATTGGTTCAACCCATGAATGTTATCAGAGGGCATTCCCTTCTTAAGGAAATTGAATTTTAATAAAAAGCAGTCATCCAAACGGCGTTATAATTATATGAAAGATATACAGTGTACAGATGAGAAAACTGAATGAAAATTGTGAAATGTTTACATAAAACCCGAGCCAATCCAAGACAAAAATTCTAATTATACATTGCTTACCACTGGTTTAACTCTTTGAATTAATATGGTGTATAGAGTACTGTATAAAGGTTCATGATGTGATGTTGATTCTCAAATTAAATTTTCACAAATTTAGAAAATCTGTTATAATACCGTAAATATTTTTATAATTATTTATTTATATAGTAACTGAAAACTTAAGTCAGAAATACAAATATTACATAATCGTATACACCTCAATAAGTACGAGAATGTTTTGTCTCAATTACATCTAAGAGATACGATAAGGACAAAACAAACGATAGCTCTTGGAGGATTAGGGCCTAGTATGTTATATGGCTAAGGTAATTTAACATGTACTAAATTGTACTTATATTATGTAGAAATATAAGGGTGCCATTAAGGTTAAAAAATCAGGTTACACAAACAACAAGGCACATAATAATGAAGTAATGCCCAATTTGCTTAAGGTTATCTTTATGGGATAGGTTAGGCCGTAATGACTCATAGTAAATGGCACGATCCTAATAAAGCTAAACAACGCTATCAATCTACAAACAGCCGATAAACGATAACACGAAATGTAGTACAAAATGTTGGAAACTTCATTAAAACACTACAGCCTATTTTTTTAATTATGCCGTGTGTAACATAATAATAACATAAAGATGACAAGTCAAGTCACTGCATTTCACACTTGAATACAGACACAGATAATTTGATTTTAAGATCTTTGTATATTTTTATTTTTATTTTCCGTTTCATTGATCCCAATAATAATAATTAATTGTTGATTTTAATCTCTTTATGAAAAGGATTTTTTCTATTCACGAATGAAAGTACTGGTTTAAAGTTAACAGGGATTAATGTTTGTCGAGATAAAACTGTACAAAATTCTTTCATTATAACCGTAGCAGCAAGCGAATCCGCGTGAAGACCATTTCTCTCACGTACATTGCAGTTAGAATGTATTGTTTGAGCCCCACTGCCTACTCCATTGTCGAGATAAAGGTGTATCTAGACATAACGATTGTTCCAAAGGGTCCCAACGACTGTATTATTCACAAAGAACATAGCGGATTTTGTCTTCAGTGCGAATTTCCTTTTTCATAAAACAAATTTGTACCATTATGTAGTGTATTGCTCCTGAACGTAAAAATTGTATAAATTTTACTTTAAAAAATGGAGCGAAGTATCGTGGCGCGCTACATTTGCTGTTTATATGAGCACAATAACCACTGACTCATAATAAAACTCAAAAATCAGAAGTCACGCGGTTGTAGAGTCAATATTTTTCGAATCTATGAATCTTTAGACACAACCATTTTCACTGTGAAATACGTGCAACTTAATTGCGGCCCGAAAATAAAACATCGCTTGAAATGAAAATAACATTTCCAACGCAAATGAATACAGCTAGGAATAAACAAGGAGTTGTTGACATAATTTCGACGTGAAAATTTTCTAGCAAGTTAACATTGAAGGGTTAAAGGGCACTTGTCGGCTCTTCGTACCGTAACTACGTTTATCGAGCCGGTAAATGAGCATTGCTTTAATCAGTTTTGTTAGAATAACGAACGATGGTCAGAAATTTTATAGGTTCTATTTCATCCTCCGAAGTCTGATTAGTATTATTCTATCTCTTTATATTTAACGATGAAATCTATAGTGCATTTAACAAACTCCATTGTTTACAAAACACGTTAATAAGCGGCTAAAGCCCATTGTTATCTTTAGACATGGAAGAAATATTCAGCATTCTATTTCGCGAGTGTGATCCTCCCACTTGCGATACCATCATGTAATTGTGGCTTCAAACGCGTAAGATTTTGCGGAATTTATATTATGCTAATTTCTATAAGAGATAAAGTTCTAAATTTAGCTTTAGCTAGAAGAAAATTGTTCATGCAATAACTCATTTACAAAACGGATTTTACTTTCCAATACATTAGTTATTAGTGAACTTATTTTTATGTATTATTGGTATTAGATTCTTAAATTTATTATTCTTATCCTTTTTAGTAGAATAAAGATTAAGATAAAAATTTGGATGTTGAATTTGATGATCACTTCTACTCTTAACCGAATTGACTAGCAAACTCTATTTGGATTTGGAAACGGAGTTCATGTTGTTCAAAATGTTCATCCAAAAATGTCTGCTTTTGCACTTAGTCGGAACTCGGGGTCAACGCTTTAATACTTGACCTGCTCGAGTGACGAACGTTCTAGAACTTTAAGCTATTATTCTTAACTTTAAAGAGCTTTGATAGCTAGACTTTTTTTAGATATTATATTTTAAGAACATTGCTTTATTGTTAACTATAAATAATAATAGTATGGTGTAAAACTAGCCACGTTTATTTGTTTGACTATAAGTGAAGATGTATTAAATCCAGACTTTCGTATTCCAGTTACCCCAATACATACCACTGTTTTGACATTACATGACGCAAATCGGCATCCATTGCGTAATACTCTTAAAATAGGGCTACTGCGAAATTTTACTTGCTTCTGTAGAAAATTCTCTTTGCTTTTCACGAACGGTATTTATTCTTATATTTAAAGCGTTAATAGCAAGCAACCTTAATTGTTTTGATTCAGCAGAATTTTGAATGTATTAAAAAATCATAGTATCTTTTAGTATTATGCTTCAATCTTTAGAATAAATAATTTCAGATAAATTGCGGTGTTTATTTTAAATAAACTTCTTTTACAATAAATATTTATTTATTATGTCTGAATACTGATATTATTGCCGATTGCACACAAGTACTCATCTTACTTAATGTTATAAATTTAGGTAAACATATATATGGATAGATTAGATTAGATAAGTTTACCCATAGATTATAAATCTTATTTAAGTAATTCATGTAATATTCCTTGAAAATTAAATTTCTATAAACATTACTTATCAGATGGGATAGTTTATTTATCGGGAAGGAGTTTGAATTCGTAGCATCACGCTACGGAATTAGGTACAACCAGTTGGATGAGTTTGCTATAAGATAAAGCCAATCTAAAACAGATAAACGTACGAACATCAAGTGTAGTCATACCTAGATTGATTTATACTCTAATGAGAATGAATTTTCAGCGAGACTATCATTAAATCCTTGGTAATGAGCCACTTCGCTATACAGTGCTCCCAATCAAATTTCATTCTGAATAGAACACAAAGGCACAGAAATTGCGTCATTGTACCGATACACAAATATGCATTTTGCAGAAAGCAGAAAATATTGGTACGCGAAGTAGATCAACTCAAAAGTTGATATTTGTATTATTCAAACTGCAGAATTAGGCATATGTTTAATACACAAACCTATGGTTATAGTTCGCGTAGACACCATTTATTACATCATTTGAACATATTTTTCCTCTGAATGGGGCACTCTCTCCTGCTTAAACCTGTAGTGTAGGTACACTTGTTGAGTGTGTAACATAAGTGAAAACATATAACGGCAACAACACATTTACTTGGTAATGGTAATGGTAATGTAATGGTCTGGAATATTCTATGGAATTACGCATTACCAAAATCTTTTCCACTATCGTCAAAGGTAAAGAAAGTGTTTTGTCCGGCTATTAAGTGAGTAAACGTGAGAAAGTGCCAACAGGTTGGTCACGACAAATACCGCTATGTGACACAGATTCGTAGACGCATAAGGTACCTTCGGTAAAAGCCATGATGGATATGTTAATTAAGAAATGTACTTCATTTTGAGACACCTCGTTGAGACAACATGAGACCATTGCTTTCAGATCTGAAATATGAAATTATGTCATAATAACCTATAGTAACCTATAGTAATCTATAAGTATTTTCTTACTGCGTGTACAATACATCCGATATCAATATAATTTTGAATAAACAAGGATCTTTAAAGATTAAAGCGTTCAAAGATTAATTCTTCAAAGATGGGCCAATATAGAACAAATACATGTGTCATATTTGTTAAATCATTTCTCTTCATTATTTATATGTTATAACGTACTTTGATACCGTATGTTTGTCCCATTTAAGATTTAAACCAGCTTGAAACACGAGAGCTCGCCTCCGCCGGTGCATTCAAAATACAAAACATAAAACAATAGCTTAAATCTGACAAAAGCCAACGTGCACAATGCAGATAACAGAGGGATATTATAAACCCGTAGACAATCTAGACATGAGTCGTGACTGCATCTAGTATTGTTGTCAAATTAACTAGTTTTGCGTGAAATTATTGATGATGAAGGCTTGAGATCAATCCCAAGGAGCGTTTTAAAGTTCGATTTTAAAATTGAACTTGATATATAAACTTAATAATAAAAAAAATTGGATAGAGTTTTTGTCGGAAAAGATTCCATAGACATTAACATTTTAACACAGATTAGCATTTATGCACGGGATACTTTTTTTTCTTTTAATTTACATTCTTCTATGCCATAAATAATATGCGTAGTTTTATAGCTTTGGTTAGGCATAAACTTTGCTGGTTTCGTGTGTTTTTATCTTAATACAATAAACTGCATAATTTAAAGTTAATTGATAGATAGGATGTAAAAACCAAGCAACATTTTATACATTTCTATTGTTAAGAAAAATAATTATTTGGTTTTCGTTCTATAAATGCTTACAATTTTTGCGACATATTTGACTTTATTTGTTATCGACAACAGATAAAGTCAAATATGTCGTTCTCATCGAATAAGACCACGAAGTTGCGAGCGGCCAGTAAGCCTTTAGTTTGTACTACATATAATATAGAGTATATTGCTCCTACACGATTGACTCAGCAGTTCATTAGAGCACTTTATTGCATCCAGCGAAAGCAAATACTGGATTTAATAGTTGAGTATATCAAAATTGCAGACGCGTACATTTATATAAATGAAAAAAATCTAATAATAACTAAATTAAATTTTTCAGGGTTATTTATTCAAGTGAATATAATAATTATATATCACAGTAATTCAATACATGTTGCGCACTCATAAACATATTGTTTTTCAAGTACATAAGAGTTAAGCCACAATTCAAGGTGAGCTCAATTTGATACTTCTGATGTTATGTAAATTCATGCGAAAATTAAAAGTAAAACATTATTTAAATTAAATTTAGAATGTTATATTGAACAACACTTTCTATATCTTACTTTTGGTAACGTGCAACTATGGGCAATTTTTAAAAAGTACACTATCTCAGAAAATATTTATTGAAATTACATGTCGACCAATATTTGTTTAAAATTATTTTATTAAAACGATAATAACTTATAATATTGTAATAAAACAATACATGGGAAAATAAATTGTAAATGTAAAAATACGTAGGATATTCGAATATCAAGTTTATAAAAAAATCAAATTATGAATCGCTATGGAACAAGCGTATAAAAGGTTCTAGTAAGTCAAATATTAACGAATATTATAGCTACGCCATACGAATTTTTTTACTTTTAAAAGGAAAAAAATTCGTCTCAAATTGTTTTCTCGTAACAATAATCACTGACACGTTTTAATTTCTTTAAGAAATCATTATTATCATCTTATACATATATGAAATTCTGGTGTCACAGTTTTCGTTCCCATACTCCTCCGAAACGACTTGACCGATTCTCATGAAACTTTGTGTGCATAATGGGGATGTCTGAGAATCGGACAAGATCAATTTTTCATCCCCCTAAATGTAAAGGGTGGTCATTTTTTTGTCAAGATTTCTTATTTTTCTATGATACACAAAATTCATTCAATCAACCCCTATTTTTTATTCATTAATTGAAAATTGAAATCACATGTATGGCAAAACAACGTTTGCTGGGTCAGCTAGTACATATATTTATTGACATATATGTTTAAATAACAGAATCGTGGTTCCTGTACTCATTAGCACGGCAAAACAAATTTCTCAATAATAGGCACAGCGAACTCCAAGTACTTAGCAATATTATTGTAAAACTTAATCGAAATTCGGTCGAAGTTTCTAGAAGCACTTGACTGCATCGCCAATTACTGCGTTGAAGTTTGTCTCCTAACTTTAAATATACATTTTCAGTTATACAGCTCTAAAGTTAACAATTTAAACAAATATAAATTATTGTTTAACTATAATAGTAGTTTATTTTATTTATGTTATTAATAAATTTTAAAGTTAGTAAATATATAAGAAAAAGTAATTAAATATTCGTTTTTCAAAATTTTTACGATATGAAATTAAATTACAATAAAAATCTTAAACATGTAACAATGATTACGAAATATTTGATATTATGAATATATGATATACTAAAAACGCAATGAACTCGTTCGATAGTGATTACATGATAAACGCATTAAGCTGTAAAAGTGTACAATATAATCGGTTTGTGCGCATCACTTCTAGGCGGGCGGGGTCAATGACCTGTCTAATAACTTCCGTTCCAGGCGCAGGCTAGTTTCATAACGAGTTTTCAGATGTTTATAGCTATTATGTAACTTAGATTTTGTGGCTAAAATAGGGTAAAAAAAGACATTTGACATCTTCCGTGATATATTACATTTAAACATGTTTGTTACGCAGTACGCGTTACGAATTATATCAATTGATATAAATTTTAGAATTGAATTGATAACTATGAATACTGTAATGAGAATAAAACATAAAATAGGCCAGAAACAATTACTGAACATTAATATACAATTCATTAAAAATACAAGGTTTATCGTTACGGTTTCACATTAAGAGCATCAATAAGACGGCTGTTGTCGGAAAAATGTACTTTGAATATATACCTTTTCATCTAAAGTTTTGTGAGGTTATCTAAGATACATCAACCCAGTCAAATATGAAAACGTTTAACTACAAAGGCAATTTCATGTCAATGTCAATTTAATAAACTCGCTGAAACCTGTCAATTTTGTATATTTTCAAAGCATTGAAACTCCTTGACAATGTAACTTCATAATTCAATTCAATACAAGCGTATGATTATTTAAACTAAAACTTATACAATCAATAATATGTATTATAAGATTTTTTACGCATTTTTAAAGTATTTTTTGAATATTTTAATAATATTGAATATTTTTAAAAATGAATATTTGAAATTCTTATTTCATATTTAAGGCTTAACTACACATTAGGGCCTTGAATAAAAAACAATACTTTTGAAAGTTGTGAGATTTGTAAGACGAATGTCTTTATTGACGTACTTGACAATAGAAACTTCAGATAAGAAATAAATTTGCCTCAAAAAATGTAGGAACCTCTTTCAATTGAGCATTTAAATGCTCAATTAAAAAATTAAACCAGTATATGTACTACATATATGTATTTAATAAATGAAAATAATAAAATATGTTTTTTTTTAATTAATTTGTTTAAGGTTTTGTGAAAATAAAAATTAATGTGAATTCATCGCTTTATATTGTTAGTCGAACCGATGAGATTTTAATAAATTTTCTCAGGCGTAAAGCCGAGGCAGCGTTCTATGAAATTGCAATATGGAAATATTTTTTCAACCCATTACACATTACGAGTCTCAGACGATGCGCCTTGCAGTTTTTGACGTCTCACGGACATTTCACACTTTAGAAATAAAATTTGCATAAGATATGCATAGACATTTTTGTGTCTCTGTTTCGTTTTATAGGGAATAGAGTATACTTATATTAGAATATACTCATAGTTCGTAGTATTTTCTTTATATACGGTACACAATATTCTCTTACGATATCTGTTTTCTAAAGTACAAGTCAAGTAACAATTGCAAGCAATTATTTATTAGGTCTCCTTGTTAGTGACTTTGCCTGTGTATTTTAATAAATGTTTTTTTATTTCGTATTTTCTTTTAGAGTTACACGCTCCTTAAGCCATTAAGTCTAACCTCAAGAAATATGAGTACTAGTCTCCTTAATTTATTCAACTATTGAATTATTTTGAGTTGTTTAACAATAAACCTATTGTTACTTTGCGTGAATTTCAAATGTTTGCAACTAGTATGAAGACTGTGAAAAGTATTGAGCCAAGATAATATTCTGGTTTGAATAAAGCGCGTTTTCAGCTCAAATGAAAAATGCAACGGGACTGAATGAGATCGCAAAGAGAAAAACATAGCGAGAGCCGACAAAACACCGCTTTCGCTGTCGAACATGAAGCGTTCATAACGCCGCGTTCTAAATTCAAAATTGAGACGGGTGATAAATTTTAAATGTGACCTAGGCGTAGCAAGCCTTCGAATTTCAATTTAACTATGACATATTGAGATTTTTGTATTTAAATTTGATGGTTTTATGTTTGGTATTTCATTTCCCTCGATGAGAAAACTCTCATAGAGTTCATAGAGAATTAGATAAAAATATCTCATAATAGTTTAATATTAATCTATTTCTATTTTATATACAAATACTCTCACGGCAATAGTTCACATTACATACTTATTCATCATATGTTTTTCCTGGACTTGGAATTTAGATTTAAAAAAGTCTTACCCAGCGCTCACGACATTCATCGGTGTCAAAAGTAAATACCTGTAACAAAATCACGTAAATTAGTTTGTTTGTAACGTACAAAATTATAAAAAATTTATGATACAAAGAAGTTAATTTGCTATGGATTACAATTATAATAATAAGGGATTGATTGGTTTTATACCCTAAAGTATCGTTTCAGTATAATCAGAACAAAAAATACATTTTTAATTTATACAATCTTCTTGGCATAGATAAATACAATTAGTAAAAATATTTTAAATTAACATATTATTTTTATAACAGTAGCGCATATGGTTTGATGGCCGTCTAATTATTCATAAATTATACACAAAAGGCTGAACCTTCACAATGATTACAAACACAGATATGTGTCTTACTACATTGCGAGTGGACTTGTATAATCCAATAGTAAACATAAAAAACGAAGCTGTTTAACAGAATATTCATATTTCCATTGACAAAAGCTTGTCTGAGCAGTCTTGAGTCTATTCCTACAATCCGGATTAGTAACAAGAACGGAGATATGAATATTATATCTTTTGTACTTTAGTATCAGCTTAGCTTCCCTTTAAATGAAGTCATCGTAGCGATATTTCACCTTACGAAATATAGAAATATATAATAGATATAAGGGCGAAAGTTTATGAGTGTTTTGTACTTTTGGGCGAAGTAAAATTTCGTACACAGGAAGCTGCCACCTATACCTATATATATGAAAATAAACAGTAATGTGTTAGGTTTACGATAAAATCGCGGAGAACTAGTATTTTAATATAGAATCGGTAAATATTGTCAAAAGCCGTTGATGTATCTCGATAATTTTCGAAGTAGTAACGTTAATGGATAAGTTTACTACCTTAGAAGTATTGTGCATTACACAATATTGCAAAAAATATAAAAAATACGATTTAATTACTAGTGCGTGTTTGAGTTGTTTTATAACGAGTGAAACCGAATTATTATGAATTGAACATTTAAGGAAAATAAATTATTTCTTCCTTCTATAACGTTTATCATAGATTAACATTTAGGGTTTAACATTAATGTATACATGTAATGGGTAATCTAATAAATAGTGAGTAGTTTAATAATAAACCTCTTACTAAAATTTAAGAAAAAGTGGAGACACGAAAAGGTGATCATTTAGGTATCAAGACTTATAAAAATGGGTCTCAAGTCTCCAGACAGGAAGCTGTGAGAACGACAAGGCGACCACAGTTCTTTTGCAATTTATGCGCAGCCATGAATAAATCGACAGAATATAGAGGGGAGCTTATCTAAGATATCGGTACTAGTGTGAAAAATACGATTTGTAAGATAAGATGATATGTTATTTATACATGGAATTTTATTATAGTTATTCGTTTAAATATTCCCTCTTACATCAACGTTATTTTATTTCTAGAATTCTAGAATTTTATTTCTAGAATTAATTCATAATTATAGATTTTAAAACGTATTCAAAGAAACTACGAAATAGTTGTATAGAATATACTAAATTAAATGCTAGTGCAATAAATATGAAAGCAATATAATACAAATAATTTAAATAGGATGTATCTCAAAAATGCTGAAAAAATGATGTAAATATGCTCACCTGGGCTACTATTGTGCCAAATGAGTCGTCAATATAATTAACCTTATAAAATTACATATAAATAAACAAAATTCATGCCTGATAATGCCATTTTCTAAATGCGTACCTAGTAAAGGTCACATTAATTTTTTAAACAAACTGAAAACGACCCGACCAGTGTAATTTTTCGCTAACTCATTTTTCATATACTTAAATATTCAATGGAACGCCGTACACGGCTATAAAGTACCTTTAATAGAATTTATTTGGAAACCGTTCAAATAGCTGTCTATAACAGTAAAATAGATATGAAATAGATGGAAGATAGGTGGAAGTTTGTGAAGCAATTTTCTTATAAGCACTTCCTATAAACTCTTAAATTGTACTTCAAACTTGTGCGTCGTTGAAAAGAACCGGCTATATGTATTCTCCAGGGTATGGAGAGATAATGAAAGAGTGGTACAAGTATAAAGCCATAGACTTCAAGTTTTTTTCACTCTGACATCGACATCTCTTTTGAACATGTCAATAGAAAATGTCATAGAAGAACATTCCAATATTTTACAATAAGTCCGTAGATTTGTCATCAACTTCACTCATGAATAACTTATTCAAATTTATATAGTACTAATATATAGGTAACTCCAGATCAGCCTGGGCAGAATGTTGAACTTGATTTAGTCTAGTTGCCCTCGTAAATCGTTTTATGTATATAAGTATATTAATTACTTATGTTATATCAATAACACAAGTTAAAATACCTTATCTTCCTTTATATCTAATAGGTAAGCTTGGCTAACCGGCCGTGTGTGAAATGTCCCGATATTATTAAAATATATACCCAAGACACAAAGAAAAGCACGTTCGCACACTGTAATGATGATTAGCCTCCAGTCATGCAATGCTAATGCCGTGCTGAGTGCACATTAACAACAAAAAATAACGTCTCGCTACTAGCTAACAAGATTACATTTAAAATTTTAACGCCTTCAAAGTACCAGATCGTGTAATTTTACAGAGTATGTAAAAATTTCTAGGTTGACTATTGTAGTTGATATGTATTGTATTAGGGAGTTATCAAGGTTTCATAATGAAAATTAATTAATTTTCACATAACAAATAAATGTACAAATTTAAATTATCAAATGAAATAAAAAATATATTCTTATATATTTTATATTATGAACCTGAATATTATTAATTGAACTGCAACCTTCTTACAACTGAAAATTTTAAGTTATCTTGTAGTAAAACCATCCACGATGCGATAATTAAAATTTTTGAGTCAACTACTTTTGATAACATGAATAACCTTATTATGAGGTCAGCGAACTCTTCTCCTATTCGCTATGAATAATCTAACTTCTATGAAATATATTAGTATAGAATCACAATTATATGAATGAATGGCACACATGCAACTTGCTCTCCCTCGATATCTGTGAAACGTAATTGAAGAGCTGCTGCATTTCAGATTTTAATAAAAATGCGTTTTCAACGATCTAGGTCAAATACTAAAAGATTAAAATGTGAAAAGATTATTTTTTGTTTATCAAAATGTGAATCGCGAATTTGTATGGTTTAACCCTGGCTTTTTGCTCTAGAGAGTTTAAGTGCACGATGTGAAATATTTTAATTACTGTTGGAGGAAAGGTATAATGGTGTTTTTATTTAACATGGAATTATGTTTAGGTACTCTAGAATGTTTACAACCGGTTTGGGAAAAAGATATTGTACTTCAGACAGTTTGACTTATTAATATCTTACAGAGATTTCACGTAGAACTTATACTAATATGTTTATGATAGTTTCGTGAAGTTTTGTATTTGATAATAAATTTCCATTTTGTACAGTGTCAACGTGTCAAATTTCCACACAATTTGCAAGTGGGCCCAGTGTTTCTTATGCTTACAAACAACTGAAATTTACTTTAGTAAGAAATGGTAATACGTTTTGACTATAACTTATATTAGACCTCATTATGTTACATCTGAAATCGGATACATAACATATGAAAACAACGGTCGCAGCCTAATTCAGGTAATTTGAATTACAAATTTCTTAGTAAGAATTATGCATTGAACGTAACGAACGAAACGTAATAACGGTTTAATGACCCTACAGCAATAAGAATTACGTACAGGAGAAGTCAGTGGTCGACAGAATAAAATTTATTCTCATAAACATACCTCAGTATGAATAAATAGAACTGGAAATAGTTTTGTTAATTAACTCGACAAAATATTGTGTAACTCCATTGAGGAAACGAGCTTATTGAGAAAACAGCCTATTCATAATGAGTTGCCTACATTTTAAAGTTTTAAATTAGTTTCCTCCACTGCCTTATGCTTTCTCGACGTTAAATCGAATAGAGTTATCATGATATTAAAAGTTGTATCTAACTACGAATAGTATACCATTACTATCTATCTATATTGAATGCCTAAACATTTATTTCATATCTAAAAAATCATGTGATAAAAAAACTCATTTTAAATTTTATACCTACATATGTAGATTGTGGTTGCCTACCATCCTTAAAATACACTTTGCTGATCATATACACTGAACGTAATTTGAGTCTAGTCTTACAGTACACATTAAACGACGCAGTGACTGCGTCGTTTTTAGCGTTTTTTGTTTCGTTTGAGCTCTTTCGTTACAATTAAGCCGTCGACAGTGGCGGAAGCTGTACTGCAATATAAGAGTCGTAATAGCGACTTAGTATTTATATGTAAACATTTTTTACTTTGACGCCTCTAATATGGGCAATGTGTAACGTTTCAGGAAATTAATGGAATAAGCCATGTAATGAAATATATACTTTTGTTGATGCTCTTTAAAGTACATTGCCTAATTTGTTGTATAAAAAACGATCACGAAGATATATATAGTGGCATTTGAAACAGCAAATCGTTTATTAAATCGTATATTAATTTAATATCTATGTCTAAATCGTATATTAATTTAACTTATGTATCACATCACTCAATTAAGTGACATACTTAAGGGATTTTATAGTTTTTTTATAGTCAAACTAATTATTAAATTGATGACAATTTATTAATTAAAATTAATTTATACAATTGCATTATGTTAAAAAAACATCGACTTTAAAAAAAACAATCTGATATGCATAATAGTATTCCTTATATTAGAAGTAAACCAAACCCATATCACCCCCTTTTAAACCTCAAAAGACTTGGCCCTTTTTCGGACTTTTCATTATTTAATTATAAATAGCATAAAATAAGATTGAAGGTTATATACTAAGTAGGATTGGTCGTAGGTAATATTTGAGAAGTGTGCCAATATGTTTTAATGTATATTATGTTTGACGATTCAAGTTCAGGACGGTTCAAGTACTTTTTAAATGTATGTGTTTATGTTTATCGCACATACAAAACCCACACATTATATGCCCACATACGATAAACTACGGAAGAGCCGGGTCCCTTGGCTCGAAGTAATCTGCATAAGTTAAAAGAGTACATATCTAATTTAAGATATTTGTGGTATAAATAAACAATATTGTTTTTTTAAATATCGTTACATTTTGAAATATACACGTTAGTCGGTGGCCTCCTATCAACTATAAGGACGAATATAACATTAGTTGCCACAACGTAAGCCTGACCATCTAAATCGGTATTTCCTAACAACGGTTCAGAAACTCGATCAGAATGGAATTGATATAGGTTTCATAATGGTTGCACCATCTTAACGGTTGACTTGTATCGCGTGTTGCACTCGGTGTGAATGACAATCGTTGGCCATCTGTCAAAGACCTCCAGTTTCTCTTGCACGAGATAAGAACGGTAAGTAAATATTTATCTCAGTTTGATGATTTATCTGTAATTTATGTAAAACGTGGTTATAAGACTTTCGCTCATGTAGAAAAAAGTATTGTATAAAGAACTACTTTATGATTTAATTACACATTAATAGGTTTGTTTTCTCTATACCGGTAGTATGTTGGTATTTTTACATCGATGTCTAAATAAAGCGTCCTATAAATTTTAATTGTGAGTGTCAATTTCAAATTTTAATAGAGAACTTCTTTTTCAAAGCGACTCTGGAACTGGGTATATAGTTTTAATACAATACTGCAATGCGTTCTTAATATAAAGTTTCAAGACAGATGATTGGTTGGACAAGAACGGGATGCTATAATGTACCGTTTCTTCATTTTGAGCTATGGAACTCTCAAAAATATACTAGCGTAAATGAATAAAACCGTGTTACTTATTATGAAAACGATCATATATAACGATCAATGTATACGATTTATATTAAATTGTTTCAACCTTGAAGATACTGTACTAAAAACCATATTTCTCGGAGAAAGGTTTTACAATAAGTATAACATTTTAAAGGAAGGAAATATTCCTTAATTAAATAGTAAGAAACATATCCTTACAAAGGCATCCAAAGCAAATACGAAACTTAAAGCGGAAAGTTTCAAAGGGGATAACACTATACCGCAGCCTCCTATTCTCGTAATAAAACTTTCCTAAGTGGGTCACGATGCATTCAGTATTATTTATAGCCTGGTCGCCTACGATCGATCGTCTCGGTTTGTTGCACTTAAAAATAAAATAAAATTTCAAACGTTTTAAGACTTACGATTTGTTTTTTTCTGTTAATTGAATGAAATCGGGCAAGATTTCCTGCATTGTTACTACTAGCGTCTGCTAATGTCTGCGGATAACCAGGACATAATATAGTATATCTTCTAGTGTGACCTTTTATAAATAGCTTTTTTATACATCTGAGAGTTTGGATGGCAAACTCAAACTTTGTGCATTGTAAACTATGCTTTGAAACGTCGAGTAAAGAAAACTATGTGGCGTTTCACAAATAATATAATCATAAGTAATTTACTAAATTTGCCCGTCTAATTCCTTGTAAGGCCGATTTGATGTAAACATCCGCCGATTATTGTAAAACAAACAAAATATTATGAAATCAAGTAGCATCGAATCATGAAGGTCTAGAATGAATACTTTTTAATTGGTTATTTTTAACCCAAGTCACTTTCAAACAAAATCTAAACTTATTAAATAAGTTGTAGTAAGAGAAGCTTAAAAAGGGGAATACAATATTATTCTTACGCTTCTACAATCGAGTTCAAATCTAATTGCTTCAAAGAAGCCCGTTTCTACCAGAGACAACTATTAAAAAGTACTTTGCGTTGAAGACAGAAAGACATTGGACTTGAAGTTCTTAACCTACGGTGAACCCAAAAACAAAAGCTTACACATATCATTGCATATTCTGTTTGCAAAGGCTGCGTTGCGACAACGTGATTTATTCAAGCAAGACATAAGGATTATGAATTCGTCCTATGCTAGCGTGATATGAATCTTAATACCTTGTATTAAGAAATGTTATGAGTCAGTATTGTTAGGTAAGGCCCAAAGGGATTTATTGTGAGTTGACTTTCTTAAGTGGTTCAAATTTTTTTAGTAATTATGTGTTACGCTATTTTGGGTACTCGTGAATTAAGTTTATATAGAGAAAAAATAAGCAACTTTTAATGTATTTTTAAGAGAATGCAGTTAAAACGTTCTATAGCTATTCGTTTAACTTATAACTAAAATTATGTCTATATATTTAGATAATCAATAAGTGTTTTATAGTAATAGTAATCACGTTACTTGAATGGAATTGGAATGCTTATGTTAAAACATAGTGCTCTTGCTAATTGATCCCGATTTAGATAGTTCGACCCTTTTTAGCACAGCGTACTCACAATTTGTCAGAAAGAGACGAAACAATACTTTAGTTAAATCGTGCAATTCTTTTTTATAAGGCTTCAAATTCAATCATGGCCGTGTTACAACTGGACACTGTCATTTACGTCTTACAACATTCTGCGCCAAATCGTGAGAAGTATATTAGTCACTGGTATGAATCATAATAGATTTTATCGATTATTATTTGTGACCATTCAGTGGAAAATAAGATATTTATTAAGTTATTCAGCGGTAAACTGCGGAAGAGTATCGTAGTAAATTTTATATGTAAATAAGTTGTTGTAACATTAAATGTACTTTTATTGATGCGATATCATACATTTAAATAAACTGTATTAATCGCGTTTTATTCTGTCATACGGTATTTTATGTAGGTTACAAGATATATTGTAACTATCTTCAGAATTATATATTCTAAGAATACTTTATTTTTATTTGGTATAAAGAAGACGATTAAAGGTACTACGATGGACAGAAATGATCACAGCGCACTAATTAGTTACGCGAAAGTTCATTGCCACCTCCGCCTAATAATAGTTTTGCTACTGAATAATATTTGAGTACTTATTACAGTTCCTCACAAACATTTTGGAATTACTGTTTAACTTACCCCACATAAATTGAACGTCAAATCAATATTATATAGTAACTTAAAGAAAATTAAGAAAAAAGGAGAATGACCAGTAGTTTGATAAATACCCTACATTTTTTTTAACTTAAACTTAGATGTTTTTACACAGCTTCAATATACTTTTTACTCTACTTGATACATCTAGGCTTTTCTAAAATAAAATGTCGAAAGACAGAAAGAAACCTGATATCTTTGACCTTGAAACCTTTAATAAGACCTTTATTATATAATAACCCCTTTTAATGATTCCGTTTTTGCTATCAGGTAAAGAAATCTAAACTTTACAAAAACCGAAAAAAAAAATAGAGCTATATTTAAATGGAGTTACAACTAACAATCACATTACAATTTAGAATTTCTCAAGCTCTTGAACAACTCGGTTTGTTTAAAATCCTCAGAGAACATTGTTCTGACATTAATTATACTTTGCAGATCACAATTAGAGATCACCGTTCGATTCTCATCTTAGTTCATTCACCGCCTTTACTGTAATAGAAATTTTGCACAATTCTATGAGAACTATTATTGTAATCTCTGTTCAACCAAAAAGCTTCAAAGAGCGGGTCCACATAAAGATGGAAACTTTCATTTAAATCGTATAAAATAACTAATTAGGCACAGCGGCCATAATATTTGATTGACTGACACATATACTTTGATTAGGTCTTCGACATTACTATTTCAGAATAGTAACAGCAGGCCGTGTTAAAATTTTCGGCCCAAACAGTAAGCAATGTATTATTATTTATATATAAAATAGTTTAAAGGTTGTCCTTATCAAGAATTTAATTTTCTAATTTGTTATTTCGTCTGCTTTTTAGCTTAGACAAGACAAATGAATATGCCATAGAAATGGTGCAAGAAATGCAATGCCAATGCAGTAAAATGCAAGAAAAGTTCTTAAACGTTTTACGCCAAGTAGCGCTAAATCAAATAAATAAAAATCAACCCTGGTTATATATACATATCGAAACTATATAACAATTTCTCTAATTCACCTCTTTGTTCCGTCACAGTAGCAAAAGTGTTTAATAATGTTCAAAACTTATTATTCATCTAATTCGGATATGTATATATTCTAAGATCCAACCATAACCATAATAATTTTATCTAAATAGCTTTAGGCTAAGGAATTTGCCTTGAAAAAATATTTATTTCTAAACAAATAAATAGTATATAGAAACTTATATAAATATTCTAAAAGGTATAAATTTAAGTTGTTCAAGCCATGATTAAGCCTTAAAACAAGCAACGCATTGAAAATAACTCATTTGTACAACAAGCACAATTCATTCTTATATACTACAAAATAATCTATAATGATCGCGTGTTGCCTTCATATTAAGGGCACTATAATCCTTCATTTTCGTGGAATAAGGTGATTACTATGTGCGAAGACAATTAAAATTTTACTACTTTATTGCTTTCATTGGTCAAGATTAAAAATTGTAAGTTAATTTTTATGTTAAGCCATTGGCTGAATTCGTGAATACTTCAGAATATATACATTTCCTTATTTGCCGGAATATTCTTTACATGTACATGCATTAATTTAAATTAGTTTCAAACAAGGTCCAAAGTTTAATAGAATTACCTTTAATTCTGCCAATCAGCTTAGTATTTTCCTGTAAATCTATAATTGGTTTAACCCAATAAATTTAGCTCTAGGGAAAACTAATTATTTGTTTATCACTGTTTGTATAGGAAAATCAATTTAATGATTTTAATATACATATATTGCAGTAGTGATAGACTCTAGAATATCTCTTAAAAACCACTGCACTTTGTGAAAGGGGAGATGGTTCGTCAGCTGTTCATGCACACCTGCGCGGGCGCAACTGTTACCATCAGTCACCATAGTGACCACATATAACATCATAACTTTAATGTTAATAATTTTCTTTATTTGTATAAATTATACTTTTTTACATTTATATATATTCTAGTATAAATTTACTAGAAATTAAATAATAAAAGCAAGTTGGAAAACAAATAACAACAAACAATTTGTATATTGTACTATGAATATTTAAATTAGATCTCAGTATTAACAAATTGAGTAGAAGAACTATGCAAAAAAGTGTTCTCAAAAAGTCCCATAACATACCTTCAAAAGCTCATCACGTCTTTCTGTAAAGTTAGTATTGAGAGCGTCATTTGGAACCTTTTCAACTTAAGCGCGTGACAACGAATGAACTATCCATTCGAATGTAAGGAAACTGTGCTGTTTCTAGCACATCAAAGTGAAGTGGATACTTTTAAAAGCAAGATAAGCGTGTCGTCACGTAAACGAATGTATTTTTTAATAACAATCAAATAACTCTGTAAAAGGGAATAAATAAATATAAACAGCTGCGCGCTGTCAAAAATATTAGCAAAAAGTAAACCGTGGGTTGTTTAGTAAAATAGTAAGATAAGATTATCACAAGTATGGTACTTTAAGTAGTAATCAATAGAAATAAAGGTAAGCGTTAGTGTGACAAGGTTCCGGCCTTCGCTACGCGTTATGAGCTGTCTATCTAATCCGACATGTCAGTGAACACTGTATGACATCACCTTAATAGGTAAGCATTTATACGTATTAAAAATCGTTAATTAATTTCATAGTTGGAATAGAGCTGTCACATTAAACACTGCGCCATATTTGCACGACATCCTTGTTTTCGCATAAGCTTAATATTTATGAAATAGTTAATAAGTGTTAAAATTCAAAAATATAAAAAAAAAATTGTTTTAAATAACGGATGGCGCTAAAAGTAAGTTCTCTATTTGGTGCAGCTACAATTTCTTTTCTTAATGAGAAAACTAGAATTAGTTTTTTTATATATGTTTTATAATACCATGATATTTCGCCACATTTGACCATTATGTCTTTTAGAGTGGTGGTCATTATTTCTAAAATTTAAGTATTTATGACATACTCCACTACACTTCCTGCAATGTTCGGTATCACATTATGATTGTTTTCATTTAAGGCTGCGAGAGCGTCACTTGTTTACATACACCAAAGAAATAAAAAGATGACACATTAAGTATATACATATATGAAAAACAAATTTTGTTTTCCAAGTCCTTACCTTTGCGTTATAACTATATTAAAGTATTGTAAAGGTTGGATTTTAAGGAAACTTTAAAGGCACCCATAATTATAATTTTGTCGCTTGTTTTTTTATAACACACCTAATTCAAAATCAAAATACTGTTATTCGACGTTTGATAACATCAAGCATTACTTAGGTAATGTATGGCCTGACGCTATAAAAACTTGACTACAAAAACTATATTCCAAAATACATTTTCAAGGATACGCGATTAAGCGATATTGAATATTAAGCCTTATTAGTACTGTATTCGGTATAAAATAAGTTTTCACACTAATAAGTAAGCACTGATTTTGACAAGGTTCTTATATGTATTTTCGATTATTTGAGTAAACTAGTCATAAAAATCTATCAGCTAGCATTACTCAATATAACGAAATACCAACAAAATATTTGCATATCAGTCAGTGATAAGATTGGCTGCCATTCAAGGCTCTTCATCGTTTTAGGCGTTAATATTAAGTCGCATTTAAATATCTAATAACATACTGAATCCGATGGCGACGTTGAAAAAAACGGTGAATCCTTTTGGTGAGAGCCCCGACGGTGTAACAAATCTACTATCACCCCCCATGACGTTCTTCTCGGCGTTGAAGTCATCTTAATATAAATTCACTTCACACATTGAAAACAAAAACACTGTAACAGTAAGTACGCGTCTGAACATACTGAAATGTCGGAGGAAAATGCCATGAAAACATGTTCAATGCGCTGATAGTATTGGCACCAGGATAAAAATAATGAGATAACAAGACTGCCAATAAACAAAGTTGTGCCAACATTATTCTGTTCTTAATTTAAAATTGTCAAAGCATCAGAAAATAAACTTGAAATTTAAAAACAGAAAACGAATCATCAAAGCTTATGTCAATAAAAAATCACTTAAGTATAATTATATGGCCATAAAATGTAAACAGCAAAGATGAGTATAAAGATGATCAGTATAAAGATGATAAATTTTTGAGATTCAGATATAATGGCGAATGTTACTTCAGTTTTAATTTACATTTTAATTGTTGTTATGCAATTTAAGCGTTTGCTTGCTGTTGAAAAACTAATTAATTTGATTCCCGCAACATTACGTCATATGCATAATGCACTATCCGCTTTAGACTCGTATATTTCTAAGCACTTATTATAGTTTAACCCCGTGAATGCTCCAATTACACAGTTTTAATTAAAGCACTCATATTCTTTTCATTGCAGCTTTAACACTACACTTTGGAAAACAAGTGATATGAGCTTTAGTTTCATATATTGAATTTTTTTACTGTAAAGTATTAAATAAATAAATAATACAAAATGACAGAAAGAGACGAAACAGTACATATGTACGTATTTAGAGAGAGTAAACAATAATTATTCACCAAGGCACTACGAATTTTTCAATAATTGTAGATAAATCAATACACAGCTTTGCCATGCCAAACAATGTGGGTCTAAGCCATCCCTATGCGTATACCTACGCATATGTTAATTGGGAGTGCGATATCAAATAGGACTACTATTTCTAGTTAAATCTCTCACGACAGCTATTTAACCATTTTGCATTAAAAATTCGAATCCAAACATCGCATAAACCAAACGAGTGCTGAATAAAACATCAGTCACTTATACAGTTTCATTATTTTATCCCAAATAATTTTCCCGGTGAATTTTAAGGGCTAAGATAAAGTACAACTTGTTGAATATTACATGGGTTAATGCTCTTTTTCATAAATATGTATATAAATTATTTGTAGTAATAACACCAAGTATGAAATTTTTTCGATCAATTGTTAGTAGAAATAGTGTGTTCGTAGTAGGTACCACATTTCTATGAGTGCTTTATACTTTCCGGTTCGGTTTATACTTTTCGGTTACACATCGAGTACTGTTCTATGCGATATTGTTACCAAAAATAATATTATTATAATATAATATTAATAATAGTATGTTTTAATACATACTCGTATCGAGTATGTTAATTTGTACGAGGGCATAAGGTAATTCATTCTTATATCTGAATGTTATCGCATAAAACGTATTTAACCTAAATTTGTCATTTCAGACAAAGCTTTGTACTTCATATTATTTGGTTAACAAAGTAGTGATTGCATCACAAAGGCGTGAACTTCACAGTTAAAGGTTTTTCAAGCACCGACATTAACATTTCACGATTTTACAGTGAAAATTGTCATCTATTTTCACAACAAACATAATTTACTTGTCTTGCGACCTTGGTATGAAGGTATATTGCTTATAACAATTTTTCTTGGGAATTTGTATGTTGAGATTATAACTAGAATAAAAACATACATGTTTTTTTGTGATTCAAGGCTAATATGATGTTAAATCAAAGTTTCTATATGGTTTTGAACAAATATTTTAAAATATAGCAATAGGCTTATATCGTTGTTTATGATTATTTTATAAGTAAACATCCATAACCTTGAATATAAGTCATCTAATAACTGTCGTAATAATCCGTCGACTTATTAAATACATCTTAAACGAGAGATCCAGAGTAGAACCACTTTCAAAATTTCCATCCCAAAAATGGAACCCAAGATCCATCCTACAAAATAACCAATGACTATCAGAGCCACTAGAGTGAAACTCGACATACCTTAGTTTCATTTAAATGCTCTCATTAACACTGAATTCCGTGATGATTTTTTATCATATCTACTTCATACGCGAAGATATGTGGGGCTCATAAATCTTATGCCTTAATTAGTCGTTGAATACTGTAAGTAAAGATGCAATACCTACTGAAAATTTGAAAATTTATGCGGCAGCGTTTTAATTAGAAGCCTTATCATTATCCCAATGTTGGGAAAAAGGCTTCAAATGACACGTGATGTCTTCTTCCTTCACCATAGGAACAGGTGTTAGTTGCACACATATATTTATTTAATATAATAACTTGTTAAGCCACGGAGTTAGACCACGCAACCTTAGGCTTGACTCGTTCATATATATCACGCAAAAATAATCAAATTTATATATCATACTTTTGTGCGGCTGCTTTTACACTCATCATTTCATTTAATATTGATAATTTATTTATATGCGTCGGTCATAACCTTTATCAGTTTAATTAAAATCAATTGCTATTAAAGCTCGCATATTTTTTATAAAGGATCAAAGTTTCTACGTAAATTATTAATTATTCCAGTATCTTATTTTTACCGAAGATTAGTTTTTATTATTTTGATTATTTTTCAAAAGATTGCACTAGGTATATATAATAAGGTTATATTTTAATTTATAAGTTTTTTGTTAACAATCACTAGACAGTCGTAAAACATCACTCAACCTTACATTCTCTCGTCATACTCAGAAATGCAATAGCTCACAGTAAATAGTTGGACGGAGTCATTATATGTGAAAAAGTTTTTTACCAAAACCACAATCGAACTTTCTCCTACAACAAAAGCCTAAGTTACGAACTGAAACTAGTAGGTATACCATATACTCGAAACCTTATGACACAGGCTTAAAATGTGCCACAATTTTTTCTTTAATATGTAAAGCAAGCCAGCTTCATTAGACTGTCATACATATTAATGAAATGTCACGATTCTCAGGAGCTTGTTAGGTACCGCATGCTTCCTAGTGGTTTTAACTGCGGTGGTATATGATTCTTACGTTAAATTACTTTTTACCATGGAAAAAGCTAGGTTACGACTTTTAATTATATACTAACATTTCACGAAGACTAACAACATTTCCACACCACTAACAAGATTTCCCACCTTGTAGGTGGTTACCGAAGAAATAAAAACAGAACAGAATACATTATAATAATTCGCCTTTTTTTCATTACTTTATACAAAAGTCAGACGAATATTCTGAGAAATTGTATTTGCAATGTAAAGGGATAAATGATTACTTTAATTACAACCCTTATTCCTTACATTTAATTGACGATATTTGCATACCTTTAATTTAAAATTACAAAAATAGTAATTTATTAAAAACAATAAATAACAATATATTAAGTGGAGATAGCTAGAAAATCCAGTAGAAAAATATAACTTGTCATACTAAAAGTTTCCTAAACACTTTCTACAAAGTGAAAACGTTACATTGCTTGTCGCATTGTCTTGCGTTACCATAATGCGCTATTACCTGCTCGCAAAGATCATTAAATAAATCATTAATATATATCACAAGCTACATAATACGTGTGTTTTTTGTTATGCACCTCACATTCATTACCCTACGAAAAATTGTTTCAGATTTAAACACTAATCGCCATTGTATTGAATTGTAGATGCAGATCTGTGGGTGCCCCATTGCGTTGTTAGTAAACTTAAACTATTATAAGTATTAATGGATTCATTTTTTCAGATGGCAGTAATTTCATTTTCACTGCAATAACACTAAACACCAATCACCCGTGACCTCACAAGTGGAAAACGCAATGTTCCAAATTCAAATTTGAAAAATAAGAACAAATAAAGTTCTGTTTGAGTTATGCGAGTATGAGAAATATATAAGCTTGTTTACATTCTAGTAATCGTGGAAAGCAGGGGACGACAGAGAGTTAGAGTTAGATTTTTTAGTTATTTTTCGTATATTTCAGGTAGATAAAATAAACTCCAGATTGCGATTCTATTTACACGCGGGTAAATAGGTCGATGTAATCTGGATTCTAGACAGGTCGAAGAATAAATTGGATGAATGAGTTGGCATTTGTAAGTTTGTTTCGGTTTGTCTAGATAAAGAAGGTGGTATAAAACTGTATTTGTATATGTTTATAGGTTAGCTTAGTTACGGCATTCTTATTAAATTATGTAACGTAGTACGCTATCAATACTGAAATACCGGAAATGAGTACCTATACCTTGAATGGGCCATGAGGTTGGTAGATCATATTTAGCCTGGTCAAAAACTGTCCCAACACATAATGATTAAACTGGAACAAGTAATTATTTGACAAGTATTTACTTGCTCCTTTTAACACAGCGTGATCAGAATAAAATAGAAAGAGACAATACAATACTCTTGTAAGTGAAATCAGAGAGATTTATTGTTTATGATTTATGTTCTAACATTTTCAATTGTAAATAAAAACTTATTTTTTAGAAAATTATTTTTTATATTCAATGACAGTCTTAGCACCAGTATATTTTTTTAAAGAATTCATTTGAATTTTATTCCGTATTACGAAAATTGTATGGAAAATCTGTAGGGTTTAAAAGCAAGATACGCTCCGCATACCATTGCATCGGTATGGCCTTAACCTTGATGTGTGCAGGGTTATCCGTAATATATATTGTGCCTAAAATCTCAGAACAAAACAGTCTATTTCCATTCAATGTAAAATCGCAAATGTAGAGCTAAAAAAGGCGCATTGAAATGTTCTATACAACTATTGTTGAACGCCATCCACAATGGACATTACCAAATAGGGGAATAAAACCCACCGTCGTAAATGATGGCCTTCAACCAATATGACGGATACAATTGCGTGACTACACTTTTATTATGAAAATAGGCGAACCTAACGATTTTATCGCGAATAAATTGGTAATTAGAGTGTACAAATATCGTTTATATTATACGAGTACATGAGAGAAACATTCAATTAAATCGTAACTCAAAGAAATATTGTGACAATGGGCCTTTAATCTATTTTGCTATTGGTGCAACTTAAAATAAAATTAACAGTATACTCTACTGTTAATTAATCAAACCACTTAGTGGCAGATTATGATCATTTATAATATTTTTTTAATCACTAAAATAAGAAAACAATCTAAGGATCCCATGAACAGTGTCTGCCCCTAAATAGAGACTGTATAGTGGTGGACTATGTTAGTGTTAATGATTAGTTAAAGTTAATTAATAGATTTGGTAAAGGCACCTCATTTTATTTATAAAGATGTAATATATAAAATTAAATATAAAGAGCAGTGCAACTCAGCATGTAATATTAATATACAGATAGACTTTAAAAAGTTATTCGCGTGTCTTTAGTAAAATATTGTGTATGTTTAAACTAATAAATATTACAGGCAGATTTCAGGTAGGTATATTAATTCTATAACCATAAAGAAGTGTATGAACATACACATCATAATTTTGGCTCATTATTGCTTGTAGATTAGTCTGTTATGGTTTTGTAATATGCACTTCCGCAAAGTAACGCCTGATTCTATTATGAACTAGCTCAATTAAATGCCTAACATGAACGATTTCTTAAAATAAGTATAATTTGACGTGTTTACCTTGTCACATAACTCAGTGGTGGTAGCTAATTAATTAGATATTTTGGTACCTTAATTCTAGGCATAGCTCGAGTTTTCGTCACGATACATCGCGTGATATATAGTCAATGCAAATAAATCGGAAGAGATGAAAGTATGCTTTACTTGTGTTTACCGTATATGTTTCGCTCTAATTCAGTCGTAATGCAGCCAACATACCTGTAACGAGAGAAATTTAAGTCAGTTTCATTGGTATTCAAGCAAATTCTTAATCGATATTAACTTGGGACAGACAGAGAACTATATATTAGGAAATGGATTGAAAGATTTAATATTTCGTTGAAATTTGAAACATTTTTTTTGCATTGTAATAAAAACATTTTATATGGTATATAAAACTTCGATCATTTTTTAATCGACCTTATAGGCAACAGGAACCTTGTAGTTAAATCGCAATGTATAGACGATCGTCGCATTCACACTGTATTCAATCGTATAAGAATACCTACTTGGGGCAACTACCGTCACGTTCGTGCTAGATATTGAAAGTGTATTTTTTATTTTTAACACGGATTATCTTTAATATTGTGGTGTCGCCTCCAATAACAATAAATCTAATCATTTTTATAAATCACTTCGCACTAAAAACTCTACAATACCCAGTTAACACAATTTAACTCATTCTTACTTTAAGACAAAAATACATTCAAAAGTATTAAAGCCGCCATGTCTGATGAATAGTCAAATATAATGTCGAGGAAGTATAGATCAATAAAACAAACATTTTGTGTTTCGTATAAGTACATAAGCCATATAAATGTTACATAGATGACGAAAGTGGGCCACACTTTTATAAACAATATGTACAATATTCCCATGGCACATGTGTCGAAAATTCAGTTTTGTTTATAGTTGTCAGTTGCACAACTAAAGAAATATTTGATACCAAGATTATTTCAAAAATTATCACGGGAGGACATCAGATCTTTATCGTATCGTATAACAATGTGGATAAAATAACAATGACTAGACTGAGGGAAAGATTCTAAATTCTTGCTATAATATGCCCAGGAGAAGGATGATATTGATATAATATATTTATATTAACGCGACAGATAAATACTTAATTACATAATACCAATTTTGAAACTGTATATAATTTATACGTAATAATTGACAAAACTCGACTTCCAATGTATGATCTCGGCATTTTTAAATCTGTCTTGTATGATAAATCGATATATGATGATATGACTCAGAAAACCGAAAGTGGTTAGTCAGCAGGTGGTAAAAGATGCACTTCTCAATACGATGCAACTTTTAAGACCCATGCTAAATCGGTATCATATATAGGAATTTTTAAAATATAAATTTGGAATATATTACATTTCTAATATGTTAAGCAACAATCTAAATTAACATCTAAAATATTCTACAGCTGAAGCTAGTTTATTAAAATAAAATCTAGACAAATGGAAAATAAGTAATGCGTCTTCATCTGATTTTCATAATGAAAATTTATTAAAAAGATATTTTTATGTGTTCATATGTTTATGCAGGTGTAAAATCCGACGGTCAAAAATATTTGTAGCAAAATGTGCAAATAAAGTGTCAATTTCCCTACAATATAACTCGTAATTTTTTTTATCACCGTAGGGTTTACTGATAAACAATAAACCAAAGGTTTCAATCTCACTTACACAATTTTCTTTCAGGCAAGTTATCACCAGCTATGTAAATAATGCATTATTCTATCTGTCAATTGCAATATAGGGTAGCATAATTTTTACATCTCGTATAAGTATACTATTATAGGCAGTATTATAATACTGTGTGTAATCGGAATTTTATTGCAATAATGATATAATTAGCCGATCGCCTGTTCAAAATTGCATAGCAATAGCAAATAGTTCAGTTATACGGTCGTAATAAATATTATACCGCTTAGAAAACAATTATCATTAAGAACAATGTCATTGTCAATATGAACAAAACACAAACATAGCGTATTGTCTCTTTTTCTCATGCTCTCTAATGAGGTTTGCATGACTAAGGCGAGTGAAACTTCGCAAAAACCATTGCTCTACTCATTGGAAAGCGCACCATAAAATTGTTTTATATGCACCTATCTATATCACAAATAAAGTATGCTATAACATGCATAAGTATACAACATATAAGTATCTCTTTCAGATGTTAAAATTCATTTAGTTTTCAGGTACAAAAACTTTTATATAATAAATACTATAAAGATAGGAAAGGATTCGATTGCTATGTAAGTTTCAGTATACAGGCGTATTTTGGACTAGACAATTTACTTTATTATTAAAAAAAATCGTAAAATAATTCGAATTATACCTGCCTCTAAATGTATAAAAAATTTGTAATTATTTATAAGTAAAAAGTTTATTGATGGATTGAAGAAAATAATGTCTGAATTTCTATATTAATCAATAAAACAATACTAGTAGGTAACTGAAGTTTGAAAATAGGTATGTACTTAAAGATGAAGATATTATAAATGAAAAAATATATTATCCAATTACATATAAATTTATTCACGTCTGCTATGAAAAATTAAATGTAACTGACTGAATATATTTCACTATATTTCTTTCATTCAAAATATTGAAGTAATAAATCAGAAACTCGTAAAAAATGATTGGCAGTTAGTTTTTCGTTCATATTACGTAACTATGTTAACAAGTTTATACAATCACTGCTATTGTACGCAATTAAATTTATACAGTCATAATGTTTTTATTAAATAACGTATTGTATAATTTTGATTTCTCTCTGATTTTTTAAATTTACACGCTTTGAGTAACTTAGTTTTAAACAACGCAAACAATTTGACATAAGATTGATAACAAATTATTTAAGTTTGAAGTAATGTGACATTTTTTTTCTCTCTTAAAAAAGTTAGTCTAGTAAGTGGACAGTTGTTAGATTTTTAGCAAGGAATTTTTGTAGATAGCGTTTACAGATGAACCAACGTTTACATTTTAACTAATCAATAATTATGAATCAACAATATTTAAGCACTTCTTTATATTAAAGAATTCGTGAGACATACTCACTTCGATTCCTGTTTTCTAACATGGAATATTTCGAAACAAAACTAAGGCACGAACATTTTTCAAATGGAAATTCTGTAAACAACAATTGTACGTGAACTACGTCAAAAACTACATATCGATAACTTGACGAAAGTATTGTAAAGTTTCAAGTAAGAACTCCATACATATATTCCTAAGAATGACATAAATAATAAATTTTTATGGTTAAGCATTTCTGTGTTTTGTTAATTCAAGAATTTACTCGATGTTATGTCATTGAAAGTATGTGAAGTTTTGTGAAACTATCTTATAATTTTTGTTAAGACATTCAACGATTGAATCCTGAGTGTCATATTTAATAATATATTTTGATGCGGGTAACATTTCTGTATCTGTTATGTTCATTTTTGTTGCCAATTATTAAAAAAACCTAACATTAATGAAACTATTAAACTTTTGTTCAGATTAAATTAATATGTATTCCTAAGATCAACATTTACAATGGAATTTTATGGGGTAAGTATTTCTCATCAATTTTGTTAATTGTTAATCAGGAACTTGTGTACAGTGAATGAATATTATGTCACTGATAACGCTTGATTTACGGAGCCATAAAGCTATAATCAGGTCGGGGCGATTCATCACTGAGCTGTCAATGTTATCTTAGTTTTTGTATGAATAGTGCATTAACCTTTTTGCAGTACGGATGCGATCGAAATCATTGTCACGGTTCCTATAAGCAGTTATACAAAAAATGTTACCGTCGTGTGATTGTTCTCATCTAACATATAAAACTTTAACTTTATTGTAACCATTGGACTCAGTAGTACTTTAAAATGAACGAGAGGATAAACAAAACACGATCATTATAAAAACTGCTCCGCTACACATACCGCTATAGAAATTTGTGTCAGGGTTTTTTACATTTACATCATTTGTTAAATAACTCTAGTCATGTCACCGACCGCTCAAAATGAAAATTATTGATGCATGCCAATTTAGATTGTCAGTATTTCAATAATACTTTTATCCATACTATTCCAACTGATCGCAAAATAACTTTGTAATAACTGCGTAAATTTGCATGGTCATTCATAAAAACCTAATCATTATAATATGAGATTGGACGGTAGAACTTAATATATAAACACCTGTTTGCTTTTTCACCATCGTAAATACAGTTTCACAAACGGAACTGACGAGTACTTTTTTTACAGAATAATAAAAACTGTTATAAACATTAGAACAAAGCAAAAGTTTATGCTAACCTAATTCTAGCCGCTGACGACTATAAATACGAGATAATTGTTACATATATATGGAATTAAATATGTATTTAATTTAAAATGATAATCGAATAACGCTACAATTTCTTATGTTGGAGAGTTTTATTTTCTTAGCTTTAAGAGAAAGTATGAATTTCGTACTTGGCAAGAAAATTTATTGTTGCTACAAGCATAAAGACTACAGTAAGACAGCCTAGATGATTTTTATCCTTACTAATTATATAATATCCACATTATCTAGTGGATCAAAATCACAGTTCCAAGCAAGCTGGCGACTTTAATCCCATTAAGAAACCCTGCAGCAAACCATCATTAGGGAGCTTCTAAAACCTGGATTGAAATTAAAAATGCACCGGACCGATCAGAATAAAATTCTACTATGTGTGTTATCTATTCCATTAAGATAGGACTTTAAGTAAGTCCACAACAAACACACTTCTCAATTTCAATAAATTATTATAAATCGTCGACGAAGGCACGAGAGTAGCCGAAAATATATGGCGGCTTATCGTAATATAAATTCATAATAAAATATGATTGAATGTTTGTGGTAAATGGGTATGCGGTATAAGAAATAAGGGATATTTATAAGGGAAAATTATTTAATATGTAAAGAGGTATGTAAGTCCGATATTGATAAACTAGAATTATGAAAATTAGCAAAATTAAAATAACCGATTATAATATGCTTCCGATTATGTGAAGATAATAGATACCAACGTTAATAAAATATTAACGTTGTAATGTATGAAATAGCATTGCTTGTATGTCGCAAACATTAGGAAAGTCGTGAGATAAGAAAATAATGATTGTATCGAAGGTTTTCACAACACGCAATGATAAATATCTCTTAAGTGTTGTATTACATAGTACATGAACAAATTTAAAACAATTGCAAATTGATTTATAATGACATAGCCGCTATCGGTTGTTTAGAAATTAATACATTCAGGTATGGTTTACAACATATCTGGACATCTCTATCATAATCCAATTGCATAGACAATTCAAGATTTGAAATCTCCTGTGGCCATGATGCTCTGGTCGTCACCCTAAGCACGCACGCATATGCATAACATTTCCATTTTGGGGATCAAAACAACCCATAAATAATTAATATAACGCGAACATTATAATTTAAAAGCATATATAATTATGTAAACTAATTTTTTTCCATAAATTAATGTGTTTTGAGGACACATTTACACACGGATTTATTGTATCAGATTAATTGATTTCATTTCAAAATGATATACCTGAAAAACATTACAAATTTAGGTACATAAACTAAACTAAAAATACACACAGGAATCCAAACTGTAAGTTACTGTAGATGTAGTCTAGTGACATTTAAAATCGAATATTTTCTTTTAGAAAAAGGTTTTTAAAAGACCGTGTGGTCACTTGGTAAACAGGTGGCTCATTTTATTCACATCCAGTCGCCTGATGAAAAATTACTACCTCCACGAGACGAGTAATAACCGGCCAGCCGAAGATTTATGTAACCCTTTCTTAAGTTTATATACCTACTTGATCGCAATATATTGGTTCTACGTGGTTTGTTTATAACACAATTAGGATATGGAATTTAGGGGGCCGAGTCCATTACAGCTTTATGACTTTTTCGTACAATTAAAGAGAGATTTCTGTAGAAAATCCCTGAACTAATATTTAAAAACTAAAATAGTATTAGGTACTCATTCAAACGAAAGATATCATTTATCTTATTTAGCGACGCCGAGAGATATCCTAAAGTAACCTACCTTCTAAGTCTTAAGCCCCCCTAAGCGTTAAATTCATTGGCCAAGTCGTGAATATATTATTAACTTGGAAACTAATCACGTATTTAAATTAATAACGAATGGCTTTATTGTAATGCTATTATCAATTCTAATGAAAATTAGTCCTTAGTGCTTCAAAAAATGACCTTGACACAAAAGAGACAAGTTTCAAGTGAATATGGTAAACATAAAAATCTATCGAGGTCATCTAACGGATGTTGGCATAAAAATCTTGCAAGTTTTCTCTTTGTTACTCATGTTTATATAACTGACAAAATTAAACTTAAGTATATGATTCATCGGATTTAGAGTAATTGTTTGCCTGAAAGATCTACTCAGTCATATGTAAATACGTTCTTATAACTTAAAGTCCAGGTTATAAATCTGCTTTTCATTCCTTAAAAACAAAATGTTTGATTTTATTTATCTAAATCAAATACAAGTTAAATTTAAATTACACGTCGTAAAATTGTTACCTGGCATAACATTTACATCAACTCACCTCTTTTTGTTCAGTAGGAGAACTGGTCCTAACTCCAGTCAAATCCTTCCACCTGAGAACCCCCATAACTGCGTGTCTAACCCACGAGCCCCGGCGTCCTCTCCCGTTTGACAGTTCATCCACCACACCACATAAAACTGAGTTCACCACCAATCCCCTACCGCCTCCATCCTTTTCACCTTTGAGCGCCACTTCGCCGCTTATTGGCAGAGATCTTCTCTCCCTCATAAAGCCCGTGAAACTCCACGAATCCACGATTTTAACTTCCAATTCGCATCATCGCGCAGGCACGATTAATCAGTCGAGAATTCCATAAATGTATTTATTTAATTTGAAGACTAACAATTTCTTCGTCCCAGATAGTTTCTATACACTTTCACTAAACAGAACCTTAGCTTCCACGGTATTTCTAAACTTAATCACTTCACAATAATTTCCGTTATAATCGCTAGCTGAATTATTGCAATCGAAACTTATATTACGAGATACGTAAAACGTATTGCGCCAAGACGCAGCGTCACGTCTGCACTGCCAGCGATTCGAAAGCCGAATGGAAAAGCGCGTGCCATTTTGCACCAGCCACATGCTTCCAGCACCGGTTAAGAAAATATTTTATCTCTTTCTTAATAATGGCTTCTAATTCACGTTAAACAAGGAGAGCAGTATAGAACAGATGCGGAATGACAGCCGGTGAGTGCAGCGATGTCTGTCGTTTCCTCAGCATTTGGTAAAATATGTTATTATAATAATTGCAATTATTAAGAAAATAAACAGTGGTTAATTATGATTCATGTATATTATTCTGTAACTGAATGTATACTCGAGTTAATTTGCGTTTTCATTCAAAATTGCGTTCCATAAAATAGTTATTTTATGGCATATTATTTCTCACTGTTTAAAGCTTAGTTTGAACTTTCACAATGTAGGTAAGTGAATGTAATCCTTTATCTTGTCCGTACAAGTTAAGATACTAATTAATTAGTGTCATTAGTTAATAACAAACATTTGAATTCAACGTCTACATTAAACTTCGTTTTTCTTTTTGTTTCTTTTGTGTGATTAGATTAATTATATTTCTAACTTGGTCAGCTTATTAAATATTATTCTTTGAGAGATTGATTTAAAAAATTAATTATCGTAAAATGTGCAAAACCGAAAAATTTTAATAGTATAAGAGGTATAGCCTAACACGAGTATATGGATGAAAATCACGTTTCAAGCAATCAGATTTTTAGTTTAAATTGTAAATTAGATGATTTTGTCTTATAACTGTCATAACTTTAAATAGTAACGTACTGTTAAGTGTATATTTGATTAAGATAATAAATTCATGCTCGATAAGAAAAAGGACATTATGTCAGTAACATATGACGACTTTTAATTATCATCTTACCGAAATGCCGTTTTCGAAATGCAGGCCTGTGGTCAATTCCCGATACGGTAAAAAATTGTTTTACGAGCATATTTTATAAAATGTTTAGTCAAACTATCAATAGCTTGCTTTGGGGCAGACTGTATATGACATGTTGTCTGATATTATTATTATAAACGAAGATTGCAAATGCATATCGCAAAATAAGATCGACAATATAAAATGGTGCCCATTTGTGGTTCGTGGGAACATCCGGCAACGCAAGGAAACAAAGATATAACAGGTGATTGGGTTCAGCTGCTTCCGAAGCCCAAAACATTGAAGAAAACTTAGCAAAGTCTGGAGAGGAAGGATGTGGTTTTAGTCACATCCGAAAGTTGCATTAATTTTATACTAGCGAAAAGGAACCTACTAAATGTAAGAAAAAAGCTCCATGAATTTTTATTTAAAAAAAATACGTTTAATATACGATTAGATAAATAGTGTGTTTTGTATATTTTAGTGTTTCAGCATTTCAATGCGTTACTTAGCATTTGCCCGCGTAAACTAAAGACAATATTAAATTTAAAAAAATATTTACGGTCGATATTTTATTGACTCATGATAACCGTATGATAAGTATATTTGAATTTCAATTAGCATTTTGTGGGAAAGTATGTCAATAGGAAGATGTGTACTTTAAATTACAACTGTTTATTTGATCGAACCTGCCGATCTCAGTAATTACTGGTTAGAATGGAGAAGCATAATTGGATACTCTTTTAGACTACATGCGTTATAAAATAAAATATAATTAACATTGGTAATAAGATTTGTATGATCATCTTTTCCGTCGGAAACACGGAACTTACATTAATAACGCTTTCTTTGTCTAAATATTTTTCTTATAAAGCACAAATATCCTAGCACGTAAAATGTCTAACTGGCTGTTTAAAACTTTCCCCTATGTACCGGTAATGTTTATAATAGCTTATTTTCTTTAACAGAAAACTGCAATTTGCAACCGCAATCATTGCGTTTTCTCTTTTACTTTTACCACAATAATAGATACCTATTTAAATTTTTTATAACCTGCAATTCGAAGTTTGAAAAAAAAATATCTCGAAGCAGTCTTTAGCCTTATTAAACTTATAACCAGGTGAAGTCTATTATTATAAAGTAATTTCTATAATGTCAATTTAAATACTGATTTCAAATTTTCGTTTTGGTTTTAGCTAATTAAGGCAAAGAAAGAATTACATAGAAGTTGGATGAGATCGTTAGATGACGTCATTAAGGTTCTTTGTTTCCAAGTGCCAACCAATTAGTAACTAATTCTTGAGTCAATCATTGAAATAGCTATTCAGTTTATTTGGTAGCCTTACTTTCTGTTTGGGTAAACCTTCGATCACGTTTTTAACTCTTAGTAATATGCCCTTATAGCTTTTACCACATTCCTTAACTGCATACCTACAATACGTCTTCAGAATAATGTAAATTTTCCTAATCGCATGGGATGTATTGAGATATCAATCGAGATTTACAATTCGAAGCAGTCTCTACCTATAGCAATGCCTGATTTGATCGCAACACCTCGTTGTGCAGTTTTGCATAGTCAAGACCAATAGGCGAGGGACGAGTTTTGCCAGAATCGATGATTTAGGATTTATTATAAAGTCTAAAACAAAAGGTAACTATTTTAGTTACCAAATGAAATATCACTTACAAATTGAAATTGCACCAGAGGCACCAATGTTAAATTGGACCTATACTTCATACTCAGTCTTTGTTGTTATTTGAAATTTAATTAAAGATTTATATTGTTGTTAATAATAATAATAAATAGCTTATTCAATTTCATTCAAACAAATATGAACGACGCGATAGAGTAATAGTGATTTAAAAAAAAATTAAAAAAATTTTATGGATCCCTTTCGGGTAAAAGCCTCCTCCAAAAAATTCCAGATTCCTTTTTATCTTTTGCTGTTGTCAACCGAGGTCGGCCTCTCGATCTTGTACCTCATGACCCTGGCCGTTTTACCACTCTTTGTGTCCACATGTTTTATCATCATTGTACCTGGCCACATGTCCTACCCATTTCCTTTTTATTTTGAGAGCGGAAGTTAAAGCGTTAATTATTTTTGGTCTCTTTCCAATTTCTGTGTTCTTTATCTTGTCTTTTTGCTTAATATTGATATAACGAATATTTAATTAAAACGACCCTTAAAGTAATAAGTACTAAAATTCAAATGAAATAGTCATTATAGTCGTACATATGTTATAGTCAAACTCACAGATATTTACTATCACACCTACCTGTATTCTTGTATATTATGAGATTTTAATAAGCTGTTTCAGTTATAAAAATGAATAATTATTTTTGAACTTTTCTTTATAATTGCTACGTATAAGACATGCTAGTTACTTTTAAATCTAAACTCCTATGATACTTTTAATGCATTAATCGAGGATAGGCTTTATAATTTATTTTATCTATAAATTAGATTAAAAGGAACAACCCTAAGAATGATTACGTAAGCGATGCATCACTTATGCAACCGCATGCACCTCATTTGGCGGTCGTTAGCGTTTCCAGAGCTAGACTATAGTATACAAGCTCGTATTTGAAAGCAACATCACGATATTAGCCTATAAACAAGTATAATTTCAAATTGCTTTAAAGAAATGAGTGAGAATGCTAAATGCGTTCACTATCTAATGCCGCTCTACCTATAGGGAGTTGAGTCTCCTTTGAATATGTTAAGCTTAAAAACCGAGGTACCTCGCCACGGCAAACATTATTTCGAATTTGTTATAGTTTTTGTATGTACAATTAAAAATATTATACTTAACAATTTATTACTCCAAGGACCATCGTATTGCTTTATTGAGGTTGTATTATGCAGTTATAACACTACGACATTACTGAATTTTATACAAACAATAATCAAATGCAATGCAGATGCTGGTATTACATAATGCTGGTATTGTTTGCCAGATTTAAAGCATAAAAACCTTGAAGCTTTTCAGTTTTAATTCGGAGCTTACAAACTTTTTTATTACGTAGATTGCTTGCCAACGTATAATTTGAGCTATAATCCCATTTTTAACTCCTAAAACGAATTGTATTCGCCGTATTGCAGTGTTGTGTCAACAACTGGTTTACTTATATTATTAGCAACAGACTTTATTTTTATGCTTAATCAGCAAGCCTCCTATAGATGAATGGTTGTTAGCACTAAACAGTAAGTGACGCCAACTTATAAACCTAATCTCATATTAAAACTCATTTACAGATTTTATAAGTGTCGCGGACATAATTTAGGACTACCTTAATGAATATTGTTTAAAGATTAAGTACCCAAACAATAAATAATAAAAACACAAATCGAACTTTGCAGTTCGCCCGTCACTCAACTGTGAGGGTTAGGAAGTCGACATTTCAGATGATGTATTTGCCGTTATAACAAATACGAAAATTTAGGGGGCTCTCATTCAATCTATTTTGCCGTAGCTAAAAAAACACCAAAGGTTCTTCGTAAACCCACCGGAGGCAGAATACACATTTAAATTGCACTAAAGGCACTAAAACTGTATATAGATTGCATAATTAACAAAGCGAAGGGACAGACGTCAACATGTTGGTATTATAAAGACTGATTAAATTAACTAGTTTGGCATAGTTAAGAAAACAAAACTTACTTGAAACTTGTGGAAACACCTTAAAATATTTTCAAAAAACATAATACACGTTTAACCGATTATTGCAACTTTGTAAAAATAAAATAAAATAATCTGGTAAAAGGAATCGATGATTGTAACAAGGTTATTTTAGTGCTATCTTCACTTTTACTTTTATTGTGCCCTCGACTTCGTTTGTGTTGATGTTGTTTGTCACATCATCAAATCTCTGGCGTTTCTAAGCCTTTGTCATATGGTCTGTTTTCTTTACAATTACAAAAGTAGCAGAACACAATGATTCTAAAATATTTAATAATTCTAACGCAACAAAAAGTGTTTTATTATCAAAACATTGAATACGTAATGAATCTGTCCCCTTCATCTGAATATATTAACACAAAATTCGAATATAAATTTATAACATATACAAAAATGCATACTACAAATCATAAATAAGTGATAATTAAAGAATAATTACCATATGATTCAATATTTCTATATTTAGGACCCAACCTGTCTAATATGATACAAATAAGTGTCGTGTGTCGAATAATTGCGTCCTTGAGTTAACAAATATGGGAGTGGCGAAGCAAAAATGACAATTTACTAATTAATTAATAGTTTACAGCAATTTATTCTGATATTCAGGTATGCTTAATGCAACAATTATGAAGTAGAAAAACATTAAGAAAACTGAGGTGAAAATTTTGAAAAACAAAGAAGCGCTTTGAAATAAAGAAGAATCGAGGCGCTTCACCAAATTAAAGTTGTTACTAGTATCATTCAAAAGTACGTTCTTTACCACCTATATTTCTTAGATATACTTAACTTGTAATGCTATGAAAACACATATAATTTTGCCATTTTATTATGAATAGACACTTGTATTAAACTATTTAGTTTGCTATGACCGAAGCTGCGTCAATAGTAATCAATGGAAGGGTGAATTTTAAATAAAGCAAGGAACTTCGTTTCATCTTGCTCATACATATTCATTTCTCAGATTACAATATGTAATTATTAAAATTTTGAATTTAAATATGCTAATAAAAAATAAAAGATCGTTTAATTAATTTTAATAGCAATATTTCGAAACATTTTAAAACGGCATAGGTATAGAATATATTACCAATATTAGAATCTATAGGTCCTACCTAGCGCTGAGTTAAGCATCTGAATTTTGATTATAAATAACTTCTTGAATCAAACATGGGACATTCGCAAATTATTATTACTTTTACAGTACTGCGTTACTGTTGTAGATTTTTTTGGATTATAAATTTATATCACGAGTGAGTCATGTGAAATGAATCGGTATATTAAGAATCCTGTTGTGCTCTCAGACTTAATTCACAGATAGCTCAAAGAGAGTATCAATTCAAACAGTGAGAGACGTAAGCGTTATGATTTTAAGCTCAGAGTTAAAAAGATTGTTTGTGAAAATGTTTGATAGATCAAGGTGCGTCCAATTATTTCTTGGAAAGAGTCTTCAAATGTAACAATAGAATTTGACGCCTCCTTTCGGTGTTTCAGACACGCTCCGCTTACCACCCCAAGATAGAACCTTTATCATTACATCGCATTTCCGCCGATTATGTGTCTGTGAAAGAGTTACTGTTGACCCCTAGCTATAGAAAAGATGCCGTGAAATTGGTTGACCGAAGAACTCGGCCGAGGTAACCGTTATTGTGAATTGAAAAAGATTTAAAATGATTTTTAAGTATTGTACGATTTTAGCCGAAATGTAATTCAATTTAACTGTACACAAATTGCGATATAAAACCCTGGAATTGTCTATAAAGTGATGAAGCTTATGTAATTAAGTAAAGTTTAAAATAATTATTAGTATCAGTCACAAAATAAGCCGTGTCAATATTAAAATTGAAATCACCTATTAATAATAATAAATTCTCTCACCTGAGTAAAATATGCCGGCAGTACCGCCCTCTGGTCATCCAGTCGCGAACATTGTACACGTTCAAGTAATTCGAATAGTTCGTGTTGAGCTCGAGTACCGCCCGATGTCGCTGTAGAACTCCATGGCGCCGCCACGTGCTGCCGCCTGTTGGACAATAAAGGTACTAATATAAAATCCGTTAAACACGATATCGTAGTGCGTTTGATCCACTAGATGGCGTATAACACAATAGAATTAAAATTTGTTTATGATATTTACAGAATCGTTACAAGGTGGCGCTGATAACAAAAATTAAGAAGTAATACATGTCTTTAATGACAGCGTTAATGAGTATTTGTAACATTACTAAAAATTAAAGTATATTCACTTTAAAAATTTGAATGGGTTTAAAAGAGTAAAATTTGAACACTATAAAAATATAGGATATTTAAATCTAAATAATGTAAAAATATATGCTAATTTATTAAAAGTAATTGTCGGCACGAGTTCAGTAGGTATAATGAAAAACTTGTTTGTTAATGAGGGTATTATAAAAAACAAGGTTTTTGATAAAAATAGCCCATCTGCTCCACTCAAAGAATTGCGTGAATTACATTGACAACTTTACAGTGTGTCTTTGATTTATGAGTCAATTAACTGACCATTCAGTGACCCCTTTATAATTTACGCCCGGTTATAAACGACCTAATGGTTTTACAAATTAAAGTTCTCCCCTAAGTCAAATAGTTGCAAAAACCAGTTTGTCTCAATTAAGAATTGTTTGTTTTTCGGATAACCTTATTCGAAAGCGCAATCTATTGTAAAGAGTTGTAATTGGATAGCAGATGTTCATAACTTTTAAACATTGTAAACACGCGGCCATCAACGACGAAGTTCAATAAATATTGAATCATACAGCAAGCTCTAAGATTTATAATGCATGCTTTTAAAAAATTGTCTTAAACATACCAAATTATTAAAGTAAAAATGTAAATGTAAAGTCTGTTAATGTATACAACTACAAATTACGGTTTTCGTATCTTAAAATTTCATACGATTATTAGTTTATAAATACGAAATATAATCTAACCTCCTTACTTAGGCATTTAATCGGTAAAAGAAATACCAAGAATCAAAGGATGCATTTCTTAACATATTGTATTGACCTCAAGTCTTAATTAATAATTCCGACAATCGGTCCGGTTTGGTTCCCGCGGATGTTGCCAGGAAACAATTCGTCATGTCTTTTTCTCAGACAAACCCAAAAAACGAGAGCAATTTGTCATTGTTAGTGGTAATGAAAAGTTTAAATATTGAATGAAGTTTCATTTGTTTAAATACTTATTAGTTACAACTCTTGCGCTGCAGTTTAGGCTTTTTAGTTTTGTGTTATTTGGGCCTCTGCGGTAGCATATTCAGAGCTGTCGATTACCTCTTTTTGCGTTTTAATTTTAAATACTATATCTAAAGCACGATGCTCGTCAATCATGTTGCCCGACATATTGACGTAAATTTTGAAGAAGCACAATTTATATTTGGAAAAAGGTTACTGTTGTTATGCTGTTTCTTTATATTATGTTATCAAATAAAATTTACATATAGAATACGTGAATAAAGAAATAATTTTGTAAGATAGCATATATAAATAGTGTTTAGCAATTCAAAAATAATTTACAATTTTGCTCAAGGTAACAATGTTATAATGTTAATTTTGACATTATTGCTATACACATTCTGCGAAATTTGTATCAAAGAGTAGCAATGTTTTTAATGTTTTTTTACATACTACTATTAAAGCTCAACTTTTAGCTACTGTTTCTTTAGAAAAATTGTGAGTAGTGACCATATTATTGCAATTTTTTTTTATGAAATACGTCTAAACTACCGAATCGCCGTATCTTCTTGCGCCACAACATTGTCCAAACAACGGCAAGGGAATATTTTGAAAAATAATAAATTCAGTTTTATCTTTAATACGTAGTATTTTTTTATTAATTTCGGAAACTTCTAATATCTAAATCTCTACGTTATTGTATTTATCTGTGGTTTAATTAAGCGCCCTACATTCATAATGTATGCATTAATGTAATTATTTAAGTTCATTCCTAAATTTATATAAGCACGAATTACTTGTTATCTAAAATTGCTCTGATTATCATCTATATATATATATATCTATATCATGATTATTAGTTAAAATGTTTGGTTAGCTCAATGTGAGAGAATTGTGCATTTTATTTATTTATACAAGTGCACTAGCGGCCTAATTAGGGCACACACATGTGCCATGAACATATAAAAAATATATGAAAAATAAATTGCAAGGAAGATGGTAGACATGTGTTTCCAGTGGGATGTAATTTCATAAAATACATTTTTGGTTTACATTTGGATTGTTTCATGCATTTTAAAACCTAATAATGTATTGAAAACCAATTTATTACAATATTTACATAATGTATGAAAAGCGAACAATTTTGTGCGATGCATCGCAAATATTAGTTTTGAGTTGACTTAGTATTTATTACTGTTCATATTTAAAAAGTTTATTTTTTATAATAACCATGTAACTTGTGAAAATCTTTCGCTATCTTTAAGAGATAGATCGTGACTGTATTCTTTTGATTGTAAAACTTTAGTCTTATTTTCTTCAGAGGCATCGACGTAAGCTGGTGTTACGTAATACATTTGTGCATTTTTAAGATATATTTTTGATGGGAAAACATATTGTACAAACTCTTCGCATAAACCAACTGTCTCAAAGCTCTTGCCGTTTAGTAAACTTGAATAGGATATGTCGTGAGTCGTTTGCATTTTATGACTCAAAAATCACTTTATGACGGACCTGTTCGAAAAATCCTTTCTGTAATCACCATGATATAGCTTTGTAATATTAATTTTCAAAAAATTCTTATTCCCTTGATATTTTAAGTGACAATAGTAAAGAACTATGAAATAGTTAATACAACAAACAAATTGTAATATACGCTTTATTCTTTTCTGTTTAAAGCTTACAATTTCAGGCGTGGTATGTTAGTTTAATTCAACTTGCAGTCGGCATATATTTTTTAGGTAAAACATATATCCCCTATCATTCAGGCCGTCGGGATATCACAAAGAGACACCAGACACCCTTTTTAAACAGCTTTGTACCTGTACATAGACAACACTCATGTTGCGTGTTTCGAGATGTCATCTGACGCAGGCTTTGCAGCGTTTCGTCGGAAATATATACTGGAAGAAATTGTCATGTATACGAATTACACGTATCCTATAAGAGACCTTTGTTGTATCATTATGCCATGAAATGTAAAATGTGTATAATTTTGTAGGACCGATGTTGTAGTCATATAAACAGAAGAATTACTGAATTTTTTTTTATTATTGTTCGCGTTTTCTACTTCCTTACGATATATTTATAACCTTGGTAAATAAGTTGTAAGTTCCCAATTGTGTTGTGAGACGCAGTTTGCCTCTCTCTCTTTTTGATTGATTTACTTTATCTGTGAGTTCGATATCCCAAGGGGGGTTTAATAGTTTACGACTTAATGGTGGCGATTCTGATGTACACACTTTAAACTAAAAATCTCTAAATTTAGCTTTAGACCTGTCAAATAGTTTTAGTGAGCGTAACCTATTATGTATATCTTTAAATTGATATCAATAAGGTTTAAATTGTCAATGTAGAAATATATAGAATAGGTTACACACGTTTGACAGGTCTAAACGTACATTTATAGATTTTTAGTTTTCACATCAGAATCGCCACCAATATATTACTCTTAACAACGTCTTATGTTTTCATTAAGGCAGATCAAAGATTGAGAAAATCAACATACTTTTACTTTAAAATAAGTTGTCTTTACTCGCAACGGATTACCGCTCTACCCAAAGGCCAAAGCGCGATAGCATTAATTAAACAATCTCATTTGTGATATAAAAAACTGTGATCATTATCAGTAACACCTCTAAAATTATCTTTAGTTCGCGTTTAAACGCTAAATTGAACACAACTCAATAATTTCTATAAACATACATGCTGAGTTACAAAATTAGTTTGATACATTATATTCCACTTAAACTTATATTTCTGGGAGTAGAGAGCCTAAGCTTTAAATTTGCTTTATTTCGGGCACACCAATTTACATGGCTATTTTGTTGACACTGTTAATCAATAATTTATTAAAACTAAATCACCCGCGACTTACACGAGATAGATCAAGTGTGTTGTCAGTTGTGTAATGAGAGATTGTCAAGAGTTTAGTGAATGCGAATCCACATACATTCTTTTTTAATATTTCTCACTTATAAAATTCGTTGCTTTCAAAATGAGAATGCATATGGTTAAAATACATTTAAAATTTTTAATAGAGTGCGTCCTCTACGTATTATATATACAGTATTACTATAAGGCTTTGTAATATGTTCCTAGTAAATATTTCATTCCATAAATAACGTGCAAACAAGTGTTCAATGCCCTGGCACTTTATCAAATTGCGATCAGATAATTACAAAGGATAACATCGAAGCATGTCAGAGATGCCGTTCTAACAAATTGACGGTAATTTATCAATACCTGTCCTAGTATGTCTGAGTTTTGGCGAAGACCACACTGCAATATGATTACGTTACACGTATTACTATATTAACGTAGTATATTAAACATAAATTCATGTCACTATTCCTCTCCTCGTTTAAGGATCAAATAACCATTCTCAAAGTGGTGAATAACGTTCTAAGTGGATCGAAATCTACGAAACCCTGCGAGATACTTCAAAGAAATTTATATACGTCGTGACCTATACTGAACATAAGTCACTTATCGTTATTGTATAATAAATTAATAGTGAAATATCTTCAAGAGAGTTAATTGGCAGATTTCTATGGTTTTCAATGCTCAGATAACGTAAATGTGTTGCCGATATTATTATAAATGTTGCGGAAGGATGGTAGTTGTGTATATAGACTTATTAAATAAACAAATTTGGGTTAATTTTTCATGATTTAACCATTTTTTACGGCTTCAATCGAAGACATTAGATTCGAATAGGCAAAACATATATTATCACAGGCCTATGTCCAGCAGTGGACATCATATTGGCAAAACATATATTATCGCAGGCCTATGTCAGCAGTGGACAGTATAGGCTGATGATGATGATAGTATCACAGATATAGCTATTGTCTATATTGGATTAATTTTATAAAGAGTAGCGTATTCCTATTGCTGTCAATATACCAAAACGTGATTGCAACTGTTAATTTTACATATATTTGATAACATGAGAAATACAAGGTATAATAAAATAGAAATATAATACACAAAGCTGTTTTGGTCACATAATTATATAACAATTATTTATAATTTATTGAGGTTCAATTAATAAAACGGTCTGACCACCCGTAGTTTTATAAAAATGTCGTTGACAGGTGCTTTTATGGTAATTAATTGGAAATAGTATTTTCATTGAGTACAAAGAACTCGAGGTATAAAACCGACTTATTTGGTGCTATTAATTCATATAATCTGTACGACATATCCTTAATCAATAGCGGATAAGAATTAGATATAATAACTATATGAAATATAATAACTATATGATATATAATACAAGAACTATATTTCATATAAGTTCCATTAATTACTATTTTCTTCTAGTTTGATTGGGCGCATGGCCTGGTTTCATATTTCAACACTTTGAATATTCATCCTGTTTCATTGAGACCATCCCCATTATTCATAAAAATTAATCGGGTTAATTGCTCTGTCTTAAATAAAGTATTCGACTTTTCCTTCACAGCTTAAAAACAGTTTCGCAGAAAGGGACAATATATTTGTTGTATAAAGAGAAGTTATAACAATGGTTCATTTTAAAATTGGTGCCAAAAATGAATTTTGCAAAGGTACGTTGATGAGGGTGTAAAATTAGCATATACAGTATTAATATTAAGCCATTTATGAAATTCATGAATAGTTTTAATGCAGGTGTTATAACGGTTCATGCGTAATTGATGGTTACTATTTAATGAATAGTATATGTGTTGTAATTACATGGAATTAAGCTCGAATTACAGAGCTTAAGTGAGAAAGTTTTAGTTTGAAAATAAAGAGGGCAGGCTAATGTCGCTATAAAAATATATAAATCAGTGGTATAATACTGGTTCAATTAAATCACAAGCTCCACTCTCATTTAAACAAAAATCAGTAATGGTCATGGCTTAAAATGAAGCAGTTCTTATAGTAATAGATTAAATATTATTATTATATACGTAGAAAGTCGTTACATTTATACAATTACTAAGCAACTGTTCGTTAATTTAAAATTGTATGTAAGATTAGGGCTTATAATCTATTATGAATTCAAGGGTGCGGATTAATTAAAACGTTTATTAGAATTTTAGTACATACGTGTAGAATCAATTTCAAGGTTTAATTTCTAGTTATTTAATACAAAAACCTGACTTCACCGAAAATATTATAATAAGGCATAGGTTAGTAAGCCATATTTTTAATTTTTAAGTTTCTTTAAAAAATAAGTGTATAACTCTAAAATTTCTATAATGTTTTCGATAACTTTTAAAATAGTTTGAACAGAATATGACTATGCCATAAAAATGTATGAGATGTTTTTTTGTAATTACGGTCCGTCATAAATACGAAACATACTTCTGGATTTAAAAGTGATTTTCGTATACAATTTGTTTGGGACCCACAAGTTTATAGTCACTTTACGTGACTTCTATTTATTTAAACGGTTCAGTGAATAAACCAACGATTGATAACTGAGCTGCGATGTTTAGAGGCAAGTGGAAATAAAGCAATATAAATCGAAGTTTAGTGCGAGTCGTAATTTACATTATCGAAGTGAAACTAATTGTGTGCAGGAAATAATTTAGATTATTTTATGGTTTCTACGTTATATAATCATGTAAGGATGTTTTGATTATAGTTCTTGAAGTACGCGTTTGTATTTTGTTATATCCTGAAATTACAAATAACGAATCACATATTTCAGGTCAGAAATAACGTTGGATTAAAACATATCGTATATACGATAATACGCACTGAACTATAAACAATAAATGTTACCATTCCGAGTCTCTAATATTAATTATTTAATAAATAATTTATAATATTAAGTTTAAATTTAAAGTGCATAGACAGCGTGCTAATATATATGTATTTAATAAAGAAACAGTGACAACTTTCATCTCGGCGCGCTACCCGTCTCAGTATCAAACGATACCACAATTATTTCGTTGTATAGAGACTTGCGATAACTATTTCAAAATACCACAAGAATATTAATTGCGATTCACAATTACATGCCGAGAAATATATCATTGTTTTACAAACTTGGTTATAGAGTTAAAGCACGTTCCTTTGAAATACTCGCGATAGATAACAAGCGGTCCATCTATCATGATTAAATATCTCAAATAACGGTAGTCGAACTCGTTCAAAGTATTGTTAATCCTTTATTGGCGTATCTGTATTATTTATTGCTTGACTCAATAATATATCGCCTAATATAACTATTTAACCGTTAACTGGTGAGGAAAATATCCTGACCGAAAATTTCCTTATTCCTTATAGTTTATATTGCCGTGATTTTATTAAACATGTGCATTTCTTAATTTAAATTATGCATTCGAATTATGAAAATTATCTTCTGAGGTTAATGTACAAATCCAATACAGTAAATACAGTTTCTAGTGTGAGTTTATACCGTCGACGCCTGATAAAAGGATTTCAATTATATACAAAAGTCTGTATAAGCGTTAATAAAGCCATTATTCATACATACATGAGTTTCTTCATATATCTGCGTCTTGCAGTGAGCAGGGTATAAGTTTCTTTATGGCCGCCAGTCGGCAAATATTTCATCTTCCCTACTTTCGACTTCATTCGGCGATGTTCCGAACCAACTCAGTATTAAACAAAGCAAGGATCGCGCTTCCGATGCCTACAATAAACAAATATACAATTGACGGGAGCTATTTACAAGTCAAGCAATGAAGAAGCATCACATAAAACTAACATGCAGACAGGCAAACCTTAAATATTGACCACAGATCATTTCAATGACACATAAGCGGAAATTATAATGTTGACATAGGAACAGTCATAATTACAATGAATATTAGCAAGATGCGAAGCGAGCTTTTGTTAATAGTGAAATATGGAAGTGAATGAATCAGGGTTACACCATGTACGTTTATATTACAGTTTTTACAAATATGATTACAATGATGTTATAAAACTTATAACTTATATAAACCCATAACAGCAGTAATGGAATTCACTTTGATAAACATATTGTAATAAATTTACAATCGTACTTCGAGTCGCTAATGACTGTATATACCACTTGATAGATAAGTACATAGGACGTATATGTACCGCAAATATAGTCTTAATTGTATACTAAATTCACTGCCTTTATGTACTATGAAATGTAGGTTTTAGCAAACAAAATTGAACTTAATAGCTCATATTTGCAACTGCTCCGTATATGAGATTATATAAGTATACAGATTAAAACGAAAGTCTTAACAATTTTTTAAAATTGTGATAATATTAAATTTCCGTCACTGAATCAGTGTCTTAAGATTTAATTATCTATTTTATGTCTTAAGAAATTTGAAAATTTATTTTGTTAGACATAATCGTTCATTAGACGACATTAAAATATTTAAAAAAATATTTTTTAAGTTATAAATACATAAGTTGTTAAATAGCAGTATATTCTTATTTTAAATAATTGATATATTAAAGATATAAGGCTAGATATACGCTGCATATATATAACGGTTATTTTCAGATATTATTATTATTTTTGGTGTGTACATCCTTATACACACCAAAAAGATATATTAAAGTAAACATTTTAGTAATGTTATAATGTCGTCTTGACAAAAATAAATTTTCAATACGTTCCAGAGTACTCCGTTATACTATATTATGTTATACTTACTTCTAGCTTTAAGTGTATTCCCTTAGAAGAGTTAAAGTAATGGGTATTGAATATCCTACGAGCTAGAAAGTTATTTTGTTCAAATTAAAAACCTATAAAATGTCTGAAATTGCGCTATATCGCCTATATAGTTGTATACGGGTAATATTAAACATTATTTCCAATATTTGAGCCTGAAACACGTTGGAATATCGTAATAATAGAATAACGATATGTACAGCCACATGGTTAATATATTTAAAATGCAACATACTCATTAAAACGAATATCCATCAATATTGAAACCGAGGTCGATACCTATACCTACTCGTATATATTATTTTAAGAAATGTTTAGGGTAAAAAAATATATTTAACATTGGGAATTATAAATTAAGAGCCGGTAGACCCGATTAGGGTAGTAAGTGTCGCCATGAGTACTGGCGGACATCTTATCTTGAGTTGACAGCTGTCATGCGAGGTGTACGCAAGCTAAAATTGGCTATTAATCCAGTTTGATCTTGGTGATTATGTGTAATTAGGTGAATGGTTGATTGGAAATTCTTGTTGGACAAGCCGAATATGGTATTTTGGACCATTATCCAAAATAGCATATTCGGCTGTCATGTCATTACAGCTAAGACCCCTATGAGGCTATGTACTGAAGCACCTAAATATTATATTATATTACTTAATTTTTAGTCCAAAGTTTTATTTCATTTAAACGCTATATTTACTGTTTTTTTTAGCCATATATTGAAACCATATATTATTTATTAAATTGCTTAAACTAATTAGACAAAAAAACTGAATGATGAGTGAGAATTCAGAAAACAAAAAAAAAATATCTGACTTAGGAACTTATTTGATATTCGCGTGCCAATCAGCAACTGTGGATTATAAGATATATCACTAGCCCTAGCTGAATAAGTAATGTAGTAAATATCAATTATATGGAACAATAAATGTCAAAGTAATGAATACGGGAAGCAGTTTTGACGTAACGACCTTTTGACCCTGGAGATAAGAGCCGGACGAAGTAGATAATATAAGCGCCATGATATCAAGTAAGACAGAAAATACGGTTTCAATCGGGTATACACTTTCTTTAACGAAACATAGACTTACAAAATACGCCTATCTGTGATTATATTTATTATATCCTAACAAAACAGTATAAAGACATTAGGTGTACTTTAAGCACTGAGAAAACTTGATCGATAATTGCTAAGTGCGTTGCCAAATCAAGAGCGTCCCACATAGTTTTAATAACTAAATTTATTATCTACCTACACTTAACATTGAGATAAACAATGGTTCATATATTTTCATTTTATAAGTTTCACCAATACTAAGAATCCCTTTGTTAATTCCAAATTTTCAGAAGGTTTGAAGTTAAATATGATTTATAATATAATATGATATATAATTTTGACGAGATAAAGGAAAAAAATATCTGAAACGTATTGCAAATCGTAGGTTTCAAATTAAGAGCGAAAAAACTCAAAATTGATTAACTATCATATAAGATATATACGATACATTTTTCACAGTTCTACTAGAACTCCTTTAGTAAACTTGTAATTATGTGACGCGTTTGAGCTATCAAACTGTCATTATCACATTGACGTAAACGAATTCTAGTTCGTACAAAGGTTCTATATTTAAATCTCAAAAATAATTTTCACACTTTCTCACAAATACATTAGTTGCGAGAATTCTCAATGGGACCAACAATGGTGTTTTCCTTTTTGCTAAAGCAATTAGTTTCGCTTAACGTACGTATAAATATTGTTTGGTTTTACTGCACAATACGACGGAATTTTAATGTGAAACGGCCAAGCTCTTAACTCCTTTGATGAATATGCTTTAAGCTTCATTTAGATGGAAATGTATTCAAAGTATAATTTATATGATATACTTAAATGAACAATCACTAAATGATTTAACATTTCATTATTTATTATTAGATTTTTAAAGGGCATTTACTGTTCTTAAGAACAGTAAACCAACCCCAAATTATCGTTCCCTACAATTACACCATTTGCATCTACCAAGCCTTGGAAGTTGTCTAGATAGTTTTATTGATGGGTAAGTAAATTTATAATACGTAAAGTAAGCAAGGCGAACGCTACCACACATCTACCGCCATAAATCAACCAGTCTAGACAGATCTGTGTGCCAAAATAAAGCCATACAAGTTTAAAATGTTTATGTTGATTCTTATATAGAATTTAGATTATATTTATTTCATGTTCTAATATGTACATATTTAAATAGGAACAAGTGGAACGGAACACGTTTGGACACTTGTGAATGTCTTAGCGACCAAAAATCTCCGCTTGCTGCGCGAACGTAGCAAAGATGAGAAGAACTGGCGAGAAATTATCATCAATCACTAAAAAGTTGAAGGTCACAAGGAGTTTAATAAACGTGTTTAAAATATTGCTACACCTGTCGAGAAATAAGTATAATCTGTATTTTATTCCTAGCAGTATTTATATTATATGCAATATGAAACTAAAGGCCTTTAGGTGCGTCGTAATGGAACGTCGTCTTAAAAATTATAGAATAAATTTGAAAATAATAATGACAGATGAATTTTAACATTTTAAAAGCCTTGATAATCGTTGTCGTGTTGAGTATTGCCTATTTTCGTAAATAAAAATCCACAATTCAATTGTTGTAGGTAAATCATATTTATTAATGAAAATTATATATTTAATAAATATTTGTTAATGAAAATTTATCAGCATTTTCGCATACTCAGACCGACATCTTGTGACCATTTTCTACTATTTTAACAAGCTTTCATGTGCAAATTTACTCGTACCTGAGAATTAATGACTCAACGAGGTCAAACTAAGCCATATTTTAGGAACTTAGCGGCGGCTAATGGGTTCGCTAAATAATTTTACCGTCTGCTTCGTATAAGCATATTTTAATTACATTCTCTCGTGTTTATCACAGAATAAAGCAGCAAAAGACTGTAATTAAAATAAAACAACGGCGTGAATAAAATTATTTTCAATAGGGACAATTTTTTGTATTGAAAATACCAGTATATATTACGAGTCGTAATAGCTACTAGTATTACATCTTATTTACTTTCTATAGAAAGATATATGATGGACTTCATAGTACGCGTTCGGAGGCAATGTTAGAGGCTTTATTATGAGCGCATGATGGTTATAATAAAATAACCGATCGGTGTTCGACTTCAATGGCGCCTCTATCTCTGTTTTTATACATTGAGACTACCAACGTAGGCAGAATATCAAATTCCACCAATATCACCGTGGTAATAGAGACAGATGAAGTTATGTGATGAGGTATAGACGTGTAAGTAATAAAGTTCCTAAACTAGGTCAAAAAATGCTTGATGGATAAAAGTCACATTACCAAAAACGAAAACACTGTTCAAAATTATGATATAAAAGTGAACGGATGCAAGGTAATGATTTCATCTCATGTGAATGTTACAGTAATTATCTTTCAAAGATGTTCTTAATTAAGACATTATGCGAATGGATCTTTCACGGTCTTAAATGCTTTGCACCCAATCAGTAAAAAAAATCGCTTGACGAGATCGTATTTGAAAGGATGCGTCGAGCAAAAAATAAACTTAAGTCAAAGGAATATAGCACTTTATAGGATTATAGTCACTTGTGGTCTGTACTTGCTATATAGTTATGTAAAACGTATACGTGCAATAATAAAAAATATTAAGTGGAAAACATAACATTTTAAGTGCTTTTATAGTACTGCATTTTAAGTGCTTTGTGGTAGGTTCGTGTAGTAACAATATACTTTCAAGTTATACATTTTTATGTATCTTTAACATTCACAATAACTTAAATCTGAAGAAGCGTAAAGAGCGCAAATATGTGCTTGAAAAATAAAAACACATACACATAACGAAATGAAAATTTAAATTGGAAATTTCCGATTGAAATCAGAGCCGCCCATTACCTATAATAGTAGACAAATAATAATAAATAATTGCGTATATATCTTAAAACGTGTAGCTACGATTAATTTACGAAGAACAAATGGATACTAATTTAAGGAAGCATAAGGCAGCGAAGGACTTTTTAACTTCCGATTGGATTGTTTATATTTTCTGGTTGGGTAAATTAAAAGATATACTAATCTTAAGGATTTAAAAACGCCAAACTTGGTCACCTAAACTGTTTGCATGTCTTATCATTGTTAAATCCTATTCTTGTCATAAATGGTTGGATATGGATTTTATGATCCTATTTCAAAACGCTAGGTGCGTGGGTTTTGATTGATATATCAAATAAAATCAGAACATAAAATAAAATAACAATTTAAAAATAATTGGCAGTTTGAATTTAGACTAAATTAGACCTTGGTCTTTTGACAGACCTCGAATTACTTCAAAGGTTCAGCAGGGTTATAATCTAAAATGGACAAGGTATTTTTGTGATATCGATTGTCAGAAGAATAAAGCGTTATAAACACAATATTAAGCGCGATTAAATCGTTCTTTATATAATTTCAACAAGTTGTTAAAAATCGTTCGTCCTCGTCTATAGATGAACCTGTATCGCTAGGCATTCAAAAAGTTTGAGACAGAGTAAAAACAATATTGGCGCTCACGAAAATGCCATTGATGTAAAAATCAATATATCAATAGCCACAGACTATAATCCAAAGATTAAAGAGGGTGACTGTGAAATCTGAGCGCGCTAAGCTTACTCAGTGTCCGGAACAAATCAGTTGTTTCGAGGCTTCGAATAGCAAAAGAGATTTATGAAATTTTTATATTTACTTTCGCAAATTCAAAATTAGAAATGCTGCTTTGTGCTTATAACGGTAATTTATATGATAAACTAGAGTGATATGTGTAATTACGTTTACATATTGCTTTATTTTGCGAATTAATGTTTCTAACGATAACTAACGGTTAAAGTGTCGTTTTTACCACATTTTCTGTTATTCATATATAAAGTATATTTATAATTGCATGTCAAAACTTATTAAAAGCTTTCACATGAATTGATTGCCTCTGGTTGACATTGATTGCTGAAAAGCACTCGACACATCCAGACACGTAAATAATATGATAAATTAACAGTTCTATCTACCTGGACGTGAATTTAATAATCCAAAAATATTTTCATATAAATTTTTGACCAGACAGTATTGCTCGCAAGGAACTATCAAATCTCACTGAGAGCCTAGCTTCTCAATCTTAAAGTCGTATCAACAATCAGAAATCATGTGGCTTGGAGCTTCACTACAATCACATATAAAAAAATATTCACCTTATATGAAGTAATATTCTGTGTGCCGTAGTTAGCAAAATTGCGATTTTTATACGTTCTTACATCAGTTAAATCAATTTATGGAAATTCAAGTTATGATAAATAGTGAAACAAAATCGTTCACACTCAAGATAGCAAAAGTTATAACATTGTTTAAGTTATCAAATAACAATAAATTTCAAGACGCCCATACTTGCGATGCAGAGATGGTATCGGTTCCTTCTGTGTTATACAGGCTGATTAAAAATGGAGATTTTAGGATCCAAATATGTTGATTTAGTCTTATAAAAACTGAAACAAATTGCATTTTGTTAAAAATATAAAAAAGTAGTCGTTATTAATATATAAGGATATAAAATAAAAAGTGATGTTTCTATTATTTATTAGTTATTATTATTCCACATTGCAGTGAGAAATTGCGTATTTTATCTTATCTCAATTGTTTAAATAAATAAAACATATAAATTTTATACCTAGAAAAATTCAGTTTGGAACATCTATCAAGGTAACAGTCAACTACTCGACGAAGTTTAAACTTTAAATTAAATATTAAATTGGGAAAATATGAATGCTCAAATGGAACACTGCCTGTATAACTTCAAGTCTATGTAAATCACGTTTTGCAACAAAGACAGTAGCATTGTTCCTTTAGGAGATGTGGGCAGGTCATGCCAAAAACTGACCATATTGCCATGCACTAAGTCTATAGTGAGGTATATTTACAAGAAACCCATTTGCTTAAAGTTCCGTTACTATTGTTTCGCTGGGAGTCGAAGTTGGGATGTCTGAATTGCATGTACTATTTGCACAAAAGTTGCTTAACTTATTGTGCCGTTGCGAATCCTCTATAAATACCTTATATATTATTTATATTTATTATATATATTTTTTATATATCTTATAAAAAGATATTATGAAAGTTTCAGTATATGCCATCGTTTTGGAACCCGAGCAACGTTACTTTTATCAGTGATATTTGTAAGGCGCCTAACATAAAAATACCCAAAAAAAGGAAAGCTGCAGACTTTAATTACTTGGTGTAATTTATTGATTGACAAATACTGTCATTTAAAAGACCAAATCAATATCATTATAAAACGTTTAAAAATGCAACACCTTTATAACAGGTGAAGATAATGCTTAATTGGTCGATTTAGAGGGGCAAACGTTGTAGATCCTATGATAATTAATTAATAAAACTGCGGTTGAATTTGAGGTTAAGCTGTCTAATAACAGGTGCAGAATATAAAAAGATCTAGGATCGTATTACATGTACACTGAAATTTATATGTAAGGATATCTAATAATGGCATTAGAATAGTTTGATAAAATTGTTGCTCTTAAGTAATTCTATGGATATTGTCCATTAATAATTATTATTATAACACTATAAGTAGGGTATGCACCGCTAGTAGATTCCAAAATTTGTACTGTGTGTTAATTGTGGCTTTTAGACTCGAAACATTGTGCGTTATAATACGTTTTAATAATATATAATTATTAAAACATGAAGCGTTAAAGCTTCAAAAAGACGAGTCACGATAACATCACAATGTCGAGCGTTTTCGTGGATTTCTTGTGATGGACGCTTTTACGAAATTCTTTTTCCACAATCACTTGAGAATGTCTGGAGTGGTTTGGTAAAAGTGTTACTTCCGTCAGTATAATAATAATTAATATAATAATAGTATCGTAAAATTGCTTTAAACATTAAGTCGTAAAACTTTTTAGATCACTAAAAATTTCATCATACAAGATATTAATTTCTATGATTCTATAAAATATTTATTTTATAGAATCATAGGAACAAAGTTTCGTAACATGGGACTCACAAATTATTTAACAATTGCAGTAAAATGTTGTCGGTTGGTTCACGACTGAATTGAAATAACCATAATTTCAATGAAATTGTCTACAAGTCATCGTTTATTTTCGCCTACGTCTCGGAGACAATGCATGTCTATCAATATAACATTTAAACATTTCTGAGATGCAATTGTTAGAGTTAAATTATACATTACTTTACGAAGGGAGTTTTGTAAGAATTTATCACTGTGCAATACTACCACCACTGCTTTCCTCTAAATAATCTTATATATAAAATTCTCGTGTGACAGTTTTTGTTCCCATAATCCTCCGAAACGGCTTGACCGATTCTCATGAAACTTTGTGAACGTATTGAGTAGATCTTAGAATCGGCTTCTATTATTCATCCCCCTGAATGTTAGGGGTAGTCCAACCCTAAATTTTTTATTTTATTTTTTAGACAAAAATTTTAGTTTCCTTTTTTTATAGTCTAAAATAAACACCGTATAAATGTACTTAAAACATACATAAACTTAATTTTGAATTATTTGACTTACAGTCAAATAATTCAAAATCAATTCACCGCTTGCAGCAGCTGGATTCCGATGCATACAATACGAGAAAGATGCCCACTCTGATTTCCTTTATAGTGCTAGCCATTTTATAATCAACGTCATGGCTAAGAATATCATGTTATAAAATATATAAATTCAACGCTTTATAAAATATATTAATAATTTATTTATAGCAACACGTTTACACATATGTTCCTGCAACACGGACCTGACGTAAAGACAACTGTATTTCATGAGCGAATAATCAAATGATAGCGATAAGAAAAATTATAAATACATTTCATTACATCAAAAACCTATATCGAACGCATATAATAAAAAAATAAATAAATAACAATTACAACTAATTCTAAATTAATCTATTGAAAATACCAAGTCTTTCCACTTCTTCATATTTAAATGCTGAGTGCCAGTCCGTAATTATAAAAAGTATTTTAAGTTATATAAAGCTACATTAACGTTTATACAAATTATATGTATGTATATAAAAATTCGCCGCAGTTGCAATAGAACCGATAGCAAATGGATATATTCAATTTCATCCACTTACATTGATGGCCAAGTACTGTGTTTGCGTTCGCATAGTTTGTTTAGGTCAATGTAACGGATGATACAGTAGAAACATAAAATTAACTGAGGTAGTGATCAAGAATCTAGTAACTGATGTTAATATGATACTAAGGTTGATCGTTGATAAGATTGTTTGAATGACGGTTGTCAACTGTCAAATGAAAACTTGTCTTTCTAAAATAATCAATATATATATTTAATATAAATATTAATTAATTTCTAAAAGTCTTTATATATTTAAAATAAAATTATTTGCATGTGTACTACGACGACGTGCCTCCACTTAAATTAGTAGAATATAATACCGTTTTCAATGTATGTTTACGAGGTACTAAAACTGTGCAGGCGTATGAAATTGCGAATTTCACAATGAAGGTCAATGTCGCTTTGTGCAACGATGTTATGAAATCATAATAAGCTAGAAATTGCATTCTATTATTTGTTATTTCTATGACGCTTCGCGAGGTTAACATTCCGCTAGGGATGATTATATAAAACTTTAAACACGCCGACAAGAGGTTGACCCGGATTTCTAGTACTGTGTTCATTCGATTTTAAATAATTAGATCGGGTATTTTCAGGATTGGACATTTTTTTAGATATACAACTTATACATAATCTGGTAAAGTAAACATATCCATGCATTATCTATTAACAATACAATCGATAATCAATAATTTCTCTCTTCTTTAAATACAGATAAGAATTAAGTAATAAAATTACAAAGGAAACTGTTTGTTTGACTAGTGTGTAACCAGTGTCCAATAATTGGCAAGTTTTGGACTGTACAAAGTGTCCAATTCCAATAGTAATTACTACATTTACCGACCAAACCTCATTCACACGTATTTTGAGTAAGCTGTTATACCAAATGATCCCATTAACATAAGCTTAACAAATCATATATCAAAACAATCCTATAACTAACAGCATACAGAATCCCATTTTACATCTTAATACAGTAGCTGAATATCGTGAATAAACCCGCGGTCAGTTAAAACGACCAAAACATTACTTTATGGTTGAAGCTCGTATCGTATGGTGCTATCAACATGTACAGGGTAACCATATCCTTAGAATGAAATGATAAAATCTGCCTCTTTGATGTTTGAATGAAATACACAAGTACAGCCACATTACAAGTACAGCCACAGCGTATTAAATGACCGTTTTGCAAATCATATCTAATGCTGAAATCATAACAAATAAACAAATATTCCAAAGTTACTTCAAAGTAGTGACGATATGGATAAATATAATATTATATTATATCGGTAAACTACCCTCATGCTCGAATTTAGATGCAACTCTCATTCTAAAGAAAACTAAGTATTACCAATTAAACAAATTGACAACGTTTTGCATAGTCTGATGTATATTTTGTATGCTTTTGAGTCATTTGGAGCTTCTATGTTAAGACGCAAGCAAAAAGATGGAAGTCTTCTGTCCAAATTCGCTACGGTGTTAAATTTAAAATGTGGATGCAGAACCGGTCATAGTGGAATTAATATTTACTATCGACCCAGTTGCTTCAAATTTATTGGCTCTTCGAATTGTCAAAAATAAGGATGTTTTATCAATAATTATACGAATTTCTCATCGCCACTTTCAACATTATTGGGATAGATTTTTTACGAATGAATATGTTTCAAGAGTTATTGTTTGAAATCAATACATTATCAATTAAAGAGAACGAACTAAGAACTTAAAATTTTGATAACTAAGAATTTTGCCGATATCTAAATAGAAAGTTAAATCTGATTGCGCCATTTTTGACCGACTTTCAAAAAAAATCGAAGGAAGAGGTATACAATGGTCACACTGGTCTTAAAAGTATCGGCACGTATCTCTTCCTGGGTCAAACGGCCAGGTGGGCGGGTCGATCGCTGATGGATGTGCGTATACACATGAGATTTCCTTACATTTCAATATTGTAGTTGTATGTACGTGAGCCAATAACAACTATATTTATTTTTAGCTTATAACTGAAATATTTCAGTTATAAGCTAAAAATAAATATTGTTTTCCAATAACCTTTCCTCGTAAATAATATTGGTACTATAATGAAATAATATTTTTATTGTTATTAAGCATATATATCATGTGGTAAAGTACAGTAAAATTTAGTTTGTAAAGGTCTGACAAACTCACAATAAATAATGATAAAACAGTTTTTAACTAAAACATGTCATAAACCTTCACTAAAAACCTTAAATAACGTAGATAACCGTAAATAGTTATTATATTAATTATAACTAAAATAAAACTAAAGGAGTCCCGGAGATAAAAGGAGATAGGCAAGCTTCCTACGATACTGGCAACCAGCTCTTTGGTCTCTCGTGATATTAAACTTTATAGTTTTGATAAATAGAAATATTTAATCTCTTATTACAAGAATCGAAGCATTCACGATTATAATCAAAACAATTATTATATATAGTATAATTAATAACCCATTTGTTATTCAGGATGTATTACATTTTCCTTGCTCGCAATATTTTATAGGTAGTGAATAATACACAATTCCATCATAAATAATAACTAAGGTATAACGGTGGTAGATTCCAGTGTTAATAATAAATTTATCACTTTCTTTACTCAACCTACTCAGTTAAATTAGGTGGCTATTGTGTAATGCGTATCTTATCACAACGGAAAGGTCAACGCAAATCATTGTGTCAAACTTCCTAACATTGCTATTATATGACATCTTAAATTAATTTATAGACATTTGGTGGACTAAAGTATTATTTATTGAAGTCTAAAGAGCAATTTTATACAAATATGGTGGTTGTCAACTGGCATTTAAATGTTGCGTATAAGCAAACAGCCATCAATACGAAGGGCTCGCCTGATTAGTAGGTAAATATTTGGTTCAAACTCCCAACAAAGAGATAAGGGCAGACGACCACAACAGGGAGGCCTTAAATACGATTAAACGACTGATCAACCATAAGATAACGGTCTCCCAAAAACACCAGGCCTAATTTCAAAGCGGTCCCCAGCGGTAAAAAGTCCATAAACATAATAAGATTATTTCCGATCAACTTAGCTCGATTGTACTCCGATTTTTTAGTATCGATTCGATAAATTGCAATATTGCTCGCTATAAAAGTACCGTAACGTTAAAGTGTCACGATGAACGACTATTTGAAATTGCAGCTGGTTACCGAACGTTCTATTTTAAAAATCTGACAGATGGCTGTCATAAACGTGTCAGTAATGACGGAACTGTCAAATGTGTTGTACCATTTTAACGCTGGACAACCCTTGATAAATTGTATTATTTACGGATAATTTGCATCTAAGCCACGTACCTAAATAGAGTGAAATAACAAGGGTTTGGTCGGTGACAATGACCGCTCCGTCACAAAGAAATTGAATGAGCCGTAAAATATTCATAATGCATTTATAAAAATCATGCAATATTTTGTTTTACAGATGCTAACGTAACAGAAACTTTATGTGTGTATAATAAACAACTACAAAAATATTTATATTTTTTAAACTTACCGTTTATCAAAAAATATTAATATTAGATCTGTTAAGTTCGTATTGTTTTTGTTTATTTTCAATTCACATACAAATGTGAAATGTGCATACATATCCACCTAAAGCATTCAATACTTTTTTTCTTCTAGCATACAATATTTTTAGAATAAATAAAATAATAAGCTGCTCATAAGAATGTAATCTGGATTATAAGAAACACTATAAAAATAATAAAATTTCATTAATGTAAAATAAAGGGTTATATAACGCATTCTGCATGTTTTTTTTGCTACATATGAATCAAAAAGTCGATTTTTGTTTCAATAATAACTAGAAATTTGAGTTAACACAGAGCAATTTCTACCTCTGTAAATTTATACTCTATCTCAAACCCCCCAATAAAACATGAATAGGGAGAAATTATTAAAATATCGTTGGAATATGAAGCTAGGATCTGCCTGCATTGATCATCTAATTACACACACACATATCAATACGATATCGGTTTGCTTTATTATTCACTGAATTCATTTATATATAATCTACACCGAGCCAGAACATGTAACTGTATTATGGTTTGTTAAAATTAAAAGTATGTCAGTAGTGTGGAATTAGAGTAAATATCTTAAAATGCTTATTCTTGCTAGTACTATAGCTTTATCAGATAAAAAGGGATCAGAGGTACCTTCAACCGTATTACGGCTAATTAAACAATCACAGTTTTATATATTGTACTAGCTGACCCAGCAAACGTTGTTTTGCCATATATGTGATTTCAATTTTCAATTAATAAATAAAACATAGGGGTTAATCATAGAGGGGTAAAATTTAAGGATGTAGGGAGGAATTAGGGATAGATGTTAGCCGATTCCCAGACCCACTGAATACGCTCACAAAGTTTCATGAGAATCGGTCAAGCCATTTCGGAGTAGTATGGGAACGAAAACTGTGACACGAGAATTTTATATATAAGATATATAACACCTATTTTAAGGATATGAATTTTTTTTTAAAGTTTGTATAGGAAACAAATTTTACAAGCGAACGAAAGAACATTAGTCCGTGAGTTGGTCAAAGCTTTATTCATTCGCATGAGCCAGAGTCATTAATGACGTAAAATGATACGACTTGTGATTGACAGAAATGATTGATAGTTATTGTCTTAGTATTGAATAAAAACTTTGATAAAAAACATGTTTTATAACAAGCGGATAATTGTACGATATCTAACAACTTACGTCATTGTATTGCAAATAGGAGATTAAAATACTAAAAGCTACATGTATGCTAAAAGTAACACGATAACAAATTATCATCTAAATGTTTTATGTACTAATCGTTCATTTACTTTTTCGCCTCGTGAAATGAAAATATAAAAATAATTCTAACTGTATGGTTTCGTACAATTAGGACAATTACGAGATCGTAATTGAGAACGATTCAGGATACTAAATCGATAAACAATAAAGATATATCCTTAAATTCAATCAGGTGTAAATTGTACAAAGGAAATGATAATCAAGATTGAATTTAAATAAAGGATATACCTGCTCACAAGACGATTTCATGTAATATTTAGCCTTCAATTTAAAATTAATACGATATTATAAGAAAAACGAACAGGCTCCACCCGGCTTCAATGTGAGCCGGACGTGGCAAACGCAGAGTAGTAACTTTTGACGACTATTATATGGCAGAGCTATAAAACTATGATATCGCCTAAGATATTTAGTTAAAATAAACAATTGTGATACGCTATATTATCGAAAATTAAATACTCGCGTTAAACATCTTATTTATTTGCAAATAATACATATCATGGTTATTCGAAGATCTTGCCAATAGTTAAACGTAATGTGATTTGTATAAAAAGGTTTTTGTGACTCAACTTTAAATGATATGCATATAGTATAGCGAAGTTTAAAACTGGAAATATATTTAGCAAGTGATTTTTGTGTATATTTTACCGTTTATGTAGCACACCGAAAGCTATGAAAACAATATTAATTCAGGGTTCGAAGTCTTTTACTAATTTTAACTAATCTATCTATAGTTTAGGAAAAGACAAAAATTGTAGTTCCTGAGATTAGTGCGTAACCAAACCAAACTCTTTAGCTTTATAATATTATAAGAAGATTCCAAATATAACGTGTATGAGTGAGATAAATTATAAAAATAAAACGTTAATTCTCATATGGCGAACATACCTTATTTAATTTGATAAAACACATTTGACAAAAAAGTAATAAAATTCCAGACTCGGCTGTTAACGTAAACATCATAAAGGACACATTTAACGCTTCAGATCACATAGATGTTACAAAAACATCGCTATCAGTGTAAAATATAAAACGAAGTCAGTACAAGTAATGAAACCATCGAGCTATTTAAAATTAACGATTAACTAACAATGCGTTCATTGACAGCGCTTAACAAGAACCCCCCATAAAACTAACTCGTAAATCCTACCCTAAACTATAACTAAACCAATAAATAAACTTACCATTGCGGAGAAAAAATCAATGGCTTTATCGAATGCAGCGCGTGCACAGTATTTATGAGTTCCAATTTCAAATGCTGTTTTATTAGTTCGATTTCCAAATAATGGAGTATGATTCTTACTTATTCGAGTATGGAATTGCATTGACAGATGCTAACAATAATGTCCATAGCAGTGGGGCCAATTTTATGTTAGGGTCATTTTTGCCTATTCATCTCGTTCTTGCAATATCCGATTAATACCGATTATTGATTACCTTACTATTAACTGTTTTATCTAAACATCGTGTCTATATTCAATTGGAATTTTCAACTTTTTCACCTATACGTAACAAAATAAACTGATAAGAATGTGGAAAATCTTTTTTATCATTTAGACGTAATGAAAGAAAAAGTGTATCATTACAGTGAGAAAACGATCTGCCGAGTGTGAAAAATGTTAATTAATGTTTTTATCTCGTGCATGAATGCACGTGTGATGTTTGTTCTTTGTTATCGTATTGGTATATTAGTCATAGATATTATGTTGTTGAGAAAGTCACAACTAGCCATTCATTTAATATACGTTATATTATTCAGAATACTACAAAGCCCAAATTCTTGTTTCTAATAGTGGTGTTTGTAATATTTTTAGTTTTAGTACTTCATATTAATTATTGATATAAAAATGATAACGAAATGAATGATTGGCACGACAACCGTACCGTGGTCTGCGTCCTCGATGTCTGTATCTGTTGCATGATAAAAAAATATGAATGGGCAAGTAAGTGATCAGAGTTCGATACCTGTTACACGCCTTTTATTTGAGTCTAAGGCTTCCACACGATATTTTCCTTTACCACTACTTTCCTAAACATTTAAAGGTAGTAGTAGTAGGATAGTAAAAAGTTCAATGGTTTTAAGTTAAAAAACAAATGCAACATGCAACTTTAATGAACTATTAGAGTATACATGACGTACGTTATTTTATGATTAATTATAAAGCAGATAAAATAAACTACATATTTAATATCCATATGTAGAAGAACATAATATACATGTATGGATACATATCAAACGATCCAATACTATCAGTATGAGTGTAAATGTATATTATTGTCTATAACCGACTTTGGGGTAGCGTGTGGTCATGGTCACTTTCTCCAATTTATTAGATAGCATCTTGCAATACCATAATTATGCAAATATCATCATGCATACAAAAAGAAATTGTTTAACATCTTAATACTGAAGTTAATTACCCATATCTTGTAAACGATAGTCACTCTTTCCGCTTACTTTAAGAAATTTGTTTTATTGCTTTTAAACAAAGTGAATTATTATTTTAATGAGTCTGAAACATGGGCAATATGTACTGCATTAAAAATGTTGTGAAAATCTTTAATGACTTATCCTTAATATGGCAGTGAAAAATTATTATTCCATTTCGATTACATATTAAATATAAGTAAGATCCACTTGATTGGGTTTTACTAATGAAATATATACACTAACAATACTGATAAGTGACGGTTTGCGTAAATATTTACTATTCAGGATTATTGTTTATTTATTTATTTACCGACCCAAACAGCGTTATGAAACATATAGTATAGAATTTAATTGTTACAACTAAAGCCAAAATAGGGTTACAATATATATATATATAAAAAAGACTAAATAGTAATTATGAAGTATTCTGGTGTTTATTATTAAAAAAAAAATAAGAAAACATTTCGCACACGGCCGGTTAGCCCTAATGTATATATAATTTCATATACAACAGATAAATATGCATAATACATGTATTGACCGTACCAGCAATCAACACCGGGACTCACTGTTCAGTAATCGACATGGCTAATGGACTTTAGCATTCAAATAGATATATAATAAACATAAAAGGTTATATAAAAACAATTTGTACACAGATAAATGCAGTTCTAACCACATTAATAAGAAACTCAAGCTCTCCCGACAACTCCCTTGACATCTGGCCTCAGCAAATTTGACCTGATTTGTAGCGAAACATGTATTTTCCGGAACAATACAGATAACTAACTCTGAAATACGTGCCAGTTAAGAGAAAGTGTAAACCGCATAGCTTTCCTCTTAGTAATAGCAAAATTATAACATGAAAGTTCACCTTTACGTGGTAGTTAATTTCTCAAGGTGATCAGCAACTGCTGATCACCTTAAGACTTCAGCTTTCAAGAAAGTTCGCGATCAATATACGAGATGGTATCTTGTTTGATGTAATCTTGAATCGTTAGGACCACTCGCTAATAAAACATACTTATTATATAAGTGGTATTTATATCAAATTTGGAATTACGTGGATATAAGAACTAAAGTCGCACTGTGGAAAAACTGTGGAACCATGACATGCGAATCTTATAAGATCTCTGAAAGAAACTTCTCAAAGTTTCGACTTTGAAGTCCCTATTGGGTTTTCTTGTCTGAATTTTGAGCCTCGCTTTCTGATTGTTTTAGGCCCGTATAGCCCCATGAGACGTGCCTCTACAATGCGATATATATCAGTTTGCACATAAAGCTTAGATTTAAAAAATGTAACAACCACTCAATCAAAATATTCAAATGGCTCTTGTTACAAAAACGATAATGATACTATTGAATTAAAACTTAATGTTGGTAGGTGCAGTGAACGACCTCGGGGTGAAGTTGCTGTTCTTATTCCTAAGGAATAAGGTCCATAATACAATTCTTTAGAAAAGTGGCCAACACTTGGTAAATATGCCCGTGGGCGAGGACACTAGGTGATTCATGGCGAGCCCACTCGGACCTCAGAATAAAGATTTATATAGATTGTTATCAAGACAAGTTTTATCAAAATTGCTTCAATTGTATCGGATGTGGGAGATGTCTGTATTACCTCAATTAGTACAGGAATGAAATACGAAATCGCTAAATCACTGTATCACCCGGCCAATGTTTTGACATCTTACTAGTACTAATGCCAGTTACAATAACTATTAATAGGCGTGTCTCTAGATTATGAGACGATGTTTTCTTTTTGGAAGCCACAGAAGCTTCGTCAAGCAGATGTGTCTGTCATATGCCTCTATTATGTACAAGATAACCAACTTTAATTACTCTAGTTTAATATCACAATTAATATGTAATAAATATAGCTCGATCTTTTATTCTTATTTTTTGCATATTGGCAAACAAGGAAATGTGTTTCTTAAGACATGTCTTATTTCCGGTGGGAATTAAATCCACATCCACAAAACGAGATACACTTTAAACATAAATCAGTGTGATTAATTAAGTTTATTTTAGGCAATAAATCTCGGCTAGTTGTAAGATAACTCACAGTTCACATGAACTGGTCTCATACATTCATAAGAAGAAAGTATAATTATTTATTATGTGAATATGTATGTAGCTTATTCGGTCTTTGGGTTACTGAAAATTAAGAAGGTTTTTGGAACAGTATTATAGTTTTTTAATTATATTTACTATCTCATCTCGGTAAAAAGTTAACAATGCTAACGTTTACATCAATAAGCAATAACCATATAGCAATTCCTATGAACAAATAAATGCAACATATTATTTTAATTAAACAAAGTTTATGTGTATCAAAATAATAACTAATATTTAGATCTTCTAAAAATAATGTATGTATTGTATCGATTGTAGACAATCAGTCACCACCAAAAAGTAGTTACATTTTTACTCTATTTTATCTCGCCTAAAATAATTTTCAATATTTTAATGTAAACTACTTCAAATTTCATATTGAAATCCCTTTTTAAAATAGAAATACTTTCACCCGTGCGTTATTGTCCATCAGTAACCATTATTCGAAATTTTAAGCACTTATAATTAATACAAGCATCAAATAGTGGATTCATCGAACTCGAAGTGAATGAACGAAAGATTCGAACAACGATTCGCAGCTGAACCAACATCATGCGTGCACATCGCACATGCATATTCAAAGATCAGTTTCCATTTCGTGCGTAATCGGAAACGGGCCGACTAATTCCAACAAGCAAATTTACGCTCTATGCCGCTGATATTAAGTAGGAAAACGCGTAATATTCGACAATGATGATTTATTCATTTCTAATTTACTGCAGCAAAGAGGAAGAGGTAGCCCGCAAAAAGAGGTAAAAAGGAACAAACCTAATTAAATATAGCACGCGTTGGTGTGTGACAACATATGTACCACGGAAGAACGAAAGAGATAGATGAACGGCAATTTTAAAGTATTGACAGGTGGGCTAGCGTGTTAAATTGTTCACGCCTGGGAATGAAATGGAAAGGAAATAACTGTTTTGTTTCTTAACTATTATGGGAAATTTTCCAAACAATAATAACGAGTTAATGATAAAGAAATGATATACAATTGAATTGACATAATAGATTGCCTAGACCTCAAGTTTTTTGTTTGAATTAATATTTTTAAACTACCTTGATTGCCGTAATCGAGAACAAGCGATAATATTTACCTTGTTGTAATCTTTATCCTGTTTTCCATTGTCAGAACTTAGTCGGCTTTATGGCATTCCCATCAATCGGCTAGTAAAAAATAAAAAATAATCTTAATTTATTTTGTCTATACAAATAGATAACTCTTTTTTTAATGATTTATGAGTTACATGATCCGGGAACATATTTCGCAATTTAAACATGTTCTTAAATTAAGTTATAATAAGTCTTCATTATTGAAACTGCTTAATAGTCTTTAATATTTAAGTAGCAAACTTGCGTGTTCTAATTAGTGTTGTCTATAGGGTTGCCAACTATTATTTTACTACTTACTCCATTTCTTTAAATAAAAGTAAATGCTATACTTGGTTGTTATTTTTTTAAAGAATAAAAACAAAAAAACATCTATTGGACATCATATATCTGACAGATATTTTTAAGCAGTATATAGTTTCTACTTTAAAGTAGTTAATAGAACCGTTCATATCAAGTAGGTGTTTTTAATATTAGGAATGTAGAGTAGAAAATATCTTTTGTTTTAATAATTGAAACATTAAACTGCAATTTAACATGGTCCAATTCAAATTTCTTAAATATACACTTACACTGTTCTTATTAAAATGTATAACTTATAACTTTGTATGTACAGTACAATCTACAATCAATCCATCAACTTTTGTCAACCCTCATAATATATTCTGCCTCAACATATGATAACAAGAATCAGTGAAAACTCAATTGTGGATTCTGTAGTAATTTATTAACATTAAATTTGCTATCGAACTGAACTTCCAAATCTGCACTATCTGTTAACATATACAAACAATACAAAAACTTTGTTAAGTTAAATAAGTTGTTTTAAATTAATATGATGTTTTTTTGTCACTAAGACGTTTAAAGTAACTCATAAGTCCTATTTATATTTTTTCAAAATATACATTTTATTGACATCTGTACTGCTAGTAAATGTAAATGAAGGATATATAAATATTAGCCTTTAAAAATGATATTCTACAGTGAAGTCTTTGTATATCAGATATAGAATAGACGTCCGTCTTACACTACAATCACCCTAATGATTTGTTACGGTTTTAGGCGTTCTAGACCCAGCAGATCTTTGTGTTTGCTTTTTGATTTGAACAAATTTGAATCTTTGCTTATAGAAAAGGAATATATACACAGCGAGGTTAGAACACATACACAGTAACAGTAAACTTTAACATTAACACTATTTAGAAGATTTGACAGAACAATTCGACTAATCCTACGTGGGACACATCTGTCATTGATTGATTCGAATATGCAGGGGGCATTATGTTCTGTGACCGATGAGTTGATGACGTTTATGACAGATGGTATACATCATTAGCCTAGTAGTCAGTCTTAGCTGTTTATTTTTCAAAAGTGTACCAATATACGTGTAGAAATTAATTTTAATATAAGCTTTTTTCTTCCGATTACAATGAGCTTAATAATAGGATTCTTAAAAAGTTGATGATATTACAGGAGTAGGTATTTTTGTCACGATGTTGGCATGATAATACAAATAATCTTGTAAATTTAAGTTTTTGTGGATAATAAAGTTCACAATTACGTTAGAAACTGTGTAATAGATATAAATTATAAATTACATGCATAGGAGGAACAAGCGATGAAGTTATTATAAATTAATTAGTTTAGGTGGTAGGTACTTTATTTTCGCTTGCTAAATTAGCAAAACTAGGTCGCTGCGTGGCTACCAACACAGGTTTCTAGGTAAGCTACCTACCAAGTGTTCCAAACTACGATATATATAAATATGTTATAATATGGCACTTTAAAGCATTTATTTAGCATACATGAGCTTTATGCTATAGAATAGAGATTTAAGTTAATAAACTTGGATATAAATAAAACTTTGAAAAATTCTATTCTATTATATTCATATGTCTATGTTTATATAACTTGGGCATTATTTATACAAAATAAATCAGATTTATTGTATTATTTTTACTGAATTGGACTATTTTTTATGAATGGAGTTATTTTTCTATTAAAGGAGAATTTTTTTAAAATACGTCTCAGAGGCTCTGGGTAACAATAAATTACAATACAAAAATGTAAATCAAGGAACATAAGGTTCTTAAATCACTGTCAGTTATGTGGTTATGCATAATGATGATTAGAGAACTAAATGAAACGTAACGAACAGTGTAACGCCTGCAATTTTGAAGTCGGAACTAATTGTATTATTGATGTTTAAACTTATCAGCATAAACATTCCCATTCAAATAAAACAAAAAAATCTAACCTGTTAAATACGCTCACAATCACCATAGTTAAAATCCATCAATAATACCAGAATTCTTGTTACCACTTTTTCACATTTTTAAACAAACATTACAATTATTCGGACACGCGCGCGTTATTACGTACGTTAGCGACATGCACTCGATGCGACGGTGGAAATTGAACTGAGCTAGCGTGGCGCCTCAATCGCCCATTGGCTGTTGTTCATCGTTGCAGTCTGCGCTGGCGCACAGAATTGAGATACAAGGCGGCTGCGAATGTGCATGCGCATAATACTTGAGTTCAAGTGTTTGAAATTGATAACGGTTCAGATAGTATTTATTTTTATTGTTAGCTTTAAGCAAAAATGGTTAACAAAGTTTTTAAGTGCATATACAGATATCGAAATAGAATTTATAGATATACTACCATTATGATATGTATTGATCTTTTTATATAAAGGTCGTATTTTAATAACCTAAATAAAATTTCTTAATTCTACATAATATAATTTTTGTTATGTATTTTCGTAGAATATTTTGTCATTTATAAAGCAAATTGACAATACGGCGATTGAATTTGCGGTTATTATTGATTAGTTCATAGTGTACTTTAAATTGAAATTGGTATATGGATCATGTCTAATATTCAATTCTTAAAGAACGAACGAATTCTGTATAAGGTTATATTTGTATAAAACTTTTTTCTATCGTCTTCTCTTAAAATACGCCAAACTCACATAGCTTCTGCAGCCCTCATGTATGACAAATACAATGTATTCCAAGATCAACGGGGCATTTATCGTGTTACTCAGCTATATCTTACTTATGCTATACGCCTCCTCACTCTGTTTTGCGACGCATATTAATGTTCCCCTATACCTGTGTAAGCGTAATAAATTATTAAATGCATAGCAGAAACAAAGGGCTTTCGGTGTGTTTGATGAAATCAGAATCGAAAAACATGTTAAGAATGACATTGAAATGTCTTAGTGACATTAAAGCCTCCGAAGAGATCTTTTGACTTAAGTAATTAACGGTTAAGTAAAATTGGCCATACTTACTGACTGACTGAATGCGATGTGTTTAACACATTAAGCCATAATACTTAAATATTGTCAAATTTCAACAACATCACACACTCAAAGCACCGTTTTAATGTCGGTTAGTCCAAGTACAGATCCAAAAAACACTTAGTCTTTCAAAAAGAGTAAAGTTAACGGTTTTGGTGATTACACAACAAAGGGGTTACCGACTTTCTCGCATCACTTAACTAAAAAGCGTAATATTCCTGCGGGCATTATTTCTTATCGCGATCGCAGATTCCTAATTAACTGAGATTATCGAGGGGACGTCCCGCGGCGAGGAAATCGGGGTCACTGTGCTAGTATGCGACCACCTGTAGCATACATTTGTTTTGAGAACAATTGTTTTAATTGGGATTTCGATATTGTTTAAATGTTTGAATTAAGAACAATAGGTTTGTAGCGGTTATTGAATACAATGTCACGATCGCAAGACGTTACAAGGAACAATATTCGCAATGTGGTAATAAAATAATGCAGATTCTACAAAAGGGCCGCTGTGCATTACAGTAAAATTTCGAAAAATCAATACTATAAAAACAGTCAAATTTAATAAATATATCACTTAAAATGTTCGGTGTGCTCAAAAAGTCTCAAAATTTTCTATTGTTATTATTAGTCAGTCATTAAAACAAAACCTCCACACAATGATGTAGGTGGACTCTTGACAGATCAAATGATGCAATTTGTGTCGCGGAGCTATTAAATGTTACATATTTATAAAGCTTAATACAATTCTTGAGCCAATCGAAAACTGAAATATTGAGATGTGAAAAATGAAAATCCAACTATGTAGTTGAAGTTAGAAATTGTCATTACAAAGTCTCTAATCAGCAACCCTTAGCGATCCGAAGCCTAATAGGATCATGTTTGCGAATAAATTTCCTTGATAACAGCGCATAAATCACATCAAAATATCCTCAATCCTCTTTATAAAAATCCTAATTGGATTTAACTACTTCACTTCCAAGGTGAGTAAGGTGATCTTAAAATATCAAAAATAAATGAGTCTATGACGTCACAATTATAACAGACCATTATAATAAAATTTGTGTGCCACGAAAAGTGTAAATTTACCGTATTTTATATTTGATTTACCATTTCTTAAGGAACAACATCAATACACATAACACTGACAGCAGACAACATGGTATATAAGAATAATTAAATCTCATGTAGGTTATTACTTGTATACTTGTAAATAATTAAAGGTTTGAATCTTATGCTTAATCCTATTCATATGGCACATGCTCTCTGTTACGATCAGATATACAGTGTCTTTAATATGTAAGTATTCATATTCTCTAATCCTTCATGCAAATTGTCGCTCACTGATCAGGTACCTTATAAACTCAATGTTCTAGACTTTTTTATAGAATGGGACGACGAGCCTGCGGGTTAGCCGAATAGCTTCCAATATTATTAAATAAACGCTCAGAGATTTACTAATATTATAGCTGATAACATCGTTCTAAGAAATCTTGGCCCTAATAGCTGCTTAGCTCATAAGCTCACATTATACAAACTGAATGACCGTATAAACTTATCGCATAATCTAATGTACAAAATTGTATTTTCACAAAGGCGTTGACCTTACTTTGCGATCTTATGCAAGGGTCACAACCCATGACCCATAATTAACTCAACATGTGACTTCAATCGTTCTAAAATTAATTGAAGTATTTGCGTTTCACACGTGGAGTATATTATTATCAAAGTATAAGTTAACAACTTGACCCATCAGTATCCAGTGATTGGAGTAACATAGTTCTCGTATTTAGACGATAGGGACGTTTAGGGATAAAATAGATCGATTAGACGTAACGTTAAGGAGGGATCCTTAACGTTACGTCTAATCGTCGTAACACATGATAAATTATAAAATTGATTTACAAAAATATCATAATTTAAGCACATAAAAATTTAACTTTAGGGATATAATCGTAAATTTATAATGTAACTCAGGTAATAATGCAGGAGATTGACTCTCTCGCTGACCGCGAACAGTGTAAATAAATTAAAATTTACTTATATCACTGACCTGACGTTATGTAAATAAAATAGACCATCACATGATTAGATGATATTTATATTTTCGTTTGATTTCTTAATTATTATTAACAATTTAAGTGATAGAAATATAGAACTATGTCATTTGTTTAGGTTACATAACATACCTACATCACAAAAATATTTTAATTTATTGTAGATTATGAGTTATCAGATTGAAATCGTTCGTATAGGAAAAAGATTGTTTCGTGTATAATTTATAAAGGTTTCGAGTTATTTATATTAACTAATCATCCTTTTTGTTTACTATCAAATTACCTTCGTGGGCGGTCTTAGCTCATTTTGTTCCAGATTATTTCCAACTCCTGTGAATATATTGCTTACCTGAAAAGAGAATTAAGATGAATTAGAGTTTTAGGCACTCATATCTATTACGGCAAAGAAGGTATACCTGGTATACCTAGGTATCACAATATAGTACACAATTATAAACGACTTGATTTGCTAAATATGGCACAAGCTTCGTTAGCAATACATATGCTACTTACATTGCATGAGTACATACGTTCACATTTCCTTAATTTTATCCCGTGTCACGTACGTAACGTACCGTGTGTACACATTGTCTAACTATACCCCTAGGAACTCATTAAGACTTAGTGAAACCACCAAAATATTACTAAATAGTGAAGATTTAAATAAACAGATATACCAATTCCCAAGCCCTATTCATATATTCGGTTACATTAATCCAGAATCCATACATTTGCATTATCTACCGGTTTTTGCACACCTTGCAATCGTAAACCTGCTTAATCCCGATGAGAAAATTATATTTAGACCGCATCCATCATATTTTGGAATTAGGTTTGAGCAAGTTTTGAATTCCAGTTTTCACATACGAATTTCAATAAATATATTTCGTAATTGGATTTGTTTGAAGTAAATTTGTAATAGCGTGTTTAGAATTGAAAAAACACAAATGCTTAAGACTAGTAGTATGCCATGCAACCATTTTAACTGTAACTCTATTTAATTGTACTTTGAACACTAACCCAGAACGTTGGATACTATTAAGTAAGTACTCAGTAGTTTTCACATGGGCAGGAAATTCCAATTGTATGGTAACTATAGATTATTTAATATTTCATTTTTCTAATACAATATATATTGCTGATGAACAGAATGTTTTCTAAGAAATTTGAATAAAAACAATGAGCCACGTGAGTAAGTGAACTTAACAGTTATAGCTACTAAACAATTTGGTTTGGTTAGACAAGCATGAAGCATTCATAAATCTCATGGCCAACGAAACTTGTAGGAATCAAACAAACTACTTATACCGGAGATTTATTACGAGCTATTAAAGGTTTTCACACCTGAATGTGGCATATAACAGCTATAATGCAACGATAAGTACATACGTTCAAAATCCCAGTAGACTAATATACAAGCAATAATCCGGGAAAAACCCACAACCACTCGACGCACGTTTCGCTCCGACACCGGAGCATCATCAGGATATTGCCTCTACGAACAGCGTTCGATGGACTTCCGCAAGGTAACGCCTGATTCTATTAATTATGATAAGTACGTTTAGAGAAAGATGATTTTTTACAACGCTATTACTCTAACATATTATCCACTTAAGCAATTCACCAGTAGCCTGAAGTCAGATCATTTGTTTGCAACCAAAACTCAATAATTATTGCACTTATGAAGAGCCCAAAGGGCAAAACATTAAAGCCTTTTGACGCTTGGAGCGAATGTCCGAAACATACCGTAATTTCCACCATAAATATTCATGATTATATTCAAATTGAGTGATGTTTCTGACTGTGTAAGACACTTACACACTTACACTTACAACTTTTGTAAACAAATAATAATTTCGTTCAGAATTTCGCGACACTTTCCGATTGCTCAAATATTGTATTTGTTAATAAGGTTATTATTAGTTATTAGATACAAAAATATATCTATCGTCTTAACGAACATATTCCATCAAAAATATATATCGATCAGTTAAAAATGATAATTTATCATGAGATTAAGCAATTATTTAATACTTTACAATATATTTTTAGTCATTTCCTAATTGGACATTATTTCTAATAAACTCGTATATTAATAAACCGTTACGAAACCTCATTACAACTGTAGACAGAAGATTGATAGCAACACGTCGCAATTCATTCTATCTCACTTCCTTGCCCACGAACATCTTCATTTAACGAATCCAAAAAAGGCTTTTCTATATATTCAATTAATGAACAATAAATCTATGTTTTATAACAGAAATGTACTTCAAATATACTTAAAAAGGCAAGTGTTATCTTATCCATAGTTCTGAGGTTGTTGTATGACTAAAGAACAACTATATAAAGCTTTTCTAATGAAAACATTTTTATATGATACTTGGAGAATATTAAAAAAATATTTTAGTCGTTAACGTATTATTTTAAATAACTTTATATTCAGTTATAATTTTGGAGCAACTGTTATTGGTTATCCAATATGTTACTTGCTTAGAAACCGTGAATAAAAATCTCCAGTTTTGTCAATGAAACTGACCTCTAAGATAAGAAAGGGGTCTAATATAGTAAATAGCTTCTTACAATAGGTGTGCATGACCCAAATATAAAGATGTTCCCACAAAACAACAATAGACAACAAAAGGATGCTGTTATTCACACAGTTAACTCCTTACATTGTATTTATGGAAACATCGCTACTGTACAGTGTGTGTCCCTACTATTCGCAGGAATAGTAGCGTAAGATGTTTGAAAGAAAACTGTTAGGAAGAAACTGTTTCTGTGTGAATATTAAAAATTTATTATTTTATCTTAGTTATAGTTCAATTATTGTAGGTTATTTGTAGAAATCAGACAACTTTTATAAAATAGTATAAGATTATTTAAAGTGCCAAAAGGGGTGATATATTTTCAAATTTTAAAAGTTTATAGCACCCTGTATAAGTAGAGAGTAGCATAAAGCAAGGTGGCGTATTACAAGTAAATTCCCTTTACAAGTGTTGAACAATATGCATAAAGGGACAAAGGTAGAAAAACAAGAGCTATAAAAGCAACCCTGATGAGGTTAGTGACCTCGACCGATTCAATGTTTCGAAATCAGATATTATTTTTATATGAATACTAATTTTGGTTTTGGTGTTCTTATTATTATGTGACACTTGCCTTAAGATCCTTGTAGCACTGTATGTAAAATATCACAAATTCAATATTAATATTTCTTAATTTTTATATATATTTTATATGGTTTTTGTTTTAACTTTTCACCAGTTTGCCAAAATTAACTTCACTAGTGTATTTTATACGTTAATAAGATGAAAACAAAGGTTTTGTTGTACTAAAATTACAGAATATTTGACACTTTCATATTATTAATAAACTACTTTTAAAAGTAAAACGTATAGGGTAATTTAAAATTGCATATTCAGAAGATTTAGCAAAACAATACGTATATCCTCTATAAATGATATAAAGATCAAGAAAGAAAGCTCAAGAAGAAGAGAGTGAAACTATACAAATTTTCGAGTTGTCACAAACTTTAATTATATACAAATATGAAATTATCTTAAAGTTCGTGCTTAGATCTGGTTCTAAAGGGATATAGTCATCGTAGGTACGTCCTATTCAATTGTAAGTACCACTTAAAGCAATCTTTTGAACCCCAACATTCCACTCAAAGAGTGGGCGAGATAAAAGCGACAAATTCTTGTTCTGTTATTCAATACTAAATTGAGTTACATTAATCAATCAAACAAGTGCTCAAACGCTTTAATATTATAAATAATGAATGTAAGAGGGAGGTATTCTGACGTCTCACAAATCTGTCTTTTTACAAATAATTTACATTCTTGAAATAAGTTAGCCTCTATAAATTCAACTATGCATTATTTTCGAATTGCAGTATGCAATTACCTTGCTTTTAATTTTGTTACCCTCATAAGGTACATATGACTTCAGTTAAAACAGTAAAATAGGACGTTGATATCATTAGAATATAATTTTAAATTACAAAATTAGAATTTAAATTATTTTGAACGAGTTATATCAAAGTTTGCTCAGTTAATAGCAAAATTGAGACGTAAAACAAAATCAAGATTAGCGAAACTCGTTCCTACCATCTGTTTAGTGTTAATTTGACTGCAACTCGACTCCGCGATAAAGTATTACATTACTGACCACCACATTGAAATTTAGGGTTGTCTATTCATGTTTTATTTAGAATTAGGGTTGGGGAGGATTACGCGGGTTTATTAGCGGATTTTAAGAGATTTAATAGACATGAGCAGAATATGTTAAGTAATTTCAACATGCATGATCAAACGTAGAATAAAATTATCTAACACTTAGAATATATTGTGTAATAATACGCACTTTGCCAAACCAAATAGAGGACGGAAATGGTAATGTCCAGAGTTCGGGATATTGTGATAAAAAATATATTACTTTATATTGAGAGACCTGTGTGGACCGAAGACTTAAGAGCGTCAACTACAATCCATGACTACGATGACGTCACTCTCAATCGCGCCAACTATTTCGTCTCAAGCATATTAATCTGCCAACCTAAAGGTTGAAGAAAGCGCACTCATTTTCTAGAACAAAAGTAATTTTTAATGACGTTGTTATTATCCATGTGTATTATTTAAAGTATTCTATTTTCTAAAACTTTACATTATCCTTCGAATAAAATTAAAATATAACTCAACGTAGGCAAATTGAGTTTCAAGAGTTCACGTCAAATGGGACAAGAGACATGAGACACGAATTAAACAATACTGGATTTAATTAGCAAGTGATCGAGGGAATACAGGACCTAGATTAAACACAATTTATCTCTCTGGAGAAATTCTCTAATCAAATGAAATTTAATTAAGTTTAACGTTTGTGGAATGTCGGAGATGAAGTACGTACGAATTAAACAAAAAATTAGGAAGAATTATATATATATTAGATTACGTTTTATTTATGTAGATAACGAAATTGGTGATTCTGGTTTTCTTATTATTTAATTTATCGTCCTGTGCAAGTCGGACTAGCACACGAAGTTGCTCCGTGGGGATTCGAGCAAAAAGTTGTTTTTAGCCCCAAATACTTATTACAGATAAAATATATAAGTACTTACCTGTCTCTGTTAGTGGTACCACAATTTCTAAGTAGTAATGTCTTATATTTAATATTATATCTTTTATTAACATAACTATTACTAATTTAAAGAAAAACACTTTGTTAATGGATTAAGTTATGTATTTTTACAAAATTTAAGTGTATTACATTATTTTAAATTTTTTCGCGTGCTTTACAGTGTGCGTGGTCACGGTAGACGGAAGACAAAAGGTGTTAATTGTCAAAATGTTGTTATGTGTTATCTGTATTTATTGCCCCGGAGTTGGTATCGACTAAAACCGGAAGGATTTGTACAAAACTGGCTCACGGTGACCTCCATTTTCCCGGATTGTTTTCCAAGAAAAACTTTTTTCTTCTTATATTTATTTGACAAAATCAAGGAAAAATAAAATTGAATTAACAGCCATGAAAAATTTAATTTCAATCTCCGAAAAAACAAACGACAAAGAGTAAAATGGCTTTGAAGTAGATTAAAAATTCTTGTTCTGTTACCAACGAAGGCAATTATTGTCTTTGCATTCATTGCAAATAATACTGAAGAATACTCCTGTTTTGTATGTATATAAGTAGGGCAGCCAATATTCTAAGAACACAATTTTCCAGAAATGATATGATATCACTAAGCCCCAACTCTTGTAACTCTATACACTGTATAATATTGATTTCTCTGATATAATATTGATAATTGATTCTATTTGTTACCCTAACGTAGATGTCATGATTGACAGCTTTATTATAATATGACATCAATAGGGTTATTCTTAGCGGCTTACCATGCCAGTGAAAATGGCGAGAGAGATTAATAATTGTGCAATGTCTACTGATTGTAAAATCGTATCGATGGCTTTTTTAGCATTTGAAATGGGGATTTAAATAAGAACTCCTCCCTTAAGGTACGGTAACGCAAACACTAGAGTTAATTTTTATGGGCTGCGGCTGTTACCACTTAAAAACTATAATATTATATTATACGTTATATTCGTACGTTTATACGTTTTTATTTTATTTATTTATTTCCCTATCTTATATTTTTACAATAGCTTAATACTAATAGAATCGAATTCAGCCAAAATATTGTAGTATATACCTGCAACTAATTTTAACATAGTTTAACTTTAGTGCTGTAGTATTATGAACTACAGTTTTCAGTGTAGTTTAACAGATAGGTTTTATACAAATGACCTTTTATAAAAGGAGTATGATTTATGGGCTTATCTCAGGTAAAGATAACGATCCGTATCAAATGATGCCTTTTGTTGAACCCTTCAATCCGTACGTCAAAGTGATACTCGTAGCATTGCAAATCAAGAATAAAAAGTGCTGAATAGGGTTTCCAATCTTGTTTATAAATCAAATGTTAAAGAATATACATTTTACTCTTAAATTTCAATATGAATTTTTGTTCCTCACTGGAGTTACTTGCATTGCTTGTATAAATCATTTTAAATGAAATTATGTTTAAAATATAAAAAATATATTCGCACTAAGTTGCCTGATTTATATTATTAAATGTTTTGAGTCTTTATATATATATATATATATATATATATTACAATCTTAGCTAGGCAATTATAATAATTTGTTTCATATAAAACTGGTATACCAGGTTTTAACAAACTAATATTTTTTAATTTGCCAAGGCTAGACTCAATCGTGATTTTGCTATCAACATCATTGCTATATCAGCATGTTCAGATACATACATGTCAATCATTACATGATTTATGACAACAGAAACAGATGGCCAAGTGTTCAATTTCACAGATAACAGATTATTTCGCTAAAATTGTTATATCTCACTTACTGACACTGTTAGCTATGACATGATTTGGTTAACTTTCTAATGCCCTAATTATATCACAGATCAAAGCTACAGCAACTTCTAATAGTATATTTAAGTCACACATTTCGAACTACTTACTTGCTGAACTATATAAGTATGTTTATTGTTTTTGTACTGTATCACACCTATTTGTGGTTTTGTGTAAAAAAATTATTTTCTATCCTTTATGGATATAAGTTATCTAAGTTAACACAATTGGGGAGCGCATTGGAAAAGACGGAAGCACTTTTTCCCCGCACTTCCTTTTCTCATGTAACAATAATAAATTCTCGTTATAAGTTATCTAGTGGACAAGCACTTATAATTAAAGCACCTTCCGCTTTAAAAAGCCGGATAATTAAATAAATACAATCTGGCACCAAGCCATGCATAACTCGACACGCACTATGAATTACTAACCCAATATCTTGGAATTTACTTGTATCAGGAAAGTTATCAAGAGGAGGCATCCGGTGATATAAAGTAGGTGTTCTTCTGGGAGCACCAACATAATGGTTAAACACATCGTGTTGCAAGTGCTAGAAAGACATACGAAACCTGGGCTAGCCCCTTTGGTTTGCTGCGATAACTGCGACCGTCCCAAGCAATGCTGGCTACATTCTGTAGATGCCTAAGTGCCGGCAACTGTTGGAAGTGGATCTAAATAAGTGCAAAGCTAATTTATTAGTCATCCTCTCCCCTACTTAAGACTGTAAATGAGATATGTTGTAAGGAGGAGGCGTTTTTGGAGCGTTTGCATTTTAAAATGCATTAAAAGTGAACTACAACTATTAGAGTATTAAACAAGACCGCGTAAAACACAATATACTGTTGAAACTTGTTTTTCTGCATCTGTATTGTATTTTTAAGAGCTATTGGCAGCAAGTTATACAGTACTTGAAGTGTACATTTTTTTTATTTTTCAGTCGCATTCGTCGTCGAATCGAATCTGGTAATGCCTACCTACCGCATTTATAGATACGGTAAAATTTTGTGTAAATGGAAGTGTATAAACCCTTTTTTTTGGGCTTATAAAACGCAAAATTTTGGATCATCCAATCACTATCCAATTAGATATTGAGATAATTAATCATTTATCTATTTTTACGATATATGTTTATATGTAGTTAGTAACGCAATCTGGGATACGCAAGTTTACTACAAACACACTAGTGGTTTCAATGATTGATTCTAATTTCTTATTTAAAAAGACCAATCGATGTAGTTCATTTTTTATTTAGTAATTGACATTCTATTTAAGCCTCCGATTGATAGTGAATGCTTCAAAAGTTAAAATTCGCTATTGCGTTGTTGAGAATAACCATTTGTCATATTTCTTAATTAAATAGTGACCCTGAAACAGTTCGATGATAAATTCTTATTGAATATCATTAAGGCTCATTCAATAGATGATCACATTTATTTTTAGCCAATACAATCTTGATTACATATGACGGGTACATTTATAGAACGATAAATCGATATTGCAATTTTTATGCTCGCCTGAACTTGGAACGTTCACGCACAAATAATTCATACTATATTAATATCTAATTTAGAGCTATATTAATAAAGGAACTTCATTTGGACGGCAAAAAGCTGTTTAGTTAAACACGACTAGTTTATTTAAATGAAGTAATATATAAGGGATTATAAAATATATATGTAATATATATTTTATGCCGACGTTTCGGTTGCCTTCCAGCAATTATGGTCACGACTAGAACCGTACAACAAAACGTACTACGAAACAACCCCTTTCTAATCCTTAAATTTACTCATTTACACTCATCACAATTCACTATTATTATAAGAACTACTTACTGGGCGCGTGTGCTGGTCAAGATACGATATAACTCTCAACACTAGGTAGCCCTTACCTGGATCAGTATTGAGTGTTTGTAAACTGTCTATAGATAATTATAGTAAGTGTAATAGTCGTATAGTCGTTAAAATTAAATGTGTAATGCGTTAATTAAAGAGATTATTTAGACCAGTCTAATTAATTCGTTGTCACGGGTACTCGAATCCTAATATCGAAATGTACAACAAGTAATTATTTTTTAATTAAATAGTAGGTTTTACAATTGTTTTCTGGAGATCGCTAGTCATAAAGGCTGCCCGTTGAATGTATATTGTTTGTCACTTAATACCACAAACCTTAATTATGTTCGTATCCTCGCATAATATTTTTTGGACGGACTACAGCACTCCGTCTAGTCTGAGTAATACAATTTGTATGACACTGTTCCGCGTTTGGGACGCGTGATCAAATGTGCAAGTCTATGTCCGGTATTGTGCTTTATGGCTTGTAATTAATAGCGTGTTTCAAAAATAAAAAAAAAACGCTTTGTTGCACTGACAATGCATCGAGCCCATTTTTAATTTCGTATTCAAGTATTGCGACGAGTGACGTACGACAAAATTAATTAGTTCTATCAATCATTCGTGAATGGTGACAGTGGAGTCGGCCCACTGGTTTCCAAAAGACTAAATATCGAAATAATAAATGTAACGTGATTCCTTGTATTGTACATCAACCCTTTGAAATGTTAAAAAACGGCTGAGCTCGGGCGTTGATTATGTTTTTACGCTCGCGCCCAAAGGCGGGGTATGCGGCGCAAATATTTTGAATATTTTATTTAAATTCGTTTTTACCTGCGTTTTACGCGGTACATGTAGACTGTATGTATATTTAATTTGTGGAAATTCAGCAATCGACCTTTTTTAGTTACAAACACTTTTTTGTATAATCAAAGGGACATCAGATTATTAAAATACTGTTTGACTAAATAATATAATATAATAAAGAAACAATACGCCGTTTAACAATTTCTGCCGGGTTTCTGAACCAATTTCGGTTCCTTGAAGCGGACAGATTCTTAAAAGGCCGGCATCACAGTCGCGAACGCTCTGGCTGAATTTCCGTTAATTTCTCCTGCCAGTTTGCCTCTGTGTTTGCCCACCCAAAATATGTTTACCTTATACATGTCCACTTCAAGCACTACCTAAACATACGTTTATTTTTTATGATTTAAATTGTATGTACCAATAATAAAATGTTTATATTATTACAAGCAAACCCTTTTCACCTTTCGGTAACAATGAGCGCATGTCGCCCAGATGTAGAATAAAATTTACATATCTATAGAATTGATTTGAATATGACAGCAATTCATCACAGTCGCACGGCGCCCTCTGGTGACCTTTAACACGTTTCGTGGAGTGGGTAGAACTAATGGTTAGATTTAAACACTGAATTCGATATTTAAAATATTACTTGCACGATATAAGATACCAAAGCAAAGCAAAACTGCTTCGATGTTTTTTTTCGTGAATTTGTTCAACATAATTAATAAAACTTGTAATGTATTCATTTTTAAAGTAATTGTATTATTGATCAGTAGCAGCTGTCTCACTGTCATGTATATTATATAAATGTTTCAAAAATTCTAAGCCAAAAAAGTTTTTATTGAAACTCAGTACAAACTAAGACACAGACTTGATCCAGAAATGGTTTTCACAAAAGCATTAGGATCCGTTTCAATTGAACTAGTTTAGAAAAATTATCGGAAGAACTACTAAAAATAACTAATTAAAACTTTAAAAAAACCTGCAGTGTATATATTATAGTCAAAACCGTCAACTATAACTACACAAAGTATAATTTATTTCAAATGCACATTTTTAGTACTAAATTGATTCCCTAATGAAACGATATTCTTTTATAGCTTCTATTCAATATGAATATATATAGATATATTACATACTACATGTATATATAGTAATATTTATGGGGTGCACGGGACTTATTGACGCAGGTGAAGCCACAGGGATCATCTAGTTTATATAAATTTTAACCACATGCAGAAACAAAGTTAAGCGACCTTACTTGTCGTAGGTAGTTTAAATTATTAAACATATATATTTTTTATATTTTTTCAGTATTTTTTTATTGTTTCTTTAAAACTAGTAATCAAATTAAATAATACCTAACGAGACATTAACAACAGATAATGTACGTATGTGTGTGTATCTTGTGTATGTATGTATAATTAAGGGCACGAAATAGCATGTTACACGTCACAACGTTTTGTTAACTGAATTTACAACTGGGATTTGCATAATTATTCATTTTTTATAGCATATTTCTAAAGTGTCGGTACTACGAGTTTACTAGAAGTAATTTTCATGAGATGTAAAATTTATTAACAATATATTAACAAAACACGCATCGAATTGTGCACGTCCTTTGCTTTTTCGCTTCCAAAGCCTAGATTCTAGATTTTATTAAACTGTGATTTATTAGAATTAAAAAAAAATCCAAGTTTCACTATACAAAAACTAAATAATTCAATGTTTAGTATTTGGGCTATTTTGTTATAAAAGTATAACGGACTCCAGTACCAAACCCCAATCCCCCAATTCCCCAATTTTGCAAAACTCACGCCTAATACAAAAGCAGAACCGATAAAACACAACAAAAAATAACCTCATATTTCATATAGCACTTCACAATACCACCAATTCAATTGGTAACAAAGGCACTAGTATTCGAGGGTGTTAAATTTATTTATGTTAGCAAAAACATTGTAAATATTTTTTTGGCAACGATACTCGACGCCCCTCACTAACAATTCGCAAACAGTTTCTAGTTCAATCTTGTTTGTTTTTTATTCATGTCTCGTTATTCGCTGATGTATTTAAACATGACGTGAAAATGTGTTCCATGTACATTGAAATTTTGACAGATGTAAAAAAGATCCTTGTATTTTACTTTAGGTTATATAATGTAGTTGATGTTTCCACTCAATTGTCGCAAAGATTGGTGGAAAGAGTGTCCCGGGTTCGATACACGCTACATACAGTATATATAAGGCCCAGACCATATATATTTATAAGAATTTATATGTGTAAGTTTATCCTATGTGGTAGCACCCATTATTTTGACAAGGATTGATATTTATCCAGGGAATTAAGTCTCCAACAGCAAAGTTCAGTTGTCTATTAAATTATTTTGAATGGTAGAAATTGAACAGACTCTGAATAGATTTGTGTTACTCTGTAGTTAACGAAAGTTTCAACAAAGGCGATTTACCTTGCGAATCTATTTAAAACTAAAAACGTAATGAACGTATCGTAATGGCTTTATGAACTAATATTTCTTACTTCACCTTTTTGTAAGACAAATATACAGTTCTTTAAATTAATATTAGAAGTAAGATGTTAATTAGTTCATAGTGTCTTCAATATTCCATGGAGACGATTTCTATTATTTTTATAGACAATTTGAAATAACGTCACACTCCCTGAGCATCTACAATTACTCGTGTCCGGTTAGGGCTACCACATAAGATTCTGCTGTTTCCTTAAATTCGTTGTCATAATTAAGTTTGGTTAAATACATATTCTTTAAGTATAAAGTTTAGTACTACTCACCGATTTGTGCCAGCAAAAGCTCACATAATTTTAAAATGTGACACTTTTAGTATATATAACAATTTATACGACATCAGTGGTTAAAACAAAGCATTGAATTAGTAATTTAATAAGCACTCAACTGAACAGTGGCCCTCAATTTAAAAAGCTTGTCCACGCGTCGACGATCAATCTCGATGTTCCATCGGCACTCGACAACCCTATGTCCGGCACACTCCTTATTAAATTATAAGGAAATAAACCGGTAACGGCACAAATTGTCTTCCACCCCTTATGTTTTGAGTTTGTTTTTGCAAGGGCCCCCGCCGGAAGGACGACGTCTGCCACGCGCCATCCAAATGCATTCCTTTTGGATTCCATATTGCGTATTTATTTCAAGCTTTTTGTGCCATTCAAAGATATATTTATCTTTATTTATAAATGGTTTAATATAAATTACTAAATTTAAATACCCGCGTTAATTAATAAAGTGCAAATAATATTTTATGATATTTTCAAACCTGAAAAGGTAATAGGATAAATAATTTATTATAAAGCTTCATTCAAATCAATTCAGTAATTTTGCGTGAGAAGCCAAAGATAGATTGACCTTACGATGAGACTAGAGACAAATAATATTGATATATCTTTCGTATAGTAGTAGTAGTGTGTAGTTTAGATACTTTTAGTGTTTGTTTACATACATATTTATTATTATGGCCTTCTTGCAATTTTTTAGTTCCCAGATACAACTTTTAATAACATTTATTACGTGTTTATTGTGTCGTATTAATATGTCATTGAAGTACTTGTAAAGTCATGTCCAGTAATTAATTGTGACTGGCGCAACTGCACTGCAACAGACTGCGTCAGATCAGATTGATTAGTTGGTATTTACACAGGATTTTGTTAATTTTATGACTATACACTGTTAGAATTTACAAACTGTATACCGTTTGTAAATTAAGTAAAATATCAATGCTGCAACAAAGCAAGGATGAAAATAAATATCATAAAATCCAATTGAATAGTTTTTTAAGACGTGAATTTACCTTTAGGTCCGCCACTCGTGGATCGACTGGCTTGAGGTGTCAAATATGACTTAATATTTCAAATAAAATAATATTGTACATATACACATATTTCTTGAACATTAATAGGGGTGAGTTCTCTAAAATCTACTTTGTCCAATCCAAATGTTACGTCACCAGTTTAGTAAAGATAAGATTTTGAAATTAAAATTACACTAACATAAAAATGTAGTCAAAAAGTGCAACATAGAAGAACGTTGATCCCTTATCAGCAAACGAGTTTCTACAATGCAATTGTAAGTTGAAAGCTTTGTTAAACGTGTTTCTGATATTTCGTTAACCCACAGCGGATGTCCACTGGTTGCTTTCCGTCGTACTATGTAATTACTTACTTTTTATTTTCCTCTATTCTGCCTTTGTATCTAGTCTAATAAAACGCGTAAGGAAATATGTTTGCGCCTGACCATTTTTATATGTAAGTTGGGCTTTTCTGCGACTATCGTTTAGAGTATTGTCAAAAGTTCGTAAAGATAAAGTTCGACTTTTGAATCTAAGATTGAGTAACGGTAAGTTACAATATATACGGGCATAAGACATAACCCAGGGTTGAGAATGTCGCACCACTATGCTAATACTGATTATTGCGGTGCATTAATTGGAATCTTAAAACTTGGTATTGAAAAAGGAAAAAATGGTGTTCATGGATTTGTGGAGGATGGAAGGCGCGTTAAAAATAAAGCCCACCCAATAGCCAGTCTAAGTCGGAGGCTGATGTCTAGAAGTTGTTATGCTCAGCGGGCAGAGAACGATTGAAGGGGTTTCGTCATTGATTGTAGCTGCAGATTATAAATATTGCTACAGACTATATGCTAAGCGTAACGACAAAAGAGACAAAGTATTAGACAAAATCTGATCAGTGATATATTTGTTTCTTAAAACACTTTTGTTTATATACACCTTTTTTATAGTAACGTATATAACGAACAGCTAACCAGAACCAAAGATGTACGCAACCACGTACTAACCATAACCGAGTGTGTTGCCTGCCTTTTTTTACACACAAAAAATTATCTGCTTAATACATTATTTTGAGAGCACCCACAGCCTAAAGCTTGAATACATTCTAGGTTTATTCATTTATGCGTCTTTAACAAAAAACTTTTAAGTATTTGCAACATTTTTCACAAATGTGATGTAGATTTTTTTTATTAACAGTTGCCAGTCTGTAAGCGTAATATAAAATTATATCATAAAATTACGAAATTTACATTTCCAGCCCATTAATTTTTCTTAGACAGATGCACCTTATTAACCCTTCATAGGATAATTTCTTTTGTCCATTGGTGCGTTGGGTATTAAATATAAACGCTTGTTTAGTTTTAATTCTATACGGACCATAAATTCATGATATACTTTTATTTTAGGAAGGATATGGATTATGTGCATGTAATGAATTAAGTCAGCTACTAATCAGATAGCGTCAGGCATTCTGTAAGTTGGACCTTTCGCCAGGGTTTCGGTTAATCTTCAATTTATTATACCAGACATTAGATTGTTTTATCATAGTCAATTCTATTGCTTTGTTTATTTACATTATTTGCAAAGAATTAATAGAATTTCGTACATTTTTATGTAATTCACGACTGGATCAAATAATATGATTGTAAGGAAGAGACATGCGTTTACAACGTTTAAATTAAGGATTAAGCATTTTCTCCTTCAGAAACAGCGTGACGATTTCGCTGCCGCATACTCTTAACTCTTAAGTCTTAATTTTAATGTTGTATATTCCCTTTAGTAATTTGAGCAAATTTAATAATAATAATAATATTTATTTTCTGTTTTTTTATATTTATCTCAATTTCTGTTTATTATATTTATACGTTTTTTATTTTTAATATATTAACAAACCGATTATATATTATATATATATATATTCTGGTTTCGCGATATAACAGGAGCAGACTGAAAAACAGAGCTGTTTGAGAATTCAAACAGCTTTAAGCTGAGTCTGGTCCTGATTGCCCCCCTTTAGATCGAAACAATTATATTCATTCTCTCCCCTATTTTAATGATATTTTTTTTATCTTTCTTTTTTTTTATATATATTTTTTTTCATTATTATGTAGTTTCCATTTTATGATTGTTGATTCTAGTCTAGTTTTAAGATTAAATAAGTTTAAGTTAATCAGTATGTTAATAAGGGCAATAAACGATTCTTCTATTCTATTCTATTCTTCTATTCTACATTTTTTAAGCCAGGCTTTCGATTATTAATATAACTGGGAATGAATTTCTCATTTAAAATGTTCATTCCATCCAATGCAATGCAACTTTACGCTACAATATAAACCTAAACCTGCAATGGTACATCAGTTAACGTTCCATATCATTTATCATAATAAAAAAGTCGATTAGCTAAACAACATATTTCAGAATTTGTTATTTTTTTATACTATGTTACGATAAAACAGATTTTCAACAATTGCGGAGAATTTTTTTAAAAGAAATTTGGTACAGGAAAATTCACTGTGAACTTCCTTGGACACCTCGGTTCGAGGGATTGCGTGTTGGATGGTAATATGTACATAATAATTTGAATAGTGTTCCAATTATTGTTGTAAGCATAATATTAGCGTGTCATTATCCAAATGGATAAACATTAGATAGTAATCATTTATTGTGAAAAATATTTATTATTAACAAGAGAATACAGAAAAATTCTCTTTAAATATGATTAGATAACACTCGTAGCGTTATCGAATCCAGCTGCGTATTCAGGTAGCCTAATAGTACTGAAGCATGCGAGATATTTTAACCCGAGAATCGTGCCTTTAGACCTGAACAGCGCTTATTTTGGAAAAAGAGTGGGAGGAAACATCTTAACATGAAAACTCGACAATGTGTGTCAACATATAACGTACATATATCTAATATATAAAATTCTCGTATCACGGGGTTCAAACTTGAACTCCTCCGACACGGCTTGACTGATTCTCTCTCTTTATGCGCTCATTGAGTAGGTATGAGAATTGGCCAACATCTATTTTTCATTCCCCTAGGGTAATAGAAGGGTAGTCCACCCCTGAAATTTTTAGACAAAATTTTTAAGGTTCTATTTTTTTATGATAACACACACTAATACATACAATCCTAAATTTTCACCCTACTACGATCAACCCTTATTTTTTATTTATTAATTGAAAATTGAAATCACATGTATGGCAAAACAACGTTTGCCGGATCAGCTAGTCTGTATATAAATGCTGATTCAATTCGTTAACAATTACATGAACACGCCATCTAGTGACCACATAAATACTGAATCCAACATTAATGATACGATATTGAATTTTATTCTAGTTTGTAGTGCCAGCAATAGGTAGCGTGTAATTAAAGTCATTCATAAAAATATTATCCATGGCTGTTGTAACGAGTATGCATAATCTATTCGATATTCAAAAAAATATTGATTAAAATTTAATAATATTTTGAAACAAATTAATACCATATGTTATAACAGTAAGTAAGAAATAATTAGGATATCTTTTCAAAATAAGCACATTTTAACGATTAGATTAAATATAAATTATCTTATATTTGTAATAGTTATTCATATAGTCACTCTTAATATAAAATATTATAATTCGATTATTGTTTATACTACCATCAATAGATGGCGTGCAAACCAAGTTTTTCTAAACATTACTTAAATAACGCTTCTGAAATCAAGAACTAGAAGGTTTTGTACCTTTATCCTCAAGCAAAGCTAAATACAGTCTATAAAATTCGTCTTAGTTTCGGGGAATCGCGACCACAAAATGCGCTTTGCGATATTGAGATCTTATAGCTTATATGTATATGTGCAGTCTATTCAAAAGTCAAAGAAAAATATTATCATATCAGTTGACATTTGGCCATAGATATACTAATACTTCTAATATTTAACGGTTCCAACGTTAAATCTTCTTGTGTTTCCTGTAAATAATATTTCTAAAATCTATGTCGGGATAAAACGACATCATTATAAGTCCCTTTGACACGCTAAACCCTTATGAACAAGAAAACTTTTGATTAATATCGGATTACGGAAAATTGATATTTTCAAGGCTACCTCGATATGAAGTAAGCTTAATATAAATGTAATACTGACTATAGGCTTTTAGTGATAAATACAATGGCTAGACGTGTTTACTTTAATGACAATAGATAATAAAATCGTATAGAGGCTATTGGTTTTTGTTTGGAAAGGCAATTCGTGAGCATATTTGGATCTCAACGGAAGCTAGAACGTACATTTTTTATTTATTATATTATATTATTCAAAAATGATGGCATATATTTACTTAAAACTACAATGCAACCATTGTGACAAGGTTTTACTGATCTTACCCGTAGGGCGCTGTCTGTTACCTTAAGTTATTGTTTTTTTTATTATATTTAAAATATTTATAAAAAATAAACAAATTGTCAAGCACCAAAAAACCACTAGGGGGTTTAACCTTGCACCTGCAGAGCCATACCGTGATCGTTTGTATGACCAAAATTAAAAATAGTTTAATAAACAATAATATTGAATATAAACATTAAAAAAAAACACTTAAATACAATAAACACATTGAGAGATTAATAAATAACAAATAAAGAATAGTTGATTTAAAGAGTCAAGCAATCACACCCCAGACTTTTCGATAAAATACCTTTTTAAGGCTTTCTTACAATTCTCCGGTGTTACTTGTTATTTGTTACATCATAACAAATAACAATGACTAAATTGGCCGATATTATTTAAATGTTACTATATGCTTCTACATGATAAATTTAGTCATGGGAGATGCTCGTCAGCTGAAACAGAAAAGCTATTTCCAATAAGACATTACAAGGGATTGTTTTCGGTCGTAAAGTGAAATAAGAAGTTCGCCCCTACTCCGCCGTTATCTTAAGATATTTGGCTAAGTGCCACGAAATGTCAATAACATAATTATCGTTTTCTGGTTTATGTCAATGTCAATACAATTACGGGAAATTTCATTTAATAGAATAAATTATGAGAACCCGGTAACTCGTGAAATCTCTGGAACGAATCTCTCTCTAATATTATTTAAATTCTCTCTTATTTAAACTCTCTCTTACTTAAACCTAATATTTGAATCACTATTGACTGCCAATTAAATAAAAAAAACATTTGCTTTGCATTATTTGAATCGTCGTCAGTAAGACTTTTATCCATCGACAAGATGTTCCGATTTGAAGAAAAGTAATAATCAAGCGATGTTGAAGTCACGAAAAGTTTGAAGAATATTAAACATTAGACCTACTTCAAAAGATGAAATAGCTATCTGCAATTGTCAATTAAATTTTTTACTGTACATCTTGTCTAAACAGTAAAAAAATCAAAGCAATAACATTATAGAACAAGGAAAATAAGTAAAGATTTAATGAGTTCCACGTAAATATATAAATACAAAACTTTTCATTGAAAAAGAAATTGTTTTGATCTTTCGAATCCTCGTAATGGTCCATACATTATGCGTAATGGTATTTTCGATTCAAATGGGGGAAACTGGGATTACGGTTGTTGCTTTTAGTAACTTTAGATAATTTAATGTTTGACTTAATTAATATAAATCTTTTACTACACTTAGTGGCGTTGTTTTAGGTATTCGAGAGTAGAGAAGTATATTTTTGGTTTTTGGATACGCACCAAAATTATTGATTTATTTTGTCGATATGTCCTGGTGATCAATTTCTTTTCTATTCTATTTCTATTAACCAACAAAAAAACTGATTTCTACTGATTTTTGCTGCATTTAGTAATTAAATAATTTACTAAAAACAAGGATATTCATTCAAAAAATATATTTTATTTGTATATAGCACGTTTTGGGTTATATATGCGATTGATGCGACATACAAATTAACTAATAACGTAACGTAGGACTTAAACTACCAGTATCGGTTACCACTGATTAGGTGTAACAAATTTGATATTTTTAAACACTCGCTTACGTACGACAAATTGAAAATTTATAACAGTTACAGCGGGTTATATATAGTTTTGTTATATTATAAAAAGGATGGTGTATATTTGCTCAAATACCTGGCTGTCTTTGACGACTAACATTTTTAACAACCTTTTTCGCTATCCGATCAATACCAAACAGGCACAAATAGAAATAGGGTGAACGTCGCAATAGGTTTCTACAAATATATTTAAAGATAAATAACATGTTTAATTTTAAAATTGATATCTTTATTTTGTATAAAATTATTCACATACAAATAGCAATTGAGCAGTTACAAGTTTCAGTACCGTCACAGAACTGATAAGGTTCATAAGGTGATCCCGAGAAAATTTAATGTGTCAACTTCAAATATGGAATATCCCTCGATTGTCGCATATATTATGTCGATTTGACTTTACTTTTACAGCTGGTCACAGCACAGATCGAGCTATTCCCTGCGGTTTCACTCATTAGTTCTAGTTATTGAAGTAAGATGAGAGAAGGAAAAAATTAAAATCTTACCCATTTCTCTGAGGTTCCTGATTTTCTTCTTCATTGCTTACGATGGATTCTAACATTTGAATCTTCAACATTGTTGTTGATTACATGACAGTATGCGTAACTTCACATAAAATATTATACAGGTCTGAAACAAAGAAAAACCGCTTTTAGAAACACATCTATAAAATAATCAATAATGTGGAAACAGGAGGCTCTTAATGCACCGTAATTACAATTCTAAGAATAATTATACACACAGCTAGCCTGATGGAAATATATAGAAGATGTTTTAAATGAACAATCTAATTTTTTATTAACCTACCAAGTCCTCGAAACGTGACCAGCAAATAATGCTGACAATATAGATTTATAATCAATTGTTAATAAGTTTTAGAGGCCTTTATTATATACTAATCCTATAGTAGTTGTTTTCTATGAATCAGTAATGCGATAGAAGTTATTTATATTGACTTAATGGGCTGAGCAATAAAACTTTAATGGTATATACTTTTTCCACGGAAATCGAACCAACCCGCCGGTGGTCTGTAATATTATGCTAATACAAAGAACAAGATTTAATAATTGGCAATATTACTTCAAGTCTCTTTGAACTTTGCACTTGGCTGCTTCCCTCCCAATTCCATTTGATGGCTGTTGTTAATTATAAGTTTCTGTGGTTCTGTTGTCAGTGTAACAATTACAACCAATATTCAGTATAATATATGTTTTAGGAACTAAATTATACTGATATTTAAGCTATTTTAAACTTATTTTCTAACATCTATTTGCAATAACAACCACACATGAAATATTTGTATGAACCGTTAGAAAATATATACTTATGGGACTTAATTGTGGACCTGCAATAGGAATTATTACAAATCTGCAAAAATGTTTTTTATACAGTTTTATTATAGTTTTATTATACAAATTCGGGACGTAAAATATGAATTGTATCTCATATAAATACACACTAAACGATTTAAAAAAACGTCTCGAAAAGTGTATTTAAAATATTCCACTTATATAAATGATTAAGATGTTATATATATTTTAATAAATAAAGTTTAAATGTACTTGTAGTTTGACTGTTGTGTGCAGACAAAGTAAATATTAAAAACCTTACCTGACTACACTATCAATTCCAACTGCTGAGTGAAATAATAAATAAACCTATTCATAGATGCTTAGTGGTTCAATGAATTATTTTCTAAACAAAAAAAAGGAGTCAAAACTTCTACATCAGTAATTTGGGTGCACAGCACCTCCCTTTCGTCACCAATCAGCAATCGCTCCATGATGTATGATCCATACCACAGTATATCACAACAAGCCAAATAATTGAGTGGTTCAACCACCCTTCCTGTGTAGAAATGGACTCCCACGCATTATACTTCACAAATTTCTTTAATACTTAACATCTTACAAAACTCTGTTATCGTGTTCTAGGGTTCATAGGAAAAAAATATTTATCCCTGTGACGTCATGGGTGCAGGTAAAATAAGCAGGTAAAGTGCAAAGAATTGCACGTTGTATGAATTCTGTAATGGCGAGTCTTCTCAGAATTTTGTGTCCTTAATTTTTATTTTTAATTTAATTTATAAAAATAGACCAATGGATCTTTTTAAAATAAAAGGAAGTGATTTTTATGCGAATTTATATAGCAATGCGCTTTAATACATTCTTAACAGGAATGATATGACTATACTTATATGATGTTTAAATAAAATTGCTGGTTATTCGTCATTTTATCACTTGTATTAATTTAAGACGCGGATTTTTAACCGTCCAAATGTGTATAAATTGAAATTTAATTAGATTTCGTAAAATAATTTAAAAGTTGCTTGTGTTGATAACGATGCATGTATTACAATAATCATAATAACCGTGTTAATAAAAAAAATGCAAAAAATTATTACTACGGTAGGGTAACCTTAACCTTTGTATATACTAAAGGTTTTATACAAGATAAAATTTCCTTTAACGCAACTTTAATTTACGCACGCAACGGGAACTCAAACGGGACTATTTTTTCCTGTATTAGCAAGAAAATTTATGCTTCTACACTGGAATGGTTCATAATATATCACTCATCATAGAGATTCTCAGCGACTAAGTCGGTAATAACGTTCTTTTCACTTATACTAATCCAAAAAGTAAATAGTGATATGAAAATAGATTCTTCTTTAAAATATTTTACGCGAGCGTTTTGCGTTTCAAAAAAGGTGTCAAAGTGCCTCCTGCGGTGATGTGAGAACAGTATACTGAACTCCGACCAATTGGGATGAAGGAGAAAATGTGGCCTTATCTCTCCTTCGCCCCCTTAAATCTGCCTCAGCAGCTCGCATCAATTAGAATTTCGTACCGGCCGAATACGGCGCAGTGGTGGCCAAGGAATCAGCTAATAATTTCATACAACTTGGCGTTGATACGCCTTCCCCGAGGAGAACTGGACACCGAAAGATCAACTCATAAATAAATATTAAAATCCAATTAGTGCGTATACTTCGTTACCGCGTTTTAGAATCTTTAAGTTTCTTGTAAAATCAGTTAAACTTATGTATTGAGGATAAATGATGATTAGAAAAATGGAAAATAATCATGTAAGCTTTAACTTTGTCATAAAAAGTTATATTTTATTAACATAAGGTTCTATTTATTTTTCTGCCCTTTTGCCTTTGAGGGTAGACGATAATATCTTGATATGAGACTCCGACACAAATACCTATCTACAATTTACCAAACTATCGTGTTGTCTATTAAAAATAGGAAATTTTTAAATCTTTTAATAGATTAAAACAATTAATTACCTAAAATAACAATTATTTTTATTCTCAAAGCGCCTGCGCACAACGAATAGTTAAAGTGAGTTAAAGAAACCACATTTTCTACAGGAGTAAATTTTATACAACACTTTCATACACAAAACTCCTAAGATGTGGTCTATTTTGTCATTATAAATAGCAATTAATGAATCTGAATACACACATTATGATAAATTCTGGTTTAAATTATATTCTTGGCTCGAACGTCGCAACAAAATATCGTTATTGTGGCTTTAAAGCAATTTAAAATGTGATGGGAAAAAAAACAATATTTTTTACATTCAGAAAAAGATGTCAAAGTTTTCTTCGTCGTTGGTGTTGAGACATCAACATGCACTCTGTGCCAAATGCTTCCATCATCTATAAAGAGGTAGTTCACTGGGTCGCAGGTCACAGGAATTTAAGCTTTATTTCCTGGTAATAAGGACTTTGGTCAGCTCTCAATCACTGATTTAACGCGAAGAAATGGACACCACACTATACACGAATCTATTTTCTAATATAGTCAAAATCACGAAAAACTTTGTTAGCGTGTTTCAGAGGACTACCTGGGTGTATTGTCTAGTTTGGGGACCCAGACCCTTCGCACCCTTTGCATTGTCTATTTTTTTTCTACATTGCAGCGTTATTTTGTACAAATTACAATTATAATTCCAAACTATGGCAAATAGAATTAATAAATAAATTAAAGGAATAAATATGTATTAAAAATATATATTTTATTTATAATTTACTTTAGATTCATAAATATGGTTTCGTCAATTTGAATTTGAACAATTAATTATGTTGAAAATTTAAAAAGTGTTTTCCCGGAGATTCTATTACTTGGCAACCATTATTTGGGTTGCCAAGGCATTGAAATCACACAAAAGGTAAAGGTACTCCACACATCAATCCATGGCAGGAAAATAAATTTAAATAAAAAGTGTCTCTGAGGTGGAAAGGATGTTAATTAAAGCTTGTTCAGTTTTCTAAACTAAAAACACTGAAAAACTTCATCAAAACACTCAAATGTTTAATCTGTACATTATACTTAGTCTAGGCATTCGTCAATACGACTTTAATTTTACAGTTATTAGTGATAAAAATCTTGGAATATAATATGTCCTTCTAAATACTGACGTATGTCTATTTTTTAAGAAAAAATAAAATAAAATCTTATATGTTCAAGACACCGCCGAGTATATACAAGAAAAAAACGTTATTTTAATATCTATATTTTTTTAATTTAGATTTTTACGCTCTGCGATTCTACGTATATATGTATTTAGTCTCTACAAACGAGTTAACAAAGTTGTAATAGGAACAAAAAGTTTATATTCCGACTAAATTTTCACGGATTCGGCGTTATACAAAAATTCTGGATTCTTAACAGTTTTAATTAACTTTTGCTTGAAATTCATAAACTTTTGTGGACGTCTGACGAAATAAGATTGTTGTATTTATAATAACGTTATTATACGTCGCAACCAGGAACCTGTATTGTGAACTTCCAAATCGACGGCCCGAGACAGGGTTTTACAAAATTAAAAATTAATAGAAATTAAGTTTATATTATGTACTCCATGTAATGACTAAGCCACAAAGTAAAAACTAACATTTAAAAAATAAAGCGGTCAAATAGGAATCACGTTTATTTTATTTTGATTTATAGTATTTGTAATAGCGGCAACAGAAGTACATCATACAACTGTCTAAATATGAGATGACTGTCAATACAACTACACATACAACTGTCTGTCATGAGATGTAGCCTCATGACAAGGCCAGCGAAGTTTCAGTAATAGGGCCCGATTGCCCTAAGAGATCTCCAATATATTATATTGTGGTTACTTTCTCTGCTTTTTCTGTGACAGTTAAAACGCGAATCCATAAGGTTAACGTTAGTAAACAACAACGCAGTAAAAATTAGAACGTTGCATCGATGTGAGACCAATTGGAAAGTTTCACGCAACATTAAATAATACTAATATATTTATAAATGGAATTTTATGAAATAAACCCGAAACAACCGTAGCATACCATTAATTAATTTCTGTGAAATTTCATATTGGACCAATATGTTTATAGCTTAATTATTATAAACAGATACCTATTTATTTAGTGTGTTTTATTTTAAATATACATACCTCGCGATTTCATCGCCTCATATATAAAGTATCATTAATTATATATTTTGAATCATTTCATCTACCCAAACAAAAAAAATAATTTACCTATGGATTAAAAAGTAAATGGCAAATAGTTGTACCACTATTAAATAGGCAGGGTATTCGAAAGTGGAAAAATATTTTACTACTGGTACTTACCCAGTTTATTCTCATTTTATTAATATAATAAATTTAAGGGAATTAAATTCCCAGAGTAACGTCAGGTATGATCGTTAAAACTGAACATAGTCATATGCAAATAATCTATATTGGAATCTACTCTTAATATTACACTTATCGCATTTTAGCTGCGTTATGACCTCAAATTTCAAGAGTTAAAAGATCTTTTAATCTTTATCATCCAGTTAATAAGGCTTATATTTATGTAACAATACTGAAGTCGCTGGTATGTAGGGATGAATATGTACGGTACGAAAATAAGTTTACAACGATTCGACTAAGTTTAGTCAAGCTTGATTTAATTACATCTAACAACACATTCTGACTAGAAAACATATTATTAGTTTATAGAATTTTTGATTTTTATTCATATTTGCACATCATATATGTGTATATAAAAATTCTGTCTATAAACGCGGACCATTCCTGCGGTTTCATTCATATTATATTCATTATATAATATGTGTCTTTATTCATTTTAATTTTAATTAATTTATCAATCGTTATTGTTTTTATTTTTGCTTTAATGGCTTACACATCATATTTTGATATATACTGTGGAAGCCTTTTTCGTATAAACTATTATATTATAATTCTTATTTCTTTTTATTATTGTAAGAGTTTTAACGCCTAGATGTTTATTTTTTTACAAGAATTTTCTAGCTGTATGTAGCTAACTTTTTACCACCTTAAAAGTCTGTATCCACGCCTTCCACCAAGCAGCTTGCTGTTACATTATTGAATCAACTATGCCTTTAAAACTTTAAACGAACTTACGATGACCAGCAAAATAATGCTAACCTTTTAATTCATATACAATAAACGACAAAGGTCACGTATCCTAAAGTTTGTCCATTGTTCCCATTGATGAATATTCGATGCGCACGCGCACCATGTTAAATATTTCAATAGAAAGTCAATGGAATCGTCAACCATCTCACATCGTTGTCATTTGTTTACAACATATAGCACCATTCTGTTTTCCCCAGAGAGAGTTTAAATGTGACGATGATTCCAAGATCTCCAAAAAATATTTGAACGTATTAGAAACATAATTTACATAATAACAGTCGCATTGTATATATCCGAATTAATTTATAATTATTAATATAAAGGCATAGGTTTCAAGAACCTTGTTTCTTTCGTCATTTTCAAATTTTAGTATGTTTAAACAAATTTTAATGAAGTTTATACATAATATTTTATCTTTTTCGGTTCGCGTAAGCCTTTAAGTTTCATTTATTAAAGATATAAGGTTAAAAAATGAAAATCGGATTCGGCTCGATATTCTTAAATCCGATTACAAAGTGTCGTACATCCACAATAAGTACGAATAAAATAGTACGAATTTACTGACATTCCTTCGTTTCAAATAAACTCGTTCTAAGTTAAGGGAACGAAATTCCCAGGAGTTCCAAAAGTGGCACCTTATTCGGATGAATTTAGAATATCCAGATTTTCAAGCAATTTACAAGTTCTTTTTGCGTGTAAGTTATATCATTGAGTTAGGTTAGAGAGAAACTAAAGAATTTCATAATCGGAATGAGGTGCGATCGATCGATTTGTATTTAACAGTTTTACTAAACTTGTAGTGTCAAACTGTGAGCAGATTTCGAAAATAAAATAGACAATTCAAAAAATAGTAAATACTTAACTTATTTATGGTGAAAATATGGCGGAAATATCTGAGACGAACCGGAAACGTGCTTTCTACGTCGAAACTCAAAGCCCAATTGCTGTGCATTTACCTTTCATGAATAGGAAAATTAAAGACTTTATTTATCACAAAACCCTGAAAGATACAACTATTATATAACCAGCTATTAAAAATTAATGAAAAGTATTTTAAGCCTTGCAAATGAAACATGTTTTTATATAAAAGCAAATGCATTCGCTGCAATGCATCTCATTTGAAAGTTATAAAATGAAAAACAAGTTCTAAACGAGTGTTTAAATGTATTTAAATGTTATAGTATATTCTCGTAAACTCTGATACTCAAGTATGAGAGTTTGCGAGAGTTTTCCAACCTCTAGAGGGGTTCAAATCTCTAGTCCATTTTGGGGCATAAGCCATGTGACAGAAACAATGTCGTTGAGCGTTTTGATCTTTTTTTTTATAGATTACGACAGCTTTCTATGATTTCGCAAATTATGCATATAGAACTTAAAATCTATCTATCTATATTCGGGGTTTGTAATCACAATTAAGTGGGCGTTTGGTGTCCACAAATTTCGCATGTAACACAAGGAAGTGAAAGTACTATCACGTTGATTTATACCATTTGATAGTGAAACCACAATTTCAAATTAGGCCCCACACCTGATAAGGGGCAACCGCGCTGACGTGAATTTTTATAGTGATTGAACTTACGTACGTGTTGCACGCCATAACGTGGGTATGAATCGTTCATTGCTTTTCGGGTATTCCACTAAATAAATATGACTGAACCTATAGATTAGTAGTCTATCGGCAAGTATTATAATATTAAACTTACATATATCTGCAAAAAGTCACAAATCTCAAAAAATATAAAATAGGCATATAATTAATAAAAACTGTAAGTATCCGTATAGATATATATTTTATATTAAAGTCTATAAACCAGTTGGTGATAGTTAGCAAAAAAAAATATTTTCTATGAAGTGAATTTTTTGTTTTTCTCTTATTTGTAACAGAAATTAAACATCTAAGCAATAGCAAACTATTACGAAATATTCTTTCATTCTAAAGAGTTATGAAGAATGTAAAATAAAATATTGCTACGATTAAAGAAAGAAATATCGGCATAGAAAACGCTGGCGTCTAGCCAACGTAAAAAATATAAAAATATTTGGATTTCCTTTGTATTCCCCGTTTAATTTTGATTAACTAATTTGATCTCCAAAGACTTTTTTCAATAATCATTCTGGGGAAGTTTTATACGAGAATAAATAGATCTTATTTACGCTTACATTTTAAGGATTTATTTCATTTGATAGAACAATATAACAAAAATATATTATTAATCAATATATTAATCCTCACTGTCCAAACTTAAAAATCTCTCGATATTGTGTATATCCCATTTCACATAAACATTTTGTTGATTTATATATATACAATAGAATTTGATCTCAAATGATGAGAATTAAAAACCCCACAATGGATATGATATGGCAAGTGTGAATTTATTTGAATGGCCGGATAACAATGGTATTATAAAAACAACCAAATGTTTGGTATTCATATTGGAATTATGTCAATTGTTTTATGAATGAAAATGGAGGCAAATATTTGATACATATATTGAAATATATGGGAATGTTTTTTTATTGGCAGAAAATGGTGACATGAAGCTATCCTCTATATAGTTATACATAATATTTGCATCAAGGGACTCGCCCTGTAACGAAGTATACCTTTATAATCCCTTAAAATAGGTATAAATATAACTACTATATTTTCATTTTTTTTCATTCATTATTTATTTTCATTTTGACGTATTACAAAAAAAAAGAATCACTAAAGCACCTAAATCAAATCTTCCAGACTGTAATTTTAGTAAGGAATACATAACACGATAAGAACTAATACTACTACTACTACTAATACTATACTAATACGATAAGAACTCATACATAATATGGATAAAGAGAAAATAATATGATTTCTAAAACAATACAGGGCCATTATAAAATCAATTGATTTCCTAGTATTAAAATTAATAAAACAATAATATTTTATAGCTGTATGAATCAATGACTGCATTTAATTTGTATAAAAAATAATTTATTATATCGGTCATAGTATATTGTAACAAAAGTTTCCTCATCTCGGTAGCTAATTTCAATTTCGGATATCACAGCTCTGGTAGTCCCTTGGGAGAGAATTAATAACATTAGAAGGCCCGTAAATCTTCTTATTGTTTTTGTTACAAGTTTTCATTACACGTTGAAGGTAATTTAATACATACACGTAAATATGCAATAATAGCAGAGAAATAACTTTTTCAGAATGTAAAAACAAAAAACCAATACATTGAAACTAATATGGCTTAGTAGTTATGTAATTGACATCTGATGTTCAGCCAGATAGTCCACGGATTGACAGACCTTAAATGTGCTTTATATATCTAATAAAAAAATATCTTTAAAAAGTTAGATAAGGACAGATAGAGTAAAAAAAATAATGGGCAGGGACCTCACCAGACGTTAAGTCACACCGTCAGAGGGCTCGCGAGTGCGGTTTCTTAAATCTGTCCCTGGCCAAAGCCTAGGGATTAAATAAACAATTTCATAAAATATTCCTTAACTTCGTTTAGCTTATGTAAATGCGAAAACAAATTCCGTTTAATGTTTATCTCATGACATAATTTATTTCTCAGACCTTGATCACAATTGCTGAGAAAAAGACGAATCGAATTTTTTTTCGATAAAGAATATAATTCTTGAATAGGGGACGATCGTACGTCGAATCGCTTTGCACTTTGTATTATACGACAAATTCATGAGAAAATTAAGTAACGGGCAAGAATATTCTGTTCAGTAATATTTAAGGATTAGGAACATTGATTAAATAAAACACGTACGATATGTGTTTTTTTATTTGAAAAGAATAAACATTTGAAATACCTTTTTATAAAGTACGAGTGAATTTGGTTTAAATTTAACATTATATTTTCCTTCATTTATATAACATAATATTATATTGTGTCGTTAGTCCCATTGCCCACCCAGTTGACTTGCAATTTATAGCATCCACAAAAAGCATATTCCAAAGCTTTTTCATTGAGTCATAGCAAGCTTTCTATAGCGCTTAATCACATCTGCCGTCTATAAAGTAGGCAATATTCACTACAACGCTACCATTCAGTCTCTATCTGGTCATTTAAACTGAGAGATGAAACATGGCGCTTTATAAGGGAAGTCCACACTTTTTATCGACATCGATAAGCGGAATGTCGTGCGCGATTAGAAATGTCAACTTACTTTTGTCGCAAGGAGCAGGAAGCTGATTTATAAGTCCCATCATGGTTGCAACAAATATGTAAAAAGGGAAGTTAAAGAATTTTCACTTCGGAAAGAGAATGAGAACCTTTTTCTCTGAAAGCAAAACAATATCACTTAAGTTATAAACTAAGAACTTAAGAATAAATATTTTGCCGTGCGTGTATTTTATCGAAATAAAAAGGGCACAGTTGATATTAAATTATGAAAATAATGAGAGATTATATGATTACATTTATTAAAAAGTACACCTTCGTAGGTGATATTTTGTTAGAGATTAAAAATTTTATTTTATATAATATTTTATATTTATATTATATTATATTAATATTTTATTTTTATTTTATATAATTTTATATAATATTTAATATTTTATAATAACTTATTTTTAAAAGCTTAGGTAAATATTCAAAATAATCCCAGTAAATGAAGAATTGACAACAATTCATCCAATAAATTTCGTAGCTCTGGTGCCTTTATTTAGTTACGATAACAAAAATGAATCTACCGTTAGCGGTTATATAATGTAATACTCATCGTACGGCTGTCCATTCGTTAAAAATGAACGTGATAAGCATTTATGCGAAGCTGTCAATTAGAAATCAATACCACTTTTTCATAGATAGCCTGATTGAAATGGTTCCAGGTAATTCTAAAGTCCATACAACCTATTAGCAGCAATCTTAATTGCATGACATATAGAAAAATAAAGGCCAACCATGAAATTAACATCTGTTGAAATTATTTATTTTTATTAAAGCTTTAATTAGTGCTACATACACAGCTTGAAACCTTGAAATGAACTGCGACATGCATGAAATATAAGGCTTCTTTATTTATACAATTTCTATTAATTCTAACAAATTATTTTAGGAAACTTTACCAGACTTTACCTTTGTTAAATTAATATTATTTTAATATGGTTCTTGGGATTGAGTTCAGAGGATAATTGATTGGGTATGATTGTTATTATATAGTTAGAAATAGTACTATGAAAGTGCGTCCAACCAAAACTCCTTAGATATTGGTATAAATGACCTGATCTAATTGTAATATTCGTGTGTATATCAAGCTGAACTGAAATGTGATATAAACATCGATATTTAAAACTTCCCTAGCTGGTGCCGCAATGTCGACAGGGTGCTAGAAGTGCTTCAGAGGCCAGCCGATTCAGACGGGTTAGTGACCTTTGTAACTTCGTTTAAACAGTGCCAACTTGTTACTCATTCAACATTTTCTAAATTCACCGTGTATTAAATGATATAAACTTGCTTGCATACTACATTTTAGTAGCAAAACCTTTACCATCTCATTCTACCTGCTGGCTTACAAATTAAATTTGAAATCGTAGATTGAAGTTGTGTGATGTCATATTCATCACTTTATTTTATGATCGTTAAAACAATATGGTGTAAAGTCAAATTATGCAGAAACATGATTATTGACCACATTTAATTTTTTTATATTATGTTTAAAAAAAAATTAAATGTCTGTTTCTACATTGCTAATAAAATTTTGCTCACAAGTTGCTAAAATGTAACAAATTCATGTCATAGATAAAAACGCCGTAATACTCTATGTTTGATATGTCATTACAGATACAATAGCTATATACTTATATATGGCGACAGTTGTAGTAGAGGAGGCTTTAGATGAAAAGGTTATTATCCTCCGCAGAAAATATGTGCTCAATAAAAGCTTTCTATAATTAATAAAGCAATATATAGATCAATTAGAAAAATATTAAACCTCCCGTCTACAAACCTGTAATTATAACTAGTATAATCAGTATTACGTGTTTAACCGATTGATGCTTATAGTAGTTCGTTTGGGTTTTGTTTGATAAATAATTCCTTTTTATAACGAGTATTTATTCTCTCATGATTATCGAAGATTTTATTTTTATTACTTACATTTATTATATGCACAACAGTAAGAACAGAACAGAATACTATTATATAACTATTTAAATTAAATAAATGCAAATGAGAGAATAAAATTAAAGAAAGTTTTTTTATTATTGTTAATACATCCGAAGTTTTTGAGATTCTTAACATACATTGCATTCTTTGCAAATATTCTTTACTTGTATAATAATGTTTGATATTTTATAGCAATTGAAAGCTGTACTCCCGCAAGAGATAAATTACATTACTTGTTACAAAAATTAAACAAACTCATCTTGAATATAGTAAATCTATAATGATTTCCTATTGTTCGTAAACCAAACATTTACAGCACTTATACAAAGCGTAAGTAATTCAATTTTCTATTAATAGTCTTTCCACCCCAATGTTTGAGTTATGTATTCCATAGGCCGATAATATAAGGAGCGAGTCCTGTGTAAACGAAAATGGAGTAGCGAAGTCTAAATTCAATATAACAAATTTTGAATATTAAGAAACACTATTAGTATGATAAGTTTAAAGCAGTACTAGAGTGATATCCTAGCTACCAACTAGTATGCAATAGGCAGATCTGCTACATAGACAATCCGAACACGCATGTCTGCCGCATGCTATTCATCAGATTTCACTTTTTAAATAAGTACCTCTGCACTGCAGTGATGCCAAATAGCAGGATGCGTTGAGTGCGTTATGATTCATATCCCACCTTAATTAAAATACATTGCTATATCCTTGATGTATGTTTTGTATAAGGTTAATAAACACGAAAAAATTATCAATTTTATTACATGGGCGGTGTTTTCAGGGCATTCAGTTAAACCAATTTATCTTGGCTGTGGACTGTTTTTACTTCTACGTGACCAACGTACATATGGATGTGGTATTAAGATGGACCACGCCCTTTTTTAATACTTTCTAAAGCTGGTATGATTTATAAAGGATTTTATTATTTATATTGAAATTTCAACACGTGTTTCTCAGCAGCGTTTCTTTGAGTTTAAACGAGCAGGGTGGCGAAGGAAAGAAGTTATTTCAAAAATCATCTAAATAGGTACGCAAACTATGATTGCACATATGTGCCTATAACACAATGAGTTATACACGGAAAAGTGTCTTGTTATCTTATAAATGGTTGTAAGCGTTGAAAATCGTAAATTATTATATCTCTTATACTATAAAACGGAAAATAAACCAATTGCATATGAAAAATTGTTTTGAAATGTTCTTACAAATGCTGGTATAAGCTAAAGTTTTATTGCAGGACATGTGCTAAACTGCGCGTGAAACAACCCCTTTTACACTGATTTCCTCTGAGAGTACCTATGACGCCGAATTTTTTTACAAATTTACGTACCTTTGCGGAATTTTGCACACATGTAGATTACATTCGAACAAAGGACGAACTGAATATATGAATAAAACAATAATATCTTTCAACCAATTTCAAGAAACTCGAAAAAAGATTTCGAGGAAGAGGAGGAGGGTTTTTGAGGTATACTTTTTATTTTGTTCAAAACCAACTAAACTAAATTTTGAAAACGGTAGGATGGTAAACTCGCTCTTGTCCTATCATTTTTGCGGCTTTGGGAGATGCGCGTGGCTGATTAATTTTAAAATTAAAATTATACAATGAATAAATAATTATAAATATATATAATAATAATTATAAAACTATATAGATAGGTTAAATATATATAGAAAGATAGATCAAGGTGTATATTCTACGTGGTAGGTAGGGACAGTTTCAGAATAACGAAACAGATTTTTTCCCTATTGATTTTAAATATATGGAATAATCTAAAGATACACAATTATTATACTACATAATTATTGCCAGCAAGACAAACAATTATATTCCCGTCGATAACTCAATTATTGCTTTACTAAAGAAACTTTAATTACTAACAAGACGCAATTCGATCAATTCATGCGAACATTTTGCACCCTATTACACAATTTTAGGGTTGATTTCAGTTTGGATTTCTCAATATCTATCATTAGGGTTGTCTTATGTTGACAGACAAGTGGGAATAAGGTTGGCACGTCCGGTGACATTTGAATTGCCTATTAGTGCGGTACATTAGATCACATTCGTTCCCTACAGGATAACATATATTCCAATTATTCAGTACAATGGAAGGACATTTTGTCATAAGCTTTAAATATAACGTAATCATAAAAAAAACATCAACAAGGATTAAAACTGTTTTTGGAAAAAATCTTAATGCATTCTTTCTCTATGTGATGTATATAATATATACATACCTTTATAATAGTATATAAGAATCCCTTATAATAAGCTCATCATGTGTGAAGAACCTACGTTATCTAGCGGAAAATTGTGGAAACCTCTTTGAATGAATGTTTATTCGCTGTGAAATGAGGCATTGAAGATAAATTCTGAATAAGAAAGCGTTTTAAGAATTAATATGCGATTCTAACTTTACGAAATTAAAGTCTTTGGTGAGAAATTACGATTTGTGACCCTAATTAACATTTTTATGCTCTCTAGGTAATAATATTTACATTATACAAAGTGTATACTGTATGGACTAATTTTAACTACAAATGAATCAAAAAAAAACAAAAGACATAGAAATAGCATAAAATCGGCTAAAACATATCCTGGTGTGGATATTGGTTCTGATCACAATCCAGTAGTGGCGGTTATATCAATAAAACTGAAGAATGTTTGCCGTAAGACCGAAAAAAGAACTATAGATCTGGAAAAGTTGAGCGACATCGAATCTAGGAGACAACTTCACATAGACATTAATGAAGAAATGTGTAAGTTGAACTATATGAATAATCACGGTCATATTGCTATAGAAGAAGTGTGGCAGACTCTTAAATCATCTATTATTATGACTAGCCGTAAAATCTTGGAGCCTACCCCTCGAGTTAAAAAGACCAAATGGATTACTAATGAAATCTTAGATTTGATGGTAGAAAGACGTGAAAATAAAGCAAATAAAGAAAAGTATAATATTTTACAAAACCTCATACGTAAAAAGATAAAACAGGCAAAAGAATCATGGTATGGTGACTTGTGTTCAGAAATTGAGGAGCTAGATAGGAAGTATGACAGTTTTGGTATGCACAAGAAGATAAAAGAACTCATAAAACCTAAACATCAAGGACGTAACCAAATGACTCTTCTTAAGCAGGATGGCAGGTATGCTACAGGCTCTGATGACATGCTTAAGATTTGGGAGGAACATATTGACGTACTTTTCGGTGATTCACGACCAGATACCATTGAATTGAATTGTAATGACATGGGCCCACCTATTACAAAGCGTGAAATATACTATGCTATAGCAAAAGCCAAAACTCGCAAAGCTGTCGGCCCTGATGATATACCAATAGAGATTGTAAAGGAAATTGAAGAAGATAATTTAGACTTAATCACAGTTCTTTTTAATGCTATCTACGATTCAGGAATGATTCCATCGGATTGGCTCAGGTCAACATTTGTCACTATACCCAAGACAAAAAATCCCCAAAAATGCAATGACTATCGGACTATCTCACTCATAAGCCATTTTCTGAAACTCTTTTTGAAAGTGATTCATACTAGGATATACTCAAAATGTGAAGCTACACTTTCCTATTCCCAATTTGGGTTTCGAAGCGGTCTGGGAACAAGAGACGCACTCTTTGGCTTTCAAGTGTTGATACAGAGATGCTTGGACATGAACAGGGACATATTTGTCTGTTTTGTTGATTATGAAAAGGCCTTTGATAATGTACGGCATGGTAAGATGATGGAAATACTCCAGAGAATTGGGTTAGATTATAAGGATTGCCGTTTCATCAAAAACCTATATTGGAAGCAAAGTGCAAATATAAGGATAAATGGTAAGCTTTCAGGATACATCAACATTCAGAGAGGAGTGCGTCAAGGTTGTGTATTATCACCCTTGCTGTTTAATTTGTATGCCGACGCAATTTTTTCAGAAGCATTAGAAAATTGCCCACATGGCATTGCAATTAATGGTAAACTTCTAAATAATTTAAGATACGCGGATGACACGATATTAGTTGCAGAGAGCCTTGATGGTCTACAGACTCTAGTCAATTCAGTGGCCGCTGTAAGTGCTGAATATGGTATTAACATCAACGCCAAAAAGTCGAAATACATGACAATAAGCCGCACACCAGATATTTTTAAAGAATGTATATGCCTCAATAGCCAGCCATTAGAACGTGTCTCAAAATTTAGATATTTAGGCACGTTAATTGAGGAAAAGGGTGACCATAGCATTGAGATCCGATCCAGAATCGAACAAGCGCGGAACGCCTTTACAAAACTGAAAAAAGTACTCTGTGACAAACGCCTTAATATACAACTCAGGACGCGCTTGGTGCGATGTTACGTGTTCTCGATACTGCTCTACGGCGTAGAATCTTGGACGCTGACAGAGACTATGTCCAAAAAACTGGAAGCGTTTGAGCTTTGGGTGTACAGACGTATGCTTAAAATATCTTGGACAGACCGCATACGAAATACAACCGTGCTTGATAGAATGCAAAAGAACAAAGAGGTGCTCATGACAGTAAAGAAAAGGAAGCTAGAATATTTCGGTCATGTTATGCGTAACTCTAAAAAATACGAGCTCCTTCAGCTAATCATACAAGGCAAAGTGGCGGGTAGAAGGAGGCCTGGCCGCAGACGTACATCCTGGCTTAAGAATCTTCGGCAATGGTTTGGTCAAAGTACGAAGTCGTTATTCAGAAACGCGGCATCCAAAGTTAAATTAGCTGTAATGATCGCCAACCTTCAAAAGGAGACGGCACCATAAGAAGAATCAAAAATGTCTACGGCTCGGTCTGTGTTTCATCGTTCTCACGATAAATAAAATCTAATTTAATATTTTATTAATAGGCAATTGCATCTCTTTCTGTCACATTATGTTACGCGTGATGAAAAGAGACGGATGAGTACTGCAATTAATATGAGATATGTGTCCCGAACCCCGGTTACCTTACAGCCGCATCAGGGCCTAATACAAAGTGTCGTTGTATAAAAACGTGCTCAATCTAAGGTGCAGTACAACGTTCTATAAAGTACACTCGAGTACACTGAGGTTTATACCTCTAATAGCAGACTATTATGTACCCTCTTAAGGACTCTTAAATAGCTATTGTTTGAAATTTTATACTTTTTGTAATTTGTGAAACAATAAATGAGAGAAATGAAAAATATACTTAATAACAAATAATGTACACTGATTTACTTTGATAATTTATACCTTAGGACACGTTTTTTCTGATCACAGTTTATCTGAGAATTTAAATCATACCAATTAATCATGATAAGAATTGATAAAAAAATAACCGACACCGATAATACTGAACACAAAAAATCATTTACAAATCCAAGTGAAATTGAAGAAAAAAACAAACTGAATACTGAGGTATAATCTATTACTGAAATCTTATATTAAAAGCAGGCGAGGCGTCGGATTAACAGTTAATACCTTCGAAAGCCGACTTCCATATTAAATAAGCTTCAACCCTTGACCTTTGCTAGTCTGTGGCAGGTGAAATAAAAATTCATGAGGTGTTTGATAATCGTCAGGTTTCTACCCTTCGTTCCTTCCGACGACCTTCTGTTCCTTTTGGTATCAATAGGTTTGAAAGAATACGCGAATATAAATGCGTATATACATAAACATTTTGATATAATATAATATGCGTATATAATATACGTAAATTAGTTGAGCAAACTTTCACTTTGAACACATTATTAAATTACTAAAATAAATGTGGGTTAACCTATTTCAGACTAGATTTAGAAATTTGTGTACGGATAATGACAGATGGAGATCTTACGATCCAAAAGCCACGGCTCACGGTTCCAGTTACTCTTGACCTATTTAGCTCACTTGTATCTTGAATATACATCTATTTGTGTGTTGATAGTACAATATCTCTTACGATACTTTGTATTTTAGTTTTCATTGAGTATCATAAGAATAACCTAATACTATTCCTTACTAAGAATAGTTTAGTCCTATCAAACTGTATTTAGAAAATATCCAAATCAACACGATTAAACCAATATTAAAGTAGTATATTATTTTAATCAAATTACTGAAAATGTAAAAGGTTCTTGAAATAACTAAAAACAAATTGATTTTTAATCATCATGAAAATAAAAATTTTATCAGAATCAATATAATTCATCATTATTATTAAAATTAATTAGTGAATCTATAAGAAAGAGTCTTAAATTATAAGTTGAAAACATATTTACATTGTTTCATTTGTACTTATCATTCTCATTTTATCCTTTTTATTACTTTATTATTTAACTACATTTAGTTCTATTTTCGAATTATGTAAATATCAACCCTCTTTAATACCATTTTCACGGTCAGTAAGTATAATACCTTTAATTGATCAGGGAAAATAGGTTATACGGTCTGGAAATTATGTTAGTATATTAGAAGAAGTCCCGACCAGAATGATTTATAATATTATTTATTACGAGTACTAACTACGAATATATTACTACGCAAAACCATGTGGTACATTTATTAAAAATATTGTCTCAAAATATTGACAATGTTTTCTATAAATATGGCTGACAACACTCTGGCTTACATGAAATATTAAATTATATGCTGCTATTAAAAAAAAACGAATGAGCAGGATCTTCACTTGATCTTAAGTGATACCGCCGCCAATGGACACTCAAAATGCCGGAGGGCTCGCAAGTGCGTTGACAGCCTTTCAGATAAAGATACGGTCTTTTCATGAAGCTCCCTAAGTCGTATTGGTTCGGAAATAACTATACAGCGGTGCGCGACAAAAATTGTCTTCTCAAGCGGTCAGTTGTGAACGGTGACATCGAGGTGGAGTTTCGTATTCAGCATCAATATCCGATGATGGAATTGAGCTTCAGGTATCAATTCCAAAAACTCCTTGAAACCATCTTCGTGATAAATGCGATATATTGTGTAAAATGCAGCATCCCTAAAGGATCAAGTCGCTCGGATAGTAACTGTTTCTCGACTAGCCGAACCGCTCGACGTAGGCTGCGATTAAAGGAAGGAACTGGCACTGGACAGCTCCTGCCAAGAGGTAAGGATTTCGTTTGGTTCTAAATTTGTGCTTTGTAAGTTGCAAGCGGTGGCCAGGTGAGAAATTCCGTCTCGTTTTGCTGATGACACCAAGCATCTTATAGGCTATTTTAGCCTTACCATCCATGTTGGCAAAATTTAAAAAAGAATTATACTTATTAGGATTGTTATCATACTTATTTGGCATAATTAAAAATATATCTATTGATAATTCTGATTATAAAGTACGTACATTTAACTCAATTAATAATGTAATTACTGAAAAGTAAAGAAAATTTGCTTTAAATTACTTTTCAGCGTCGTGATTATCTTGTAAATTTTAGCATGAAGAAATATGCTTTTGTTAAAGTGTCTGAAGCCTTAACATGACTGACGCATTCTGTTCTGAAATACCATTCATAATTACTTAGACATCCAAATGTACCGCCACAACGAGCTCTGACGTGGAAAACCGCAAAGTAGAATTCGAATTTCGTACCAAGCATTTCTCTGGCGTTTGAAAGCCCTTCAGTTTCAGTACTAACCAAAATTAAGTGTTTTATGCCTTGCTTTGGTTTTGGACTATTTAAAATATAAATATTTGGCATGTAAGTATTGTGTAGGTGATTTTTCTAAGATAAATCCATTATTTGTAATTCTATATTTTTTTAATAACGGGTGATTTTTTAATTGGTATAATTGTTGCGACTATATAATAATATAATAATTATTTCCCAAAATAGTATTAGTTACCGATAGCACAGAGAAGTTTTTAATTTGAAGCCGTTACTCCGTAGAGTATATTACTCTTAAAAGTGTTATAATGTAATCGAAATGTTAAAGATACTATAAATATATTAATTACTTAAATTAAAAAATAAACTCAAACATAAAACGCTTAAATAGTCTAAAATCTAATTTTAGAGATATAATGGGAAGTCAGAATACCATTTAGGCTACACCGAGGAGTTGACTGAATATTTTAGACCTGTTAAATTAATTTTAGGTTTCATCACATCAATTAAGTTATTGTATATATACCATACAGAATACAGAGAAAATTAGTTTGAAGATTGTGAGGACTTGGGTGGATTGGAGGAATTGACGCCAAAATCATACATGTTAGGAATTTTAATTTATCTTTTGGTCTTAGTTTTAGTATCTGTTTTTTTGTGAACAAATCTACAATCGTATTATTTAGATTCAAAAATAATATGAATATAACAAATATTCGATGAACAGTTGTTGCGGAACTGGATTGTTACCAAACACGCAAATCTATACTAATATATAAAATTGGAGTCTGTTTTTAATATGGAAATACCGTTTTTTACTACATGCATATGAATATATATACGATACATACACCAAAAAGACGTTTTTTAAAATTTTTGTCTGTCTGTCTGTTTGTTCCGGCTAATCTCTGGAATGGCTGGACCGATTTTGACGGGAATTTTTTTGATTGGTTGCTGATGTAATAAGGAGTCACTTAGGCTACTTTCATTAGGGTTCCGCAGTCGTAAAGGAACCCTTCGGCATGTCCGTTCATTCGCCCGTTCTCACTCTAGCGTCGAAACGGTTAGTGTTAGAAAGATGGAACTTGGAGATGGAACTTTGCACGGATATATGTGTATGTATGTACTACGCCAATAAAAAGGTAAAATAAAATTACGTAATAAAAAATGTATAAGACAAAATAAAATAGTGCATCAAAGCTACGCTTAGGCGGTACGAAGTTCGTCGGGTCAGCTAGTAATTAAATAATTTTTATTATTATGTTTCAAGTTAGCATAATCAACTTTAAACATAGTAAAGGTAATACTTGTTGACGATTTATAATACTACAAATTTATATTATATTTCAACTGAAATGATTGTAATAAGGAATAAACACTTGACAAGATCTAAGACATGACAATATCCTTGCTATATATTTTACTAGACGTACAAAACGTAACTGATACAATTGAAAAAAAAAAACCACAGAATATCCTTAGATTAAGTAAGCATTTCTCAACTCTGATCTCAATAGTTGAAAGAATGGAATCTATAAATACTGAGTCGATACAAAATTATAAAATTAATTTTATTGTATTTGTTGTACGTGCATCTAGTTCACGTGAAACCTAATTAAATTCAAAATGCATTAGATTCATAAACTACGTAAAATCGCACGTAAAACGGTTTTCGCTCATATTTTATGAGATTACGGTTTAACGTCGTTCCGTCCCGTCGACTCTACGCAATTAAATAGTTAATTAGAATTCAATTTCATTTAATACGCAATGTTTGTTTTTAGATTTTCATTATCTTGGGAGATGTTCAGTTATTTCGTACGGTTTATTACTGCAAAATATTTTACATATGACACGTGATCTATTCTATGAATGTGGTATAAAATTACATATATTTTTATACTCTAAGCTCCAAAAGTTATATGAGCCATTCGATGTTATATATTATTGTTTACCACGTCAATTTTTATTGACATAATTGAAATCCTGTAACTATAATTTAATTATCTGAGTCAATAGGAGTGAATTAGTGAAAAGATCTTCAGGGATTAACTTCTAAGTCTCCGGAGTCCATGTCCTCAACCCTCTGCCACGAAGGTGGATGCTTGCTTTTAATGTATCATGTATAAACACCATTTGCTTTTCGGCAAAACTGTAATGAATGGTGCATATACTTAATCACTACTCTGCTTTGAACTTTCCTTTACATCCTTAGCCATTCACCGCTGTACTTAAGATACTACTTGACACAAAGGAGATTTTCAAGCGATACTTGACTCACACTTGTAGTTCGTTTTATCCACATTGTAGTGGTGTTACCAGCTAGTAATTTTTTTATTAACTGACTTATTTTAAATATTGCCCTGTTAGAGAGGATTTCAATTCCATTTCTTATTTTTCATCAGCCCAATACATTTTTGAGCGACTAAATGGAATTAATTGTGTGTTCCAAAATGCAGGAACTTCCAATCTGGCTTGATAAAACTCATATTTAAAATAAATTTTAGTTATCAGTTGTAACTCTTGAAGTTTTGTCTGGCAACCATGTCAACTATATAACTCATAATAGTTAGAATTGAGTAAACAGTAGCGAAATAGAAAATAATAAGAAGACGCATATTTTTCAAATAATATCAATAACAACCGAGATACAAACCCCACATAATCCCTACATTATCTTAACCTATGTTTCTATTATGTATGAAGCTTGGGAAAATAATGAGCAAATGAAGACTAAAGGTAATATTTTCATTTCTATTCACATAATACACATTTAAATAGAGCGGATATAGGAATATTTGCAAGAGAATTGCTTCATTACCATAAATATACTTATGGATGGGATCTGTCCAGGGGTTTTTATAGGAATTATGGTCGGGCATAAAATACTCAACAGAATATGTTAAAAATCTGCGCACTTTTTGATATGGAATAAAGTTAACATACATTTCCTGGAATAAATGATTGTATAATCCTTATACAAATGCACAAAGCTATAGGATATTTTAAAATTTAAATAAAGTATTTAATAACTATAATAGCTATGATTGTTGCATGAAATACAACACTCTGGTAACTTGAACAATGTTAGTATTTACTTTTTGACTAGCTTTTAACTAAACGTTAGGAATTTGAAATGAAGTTTAAGAAAATTTTGTGAAACCAAGACTCATATAGGTCGTATCACCAGAACAAACTATTCTTATCATACTAAATTTACATTGAACCGTTACAAATGAAAAGAGTATGAATTATATCATAATTGACTGATATTTGAATACATCATCGTTTCATGCGTAATGAAGTGTTAAGAATGGTAATTATTTTAAAATAGCATTGTAATATAAATGTTAATGTACTCCGAGTAATTTTGAATTTATTAAGTAAAATGTGTTTCTGAAAGTTCTTTGTGGCTTAGTTGATAATACGAAACAGGTCCTTTCCAGCAATTCAATTTTCGGGGTTGATTTATTTAACGCTCATAGAATACTCCTCGCTAACTTTGGTCCGGGTTGTGGAACGACTCTGAAGAACTTCTCACCATTTATTTCTATAATTAAATTTTCATTTTCTATTATTCATTTAATTTAAAATGTTTTATTAAAATAGAAGATTAATGAAAAATAGTAAAGGAAGCCTCGAGGACATCAAATACATATATTTCTTTTCTTCATAATATTCAACATAACGAGTCGAAACTCCTGTATCGCAATTTTACTTTGTAATCCGACGTGGTCTAATAAATTCTTAAATGTACAGATGATACAGTGAAGCTATTGAATAATTCTTTTACATATCTTAATGTTATAAAAAAGTGAACATTTATTTTATCTACAAGTCCAAATGTAAAGTTTTGAATGAAAGTTAAAGTATGGAATGAGACAATTAACAAAAATTAATGTACTCTCAACGTAGCATGGCTTATGTCGGAAATTTGAGATCTTGCGGTTCAAAAACTCAAGCTTGATTCGTGAAAGCTACAGAGTGACTCTGATTTTAAATGAGGTGCAAGTTTTCAGTACTCCTTCCCCTTTTTGACAAAGTATAATTTACTTTTTGTTACATTACAGTCGATTTCATCATCGTATTCGTCTGAACGAATTTATTATATTATTTCAGTTTGTAAAGCTACTAATTTAGTTAGATCTTACTTGCATAGCTTAGGTTTTTATCTGAGATGGACTAAAAATGGTAAATTTAAAATGCAAAATCTTCCTTCCATCTAAACTTAATTTAATCATATATTTTCATTTATGAAATACAATTTATCATGTTATAATAATATAATTTATTATGTAATAAATCAACAATCGTATTTCAATTTTGTATCGTTTACATTTTTCAGTGATCACGATGGCTTTATTGATAGAAACTTAATGCATTTTTTAAATAAATGCTGAATGTACTTATATACCCAGCTTTCTTCACTAGAAATGAAATTAAATGTATAAAATAAAATATTAAATTTATATTAACTTTAAATTTTACGTATTATAGGCACATTCCAATGCTAAATTGAAAATAAACTATTCTTTATGTATTATTCTCAAAACATATTGCTTATAGTTATTTATTTGTTTCTTTTATATTGATATACAAAAATTATCAATTTGCAGTGTTATTTAATGGCTAAATCGTGTTTTATTAATTTAATAACGAACTCAACTAGTCTTAACAGTTATTACATCGTTAACATGCGTTTACATCACTACGATTGCATACAAAAAATTAATGATGAATTCTTAGCAAGTTAGCAAAGGTAATGGTGAAATATGTTGAAAACTTATAAATTCCAAGGATTTCCCTCATTCAAACGAAAACTGATTAAATATTTTTACGTAGCGTTATATGCTGTTTTAAGTTCCGCTTTATAAAATGCAATGTTTGCTTGCATTGTTTTTTTAATATAGTACGAGTCCATAGTGTATCTATTAATTAGATCATTATATCACACAAAAAAATATTATATAGTATTTATTTAATGAAACATGGCAATCATCTTTTTCAAATATAATCTTTGTCAAACAGTTAAACAGCTTCGTATAAATCAAAGATTAACTATGATTAAAAACTACTTTAGTGATTTGTATTCCATGCACAACGCAGATGGAAACACGACCAAACAAGATTACAATACAATCACGAGTCTCAGTTGATGATATCGCATTTTGATTATTAGGTAACTGTTAGGTCAAGAGACTGGTTTATAACTGGTACATACTCGTAAATAATTGGAATTCTTGGTCTACAAATGGATTATTTTGATACATAATATATGTAATGTTGCACAACAGGGAAGGAAATTCATGGACGTTTCGTTTCATTTGATATTTTATTAATTTTTAGAACCCTGTGTGTTATTATTATTGTCAAAATGAATTCTTAATTTATATGTTAATTAATTAATTTATAACTTAATTTTTAGGTTATTCTTAAATACGTTTTTTTACATTTTTGTTCTGTTTCTAAAACTACTTTTAACAAACGGTTTTTAAGAATACCTACCTACCTTCTTGTTTAAAGGTGTTCGTATAGAAAGCTAGAAGCTTCGAATAGCTTTCTTTTAGAACACTTAGCTTAAATGCAAAATTAAGATTTTTACAATAAAACAATTTAAAGTACACTTATGTCACGTTAAATAACATAAATTAGTTACAGATTTAGAGCGGCCGTTAAGAAAGAATATAATAAATAATTGAAAGAAATACAATTTTGTTGCATGGAGTAGGAAGTGATAGAATGATGGGTGATTTATTTATCATTTAACAAACGTTTTAGCATCAATTGAGGCGAGTGGTTGACACGTATGAATAATGCAAATATTCAACTCGTCACATAGGAATAGAAATGTAAGATAAATTCGCTGATAATGCTAGAAAAGGCAGTATTGAAAAAGGCCGCTATGGTATAACGCATTGCACAGAACAAACGTTAAAAAAAGGGTAATACTAATTTAATCAATTTGCTGGTTTAAAAAAAAATTATTGCTAAAAAATAAAAATTCATATTGCACAGATTGACTTAAACTGTTAGGGTGTGCAGTATGAAATATGAAAATTCTTAACTGGAGAACTCATTTCCATCGTAAACATAAATCGAAAGAATTAGATTCCAGTGTTTTGTAGTTACAAAAGAGTACAATATGTTTATGAGTAACCCCTTATTATGAAGTCTTCCAAAATGACTCAATAACCTGAATACACTTAAAATTCCTATATACCCACAATAACTTTTAAAAGACACTTAATATTCGATGTGCGACTGATATACTTAATCTGTGCTTTATCGGATATAGGAAAAGTTTATACTAGTCGCACCTGCGAAGATTCACAAGAATTATTCATGAAGCAAATTCATATGTGTACTGGGTTCCGATCGTCATGATGGAATTGTTTACAAAAAATCCTAATTTAATATTTTATTCTTTGTATGATTGTAATTTTCTTCACAGCCTTCAGTTTCTACAAGCCCCAATAAAAACATTGGGGACCAAGGAACCTCCGGCTTACACGCCATATTCCATGTCAGAAAGAAATGAAAGAACTTAGCCACTTACGTTTTTTGACAAATTTAATTTAAATTAATAATTCATAATAAAATTCCTGACACATGGGTATAACATTATTCGAAGCGCGTTTGATGCGCTAGCTCTAGAATCGTCGACATTACCATTAAACCGTAGGCTAAAATGTAAATATTATATTTAAAAAATATACTTTGTAAAACAGTGTATTACACCATAAATTCAATGAAAAGCCAGAGATATAACAAAAGATCTAGACCCCAAATTACCGATAAGAATTTAATATTGACATTTAGGCATGACAATGAACATTGATTCGAAATCAACTCGATTCAACCGAGAATGCTGAGTGGACGTGATTCGCCTTGGTGAGTAATACAATTAGTATTTGTTAGATAACTGATAACAGTTAGACTAAATTGTCTCACGCAAAATCAAGAAGATTAGTTTAATTATTGTAAAACGATATGGTTGTGAAGGTGAAATTGAAAAAAAAAATTAACTAATCAAAGTTAAATTAATATTTTCATATCTTCAGTTATGAATGAAGGTTTGAGGAGCGCCTGAAATAACAGAAATAACAATAATTTTCTTATTTGATGTTTGCTATCAACAAAATGAAACTTCCGTGTTTTCTCTTTTTATAGGAAATCGATATCATATCTCGATCGAGAGATATAAGTGAGAATGATTATAAAATAATTTTAATTGTGATTTGCCAAACACGTGTAATTAATATGTAAACGTTCACGTCACGTGATCTTTAATTACAATTCTTAGACTTAAATACTCAACTCAAGTTAGAAGTTTTTTACTAACATTGCAATTAAAAAGAATAAAAAAATCAATTCCTGGTTCTGAGAAATGCAGTTACAAAAAATATGTTATATGTTACCGACTGAATTCCTAGGGTCTTGTAAAGGTTTAGGAATAAGACAGTAATTCCAACCCTTCTTTGTGAAGTGATTGTTTTAGTTAAATTTACTTTATATTAAGCCTAAACACTTCATTAATATCAGACCAGACATTCAGATTTTTAGATCTCGGGTATACATTAAATTAGCATTATAGTACGCATTACTTACAACATTAGCTACAATTAGTTACGTTATAAATCTAACATAGGCTAGGATACACTGTAGCTATTATTCGCTCATTCAATTAGTTTAAGAAGAAATTGAAATGAAAAACTCTTAAATGCAAGTTCTTCTTGTATAAACAATTTCTTATTATTTCATATTCAGTATGTGGGTGTTAGCAAGCCGTTGTATCGTAAAAATCTTTGATTAAGTCATACATTGTCGCCTATAATTTTGCCAGATAGATCTGGAGTCTATATCTATAAACATAAGATCTAAATTTTCTATCGTCATATGTGGATTACTCTCGAAGAAGCGCCAAGCAAATTGTTTGTGTATTAGTCATGTTTACAATCTGTTTGGTTTTAATAAGAAATGAAATTGAGAGTTACTTAAATAAATATTTTTTAATATAGAATAGGATAGGCGAAAGTGGTGGAGGTGGAGATCCTCTGGACCTCTGGGGTGCCATAGGACAACAACAAATTAATGTCCGAATAAAGAATATAATATTTATATACGAATACTAATTTATATTGAATTTGTACATTCAAGAAGACACATCGACAAGGATACAATGGAGCATATAAGAACACAAAACAAAATTTCAACTATTCACAATAAATATTACTAGTATAGGATTGAAGATTACTGTGTAAACGGGGCCTAGCGCAGTAATCGTCTAACATAAACATTATACTTAAAACATGCGATGAAAGTATTGAGCACGATCATCACGAGGTAGATAAGAGAACGAGGAAATAATTAACTCATTATTTTTAATTAAATGTTATATATTTAATAATTAATGGTATTATGGTGTTATTATTTCCATGACAGAATATATATTGTGCCTTTACTGTAATAAATAATAATTAAAAACTCTAATTAATATCACTTATATTACTTTTTGCTACTGCATATAAGTGTTGCATGCTGTATACATGAACATAGACTATTGAGCAATCATGTACTTTCAATTATTTGAACGAAAAATAGTAGTTTTTGTATTTCAACTTAGAAAAACATGGATTATACTATGTATATACTTTCGTACTAAATAGTACGTAAAATTATTTCGTATAAATATTGTTTGTAAGCGTGGTCGAAAACTTAGTTTTCTATTTCAGGTGAAAATTTTAATTCAATAAGAGGTCATTATTCTATATTATATAGGTCTATAAAATCGCGTACATCGGTACGGCCTGAAAGGCCAATAACCTTACATGTATTTTTTTTTATATGTGAACTTAATCGTACCCCATACTATCTTAGTATTTGTAAAGCAGGATTAGATTTTTCTACTTGACAACAACCTAAATATTTAAAAGCATATTTGTGATTAATTATTTATCGGAATTTTATACGAAGTACTTAAACTGGATGCTCGTTATTTTTATTCACTCAATCGTATGACCTATTTTAAGTAAAACTTGGTTATTAACATTGGGTTGCGCCGGAACGATGTTTATAAGCACTGACTGTTCGCTGTATTTATTTTATTTCAAACCAGTTTTAGCAGTGATATTGTATTTAAACCCCTAGATGGAAAGTTTACTTCGAAAAATACATTTATTTACAACAATATAGAAAACAATCTGCAATATATTCCCAATACAAAATAGAATGAAATACATATACCTTCTTTACTAGTGTTTAATTTAAATAATAATAATAATAATAAAAATACTTTATTGCACACATAAAACAGAAAAAAAACTTATAGTAGACTTAAAAACATAAATAAAAATAAAGTTATTATGAACTTATAATTAATGTCTGTGTACAGAGGGCGGTCTTATAGCTACGATAGCTATTTCTTCCAGACAACCCAGGTTGGAGGAAATACTAAATAATATAAAAAGAGGTTAAATAGTTATAAAACCACAGACCTCAGAGGTCTGTGACACGTTTACATGTTATCTCTCGCTGTTATTCTTTCAACATAGTCTACTAACACCACTGGTGCAGACCTTAGACCTGAAATTGTGAACAAAAAGAGGACGTATGACTTTTACGTCGACAGTAAACCGATTCCTTTGTTAAACGCTTTACGACAAAGTGTGTATGTTGCCAGTAAGGTTTGTGTTCCTAATCCAATAAGCGCATTTTGCTCCTACTAATCATGCTGTTTCCATTTAAAATTTTAATTTTCACTGCAATTGTTAACGCTGTTATAGTTTCGTTAAAATGTCAACATTTAGAAGATTAGTTTCTGCATATTTTATATCTCTGGGAAATTGTACATTCTTAAGTATTCGCAACTCTTTTGAAATATAGTAAAGTTTACAGTGAAAAAGCGATCTAAATTATAAAATTTACAACATATTAAATAAACCTATCTGTTTGCTGGTAATTTATAGCTATTGTTCGTTATATAATATTTAATTTTTTTGTAGAAAAAATCTGGCGTAGTTTAATTGCGTTGATATACGGTTACTTCAATTGGCATGTTCTGCAAAGTAGGGCAGGCCAGTGCATCCTGCTGCAGTATGCAAATTATCGTTACTAATCATAGGTTGTACCATCATATGCTGATGGTAATAGCTGTTCTTAATGTCAACATAATAATCAAGTTGATCACTTTATACATTAATATAATAAGCATTTTTATTGAGTTCATCTATAATTACGTGTATTCGCTTGATATAGTCATTATTTAAGTCTACTTTCATTTTAAAAAGTGCGTTTATTAAAAACCATTATATTATTATAACTTAGCCGATCAATACGTAAAAAAGTGTCGGTTTAACTTTACATTTAAATTTGAAATATACGACATAAGTTTATCTATGTATTAAATTGAAAAAAAAATTGATTACAATAATGTGTTGTTAATAAATCAAAGAAGCATCGAAAATCGTAATGACGAAGTAAAATAGCTTCTCTCATATATTGGTATACAGCGTTAACCGACTTGGTAGTTCGTAACTTGAAGAGCAGAAAAACGACATTATGAGATTTGTCCATTTTTACATGTAGTGTTTTTGATAGGATTCTTCATCACCTATGTAATAAATTCTAATTCTTCTGATATAGCAAAATACAAAGATCCACAATATTATGTATAAAAAAAGACATAGAAAATATTTATACACACATCGTTGCCCATTATACAACGAAATTAGATAAAAAGGAATCATTTTAATATTTTATGTTCTATATATATTTGTATGATACAAACAAATAATCAGTTAATACAACAGTGTCATTAAAAATGAACATTTTCATGAGACAAACCATCGGGCTCTTAAAAGTTCAATTGGGAAGGCGAATTAATGAAATGCGACGCATTTTTATCCTCGTTAGCATATTGAATCATAATCCTTCGTTGTGACGTTGAGATATTGTGTGTTTAGTAAAACTGATTCTGGCCCAAATCTTCGTGCCTTCGATACAATTAAATCAAGTTCTGTGGTAAACTAATGGATTAGTAGTTAACGATGGCGTACAACACGATAGCCTGGATTAATGTTTGTTTCGGTGCGCTTAGATATGGTGATATTGTCTAAGTAAAGTAATGAAAGAAATACTCAGAACGTTTAGTTGAAAAACTGAATACTTAACAACCTAGTTCCAGTTTAATAATTTTTTATCTGTTACGATATAATAATCGGAAACTAAAGTCAAATTGATATGAATTCCGGTGAAATCAAAACATTTGCGCCGGTTTGCATTACACGCAAATAATCGTAATTAAAATATATTTACCTGAAAATAGCAGCAAACACAACTCACTGACACATTCACTACACTTTACAAACACTATAATAATACGATGTTTCCGATTTGTTTACGTTCAAACGTGTTGGTTAAGCAGCGAAACGCGCGCTCTGTACAAAGTATACGATTGAACTGAAAACCGAGGACTGGCTGGCGATGAAAATTGCTTACATGCGGTATTCGTGTGGAAAATGGTTCGGAAAAACCTCGGCCTTATTTTCTTAAATAAGGTTCCATTATAATTCGTTGCTTTGCATACAATACAATATATAATTATTTATTTATTTTCTATAAATATAATTGAAAATAGACGTGATGTAAAACCCTTATTAATTATATTTTTTTGTTATTATTTTTTTTGCTAAATGGCTTAGTGTGTGAAAGTATGTACTCTTACAATCCTAATTCCTTAAACTTCATACATATTTTTATTTAAATTAGTGAGTTTCAAGCATCCTTTTGCTCTTATTTATCAAAAACAACTTCTTCCACTTCCTTGACAATTTTTTAATAATTGTTTCAATAATTTCAGATTTCGAGTTTATTATAAAATGAGTTCTGGTATATAATATTTCATTCATCACGCATTAATTCAATTACATCTCGCTTCATAAGGAATATTTTTCTATTAGTTATCTCAATATATACATTTTTTTAACAGACTCACACATGAAGGGCTTATGCCATACAAATAATAAGATTAAAATTCGATTTAATTACTTTAATTTAACCGATTAAAAAATTGTTGTTAGCCTGAGGGGGAGTCGAGTTAAGCTCTGCCAAGAATATTATGCTAGCTCAAGAGCAGCTCCTGTTTAGAACATAGGCTTGGGCTGCCGCGACGGGAACGCTCGCTTGAAGTCGGCGCGGACGGGACGGAAACTCACTGAGGTGGGAGACACGCGAAACAAAGAATCTTACTTCTCCATCCAAAGTAAATACATGGTTATCTTTCTCCACCTTTTCACCATAATCATACTCATTATGTATGTAAAATATTATGTGATTTAAATAACTACTTCTAGTGGTCAATTAAAACCACTCGTAGACAAACATTTTTCCTTCAACGCACGAATGTGTTTATGTAGCAAATAAAAAGATAAAACCGTTAGAACAAGTCGTGACTCGATCGCATGGATCTCAATCTGACACTAGACGTGGTAGTCCAACCCAAGACAAAAATAGTAATTTTTTATAAAAAAAATATTTCTCAAATAAAAATACATTTTCCAACGTTGTTGCAAAGAGAAAGCAAAGTCATAATGAAATATATAAAGAATTATAAATAAATACAAGTAAAGTGAAAACTTATGAATTTCAAATCAATTTTCGATAAGGCTTCTTAGACTCTATCGACTACGCTGATCACTACACAGCCACACGATAATATCGTGATAAAATGTGGGTCTTTATAAACTAGCCATTCCTTGCAACTTTGTTTGAGTTTTTATATGTATTTAGGAAATTAGATTTATAAACTAACTTCAAACTTATTGGTTAAACAATGGTTCAACATCTAAATCTACTCATACATATTTAAATTATTCCTGCATTTCCTTATATTACCAAAGACACCGAGTGCACACCGAGTTGAGGAGGATCAACAAGTGCCAGTTAGGATTGAGATTTGAATTTTGAATCAGCGTAAGAACAAGCGAACAAATATTTATCACACCTTAGCGAATGCCCAGGCCTCCACATATAGGTTTCTTAATTAAAGACGTAAATATAAAACTGATAGTAATTTTTATAAAAGTTTCTATATATATCATGCGATATAAATAAAAGTAGCAATAAGCACTGGTCCTGAGTTAGGATTCTAACGTTATATAATATTCCAGTTAAGCTGCTTAAGATCTATGTGAATGTTGTGGCATTACGCAACCTTTGGTTAAGCATTTATCTGGCATTCATTTATGAAAACTCAAAGCTTTAAGAATATATAAGACTGCTGATACTGGCTCGATTGAAAATATAAAAGTATTTCATTCTTTAATAAACACAGCTTCAACGTCTGTTGTTTTGATATCGGACTCTTAACAATAACTTCTTCTCCTTCCTTCGTTTTTCATGTTTTTGAGCTAGCTGAGTAATCATAATTAATAATTATTGTGCTTATTGTTGTCAAAAGATTTAGAAAGTAATAAGTCCTATTATTTTAACATGAAAGCCGTTGGGCTTTTTTCCGTTTATTTATACTTTTCCTTATTGGTCAGTTTCTTATACCACATACTGCTATCTACATTACGTAAACTCATATTTATTTTCAAACTTTTAAGCAGCAGACAGACGTACCATAGAAATGATTTGTTACGTTCTGTGTCAATCGTTTATAAATACTATAATCTTTTGGGAGGTGCTTTAAATACCCATATTATTGTATACGACTAGGCTCATCGTACCATTACTTGTATTTACTTGTATTTTTATATGACTTGTATTTTTCCCACTGCAGAATTTAACAAAGAATTGGATGTCCTCACGGGTCAAGCAAAAATTTATATTGCAGACGGTGCTGAAAAGCATTCCTTGGTACACTTAGGCCCCAATTTAAGGTCTTTAACTCAATACACTCGCACAGATTCTTTTGTTTCCTCGGATCATTGCTATACAACAATTGTAACCGCGTATTACATGTATTCATATTATATATGTATAACTGTGTTAACTGAAAAACAAAAGTCTTCGGTGTACCTTCACGTAACTTAGTCATTTTTTCCTGATAAATCTCCTATGCTGTACATAACAATTTGTTATGTACAGCATCTCTACCACGTTACGATTATAAAAAAATCCAAAACTTGATCCCATTAGTATATAATGTGTACATTACTCCTTCAATTAAATCGCGAGATTTGAGAAATCAGACAGCACTTTATGAAATCTGATAATTTATTACTTAGTCAAATTATTTAGAATATACATTTTAGAACGGGGCTAAAAGGTTTTGGTTTCGTTATTAACAAGCATTAATTAGCGGCGTGGTTTTGTTTGTTTGGCTTACCCATTATATAGAAAGTAAATTTATGTTCGAAATATTTAATATTAAAATGAACTTAAAACTATATGTATTCAAAGGTAGTAACTTGTTAGGATAAAATATGAATTTTAGGAGGAACCTTCTTCACGTATAAATATTTCTGAATAAAATGTTTTTCAATATAATTAAGCTTTCTAAGCCCATTTGAAATAAACTAAGGCTCTTATATAGTATAAAATTGTGATTGTACCATCAACCCGAATAGGTTTTCCTTAATTTCTTTAAATAAGGTTTAGATGATAAAAACTTTTTATAAGATTTTTCCACTTTAACGCGAATTTTATTAAAGCCTAAAGCTAGAAAACTCCAAATTTGATTATTTGTCGTCGTCTCAACGTCCTTCATTTATATTAAGGTCGCTTTAATTAACGAGGATTCCTTTTATAACTATAGTTTTGTATTTCTCTGTAGAACTCAAAGAATAAAGTTAAAAATTTAAAAACGCTCAAGAAAATGATTGGCGCATTCTTGATTAAATTTTTTTGAGAACTATTTAAATAGAAATAATATTGTTAATATTATTACAAATATATTTATTATTTTAATATGAATATAATATAATTTGTAATATTTACATGATTTATATATGATGTATTACAAAGTTATTGATATACCCCTATAAGATTTATCGAGTATTTTCCATTTAACTTTACGCGGGAATTGATTCAAATACCAATAGAGGGTTGGACCCCTGAATGAACTAAATTATCCCATTTAATACAGGAATGAAATCATCAACGCGCGAAACACTTCCTTACTCGTTTGATGGGATCTGGCCATGTGCCCTTTTCAATAGACCACTTTGTTTATCGGCTAAGGTCTCAAATACAAACTAAAAAATTTGATAACTTCATAGTTGTAGTAGAAAGCATGTTTCTTAAATACCTATAGAATTATGACGTATGAAGCAATTAGTGTAGCTGATTTTTAATAGTGTGTGTAGTTTAGTAATAATTTAAATTAATGTATTGTGAAATATTCTAAAATGTCTGAACAGTGTCCTGTTTTGGAACTCACTTCATAATCCCAACGATTTACCCCTCTTACATGTATTTTGAAAGTGACTTCCGTGGCCATCATATCTTATCCCTCTGACGAATCCTGATTTATCATATTCATTTAATTTCACAATTCATGCTGATGTTTTAATAACAACCTCGTTTTAATTCTTTGATAAACAGTCAAGTTTCACTCTCCTTGGATTTTACCCAGTGTATTTTATTCACTATTGGAGTTACCTGGCAGAGATTGCACGATGGTGATAAGACCACCCGTGGCTTAATTAATAAATTACCTAATTGGTTTTAAATGTTAATATAGCAATTTAATAAATAATGGCATTTGAGCGCAAAACTCTTCATACTGAGAATACTTTTTAACCCTATTATTAAAGATTTTTATTAGAAAAAATTGTGAATGTGTGAATAGCTAAAAATTAAAGGTTAATAAGATTATATGAAAGACTCAACGTTACTGACGATCGTAGCACGTCTTTATAAGGTTATAAATAAGCCAATACATGTAAAATACATTAAAAAAGTTTATAAAAAAAACTATTTACACATAATTACATAAAACAGAATGGTATCGGTACTATATATTTTGAGTTTACATAACACCTCCGTAAACTCATTATCTGTGACCCATATTCAGAAACTTTGAAATTTACCTCGATTATTCCACGTAACTTTTGTTTTAATTATATCCCATTGCAAATTCTCAGATCATAGTGTAGTGAGTAGGATAGTAGTCGTTATTGCCACCAAAATAACACTGTTTCGGTCAAAACATAATTCCTATGATTCTTCGAAAAATAACCTTTCTTTTGTTATTTAAGTTTTATAATTTATGTTAAAAGAACCTTTTTATTACGCTTTCTTGACACTATTTGTCGCAAATATTGGGAGAAGCCGCTGACTTCTGAGATACGGGCATTCTAGCCTTGTTCGGGTGTCAGAGACTTTACAAAAATTATGTAAGAAATATTTATGTCAATAAAGAATCATTATTATTATTATTATTATAATTATTCTCAACATTCGTAAAATAAAATACAACTTGTTTGTTAAACAATTGCTCAATTCTTTTATAACATTAAAATACAAAACTAAAATTATCGAAATATTTAATCAAATCCTACACTGCTTGTTATCAAAAGTTAGCCTGGTTGAGCTACAGTAAAATTGTGATAAGGTATAACAGTCGAAATTTGGTTTATCTAAATGACATCTGCAGCTTCAAGTCAAATGCCTGGACTTTATTGCGAACATTGAGGACAACTTTCCGATAGGCGCACGACGGAATTCCGTATTTCGCTGCGTGAAGTATGGTCTAAATTATAGGACTTTCTCAAATATCGTAAACTATAAAATCGAAAGACATAATCAACAAACAAAACCAGTTAATAATGAATCGAACTACACATGTTTTAATATACGTGTTGTATACTTCGGGCCATAATTAATATGCAGTTTCACATATAGTATTCCGACTCCTGGAATGCACACGGCACACGATACGATACATAATTGGCAGATGACATTTGAATGCGCACGCGCCTGTTTGTTGTAGGGATTGGTATCGAAAAGCAAAATACGGAAATCTTATTACACATTGCTGTCGTTTCGTTTTTATATGTAATTAAAACGATCTTAGGCCTATAGTGAAACTAAATTAACCAACCAACCACATACAGTTACCAATACTGTTTAAAAACATTAATATAGCGTAAATCGGAGAACTACATTTGTAATGAATCATCAAAACAATGCATTACAAATATCTGCAGAACTCTCGTTGGACGTGTCCAACTCGAAGTTTTCTAGTCTAGAGTGAAGTATAGATTGTGTTTTTTTTGTTAAATATCGCCTCACCTCCTTTCACACTAGAATCCAGCCACACTTGCTCATTCGGATCTTATTTTTCCATATGATTCAGTTAGAAGTTAAGCAATTCATAAGAAATAATGTATGAATTTTCTTGGTCCTCATTATAAAAAAATAACTTATCTAAACAGGCTCATTTATCATTTCTACAAAGTGAGTATAAAATGCAAAGATTTTTTTCTCAAAGCAATACATTAATGGCATCAGCTCTATCTGTTATTTTAGTACGATAGTGCTACGTTATAGGCGAAATTAATTTAATTAAACAATAATAATAATTTATTTATTGCCTTATATTTTTTTTTACAAATCACTTAAATGATAATAAAATAAGAGTGACAAACGTAAACCACATGTAATATGAATATTTAATTAATCATAGAAAAGTAGATACTACTAGAAATATATTGTTCTTGTACCACGAACGTTTTAAAAGGACGAATTCAAACTAGGTATCGTCATGACCCACTTTACAAGTTACCGACGTTATATTTGGTTTCCGCTAGTAACAATTCTGAAAACTAAAATACCTTAACTCCTGAAAATATTCTGAAATACTCAAGTGATTTGTTCGAACATAAGTAGTCCATTAAATGTAAATTCCATAAAATTAATGCCTATAAAAGTATATAGATACTGGTGCCGATTCTGATACACCTCTAAAACTAATTATCTCTAAATTTAGGTTAAGATCTGTCAAACGTGTCTAGCCTATTCTATATATTTCTACATTGACAATTTAAACCTTATTGCTATCAATTTAGAGATATATTATAGAATAGGTTACGCTCTCTAAAACTTTTTATCAGGTCCGTCCGTTCATTGTGTGATATTGGCAACGCTTTTAATGTTTAAATGGCCACATGGTTATATAAGCCTAGTTTAAAGCGCACAACCTCAAGGTAGAGAGTTACTTACCTAACCTATTGCTAATACTAAGATCGAGAAAAATAGAGATGCTAAGAACATCCTTAACTTTGTGATGAATATAGCCTCGCTCACTAGATGTTAACACAACTGTAAAACAGGTATACCGACATCAATCAACATTATCTTACAAGGCTCTAGTTTATAGTTCCCAATTCCGTTTTTTGGCTCTGTTAGGTTAAAGCAGAGAAAATATGTAAAATATTAAAGTAAATAACCTGTCCATTTATTACGTCTATACCTGTACAATGGTACAGGTATATGCCAAACCTCCTATTCGACCGATCTAACGGCTCCAAATGTGAAGCTGTTAGATCGGTTGAATAGGAGGTTTCCCTATGGGAGTATTAGTTACTGCTCTTGTGATACTGTTAAGCATTGTAATATCTCCTGAATACAAGTCCGTATGGCTAATCTGAATGGATTTATTAATCTTAGCAGATCTGCTTGTCACATTTAGTATGTGAATGCAAATCTCCAAGCCTTTCGATTAAGGTTTTGAATTTTTTGAGTTAAGTGTTTGAGTCCATTATTATAAAAAGCATTTAAATAGTTTATTTAATTAATACAGAATAATGTAATGCTCTAAAATGTAAATTTGTTAATATAGCGTAGGTTATTAAAACACATATATATAATCGTAATAATGTATTTTACACATTTCATAAGTATGACATAAGATAAGCTATGATTACAAAAATATATGTGTCTTACATGTAACATTAAACATATATGTAAGTATACCTCTATTATGTATTTCACAATTAAAAATAAACTCTAACATAGTAAAATTGCATTAATATTTACAATAATTGTTACTATGAAGTGGAGAAATGGATACTTAAAATATTTAAAATTTCTTTAACTAAAATAAATTCATTAACAATCATAAGAACTTTAATTAATTAACTTTTATGGTAAAATTTGAGCCAAACACTTCGAAAACCACAATACATCAATTAACATACTATCGGTTTATAGGTTTTGTCAAACGTACCAAAATATAAATTAAATATTATGAGCACAAAACAAGATAGATAAATTATTAAAGAATTTATAAAATCACAAAGTATGAATAATCAATTATATAGTACGAAAGATTAAAGAATTTTTATTATATATTTACAATTATAATGGGCTTGACCGTTTGGTAACATTTGGTATACAAATCACCTTTTGAAACTAAAGACAGAAATAGGATAGCAAGAATTTAATCGATATAATAGTGTGACAACAGAGTTCACCAGGTCTGCAAAGAATTCAATAAATTTAATAAGTCTGATACAGCAATTATTTGAATGAGTCCAACAGCGCCTCTATTGATTAAGGTTAGAACTAAGATTAAGATAAGAACCCAAATATTTTACGCATTATGTGAGTATATTTAACATACATTAAGTGGTCACAGATTTATTATTTGTGTTTAAAGACTGTTGTCTACAACGTGTTCGTTGTTCTACTGTTGTCTATTTTAAGTTTATGTACGCATATAGAAATGGTAAGTTTACATGCACTTAACTATCACTTACGTTCGTATTTCCTTACCGTTTAGAAAACAATGAATGTCTAATGTATGACTAAATTAATTATATCGGGCAAGTCCTGTATGGCAAACTTGCATTATGACTAATATGAGATAAGAATTCCTAATAGTGCCAAATTCAATTCCCATATAATAACTTGACTTTTAAAACTTAATTCTATTATGAAGATCTATTTTGTGCTACTTGTGACTGCGGTCACTTCCTGCTATTTACAAAATTCTACTATAAAGTAGTTCCACGATTTTGGTTTTCATTGCATAATGTAATCAGCGTCAGTAGTAATTTTGAATTCGTTATTGGTCGTTCTAGAGAGTTCTAGAAGTGTTCTAGATTGTCTATAATAAGTAAACTGTCAATTCTAGAATATTACCAATTTATTCTAGAAAGTTATTGCAGACAGATTGTCTTCTATGTCAAGCTATTTTACAACATTCCAAAATGTCCAGATTTAGAAACTTCGTTCTAAAAGATCTAAGGAATTCAGAAAGTATGAAATGTTCAGAACGTCTAAAGACCCTAGAAAATCTAGAAAGTTCCAAAGGACCCCAGAAATATCCAGAATGGTAGGTTAGAATATCTAAAAGGTAGAATCCCAGCCAGACAAGTCATCAGGTGGAGGTTCATCAGCATCAGGCGGGTATTGGTCGAAGTTGTGGGTGTCGACTGCTGACTTCACGGTAGGCTTTATAGGTGGCTCAAGAGTCCGCATCGCTAGACCTTCCCAGTTGAAGCCGTCAAACCATCTGAAATGTTTTAAATCAAACATTGGTAAAAATGGTGGTAAATTTGGTGGTTGAATAAGCAAGTGAATCAAAAGTACAATTTTTCTCACTATGCCTCAGCTTAGCCCTAAGCCCCCTTTCGTTAAATACTAAAATCCGAACGGGAAATTATAAAACTTTTGTTATCCAACAGAAGTCACAATTTGATGTAGACTAACAAAGTTGTATATTAGACCAGTTAAACTAAATGACTCATTTGTTTCTTTCATTCTTTACAGCATAATCATACGTGACAGATAGAGAGGTGACAGAACTTTTGTTAGTGAGAAACTATATTACATTCATTTTCATGAATAATAAATAAATATTCACAATAGCCCCAAACGTAAGCTTTTAAACTTGTGGTATAGATGCTTATACAATTGATTTACATAATTACATCTCCATTTTTTATTAATATATATAAGACAGACCACAGCCATCAATATTGACGTAACCGGGAATCGAATAGGCCTGTTGTTCAGTCCGGCATCGAGACCATCGCGAAAAGTGGGTCGCTATTGTGGACCATGGGTGCATTAATATTACTTACTTGTGTTTCTGAATTTCTGTAATACCGCCGCGTTGGTAGCCCAATCTCTCAGCGGGGTTGTCCCTACAGAGTTTCTTGATGAGGTTGGCAGCATTGCGGGTGATGCATCTTGGGAACTCAACAGCATCAATACCCTTTAGGATCTTATTGTACGTCTTCATTGGATCGGCTCCAGTGAATGGCGGCGATCCAGTTAGAAGCTCGAACATTAAGACACCTGGAATCATGAGTCGAATTTTCAATAATATATATTTAGGTCCAAATATAAAGAAGGGTTTAGTAACTTTTTGGTGTTATATTGGGTTCATATAGTTAGTTAATCTCCATAAAATTCTAGTAAATAGGCATAAAATTATTTTTATCGCCTAGTTCTACCTGACCTAAATTAAGACAATATTAAAATTAAACAATAAAAAAGGAGTGAAATTCTAACCAAATAATAAATAACATTAACTTACCCAAAGACCAGTAATCCGCGCTTATATCATGACCTCTATTCATAATGACTTCAGGGGCTACGTACTCTGGTGTACCACAGAATGTCCAAGTCTTGCGACTGGCCTGCAACTTCTTAGAGAATCCGAAGTCCACCAGCTTCACGTAACCTTTGGAGTCCAAAAGTAAGTTCTCTGGCTTGAGATCCCTGGAAAATAAACATCGATAGTCTCAGCTTTTGGACGGCTTTGGGCTTTGATAGATTTAATAGTTTTTTTTTGTTATAAAAATTTAATTAGAATAAATTTAATTTTTGTTCGACCGCTTGACTAACCGATAAACATGTTTCTATGAAACTAACCTGTAAATAATATTCCTAGAATGCAAGTAGTGGAACGCTTCAACGACGCAGGCTGTGTAGAATCTAGTAGTGGAGTCGTCAAACTGACCTGAAAGATATAATTATAAAAATGTATTTTTTGCATTACAACTCAGATGAATTTTCTAATCCATAAGGATCGGTCATGCGGCGAAAAAGGACGGTCTTACTGCTAAATGGATTCTTTTATAGACTATAATACAAATATTGTATAATAACTTTATATCATTCAAGAAATTACACTCTTAAACCGCTTGACATAATGAAACGGAAGGCTGAAACTTATTTCAGTTTGGCTAAAGCAGTTCCCTATCAATATAATGGATGGTATAAAATATTGTACATAGTACATTTACAACGACCGCAAGTCGCATTACAAAAGTGAATATCCACAGACAATAAAATTTGTACTAAATTCTATAACAGTTATATAAATTTTGTTGACAACTTCAGATCTCCCAAAATTGGGAAACAAATCAAAAAATCAATACATTTCAAGTATACATTTTTTAAAATCAACATTAATATAAAAACAATTCCAAGTTTTCTTACCCTTATCCCTTAATATAGTCCACAACTCTCCTCCAAGGCAAGTCTCCATCAGCATATACAAGTATTTACGATCCTTGAACGTCTTGTATAACTTCACTATAAATTCGCAATTCATTTCCGACATTATCTCTTTCTCTGACATGATATGCTGTTGCTGTCTCGTTTCAACGATCTGGGCTTTCTTCATCTGCTTTAGCGCGAAGGAACGGCTGGAGTCTCCCTGGATTTGTACCAGCTCGACTCGACCAAAACCTCCAATACCCAGAGTGGCTATGATACGTAGATCCGATAGGCGGAGGTTGTCGAACTCTTCATTTAGCCTGAAATTATGTGCATTTTAAAATGACAAGTCACGTTTATCAAAACACTGATGAAAATCAATTTAAATTTATCCAGTCGTCAGAGTTCATCGTAATATGAAGTTACAGTACAACCTGTACTTTTGTCGAATCTTTGCAGCTTATATATAACACAAAGATATGTCTAGTATTAGTACATCAAAACTATAACTTTGTAACCTAATTCGATACATTTTTATTTAGCGAATAAAGTCGACATTTTTATCGGCAGAGAATCCTACACTCTTTCATTATTATTCAAACAAAATTGAGACATCATGACTTGATTCAAAGTACATTGTAAATTTATTCTCAAGATAAAAACGCGAGAATTATAATTGTTATGGCTCTTGTAAGAACCTAATGTTTTCTATAGGAAAGCTAACAACAGCTGTACTTCCACTTAATACTAATTTCAATCTTACTCTAGGTTTAGTGAAAGTGATAGCATAAATCGAAATAACTTGTTTTACTTAAGACTTGACTACGCACTAAGCACTACGTATATTAATATTTGCTGAGTAATTGCGTTTATATATATCATTCAGTATATCTCTTGTATTCTAATCAAGACATAAAAGAAGTTTTATATTATATTTATTCTCTCGAGCAGTGTTTTTTTAATAATACAATTTATTACCCTTAACATTATCACTACGCCTATGTATTCAGTATCAATACCGTTCTAATTGGGGTTTCTTACAATTAACTTCTTTAAAGATTAAATTCGAACATTGCTTTCAGGCACTTCTGCAAAAACTTAACTATTACTTTTATTTGTATTTTTGCTTTTTCCTTCAAACAAATATTTCTGATTTATGAAACATAAAATTCAGTTAATTGATAAATTACTTTTAGTTACGTAAATTGAAAAAATGATTTAAAATGTGCAATTATTAACTCAAAATTATTTTTTAATGTTCTTTGTACGCATATTATTTTAAAATACTCACCACAACAACATCCACGATAGCATCAACAGAAATAGAATGGATTACAATAGTTATAAATTAGCAATACGATAAGGCGTACTATACAATAGCATTGAAACATTCCAAGATTTCAGCGAAACCATTGTCATGTGTACAAGTGTTTCGTTACACTTTTTGTGAACTTGACATAGGAAGTTGGCGGGTTTGTTGCGAATTCGTTATGGTTATACATTGTTATAAACAGTTTATTTATAAAAAATATAATCTAGTACTATTTTTTCCTATAACAATTTATTTTAAAATTCTTACCTCTGTCGGTCGTCGCCTTCGTCCTTGTACTTGGTGCGAATTTCATCCAATGTCGAAATCAGCTGATTGAACGTTTCCCGATCGATGACGAGACACGTGGTGCCCTCTGGCGAGTCGCAGACAATGTTGGCCGTTCGAAGATCGTCTCTATAAATTCATATTTTTTAAATAAATTTCCTGTACTTTTCCATTATAGTTGATAGATATTATTTTAATTCTAAATAATTGGGTGTAACGTATACCAGATTTCAGAAGGTGGTTTTGCAGGTGGTTATTGCAGGTGGTGGTTACCACCACAGGTACGGTCAAAGAAATCTTCACTTGCACCCAACAAATTTTAGTCAATCAAGAAAAAGACTATTCAGTGTATATGAGATATATACACTGAATTATTCGGGAAATACATAAAAAAGCTTACAGAATTATTATATGTATATCTTAAATTTATTGATAAGAGCAATAATAACTGAAAATTTTTTGTTTATAAATCAAACATCAAAGAGATACAGATTAACCAATTTATTATTAAAGATAATAGTACCTATGTGTAAATTAAATTTCTTTACACTTAATATATAGGTAAAATGACATCAAAGATGTATTGGAAAGAAAGAAGCACTCACCCTTGCAATGCCTTTTCTCCGAAGAAATCGCCCTTGGTGAGAGTTCTTATGAATTTTTCATCATTGCTGTTTGGTTGTTTCTGCGTTACCTTGACCTGGAATAAAAAAACGTACACATTACTATAGTCACTACGAAATATAAAAGGCTTCACTTAAAATAGAACTCGGCAAGGTCTATTTAAAGTTTTCATTGATGAAGCCAAGGCGGTCTCGTACGGCGGAAATCTTTATTCTAAATTTAAAATTATAAAAAAATATCAATGAAAATTGTTTCTATCTTATATAAAAAATTCTTGTGTCACAGTTTTCGTTCCCATACTCCTTCGAAACGGCTTGACCGATTCTCATGAAACTTTGTGTGCATATTGAGGAGGTCTGAGAATCGGACAACATCCCCCTAAATGTTAAGGGTGGTCCACCCCATACATAAATGCATACAAAAATACATACAACACTAAATTTTTACCACTCTTCCACTATTCATCAACCACTATTTTTTATTTGAAAATTGAAATCGCAAGTATGGCAAAGCAACGTTTGCTGGGTCAGCTAGTGTAGTATAAAAATGTTAGCTTAAACTAAAAATATATGAAAAACAGGAGATTCAAATAAATAATATTACAATTACTTAACATATAACTAATTATGTTTATTAGAAATTTTCCATAATCTGATTTTATGAATGTAAATGTCCTCCAGGTACTCTAAATGTAATCGGGACGGCGTGGGTAAGGCCGCTTTGAATTACAGAATGCTTTAAATTATACTGTAGTCTTGTTATGCGTACAAAAAAAATATTTTGCAAAAACACCGCAATAAATCAGCAATTCAAAGTAGCTTTAAAAGTTCAATAAAATTTCACAAAGTAATACAAATTGAGCAACCAAATTAAATCATAGTGCTCAGTGGATCGTAGATAATAAATGGAAAGTGGAGTTTCCGCGGTTGACATTTTCCGATAAATTGGAAAGTTAAAATATTGCGAAGTGGTTTTAAAAAGTTTAGTGAATTTGATTGTCATTTGTTATATTTATGTATACAGAATTTTTGACGACTATTTTGTAATTTGATCAAATGTTCATAACAAGTGGCGCAAAAGTGAGGCTCTATTTGGTTCAATGACGCCTTTTTTCTAAATAAGACAACAAGAGTAAGTTTATTATATTTATCTATTTGTGCCATGAAATTTTCTAGCAATAGGATTTAAAGATGATGCATCTTATTAAATTGTGAACTTTTTTTCAAATTTTACTTTATGACATACCGTAACACCTACGATATATATCGTATTTCTAACTGATTAGTAAAGTTTTATTTATTTAGAGGCATTCAAATTAATGTTATCTGATGTATATAATGTAAACAAGCTAGAGACTCTCACAGCTCTAAAAGAAAGGGAAAAATGTCTGACGCGTCTTTAAATCCCAGTGTGATTAGAATATATAATACTGCGGCATACGATGTTCTATCAATCAATTCTACATTGATTTGTCTAATGACGTCATTAATAGCTTTCCTAATGTTTTAAGTTTGCGTAATAACTGCCTCTTTCGTAAGGTAGATTCCGGTTCGTCTGGTATAACAGGAACACTCCATATATGCCAACATCCGTATGAGATAAACGCCTAAGAATGAGTAGGGTTGTCAAAATAAAGGAATTAACTTGAAATAAACATTATTCTAAAAGTATTGATAGAGGCGTAAATGAATGAAATTATTTCGAACTACACCCGAGTGCCTATTAGGACCGAAAGAAAATTAAAATTTGATAATTCCAATTCGTTTGATATGAAATTAAACGGAAACAAATCGTCTATTTTTACATTCTTCCGGCATTTGAAAGATTAAAGAAGAAATAAAAAATCATATGGAGAGTTTTTAAAAGTATTTTATGTAGAAAATGTATTTATATAGCCATCAAAAACTCCCGATTGCCTGCGAATTCACTGTTTACTTTCGATTTTCAAAACGATAATTCGTACTTTTTCGTTTTTATTACACATATTTAACGCTTTAGAAATCTTTATAGTTTGCACTTTCGCTAATTCGAGTTTCATATTCATACAATAAAGTTCTGTAAAATTATGTTTACGAACATAAAACATAATGTATGAAAATTACTAGCAAAAGTTAAAAATTGTAAGGTTGTTTGTTCCTTTAAAATCCGTAAAAATACCGAGCAATGTAGGCGTAGGGAGGACATATAATACGGGAATAAACGGTACCTGGTCATACGAACCTAAAATAATTTTGTTGTTTGATATCAAATAAGAGCCTCATTAACCAAGTGCTTTAACTACTACGCTACTAATAAACAAGAGTGTTAAATATAATTGAGTTCACTCCACAACGACGAACAGATGATATGGTTCAGTTAAAGTGTTCGTTAATTTTGTTAACCGTAATCAATCGACTCCCAAAAGATTCTACGAAAGTTGCTTCACCAGAATAACGACCTTCACAGCTCCGTCACGCTCTATTTTTTTATGCCATCGACCTGCACCTAGACACCTGGGTAATTCGTTATTAAATATAATTATTTTATGTGTTATGTAATTATATAATTAATAACATATAAATAAATAGGGCACTGCCAACATTAGAAATTCAGAGCAGGTATTTTTCACTGTATACTATTACTGGGCTAATCAGTGCAAGAAGATCTAACTGGCATCTGTGCACAGTTGCATGTAAGTGAAACCTTTTTCTAGCATTTCTAAGCCAGTTTACTGGACTAGCACTAAAAACGTAACACGATGCGTTTTCTCGGTAAATTTCCAAAGAACTCGATGATTTATTCGAGTGTAATGCTGCTTTTTATGAATAAATCAGCTGCAAACTAAATGTGAAATTTATGTAAAAATATAATAATAAATATTAATATAAATATGATAAGTTTTATTTAATAAAACTTAAATATTTTATTGTGATTATGATTTTAAATAATAATGCCAAACACCGGACTTAATTTTGATACTCGTATTATTTTATAGAAACATAAATATAAAGTAGATTATCTCGACTGTTGCGTACAATGACCTTGTATACAAAGGCCTTACAGACTCTGCATCATTTCATTTTAGTCACACGTCACTATCACTATTCACGAGCATTACTTGTGCGATCGAACTGCTTTTGCTCTTTGAATGATTGCACTCGTACACAAGTACGTCTGGAACTGTCATAACTGATTTGAATTAAGAATGTTCTTTGTACAAAATTGGCTGTAGATGAGAAGCAACTTCTCAGTGTCCGTTCCTCGTATATGTAAGATTTGACGATGCATTCGTCTGTGTATGAGTAAAAGTCAGTTATTTCCTCGTAGCTTTTGAGCAGAACATGGAACCATCTGAATAAAGCACTTGTTTTCTACTTTATAACGTTGTGATATACAACTATATCTAGGGATGCTAAATATAGTACTCGTATCCGTAACGAATCTACATACGGTAAGAAAAACAAAGTTAAGCGAGAAACAATTCACTTTCGTATTAAAACATGGCCAAATATTAGAGCTGAAATTCGCGTCGGTCAGAATCTTGCGCAGAAAATATCGGCTCGGTTAAATGCCAAGGTGAACGGCTTATACAATCACCGTACCCACAAAAGTATATTACAATTCTTTACACGGATATAATACACTTTCATTGGTAACCTTGAGGTGATTAATAATGACAACTATAATATATTTATTACATATAAAACTGATTGTCTCGATTGAATAAACGTGAAAATAATAGGACACGGTAAAGTTAAAATAATGAAAAAATAGATCTGAAATGGTTGGATCGAAGAAGCTTACGACTAAATCCATTACAAAATCCTTAATATTTAATAAATATAAATTGGATGTAAAATTATTTAAATATAATTTATGTGAGTTATAACATCCGGTTCCAAACATTATAATTTGATGTCGATATTAAAAAAACATAAAAGTCGGAAGATAGTCGAACTTCATTCACATCCGCAAAAACTGGGCCTAGCCATACCTCGTGGTTTCTCCTCTGTTAATTCGATCGAAGCGTTTTATAGACTTCCTTTGATACCACTAAAGACAAATCCGCCCGATGAGTATACCGAACAACTACAATGTTTATATTAATTATTCTGAGACACATCAAATTATTCAGTTTAAATTTTGATTCCACTTTTCTCCGCATTAATTTTCGTGGTGGTTGGTTTTGGTTTGTAATTTGCTACTAGTATAGGATTTAAATTTCGAAAACGGTCCAGTACTTTAAATACAAATTTTTCTTTTAATAATAATAGCATTCGAGTTTCAGTAAATCTTAAAGTAAAAAGTTTACAGGTCACCAATTTTTATGGATCACCAATTTGAATATAGAACATAATTAAAATCAGCAGATTGTTTTAGGTTGTTCAGCAAAAATCGCGAATATATATGATGTCTAGAAGTCAAAGCTACTCTATGAGCAGCGGCGGCGTGCCGCTAGTATTTACAAAGCATTAAGGTGAGTCTATCGTCACGAACTGTCTTGAAAGTCATTCTGCGGAACGAAAGTGAAATTGTTAGTATACGCTTGAGAATATATTTCGAGTGAAATAAAATGGGCGATGGAAATCGTGGCTTACGATTCCGGCCCGCTACTCTTTCGCATAAATTATTTTGAAATCATAAAAGCAAAACGGCCGTGTTAAAAAAGAAATGATGCTAATTAGAACTAGTTTGTTAGTTCATTACTAGGCCAAAAACCTTATAAATACTACTGCTGCAATACCCACAAGCTTCTCAGCTCTTCTGTCTCATTTTCTCTAAAATCGATTGTAAATTGTCAAAATTTTATGTGAGATATATAAATGCTTCTATAAGCCATTGAATCGTTCAATAAATCGTGATCGTGACAAAACTATCGGAATTTCTACAGACAGTGGCGAAACAAAAACATAATAGATATTTAATGACTCCATTACATTGCAATCTTTTGTATTTAAAGTTGATTCGGTATGGTGCTAGTATGTTTTCATTAATATACTTATTTAACTATGTTTACATTCAGATATATATATGCATATTACCAGTATGTTTCAGTTGTGTTATTGCCTTTTGTTCATAAAAAACAATTAAATGTCAGGAACACAAAAACGTTGAATTATTGTTTGCTTCTATTATAAATATAATAATAATAATAAAAATACCTTAGGCCTACAAGAATGTCAATGAAAAATAGCTGCTTACTTGTCCTTTGGATATAATGAAGAAGGTATCTCCCCTAGCGCCCTGTCGTATTATGTAATCGCCGTTTTGATAATGTGTTTCTTCAAGCACGTCGGATATTTTAATGAGCGTGTCCTCGGGAAGATTCTTGAAGATGGGAACGCTGAAAGAAACATACTATTAGTGAGTAAATATTATTTTTAATAAATATTATTTTTAAATTCAATTTTCATTGTGTCAAATTGTCCCCAATTTTAATCGACATCTAAGTAAACGTAGTAAGCTAAGTGATAAATGTAGTAGACCTTATTTTGCATATAAGATTGTTACATTAAATTTTATGTCTATGTCTTTTCTTCTCGTTTCGCCCAGTTCTTATTAAACATTGTTTGTTTCTTTGTTGCGTTTAAAAACCTATAAAAGTGTTGAAATAGGCAATTGGATATTGCATTGTAGTTTGCCACCTAATATTCCAGTCATGCATGTTATGTCGAAATTTTGCTTGATAAAATTTTATACCAAGAAAGGATACCGAGATGTTTAACCGTTTATATGCAAGCACACAAATTACCCTCTGAGTACGCAAGTAATATTATAAATTCAGAAAATTTAACGTTATTTAACTAGTTAAACTGTGGCTATTAAAATATTAATACAATTTCACGGTCGCTAAGTATGAAAGTATAATGTTAAGGTTATTCGAGTTAATATTTGTTTCTTTTGTTTTTAGTCTACTATTATTAAATCAAGTCGTTTTCAGATACATAAATTTCTTATATTAATTAGTAATTTAAATTTGAACCGTAAATTGAAAAAATATTAAGTCATTAACGTCTGAAGAGACTCGAAGTTCATACGACAGCTGTGATAGTGCTTAAGCAGGAACATTCCTCTTAACACTTTGATTTTTAGGAGACATGAGAGTATAACACCTCACACTTGAAAATTGTAAGGTATTTTTTGGACAGCTGCTTAAATTCTCGATTCTTTATTTGTTGATTTTTTTACTTATTACATTGTATTTATTGTATTTTATGTGTAACGAGTATTTTATCAGAGCTTTTATTATTTACGTATATGGTGAGTATATATAACAACACTCAAACATAATACATGTGCGGTATAGTTCTGCCGGCAGAATCTTAACTGTCATTGGTTTTTTGATGTATTATTTTCATAATAATTATTTATTTTATATTTTTATTTATTACTTGTGTATATAAAAAAATACAAAAGGACGGATTTTCATTATTCCGATGGTAAAAATTATTTTCGGTTTATGAGCGCCGTGTTGGTGCAGCAGTGGGCGACTCCAGTTTGCGAATAAATGTTAATTATATTTCCTATTCGTAGTTAACGTTTGCTCGTCAGGTGATGGTAAAAATCGTGAAGAAAATAATAGATCCGAATATGTATGCGGTTAGTCAGGAACAGAGAGCTACCTGCGTCTAAGAGAAAATGGTTTATAAAACAATATTTAATAATGAGGCGAAACCCACGAAGAGTTGTAGTGCAAATTGTTTATTGTTAATTATTGATTCACTTTTATTTTATTTTAAACACTTTCAAGACCAAAATAAACACACGCGTAACATTCGACGATCCGCCATTTTATTACCAACTTATATTTTTATTCTGAGAAAAGCTTTTCATTTTATGATCTTGTTGGTACTTTTAGCGTGTTTTTACCACATTCATGTTGTTTATACACAAGTTTATTTTTCTAATTTCCATTTGCAAAGCGTTGTCAGCGAATCGCAAGACCATTGTGTTTGTAGTGTTTTTATAAAAATTGTTTAGCTTTTGGTTTAGTTATTATTTATTGTCATGTATCGGATGATAATATCAACGTTCGAGAGACTGTTTACATTATCTATGCTAAACAGATGATCAAAGAATAAATTCACGGAATAAAAGTACTTAATTGAACTGAACTCATTATATCCACTTTGTTTCGATTATATTTAGTAAAACACTATGATTTTTTTTTGTAAGCATCACGCCTATTAGAAATCTCACTTTGTTTATTATTTATATTATATATATATATATATATATATATATATATATATATATATATATATATATATATTATATTTATATAATACATATTTATATTCAGTCTCTGTTTAGTCATAAGAATTATCATATTGCGTGCTTTTAGCTTATTTAAATAAAGTCCTAACGAGGGTCTTTGTAGAGTAGCTACCTTATCACATTAATCACAAATATTTGATAAACCTTGAGCTGATATTTTCCGAAATAGCATTTTAATAAGTCCTCCCTAATTGAGCTAAAGGTAATGTAATTTAATAATAAAAATAAATTTCATTGCAATCCCTATGGTGTCATTTACATGTTAATTATCACAGTTATAATAAAATAATAACCAACTGGGAAAAATCTTGATTCTTATCTCGCTAGATTAAATTATGCAAAAAATCTTAGCGGTTTTAATCAATAGTTTGAGTGATTTCAGAGTATAAACAGTAAGCCACTCTTTTAATCTGAGATTATCTATTTTCTGCGCCGATGATCGATAGTAGCTAGATTGAAATAAAGATCATCAAAATAAATTCATAATTTCATCCCTAATTTTACTTTATACGATCAGTGAAATGTTATATTTAAAAGTCATGAGTCACAAACGTGAAAAAGTATTTCGCAAAGTATCGCACGAGGCTTGGGCAACAACTGTGACAGGTTTCAACAATGCCTTTGTTTTAACTTTAATATCTTACAAAAACTCGTGTCCGATCACATGAATACAAACAGTTTACTTTCAATTAGATTGCGTTATTTGCCTTGTTGGGTAAAAATAAGTTTTATCGCGAGCGGATATCGTGAGGTGTATGATAAACGAAATAAAGATTTATTAAACACGTTAATTTAATAGTCGTGAATCTTTTTTAACTTTTTTAATTTACCTTAGTTATCGCGGTTTTTCAAGAAAGTAGTGGTTCAAACAGAGCGCTAGCCATCGGCGCGATAATAGAGAATGTTACTAGGTCTGCCAAATCGCTTGAAACGTTGTCTCAGTAAAGCCTGTATGTATACAAACATACTAGTTTTTGTTGAAGTCAAAAATACCTAGTAGTTTTTATTTTATAGGCATTTAAAGTTTCGAAAAATACCGAGTCCCGCTAACAGTCAAGTGACGTCATTTCACAACGCGCCGCGGGCGACGGCTCGCTTAGTATAAAGTCTCCAACGGTGACCGTTTATAGTAGGTGTAATAAATAGTCTACGCAGTATTTTCTTGTGTTAGTTTTCGTTCGCGTATTAAGTTAATAGTCTAATAATAGTAAATATTATTCGATGAAGGATTCGAAAAAGGGTAATCGGATAATTTACCTTACTTACTTACTTATGCTTAACAGTTTATCTGTTCTAAATCGTTTTATCTAAACAAAATATCCAACTAAAGTCGTAATGGAAGAATGCAACCCAAATAGTAGAAGTACCTACCTATCATTAAATTTTGACGTTAAAGACTACAAATATGTATTGTAGTTTTGTAGCTATTGCAAGGTATATATAGGTAGGTACTGCTATTCTTAATTTAAATGAATACAAATGAATGAACATTTATTTATTGCAAACTAGCTTCTGCCAGTATCTTTGCCCCCGTTTCCGGATGAAAAGGATCAAGAAATTTTAAATGTAACTTGCTATGATTTTGCCGCCAATAGCGGTAGCTGTAAACATACTATAGCATTTTTAATGTGGCTACATCGTTGAAGCGAGGAGCCTTCAACGACTGCTACGAAGTGTTATTGGAAAAAATCTAAGCTCTCAGGTATTGGTACCACACTGAAAATGATTAAAGCTTAAGATTTTGGTATAAGTTGTAAAGCACTTCATTTAGATCGTCAGAATGGATTTTTTTTTTGCCAAAGTAGTATTAAAGCTTAGAGACCTTCAAATTTTCACACATAAAATGTGAAATATTCTCTTTCACATTTTATGTGTGAAAAAAAAATAAGTTACAAAGATGTATATTCATTATGAAATTAATCTTTTCAAAAAATCCTGTGTTGATTTTGACATCGAAAGTTTTATAACATTTTGTAAGAACGAAATGAGAGAATCAAGATCTTAAAGTAAAAGAGGGTACAATAGCTCAATCAGAATCAAATTTGTGGTTTGAAATGCGCTAAGGACATATAACAGCTTCAAAAATGCAAGCAGCTGCTCAGTGTACAACAAAGCTGGCTCTTTAATTGAAGAAATATTTGGTACTGTAACTTTTAATAAAACGAATGCTATAAAAAAGGAAAAATATTAGAAAAGGAAGTCGCGAAGAAACACAATGGAAAACACTTTGGAACCATAAAAAACAACTTTTCCGGCGAACTAGTACTTGTATTTTTACATTTAGGCAACACATGATTTCCTAGTATTTGGATTGGACGTTTTTAAAAGTATTTAGGTATAATTTGAACGGCACGTGCGCGCGACCGCGAGCTGACTGAGTGTGCCAGACGGAGTGTGTTGTGCGATGACGTCACACCGTTACCGTACGGTTACAACTTGTTTTACGTCTAAATCGGAAACTATTTGACATATCGAAGTAATTCTTTCACTAGTATTTTTTATTTTTGACAGAGAATATGGAGTGCTAATAATTAAAATTAGTTAACATTCTCCAATGCGCTATATATCGGGCAAACCTAGTCTAAAATAAGCTTTTTGTTTAAAAATGTTTTGTTCAAATTCCTCTCAAATTATACAAAAGTATATAGAATGAGAAAACATTTCTACGCCTCTATTTAGATACCGCAAAAACAATGGAATGTTGTGGTGTGCAAATGACATCAAAGTTAGTACGTTCATGTTAATGATCAGATTTATATAGAAATAAAATTTAATGTGTCTTTTAAACAAACTAAATAGTTTTTATTAAGTCAATGTATAATTACAACTGTTGATGGAATTTTCCTTAGTGAATATTTTAAAGTAAAACACACGAGTTGACAGCATTTCAAGACGGTTTAAGATACTTTAATTATTTTTATTGTTCTTTTGAATTGTTCTTTTGAGGTGTTGTTGTTGTTTGTTTTGAATAATCTCGCTTATCTAGAAAGTTATACCATGTACTTGCAATTGATGCACAGACTTGTCAAATGCTTACAGTAACAAAGCTTCATTTTACGATAACGCTTTATTAAAATATAAATGAACCTATTTTAAAATTTGTTTGTACCCTTGGAGATACAAGAAGAACTATTAAATGATATCATAAATAACGCTAACCTACATTTCCTTCATCGCGTCTATTAACTGCCATGTTACAAAAAAGATCTCATTCTGCAACACGATACGAAAGAATAAGTGCACTTTCTAGAACTCCACGTGCATTTTAAGTATCCGGTTTCATAATGTGACAAATTTCATTGTTATATAAACATCCCCTTTATGACATGTTATATATGCGCATGTGAGGCCTTTAAAGTTATAAGACGTGCTAATCTGTACATTTCTGGTCGACCGAAAGAATTATTGAATTATATCGGCTTATCAATACTCTATGACCGAATTAATGTACACAATGACGCACAGCAAGTATTATTTTAAGTAACTGTGTATTGTTGTCGACTCGTAATAAATATTATGGTTTATTAGCACGTTGTATAGCAGAGTAAGTTTCTGGTATGCAAAAACATGCTTCCTTTTCAGTCTAGCTATTTTTACTCCATTGTTTTGTAATTCTTGTTAATTGTAAATGAAAATTTTAGCTTCGTCATAAATAGAATACTTGATAAATAATATATAATTTATTAACATTACTACGACGAAGACGAATATTGTCTGTTTTATTTTACTCTTTTGTGGAAATATAAAGGCTGTCGACACACACGTTCATCTATCATAATATAATTAATCTCTATCTGCCCTTACATTACATGCAACGTCGATTTTAAGCTTATTAGTTACGGACACAGCATAAGCGGAAACGGTTGCATGTCAAAGTGCGGCAGCACCAGATTTACATATTCCTTATAATTTAGCAAATATTCATTGAAAAATGATTATATGAAAATTATATTCGTACTAAATTGTATTTGCTAACCATACTTAATGGTTAAATTAATCACAGCGTATGAAATTTTAAGTGCGTATCGATTCAGAAATCAATCGGCTACTTTTTATTGGTAAAAAGCTTGAAGAAGTCTTTCAAATTAATATAGAAAAATATTTATATTATGGTCTAATTTTTAAGCTTTTTAAGCTACCACCTGAAGTGCTTCAGTTGTTTTGGTATACATTGCGGTATATAAAGGGCTTCTTAAACAAAAAATTGTGGTTATAAGATCAATTAACATATATATCGAATATCTTATACCATGCATATATCTTATAAGATTATAAGCTTTTAATCAAACATCGCCATGCTGGATGAGAATGTAATTTCACATCCGGTATTTTTCATTTCATTATTATGCCGGTAACGTCTTAATGATTCCAGCGAATATTTACATTGCATATTGCTTTTTAAAACAGAAGAAATAATTTTATAGAGATATTATGTTTCAAAAAAAAGTTTTGATATATACCAGAGCCTACTGAGCTACTTCAGTTTTTGTAAAAGGGCGATAATGGTATTCACGAAGACATTGCAGGTTCAAAGCCAAAGAAAAGTTGCATTTGCATAAGTGAGGTCAATGTCCCTTAGGCTTAACCGACACGTCATCACAAAAGATCTCACAATTAAGGAAGTATTTAAGTCAACATTTAATTTCGTTTTTGTGTTTCTTTTTTGTATTCTACAGTTTGTACTCGTCCTGAGTGTTAGATGAATACAATCTTTATATTAATATAATAAAAGATTTCACGGTTGGATGGTGACATAATGTTCATAAATAATACGTGGCTCTTAGTTGTGTAAATTGGTTTGAATTAGACGCCATTTTGAAACTATGCATTGCAAGACGAACATTCTTTTAGAATTAGACTGATCACAAAGTTCATTAAAACACTTTATTTTTATTATTATGTGTTGATTCAATTTGTTTACATTACACGCTTTGACGTATTATAACTGAATGTATAGATGAATAATTCGTTGTTAGAAAAATAAGCTTGCTTATTTCATCTCCAAATTCAATTTTCAAAAGCTGTATTTATACCAAAAAAGCTCGTACCAGAAATTGCTTTGTTTATAGTATATCTATAAGTTTAATAAGTAACTTCTCATAGTACAAAAATACACTAAAATGTTTTCAAATAACACGTAGCAATAATTGAAAGTTATGTGTAACATTTTGGGGTGACTGGCCTCCCGAATGTAAACAACCTCTTTATAAAAAGGGAATTGTGGAAACTAAAAACATTGGTCTAAAAATACTTCAAAAGCATTCAGTACTGAGAATAACAATTATTTTTTCAACAGTATTGGGCTCAGCTTAAAACAGGAAAGCTTATTTGTAATTATCTATAATTATCTTTCCCTGACTGATATTTTATGCTTTTTTTAAAGCTTACTCGCGGTTTAATTCGGTCGTGGCTGATGTTATAAGATTCAGCTTTCAGATATAATATTCAGATTTGTTGTTATACAAGTATGTTTATGACGTTAAAATACTGTATAATAACCATGCAATGCATGCGCAAATATTCATTTATTTGCGTGATTAACGAACATAGATATTAACTATTTATACATTTAATAGTAAGTTTAGTACTTGATCATACTTAAATAACGCTTAAATGCTATTGAATTAGTGCAGAAAATAGTCACATACCTCTTCAGGAAGTCTGTATATTCAGCTTGTCGTATGAGTCCGGTTCTCATCATAATAGTTTGGAAGCATTGACGTTCAATTGCCCAAAGCCTGCAATCCGTAGCTGCCTTTATGGTGGCCGTTCTTTTGCAGTTATAGAGTATGGCCAGTTCACCAAACACTTTTCCAGGCGCCATTGTACTGAGGTACTTGTTCTCCCTCGACACCTCCACTCTGCCCTCTGTAACGTAGGCATATTATTTATTTATATTATAGTTTAATTATATTTCTATATTCTATAAAAATCCGAGTATCATAAGTGTAATATGATGTTGTATATCTGTAACAATTTTACAGTGTTTAGAAAATGTTGTAACCCGTGTTGAATAATGTATCCAGAATATAATAAATACATACTATGCTTAATAATATCGACGCAAAGTAGAAGTTTTCTGGCCACTGTGAAACACCGAAGTAATTTTTTTTTAAATATAGCTACTTGATTTATGTTATTTCAATTTCCCAAAGCAAATACGGATCTATTATGTATGAGCCCCATAGTCTGCTGCGTCTGTTGTCTGTTTAGAAGCATTTATTATGTCTAAAATTTACAAAAGTTTATTTTCAAGTTCATCGTACCTACCAGATCTTATCGAATTAAAATCCGCGAAACCGGATGTTTATAAATGGCGAGTAGTTTGACATTGGTTTATCACTGCTATTCAGAATAGCAGACTCACCTGCTAGCCAAATAATAGTTGTAACTATTTATGACAATGACATTACACATGTATGAATGTTTAAATACTAGCTGATTAAAATAAATACATACAAAAAATACTAGCTGACAACGCGTTATATAGAAGACAGGACATATTAAAAAAAACCCACACTCTATAACATGAAAATAATATTAACGAAATCCATATTTATTTACAAGTTATAGGCGTGACAAAAGGAAAGAGGGTGTACATCATATTTTAATAGTTTATCGCATCACAAATTATTATGTTATTTAACAATGTATAGGATAATTACTCAAATCAATAAATGGGAAACGTTACAAATTATAGTTGCATGTTGTCGATAAAATATGCGAGGCTTATTAAAATAATTATAATAATGATTTTTTATTACCCACATCTCATTGAGCAACTGACCTCACTTTGATCTTCTATAATTTACTATTATGTATAGCGAAATCATGCAGTACGCAGTAAATATTCTGATAATGTATGCTAATTTATCAATATTAATTACTACTTTAAATTGACTTGACTTTACTTTGTTTTGTTGTTGTACTTGTGTTTGACCCTTGTTTTTCAACCTGTGGGTCGCGACCCCCTGGTGGTCGCCAGAGGTCGAAAAAAATGGGTACTTTAGTAAAAAAAAACAAAATTAAAGACAATTAATATTGTTAATGGTAATACTGTAACATACACCTACATACATGATAAAAAACCGAAGGGGGGTCGCGAAATATTTTTTTACACACTGCTTTAGACCAATACCCGAAACATTAGACTACAGATATACACAGTTGTGTAAACATACTTGTTGCTCCATTTCTCATGTGCTTTGTAATAATTACTTAATGGGTTAAGAATATATTTATTGCACGGATAATGATGCAGTGTCTCTTAATACACGGAGTTTTCTTCAACAACGTAGAGCTCAGACCGACAACGGGGGAAATGATTAGGTTAAATATGACACTTTCAAAACACACCGGTTTCCTTTAAATGTTCAAGGTTTCAATCTATGACTCATATTTACGTGCAGACGATTGCAAAATTGCCTGTTTCCAAATGTCCTTAAGCATGCCAAACTGGTTTGAGTGTTCATAACTTATTACCGTCGCGTTAACATCGATGCTTTGAAAATAATAACAAAGATAAATACAATAATAACTGCAATTAATACAAATTTATTGTTTTGAAATTATTCTTCGCACAGGATGATTACGCGCCACAAATGTATTATTACCACAGATTAAATAGAAACACGTCACTGTTAATGTCAGATTTAAGCGAAATTCATACTAACATAAAGCTTCTGGTCAACATGGTGTAGATAAAAAATTTAAAACGATTTTTTATAGATATAATGAAATAACCTTAAAATAGAATTATAAATCGCAAATCGGATTTGCAGAGAAGTATTACTTGATACTTTAGACAAATATAAGCTACATTATATTTTAATATAGCAGCTACTTTTATTGATTATATTATGTTGTCATTTCTTACTTGTTAAAATAAGTCACTCATAAGGGCATCACTTATAAGATATAATATAGTATGAATTTAGGTATGAGTCAGCGTGGGAATTTTATGATCCATAGACATATATGTATAAGTACTTTACATCTGTTACCAGTTGGGTTTGTCAAAAATTTTAACTTAATCTCCACTACGTTAGAACAGTAAAATATAATAGGTAATTATAATGCAATGAGAATAACATATAAAGGGGCCAAATAATTTGGTAATGTATATGTTTCTTTAACAATAACGAAATAACGTTGAGTAATTTTAGGTAGGTTTATTATAGTTTGGTTTATGGTCACGGATCTCGCTACGAACTACAGATTCATGACCGTAAATACAATTTTGTTACTATGTAGTTACAAATATCTAATAACAAAGCATTGTCAATAGTTAATAAAACTTTACGGGGTGCAAGTTCAAAATCATTAATGTTCTAGCCTTGCACTATTTACCTTATGTCTGTTGAGTGATGAAAGAGTCGTAAGTTCGGTGTTATTATTTTATGAAATCATGTTAGTAAAGAGTTCAATGGAACGTTGAGAAAACGTTGCTAATATGTATGTAACTTTTACTAATTTTGCAATGACGATACATTAATTAAATATGGTTATAGTCTAGTAACCAAGTTCAATAATTACGGCACAAGTATTTATTCACGCATGATTTTACACAAAAGTAGGACACGCAGTAAGGAATAATTGATATGCTCAATACGCGGCATTTGCCAATCTCTCAATTTTATCAGACTGAGAACGAAATGCATTACGTAATTTAGTGCTATTGCAAGGTTCTATGAAGCGCATGAAACCCAGATCATGTTTACTTGTTCATGTCACCTTAACACCGCAGTACGTCAACGAGTTTTAATAAAACCACAAAACCTTGGAGGTCTCGTGAAATAGATCAATCAAAATCAGTCAAGGGTAATTCTATCGTTTACAGGTACTTGTACTTATTTACCTTTGTCTCCATTTTGGTGGTTTTCGTTTGACTGTTCTTCTAGACGCGAGACATTAAGAAGTATGCCAGCGTCTAAAGAAGACTCCGTTGCATTACTCTCCCGCTGGCACAGATTGCCCGTTCTTCTCTTTCGAGTTCCATAGGTATGCACAGGTACGATTAGTTTTGGTCGCGGTATAGAAAAGTCCGAGTCTGAACCACTAGACGAACTTTTAGCACTACGCGGATACGCACCGTTTTTAGCTTTATCACTAACACGTTCCTCACTTATACCTTCTCTCAACTGTCCCAGCGATAAAATGTCATTATACCTATCGTGTCTATCTTCACTTTTCACTCGCACTGTGTTATATAATTTGTTATATTTATCAGATTTTTGCCTAATGGCGCCGTTCATACCAGTAGTCCGATGGTCACTTTCTTTACCCCATTTAACCGAATTATAACCGTTACTGATGGGCGGTAGAGGCGGATTTTGACTTCCTTTACACGATTCATGTTGCATTAACGTTAACTGCTCGCTTGGTGAGAGGTTCCTTTTCGGTTGAGTGACGGTAACGTTGTTATTGTATGCATTGTCGTTATATTCCATTGTGTCGAGATATGCCTTTAAAGGAGTTCTACTCTCACTCTTGACTCTCAATGATTTAGACCGAAAATTAGGTCGTGCATCATCTACGCAACCGTTTCGTTCAATGTTTGGTTGCTGTATGAGATGAGGAACTTGTTCGCGTACAGATCCATTATTATGCTTATATAAGTCAAAACCTTCCGCATCACTATCCTTATCGTATTTATGTTTACCGGATCTGAATTTAATCGGTGCCAAATCTAACGTAGCCATAGAATTAATAATTTTGTACATATCATTTCCAAATCCCTTGACTGAATTATTAGAAATTGAGTCGTCATAATGTGGCATTTCTATTTTAGGATCTTTCTGTATTAATTTTATTTTATCGCTGTCTGTATCATTGTTCTGTTGACTTACACGCGAGTAATAGTCATAATAGGATTCTGATGATGGATCAGGCGGTACAGGACCTGGATCAGGAAGAGGATAGTATGACCTTTTTGAATCTACTTTCCTCTGTCGATGAGCATATTTAAGCGATTCTTTTCTCTGTGGTGGGATAGGAGGTTGCGGCTCATTATTCCCAAAAGTATCAATATCCCATTCTGTAAAATTTCTTCTTTTAACTCTTCTTAGGGTTGACGGTTTGTAACCGTTTGGCATGTCTTTAAAACTGTAGCTATGTTTTAATTTATTTTGAATCAAAAGATTGTTTGTTGCTCTAGCTTTTTCTTCAATATCTTGTTGGTATTTAGCTAATTGAGATATATTGGTACTGTTAGTTACATTCGAGGTATAATTATAACCGTTGTGCTCCGTCTCATATGATTTATCATTTTGATCTCTATCTATACTACGTCCTACATCTCGGCATGATTTGCTTCTTGATATAGAGTTAAATTTGGAACCATTTGACTGGCTACTACTATTATTATTATTCTTATTAAGGTTCTCTGCGCCCACCCAGTTAGCAGCATAAACCAGGTCCATTGTTCTGTCATTTAAGGAAAGCCACGGGTCCTCCATGACCGCTTTTCCTGGATAATGTTTGATTTTCATAATGTCCTTATTTTCTCCACTTTTTTATATAATGCTCCCGTAGACGCCTTTGGTTGACGCTTTAGGTGCATTGATGACTGACACTTCATTGTTCTTGTTTGTTAGTAGTTATATTATTGTTGCTTTATATATAACCTATAAAATGAATATTCCAAAATCACACTCTATGCTACAATTCAGTCTTTATCATATCGAAAGTACTAAAAAAAACACGATATGTACACTTTTTGCGCTGTTCTTCTAAAACTGCTAATACTGGTTATAAAGGTTTCAAGTTCGCAAATATACAATGTAAAAACAGAATTGTATAGTACTAAACATATAGGATGAGATTCTCATTCTAATATCCAAGAGTTAAATTGATAAATTAGCGGAAGCCCTAATTACTATAACACAACTAAAATTAGATACTTCTCGGCATATAACTGTAGTGGTCATTGCCTTATCGGAAGTGAGCCTCGAGAAATCATCAAATGAATTCAAACAGTATTTTCTTACGTAATAATTAGATAATGGGGCTAAGCGACTGTGCGTCCGCCCCATTACCGCACGGCAGCAAGTTTTCTATATTTATTATCATTACCTTAATCACTTTCACTGACATTTTGTTTATTTACATCTTGGCCATCTCGTCTAGCCCTATCATGAGAACAATATTAATATTGTAAAACATAAGTATATTGAATATATGTATGTTATTCAGGTTTGGTAAACGTTTGAGACTTATAATATAGATAAAAAATATAAGAAATTATGCGTGCCCGTGTATACAATCACGTATTGTGAATTTTCTTACAAATCACTGACTTAGTGATTAAACGATCCGAAACTCATATTTTTGTTTTATATGCCCTTTTACTGCGCTAGTTCAAACGAAATCGATTTCGCATTAACTTTCAGCAAATACACTATCTAACTTGGTGATATTCTTTAGCGTACTGTTAATTAAACGCATGATCGACGAGTAGAAAACGTCTTAGTATCTGATGAAGTTTAAACCAGTTCGTTGGTCCACATATGCACTCGACTGACCAGCTGATACTTGAGAATCCTAAGAAATCGGAGAAATCAATGTGTCGCTATTTTCAAGTTTATCTTAGTAAGGTGTAATATTAGCACGGCCCACCGTCACTAATTATTATAAACCTTAAACCCAGTTAATATTTGGTCAAATATGTTACTAATGTTTTTATAACAATTGTTTACATATAGCTTTTACAATAGCAACGCTTTTTAAAATTACTCAGTGTGAAAAAGCACTCGTATTCAAGTGTATTGAAATCAAAAGATCAATCTAAAAAATAACAACGATGAAAATTAAATGTCGGCTTACATTCACTCAAAATGTTAAACGAGTTCTTTGAGGGATTTGCACCTGGCGTCTATCCGGAATCCCGACTTCAACAAAAACGTATAACAGAACAATTTTTTGTTACATCAAGGGCAAATTTAACAACTTTTTTGATAAAATTATTACAATATTTATGAGCCGCTTTTCTATAAAAATCTATTTAATGGTTAATTGCTCTCTAATCCATGTGGTTGCACTATTTTTATACAAACAAGATGACTCATTTATTTATTTACTAAGAACTACTTAATGTATTTAGATCACTTGACAAATAAAGGGAATATGAAACAGGAACACTATACAATAGGAGCGCAGACTGAATTTATATGAACCTATTATTAAAGCAACTGCGTATCCGTTATACCGAGGGGTCAATGTAAAGGCATCATAAGAAAAACCATTTTTCAAAATATATAATTAATACAGACATCTCGTGGCAGATAGTGTCATTTTAGATAAGAATGGGCGAGAGGTGTTATCACTTATCTCTGACGTATTTGTTTTGTCTCCAACCACTCAATACACAGAATTACGAATCTTAATTGACCATTAATGAATTTAAACGTTACATTGTTAATAACCATAAAGAAATTAAACTTTCTTCAAATTCGTGACAGTCACGTTATTGTTATTATTCGTTTGATTTTTATCACAGTCAATTGTTTAAATTCATAATGCACGATCTAACGCTTCATTTCCAATCTGATATGCCACTGGCTTACCCACTTTCTAATCTTAATGAACATGACATATTTAGTCGAGTAATCAATGTTGTATGAAAAATCGATCAAAGATTTCTCTTCATGCCTCTTTAATATACATTTTTATATGATGTATCGCTATGGACGGTGTAGATTTTCATGGTAATAGAAATGAACGACTAACGTTGGAATCTATCGTGCAGTATCCTTACAGCCATGTTGTATTAAGATAAAAGAAGTAGAAAGCTAAATCTGTAACATTAGTATGCTAAAATATCTAAACACAACGCTTCAAGACACTTTCACGACTGACGGGTAGTGCACGCAAACGTAAATTACTAAGTTGTTTAACTTGAAACCTTAATTGTTTGAAAGCTTAACCATTCACTTTACCGAAACATTCGTTATCAAATATTTTAATGTAAATTAATATAACACTAATACAGAATCAATAACAATCAGTTAATTCAACACTTAAATTGTAGCATAAAGCGGACGTAAGGATCCAGTTACTTTTACAATTGTCACATTATCCTTCGATATCATTGTGACATTTTGTAACAAATTCTTATATCATCACATATGTGATTCACACGCTTCACTTCATAAACACAGGGAAAAACCATTACTTGTAAATCATTCATCATGCCAGAGAACACAATAAATTTGCCGCGATATTTTTAATTCGGAACGCACTTCAACAAAACAGACAACCAATCACGACTGCGTCGCCGCGCGAACTGCAGCTTACGGATATTAATCAACTCTTGCGCTGCGAGTTGCCTTGTATTATTCAGTATTCTACAATAGAGCAAGCGAGACAGCTGCTATCTGGAACAAAGCCTTGCAAAGTATAGGTACATTGTTCCTTCAAGCTTTCAATGACGAGGAACCGCCTTTCATGATTTTAAATAATTATCAATTTACATTTAGTATGACTTAATTTATTCGATAATTACAACAGATTAAAAAGTTGTTTGTTCAGCTGTTAGTAACAATTATTATATACCTATAAGTTAAAAAGTAATAAAATTTCTAAGAATTCATTAGAGATAATTAGAGATAATTATGATGTCATCGCTTCTTTATTTGTTTTACGACATCAAATTTGGTAACATGAATATTTTAAAACACAATAAAAATTAAAGTCTATATATCAAACATTCGGTGGAATGAAATGTTAGATGGTATGTACAGTAATTTTTAATTTTTCATTCTAAATATATCCGATAAAGCTTAAAACAGATATAAAGTATATTCACTTTGATTTCTCCGAACCAATACAATGAGAAGAAATTTTGAACTCAATATTGCACGTAAAAGTTGATAATTGTTCTTTTTTACGGCTTCAACACGTATTTCTAAGATATCAATGTATATATTAGAAATAATATTATTTAAAACTACGGACTAACCACTTTAGCGGTTAAATATTGGTCTGGGTTTACTCAAAAATAATAAAGAAATATGTAGCTTAAAATCAAAGAAATTTCACACTAAATGCATATCATATAACAAATATTTTTTAAATCTTAATTACGGCGTAGTTCATTAAAAATCGGGTTGGCTTGGCGACGTCCGTTTATATACCAAGTCCGCAATTATTAAATTTGTATTGCTAAAACTGAAAATCATTAATGACATTCTAAAATCTCAATAAAATGAAACTCAAGTACTTGGTTAAGTTTATTATCTTTTGGTCTAAAAAGTGTAATAAAATGAAATGTCATTATACCTATGACATATCATCAAATGTGTGTATTTAAATAACTTTCTTCATAATATTACGATATCTATTTTTTCTGAATTAATAAATCTACTTTCTTCTTTATACCTCAACTGTCCTATGCCATTTTTATTCGACGTATCTTCGTTCAAATAAGATAAAAGTATGTCCTAAAACAGTTTTTTTTTTCAGTGAGTATGATTTTTGTTGTAAGTACCCGATAATTTACTCATTGTTTTTGTTTGAAAGTGATTTCATCTCTTTGATAACTAGTTTGAATAGTGTCAATGTTATCTTGATGTATGCAAAACTAAGACTATCAGTTATATAATACTAACATTCGTTTATTTCATATATTGCTCTGTAGATGTTTAGAGATAACAGCCTATCTATACATAAATATATATAATGTGTAATTCATGCCTTGATAGGAATAAGAAGAGCACTTTCCAGTTATTAGGATAGCTTAAATGACTATCATACTTATACCATCATTTACCCGGCAAAACGTACCGTGAGCGGGGGATCGACCCCGTATAGCTAACTGCTGTAGGTGTTTTGGGTTATTTCTCATAGGGATTTTTGGACCAGTAAAACAATCTACAGTCACTTTTTTATAAAATAGCAAATTATATTTGTTAGTGTGATATATATTTTATTCTACTATCGCCGTCAGGGTGTGTCTACGTTACACAAAGCTCCGCAATAGAAAGAATACAAGATAATTGGGAGAAAATGATTATATAATTATCATAACTCACGATTACATCAGGCGAAGATGATTCGAAAGTACGAGTAAAAGTGGATGGTAATCGAATTGTGGTCATTTGTGACGCAAATTAGACCTCGGTCAAGGCTGTACTTTCACCGTGATCTCCCGTTAGGGATGCATAGATATAATATACATATTTATGGAGCAGTCGGTAAATCCATAAAGTCTGTATTAACAATTTAAAACGGAAACAATATATTAAAGTTTTTATTCGTATGAGGGAATATGTTTGCCCTTTATCATTTGATATTATAAAGCTGTTTCTTTGCTTGTTGAACATGCTGAGAAACTATTGTCGATAGACTACTATGAACTACGTCAAAACGTGATGATAAAATCGCGGCGCACGGATAGTATAAATAAAAAATAAGTTATATTTAACAAATGTACAGCATGAAACTATTAAATATTATATTACTCAGTCGAGATGGAAGTCAAGTTTAATAACATTTTTGATAGACAGATTCGAAGGATAATTTATTAAAAATTTATACACCCTTTATTGAAACTTAGACATATGCATGTATTTAAAGGGCCGGCAATGAATGTATAAAATGGATATCCATGGACTATTAGCGTTACGACAGATCCAGAAGCACTTTTGCCCTCGATCCTATACATATCGTATAAGTACTGTATATGTATAACAGAATTTGGGAAACAAAGCACTTTTGAAAAAAACATTTTATAGTCAGTATATAAGCGTTGGATTTTGTTCATGCGTTAGGTCACTATGACTCAAAAATAAATCTAACAATAACAATGACATCATAAAGAAATAAGGTTAATATCACAATGTCACCTACACATCTCCTTTATGTCAGCATTCACGGCAGTAGTGAGTAGCGTACAAAATACACGAAACAGACATATAATCCTTCAGAAGTATGTTTATAATAGAAACATAAAGTTTGTCAGCGACGACCCAGTTGCCGCAATGATGATGAATGAACGATTCCCAATGCAGGTAACATTTGCGTGATGAGTATATTTGCTGTAGTCTGGATGATATATATGTGTTTAAAAGTATATAAAAAATATATTTTTACTGAATATATTTATATCAGTTGTGTTAACACCCGTAACAAAAGCTTAAAGTTTAGTTTTAGTTTGTGTCCCGATATAACATACATATATCGATATAATAGAATAAACATATAATGTTTTGAAGCAACTAATAATATTATGAACTACTAAAAACCGTACAAATATGTATACTAAACTGGGTTACGACAAAATTTGGAATAGACTTAGTAAGTGGTAGGATTACACTTTATTGTTGATATATTAACCCCTTATCGGCTTAAACAGGATTTCGCAAACTTTGAATTAAAGCAATGAAACCACCAGGAACCGCTAGTTCGAATAGGAGAAATTCAATCATAGACTTGATTTAACAAAAGAATAGGGAATGCGGGTGCCCCTTAAATATAATGGGACAATGAAGACCCTTTAAGCTGCCAGCATAGGTACCGTGTAAGTACACTTTAGTGTTGTTTGTTGCTTGTCTAAATGCATATTTCAGAGTAACGTAATGATTTATTTATATAGATAGTAAAAAATTTAATGATACATCCGTATTTTTGTAAATCTATATAATCCCGTGGTACTTTCAGTGAGATACAGTATATAACGTCGAGGAATGTAAACAATGTAACCACGTGTTTGTTTCCTATGAGAAATTCGTAAAAATCTTACTTAAAAATCAATAAAATTGAAAACACGAAAAAATTTAAACTTCATTTTCGGACTACGTTCTCACACTTGTGAACCTTCTTGAGTGAAGGTCAAATGAAATTTAGTAGGGAAATACGCTCGACCTTATAAAAGATTTTCTCCTTCGTTTCTCCGGAATAATGCAATAAATTCTGATATATCTATTGCCTGCGGTTACCCTTATGAACGCGCTGGAGACATGGTAGAGCCTTAGTCAACTATGCAATACAAAAAGTAGTTTAAACCAGTAGTTGATATTAAACAAACTCTTCAGCTTCATAATCATATTTGCTACAGTTACACGGTATTAAAATTATCAATTAGACAAGGTAGGCAAATAACAAACAAACGGATGGAAATAAAACTAATATAGAACAGTCATTCGCTATAGCTTTCTAAATGTATCTTGCTCCATAACAATTATGAATTATACAATCTTGATTATATCATCGGCACGTGTTGTTTAAAATTTCTGAATTTTAAGAAAGAAATTCTGACGCGGATGTAAATGTTTTCTGTATCTTTCATTATGTAAAAAATGTATTTTGAAGTAATATAATAAGTTAGTATAATATAACAAAGAAAAACATTATATTATTAACGGACATAAAATGAAAGATTGAATTATTATATGGACGTGTTACGTGTTCTGTTTTGTATTTATTATTTATTTGTGTTGTATTTATTAATAATAAAAATCAGGACACATTTCACACAAAGTCGGTTAGCCCCAAATTAAGTTTCAGCTTGAGTAATGGGTAACACATGATAATCTTACAATTACAGATATACTTTTTCATTTCTAAACGCATATATAACACTGGGATCAGAGCCAAAAATATGTCCATAAAAAAAAAGTGTTTAACGTAACGGGAACCAAACCCGGGACCCTCTGTACAGTAGTGTTACTACACTACCGGGTACAGTAGTGTCCCGGGTTTGGTTACCACCATACTTGGTGACCACTGCACTGACTGGGTCGCCAATATGTATAGTTTGTGTTTTAGATTTATGTATTTGGTACGCGAGCGTACGTAAGCCGTCCGCCTATTTTAGACTGTATGTTAGTTTAAGCGTGACTATGAATTTCTTCATTATTTTTTTAATGAATTGTGCCATTAGCCAGTTAAAATAATACAGAAGATATGCCCTTTACTGTGTACAAAATATGCTCTTGCGCACGCGCTTTCGATTCTTCCATATTCTGTGCCGGATTTAGATTTCGTAAGTCCGTACTCAAATGAGTCCATACTCATATTAAGGCCAGAGATGAGATTGTTCACTGAGTGAGCATAACTAAAGCGAAAATTACCTTTGAAATGTAAAATTTCATCACAACTAAGAATAGCTGATGAAAATTCCTAGAATGTATTTTTAGGAACAGGATATTCAAAATTGATCTATTCTTCGAGGAAGTTCATTGATAATATGTATTGTTCATGAAAATTATTAAGAATAAAAGGAATGCCAACGGAAAATTGTCAGAAAGAGACGAACTTGTTTTTTTTACAAAACAAAACACAATCGCGTAACTATGCCAAATGTCAATGGCAGGTCAAGAGGTATTTGATATATGATAACAAACTTAATATCGTACAGAACAAACTCTTTGTGTTTAACGAGCATCAAATTATAATTAACATCAAAAGTAGGCCATATTGAAATAATATACTTCATATTAAACACTAGCTTTCGTCCGCGTGAAATTCGTGAAGAAGAATAACATTAAATAATTTAGTCAGGAATAAATAAAAACAAAATAATCAGAACCCTGAACAGATAGCGTGAGGTTTGGCTGTTACAGCCTGCGGCACCGCTAGATACGACATTCAGAGAATTGGTTTATAGTATGCATTGTTACATCAAATAAGAAAGAAAAAAGTACTAGTTATTTATATTATGACACAATTTAATGCACTTTTGGATGAATAAGCGAGATTTAAAAACCTAACAGCGCTATTCTTATTATGAAGACGATTTATTATTATTATATAGAAGGATGATTTTAATTGAAACGACCGAAATGAGATGTATGTTATATATGTACGAGGTATAAATATATTGTGTAATCACCATAGTTGGCTTATAATTGAATATCCATTTGTAACCGACAAATTTCATGGTCAGTCACAACAAAGGACGCAAGCTGTGGCCTTAACATAGACAATCTGGCTAATGGTTAACAAGATTTTATTCGGAGTATTTACAGCACAGGTATATTCTAAATTTGAATTTGAAAATTCATACAAAGAATACTGTTTTGGTTGTAGATTGGTCTCTTTTGCAAAACTCTTTTGCACGATGCAATGGTCGCAGAAGTCAAATTATATATAGGGATGACTACTATACTAACCATGCATAACCAAACAGACATTCTGTTTTTTAATTTTGTCATTTTTAATTATAGACTTTTGGTACATAATGAATATTTTCAAACCTACTAATGATATCAAAACCTTCAAGGATTATATTACAATTTGTGCCTACTTGAATTTTTAACGAAATATAGCTGCTTTGTAATATATATAGGATATTACAATTTAAAGTATGTATTAAAAAACAGTACATTTTACCCAGCTATATCTACAAGGTATTTTGTCACAATAAAAACCAATATGTTTGTGTTCTATGATAGAAATCGTCTTACTGAATGGTGCTATGTCAGTTTCTCTACATAAATGGCATATCACGACTGAAAATACAACACTTGAAATTATTTGCTTAACGTCGCCATCTGTTGAATAAATAAAGAACGAAGTGAAGAACAAAATATTAATATCACATATTTGATGTCGCTTTTACTAAAGTTACTTCACTGCTCGACAATAGATGGCGCTATTAACAAAACGTACCTTCCATGACGTAGACAATGCTGCCAACATCCCCCTCCTTGATTATTACACTACCAGCGGCGTACTCTACTGGATACATGCAATCCACAATTTCCCGTATCTGTGTCATTTCCAAATTCTTCATGAAATCGTTGTCCAAGATCGCGCTCTTTATCAGCTCCCGTGATCTAGAAACAAAAGGATTCTTTGAATAAACCTCTTATTGGTAATTTAAGACTTTTTTTAACTACAATATTATACGAAAGAACTGTGCTATTGATTCTATTCTGGTGTTGTAAATAAAATAAATAAAGTAAATAAATTAAAGACTATTTTTAGTTTTCATATACAAATTTGTCTGTACATAATTCAATAAAGAACATTATATATATTAAAAGTATGATCGTTAAAATCAAGGTTGCTCTCGTTAATAGAGATTAATGACAATAACCTTTCAATAACAACAAATTAAAGGAATAAATTGCATAGCCCGGAGTGTTCAATGTTTTAATTAAGTACCAAACATTACTAATAATATATGCGTGGTATATTTAAATTTTAATAGCTTGTTTGCGAAGTTTTAATCTATTTTATTACTTTGATCTTAGATAAAATATTTATTGTGATATTAATAGGCCTGTTACTGAGTTAAGGGCTATTTCAGGCAAAAATATAATCAGATTATCGTTTCATTTTGTAGCCAAAATTAACTGCCTTATGCTTCCTTAAACCATAAGGTTAACAAAGACATATTTTCTAACTTAAAATCTTACATTAGAGATATTTCAATTGCAAATAACTTTGGCTTTCAGTTTCCTAAGGCTGTAATAATCAAAACAACCAATAAAAAATTGTGTTAAAATCTGTCGCAATTTTATGATCCATTTATTAAGCAAGTTATTAAAACGAAAACTGCATCGCCTGGGTCACCCATAACGTAATGTCCAAAAAATTCCGCGCCGACATTTGTTAGTCATCAAATCAACGACACATTCGTATAAGTCATGATTCGTGTCAGCCAAAGGCGAGGACATGCAATAAAGTTCGAACGTAATTATACCAAATGGGCGACGAAGGCACTCCAGCTAACACAAGTCGACCTCGATACGAGACAACCATAGCTGAGAAAGAACTTCACGATTGATGGATAACGATACAAATGTTGTGCAGCGCGTAATTATTATTAAAGATTTATCGCCTTTGAATGAGATATGGAGGCAAATTTCATACTTACTTTGCAGTCTTCTTAATTTTAACCAATTTCATTTCACCCTCTTGAGTGAATGCTGATAACGGTTCAGCGGATATAGCGGTTCTCTTCAACCTAGGTTCACCTAGTGGTAGTACTCTCGTGTTCTCAACACCGGGCGATCGAATAACTAAGCAGTCTTCCTCAACTTCTACGCCGTTTCTTTGCATATCTATCATTTGTCTCGTCAGTGGTTTAACCACTTGGCGAAATTTATCAATTTCGTTTTTCAAATATCGAATTGTTGCATCTCGATCGTCGATCTCATTTTCTAACATCGCTATTATCTTGTCTCGCCTTCTAAGCTCTTCAGTTCTTTCCATGACTAGTCGCTTCATATCCATATATTTCTTTTCCAGTTTATAATAGTGATCTACCTTACAGTGGGCCGTGTGTGTGTGCGACATTTTGTTTGACTTACTGCACTGTCTTTTACATCACGTTTATAGTAATTGGCGTGTAAAGCTAAACTGAGTACTTTTGCTATCAGCTGTGTCATCGATACGATAGATAAGTTAATGTAGGTTTTTAGTTAAACAGTTAACAGTTAGGTTCAATTGATAAAATTTTAAAATTATTGATTATAGCTTTATGATGCAAGGTGTTATACAGACGTCTTTCACAATACACCCATACTCGATACCAACTAGTCAATGACTGTATTGTAGTCAGACGACTTTTTATAGAAACTACACTACGTCATTCGGTCTGTCACTTATAATTGGCGTTCATTAAAATGAGACTATAAGTGTACAGCAATCTAATGAATTATAAGTTAAGACTGTCAGAGAATATTGTAGCCATCGAAATTTAAATCAAATTTATATATTTATATTTAATTCCTACAGCGAATCATATTATACAATAGTTTAAAAAATTACATTAGAATGCGTTATATACATTTAAACATACACAAAACACCGATAGTCGTATGTATAAAAGTGAATTTGAAGACACTTTAAGCGGTGTTTCAGGAAAAAAATATTTTATATAATAAAAAATTAAAATAACGACCGAAAATGTAACATGACGATTCATGTGTGGTCATGAATTTGGATTTAATTTAATCCTAATTAAAATAATCATGTTAGTGAATATTAATTCTGCAAGTAATTGATAGGTCATGATTTATTTTCAAACCAGTTTCTTTTTAGTCTAATGCCATTTATCCGATACATATAAGTATAGAGGTCAACCATAGTAACATTATTTGGGGCGAACGTGATTCTAATATTTGTAAAGTTTTACCAGCATTAAAATTGACAAAGGTGAATGGTTTAAAATATAACTCTATACCACTCCACCACGTCATTAATCAGCGGTTAAAATAGGAATGTGTTTCCGATAGACGAGTAAACAAAATAAATGTATATGTTAGGAGCATTAACCACTGAGCCATATTCATAGTATTGCCTTGTATAAACCTTAAGCTTTGAAGTCTCTGTTCCTTGATTACTACATAAATCATTTTTATTGGAAATATTTTACGTAGTAACTAAAGTTTATATTAGGTTAGTAAAAAACTGACGAATAATATACAGGTGAATATGGATATGTCAGAATTGCTAATGACCTAGACCTGGTTAATATTACGTTGGAATAGAGCCCAGAATACGAAACGACTATTTCAAAAGCACGCAAAGCTTTCCTAGGACTTCGAAGCTAGCTATGTGTATCAAAATGTGTATGTGTGTTTTTATTAATGTATTATGTAAAAAAGTTAACTACCCCCATTTATTAAATTTTCCGTTGTTATTACTGAAGACTAATACTTCAGGCATAGTTTTATACATTTGTTTTGTAGATTATACTTTTATATTTGAGTGGCGGAGATTTTTAGTCTGTTCCCATCTGTTCTTTTATTGATTTGAGAACTAGCAATAAATTTAGATAAGTGACCTACTAAAAAAATATATTTATAAAAACCTTAAAATTTTCAGTGAGGTGACTTCTCTCCATTGAATAACGCAGCGGTCACTTTTATCGCATGTGTAATTACCGATAAACGTTATCAAAAAATTAGAATTCATCAAAACGGGAGATAATATTCTTCGCTTCCCTGACGTCACTTAAGCCTTTTTAGCCCGTTGACAGAATAGGCTAATGTTATTTATAGAGTTTGACGTTATCGTGACAAAACACAAAAAACCATTAGGAAAATAGCTGGGTGATTGCGTAACGGACATTGATAAGGTATCCCAAATCTACGAGTGTATGTTATAAAATACGAGTTTAAATATTGTAGATATAAGGAATGATAAAACTTATCGTATTACAATATCTCTGTTTTTGCTGTGTTGGAATTTATGTAGAAAATATGTGGGATTCGCAAACCTACGGTCGTCGTTTCGATCTTGACGGTGTACAAAATATTTGGATCTTTGTGGAATTAACATCATTCGGTAAAGAAAGACATAGCAAGTACTGGCATGTCTTTTCCCACGACGACGACGACTAACAGACACAGACGGCTGAACACATTAACGTACATTAATATATTGAGAACATTTTACAGACGATTAGCCCCATGGTACGATATTTAAAGTGTTATGCTAACGGAATTAATGAACACCTTTTTACAATGAGCAGTACATTATAGTTTTTAACAATAACAATGTATCTGCATAGGTAATATAAAGTAAAGTAATTTCTGAAATCTTTATATTTTTGCCCGAATTTGGGCTCCGTTGAAAACAATGACGTCAAAAAATAATCTTGATTAATGATGCTTTAGCTTTTATAAGTAATTAGTAAACTAATACGATAAGCACTTATGAACATGCATCAAGCAATGCTGAGTATTCTTAAAAATAAATTGCTCTTTCTTTATAACCTTGACACTAATTATCAGCAAAAGTCTCAATGTTAGAAATAACAAGTTCAGTCCTATGTTCTATTAAAATCTACATGTGCACGAACGTTGAAGTGAATAGAAGTGACGTGTTGTATGCAAAAAAAACATGTAATATCATATTAAAAAATAAGCACTGTAACCATAGCTATTATTTTTACAGACTTTATCTTTCTGTATAACAATAACTGAATTATCAAAGAATGGAGATATTTCAGCCTTGGTTAGGTAGGTAACTCAGGTTTATTTTTTTTCCTTAAGTGGTTTACTACTTAGAGTCCATATTAGATGTACAATACAACAATTGAGTATTATTCTTTTAACTCATGAATAATTTCTCTGTATTCAAAAGTCGCGTTTCATGAGCGTAGGCGGAACTTGGTTGTGAATGTAATAGTTACCTACCCTGTATCTATGTAAGGATAAAACAAAATTCTTTAACGATGGGGAGTATATAATATAGTAAGTATTTATGAAATATATTTCACTAGATGATCACGGCTTCATCCGTTTTAAAAAAATCCGTAAAAAATCATTACATAAAAATAGAAATAAATTTTTGGAATCACTTTATTACTATAACAATTAATTATAACTACAAAAATTTTATTAATTTTATTATATTTATTATATTTATTATATATATAATCCATTCAGTAGGTTTAACAGAGTAACAAACATCTATTTATTATAATTTTTTGTATAAAAATATTTTTTTATAAATGTAGTTTTCTTTTTGAATATTGTTATATAAATTAAGTGTGGAATTAAAAAAAAGGAATGTTATAAAGGATAGTAAAAACATTTGAATAATTTAACTCAAATGTGAATGTGTGACTTTAAAAAGTGTCCATCATCGTAACGAGTACTTTATGTATTGCTTGCTGATCTAAGAATTTTAAAAATAGAATCAGAAAAACCTGGCATTAGCATCCGGAAACGAGTCCTCGAAGGCTCTATTGTATCGGAAGTCGGTGATGCGTTACGTAAAGAGATCACGTAGAAAATACCGTGGTGACTAGAAGTTTATGTGTTTCGTTTATCTAACTATTCAATACTTGTATCTGAAGCCACGTTTTAACGCACGTCTGGTTGAATAATTTACCTATGATATACTTCACTCTAATAGCATGCAACGTACATGGTCTTCAGTTATATCTTTTGAACAAAACTTCTGAAAACACCAATCTCTTCCACTAATATGCACCAAAAATATATCAAAAATAGAAAACACAGATTACAAGTGTAAATTTTAAACGTATACAGAATTAAATAAAAGCAATTAGGATAAATGAAATATATTAAGGATGATTTATCAGTACGATTATTTGTAATGTGCCTAGCCCCATTTATTACTTTATACATGTGTATCCTCCAAGTAAAACATCTTTTACTATAACTACTCCTTTAGAATACAGCAATTTCGCCAAAAGTGTTGTGTTGAAGATAACCTAATACCGCCTATGTAACAATAATTCTGTTCAAACATTTTAAGATTTTTACCATAGAAATAATTTTTTTAATTGTATATCAGATTAAAACCTTTCAATAAAAACAGCTGAAGTCTAGAAAATGAAAAGTAAAATAATTAAGTTTACCTCTTTTTTCTAAATCTCACTTACGTTCGACTGTTTTGAGGAAATAGGTAGTTTAAAATATTTACAGAAGATCCAAAATTATATCGCTTTCAATAATGTGTTTATCCACTATTTAAATAGCCACTAAGACTCCAATATTATACAGTGATTCTACTTATTACAACATATTTTGAAAAATACATATACATCTCTATAAAAATGCAATCTTTAAAAACTTAAAAAAAAGGACACCCATAAAGACGTGTTTAGACTTAAATTGTTAAAAGGTGTCGAAATTCTATTTTAGTCTTAAACGAAGTTAGCAAAAGTAAACAATTTATCTTTGACACAGAAATTAAAATGCTTTTTTGCAAAGGCACAGACTCACGTTATACGTTTTAGTTATGTTGTGATTTATATCGCGTATTTTTTGTGCGCGCTAACGTATGCTTGAGTCGCACGACGCGGTTTAACTACTCAATAGCGTGTTTTGCGTTCAAAGCAGCCTCAGATTGGATGAAACTACGCTTATAAATTTTACTTCTCTGTGTTTTGAATAGGTTGGACCACCTCCTTGATGACCAATAAACTAAAGACAGACGTCTACCACAGACGCAAGGGTGGTTGTCTCACCCGTGCCCAATTGCGTTTCTGGAACGTCACGTATATCTCAAAGGAGCATTAAACACATAAATATTTGGTGAGAGTAAATGAAGAATGAAATGAATATCCTTAATGATATGCAAAAAAATGTATATAACTGTAATAGAAATTATGTTCTCGTTTCTTCTTTATCAGTCTTAACTTGAAAAATTAAAACAGATTTTATGTCTTTATATATTCTTATGTTATGTTTTATGATATTGGTGGCTTTAGACCTATTTAGAGAGTTACCTTTCTTATTTAAAAGTTAAATGTCAATGAGAAATATAAGGAAGTTGGAAGGCAACCAAATTAGGATTTTAGTTTTAGAGGTGTAATCAACCCACCACTATGAACATTGAACACTTTGAACTTTCAAAATAGAATTAGGATTCGACGTATGTAGGCATGTATTTAAATCTTCCACATACATAGGAAGACTATACGGAAATTGTAGGTAAAGGCATTTAGATTAAAAGCAATTGTTTCTATTAAAATTTATTGGGCGAATAGCTCATGATGCTTCACCTATCTATTTTCGAACACGCCACTGGAGTTTAACCTTGACAATGTTTAGCCATAAACCTGACTGGCGAAGCTAAAAATTTCCAACGTGATGGAAAATAACGATTTGCTATGAACGAAGAAAATAAAAACTTTATTGATCATCAAGACCCGGTACCGGATTTTGGGGTTAATGCCCCTGTTTCATTTCCCCCCCCCCTTTTTTTAATTGGAAAAAAAATTTTTACAACAACTTGGTACCCGGGTACTTTTAATAGGTCAGTAAAAGTTAACTTTGGTACTGTTAGAATACTGTTTATATATTTGGATCTAAGATGTACTGCTTATCTAATGAAGAATAACTTACTGTACATACAGTAACTTACGGGACATATAAAACTCAAATTAGTGCCTCGATTATTTCCGAAGAACTCATGTAGGTTCTATCGAAACGCTGAATAAAAGTATAGACGAGGACAGATAAAGACAATTTTTTTAGACAAAACGAATTATAGAAGTAAAATTTCTTCAGTAAATTTAATTTATCCCCATATCAGGCATATATTTAATAAAAAAAACTATTGGTGTTATATTTTTTGCGCGCGTAATATTAAATCATATCGCGCCACCTATCGCGTCAATATAATACTAACGATATCACAACTTTACCGCGAATTCTGTAGAACTATTCACCAATAGATGGCGTTTGTGGTACGTAATACGTGATAAACTTTTCTCGCAAGTTTTGTAAAAAAAATTGTTTTTTAAGAAATAACCTTACATATTTGATGTTATATATTAACACAAATTAAAGTTTCGCCAAAACTCACACCCAATGTGTTATGTAAGAATTCAGACCAATACTGTCCGTTGTGGATAATATCATAAAACTTTAATTATAATAACTCGATTAAAGATTTCATACGTCTGTGCTCGACATTTTATCCGAAATTTCACTATAATTACGCATAATTTATTTGGCTTGGTAATTATATCTGTGCTATAATTTGGTGGTCTTACAAGTTGACGATTATTAATTTTTTTTAATTTTGATAAGTTGAAAGAGCAATCACTCAATCCGTCGGATGCAGCAAGGAGAATGTCGTTAAATTATTTTCGTTTTTTATTACGCTCATAATTCATTATATTTCGTCAGTTTACATCATGTAATTCGCTTTAATCGGGAAATTTAATTAAATAGCTAAATGACACATAAAAAAAGATTTATAATATTTTTCTGGATTCAAATATATACAAAATGTATTGAAACATTACAGACAATTATTATTTCAAGCTGTACTAAAGTAGGTGACCGTGAAAATACGATAAAATATATATTACATAATATTTCATATTTCATAATAATTATTATCCGAATGTTTAGTCTACGAAAAAAATTATCTTTAGCCTACCGAACGGTAAGTAAACCATCGTGACCCTTCAAACTTTCCACATGCAATGGCTATCATATTTTATTGAATATCGATAATAATCTATTATTAACTTTACGTTTCTGATCGTATCTGATCTTTGCTCAATTTTACGATTACAGACAAGTCTTGTTTGTTGTGTCATCGAGTTTTGGGTCCTATGGGAGTCCTATACGGGAGTCCTCGCGATGTTTAGTACGATGTTAGTCTTTATGAACCACTATTCGTGCTCACAATCGTCGTCGTCGCTCAAATCGAAAAATCGTCGGGTGATAAATTAAATCTTAGATAAAACTATAAAACAAACCAAATTGTATAAATGCTGAGTGCCTCCCGTAAAAATGCCTAGAATAACTCCAATGGTGAGCCAGCGGAGTTTGAACTTTGAACTCAATACATCATATTCGTATATGTCATGTATAAGAAGCCCCTTACTGTATGACACAATATTTTATCTTAAAACGCTTTTCTAAGTAGTGTATTGATTGGCTAACAGTAGAATATCTGTGCTAGGGGATTTATATAATTATGATGAAAATGTTGGCAACTAATCATTCTACATTTGAATAGCACTAGTCTTAAAAATATTGTGTTTAATTTAATAGGCACGTTTAATTGTAATATTTTTACAATCATCTACAAAGGGGAAAGCGAATAATCTAAAATATCTAAAAAAAAATATGTATAGTAATTAAAGTTATGGCTACTTAGTGCGCAACAACACAAGGTAAACTATGAAAAAGAGAATGGTATTTCCATTTCATTTTTAGTATTTTAGATATTGTGACCGCGTGCCCTTATATACCCTTTGATGATAAAACATAGTAATTTATATTTAGGTCTTAATATTATTTTATCATGCGACAAAGCTCTTCTAATAAGATTGAAATTCATTTGACAGATTCATTCTTGCGTCTGTTTTAACTTTACGTACAGTCGCCCATGTTGCTAAAGCGAGACTTAAGTGTCTGGTTTCATGTGTATACCCAATATAGTCCGTTCGGTCGTGTATACCGGTCCGATACACACAAAACGTCACAAGGCATGTCGTAAGAAAACCCGCTTAGCTATACTCGCGATACAAATTTTTGTACCAAGTGCTAAACTACGAGTTCTAAGAGATTTAGAATTGCTATTCAGGGTTTTGGGAAGCTAGCGCCAATTTATGATCTATTATGTAAGTTTAGAGTAGATACCAATTATCGAGATTGCTTTATGTTATATTCTCTAATATTCCTGGAAAACAAATATGCTTGATCACAAATAAGCCAGTGGTATAGGTATGGAGTCATTTACGGAATTTTGACCTCAACAACTCGATATAATGATAGTTCTGCAACAGGTTTCATGTATTTTCAATTACACAGACCTATAGTAATTATATTAATTTTAGTTCTCAGTTGCCGACTTTTAAGTGTTAATATGGTGTAGAAGAAAAATATGGAATTCATATTTAAATTTAGATTCTATATAAGATATGATCAACAGCACTCCGCTGTAAATTTGAATTTAGAATTCACAACTTATTTATGAAAATCAAATATGACGTTCTATTTTTAAATTGATATACTTCGTGAAATGAGACGATTCGAAAGTTCGTTATTGTTCGATTTTCGAATCGAATGTAAAAAAATATGAAATAAAGAAAACCGATAAATAACGATCTTGATAAATAATTATTAGAAAATATT